>OX422222.1:371312097-373712097 GCA_949130495.1 Sambucus nigra
TAAGTTTTTCAAATATTTCACTCGCCCCAATAGAAAAAAATACATAAAAACCCATCTACTCCTAACATAAAATGATATCACCGAAGTAAACCTGCGATCTTTAAGCATATGACCTCCAACAAAATGACTTCAATGATTGTTTTTTGTCCAAAAAATATTTTCACTTACAATAAGATTTCTAAGTGTCAATTACCTAAACAAAAAAGAATTTTTTTTAATAGTTCCAATAGATGACATAAAATCTCGATACATGTATTCACGTTAGATGTTTTCACTAATTTAAACATATTTATGTGTGTATGTGTGTGTATATGTGTGTGTGGTGGTGAGTGGTGGGGGAGGGGGCAGGGGGTGTAGTGGGGGGGGGGGGGTGTACGTGTACGTGTGCGTGGTGGGGGGTGGGGGTGGGGGCAGGATGGGGAGTGTATTTACCTTTTGAAGTATTGGGATCTAGGAACAAGTTTTAAAAATAATTTTGGGAATTTTTTATTTTGAAGCATTCGAACGGAAATAATATATAACATCTATTCCATGCTTTACATCTATTCCGGCATATATAATATATATAATAATAAACAAAACCTCTTAAAAATAATATATAACATCATCCCATTTTAACATATATAACATACAATAATGGGAATAATAAGTTTTTCAAATATAAGTAAAATCTCTCTACACAATCAACAATTCTAACATCATATCCACCAACCTAAATCAAAGTTACTTCAATCAAAACATTAATGGTAATATTAAGTTTTTCAAATATTTCACTCGTCCCAATAGAAAAAATGCATAAAAACCCATATACTGCTAACATAAAATGATATCACCGATGTAAACCTGCGATCTTGAAGCATATGACCTCCAACAAAATGACTTCAATGATTTTTTTTGTCCAAAAATGTTTTCACTGATTTTTTTTGTCCAAAAATGTTTTCACTTGCAATAAGATTTATTAAGTGTCAATTACCTTAAACAAAGAAGAATTTTTTTTAATAGTTCCAATAGATGACATAAAATCTCGATACATGTATCCACGTTAGATGTTTTCAACTAATTTAGACATATTTATGTGTGTATGTGTATATGTGTGTCTGTGTGTGTGTATATATGTGTGTGGTGGTGTGTGGTGGGGAAGGGGGTGGGGGGAGGGGGGGGGTGTACGTGTGCGTGTGTGTGGTGGGGGTGGGGTAGGGGTGGGGGTGGGGGTGGGGTAGGGGTGGGGGGCTGCGTGTGTGTCTATGTGTACTAATAATATTTTTTTTTATCTGTACTAATAATATTTTTTTTATAGCAAATGCCTCCTTCAGGTATTAAGGCAAAGATGATGATACTGTTTATGATGATGTTGTCTGGGCTCGGTGGTAGCGGAGGCGACGAGGGCTCCTCGACCCTTAGGCTCCCCAAATATGGCAAATTTGGGATTATCATCGAGAACAAATCGGATATATTAGCGAGATCCCTCGAACTGCTAAAGACGATCATCGGTACGGGATTTATGAGTTGGAAGGAGGTGTCATATGAGCTCAAGTTAGCTATTTGGGCGGCACTACAGGTAATATATTTATATTTATATGAATATTTTAATTTCAATTTCAATTTCAATTTCAATTTCAATTTCAATTTCAATTTCATTTTATATTTATATTTATATTTATTCGCAACTAACATTGTATTTGTTGGACATAAACAATTCAACTTGGATCCAAAGCTACGCGATTCCGTCTTGGAGCAGTTGAGGGAGCAATACAAGACGTGGAAGAAAAATATGAGGACACGGTACTTTGGGAAAATACGAGAGTCCATTATCCAATGGCGTGGATCCGTCCCGCCCAAGGAGCCGATCTCATTGGCACAATGGCAAAAGTTCATTGACAATGAGATCGAGGATCGACAATTGGCATCTCGCCAATCGGGGAGGGAAAATCGGGCAAAAACGACGGGCGTGCATTACTCCGGCAGGATGTCTTATGCCGAGGTAGAGCATAGGATGAAGGTAAGATTTAATTTCTCTATAACTACAGAAATATATTATTCTTCATTATTTTACTTTGCGGGGTCGATACTAATTTGACTTTATTTTATTTTAGGGGGTAAGCCACATCGGCTCGATACTTATGTGGCTCTTCGAACGAAGAAGGGGAAGGACAAGGAAGTGTCCCCGAGTGTCGCGGCCACGATTGTCAGTAATCCGACAGTTTAATTTTTGTTAATTATGTTATAATTTTTTAGTTTACTTATTTTACTAATCATGTATTTTTTGTCATTTCAGGCAAAGCTTAAGGATGTGCATGAGTCACAGTCTCATGCTGACAAGGCGTCTTTGTCCACAGACGCACTCAGCCAAGTGCTTGGCTCTGATCGCAAGGGGAGGACAAGAGGGTGAGCTAGCGGGTGGCCAAATCTAGGATCATCGGATTGGAGACGAGCGACACCGGGTTGGCTCAAACGGTGGATCCACATGACGCGAAGCTGTCCCGCTTGGAGGCGACGGTCCAAGATATGTACTCATTCATGAAGCGTACATTGGGCGGAGACCGTAAGGGGAAAGGGAAGGAGAAGGCGGTGGATGAGGAGGAGGAGGAGGTACGGGAGAACGAGGCGCAGGATGACAAGGATGTGGACCTCGCTACTTCATCACCGACACGTGCGTACTTCGATGATCCACTTCCTTATTTGGCTCCCTTACCCATACCGATGTCGGCAATTGGTTGGCCGAACGTGTTCATATTGGACGTATTTGATGGCCAACGGATAGGGTGGGGGTTGAGGGACCCGGATATCGTCCAGGTTGGAATAGTTCATGGACGTGCGCTTCAAGAGATCGAGTCCAAAGTGCTCATCACGCATGTGATACCCGGGAAGGAGAACTCCCTATTGTGGTTGCGTGAACAATGGGGCGCGATGTATATTAGTGGGTGTGTCAATTCGTATATCGTGTGGCCTACTCACCTCCTCACATTTAACCCAGACATGTAGTGACATTATTTTTAAGTTGGTACATTTGAATTATATTTGGATTATATCGTCATGTATATTGTTTCTATTTTGAATATATATTTGCATTATCTTTAGTTTGTTTGGATATATGATGTTTGAACAAGTACAACGTTGCCATAACAGGTACAAATATACTTCTGGGCAGTGGCAGTGGCCATACTGCCCAGCAGATGTTTTTTAAATTCTGCCCAGAATCGTCACGGTCATTGACTGTGACAAGTCCTTGACAAAAGTTATCAAGGCCTTGTCACGGTCAATGACCGTGACAATGTTTTTAAAAAGGGTCAAAGCTTTGTCACGGTTATTAACGGTGACTAAACTCGTCACGGTCATGGCCCATGACACGACCGTGACAATTCTAACGAACTTGTCACGATCAATGACCGTGACACGTTCGTGACAAAAAAATTTGTCTCGCCCCGAATTGTCACGGTCATTGACCTTGACAAGTCCAACTTGTCAAGGTCAATGACCATGACAATTAGGCAGACTTGGTGTAGTGTGATGTGCAAACTTAGTGTGCATTATAGGAGCTTCTCTCTGTCTCTCTCTCTCTCTCTCTCTCTCTCTCTCTCTCTCTCTCTCTATATATATATATATATATATATATATATATATATATATATATATATATATATATATATATGTTAGTGAGATAAATATATATATCGGTTTGGATAATTCTACTTATGTGTGACAGTAGAGAGTTAGATAGTGTGTATCTAAATAATGATTTAAGTAGTGAAACTTTATTAAATGATTAAAGGATAATATATGCAAAAATGATACTTATGATATCAATAACATATGAGAGATGTTAATTCGGGTGCTACGGAGACTTATAGGGGTTGACACTTTAGATAGATACTTATGTCTAGTTAGCTCGGGTAGTATAACTAGGTGGGCTAAGTAGAAAACGTTAGGCCTGCACATTATATGAGAGGTGAGGAAACTCAAGAGAGTGTACGTAAACCTAACATGTGTATCTAATAATTGATTTTTAAATTATGATAAATACTTGCTAAATATTTTAAAAAATGGACGTCAGGCTTAACGATCTATTCCCGAGACAATAGCTACAACACTGTGGAGGCTTGTAGGACTTAATTGGACGCTTCCATCATTCATCCCTAGTGTAAGATTTCATTTTAGTATTTCATTTGGGAATGTTTCCCCATTTAGACTATATTCATTCAGTAATTCAATTCAAACTTATTTTGAGATTTTTTTACTATTTGTTGCACTTATTAATTGGATTTGGATTTTGTAGCCGATGGTTTATTCGGCAAGACATTTATTCATTTATTTATTCCTTGTGATGGTTTAGACTATATTAATTGTGTGAATATTTTAATTTAGTTTCTCGCATATTATTACAAATTGTTTAATGAAAAATAAAAGATTTTGGCACCGGCTTAATTAGCTAGTATGTGGTTAGTAATTAGTAAGGTTTTTGACAGTGATGTTGAAAATGAACCAACTAAGAAACCTTTTTTGATTTAATAAAGAACTAATCACCCGGTATTTAATTAGGGGGGTGTCACAGTTGCAGGACAAGTCCAATAATGAACCGTCTCGGAGAGATATGCCACCTCCATCGGATAAAAGTGTGCGAGGTCATCATTCCAGACATTCTCATGACCGATCTTATCGACCAGGAGCAACATCATCGTTTCGATCTATGAATTATTACTGTGGGTACCCGAAATTTAGAACCATGGGCTCGGACGAGTAGCCCAGTCCTGGAGGCCCAAAGTCCGGGCCCCTCATCTCTTATATTGATCCGGTCTCCCCCACGTTTCCACAATTGGAAGTTATACGGGAGATGGAAAACGTGGAGAAACCCATCACCTCCACTTACCTACATGTACATGTATATATTAAACCCTAGGTCTGGGGCAAAAGGACAAGTTGTATTCTCTGTAATTACTCTCCGGAGTGTATAGAAATAATATCGACTGCACCACCGTGGACGTAGGCACATCCTTGCTGAACCACGTACATCCTTTGTTGTGTGATTGGCATCTTATATTCCTTGTTCTTTCTTGATAATTGCTTCTCTCGTATTTATTTGTGTTGCATAATAATTGTATCCACAATTGGCGCCGTCTGTGGGAAACGTTCATCTTTCCCTGAGAATAGCCCACGTCAAGAAAGGAGTTTAAGATGGCTGGTCACAGCAGCAATGCTCCCCAAGAAGGAGATATTCAAAAGCCACCTGCTCCTCGCAGGATTAGGTCTGAAGTCCGACGTTCAGATCAGAGAGCTCGCCTGGAATGACCAGCCTCAGAAGAAAGTCAAGGACCAGCGAGGTCCACGCAGATATCCAGGTTGATTGATGCGTACGAGGCAAGTCTCCACGAGCAGAGGGAGTCTTTTCGCAGATACAAGGCTGAGAATGCTCTCTTGAAAAGAAGACTGGAAAGACTGGAGAGGGAGCTTCGTCCTGATAACAGGAGACGCCCATATCGCACTCCTAGCCCTCAGGCGAGCAAATCTCGCAACCGAGGAAGGATCCCTAGGCGAGAATCTCAAAGGGACGAAGGAGGGGAGTCAGACGATGACCTCCGCGAACAGCTGCGAAGAGCTCGCCGCTACAAGAGCCCTGCTCGCAGCGACGAGAACATAAGAAACATGGTCCACAGGGAGATGGACCAGCATCCCGCTCCCCACGGAACAAGATCAACCAGAGAACTCACGAGGCGAGCTCTCAAAACCCAGATGAAGTCACCTTTCACAAGAGAAATCGAAGAGGGGGAAGCTCCTAAGAAATTTGCCATTCCAAGGTTTAAAATTTACGACGGAAAAACTGATCCCATCGATCACGTCAGGCAATACCGACAGGCCATAACCCTCTGGAGTCACCAAGATGCCCTGATGTGCCGCATTTTCCCTCGAGCCTTCATGATGTAGCACAGAAGTGGTTCGAAAGGCTCCCCCACCGGTCGATCAAGAATTTCAAATCCCTAGCCGAACTTTTTACGGCCCGATTCATTACCAGTAACTCCCATCCCAAAAGGATGGATGCTCTGCTAACAATGAAGAAAACGTCTCAAGAGACCCTCCGAGATTACGCGAAGAGGTACTGGGAGTTATTCAATGAGATCGAGGACTGTGCGGAGGAAGTGGCAGTGGCCTCCTTCAAAATTGGGCTCCCTAGTTCTTCCCTCCTCTACCAGTCCCTGACGAAGAAGGAAGCTATGACTATTGACGACCTAATGGCCCGAATCGAGAAATACGCAAAGGTGAAAGATGTCACCCGCCCTAATACAGGAGAAAACGGTCGATATAAGCTCACTACCAAGGTAGGTGAGAAAACTGAGAACCAAAGGAGAGGAGGAAAGAATGGAGGCAAAAATGGCTCCAAGAACGGAGGGAACCATGACGCGTCAAAAGTATTCTAGGCAGTCAACACCGTCCTCAAAGAACCAATTTACAAGATTCTCGCGAAGATCAAAGATGAGCCATTCATCAAGTGGCCCAGGAAAATGGGAGGAGATCCCTCGAAGAGGAACAATGCGTTGAGATGCGCTTTTCACAAAGAGGGAGGACATAAGACCGAGCACTACAAAGCTCTTAAGTCTCACCTCGAGGAGTTTGCCTAGTCCGGGCATTTGAACGACTTTATGGAAAAAAGGGCAGAGAAAGTGGCTGCCAACAGAGAGGCGAGACCCAACAACGTGATGGAGGATGATGCTGGACACGAGTTCGCAGTAATCCACTGAGTATCTGACGTAAAGCAGATACAAGGGAACTCAGCTCGAATGGAAATGAAAAAACTTACAGCGGTAATACAGGCTTTTCAAATAGATCCAGCAAAGCGTCGACGAGCAGAGAACGTCAACTATAACAAGCATATTATTTTCACGGATGAAGATTTGATGGGAGTAAGGACCCCACATCATGATGCCCTGGTCATTACACTCAGGATAGTCAACTTCGACATCGACAAGCTGCTCGTCGATCAAGGAAGTTCATCCGAAGTAACGTACCTCGACCTATTCAGGAAATTGAAGTTGAGCATCGCCGACTTAAAGGAAGCTACTGTTCCTTTGGTCGGCTTCGATGGAAAAATGACCATGCCCCTAGGCAAGATAGTGCTGCCAGTTCGTGCTGGGAACGTCTCCAAGTTGATTGAGTTTTTGGTAGTTGACATCGAATCACCGTACCAGGCCATCCTCCGCAGAGGATGGCTTCATGCGATGAAGGCGGTCTCCTCGACCTACCATCAGAAGCTCAAGTATGCAACCGAGCGAGGAGTAATGGAGATCCACAGCAACCAAGCGATGGCGAGGAAGTGCTTCATAGCAGCCATCCGACCAAAGCCAGAGAAGAAGGCCGGTAAACCCAACGAGAAAGTTGAAGAGGGTGTGATATCTTCCAAGTAGCAATTAAAGCATGGAAGGCCTGGAGTAGAGGAGACCAGGATCCTCCCCTCCGAGCGTGTCGTCGATAACCTGGTAGAAGTTATAACCAAAGTTGGTGACAGTAGCAGAGTCTTCTTGATTGGATCATCTCTCACCGACCAAGAACAGAAGGAGTTGACGACCTTGCTGAGACACAACATAGATGTTTTCGCATGGGAACCATACGAGCTACCTGGAATCGATCCTAATATGGTCTATCATCAGCTGCACGTCGAACCCACATTCAAGCCAGTCACGCAGAAGGCACGGAGAACTGCACCCAAGAAGGCTAAAGCGGTCAAAAAGGAAGTCAAAAAACTGTTGGATGCAGGATCCATACGGGAAGTGCAATTATCCAAGTGGTTGTCCAACCCAGTAGTAGTTCCGAAGAATAATGGGAAGTGGAGAGTTTGCATCGACTTCACCGACCTCAATAAAGCATGCCCTAAGGATAGTTTCCCCCTCCCATAGATAGACCAACTAGTAGATGCCACTACAGCTCACGAGCGAATGAGTTTCCTGGATGCATACTCAGGATATCACCAGATCCCCTTGTATGCCCTAGACCAGGACAAAACGGCGTTCATCACGACAGTTGGGTTCTATTGCTACAAGGTCATGCCATTTGAGCTTAAGAATGCAGGGGCAACCTATCAGCGGCTGGTCATAAAAATGTTCAAGGATCAAATGGGAGACACAATGGAGGTCTTCATCGATGACATGCTCGTTAAGAGAAAGAAGAAGGAAAATCACCTCTCAGACCTGTCAAAGACCTTCGAAATCCTCAGGAAGTACCGAATGAAGCTTAATGCGAGCAAATGTTTCTTCGGTGTCCAATCAGGAAAATTTCTAGGATACCTGGTCAATAAGAGAGGCATAGAAGCTAATCCAGACCAGATCGATGCAATCAACAGGGTACAACCCCCTCGAACAATCCGGGACGTGCAGAAGCTCACTGGAATGCTCGCCACCTTAAATCGCTTCATCTCCAAATCCTCCGAGAAGTGCAAACCTTTTATCCAGCTTCTAAAGGGGAGTAAACTGATAGAATGGAGCCCAGACTGCTCGCGAGCTTTGGACGAGCTCAAGTCCCACTTAAGCTCTCCACCGCTACTTATCATACCACAGCAAACGGATTCTTTGTACCTGTACCTCTCGGTATCCAATCACACTGTCAGCTCTGCGAGGTTGTAGGAATCCAACACCCCGTTTACTACGCGACCGAGAGCTTATTAGACGCCGAGCAAAGATACCTGCAATTGGAGAAGCTCGCTTTTGCACTAGTAATAGCCTCGAGGAAGCTGAAGCATTATTTCAAAGCCTATACTATCATCGTCCTTACATCGCATCCCCTTAAGGTTGTCCTAAGGAAAGCAGACTTATCGGGCAGACTGTCTAAGTGGTCAATCGAGCTCGGCCGGTTTGACATCCAATTTTAACCAAGGACAGCTATCAAGGGTCAGATCCTTGCTGATTTCATAGTCGAATTCACGGGCGAGGAACTCTCCGACCAACCTCAACCAACAAGGGAGTCTTTGTTGATGATGAACCAAGCAACAGAAAGAACCTGGAAAATCTTTGTTGATGGAGCCTCCAACTCAAAGGGGGCAGGGGTAGGCATTGTCCTCATCACTCCAGAAAACACAATCCTCGAACAAGGAATCAGGCTTGGATTTGCAGCCTCCAACAATGAAGAAGAATACGAAGCCCTAATAGCCGGTCTCCAAAAGGCACAAACTCTAGGAGAAAAATGTTTACAGGTGTTCGGTGACTCTCAGCTAGTCTCCAATCAGATAAGTGGAGATTATAATGCAAAGGATGAAAGAATGGCAGCCTACCTCGCCTTAGTGAGAGAATTAATGTCAAGATTTGAAGAGATCAACATCCAGTAGTTTCCCAGGGGGCAAAACAGTCACGCTGATGCCTTAGCAGCCTTGAGTTCGGCAGTTGACTCTGACCTTAAGAGGGTCATCCCCATCGATTTCCTCATTTGTTCGAGCATTAATCGCAACAGCAAGTTACTAAACGTGGAACAAGTACTCCAGGTGGGATCAACCCCCAGCTGGATGGACCCCATAAGGGACTATTTAAAGGATGGCACGCTCCCAGATGACAAGAAAACTTCCCACCAGATAAGAGTCAAAGCTGCTCGCTTTCACTTATCCACAGGAGGCGATTTGTATAAGAAATCCTTCCCCGGTCCCTACCTTGGATGCGTCCACCCAGGTGATGTCGAGCAAGTGCTACACGATCTTCACGAAGGAATCTGTGGAAGTCATATCGGAGGAAGGTCTCTAGCCTTTCGAGCAATGAAGGAAGGCTATTGGTGGCCATACATGCAAAAGGACTCCGCAGTATATGTTCGCAAATGCCTGAAATGCCAATTCCACGCTCCTATGGCCCACCAACCCACCAGCGATCTGAAGTCCTTGTCCAGCCCATGGCCCTTCGCCCAATGGGGAATGGACATCGTGGGACCGCTGCCTACCACCGTCGGCAATCGCAAATACCTATTGGTTGCGACTGACTACTTCACCAAATGGATCGAGGCTGAATCCCTGGCGAACATCCGAGATGCTGATATGATAAGGTTCATATGGAGAAATATAATCACTCGGTTTGGAATCCCTAGAACCATCATCATCGATAATGGAATGCAGTTTGAAAGTGGCCCCTTTCAGAACTTCTGTAACGAACAAGGGATCCGACACCACTTCAGCTCGATAGCCTACCCTCAGAGCAATGGCCAAGCTGAAGCTTCTAACAAAACTGTGATCGACGGATTAAAGAAGCGATTAGAGCGAGCCAAAGGTGCATGGGTAACAGAGCTACCCCATGTTCTATGGGCATACCGAACCATTCCTCGGCGAGCAACAGGAGAAATCCCATTTTCGCTGACATATGGCATGGAAGCAGTCATCCCACTAGAAGCAGGTTTGCCAACAATGAGATCCAACCTTGTCGACCAAGGCCTGAATGATGAAGAATTGCTCGCCGTCACCTAAGGGCTCCCTGATTTTCCAAGCCTTTACCAACTCTGAAAGGCGGACCTCGTTGAGTGCAGGTTCCATGTTCTTTGACTTCGCTGCGCAAGAAAAAGCAAAGAAGAGTTAGAAAGGTCAAAAATCAGCAAAAGTTGAAACAACAGTACAATGTCTACCTATATATTCTTCCCCGTAAAAAGGAACAGAGAATCTCTCAGACCTCGACCCTTCAAATTGGGGAGGGAACTGCCAATTCCTAACAAGGAAACCTTCTTGCCAGTAGTCCTTATGGGAATCAGGTAGGTTTACTATCAATACCCTATCAGGGCTCCTAGCTTTGAGGTATAAGTCACCTGAACTAGTTCAAGAAAAGGAGTAACAGAAACATACCTCGACAAGTCCTAACCTAGTACCATACAACTGATTTATCCTATAGACGCCATTTACTATTTTCCACACATTGGGCGAGCATTGTGCAAGAACAATATTGAAATAGCCAAAGAAATGCAGGAACAAATCATTGGGAGGGAAAGTGAGTCCCCCTAGGAAAGTAACAGAACATGGATACAGTGAGCATCATCTATATCCCTAACATTCCTAGGAGGGGAGGCACAACACTCAATATCTACCCACTCAGGAATGTTGTAAAACTTCCTAAATTCAGAGATTGACCTATTCCCAATCTTCGCCATTAGAAGACCCCAAGAAAAGCTACAAACCAAAGAGAAAGTACAAGGAAAGGGCACAGGAAACTTACAAAATAGAAGATCGGTTCAGGTGATGAAGAAGCACGAGCTCAGACAACTAAGAAAGAATGGAAATGGAAATTGAGAGAAGAAGGTACGAGGTGCTAAAGTTCTCAGAAGATAGAAGAATACTGGAAAGGCTGAAGCGACGGGAGAAAAAGTGGCTATCCCAACAAGCCTTCAAATTCTAATCATAGCGCACAATAAGCGAAGCGGGTGCCGCCAAATCAACTTCATAGTTTTCGAAAAATCGCAAATCAGCCATAATGGCTGATCATTTAAATCCATTGAACCCATAAACATGGCCCAACAAATTTAGGGGCAATTGTGGGTACCCTAAATTTAGAACCATGGGCCCAGACGAGTAGCCCAGTCCTGGTGGCCCAAAGTCCGGGCCCCTTATCTCTTATATTAATCCGGTCTCCCCCACGTTTCCACAATTGGAAGTTATACAGGAGATGAAAAACGTGGAGAAACCCATCACCTCCACTTACCTACATGTACATGTATATATTAAACCCTAGGTCCGGGACAAAAGGACAGGTTGTATTCTATGTAATTACTCTCCGGAGTGTATAAAAATAATATCGACTGCACCATCGTGGACGTAGGCACATCCTTGCTGAACCACGTACATCCTTTGTTGTATGATTGGCATCTTATATTCCTTGTTCTTTCTTGATAATTGCTTCTCTCGTATTTATTTGTGTTGCATAATAATTGTAATTGTATCCACAATTACGATGATAGGTCTTTATCCAAAGAACGATCGAGCGTGTTAGAATGCTTAAGTAGGCCATCAACTTTTGATCGCCCTGAACCCAAATTAGCCAGGGCATATCGCAGAGAGTAAGATCGACCCCGTGAGTATAGGGAAGGATCTTTGTGATCAAGAACTAGTATGAAGGGCTCTGTGTGGGCCGATCAAATCTCTAAGGAGGAGAGTTCGGCATGTGGGCTTAGTAAAGCTGTTAAATCTACCTCGGCCAAATCTAAGCTATAAGAACATTCCTGGAAGGGATCCATAAAACGGTTGGAAGATCGGCTAGGTGAAATGGTCAAGACCAAGAATCCATTGCAAAGGAGTTTCATCAAAGGATCACCTTTCATCCAAGCAATTGTGGAATATCCCACACCTTCCAAGTTCAAGCCACCAGTGGTCACTACTAAGTATGATGGGAAAATTGATCCAGTCCTTCATATAGAGCAATATCAAGCTGCTGTCGACTTTATTAAGTGCCCGACGAAATGAATTGTAGAGATTTCTCCTGTTCCATCACAAGACCAACCTAAATCTGGCATGACAATCTCCCAGGATGTAAAATATCTAGTTTTCATCAGTTAACTGAATTATTCATAGATAACTTTTATTTTGGGGCTAATCCGATCAAGAGTGTCACTCATCTCTTGATCGTGCGATAGAAGTAGGGAGAAAGCAGTAGAGATTATATTACACGCTTTAACAATGAAAAACTGTAGGTGATGGACTACAAGGATAAAATAGCCATTGTAGTGCTCATGAGTGGGTTGCTTGCTAAAGATCTCTACTAGGATTTGGAAAAAAAATCCACCAAAAACCATGACAAAACTAATGGCTAAAACAGGAAAAATAATAAATGTCGAGGAAGTTATGATTGCTAAGGAAGCTCCTAAGACCAAGGGTGAAGGTCAGAAAAATAATTTTAATTCTCTCAAAAAGGATCAAAAGGATAAGAAGATGGATCGAATCAAGAAGTATGATGAATTTACCCCACTCAACAAAGGTGTTCTCCATATCCTGGAGGAAATCAAAGGGAACATATAGTTGAATTGGCCTGGAAAGTTGAAGACGCCCTCCAACAAGAGGGATAAGTCCAAGTACTGTGATTTCCACCTGGATCATGGGCACAACACCAACAGTTGCATTGCACAAAAGAATGAGATTGAAAATATTATTCGGTGGGAAAAGTTGAGCAAGTTTGTTGATCGAATTGAAATCAAATTGATTAAAAGAGATCTGAATCTCCAGCCCGAGCAAGGGACGACAACAGAAAATCAAGAAATGATGATTTTAAAAAAGATCTAGACTTGCCGAAGAAACCTGATGAGCCAAAAGTGGAGGTTGGCATGATATACTTTGGATGCCACTTCATTGTAGGAGGGGATGCTGGAGGAGAAGACGCAATAGCATAAAGGAAATCTTATTTCAATGAAGTGAAGGCCTGCCCAACCGTCAGACAGATTGATATAGCTGAATCTGGTGATAATCATCCAAGGAAAGTCAATAGAGACAAACAGGTGATCGAATTTTCCAAAAAGAATTTGAGTGGCGTCCTTTATCCTCACAATGATCCGTTAGGTATCACATGCAGAGTTCATTATGGAAGAGTTGCAAGGATATTGGTTATTAATGAGAATTCAGCTGATGTAATGTTCTACAACTGTTTCCAAAGCTTACGGCTGAAGGACAGTAAGCGAGAACCATACCATAGACCTCTCATTGGATTTGTAGGAGAGGAAGTATACCCATTGGGAACCATCAAGTTGGAAGTTTTTCTCGGCACCTGGTCGGAGAGAAGGAGAGAAGGAATTCATTTCTTTATGTTAAACAAAAATATCCTATCATCTTTCAATATCATCCTAGGAAGAGCGGGAATAAATAAATTAGAGGATGTGCCATTTACAGTGCACCAATTCATGAAATTTCTAACACATTATGGAGTCGGCATAGTAAATAGCAGTCAGAAAGAAGCTCGAGAATGTTATTACACTTCAGCCGACCAACAGGAAATCCAAATGAAAGGAGCAACCACTTTCCACATTAATACCCTAGATCCTCGGGAAGAAGAGAAGCTAGTAAAGGGCAAAGTCATGGAAGAAATATAAGTTGTTATACTGGATGATGAGAAGACACAAAGAACCACCCAGATTGGTTCTAGGTTATCTCCTTTTATCAAACAGGAATTAATTACATTCCTTAGAGAAATGGAAAATGTGTTCGCTTGGAGCCATAAAGATGTGCCAGGAATTGATTCGAACTTCATGTGCCATGAGCTTAATATTTATCCAGGCTCTAAGCCGATCAAGAAAAAGAGAAGAGACTTTATCCCCGAGAAGAATATGGCAATCCAGGAGGAGGTGGAGAAATCATAGCAAGAACAGTTCATTAAAGACGTCAAGTAACATAGTTGGTTTGCTAATGTGGTAATGGTCAAGAAGAAAAATTATAACTGCTGCATGTGTGTGGATTTCACAGATGTTAATAAGGCATGTCCAAAAGATCATTTTCCTTTAATAAGGATTGATAAATTGATCTATGTTACTGCAGGACATGAGCTACTCAGTTTTATGGATGCTTATTCTAGTAACCAGATTAAGATGAAACCTGAAGACAAAAAAGCACTTCCTTCATTACCAGCCAAGGAACTTATCGTTACAATGTCATGCATTTGGGTTGAAAAATGATGGAGTTACCTATCAAAGACTAGTAAACAAAGTTTTTGAAAAACATATTGAAAAAAAAAACATGGAGGTCTACGTGGATGACATGCTCACCAAGAGTAAACGTTTTATCGATCACATTACGAACTTGGCTTAAACCTTTGATCAATTAGAAAAACCCAAGATGATGCTCAATCCATGTATATTTGGAGTACATGAAGGAATATTCATAGGGTACATTGTAAATCAAAGAGGAATAGAAAATAACCGTGTTAAAATTAAAGCCTTACTTGAAATGCAATCCCCAACCAATAAGAAAGACGTTCAAAAACTGATAATAAGAGTAGATACATTGAACCGTTTTGTGTCCCAAGCAACTGATAAATGTCTTCAATTCTTTAAGGTGCTTAGAAAGACCTTTGAGTGGAATAACGAAGGTGAGGAGTATTTCTTGGATTTGAAGAAGTACTTGGGCTCTCCCCCACTCTTTTCCCGATCAGTTATGGGAGAAAAACTATAGTTATACTTAGTTGTTTCGGAGTTGACTTATAGTTCAGCTTTGATCAGACTGGATGGTGGAGCTCAAATGCTAGTATATTATACTAGCAAGGCATTCCGAGGAGCAAAAATCAGATATCCACGCTTGGAAAAATTAGACATAGAACTCATTGAAGCCTCTAGGAGGATAAGGCTATACTTCCAAGCCCACACCATTATCATCTACATGGATTTTCCTTTGCAACAGGAACTGCATAAAACTGTGAAACCTATAAGGTTAATATCTTGGGAAGTTAAATTGGGAGAGTATGAAATTGTTTATGAACCTAGAGTTACAATAAAAGCCAAGCAGTGACAGACTTTATTACCGAATTTACATATACAAAGGATCATTACAGTCCACATTTGCCTACCGAGCAGACTTTTACGAAAGAGAGATCAGCCCAAAAGCAAACAGAGACTGTGGCCGATCAATCAACCTCATCAGTTGCTCAACAAAGATTGCAACAGAGCAAGAAGGTGTTCAATCATGGAGTACTGGCAGAAGAAGACTTCACTAATGACATTCTAATCTGACAGTTGTTTGTATATGGATCCTCATATGCTATTGGAAGTGGAGCAGGCCTTATCATCAGCACTTCGGATAACTTGGATGTAGAGTATGCTCTGAGATTCTAAGGCTTCCAATAATGAGGCCGAATATGAAGCATTGATCATAGGATTGGAATAAACTTCATCACTGGCCGCTTACCAAGTATTGGTATATAGTGATTCTCAACTGATTGTTAATCAAATGCAGCAAATTTATGGCATCAAAGGGTAAATTATGACGAGATATCATAAAAATAAATGGAAGTTATTTCTCTGTTCACTTCAGTCAAGATAGTGAGAATTTCCAGACTAGAGAATGTTCGAGCAAATGTTTTTGCTCGACTTGCTTTAATAACTCCAACATAACTCAGGCAAACAATTTCGGTGGAGATTCTTGCTCATATAAGCATTGATGGGATGGAAATCAGTGTCATCTCTATAGAGTTAGGTCCCTCGTGGATGGACCCGATTAAACAGTATATTGAAAGAGGAACAATGCCACCTAATCAGAAAAAAGCTAGGAAGATGAGATACAAAGCAACCAGTTATATGTTAGCAAAAAGTGTCTTGTTTAGATAAGGATACATTGTTTTTTTACTTCGTTATGTTCATTTAAACGAAGTAAATGATTTGATCAAAGAGGTGCATGAGGGTTCGTGTGGATCTCACACAGATGGAAGGTCTCTAAGACGATGGATAACTATGCAAAGTTACTACTGGTCGACGATGAAAGCAGATTGTGTTGCTTTCACCAAGAGTGTGATAAATGCTAGAAGTTTGCCACCATCCATAAAAGATCAGGAGCAAGTCTAACACCCATCACTTATCTATGGCCTTTCGCTATATGGGGAATTGACCTGGTCGGCCAACTGTCGACCACTAAAGGAAGATTATAGTACCTAGTTGTAGCTATTAATTATTTCACTAAATTGGTAGAGGCTGAGCCCTTGGTTGATATGGCTTAGCAGAGGGTGTTTCAGTTTATATGGAATAAGATCATTTTCAGATATGGCATGCCCTATGCCTTCATCACTAACAATGGAACTCAATTTGATAATGAAGAATCGGAAGAGTTTAGTATTCGATCAGGCATCCAGTAACTTCATTCAGTACTTGGGTATCCACAATACAATGGTCAAACATATATCACCAACAAAACCTTGTTGTATGGGTTAAAGAAAAGGTTGGATGAGGCTAAAGGCAACTGGATTAATGAAATCCATAGCGTCCTTTGGGCATATAGGACTACTCCCATAATAGAAAAAGGGGAAATCCTATACATGCTAGCTATTGGTATTGAGGTAGTAGTACCAGTTGAAATAGGTCTGTCAACTCACGAGTATTGAACTTTGATTCACCCAAGAGTGACCTCATTAGGCGACTAGATCTGAACATGATAGAAGAAGTTTGGGAAGATGTTGCTATTCAGATGGTCTCCTACTAGCCTAGGACTGTAAGGTTTTATATCGAAGGGTCAAGCTGACCAACGTAAAGTAGGGGAATCTGGTACTCAAGAGAGTAATTTAGAAGAGCAATAACTTAGAGCCTAATTGGCATGGTCCATATCATATCTCAGCAGATATCCGACTAGGAACTTTTTATTTGGAAACTCTGGAAGGGGAGGAATTCAAGAACCCTTGGGATACAGACCATTTGCGCAAGTACTATTAGTAATTCATTTTTAATTTTTTTTTTCTCAATGTAATTGGTTATTCAAGTTAATGAAATTTTAGGTTTTTCGCCATTATACATCCTTTTTGTGGTTTATTTTTCGGAGTATGGTGGCTTCACCTTAACTAGAATTAATGAACAATTTTAATTCAAACTTTTTCAACTTCAGACAAGTTTTTAAACAAGTTCCTTACCAAAAAGAGCATGGTTCAAAATTTTCCAAACTTTTCCAACGTCGGAGAGGTTTTCAAAAAGTTCCTTATCGAATAGCATGGTTTAAACTTTTCAAAAAAAAATTCAACTTCAGAAAAGTTAAACTTCATGTATGATTTGTCTCCGACAAGTCACGAACAAGAAGTCAGTAAAATTTCTTAATTAGTGGTTTTACCCGACCAGGTTAATACTAAAATAATTATAAATTCCTAATACACTTGGTCACCACTGATAGCTAATGCTACAACTTAGTACAATAAAGATATTTACAGTTTTATATAAGTGCATTAGTCGAATATAAGGTCGTATACATGATTCAAACATGGATCAAATATAAAACAATTGAGCAGGTTATTTAGTCTATAAGTCGATTAACCAATCATTATACAGTTTACCTAGTAGGCAAAAAGATTAACATTGACCATAAACTTGAATAATGAGAAATCAATCAAAAGTAACTTCATTTCATTGATCAAAATGTATTACAATAGAAATCATTGATCAAAATGCAGTTCAATAAGTATAAATGTATTCTGCTGGATTCTTTTATTGTGCCTTATCCATGCCGACAGGAGGGTCATTAAGTGTATATAGAGAATTGATTGTGCTAAAATCCCTTAACATTTTCCTATTACTGTTACTCGGCCTGTAAAGCAAGTGAGGAGGCCGAACTATCTCACACTCATCATGGAGGCCATAATCCCCCAAATATATACTTATTAGGCATTGACGAAATGCATCAGGAGGAATTCGTATCTTGTCCAATTTGAAAGGAGGCTTGTCACAATTCAATAGATTTGGGTCATTCCAATGCCACAAGTCACTATTTTGGTCATACTTCAGCAAAATTAGTTAGTTGGTCCATCCCCATTTATAACCTTTATGATTGCTTTGAGCAAGATGATCATCCATGTAGGCTAAGGCCTCATTGTATCCCTCCATCCAAACTTCCCTGAGTTATTTGTGAAAGCGAAATGTTAGTTTATCCACTTAATTTTGAATTCTCTTAGGGACAATATCTTTGGATTTTAATTGGGCAGCTTGGTCGATAATAGCAATATCTTTGGATTTCAACTGGGAAGCTTGGTCAGCGATAGTTTTCTTAGTACTTTCTTCCTTCATAGTTGGTCGAATAACTATTCTTTACTTAGAAGTTTGCTCAAGTTTGGTCTTTTTCTTCTTTAATGCTTCCAGATCCTCTAACAGTCTTGCATTTTTCATCTCTATAAAGGAAGCATCTTTATCTGGACCTATAGTAGTTGATCTCTTCAGGCTGTCTAGTTCATCCCTCAGGGCATTATTCTCTTTATCCAGCATTGCAGTGATTGATCGGGCACTCTCTAAATATTATTTCAAAGATAGTTCCCTCTTGTTCAGAGCAGAAGTAATGTCTTTTAACTTCGTGTCAAAACCACAGCCTTCATTTAATGCTTTACACTTAGCCTCATAATCAGAGTGAAGTAAAGCTAGGGGTAGTTTATGACCTTCTTGTAGTTGATCAATCATTTCATAATATGTAGCATTATTTGCAAGAGCCCTATCTAACAGGCAATGAAGATGGATATATGACTCCTTTACTTGGTCGAAAACATCTGGGTCGAGCAACCCTGTTAAGTCTTCCTCAGATATGGGAACATGACCAGCCTCCAGAAGGTTTCTACTCCCCCGAAGTAGGTCGAATTCAGCCGAAATTATAGCTTTCTTCCTGGCATCAAACTAAAAAGTTATAAATATGAGTTTATAATACAAGTCCAGAGAAATAGATAACATAGTTCGATAAGAAATAAAAATCATTCCAAGATATGAACAACAGTTAAAGAGAAAAAGGTTTCCTTTCATTAATTAATAGTTAAAGTATAAGAGTTGATACATCATCAAAATAGGAAAAATAAAAATTAAACTTATTGAAAAGGAGCTAGACCTTCTCCTTGTCCTTAGCCTTGTCCTGGATGGCAGCGGGTTGGTCGAAAATAGCATTGGGTACTAGTGAATACTCAAGAGGCATCACAGAAGATTATCCAGACCCTTCCTCATTATCAAACTCCTCATCCAGATTAGGAGGAGTACCAGGGTCATGCCTTTAGAAGAGTTCATAATTTTATTCTGTGCCGACCAACTTCAAGGCCTCAATCCACCATTTTTTTAAGGATAATTTTTTGGCATACTCAATCTGAGTAGAGGCGGTAAAAATGGCCTTCTCCTAACCATTATCAAATGCATATTTGCCTTTAGCTTTTAAGGAAGTCACCCTGTCTTTAGCAACTTGTGCCCAAGCTGTGTCATTCGATATCTTCTCCTCGACAGCCTTAGCCCTTCCATCAGTATCACTCATCTTCTTCTCGAAAGCTTTAGCTCTTTCCTTGGGTAGTATTTATTTGGCCTTCAGCCTAAGTGGACCGATCATTAGCCTTTTTCAAATCCTCTTTCGAAGATTTTTGCTTTATCTCCAAAGCTTGTCGGGAAGCCTCCAAAGATTATTTTAGACCTTCAAAGGCCTCTTCAACTTCATCGAGAGAGGATCTCAATTTTTCTTCCTTCTCCATCATTTGGTTAAAATCAACCAAAAATTGCAAAAAGAGCAAAATATCAGATATTAGAAAGAGTTCATCAATATGGAGAAAAGAGCAGAAAAGTGAGAAAATTACTAGTGTCAAGTTATGGAGAGCTCTCTCAGTCAACCAAGACCGGGACATGGGAACTAACACAGCTCTATCAGCAGGAAGTGTCCCGGACTTAATCAAACCCCTGGACAGTCTGGGGTTAATAGCAACAGAGGTTGACCCAATGTTAAGGTCCGCCTGAATTTTTCTTACCGACTCTTATTGGTCGACAGGTGTTTTCTGGACCTATTTTTTAGGATTAGGTAAACATTTCCTCATCCTCTTTAGTTTAGGCTCAACATTCTGAGTCTCATCAGCACCAATAGGCCTCTTCACTGGCCTGAGACTTCTTTTCAATTGGCTTTCTTACCAGCATCAGTAGACTTCTTGGGGGTAGGAGATAAGGGTCCACACAAGCATCTTCCTCCTTGTCATATATGTGGAAGGAGAAAGGGGAATATCAGAAATGTCAAGGGATTCAAATGAGGAAGAAGTTCCTCCCTTGATGAATTCAGCATTACTAGATTCAATGACTGAGGATCGAATTTTTCAATGACTGCTAATTCAATGACTAAAGTAAGACATGTCTTCTTCCAAGTTGATTGCAACTTAGGGCAATACTAGTGTTGGTTGAAAAAAAAAAGATGTGATAGAATTTTTGTACTCCAATAACAAAGAAACTGATCAAGTATGATCCTCTCCAATATTCTGATTTAATCCCCACAAGAACTTAAGATCGTCAATGTTAATTTCCACTTCCTTGGGGCACCTCTTCTTACTTTCCTCTAAACAAAAAAGAAACACAATGTTAGTCGACAAACATCGAAAATGTATAACAAAAGAGACGAGCGTGTTGCTAGTTCTTAACAACTACACCATATTCTCAATAATCTTTATTGAAATCTTATAGATTTACTACTAAAGCCCTTTTGACCTTCCTAGTCTTCAAATAATAGGTATTTTCTCCAACCGTATCCCATTTGTAACAAAACATTGATTCCAAGACCCCAATATGGGTCCCATAAAGTTCATTCAACCTATGCACACCGTTTACAACCCTCCAAGTATTGGGGGCTACTCTGATAGGAAGTATATCAAAATACTGGCAAAACTAAAGAAAAATGGGGTTTGATGGAAAGGTGATGCCACATATAGCTATTAATAAAGTGGGGATCCAGTAACCCTCAGGAAGGGAATAAACATCTATAGGACCTTGGGTTATCTCTAAATTTACCCAAACTGGGATTTTCCTTTTCTCTCTAAACTTATCTAACGAACTCTCATCTACGATGTGAACTATGGTGGAAGTAGATAAAAAGATGATAAAACAGAAAAAGGAAAAGAAGGCATACAAGGGATCAAAGACAATTGCAAAAACTTAAGAGAAAATGGCAGGAAACGATCACACAGGGAAAATCTTGAAGGCAAAGAAAGTGGTAAAGTTCGAAGGTTTGAGGTAAAAAGAAAGGAGGGAACTTCTTACCTATTTATAGGTTACCTCGATAAATGGGAATGAAATGATTAACTGAATGAATCGTATAGCAACCACCGGTTGCACTCTTCTTGAAGCATCAAAAGATGACTATGTCCTTTGGCGGTTAAAAAAAGTTTGAATTATTTATAAAAATGTTGTCATCAAATAGTGCCAGTGAAAATTGTTACAAGTATGGGAGGTCGGATACCAACCAAACACTCAAAACGGTACACCGAGTAACTTCCTAGGCTAAACACTCCATACTTTCACTCAAGCATCAAGCATCGAGCATTGGAGGCTTTTGTTGTATGTAAAAATTTGTGACACCCCGACTAATTAAATACCGGGTAGCTACTCCTTTATTAAATTAATTCAAAATGCCAAGTTGGCTCAGTTAATAGCATCACTGTCGAAAACTTTTTAAAGATTACTAACCACCTAGTATTTAAAAAGTAAGTGCCAAATTTTATTAAATCTGATTAACATGCAACAAGAGTAATGAATAACTAAATAACACCATTCACCATACTGAAGTAAAATGAATAACCATCACAATATGTAAATAAAACCTGGAGGAAAAACTCCTCAATACAAATCCCACAACTGATAAGTAAACTGAAGTAAATAGCTAAAAACTGGATACTAAGCAATACATGCTAGAGTCTGAAAACTGAAATGAAAAAAAAAGTGTCTAATAGAATTGGGCGACATGCCCTACAACTGATAGATAGTGACTCTGGAATCCAAAAGATAGAAGCGTCTACATGCAAATCCCTGTAGCTTCCACAAACAGCTACAGCTCGTCACCTGAATGAGAATCCTATGCTTGGTGTCTTTGTGGATGGGCACCTAAAAATGGTTTTACAAAAAAAAATAGATTTGAAAAGCAAACGGGTCAGAGCCCGAATGTGGAGTTATTTTAAAAACCTGCAAGTGATTTAAAAACATTTAAAACATTTAATGCAAAGTACATGTTAGGACGTACACTCACATAATATCCTCACCTCTCGTCTAACTGTGCACTCCTAACGCAAGTACCCATCTATAACGACATAACCCACTAGCTAAGTGACATCGAATCTAGCTAGACTGTCATAGGACCTACCGTTACTACTTGGTTCTATTAACATATAACGCTCGTAAGTAAGTAGGGGTTTAATATAAACTCAAGTTACTAAATATGCCATTGATATAACTATCAGTTAGCTCATTATATATCTCGAAACAATACCGTAATATTTTTACCACATTAACATGAGGATTCCCATTAATATAATGTATATTATTCATCTCATAAATATACAATACAAGCACCCCGCAAATCTAAGCTGTAGTGCACACATACTCTGCTATCCATCCCGGTACATCACGTACATAAGGATTACATATTCCGAATCTCTCAGGAATAGTTTACCGATAACAACATCACAAATAATGGAGGCGAACACAATAACCATCACATGGGTCACGCACATACCTACGCTCCCATGATCAGCGGACTTATTAATATCACAATAAGTCTTTCTATGACCTATGTTCATCAAGGTACCAGTCTATATCCCCCCGTAGGCACACAAGGATTAGAGGGTCCTAAGCGAACGCAACCTCCCGTGATAGCAAGTATGGTAGGTATGTCATACACACAAACTATATACTAAGCATTCACACATCTTAGATATTACCATATTAATAAGGTATTTCTACATCCTTATACCGTTATCCCAAACTTATATATTTCAAGTAATCCGATAATATATAATTTAAATGGTCGACACGTCTCACGTCGTAATTCCTTAAACTTAAAACCTATCTCGAATAGACTACTAAGTTCCCATAATTCTCACATATGATATCTTTATACTTTTAAAATCTGTTTTAACTCTTGGAGTTGTTTTGCCTTCCAACTTTTCATTTCTTTGCCTTATTTAAAGGAGTCTTTTGGATTCTAACTCTTCATTTCTTTGCATTATAAAAGGAAGTCATGGGTAAACCTTTAGCATACTTTTGGCACAAATTTTGGCAGCAAATATATTTTATATTCCTCTTCTTTTTATATACACATCGGCCCTTGAGATTTGTGAGTTTCAACCCTAGATTAGAGGTGTTCTTGGGGCTATTTTATTGGAGGTTATTGGAGGAGATTTTGTAGATCTTTTGTGTTGATCTTGAGGATGTGATCATTGGTTTCTCATCATGGTTTGAGGTATGGGGTTTTACACAATATGCTCCTTAAATCTCGTGAGTGCCATTCTCTTTGAATTCTTGTTTAATTGAACTCATATTTGAATTGATAAATTCATTGAAATATGGAAAATAATTGTTGAAATTATTTTGATTCATGTGGTATCATTATATTGTATTGAGCACGTTGTCATGAGATTTTAATATGGCACGGATGTTGTGAACCCGTCAAAATACCTATTCCCGGGCTATGGCTTGATAAAGCATATGCGAATGGAGTGAGGCCTGGTTACCCATTGATGTGTTATTGAGAAATTATATTGATAAATGCTTTGAGATTTGCATTTTGATTTGAATATTTGTACTCGTGTTGTTACGTTTTATTCACCGTTAATATATTTGTTGAGCATCTTTCCTGTCGTATTGTGTACTTCCCCATATTTTCTTTTAGTGGCAGGTTAGCGCGGATTTTGGGACGCTATGGAGATTGATTTTAGCGAGGATTGTTTGGGAAAGATTTGTATTATTTTGATGTATAGAGCTTTGGAGATTTTTATTTTATTTTAAACAATCCTCGCTAAAATCAATCTCCATAGTGCCCCAAAATCCGCGCTAACCTGCCACTAAAAGAAAATATGGGGAAGTACACAATACGACAGGAAAGATGCTCAACAAATATATTAATGATGAACAAAGCGTAACAACACGAGTACGAATATTCAAATCAAAATGCAAATCTCAAAGCATTTATCAATATAATTTCTCAACAACACTTTAACCGGGTCACCAGGCCTCACCACATCCATATATGCTTTATCAAGCCATAGCCCGGGAAACAGGAATTTTGGCGGGTGCCCAACCTCCGTGCCATATTAAAATCTCATAACAACGTGCTCATAAACAATATAATGATACCACATGAATCAAAATAATTTCAACAATTATTTTCCAGATTTCAATGAATTTATCAATTCAAATATGAGTTCAATTAAACAAGAATTCAAAGAGAATGACACTCGCGAGATTTATGGAGCATATTGTGTAAAACCCCATACCTCAAACCATGATGAGAAACCAATGATCACATCCTCAAGATCAACACAAAAGATCTACAAAATCTCCTCCAAGAACCTCCAATGAAATAGCCCCAAGAACACCTCTAATATAAGGTTGGAACTCACAAATCTCAAGAGCCAATGTTTATATAAAAAGAAGAGGAATATAAAATATATTTGCTGCCAAAATTTGTGCCAAAAGTACGTTAAAAGGCTTGACCACGACTTCCTTTTATATGCAAAGATTCAGGATACTTCGGCAAGGATTGAGTTGATTCGGAGTCGCATTCGGGTAGCTCAAGACAGGCAGAAGAGTTATGCTGATGCGAAGAGGTTTTTCAGAGAGTTCCAAGTGGGGGACCAGGTTTTGCTCAGGGTTTCTCCGATGAAGGGGATTATGCGATTCGGGAAGAAGGGGAAGTTGGCACCGAGGTACGTGGGGCCGTTTCCTATTATTGAGCGGATCGGACCGGTTGCGTATAGACTGGGACTACCGGAGCACTTGCATCGGATTCACGACGTGTTCCATATTTCCTCACTGAGGAAATACCTTAGAGATAATTTGGCTCATTCTCACATTGCTGTGGAGGACATCGACCTCCAGCCGGATAGCTCCTACAAGGAGGGGCCAGCTGCTATTTTGGACCGAAGCGAGAGGAAACTGCGGTCAAAGATAGTCTCGTTAGTGCGTGTTCAGTGGCGACATCACAATGTCGAGGAGTACACATGGGAGCGCGAGGATGAGATGCGCGAGCGTTATCCAGAGCTATTTTTAGCAGGTACTTTCTAGTTTCGAATTTCGGGACGAAATTCAGTTATTAGGGGGGAGTATGTAATACCCCGTACTTTTGGCTATATTTATTTTTGGGATTAATTAATTAAATTGCGTATTAATTGAAAATTAATCCGGGTTATAAATACTAATGAGATGCGTATTGGTATTTGATTTTGTGCATATATGATTATATATGAACTTGGTATTATAAAATTTGTCGTGAGATTTATATACGGCATTATAGAAATTTTGTTGAGACGCGTGGGACCGCCGCGTCACGGTATAATATTTTATTATAAAAAGTGAATTTAAAATCTATAATCCGTATGGTCGTTTTGAGTGCGCCAACGCGTCCGGAAGGGTCGAGATAGTCAGAAAACACTAGCCGGGGGTATAGTTTGGGTCCCGGGGTATTTTTAGGCCATACCGGCAACTTAAAGGGTATTTTGGTAATTTCACGTTTTGAGGAATTAAAAGTGACGAAAATTTGGTTAATTAAATCTGATGTGGATAAGACCCACTAAACCCATAACCAACCCTTATTAACCTAGAAAGCTACGTAGGTTATCATTTAGTCTTCCAACTCTCCCAAAGGAAACCCTAGCCACCATAGCCACCTTTGGAAGAAGAAAGCTTAGAGAGGAAGGGAAAGAGGAGGAATTCTGCAGAAAATCTGCAGAAAGAGCTTACTAATCCAACACCAAATCCAGAGACAATCAAGGCAAGTGATTTATTCCATTTAAATTTCGGAGAATGCTTCTTCCATGTTAGATTATTCAAAAACTTTATATGTTCTTGGAAGATAATGAAAAACCCATAAGATTGGAGTTATTAGTTTAATTTTGGGATATAGGTTGCATGTAGAATGTTACTGGAAGATCATATTAAGAGAATTACTGACTTTTGTGATACCAAAAACGGATTTAAGATGAGGTTTATGAATGTTCTTGAGATAAATTAGAAAACTAGGTTTTTTATAAAGATTGATCCATATGTAGCCTTTAGTTGTTGAAATATTGATTTATGGACGTTAGTAAGATTGTAGGATGGTTATATGACATTACTATAACGTTATATTCGAGAATCATGCTTTAAAAATAAGTTTTGGGATGTTTTCAAATCTGCAAATCGAAGCAGTCCGTAACCATACCTGTGTAATCGATCGATCGATATTCATCAGTCGATCGATCGACAAAATCGATCGATCGAAGGTCAAGGTCGATCGATCGACCTTCCCAGAATAAATGAAGTTTTCCCTTAATTGAATTTTAGTGGTGTTAGCCCTTGGATAATATTATTATAGACTTTATGAATACCCTTAACTTTAAGGAAGACCAGTAGGCATGATTATGAAATGGGACTTTAATCAGAATGTAATTTGAGGAATTATTCTAAATAAATGAAATTCGTTATGTGAGATAATATTTGGGTTAATAGTACAAATTTGAATAAGTTGATGAAATAAGGTTTGGGGCAGAAGTAAAGACCTTAGGTATAAAGATATCATATGTGAGAATTATGGGAACTTAGTAGTCTATTCGAGATAGGTTTTAAGTTTAAGGAATTACGACGTGAGACGTGTCGACCATTTAAATTATATATTATCGGATTACTTGAAATATATAAGTTTGGGATAACGGTATAAGGATGTAGAAATACCTTATTAATATGGTAATATCTAAGATGTGTGAATGCTTAGTATATAGTTTGTGTGTATGACATACCTACCATACTTGCTATCACGGGAGGTTGCGTTCGCTTAGGACCCTCTAATCCTTGTGTGCCTACGGGGGGGATATAGACTGGTACCTTGATGAACATAGGTCATAGAAAGACTTATTGTGATATTAATAAGTCCGCTGATCATGGGAGCGTAGGTATGTGCGTGACCCATGTGATGGTGACTGTGTTCGCCTCCATTATTTGTGATGTTGTTATCGGTAAACTATTCCTGAGAGATTAGGAATATGTAATCCTTATGTACGTGATGTACCGGGATGGATAGCAGAGTATGTGTGCACTACAGCTTAGATTTGCGGGGTGCTTGTATTGTATATTTATGAGATGAATAATATACATTATATTAATGGGAATCCTCATGTTAATGTGGTAAAAATATTACGGTATTGTTTCGAGATATATAATGAGCTAACTGATAGTTATATCAATGGCATATTTAGTAACTTGAGTTTATATTAAACCCCTACTTACTTACGAGCGTTATATGTTAATAGAACCAAGTAGTAACGGTAGGTCCTATGACAGTCTAGCTAGATTCGATGTCACTTAGCTAGTGGGTTATGTCGTTATAGATGGGTACTTACGTTAGGAGTGCACAGTTAGACGAGAGGTGAGGATATTATGTGAGTGTACGTCCTAACATGTACTTTGCATTTAATGTTTTAAATGTTTTTAAATCACTTGCAGGTTTTTAAAATAACTCCACATTCGGGCTCTGACCCGTTTGCTTTTCAAATCTATTTTTTTTTGTAAAACCATTTTTAGGTGCCCAGCCACAAAGACACCAAGCATAGGATTCTCATTCAGGTGACGAGCTGTAGCTGTTTGTGAAAGCTACAGGGATTTGCATGTAGACGCTTCTATCTTTTGGATTCCAGAGTCACTATCTATCAGTTGTAGGGCATGTCGCCCAATTCTATTAGACACTTTTTTTTCATTTCAGTTTTCAGACTCTAGCATGTATTGCTTAGTATCCAGTTTTTAGCTATTTACTTCAGTTTACTTATCAGTTGTGGGATTTGTATTGAGGAGTTTTTCCTCCAGGTTTTATTTACATATTGTGATGGTTATTCATTTTACTTCAGTATGGTGAATGGTGTTATTTAGTTATTCATTACTCTTGTTGCATGTTAATCAGATTTAATAAAATTTGGCACTTACTTTTTAAATACTAGGTGGTTAGTAATCTTTAAAAAGTTTTCGACAGTGATGCTATTAACTGAGCCAACTTGGCATTTTGAATTAATTTAATAAAGGAGTAGCTACCCGGTATTTAATTAGTCGGGGTGTCACAAAATTACACTTTTACGTGGACCAATGATGAATGCACATGTCCTCGTATGCCGCCAACCAACCACCTTGATCGGCTTCAGAGACTCTTAGCCGGCTGGATTGCCGACCAACTCCAGAAGTCCAACTAGCAAGAATACCAATAGTTAATCGGATGGGATGCCAACTAGCACTGGATTCTAAAAGTTTCATTAATTGTACGCATATGTAAACACATGTTAATATAAATGTGTTCCATATCTAGGGTTTGACACCATTATAAATACGAAATGCTCCCTTAGCTCCGGGGACAACTCGAATCACTCATATGCACACCATACTGAGCTATTGTAAACCTTACTAAATAAAACCAATAGTGGACGTAGGCTGTTTTACAACTGAACCACTCTAAAAATCTCTTATCTTATGTCTGGTTTGAGTTACTTACTATATTATTACCTGTGATTATAAATCTGAATTTAGTTCATTTTTAGACATCAACAATTAGTACTATTGATAATACACGTGTAACTTAATTATTAATTAAAGTATCCCAATCCAAATATGAGATTTGAAACATTAACATGTCTAGACACGTATTGAATATGTATCATAAATAAAGAATCTGATTCTAGGATTTTTAAGACCATTGTGTGCGTAAGGCTTATGGAAGAGTAAGGATTTTAACTATGGCTCCGACAATTTATAATAGTATATTTTTCTTGTTTATTTTTCATATTTAAGGGTATAGCGCCAAAAATAATTTTTAGTAGCCCCTAAAAAATTCAAATTAGACATTACTACCTATGTGACATTATCAACACTAAAGATCCAAATTTCTCAAATATATGATTTTTCTTATGTTTGATCCAGTTTTAGTCATTTTTGGAATAATATATTTAACTTTTGATTTTTTATTTTCAAATTTCAAATTTTTTTTACTAGAATGGAAACCATTGTGAAAGTTACAAATCTTTGATTTTTAATTTTGAACAATTGTTTGGTTCGACCTTATGTACGAAGTTTCTGGAAGTAGGTATTTTAATTTTTAGGTATGGACAAGAAAGCTTATTGTACATTATTTTTTTTGGAGGGTTTTAAGGTCAAAACCTGTTAATAATGATACTAGATATCCAACCTATTTTAAATTTATATTTTCAAACAAAAGCTTATCCATGGACATTGTTGTTCAGTATTACCGGACCAAGTTTTTTTAGGACGTCTGATTTTTCTTAAACTTGATCAAACATTTTTTTTACTTTAAAATAACATATATAATAATTGTTTTGTGTGTTTTTTGACATTTGATAAGGGTTGGGTTAGTCGTGTTATATTTGAGTTATATTACTTTGTACTTGAGTACTAGTTTCGAGTACTTGTAAATTTAACACGAGTTAAACTCATGTCATGTTCAGAACATATAGAGTTATTACTGTAAATAAACAAGTTATCATGTCAAAAACTGACAACCCTAATATTTTATTATCTGAAAAATAAGACAACAATTGGAAAACAGGATGTGTTTGATCGACCTCAATTTTGGAGGGTGATAGTCTATGGTAATAATGAAGGGGCTACTAAATTGATCAAAAAATATGGGCACCACTTAGTAGAAATTTTAAATTTATCATATTCTCTTTAGTTAGGCTTGAATTCGATTTCTTTAGAGTTATATATGGTGAAGCCTCTAGACCATCCTTAGTGCATAAGTTTTATAAAGACATTGATAGGGTAAAAATCGGAGTTCCAAGTACGACCTAGCCACAAGGTCAAATATACAATAAATTTTCCAAAACGATATCGGCGTCAATTTCTAAAATTTATAGAGAACTAACATAAATTCTCTAGGGGTTGTTTTTTAGTTTAAAAAAAGTAATTATTATGGTCAAACTTATTAATTCTTCCCACGACCAATTACTCACCCGTTACGTAGAGCTTTTGATCGAATATTACCATTTAACATACATGTTAGATATGCTCTTAAATCATCATTACAACGTGAGTTTTCTTGAAGCATTGGCAATATTATGTCGAGCTCAAACAATCATCTCGATAACAATGATATTTTGCCTCCTTATATAACATAGTTTTAGTTTGAATATTATATATACGTGTAAATATAAAATTACATAACAATGTAAAATACTATTATATAATTGTGTCAGTATCATATGTAAGGTGTCACAAAACCAATATATCAATATCACCGATAATATAATTATATGATAAATGTATTTATTGTAAAAGTATTTTTAGCCTTTTTTACTTACTTTAACTATAGGAGTTTTATACACAATATATTTTTCTTTAAAAAATGGAATTTTTATTTAAATTTAATTTCCTAAAATGAACATACTGAATGTCAATGACTAAACAAATATATTTAAATGTCACTAAATTTGGTATAAAGATTAATATTGTGATGTCCCCCCAAAATAGTTCATTAACACAAAAGAAGTATAAAATAATATAATGCTACCATACTAGTACATATGTCACTAATAAATTAAATAATACTATAACATAAGAGAAACCTACTTATGTTAGTGATTGTTTTTTTACTAGCTATTTCTTTTATGCTATCACTATGTCCTAATTTCTTAAATTATATAAATTATGTAAAAAAGCATTAGAAAGTACAATAAGTTGCACCTTATTCATGAAATTTTTCATTTTGTTTTTCAACATGAAAACATCTTAATTAATGTTGGCCAACCATTAAATCACCTCTGGAAATAAGTGACATTGGATTTTTAACCATATAGAATGTAGAATAAAAAAATAAAGAGAAAAATCCAACACAAATTAGGTCACCCAAGATCAAGATCTATACTCTTTCATTATCAATTTGAAGGTAGATCAAACATTTTTGACAAAAATTGATGGCTACAGCTCTTTTTTATCTTTAACTTGTAGATTTACATTATCATAAGCCTTTTAGAAATTGTGAATATAAACACATTTGTATGCGCCGAAACTAGAGCTAAGGTATTGTCCATTTTGAGTAGAGTACGCTTTCAGGCACTCCTCACGGCAAGATGAAAGCTCATAGTGATTAGGGTCTAACACTTTTGGACATCTCATGATACCTTCCACTTGAGACTCTCTCCCAACAACTGTCAAAAAAGTTGATCAATATGAAATTTTATTCAACCTCAACCCACCCCTCTCTATTGAATTTTTAAAGAAAACAAATACTTATTATTTATAAATCCCAGTAAAAACATTTAACCCATGATTTCATATATCAAGTGCAATATAAAAGGCCCAAATAATAAATGAGTAAAACACAATACTTATAAAATATAATAGGATAATAAGTATAATGTTAGCCTAGGCTTGAGTATACACAATGATGGATCATGGGGGAGGCTAAGATTTTTTAAAAATGATAAGACTTCACCCCCCTCAAATTTTTTTGGAAAATAATAAAAATTGTTTCCCCAATGAAAATAAACAATTACTTATCATATCTATGGAAATTTATAATCAAAAGCCAATATATCGTTGTCATTTATAGCTAAATTTACAATTCATAAACGTATATGTATGTACAAAGATCATCTATTCATACATTCTAATAGTAAATTTTTAATTCTCATATTAAAAAAATAAATGTTTAATTAAAAAAATATTTACTATCCACACACACTTTAACCCCTCCAATGTCCAAATCTTGGATCCGTCCCTGGGTATACCCAAAGAAATAAAAAATAAACATGCGAGAATTTTTCTTGTTTGCTAAACCAACATTTCCAGGTGTCAGTTTTTTTATTTTTTTAATGCCCTAGCGTCTTAGTTCAAGAAAAATCATTTCCCGTAATAATATGTAATTATCATTCAACATTAATAAAAAACAAGTGTATTTATCATATGTATGTGTGTTTTGTAGGACATCCAATGATGCTCTGCCTTTTTTGCAATAATAAAAAACATAAAAAAATAGTTCTAACATCTCAGATTTAAAATAATGTTTTTAAAACATCGCAAAATGATAGTCATGTTTCAAAATTTTAATCTATTAAACATGATAGTAAGAAATAATCCGATGTTAATAAAATCAGGAAAAAAATAATTAAGAGAGGGGAAAAAAGTCTGATGTGTAAACATAATTACAAAACACGTAATTAACAGTTTTATACCGATCTATAAATTTAACGCATGAATATCCAAGGACTATCACTTGGATATTGATCTATAATCTCCCACTTGGGCCACATAGAACATTCTAAAATTGTAAAACCTTAAGAGCTCGAACATGAGTATCAAGATTCATAAGTTACAACCCAAAGACAATCTAGTGTATTAAGAGTTTGATATTAAATTATGCCACAAGATTGAAGAGTTTTAAGAATAAACCTATTTTGAAGTTCAACATTATGATATAGGATCCAAATCATTTTTCTTGTATAAGTTTCGTTAAAAATAATAGTACAAACCACAAATGAGAATACCATAATTAAGAAAAATATATTCTCATATAAACTTAAAGATATTTTATATACTCGAGAAAACTATTTTGAAAGGTCACAGAGGGGAAATGATTCCAAAATAAAGAAAAGGAATCCAAGAATTTATCGTTTCTTTTGTCGTTTGTCTCGTAAGCATCCTCGTATCGATTTAGAACTAAGTTTCGTAGTAATCTAGTTTTTGAAAAATAAAATAAATTATTTCATTCATATCGAATGATATATTCTAATTCATATAATAAAGCTTAAAATATGTATGTTATATAACAGGTACTCATATTTTAATCTCTAACATTATGAGATTTTGCATAAACTTTATGCTTAATCCGTTTAATTATTCTTGAAGGTTTTCAAAGAGTTTCACACACTAATTCATTAATATTGGGTTCCTTCAGTAAAACTGAATTGTAACGATTTAGCATTTTTAAGTAAAACTTAGCTTGTTCATTTCATTCTAAGAAGTTAGTCAACATTAAAACGGATAAAACATGCAATTTTAAAGAAATAAAGTAATATGAATTAATCAGATAAAGAGAGTTGACAACATGTACATTAACAACATTTTGTAAATGTGGGCTTTCTTTTGTAATAGATTTATATACGACTTTATTGGGTACCATTTATGTATCTTAGATGGACATGTTACCTAAGATGACCTTTCACAACCTAATTGCATAATTCCCTAGTATATATTGCAGTTACTCAAAATAAATTTCCTTTGAAAAATTATCTTGCTTGACGAAATAAATCAAATATACCCCATTAATGTCTTTGCATATATAAGCATGATGAGTTATTACTACCACTTTTATCTATAAGTTTAATATTCACAAGCTTTCTTGTTGGGTCACTTTGGTGACTACCAAACTATCCATTATATGAATATTACATTATTTTATGGATTGTATAATAATTTCAACAGTCATTAATGTTTTCAAAATATTATAAATTAAGTAAGGTTATGAACTCTTTGGAGCAACCGATATCAACCTTAGCAGTCAAAAATATTGTCCTTTAATATTAACTTCACCATTGCAATCGGACTCTTTGGAGTAATAAAATCACAATGGCTTAATCATAATAAAATCATTAATAATTCGAATACTCAAAACCATATTCGAACTCTTTGGAGCAACCAAAACATAGTATTTTAATGTTATCAAAAAATTCAACATTTACAATTTATTAGATTAGACCACTTTGGTGGAATCGTAACCTCATCATGATATAAATACTAAGATGAAAATATTAAGGCATGCCAACATATAGTATCGAACGTTATCATAAATTCAACACTAGACCACTTTGGTGGAATCGTGATATAAATGCTAAGAAGAAAACTTAAAGGCGTGATTTTAATAATGCTTTACTCATATTGGGCATAATAAGCGTATACACATTAATCTAATATTTAAAATTTTGAATATTGAATAAAACTTTACGTATATATTAGTCCCAAGAAAAAAAATTAAATCCTTCGAGGTTAAGTTGATGAGAAAAAAAATTACTCATTAATGTTCATTTGATAATCCAAATTATCCTTTGGTCAATCTTATGATGAATAAGCTACATCATCATTGCATCAACAATCTAACATTCATAATTATATTTAGATCTACAAAACCCAAAGTTATACACCGTAATTTAATATTTACAAATATAAACTAGGGCACTATAATGGAGACCCAAACTAACATAATGGAAATATTAATATCAAAACCTTAACCATAACTATAAGTCATAATAATATTTAGTATATACCGAAAATATTATGACAGCCAAATAAGATAAGATAATCGATGTATTTATTAAAATACATAAAATGGATAAATTCATAATTTCCAATAATGAAAATTTTGTGTAATCGTTATAAAAGAGTTAAGAAAACTCTTAAAAATAATCTCCAATAAGAATTTTTTTAAAAAAAATTAGGGAAAGAAATCGCTATCTACTTTATTACCAAATATAAAAAATTTAAGGTTTTGAGAGCTTAAACATCTTCAAATAGTCAAAACAACATTCATGACTAAAAAAATGGTGATTTTTAGTCATTAAATCCTTTCGAATTGACATAAAAAAATTCATCAATCCCTAGTAAGTCGACAATTTTAATCTCAATTATTGCTAATTAGAGGCATAAGAAAACTGTTAGTGAAAATGCCTCAAAATATTCAGATTTACAGTTTTATAAAATAATCAGCTTTAAAGACATAATTAAAATTGTCACAAACAAATATCATAATAAGGGAACCAATACCAATACTAATTTGATCATAAAAATTTGGTACCTAAAATCTCATCTTATGAAATTTTCTTTTATGTGATTATACAGATATATCAATTAATTCAATTAGTTGCCTTCACATATTTCCTAAATTGATTTATCATTAATTGCGCTTGAATATTTAATTCATAGAGTGTGCAAAAATTTTACTTTCATGGAACATACAGGCACACACATATTACGTAATGTATATAAAAATCAACACCCCAAAAAATATGATGTGAAAAATTAATGGATAATCAACAGTCCAAATAAAGATGCATGGACGATCATCTAATATTTATAATTGTAAATTAAGGCACTTTCTTCTTAATTTAACATCATATAAATATTAGTGTTAAAACATTAACTCATAATTATATTAGGACTTTTCAGTAAATAAATATAGATTATACACAATAATATAATACACCAAAAATGTTATTGTCAAACCTCTTAATCATACTCCTAATATTCAAAACTTTATATTGAACTTTTTGGCCAATACATAACATGAATATTAGAATAATTATTTAATAATAAAAATATGTGTAGGGTTTATACCATAAAATTTCAAAAAAAAATCCAAAAATGGAAAATTTTGAGTTATCACTATAGTAACATAATTTTTTTTCAAGATCACTCTCTAATTCGCGAAAATGTAAAAATGGCAAAAATGCATTTTTAGGGATCTAAACAATGTCAAATCACGGAGATAGGTTGGTGCCCATCGTAATAATGGGTTTCGTTTATTTCGACATTTTCAAGTGACCGTGTGAATTTCGTAATATTTCGAGCAAGAAAAAAAATGTATAAAAATTTCCTTAAAAAATCTTCATTCATTCTCCATTTTTTTTACCCGGCTTCTTTTGTAGGCAGAAACTCTTAATGGACAATCATGAGATTTGAAACCTATTGTCCGATGCCACATGTAAACATAATTAGAAAACACTTAATTAACAGTTTTATATTGATTTATAAATTTAATGAATGAATTTACAATTACATATTATTAGTTCTTTAGTAATACAAATCATTATGTATTATACGTTAATGTTAGGATCTTAGATCAAAATGATTATCACATACAATTATTTTGTAGAATATAAAATGATATTATAATCGCATACCTCCAACATGTCGTAAATGGAAAGATTGACGGAGCAGTCGAGCTAAGCGATGTCTAATCAGGTTGAATTTCGGACCACGGCGTCCTCTTATAAACGGCAAGAACATATTTCAATTTCAGCACATTCCAACAGTTGGATGATGAAAAATCAGTCACTTATTTATAAGCGGGGACAGGACCCATATCTCAAAGAGTCAATTAATCTTAAGCATACATCACGGTAGATAACTAAGAGTTCTTTTGACTCTTAGTATTTGGAGTACCCTTTCATTAACCAAAGTAACTCTTAGTATTAATATAATTATGCAACACATTATGTAGGATTATTTAAATAATTCTAACATTATGCGCATACCTGAGAGTACAGTGAGAAAGAGAAACAAATGGGAGAAAGAAAAGTCAGTCATCCCTAAAAAACTTGATCTTAAATATATGTTTGGGTTATTTTGTGTCTACTAATCCTAGTTAAGCCTATATTTATAGAGAAACAACTGGCATGCAACATGCGTGATGTGCAGGGGCACATAGCTTAACTTCTACCATTCTTCCACACATACACATTGCTAACAACTATTCTAATGAGCACGACGTAGAGTTCGATACTCATTTTTATTGATTTTCATACAAAGCAATACACAAACTTAAAATTATTATCACCTTAAAACAAATGGTCGCAATGATTTTATTTTAAACTTTATAATTCTAAAATGATAACTTTTTCCTAATGCTTGACACAATTATTATTTTTCTTGATCACTATCACAGAAAATTGCATGACATTCGTCATGGTGCATTCCAATGTTTTGTAGTTCGATTAATATTTCCCAAAAAAATTACTTACAACTTAGAATAGAAGATCATTTTTTCCAAATTCAAAATAAAATAATTTCAAAATAATAATATAAAAATACCGAATCAGATTTATAATTATCAACAAAAAAAATTAATACACAACACACAATATGTATCTACCTATTTGTATTATGAAGAACGTACAAATTCATGTTCTCTTAAAGATCAATCAACTATGATGTATATTTGTTCTGAGATCCAAATATCTACATACAATTGACCAGAACAAACTCATACGTAGAGAAAGAAAGACGGACAGTACAACCCTGAAAATCATCCTCTCTCTCTCTCTCTATCTTTACATCACATCTCATCATGATCACTTCAAGTTGAAGTCTTCAACCACAACGTCACTCCCTCAAACCTACCTCCACAAATGCATCGTTTATCCCAACCTCCCAACCCAAACCATGATAAATCATACCCTCATACCTCCCATAATCTTTCAACCCCAAGATCCAATCCTGAAGTTTAGATTTTGCACATCATACTTTGGCATTGGCAATGATTTCATTCTCGGGATCGTCCTCTCAACTTTTCTTCGACATAAAGACATTGATACCAGTAATTTTACAAATTACAATGACATCTTGCAGAGTTCAACATGTGAGAGTGAGAGGACCGAATGAAACCAGGAAAGATAAAGGTGTCGTTTGGATTGGAGAAAATTGAACATGTGATTGGGAGAAATTAGGATGTGTATTTTCTTGTATTTGAGTTAAGAGCATTTGATATGGAAGTTGCTGAGAAATCGAAAGGTGAAGGAAAGTTAATGAGATACGAATAGGTTGATGAATCAATTAAATGGAAGGTAATGAAGTAGAAGAGACATGGAATAAGGGGTTTGCAAACGAAACAGTGTGATGTATTACTCGTATTTATATATATTTAGAATTTAATTAATTGAGTAATTAAATAAAAAAATACGTTTAATTTAAATTATGTGAGTAGAGTTATTTAATATTAGTTTATATTTAAATTACGCGAGTAGAGTAATTTAATGTGATTTAATTTTTAAATTACGTGAGTGAAGTAATTTAATGAGATGAAATTTTAGTTATGATTATTAAGTGATCGAATAATAATCATGGTATTCAAATATTAATTGAGAGAGAGAGAGAGAGACTGATTAATAAATGATTTAAATTTACTAAGAGTGAATAGTAAATACTGATAGCTAAATATGATATACGTCATAGCGAGTGACATGGGCTTATTTTATGTTATCTCACCGAGAGTCGTGCATTAGACTATAGTGAGGTGAAAAATGAGAAATATATTTGAGGTGATTCAAATGATAATTTAGGGGTCACGGATGGGTCCGAAAGGGAAAAATTAGTCAAAATAGTATACCCTGGGATGTTAATTGAGTCACGGGTCATTTTTGGGCCAAACCAGCACCTTCGGAGGGTAATTTGGTCATTTTAAAAATAGAGGTTAAAGGACCTACGAAAATTAGAGCCTTATATCTGATGATTATAAACGGGGGGCTAGGGTTCTTAACACAAAAAGATTAGTGAGGCCATTAGAAGGAAGAGAGGAACCATTCCTAAAAGCTTAAGGAGAATTCTTGAAGGTTTGAAAGAGTTCTTGCATACGAAGCACCTAAGGAGTGAAGATTTGAAGAGGGAAACATCAAATCACCATCCTCACCCACGAAATAAGACCCTACAGTGAATAAGGCAAGTGTTTATTGCAATTAATTAAAGTTATAATACCCATGTAATTGGGATTTCAATCATATCACTACAACAATTCTTACATTTATCTGCGAATTTCTTAGCTGCAAAAGAAAATTCGTAGCAAAAACTCATTATTTGCCACGAAAATAATTTCGTGGAGAAAAATATTACATTTAGCTACGAAATACACATTTTCGTTGACAATAAGTGCCAATAGGTTAGCGCCAATATTCCCGCGAAAAAGAAAATTATTTAGGAACGAAATATAAACTATTGGCAACAAAAAATTTCATAGCAAATACTTTTATGTCGAAATATTTTTTGTGGTGTTAAGTCTTAAAACATTACACCACGAATTATTTCGTAGTGAAATATTCTAATTATTAAGATCACTTTAATTATCACCCAATCTCACAATCTCCATTCTTCCCTCCAAACCCGTTCTTCCCTCCAAACCCAAATACACTATGAAACCCTTTTCCTCTTTTCTCTCCAAATCCGATCACCACTTCGAACAGATTCGGCCTTTTCTCTTTTCTCTCCAAATCCGATCACCACTTCGGCTTGTCGACAGTAAGATCTCTCTCTCTCTCTTTATCTCCAGCTATGCATAGACCTTATTTTTCCAATTTTAGTGATATGTATGTTTATTAGTGTTATGTTGTGAGATCTCACATCAATACATATCTCATACACACACACACACGCATAAAGCTCAAATACATGCACACACAAATTAACGGTTTTTAATTTGGGTAAGGGTTTTTAACCAATAAACCATAACCACTTTGCGATTTGTCACATTTCTGTTGTTTTTTTCTTTACGTATCCATTGTTTTTTGCAGATTTAATGGTTCCATTTGTGAGTAAATATTTTTTTTCAGATCTAAAGTATTCAGATTTGTCATATTTATATTGTTTTTTGTTTAAATGTCTAATGTTTTTTTTGCAGGTCTACTGTTTGGGGGTAATATAAAATCGATTTGTGATTTTATTTCTGGGTATGTTTTTTTTTCAAATATAACGTGTTCAGGTATTATTGAGTTTGTTCATTATTGTTGTTGATATGAAACTTACATTATTGATATTATTGATTTCACTTTTTCAAGTTGTTATTCCCATCCCCCACCCACATCTTCATATTTATGGTTCTAATATCAATTTAAGGGCTTTAAGCCACATAGTGTGTTAGTAGTTCAGTGTTGAATTATTCAAATTAGTTCAATCTATTTTTCCTTTTGAATGAACCCAGTATTGGTGTTGTTAGATTTTAATTGGTACCATGTCACGGTGCTTAGTGTTGTTAAATTTTGATGGTAATTGTTTTACAAACTTTTGGGATATTCATGAAATTTTAGTTTAGGTTTCATTCTAACATTATTCATGAAATCGTAAATTTGGGTTTTAGAATATCTTATATGTGGTTTTAGAATATCTTATACGTGGTTTTACAATGTCCATACAGTGATGTTGCAAAATATCTTATACGTGATTTTAGAAAGTGAAAATAAACCCAAAGTATGGACATTGAAAGACAAATACCAAATAAAACCCCCAAAGCTTTCATATTCAAATTTATATGTGTAAAAAAAATGCGAAAAAATCAAATGCCTTGAGAATAAGAAGGAGATATTTAGATCAGTTCTAATAAAGGAAAGATAGTTTTCGAGTACAATACAGTCCTACCTTACATAATATAAATATATAAGATTGTCTTATGATATAACTATCACAAGTAATCTTGTTAATACATATTCATAGTCATATAATAAGAGTTAGGGACCACACATAAAAGCACAAAATCTTAGAGTGCATCCCCTTTATTGGGTGCGGGTCTAGTATCTAGCTCTAAATACAAGTAAGAAAATCTAGTTTATATAATTGAGTAAATGGATAATTTTTCATTTATATATTTTTCATTACTCTCTTGACAATATCTAACAACATTTAATGATATCGTCTAAAGTCATCCGCTAAAAGTTCAACTTCTAAACAATAACCTGAGGTTTACATTAGAAAAAAACCCTCATATTCTGATTCGCCAGTTGGTAATTGTGATTCTCAAATCGATTGGAATTCATTCTCTAAATTTATTGTTTAACTTGTTAATACATATATACCGAAACTTGTCGCTTTCCATCTCAAATAACGACGCGTGACTCTTGACAGCCAAGAGAACCTTTCAACAAGTACTTTCAATATCTTTAGACCCCTTTAAATCCCATAAAAGTTCACCCCTATACAACGAGTCCTATTTTTTTGGAATAAGGTCAGTATATTACCAAGAAAAGAGAAATAAAGCCCAGACAATGAGAAGAGAAAATAGAAGGGATAACCATAGGGAAAGTGAAGTACATCATTCTAGGAGAGAATTGGATCAATTTTGGGCATAGACCATCCTCTAAAGAAGATTCGTAGAAGAAAAATTAGAATTTTAAAAATATAAAGGCTAGTTTTTATCTTGCTTTTATACTTATGCTGTTCTCAATAATTAATATCCTTGTTAGAAGTGTTGCAAAGGTTGATAGGTCTATAGTTACTACATGAAGAAGGATTATCAATATTTAGAATACGGGAAATTAGAGTTGAAGCCCAACATTTAGAAATAGTACTTCCCTTAAAGAAGATTACAAATGCTACATAAAGATCTTCGTGGATGATTCCTAAACAATGCTTATAAAAAAATAATTAAAACCATTTGGACCTACTGCACTAGATGAATCCAGACCCATAATGACATGTTTTACCTCTTCAATGGTAGGAACGTCAATTAACATCTCATTATCCTGGTCATTAGTGATGAGAGGGATGTGTTGTGGATGGTTGAAGGAGTGGTGAGGTTCCCTTTAAAGTCGGAAGTGAAGGATTAACAAATTGATGAAAAATCAGTTATCCAGTCCGCTTTATCATCCTTGATTCCTACAATGTGGAGATTATTTCTCTTATTGTTGACCATTGAATGAAAAAACTTTAGGTGCTTATCACCATATTTTAACAATTGTACTTTGTCCTTTTTCTTCCAATATTCCTCTTCTAATGAAAGTTTGTATTTTAAGTATGCCATGGCCATCTTGTATTCATTATCCGCTTCAATAGAGTAATTATACCCTAGAGCTACTTCTTTTTGAAGGACCATGTCTTTTGCTTCTCTTATGTTTTGGAAGAGATCCTTAGAGCTGAATTTGTTCCACTGAGAGAGGGCAACCTTTGTGACCTTAAGTTTTTAGAAAAACACCATCATTAGACTTCCTGTGCAGGCAGTGTTCCAAGCTTGCTCTATAAATAAAGTTAAGTACCTGTGTTTGGCCTACAAATTTTGTAATCTAAAACTTTTGTGAATTGCATAACTTTTGCCCTATGGTTATACATATAAGCAAGCTGCATATATCTGCATATATGCATATATCTGCATATGTGCTTGCAAGCTTCCATTGTTGTCGGATTAAGGTTCAACACGGTGGAGGAGGTACCTCATTGAAAGGATGCTACGTCACAAGAGGGTGGTGGAGAAGTTCAACAAATCAGGAGTCAATTTCAGTGGAATGTTAATACTCGGAGGTAATTATCCGTCACCTGATAAATCTGAATTTCCTATTTCTGATCACGAGATTAAGGAAAATTTTGATAAAATGAAGAAAAAAAATTAGTTAGATCTTTAAGGAATTGTGGATGAAAGATGCAAAAAAGGTGCCGCCGAACATCTGGTATGGTTATATCTTTGTGTTTCCCCCCTCAATTCTCTGATTTTTCCATCACTGGAAACATATTAGCGCGTTCCTATGATCATAGTTGGATCAATTAAATTCTTTCTCCTCAAAAGACTTAACACTTTCTTTCTCCTCAAATTTTGATTTACATTTTTTAGCTATGCCCTATGTTCTCTCTTTGATACTATCCCTCTTTCTCTTTCCCAATCCAGATCTCCACACGGACACACCTTGCCGATGCATCCCTGCTGTCGGTCGATGCCAGCTACTGCCCCGTCGAGCTTCCATCCTCCCCTGCTTGCTGCTGCTGCTGCTGCTGCCGGTGAGAGGTAAGATCTTACTTTTATTTTGGTTTTGATGTGATGTTCTGTTTGATAATACTGGTGTACTTTATCTATTTTTTCTTAAACCATTTATTTTTACTTTGCTTTTGTTTTTAACGTAGAATTCTTAGTGGTATTATAACATCATTTTTTATTAGGCGCATATTCTTCATATTTATCCCCTTAATTGCGGTATTTTTATGATCCCGTGCAGTGTATTTAGCTTGGATTTGTCTCTTAGTTATTCTACTAACCCTTTTTGGCAAGTATTTCGTGTTTTGTGTATTTCTCATGTGTTTTACAGGTATTTCACGCAAGTTAGTGCGAAGGAGAACTCAAAACAATGAAAGAAACCAAGAAATGGAGGGTTGAAGGGCATTTTCGTAATTTTTCAGCCTTATTCCGAAGGTGGGGCCAACTAGAAAGTTGAAGAGCTCTAAATTACAAGAATACTGGAAAAAACGGCACCTCAATCCGAGCTACGGTGAAGAAGTTACGATGTTTTGAAGTTGCGGGATAATAAAGAGTCTGGATGTGCGGATTTCTGTCATTAATTATGCATTTAATGCAGTGCAAGTCTTGGAAAACATGTTCCACAAGCACTATTGGTTGTCAATTTCAAGATTTTGTGCTATAAAAGCCCATGACCTACATCATTTGAAGGGGAGTTGCTAGAGAGATGCTAGGTTAGGAGTAGGTTAGAAGTGCTAGATTGAATTTTAAGGTTAGATTTTGAGAGCAAATTTTCTATTCCTTCAAGAGTTGTATGAACCCTAGTTTGTATTCTGAATCTCAATTCCTTGTTGCTGAATTCAAGTAAACTCTTTCCATTCTCTTATTTTATTACTTGCAAATTATTTACCATGTTTTGTAGATCCATAATTTTGTGTATGAATTTGTTCTTTAATCAAATCATGTTTAGCTAAATTCCCAAGGGTTGGGGTACATGAACTCAATCCTAATACAAATTATTTGTATGGAAAATTAGAAAATAAATGAAAATATTGGTTGAATCGTGAATGAAAATCATATATGCATTGTCATATCTTTTAATCTCTCTTGCCCTAGGTACTTGGGATGTTTAATAATGCTTTGTATGTATAATTTGTCGTTCACCGCTTTATATTGATCTTTGATTTCATATGATGCGGGCTTGACCCTCATATATGTAATGCTTAGTGATGATAAGGACTGAATTTAATCAAGAATTTTGATTTACAATTCTAGTATTCTATACGGTAATTTGTTAAGGATTGAGGGATTGTACCCTACCCTATTTTCTCTCATTTGTCAGATCTAATTTCTTTTGCACTTTTCAGTTTGTTTTTAATAGAAATTTTCCCAATCATCATCTTTTTCATTTTTATTTTAGAATTAATAAATCAATTAAATTCTATAAAACATTCTCTGTGGATTCGATACCCAGACTTACTACTATACTCCATAAAAGTGTAGTTAAAAGTTTAGGTTTTTTTTGTATTGAAGTTGGAAGCCGATAACAACGACTAGCGTATTACACGGACGCTCGGTTTTTCCACTCGATCAATTTTACGATATTTATGATATCATTCTATAGTATAAAATGGTATATTAATTCGTTTAGGTTTAGTGACACCTATATTAACACCATAAATCCAAAAGGTCAATGGTGGGGGGAAATAAAGCAGGGATTTTTTTATTGTATTTCCATTTAATTGAGTGGCTCATCCTAAAGGTCAAGCCTTTTTGAACCTTTTGCACAAACTAACAACTGCTTTTTGTTTTGTAGTTGTGAAAGTATGTTAGAATTCAAAAGTATTTTTGGAGTATTCATTTAAGCAATCTTCTATTGACGAATAGTGTTTATCTACCAGTTTTTTTTATTGTATTTCCATTTAATTGAGTGGCTTCTTTTTATTGTTAAAAAGTAGAGCATTATTCTATATTAGCTAATTTGTAGCTTCTTTTTTGTCATAAATTTAATGCATTTTGAAGGTTTAATGGATATGGGGGTTGCATAGGTGTATTCTTGAGAAGTGTGCAATATTTTTTTAGGTTTGTGATGTCAATTTGGTTTTCCCAGCTTAATATTGTTGCATATCTACAAGCTAATGCTTTTATTGTTCTTGGTTGTTCCATGTTGCAGGACCATTCGATTATGTTGTTTATACGAGTTCCCGAATGGACTATAAACAAAGGGAATTTTCCCCAAATTTGGTAGATTGTTTACTCTTAGTTGTGTTAGTAATTTTTTAACTTAAATTAAGAGGTTGCTTATACGATGTCCAAGTTGGAATATTAATTTTGTTGTTGGGAGTATTTTTTATTTTTTAAACAGAGGGATAGTCCTACAAACAAAGGAGATTATGTCCAAAATTTCTAAAATATTTGCACGGTGTTGTAAAAATAACTTTAGGACTTAAATTTGTTTTTTATGGATATGATGGATACGATTAGTATTGTTATAACTTTTTCATGATAAAGGTGAATCAAATCCTACTTTATCTTAGCTAATGATACTATATTTTCTTAATTGCAGATTTGACGTGACGAGAAGTTATTTTTGGGGCACCATGAACTTTTGACATTTGTAAATAGAATTAGAGACTTCTAAGTCTTTTAACTAGTTTAAGTTATTTTTTTACGCCATGGATATCTGTCGTTTGTAAGGGGATGAGATGTGGGACTTCTACGTCCTTTAACTACTGTTTAGTTGACTTGACAATGTATGTGTACGTGACTTAATGTGAATTTTATTTATAACAATTTAGTTATTTTGTGGATTTAACGAATTTTTTTAAAATGGTAATTTGTTTTTGTTAGATGTTAATTTTGTGCAATTGATAAATAAAAGTGCGACTTAAGATTTAATAGTTTATTATTGAAAAATTAATTATTAAGGATCATTTTTCAACAATTAAATTTCGTAATCAATAGATCTTTAGGGAAGGTACAAATTTGTAGCTACAAGCTTCTAACGACTAGTTTACGGATAGAATTGGCAACGAAATGCAGACATTTAGCAACAAAATGTTGATCAATTAGGTACAAAAAAAATTGTAAATTTCGTAGTTAAAATCTTCTAACACACTAGTTTACATATATAATTGGCAACGGAATGAAGACACTTAGCAATGAAATGTTGATTAATTAGCTACAAAACAAATTGTAAATATCGTAGTTAAAACCTTCTAACACACTAGTTTATATATAGAATTGGCAACGAAATGTATGACAATTAGCTACGAAACAAATTGTAGCCTAAATATGATAATTGTCCAGGAAAATAATTTCGTGGCAAATGACCTAAACAATTCGCAACGAAAGTTAATTTCGTGGCCATATACATTCAGCAATGGGCCTTTTGCCACGAACTTGCTATGAAATAATTTTCGTTGCCAAAAACTATTAGCAACAAAATAGGAACTTTTGGCTACGAAACATTTCACAGTTAAATGTAGGAATTGTTATAGTGTGATGATATTGATGAATTCTTTAGAAGAAAACTTTAATGAAATGCATGTCGGGTAGGAAATTGCATGCAGAATGATTTGAAATCTGTAGAGATATTGATATTGGAAAATATGGGTTGTATTCCACGAAATAAATCTGGGTATTGATGAACAATCATGGATGAATATGAAAACTTAGGGTTTTAGAGGACAGAAAGAATAAATCCCTTCTTGCATGATTATTATAATGTTTTGAGAAAATAATTAGGCTAGAATCTGTCCTAATGCATGTAGAAATGGTTAGGAATATTTAGTTGAAACCTTGGTGTAGAGTAATGGAGGTTGGTACTAGATCATGGGCGAAAAATGCATGAACGAACGAGGCTGATGAATTGCAGAAAAGGTGATCGATACTATTTTAAAAAAAGGATCGATCTGATTAAAAAAAGGGGGGGGGTGGATCCGATTTTAAAAAAAAAGGAACGATCTGATGTTTGGTCATGTTCGCAGAAATTCATGTTTTCCCCTTTTTGACTTAATTCTTCTAATTGATTATCGTGTAAACTTTTAGAACATTACTAAGGGATTTTGGGGAAATTATTTGACAAAATGTGGGGTGGTCCCTTATGTGTGTTTCAAATCAAACCAATTTTTACCAAATTATTATCCAACTTTTAATATGCACCAAACCAAGTTGTGAAAGTCCAATTCTTACTTTAAACCAATTTTATCTTGATTAATCCTAAATATGCATCTAGTGATTAAAACAAGTAAAGTAAAGTAAAGTAAAGAATACTCTCAACGCCGGATGTACGAGGAAAAAATCCAAAACGGGAAAACAACCTCGGGCGGCCCAAGCCAGACAATCACTATGAACAAAGGTTTTACAAAGACAGATTAGCATTATTCAATGACTCCATCCCCACGGGTCTTGATGCACCTTCTGATCTTCTACCGTTCTTCAATAGTGCCCATGAAGAAATTCCGTCTTCAACGATTCCTGTCCATAACACTCAACTCCACGAATGTCTCGGTGTCCGACAATTGGTTTTGATTCATCTACGATGTTGAACAAGAAGTCCTTCTCTTTTCTTCACTGCAAAACCCTGATGTTCAATGGTAGAACAAACCTTCTTGGTGCATCAAGATCACTTAAACATATAAGAATGATATCTCAGATCTTTGCAAACTCTAAGGATGTGTTTAATCTTTTTAAACCTTAGAAAACATGTGCAAAACTCGTACTGCATGGTAAACAGTTTTTCCAGATTGAACACTTATGAAACTTTGAAGAAACCACTGTTTAAATATGATTCAAACGCCGCCTCGAAAAATGTGTCGCTCGAACAACAAGGCCACATCATTCGCGCGACATGAGCATCTCTTTCGAACGAGAGCTTGTGTTGTTTAAACGACAACGCGTTAGTTTGACTTTTTGACTTTATGTTTAAAACGTCTCTTTTAAAAGATATCCAAATAAGTCAAACTCTATTTCGAGTTTATCAAAATAAAACGTAGTGTAAACCATTTAAAACACTATAAAACATTTTAAAATATTTTTCTTTATAAAAATACATCATTATCTTTTGTAAAAATAATTCCGAGCACCATTAATTATACGCATTCATACTGAGTGGTCTCGGAATGCATTTATCTTGAAGATGAGTAAACTTGCACCAATTAAGCTTCGGCATGATTAATTCTTTGAAAATTTTCCGCAACGTCTTCAATTTCTTCAATACATCATAGACCAAGTGGGATCGTGACACAATAAAATCTCCCCATGACATATTACAAACACAGTTTTGTTCACAGAATTAAGTCAAAACAATATAGGGACACTATTGAAAATTTATGTCCTTACATTATTAATACTACAGCAGGCCTAATTTGTATTTTTAGATTTGTCGTAGCATGGGTAGTAAGATGGAAATCAATTGGGATAAATTTGTGTCGTAAATTATTGGATAGTGAAATAATAATTTACAGGAACTTCAGATGGACGATAAGTATACCAGTAGAGTAAGTCAGACTTAGCTACTGAAAATACAAAGGGGTTAACTAGGTCCCTTAGAGTTGGGAGAATACTCGAGAAGATGAGATAACGAGAGAAATTGTAAAATAAACTGTACGGTGAGTATTAGAGAAATATACGACGTACTAATGTGAATGATTCGGTTGTGTAAATACCTATAAATTATGTACTTAGGTTGTGTGAAATACCTACAGTACTTATATATCGACTCTAATGGTAAATGTGAAGGATTAGGTTGTGTAAATACTTATAAATTATGTACTTAGGTTGTGTGAAATACCTACAGTACTTATATAGTATTGGAGTCGATGATTAGACCGGGCCAATACTTTTATATAACATTTACCATTGGAGTCGATGATTAGACGGGCCAATGTAAATGAAGGGAGAACTGTAGTCGATGATTAGACTAGACCAATAATCCATATAGTGTATATTGTAAGAGAAATATACACTATATTAATAATCTACTTGAGTGATATAGTAGATATTTAGATGACGTGCATACATCTAAAAATATAAATTGGGAGAATTGGAGTCAATGATTAGACCAGACCAATGATCCTTATAGTCTATATAGTGTGAGAAATATATAATATATGAACAATCTACTAGGGCGAAGTAGTAGATAGTTAGATGACGTGTATACATCTAAAAAGTAAATTAAGTGGAGAAAACCTAATTGGAAAGCTATAATCTTAGATAGTGAACATCTAATGGATAAGATTAAGTGGTCAGACTTAACTTTCAAAATAAGGAACTAATATATGTGAAATGTTACACGGGAATTAACTCACATATGGGGAGTGATAATAAAATTTGGTATTGTATGGGCGATACGGGAACTTAGACATGTAGGTAAGTTCAGACGACTAAAATGGTCTAAATAGCTTGGGTGGTGTAGCTAAATAGGCTAGTATGGAACGTTAGGCGTGCACTATAGATGAGAGGTGAGGAAATTCAATGGAGTACGTAAACTTATAACAAATCTTTACTGCAATAAATTACTTGCTAAATATTTTCAAAACTTTTTTAGTACTAACTCTTGCTATGTAAAATATTTTTCAAAACCTTTTAGGTGTCCATCCACAGGGACGCCAAGCGTGACTTCATTTGAGGGACTTCGTAGCTGCAGCATAGGTGGTTGTTGCAAGGCTTTGATTAGACGCCTCTTTCACTTTCTTATCTAGTGTAGGATTTCAGATTTTAGTATGGACATGTTGTCCCTCATTACTTTCATTTTTGGAGTTTGCTATTGGTTTGTTTTTGGCCGATGGGTTATTCGGCAAGACTTTGTTTGATCTTAGTTGTTATATTCAGACTCTTATATTGTTATTTGATTTATATATTGTTTTGCATGTTGTTATATGTTTAATTGAAGTTAAAATTTGGCAACCGCATAAATTTTCACTTAACTGGTTAGTAATTAAAAGGTTTTCGACATTGATGCTAAGAATGAACCAGATGACCCAATGTTTAATTTAATAAAGGATTGATCACCCAATGTTTAATTAGGCGGGGTCTCACATGTGACTTTTGAGTTCTTTATACAGTTAGACAAAGGATGCATTATATGATATCCACGTGTCATAGCAAGAGAAGAAGCCACAATTCGCCACAATTCCAGGCTACAGTTTAATATATTACATAGATACTTCATTCGTCCAATGAAGAGTCGTCACAAACAAAAGGTTTTGTATTATAATAATCCTATTTTCAAATTATGTACAATTAATGGTAAGATGAATATAAAAGGTCTTTATCTCGAAATGAATGTCCACATTGTTTGTTGGTTATATGTCTTCCAAATATTTTAGTTGTAATTAGTTCATGCAGTCAAAAAAGGAAATAAGCTTATATATTTTTTAGTGAACTTAGTAATCGTTTAAATGTAGGCACAAAAGCAAAGTTACAAATAACATATAGCATTTTAGGTTATTTTTTCCATCACTTTTATGGTAGGTTTGATAATAGACCCTCACTTTTCTTAAAATCTACATTCTATCCTCATTTTGTTAACTCTCATCTAAATTGTTAGCCAACAGTTATGTTTAATATTGACATTTTAAGTTTTTCCCCTACTTATATGATTGATTTTGTATTACACCCCCATTTTTTTAAAAATGATACTACACAACAAATCTATTAACTCTCCAAATTTTTGTATTTATTGAAAAAAACTTAATTGGCATATAATAAAAATATTCTATTTTTTCGTAAAAAAAATTGAAAAGAACAAAAAATAAGAAATTTCAAAATATGTTAAAAGTTAGTGGCGTTTTAATTGTATGCTATTTAGAAGAAACAATCAATAAATAAAAAATTTATGTCGTTTAAAATATTATTTATTTTTGGAAAAATTTAGGCTTATTTTTACCATTTTTTTTAAATGTGCATTATTTATAAAAAAAATTGTATCTCAGTTATAAATTAATTTTTTTAATCGGCTATATTAATAAAAGTTGGGGAAAATATTTACAACGTATTTTTAAGAGTTAAAAAAATTAAAACTTAACAGTTAAAAAAATTAATAAAAGAAATAATGGTAAAAAATAGTTTTCATTTTTTTAATAAATTTTTTATACTTTATAAAACAGTTATACGTTAAGAAATACTAGATAATAATAGTAAATGTTTTAAAATTATAAAAAATGTTAATTGTTTTATAAAATATTAATATTCCTTTACTAAATATAATTAGTAAAATACCCTTTTTAAAATTTAAAAAAAATCCAAAATATTTTATTTTTTTTCCTTTTTTTTAGTTATTTTGAAAAACTTTTTGAATCCTTTTTATATATTAAATTTAATTTTTTAAAGAAAAATTTAAGGAGGGTAGAGAGAGAGAGAGAGAGAGAGAGAGAGAGAGAGAGAGCTCTTTAATTGATTGGGGTGTATTGCAAATTTTATTTAAAAAATAGTGGGGGTCTATTACAAAGTTGGTCGCAAAAATGGGGAAAAATATAAAATTTCAGCAATAATTAATGTTAACTAAATGTTTGGATTGAGAGTTAACAGAATAGCGGTGTATTAAATTTTTGTTTTTTGAAATTAAGGGTATATTTCGAAAATGGTTATAAAATTGGGGAGAAAACTTAAAATAACCCTAACATTTTTTTGCTCCAAATTCCTAGAGAGAAATTCCTTTACGAAACTAAAAAGTCCAAATATTTATCCTTATTGAACATATAAAATGTAGACAAGTTAGGAGTAACAATTTTATGAAACGGAACAAAAACACACGAAATTGGTCTAAAACTAACAGGTATGTCTTGTTTATCTCGGGAGTTTTTACACAAAATCGTATCATGTCGTGTTCGTGTCTAAATTATGAGTTCTGTTATTGTTTTCTGTCGTGTTACTCGTGTTTTTATTAGGATTATCGCATTAATTTAAGTTTAATTGAGTATCAAATAGTCATGTAAATCATGTTGTGTCATGTTTTAATCAGATCATGCTCATGTCAGGTAAGAAAACACGAAGGCGTGTTCAAAAAACTCTTATTGTGTTGTGTTGCATCGTGTCGTGTCGTTTGAGGTCGATTCGAAACACAAAACAAAAAAAACTAGTAGTCACTCCTACCTAAGGCAAGTTGTGCGCACAAGCCAAAGAGGATAAATAAATAATTAAAAGAAAATTAAAAATTAAAGAAAGAGGAGAAAAAAGGGTTTCATAAATTTAGGACTAAACTTTTAAATTCAACATATCGGACAAGCAACATTCTCACTTCAATTTTGGTCTCTAAAATTAAATATTTGCATTCATGCCAATGACATTCGTGCCTAACCAATGACGAAACGTTAAGTTAGATTGAAAATAGGGGTCGTTCTTACAAAATAAAAATGTTGAATGTTCTAAAAGCATAACCACTAACATTTGATATTCTAATTCTTTCAAATCTAGAACAAATCATACAAGAACATATAAATTGTACTGCTATTAATGACAAAATATATAATATACCAGTATGAAGGCCACGCGATGCTTGGATGAATATATATATATATATATATATATATATATATATATATATATATATAATGTGATCAAAAACTGTCATTCGCCAGTCGAGTTGGTCATCAGGTTCCTGTTTTGCTCCCAAAATTAATACTATGAATTTTATCCAGGGTAATATTTTATATCCGTCAGAAATTTTGTCACCATTCTTATCATTGATAAAAAATAGTTCATCTCACTAAAATCAATGTTAACATAATTTGAGAGAAACAGAAAACAAATAATAAGAGACTCATCAGGGGTAATTTGCGGTCACACACCTACACCTCCATGAAATCTTAGAAATTCAACTAAAAAATGGAATCCACCTACCTTCATAACTGTTAAGATTTAAAATTCAGCAAAAAAACCACCACCATATCTGTTAAAACTCAATTCCCACAACCCCCCCCCCCCCCATATATATATATATATATATATATATAGCCCTACATCATTCATATATATATATATATGTACACTATAATATATGTGGATATGTATTTATAAAAAAAACAGAAAAAGTATCATACCTACCCCGTTTTGGGCGCTTCATCTATGAGTGTCCCAACTTAAAAAAAACACAAAAAAAAACAATACACACACATATATAGGTATATACCCATACCATAACAGTATTTAAATTAGATAATTTCTATAATAAGATAAGACGAATCAGAAAAGAAATAGAAAAGGAGAAAAACTAATGATATCATAGAGGGTATTACTTACAGATTGCATAAGAAGAAAACCACTCAAGTATTTCCAAAAACCATGCGTGGTTCATGCTAGTAGGATTTCTAATATAAGCCACTCAGGTATTTCAAAAAACCCTTCCATTCTCCTTTTCTTTCTCTTACTTCCATTCCCGTTGTGCCGTTCATTATTTTCAAAGCCTTTTTTTGTTTAGGTCGAGGTTGTGTAAATCACTGTTGTGATTGGTTACTCGAGAATAAATATTTATAACCAATGTATGCATATAAGCGGCTGGTAGGGAAGGGGAAGACTTGTAGAAAGAAAAAATTAAAGGGTGGTTGAATGTAACTTGGAACTTGGAACCCCGGGGGTGGAAACCAAGGAGTTTTAGCAATGGTTTATTTTCCAAAGAGAATATTGAATAATTATTAGTAATGGTTTACTTTCCAAAGAGAATATTTAATATTTAGTAAGTATCCTTTATTATTGCCATTAGAGGATTTGTGTGACGACCTGGATATGATTATGATAAACCATGTTTAAATCATGTTTGCCGTATAGGATGGGGATAATGTGTTATTATAATATATTATGTTAAGTTATTGTGTTTAGTCAAATTCTACCTTCATAACTTATGAAATATTGAAATAGTCACAAACACAAATTTGTGAAGTCTTCGGTAGGAATGTTCGAGTACGGGACTAGTTTTGGCCACTATAATATAATAATTGACTTGAGACGAAAACTAGATAGTTGTACATATATGAGTTATGTTTGTAACACAATAAACGGTGTGTAAAACAGAGGTTCGAGCAAGAAGTTATACTGGAATTACAAAGCAGGGGCAAATCTGTCCATTCGTTAAGTGATATTTTGTCTTATATGTATAACAAATGAATGAATTTCATTGGTTGGAAGGGGGGGGGGGGGGAAGATTGACTAACTTAAGCCCCTTGAAATAACCTTCTTCTTCAGCTAAACTCATCCATTAAAGAGTTTGGCCTGAAGAGAGAGAAACAAGAAGTTTAAGAAGAGAAAGGCGAGAAAAAATTGGAGAAAAATCCATAAGAAATTATGAAAACATCCCTAAGGTAATTCTACCTGTAAATCTTGTATATTGTTGGAGTTATTGATTTAAAAAGATATAAATAATTATTTTTTTACTAAACTTCCGTGTTTTGAGGTATACGTATGGATAGATGCGGGTTTAAGCAAGGTTGAACGTGTAAATCATGTATATTGATTCGATTGGAAACCCTGTGTATTCAAACTCCTATAAATTTTTGTATATTTATTGGAATTGAATAATTCTAGTTGAATATGAAAATATACTCATATATGTATAACCTGTCCAAATATTATGTGAAAATACCAAGAAATGAATCTTTGGTGATAGTTTGAAGTTCATATATCAAATCAGCCCTAAAGGTTTAAGTATGCACACTAGGTGTTCGATATTTTGCTTGACATAGAAAATGAACCTTAAAAATTATGCAAATTTAATGTTGTATTGTTAAATATGTTTATGGATGTTGGGTGAAATATCAAAGGAAGTTATGTTGCAGAAAAGTTATGAAAATGCTTCGAAGTTGGCTGAACGATAAAAGAGTTTATAGGGGAGATTTGATTTGTAATAAAGAAATGGACACATCTTGATCTAGGAAACTTGAAATTATGTGTTGTCTTTTATATTAGGAACCTAATACGATAAGAATAGGATTCCCGAGAAGAAATTAAAGTATGTTTGGTCTATGGATTGGATATGTTAAATATTTTAATATGAAATTGGATGAGACTTCATTTATAATAAATGATTAGAATGGGATGATATGATGCTTATGAATTTGGTTAAGGTTAAGTTATTCTTTGGATTGTTAATATCATTATAATGATACTAATATTTTAATACTTTATATGTGAAAGGGAAGAAGAACCGGTTGAACAAGTGCTAGACAAAGGCAAGGGAAAAACACACGAAGTGGCCAAGGTGAGTGTACTCACTGGAAAAAGATGTATTATACATGGATATGGAGATGATTTGAATATCACTCATGGGTAAGATGTATTACACATGGTTATGGGTATGATCTGAATATCAATCACTGGTAAGATGTATTATACATGGTTACATATATGATCAGAATAATATTGAATATGAATTTGTTCATTTCGCTTTATCGAAATGGGAGGTTACTCCCCGACCCAGAATGGGGGAGATTTGTCTATTAAGTACAAGGGGTTACTCCTCAACCAGGAATGGGGGAGAATTGTCTATTGCAGACATGATATGTGAATCATAATTCGGATAAGTTGGTCATTCTTTATGAATGAGCCGGATAAGTATATAATTGGTCATTTTTTAGGAATGAGGTGGATAAGTATATAATTGATCATCTTTATGAAGAAGCTGGATAAGTATATATTTGGTAATTCTTTATTAATGGGACGGATAAGTATGCATATATTATCATGGGGATATGATTTATTGCATTTAATTTTATGCAATAGTGTAGTAGTGATGCATTTGCTGAGCTATTTTGCTCATGGTTCCTATGTTTATATTTTTCAGGTATTGTGATGTCACTGCCAAATCTAGAAGTTCAATGGGGTTAGCAAGGGATTCATAAAACCATGATTTTGTCAAACGTAAATGGGGTCATTTAAGCGTACTTATCTTTTCAGTAAGTTAGAATAAGCATAATTACCTTAAAAATGTGAAAGGCTTTTAGCTTTATTGATTCATGTTAATAATTGAATAAAGATACTCGTGTTTATGGTTTGATTTAGGTAATTATGATTTGACTCACTTTGACTTTCAAACTTAATTATAAGTAACTGGGTTGGGGTGTGTCAACTTTGGTATCAGAGCCTAGGTTTTAGATGTTCTGGGGTGAGGAACGCCTAGATTTGACAGTGGAAGTAGAAATTATTTTGAGTCATAAGTAAATTGGCTTTTGTTAACTAACATTTGTTAGTTATAAATACATATTGTTGTACGAGATGTGAAATGCAAGGATCTTGAAGGAAAGAATACAAGATGTTAAGGTTTATTCGGGGATGACAACGAATACAGGTATTTTTGTATGAATCGTTGCATTGTTTTATTTGTGGTATGGACAAATATGTCATTGAAGGAAAATTTTTAAAGACAAAATGTGGTATATGAAAATTGTGAAGTATTAGAAGTAATCCCTTCTTATACTGGAATATGTAAACTTGAGTAGTGTCACTTATTAATCCATGGTTTGGTGCCCATTTATGTGGGAGAGTGAGGTACGGGAACCCATATTCCATTAAAGGATGAGATAGTAAATTGTTAGAGTATGAATAAAATGAAGATTCACATGGTAAGGGTGAAATGAGTACTAATAGTTGTATATGTTTAATTTTAATATGTGAAATGGTCTGAAATTCAATTACTAGTCAATATATAGTAATTAATTCGAATATGGGTTCATATTGAATTATAATAAGTAGAAGAAAATAGTAATAAAAATTGATATGTACTTTTTAATAGTATGAGTATATGTAGTGGATATTACCCTTGTAATGTTTTGAAATGATAATATGAATAATAAAGTTGAGAGAAGGTGTTAAAGAGTTGGAAGTTTAAAAATATTGGGGAGCCCTTTTAAGAATATGTGTTGTGTATAAGTATGGGAAAGATGCTAATTGGGTTGGAATATTGACAACTGATTTGGGTGGATATTGAGTTGTATTTGTCATTGTACGTATTTGTTATCATTAAGAGTATGGAATATAATGAATATGATTGACATTATACGGAGTCACTAAGAAGTATGTCTAAGGATAAGATATTCTGTGAGATACCATAATGTGATACATTAAGGTATTTGTGCAAGTTATTTGAAAGAAACACGACATATAATAGTTAAGATAAGTATTATGGAGTTGGTATGTGTGGTTAAAGTTTTCAGTGGTGATGTTATATTTAACATCCATGTTACCAAACAGGTAAGGTGAGTGTATTAATAATGTTGCATAAGACTATAATGTTAATAAGGATTGGAGTAAGATTATGATTGTGAAGTTATTGTGTTGGATAAATGACTTATTAAGGTCATTGTATGTTTAGCTAAAGAACAATCAATTGATACTGAAAAAGGTAATACAGTGAGAAGTTAGATTGAGTTTATAGTGCATGACTGCATAATATACATGAAGGTGAATATGAAATCTCGATTAAGAATAAAGATTGAGTGAATGATTGTTCAGTTTCGATATATGAATAGTAGTGAGGCTATATTTAAATTAAGAAATTGTAAGGACGAGATTTAACATACTCTTAAACATCAGAAATGATATGGATAGTAGTTAGGGTCAAACACATGTATTTTATGTTGAGTGGAGGATGAGAAGATGACATATAATAAGCTAGTCTTGTAATATGATACTTATGAATTAAAACATTGAATGGGAGTTGGAGAAAGGAAATATAAGAAGTTATTCTTGTAATAGAATATTTATTATTTGAAATATTACATGATAATAAGGATGGACCATGGGAATGAGGGTATGAAGTAATATATGAGTTGGGAATTGACTTCCATTTATAACAAATCATTGGATGATTATTCTTACGCGTAAGTGATAAATACAATGAACATGATATGAGAGAAGATTTTTTAGGCATGAGGAAATAGTATTCCCAATTGGTTGTTAAGTGAAATTCCTCCTAAATTTCGGGGACGAAATTTTTCTAAGGAGGGGAGGTTGTGACTACCCGGATATGATTATGATAAACCATGTTTAAATCATGCTTATAGTATGGGATGGGGATAATGTGTTATTAGAATATATAATGTTAAGTTATTGTGTTTAGTCAAATCCTACCTTCATAACTTATGAAATATTGAATTAGTCACAAACACAAATTTTTGAAGTCTTCGATAGGAATGTTCGAGTTCGAGACTAGTTTTGGACACTATTATATAATAATTGAATTGAGGTGAAAACTAGATAGTTGTACATATATGAGTTATGTCTATAACACAACAAACGGTGTTTAAAACAGAGGTTCAGACAAGAAGTTATGCTGGAATTACGAAGCAGGGGCAAATATGCCCATTCGTTAAGTGGTATTTTGTCTTATATGTATAACAAATGGATGAATTTCATTGGTTGGAAAGGGGGAAAATCTTGGCCGACTTAATCCCCTTAAAATAACCTTCTTCTTCAGCCAAACTCATCCATTAGAGAGTTTGGCCTGAAGAGAGAGAAATGGGAAGTTTAAGAAGAGAAAGGCGAGAAAAAATTAGAGAAAAATCCATAGGAAATTATGAAAACATCCCTAAGGTAATTCTACCTATAAATCTTGTATATTGTTGGAGTTATTGATTTAAAATGATATAAATAATCATTTTTTTACTAAACTTCTGTGTTTTGAGGCATACGTATGGATAGATGCGGGTTTAAGCAAGGTTGAACGTGTAAATCATGTATATTGATTCGATTGGAAACCCTGTGTATTCAAACTCCTATAAATTTTTGTATATTTATTGGAATTAAATAATTATAGTTGGATATGAAAATAGACTCATATATGTATAACATATCCAAATATTATGTGAAAATACCAAGAAATGAATCTTTGGTGATAGTTTGAAGTTCATATATCAAATCAGCCCCAAAGGTGTAAGTATGCACACCATGTGTTCGATATTTTGCTTGACATGGCAAATGAACCTTAAAAATTATGAAACTTTAATGTTGTATTGTTCAATATGTTTATGGATATTGGTTGAAATATCAAAGGAAGTTATATTGCAGAAAAAATATGAAAATGCTTCGAAGTTGACTGAACGATAAAAGAGTCTATAGGGGAGATTTGATTTGTAATAAAGAAATGGATACATCTTGTTATAGGAAACTTAAAATGATGTGTTGTCTTTTATATTGGGAACCTAATATGATAAGATTTGTATTACCAAGAAAAGATTAAAGTATGTTTGGGATATGGATTGGATATGTTAAATATTTTAATATGAAATTGGATGAGACTTCATTTATAATAAATGATTACAATGGGATGATATGATGCTTATGAATTTGGTTAAGGTTAAGTTATTATTTGGATTGGTAATATCGTTATGATGATACTAATATTTTAAGACTTTATATGTGAAAGTAGTGAAGAACTGGTTGAACAAGTGCCAGACAAAAGCAAGGGAAAAACACACGAAGTGGCTAAGGTGAGTGTACTCACTGGAAAAAAGATGTATTATACATGGCTATGGAGATGATTTGAATATCACTCACGGGTAAGATGTATTACACATGGTTATGGGTATGATCTGAATATCAATCACTGGTAAGATGTATTATACTTGGTTACATATATGATCCGAATAATATTGAATATGAATTTATTCATTTCGGTTTACCGAAATGGGAGGTTACTCCCCGACCCGGAATGGGGGAGATTTGTCTATTAAGGACAAGGGGTTACTCCTCAACCAGGAATGGGGGAGAATTTTCTATTGCAGACAGGATATGTGAATCATAATTCGGATAAGTTGGCCATTCTTTCTGAATGAGCCGGATAAGTATATAATTGGTCATTCTTTATGAATGAGTCGGATAAGTATATAATTGGTCATTCTTTATGAATGAGCCGGATAATTATATAATTGGTCATTCTTTATGAATGAGGCGGATAAGTATATAAATGATCATCTTTATAAAGAAGCTGGATAAGTATATATTTGGTAATTATTTATTAATGGGCCGGATAAGTATGCATATATCATCACGGGGATATGATTTATTGCATTTAATTTTATGCAATAGTGTAGGAGTGATGCATTTGCTGAGCTATTTTGCTCATGGTTCCTATGTTTATGTTTTTCAGGTATTGTGATGTCACTGCCAAATTTAGAAGTTCAATGGGGTTAGCAAGGGATGCATAAAACCATGATTTGGTCAAACATAAATGGGATAATTTAAGCCTACTTATCTTTTCAGTAAGTTAGAATAAGCATAATTACCTTAAAAATGTGAAAGGCTTTTAGCTTTATTGATTCATGTTAATAATTGAATAAAGATACTCGTGTTTATGGTTTGATTTAGGTAATTATGATTTGACTCACTTTGACTTTCAAACTTAATTATAAGTAACTGGGTTGGGGTGTGTCAACTTTGGGTCTATAGTTTTTATATAGTTATATAGATTACTTTCCAAAGAGGATATTTAATATGTATTAAGTAGCCTTTATTACTGCCACATGTCATCATCAAAGGATTTGGGTCTATAGTTTTTATATAGTTATATAGATATGGCATTTCATTGTTGATGTTTTTGAGATATTTTGAGGGAGATGCAAATTATGACATTTGACAGAATAAATATATCAAGCAGGCGGTTAACGGGAGACCTAATTATGTCTTCCTTAGTTCAATAAGTTCTTTAAATAGTATTAACCCACAAATTCATTTTTTCCACCTCGGAATATTAAAATCACTAATTTTTCCTCTAAATTTCATATTATCCATTAAGGATAGTCTAAATCAATTTTTTGTATGTTCAAAATTTAAAAATATATAACTTCGTATATGCAAATCCATCTTTTGTCAAATTTGTATTTATGAAAATTTTTCTTCAAAATTTATCAAACATGATACCTATTGAATATTTAATTGTCCAATTTGAAAGTGATCAGTTCATTGTAGTGGTGGATCCAGAAATATGAGTAAGAGGTGGCCAAACAATATATATCTATTTTTTGTAGGGGTCAAAACTGTAAAAATATTTTTAAAAAATCATAAAATTTTAAAACTTTAGGGTCAAAATTTGAAATTCTTTGAAGTCCCCCATCCCCCTTCATTGTTGAGTGATTCTTTTTAAAACAATAAAATTCATAGTTGATTGTTCCAAGACTTTCAAAGATTAAACTTATTCAGCCACATGTTGTTTCATAAATGATAGAAAATATATAACAATTTTATTTCATTTTTAATGTTCATAACTCAAATATTAGTTGTTTTAAGTAACATCAAAAGAAAATCTCTAAATTATTTGTTTAATTTCAACAATTAATTTATTGAACAAGTTAGTGAAATTTTATAAATAACTAAATAATGAATTTATATGTTTTATTTTTTAAACTCTAAAACTCCCCCAAAAATTTCTGCATATCCATAATTTATGAAATTGTTATTTTTTGAAAAATATTTATGTAACATACACCAAGTAATAATTATTTTTAGTAGTAAGTTAATAAAGATATCGAGAAAAATATATATGCTTATAAAAAATAAATTATTTGATTCAATTCGTAAATCAAAAACTGTAACATGTCCTTAATCATATAAATCCTCAGTTATCTTTATTTGGGGAAAAAATTTCAATTTGGATTTACCGGTCTTTCATGTTTCCTTTCTTAAAGAGATTATGTAACTCCTTCAAATCATTTTCAGAGGATTAAGGAACGCTAGATCTCACACTCCTAATTCATGCTAGATTGTGTGTTGACATTAATACATTTAAACCCTTTTCCTTCTAGAATATATATTACCACTAAATATGACAATGGTAATTTAATCTGGCCATTAGTGTTTAATTCTGGTATCCAATCTCATTAGTAATTATAGAATTAAAAAACAATTTAGTTAATATCATAAAAACTGATAATTTCTCAAACAAAGGTATAACTAAGAGGCATTCAAAGGCACAACAGGGAGACAATAAAAAAACATAACCGCGAAGCATTTAAAGAAATCACCATGAAATATTTAAGATATAACAAAAAATCATCGAAAAGCCATATCCTTAAAAGAAGAACTAGGTATCTACTCTAAGTTTCCAAGAGACATATATTTCGAACGTTAATAAGAGGATTTGAGTTAGGCTCAACACAACCTCAAAGAGACAATTAGATTCACATGTTGGAAGGTATTGGGATCTCTCTCTGATTTTGGCATAGGGGTTGGAGAACCCATTGATGAGGGGAATTTTCTACTAGTCTGAAGCCAAACGAAAGGTATCCCCAAAGAAAATTATGATCGCCAAATAAATGGAATAATAGTCAACATATGAAAGAGGGGACGGTGGATTAGCGATTGGACGAATGACCGAACGCAATCAAGGGGAAATGTCGATCTGTCTTCAGAGTTACTTTACCCTCTCTATTTATTCTCAGCTATACCTGGGTAGGTTGTATACTAGGTATTTTTCCTTTATTTCATTTTCTTTTCTATATAAGAGACAATCATTTTTGCATGCATGAATTATATTATAATCCAGACTAATTTATTTTATATTATAATCCAGACTAATTTATTTTTCCTTTATTGCATTTTCCTTAATTGCATTTATTTGGCGATCATAATTTACCCTCCCCATTTATTCTCGGCTATACCTGGGTAGGTTGTATACTAGGTATTTTTCCTTTATTGCATTTTCTTTTCCATATAAGAGACAATCTTTTTTTCATGCATGAATTATATTATAATCCAGACTAATTTATTTTATTATCTTCTTCACAGCTAGATACTTAGTACTGTATTTTCTTTCCAAAAAAACTCTTTAAACACCCCCAAAATTTTCGTAACACTATTATCTGACAAATCATAGTCTTCACATTTTTCAATTTGACAAGAAAATATAGCGTCGTATTTTTCTCAGGATTTGACAGTGACAACGGTTCACTTACCTTGCCATGTAACTTTTCGTAATTTAACTCCTCATTAGTCTTATCTCGATTGTCACCGCCCACCATTATAACATTTTCGCCTACGACTAAACATTTCGAATATGTCATAAACAAGATCTTATATTCTAGGATTATTGAGGACAGGGTCTTGCATTCAACACTTTCAGTGGGTTCTTTTTCTTTTGTTTTAACGCTTCCTTTTCGCTATGAAAATGTCAAAACATGTAAGACTTGAACATACCATAACAAAGCAAATAAAAATGGACGTCTTCAAGCTCTAACGATTTTTCATTTTCACATTTAATGCATGGGCATGAAAATAAGGTTTCGTTGCCACCGTTCTTCTTTATAAAATCAATGAACGTAGAAATCCCATTAATATATTTTGCCCTTCCTCTTTTACGTTCTTTCATTTACTCTTTACTAAATTCCGATGACATTCAATATGTTGGGATACATTACTAAAAATTAATATATACTATTTAATATCTATATACCCAAACTATTGAATATCTACTTAAGAATATACTCAAACTATTGAACATATATGGTTTGTACGCAGTGATTCTATAGAAATAATTAAGTCATAACTACGTGTAGATGTTTCTATATTAAAAAAAGGTCTTGAAACCATTTTAATATAATTAATATCCAAACAAACTAGTTCAGTAGTGGGAAACAAAATTAGCAAAATGGTTAAGACTCGTTGTGTAATACAATTAGCAAAAAGATAAGAAAATTGAGATGAAGGTTTTACTATTTGTAAGTGATAATAAACCTGAATAATTTTTTTTACTATTTATAGATGCATCCAAACAAAATAAAAATGGAGATTAGCGAAAGGAGGCCTCATATGTAGACGAAGGTTTCAATTTTTTTTATGATCACACTCCCAAAGGCTCTTCAAACACATTAAAGCTTCACAAAGACACTAGGATTTATAATAATAAAACAATAAATGGCTCTTGAGTCTAATTATATTGTTTTCACATGACATAAGTATCTGGAATATACTTAAAGTCATATACTAATATTATACCATAAGTGTTTATATAGAAGAAAAATTAGAAACGAGAATGGTGCTTTCAGCAAAAATGTCTAATTTTTTTTTATCAATCACCCGAACTACTTTTACAAATTGTCCACATTAAATAAAATTGGGAGGAAAAGAATAATGAAACACTAAATACTAAGTCATGATAATAATAGGTTATATATATGTAAAAAATAATATTTTTAATGTTATGTTCTTGTTAAAATAACCCTTGTTATGTTGTGTCGTTCGAAACTCTGCCCCAAAGCACGAATTGTCATGCCTAATATAAACTCAACCCACATATTTCTAAACTAATTGTGAATGATATAAAAATCTAAATTGAACATTCTTACAATTATCACACTCATTTGTTCCATATTATTTAACAATAAACTAAAACCCTTAAATTACCGTAACCAAAAAAACCCTACATCATCATCAGATTAAACCAATAATTAGTATAACACTGAATCGCAAAAACATTATTAATTTGGGCCTAACATGGTAATTCCTAACAGAAAGTTTGTAATTAATTTAGGTCGCATTCAAATGAGTTTAAGATATGCGATTATATACACGAATTTGGGCTTACATGTTTACACGAACACATCCAACATTTGCACACACACACACACACACGTATATATATATATATAGAGAGAGAGAGAGAGAGAGTTATACCCCTATAAATCTGAATTGAAGGTTTGCGATCTTGAAAAAAAGGTTTGGTGTTGCTGCTTATGATAACGAATAGAGTTGTACCCGATTTTGATTTGCAATTTTGACGATTGAAAAGTTTGGTGTTGCTGTTTGTGATTTTACTTTGCAATTTTCAACTTCAATTTGCGAGATGACAAAGACAAAAATTTGATGTTGTTATTTCAGTAGACGAGAAGGATAAGAGGGAAAACTTTGAATTGAAGGTTTGGAGGGAAAACTTTGGTGTTGCTATTTCAGTAGATGAGAGGGACGAAAATTTTGACAAAAATTTTGTGTTTTTACACTTTTGGGAGACTGTGTAACCCTTTTAGGTTTTTCACTAATAACATCACAAACTTTATATCTATTTTGAACACTTAAACTTTGTGAGTGTCCAAAGCCATTGTAAATTTTTAAAGTGTTATAAACACTTACAAATTAAATGATCTATTAGTTGCAAAATAGCCATTATTGTGCAGTGAGCATGTGTTGTGAATTAAATGCATTAGTATTTATTGATGTTGAAAGTTAATTCTTGCAATTTTAAGGCGCTGATCCATATTATAAATTGCGTTCCCCCGAAATCTTATTATTATTATATAAAAAGGTAAGTAGGATTGAGCAGTCAGACTTGCAGTCACTACACCAAATATGCCGAATTGTCACGGTCATTGACCTTGACAAGTTGAACTTGTCAAGGTCAATGACAGTGACAATTCTGGGGGTGACTATTTTTTTTATCATGGACTTGTCACGATCATTGACCGTGACAAGTTTGTTAGAATTGTCACGATCGTGTCACGGGCCTTGACCGTGACGTAACCGTGACTGTGTTTAAAAAATTATCACGGTCAATGATCGTGACAAGCCCATGGAAACTTATTTTGTTAAGGACTTGTCACGGTCAATGACCGTGACAATTCGGGGGCAAAATTAAAAAAAATTCTGCTGGGCAGTATGGCCACTGTCACTGCCCAGCAGTATATATGTACCTGTTATAGCAACGTTGTACCTGTTCAAACATTATATATCCAGATAAAATAGAGATAGTGCAAATATACATTCAAAATAGAAATAATCCCGTACCTGTTCAAAACTTTGGCATTCTCCACAAAGTACCTCAACTGTTTAACTCCGTTGTTCGACCCCAATCCCGTAATTTCGATTGTCTTTAGGAATGATCTCAAACAATCAGGTACATACCATACCAACCACGATGTCTCGATTTATTTACAACAAAATGAAAAACCCTAATATAAGAAGACACAACATCACCATCAATTATCTTAAATTTACAAACTATTTAGCTGGAAGTGATGTTATGAACCCTTGACGTACCTCAAAGATAAGAACCACTAGAAGAGGACAACTTTTGAGAAAATTCAGCACCAATTTCCAGTTTCAGTTCCACTATAAGAATCAGCCACTACAAGACACTGCACAAGAGTAAAGTGCCACCCAACAAGCAAATATTCATAAAAATCAAAATCGAAATCGAAATTGAAATTGAAATATTCATATAAATATAAATATAAATACATTACCTGTAGTGCCACCCAAACAGCTAACTTGAGCTCATATGGCACCTCCTTCCAACTAATGTAACCCGAGAAATCATGTCAAATATAATTCCCTTCATATCTGAACACTAAGAAATGCAATAATCCTATGGAGTTATGCTCTGCAAATTCCTTCCAACCGTTTTGTAGCCAAACATCACCAGTTGAAGTTGTCAATTCCACTTTCCATATTTTCCCATGTTTTGCTAGAGGTTCCAAGTGGTGGGGTATGGAAAGTGTAATTGATAACTTCAACTGGTGATGTTTGGCTACACAACGGTTGGAAGGAATTTACAAAGCATAACTCCATAGGATTATGGCATTTCTTAGTGTTTGGATATAAAGGATAGACGAAGAGATTCAGTCTCCTCTCCATAAATAGAACACCCCAAATAACTATGTACTAATCACCTATTAAAGGTAAAAAGCGTATATTTATGAATTAGTATAACAAAACTTAAATTTCAAATTCAAATTCAAATTCAATTTATAATAGAAAATTCCTCCAAAAGTAACAACTTTATGCCACTAAGAATATTATACAAAAATTATGCATTCCCAAACTGTCCAAACGCATTAGAATATTTCCGTACAAATTGGAATATTTATTACAAATTGAAAAATTATTTAAAACTCGGGTTATCATAAAAAATGGATTGATATTCGGTAGGAGAAGCCAAGTTATCCACACTACTATTTAGACGTTTTGGCGGGTGTTGAACAATTGACACTAAAAAAAAGTAGCTTTTGAGACGGTGGCCTAACAGTCCTAAAAAATGGCTTATCCATCTCAAATTCTTTTTGGGACGCTATTTGGGACGACTAGGGGGTATTTTGATAGGGGCTTATAAATACTTTTTATGAAGCCATAGCCGTCTCAAAAGAGTTTTGTGAGACGGGAACAAATCCGTCTCAAAAGCTCAGCATTTTATATAACCCTTTTGAGATGGTAAGAGCGCTGTCCCAAAAGAGTGATGTTGAGATGGGAATTAATCTGTCTCAAAAGGTAACTATTTTAAAAGATCTTTTCGAGACAGTAACATAGCCGTCTTTAACATATTTTTGGGACAGTTTTAACCATCCAAAAAGAGATGAAGGGATCTTAAAATTTTTGCACCAATATGTTGTGGACAATAAAATCTATCACAAAAGTTTAATAGATAATTGAATTATATTTAAAACAACACAACACAATGAATAATCATAAAATATATGTGACACCCCGCCTAATGAAATACCGGGCGATCACTCATATATCAAATTAAAACAGGAGTCTCATATGGATCATTCTTAGCATCACTGTCAAAAATCCATTTAATTATTAATAACCTATTAGGCCGGTGTCAAATTTTTTACTTAACTACTCTTATTAAACAAATACAATTATAACATCCACACAGTTTATGCGTAAATGAAACTGAAGTGAAATAAAATAACCAAACCCTCGGTCAAAATATACAAACATATCGAATGTTGTACTTAAAGAATAAATAAATGCAGTTGGATCATTGGCTCGAATATTTATACAGTACCTCCTATCTAGAGTACAAGAATGGAAGCGGCTATCAAAAACCTGCATGCATCCACAGCTGCTGTAGCTGGCGTCTGACTCGGAAGATGTGCCATCCAGGCGTCCCTGTGTCTGGACACCTATATATATATATATATATATAATATAGAAAGAAAGGAAAAGTAGATAAACGAGTCAGAGCCCGAGTTTTGAAAATATTTAGCAAGTGCATAAATGCCTTATTTTTAGAAAAGGTTTTATCTCATATTTAAATTTGGTATCGCACTCCCATGAGATACCCCTCACCTCTCCACTAATAGTGCACTCCTAGCGCATCCCTCTAAACATCCTAGTCAAGCTACCCTGCTAAACTAGTCTAACACCCAACTACTATCAACCCTAGATAGTCCAAGTAATGCACTAAGGGCTAAACTTCTCCCCCGTCTCAACACTAAGCCATGTTCGTGCGTGGGGTGTCTCGCAAAGCGAAATACAAACAAGGAACCCCCCCGATACACTACTATGCGGCAAGGTCGATCGTTGAGATCCGTCAGTCCCTCAGTACAGAATATATATAAATATATATACACCATATGAAATAATAATATTAGAGCACTAAGGATTAAACTTCTCCCCAGTCTCAACACAATGCCATATTCGTGTGTGGGGTGTCTCGCAAAGTGAAATCCAAACAAGGAACCCCCCGATACACTACTATGCGGCAAGGTCGATCATCGGGATCCATTAGACCCTCGGCACCCAAGTTATCGATATATATATATACATATTAGCATATACATCCGGATCTATCTCCCGGAATGAGAATTCATTTACAAAGTATTTATCAATACTTATCATTTTTATCTCAAAACCTTCCATTTCCCTTCTCATATCCAAGAAATGTATTTAAAATCCAATTCATTATCATGAATTGCTTTAACATATCATATAACTTTTTAAAAGCCAATTTTATTATCATAAAAATGCTTTTCCGTTTTAAAACATCCCATTTCCCTTCTTCCATCCAGGAAATGTAATTAAAAGCTATTTTTATTATCATAAAAATGCTTTTACCATATCATATGCTTCCACTTCCCTTCTTCCATCCGGGTCGTGTTTCCGAAGCCAATTCATATAGCTCATTTCCCTTCATATATCCAGGAAATATAATTAAAGCCAATCCATTATAATCAACTGCTTTAACATAACGCGTTCTAAGACTGACCGTCCGGGTTTCCCCACTGTGCGTGCTCCTAAATGGCTATCATCTTCCAGGGCCTATCATCAAGACAACCTGGGATCCTACAATGCAAGACGTCGGGAAGCGACCATATGCTTGCGGGATAGTCAAGACCACACCCGGAATCTCCTAACCAGCGCCGAAAAATACAACAAACGCTCATATGGCCTATAGGACTATATCCACCCTGCATTCATTAGACAGGGGGATTCACCATACGCACGCAACTTCCCTTATGATAGCGATTTAGAGAAGTGTGTATCCATATTTTATTAATTAAGAAAATCATTTATCTTTCCATTTTGAAAACATTTATATTTTATTTTCAAAATCATTAACATCATATCATATATATACTTTAATCACATAGTATACATATACCATATATTCCTCCTTGAATATATAAATGGCCATAATTGCCAAACCATCTATCGATGACCCATAATCCGAAAGATTCCCTCGAGGAATCATAATCATGCATTTATATACGCATGATACTAAACCCATATAACTTAATGCGGGTTTTCTAATTAAAATCTTACCTCTTTTGTCGCTGTACTCCACGACGACATATAATTAAAATACTTCGACCTATTTAGTCCAAAAAATAATCACAACCCCCATCGAAAATCATTAAATCCTCGAGAATCCCCAAAATCACTATTTCGAGAAAGTCTCCGAATTGCCAATTTATATCCAAGTATGGAATTTAATTGTCTCCAAAAGGATGGGTTGTTACATACTCCCCCCCTTACAACGGAATTTCATCCTCGAAATTCAGATACAACCTACACCACAAATCCTAGAATCGCTCCAAATCCTAATACCTAAAGGGGAACGACACTAACCCAATGGTTCCCAACCATATACCATAGTGCTACCACGGTTGTAAAGTGACTCCAATCGCCTCACATTGCACTCATCATTTCTAGTGCCTTTCGGCATAAACTTTAAATTTACATACCACACGCCTTTTATTTCAGGTGGTATATAAACCAACTTACTAAGGTGCCCATACACCTTTCTAACATGTGCACATCTGCACACCCATAGTGAACGTCTGACACGTAACACTCTCTCCCAATAAGGGTCTCCTTTCCTCGGTGTAATACTCACCTATGGGTCCTCCCAACCCACGAAATTCATTTTTTCTAACCTCGGCGTCACTAACTATACTAAACTTACATCCTAAGAATACTACGGCCTAAGCATTATCCTACCTACGTGAAACGGATGTAATCCTAAGTATGTCCCTAGTTCCCAAGGCCTCTCTCAACTTTCGACCTTTGCTCGATTTCATGCGTGGGATGTCTCACCAAGGCGAAATCCAAATAAGGAACCCTCCCATTACACTACTCCCTCGTGTTGTCGGTCATCGAGATATAACGAACTAAGGCACACCAGCGGGACGTCCTAAATCCTACCTACACTAACCTACGAACGTATTTCTATTATTCTATCCTTCCGCCCATATGAAAGGAAACCTAACTAATCAAAGTGACCACTTTCTGTAAAAGTGTCACGAATATTATACTCGAAACATATTTCATCAAAGTTTGACTTTTCATTAAGGCTGGCTATGATCCTCAAATCAATTTCTCTAAGTCCTACTTTACCCACCCACTGTGGAGAGAGGACCACTTTAGTGCTTTTCCATAGCACAATATTTCCATAACCATACTATCATTACATGGCTCATAGTCTATAGTAGTTCATCCACACTATAATACTTTTCCACAAAACCAACATCCTTGCATCCTATAACATCTCTCCACTCCCGACGCCGCTAAGACTCATGTGTGGAGCGTCTCGCAAAGAGAAATCCAAACAAGGAACCCCTCCACACACTCCTACTTAACTTTGTCGGTCATGGAGGTCCGTTATTTTGAACATGCAACCGGGAGAATCCTATCCCCTATTCCAACAAAAAAGGTGGTCTGAACTCCTATCTCTAACTAAGAGTCACACCACCCAGCGCTCGCACTAATTGTTCAAGTCCTTGCGCAAACAATAATGAGCTTAATCTTACAGCTCAACCAAAATCCTGCGGCCTTAAATCATATCTATAAGGTCGCCATATACTCAAATCATGATAATGAAACCTCTGCTCATCGAAGTTCCATCTATGCACAATAATAAAGGCGAACTCAACTTGTATCCAGGTGAGAAATCGCAACAACAACCCGTTCCACCCTAGAACTGCGGACGCGATAGTCTTGCCATCCTTAGCCTTCTATCGCTCCGAAAATACCAATACATATATACTCACCATATTACCATACTCGTATAGGCATATAAAATGAGTATCCCAAACCAGATATATATATATATATCAACACCCGCCTCTATGGCGAATGAAGGAAAATGAAACTCCGCTATCGCGGAAAACACATAGGCATACACAATATAATGTTATCGATACCGCCATAACTCAAATTACACACACGAGTCTAGGGCTAACGAACACCGCGACTTTATCTATCCACGCCACTTATACCTCTTCCTTCTGAGGTAAAACTCATAAGTACTATTCTGTAGCAGTCACATCCAGAATCCTTAACAGTTGCCACAAGGGAGTGACCTCTACGGCGATCCTAGTCCCCAACTTCTACCTGCTGCTCCAGCTAAGCCCTGCCTCCTACTGCCATCCAAGCCCCGTACACGATTCTCAAACGAGCATGCCAAAGATCACTATAATCTTATAGTATGGCAGGAGAACGAAATCTTACAAGAGAAATCGACAATCCTAATCCTGAGGCTCTATAACAAATCGAGAGCAACGTTGAAAGCGTAGTACGTCCGTACATATTCCTAAGGACACTAGAACCTGATGCTCTGATACCATCTGTGACACCCCGCCTAATGAAATACCGGGCGATCACTCCTATATCAAATTAAAATAGGAGTCTTATATGGATCATACTTGGCATCACTGTCGAAAATCCATTTAATTACTAATAACCTATTAGGCCGGTGTTAAATTTTTTACTTAACTACTCTTATTAAACGAATACAATTAAAACATCCACACAGTTTATGCGTAAATGAAACTGAAGTGAAATAAAATAACCGAACCCTCGGTCAAAATATACAACCATATCGAATGTTGTACTCAAAGAATAAATAAATGCAGTTGGACCATTGGCCCGAATATTTATACAGTACCTCCTATCTAGAGTACAAGAATGGAAGCGGCTATCAAAAACCTGCATGCACCCACAGCTGCTGCAGCTGACGTCTGACTCGGAAGATGTGTCATCCAGGCGTCCCTGTGTCTAGACACCTATATATATATAATATAGAAAGAAACGAAAAGTAGATAAACGGGTCAGAGTTCGAGTTTTGAAAAGATTAGCAAGTGGATAAATGCCTTATTTTTAGAAAAAGGTTTTATCTCATATTTAAATTTGTTATCGCACTCCCACGAGATACCCCTCACCTCTCCACTAACAATGCACTCCTAGCGCATCCCTTTAAACATCCTAGTCAAGCTACCCTCTAAAGTAGTCTAACACCCAACTACTATCAACCCTAGATAGTCCAAGTAATGTACTAAGGGCTAAACTTCTCCCCCATCTCAACACTAAGCCATGTTCGTGCGTGGGGTGTCTCGCAAAGCAAAATCCAAACAAGGAACCCCCCCGATACACTACTATGCGGCAAGGTCGATCGTTGAGATCCGCTAGTCCCTCAGTACAGAATATATATAAATATATATACACCGTAAGAAATACTAATATTATAGCACCAAGGATTAAACTTCTCCCCAATCTCAACACAATGCCATATTCGTGAGTGGGGTGTCTCGCAAAGCGAAATCCAAATAAGGACCCCCCCCCCCCCCCCCCCGATACACTACTATGCGGCAAGGTCGATAATCGGGATCCATTAGACCCTCGGCACCCAAGTTATCCGTATATATATATATATATACATATTACCATATACATCTGGATCTATCTCCCGGAATGAGAATTCATTTACAAAGTATTTATCAATACTTATCATTTTTATCTCAAAACCTTCCATTTCCCTTATCATATCCAAGAAATGTATTTAAAAGCCAATTCATTATCATGAATTGCTTTAACATATCATATAACTTTTTAAAAGCCAATTTTATTATCATAAAAATGCTTTTCCGTTTTAAAACATCCCATTTCCCTTCTTCCATCCAGGAAATGTAATTAAAAGCCATTTTTATTATCATCAAAATGCTTTTACCATATCATATGCTTCCACTTCCCTTCTTCCATCCGGGTCGTGTTTCCGAAGCCAATTCATATAACTCATTTCCCTTCTTATATCCAGGAAATGTAATTAAAGCCAATCCATTATCATGAATTGATTTAACATAATGCGTTCTAAGACCTCCCGTCTGGGTTTTCCCACTGTGCGCACCCCTAAATGGCTATCATCTTCCAGGGCCTATCATCAAGGCAACCTGGGATCGTACAATGCAATATGTCGGGAAGCGACCATATGCCTGCGGGATAGTCAAGACCACACCCAGAATCTCCTAACCAGCGCTAAAAATACAACAAACGCTCATATGGCCTATAGGACTATATCCACCCTGCATTCATTAGCCAGGGGGATTCACCGTACGCACGCAACTTCCCTTATGATAGCGATTTAGATTGGTGTGTATCCATATTTTATTAATTAAGAAAATCATTTATCTTTCCATTTTGAAAACATTTATATTTTATTTTCAAAATCATTAACATCATATCATATATATACTTTAATCACATAGTATACATATACCATACATTCCTCCTTGAATATATAACTGGCCATAATTGCCAAACCATCTATCGATGATCCATAATCCCAAAGATTCCCTCGAGGAATCATAATCATGCATTTATATACGCATGATACTAAACCCATATAACTTAATGCGGGTTTTCTAATTAAAATCTTACCTCTTTTGTCGCTTTACTCCACGACGACATATAATTAAAATACTTCGACCTATTTAGTCCCAAAAATAATCACAACCCCCATCGAAAATCATTAAATCCTCGAGAATCCCCAAAATCACTATTTCGAGAAAGTCTCCAAATTGCCAATTTATATCCAAGTATGGAATTTAATTGTCTCTAAAAGGATGGGTTGTTACATAATACATAAGACTATTTTGAACCAACACAATGAATAATTTTCATTCAACAATAGTTAGAGTTCTTACAAGCATCTCCAAACATTAAAATAAAAATTATAACATGAAGTTCAAATATTCGACTTGACAACAAGAATACATTAATTTCTTATACTCCAAAACACGAAATGTTTTTATCAAAGTAATCCCGCAATCTTAAATCGTACGACCACCAAAATCCTTGATTATCATTGCATGTTCTACAAAAATCATCACCTGCAAAAAAACATTAGTGCCAATTATGTCAAAATCAATATCCCACTCATCAATAATACAATGTGCAATGAATCAATATAGTATATTCTCATCACAATATCTAACTACTAATATTTTTTTTTTAAATCGGCAGAGTCTCCTTTGTTTATTCATGAAATCCACAAGTAGTCAACTTGTTTTAAACATTAAAATTGATTCTAAGAATACTATAAACCAACCAACAGAAAATTCTGACCACCAACATAACAAATTTTTGCCACCACCATAGCAAAATTTCACCACCACCATTGAAAATTTAACTTTAAAAAATATTATTTTCCACCTGAAAATCTCTCTCTCTCTCTCTCTCTCTCTATATATATATATATATATATATATATATATATATATATATAAGTAAGTAAGTATATGTAAGGACTATATTTTATTACCTAGTCGATCTGAACTGTTGAGGTAATGGAAGCATGAGGTGAATGTAAGATCTAAACTCATAAATCTCACGGGATCGTGAAAAACCTAACATGAGGATCTGCCCAAAAGGTAGTTGTATCCAGCTCTGGGATAATAAGAGTGACGTTCAGATATCTTACAATAGAAACCATGTCACATATCTGCACAATAATGAAGTGAATGAGAGCAAAAACTGAAAATGCTAAGGTAACCATTATTCTTATAAACGCTAAGGTTTTCCAAATACAGTCATTTTTCAATTGACTTGCATCCATTAATGTCCAACAATTCAAAGGATTTCAGTTCCTCAGACCCTCCCCTTATCTCAGTTAATTTATCACATCCAGAAGTATGTAATTCTTTTATATTTGTAAAGTTAGACAAATGGGGTAGTTTTTCAATTGACTTGCATCCAGAAATATCTAACACTATTAAGGATTTCAGCTCCTCAAGTCCAGAGATCTCAGTTAGTTTTACACTGTCAATAGCTTTCAATTCTTTAAAATTTTTAAGATCTGACAAATCAGGTAGTTTTTCAATCAACCTGTATTCATCAATAATCAATACTTTTAAGGCTTTCATTCCCTCAAGTCTCCCAATCTCAGTTAACTTTACACAGAGAGAAGCATCCAATACTTCTAAATTTGTCAGGTTTCACGGATCTAGTAATTTTTCAACTGCATTGCATCCCTTTAGATCCAAAAAATTTAAGGATTTCAATTCTTCAAGTCCCCGAATCTTAGTTATATTATCGTAGCCAGAAGAACATATTTTATCAAAACCGAATCTCAATTATTCTTATATTACATGTAAAATGTGAGTGTGTATTAGTTTACTTTATTAATAATGATGTTTTGAAATTATAATGAGAACCTAATTATGTAATATGAGTTAAATAAGGAAAGATCAATAGGTCATGCACCTTAATATGGGCAGTAGAAGTTTACTTGATGCGGTAAATCTATCCACAATTCACATAAAGAAACCTTAATCAAGGCACATATAAAGCAAAGCAACCCAAATCATACAACTTCACAATATAATGGAACAAAGGATTCAAAGCGAATACACAAATCAAATACAAGTGATGGCAAACCAGCAGTTCATCTCAAGAAGCAAAAAGAGGAAAAAATAGAACAGGACTGTAACAAACAAAAATAAATCCCGAGAGTGATCACAACCCCTTCTAATATGTGCATGTACTTTTTCGTGCATAGGTGTTTCAAGAGAGTGAAAGTAAGATGCATGTTTAGCATGATTTTCTATTTTAAAACTAGAATAAGTCAGACCTTGTGAGCATGGATAGCTATAGCGAGTTGATACACTTAGTAGCTCAGTTCAAACTGAAGTCCTACAGTCATGGCAGTGGGCAAGCAGCATTTTGAACATTCTTACTGCCAGCAGTCTCTCTGGACTCGCTTCTCGTGAACCTTACACTTGAGATGTCTGTTTGGACACAGACTGATTTTTCAATCCAGAAATGACAACTTTCGACAAGTATACATTGCTCCACTATATATGAAGTTATTAAATAAAGATTCATAAGTATCCTTTAAAGTTCTTGGAATATGAGGTTCATGATGATCATGATCATAACCAAAATTCCTTATAACCCCATGAGGACTATATATAATAACCCCTCACCCTAGTCAATACTAAAAGGCAACTGACCAGTAACAAACAAATCCTTGCTAAATATTTTGATTAAAATAAGTTCCCAATAACTTATAGAATCTGAAATTTGTATTTAGTATTATAAAAAAGGAAATGTATGAATAAGATCACCTGTAACATATATGCATAAGTGTCGCAACATGTGACACGCCCGCTACTTTCGGTGCATCTATCTTGATGAACTCATCCATTTCGTACTGATCATCAATATCACTACTCGAAATAGTGCTCTCTTCTGTATAAAGAAAGTATGTCAGTAGGCATTCATTTTTTTTCCTTTAAGTTTATAATATGGGTAATTAATTCACCTTCTCTAGACGATTCTTGTATGGTTGATGTTGTGGCATTCGCATCTTGTAAAATGTTAATTATGTTTAAAAAATAAAGTTAGAGATACTTGGAATGAATGTAGTACAAACTAAAAGTGTAGATCTCTGTTTTTATTTTTCTTCTGAAGTGTAGGCATTTGTTTTATTTTTCTTCCAGGTGGCGCAGCACCGACTCTTTAAAACTTTGTTGCTTCCTCTCTCTATGTTTGGGGCTGGGGAAAGAGTATTTAAAATGTCCATCCCAAGGAACAAAATGGTGTTATGACAACCAATGAAAATATCGAGGATAAAATTATCACAGATTTTGAAAATGAAATTAATGATGGGCTAAAAGATGTCGATACTGAAAAAGAAGAATGATGGTCCTGCAGAAAATGGCAGGAACAGAGGATTGCTTTTGATTGCAATATAAGTTTCTTTTTTCTATCACGAAAACATGAAATAAGGCATATCCTGCTTTGAATAACTACAAGGTAGAAACCCCAGTTCAATCAATAACTAGCTACATAAATTATCTAAGAGGGAAAAACTACCTCACTGCTGAAACAATATTTTTGCTTCAAGTAGAACATCAACGAGCTTTTCTTTTTTATCTCTTATCTCTTTTTTCGTTTAGGAAGTTATCATCGGTTATATAACAAAGTTATATAACAGTTATATAATTGCTATATAACTAGTGATATAACTGTTATATAACTAATTATATAATAGAGTCAAATAACAAAGTTGTATAACAGTTATATAACTTTGTTATATAGCTTTGTTATATGACAAAGTTGTATAACTGTTATCTAACAAAGTTATATAATAAAGTTATATAACTCTGTTATATAACAATTCACCTATAGAAAACAAATGGAAATTGTTTTTTTTCTTATATATACTGTAATACATTCAAGTTTTTCTTATACATCTCAGATGCAATAGTAGAAGGTCTAATTGTAGACATATGGCAATATGACAGTCACATTTGATATGCAAATAAAACTATTGAAAATCCATTTAGTATACTTCATACCTTTCTAACAAAAAGTACTTTTTAGACTATTTGTTTTCTAAAAAATGCAAATACCATTTGAAAAAGAAATTTAGATCTCTAATCATTCTTTTTAGATTTCAGTAATTGAAATCTCTGTTTTCATATATTTTTAACTTAGAACAAATTGTTATTATTTTCTTAAACACTAAGTCATCAGTTATTAGTGTTCAATTTTAATCAAATTTGAAGCTTTCATCTCAAACTTTTTTTAATAGGATTGGATCTTCAGTTCGCCGAGTCTTCAATTAGAGGTTCTCTTGAGCTACCTATTTTGTTCTAGGTAAGTATTTTCCCCTGATTTTTTGTTTGAATCTTATATTCTGTGAATTTATTTGTTTTAAATGCAATGCATATGGTGTTTTTCATTTTTTGGGATTAATGGATTTTGAATCTTAGATTTCCCTATATGCTGTTAATTTTCATATAATTTAGTGTTTGCTTTTAAAAATTATGTTAATTTTATTGATCTCAACAGATGTCAATTGTTTTTTTTATATGAATAGCTTATTCATTGATGTATAAACGTTGAGTTATCTGATTAACATTGGTGTACGAATAACTTATGCACTCCTGAATCTCATACAATTTGTGTACACCAAATTTCATGTAAAAGCTGGATTGGTTCCCATGCTCAGATATTAAAAGGGATAAAGTTGCATTTATGTTGACGTGAAGAGATGATCTAAAAAACGTGAGAAGCAACCAACATTCCAATATAGTAGTTTAGTATTGAGAAACTACTCTTTGTTTCAGATCTGTTAGTATCAGTTTTAATTTACAATACTCTCTGTTTGTAAAGCTTGATTTACATACATTCCAATACAGTAGAAATTCCTGGTGCTATCTTTTATTTAATGCAGTTGAGGCTTTGTTTAGTATTGAGAAGGGTGATTTTAAAAACTTAAATGCATAGCCTACATTTGACACATTTTATTGGACTGTAATGTGTTGAATTCTCTAACTAAAATGCAATGTATTGAGTTCAAGGTTCGAAAAGGCGCGAGCCATGGTTGATGCGTGGAGGTCAAGCATCAAGCATTAGGAGCCTAGGCGCTCATTGGCGCCGCCTATGTGGGCCTTTTAGAACACTAATTTTGATATGTAGGCAAGACCTATCCATCAATGGAAATTGGAAAGTTAATACGGGATTTAGAGTTGAATATTTGCATGAACTTGAGAAGATGTTGGAACAAAAGCATTGACTTGCTCTGTTCTATGCATCATACGGTCGACATTGTCGTGTTTTTAGGTATCACCTAAATGATATTTCCTTGTATCTTGGCATCACCTAGATGACATTACCTTGGTTCTAGACATTACCCATAAGACATTGCCTTGCTTTTACGCATCACCCAACTGACTATATCTCATTTCTAGGCATCACCCGAATGACTATGTCTCGTTTCTAAGCATCACCCGAATAACATTTCCTTGGTGCTAGGAATGATCTCAATGACGTTTCCTTATTTCTAGACATCGTCCAAATGACTTTTTCTTGGTGTTAGGCATCACCCGACCAACTTTGTCTATGTGCTACGTATCGCTTGACCTACATTTCCTTGTTTCTAGGCATCATCTAAACTGCTTTGCCTCGGTGCTAGGCATTACCCGACCGACTTTGCCTATATTATGCATCACCTAGCTGACACTGCCTTCTTTCTAGAAATCACCTGAATGAAATTGCCTGAACGACATTGCCTTAGTACTAGGCATCACCCCGAACAATATGGCCTTATTTCTAGGCATTACCCAAACGACTTTGCTTTGGTGCTAGGCATCACCCAACTGACTTTGCCTATGTGTTACACATCACTTGGACGATACTGCCCTATTCTAGGCATCACCTGAATGACTTTGCCTTGGTGCTAGGCTTCACTCGGCCGACTTTGCCTGTGTTTTACCCATCACATGGCCGACATTGCATTGTTTATAAGAATCACCCGAATGGCATTTCCTTATTTATAGGCATCACTAGAAAAGACATTGCCTTGGTGCTAGATATCTCCCGAACGACATTGCCGTGGTGCTAGGCATCGCCCAAATAACTTTTCATTGGTTCTAGGCATCATTAAAATGACATTGCCTTGGTGTTAAGGCCTCTCTTCCGCCTTTGCATACTGTAAGGAAAATCTTGCAAACTTTTTGACTTTCCAAGCAGCATATAAAACCTTTGCCGATTCTAAATTGAATTATTAAGCAAGTACTATCTAATGACCATTGTTGCAGTGTACTTTTGCAAATACCATTTTTGGTTCCAGAAAAATGGCCTTATATGCTATTAAAAATCTTAAGACATTAGTTTAAGACTTAGTAGCCCCACTACCATCACTAGTCCATTGGCCAAGCTTGTTGCTCCTACTCATATCATCATTGTTATTCTTTTAGTTTACACATAGTCTTAAATGTAAATTAAACACAATACACTTAAAATTCTAATATGTTTGTTGTAAATTAAACACAGTATACTTCAAACTCCAAAAATTTCTCTATGAAAAATCTAAACCTCATAAGTCTTGTCGAAACCAAACATCTCAAGGTGATCTCTCATAAATAAGAAAAAATCTTGATAATGTCTTAGCAACACAAAATGATGAGAAGATGATATTAATAATGACAAACATGAATTCCAAAAGAGATTATCTCATAAAAGGGGGAACAAGCTATGAAATATAACAATATAATTCAACACCTCAATGAAAGTATTAATATGAAGTACGAGATCGCTTTTACTAAACACATGGTTGTTTAACTTACAAAAGGAGGGATTATTTTTATAAGTCATATGTTAGGTCTCCTAATAATTATATGAATAATCGAATTTTTCAAAGTGAGGAGAACAAAATTCAAACTAAATACACCTAACTGGATATACATTCATTGTTCAGATTGTGCTATTCAAATCAACCACAACTTTAAAGAAAGAAAACTAATCGATCACCTTATATTCATTAAAAACATAATCAATCATTCTACAAATTTCAAATATATAGTCAAAGAAATAAATCGAGGTGATAGTTTAGCATTTGACAAATGTTAGCAATTAAGTATAAGCACAACACAATCAATCATGGTTTTACTATGAAAATAGTTTAGCACTTGACAAATGTGTAATTAAAATTATACACATTATCCTCCTAAGATCTATAAATAGATTGAAATACACTTAATAGTTCATCACATTTGAATCTATTAAAAATATTCCAAGTTAATAAAAATTATACACATCTTCAAAAAGATGCTGATAATAGTATGTAAAAGGCCTGGCGGTGCTGATAGGAGCCCCTGACCTGATTTTTTTTAGGGTTTTTATATTTTTTAATAGTATTCATCCAGTTTAAACTGAATTATCCCCAAATATCAAGTCAAATTTTGATTTGGTTTCAATAAAATTATGGGGTTTGTATTTGATGTAAAATCTCACTGTACAATCACAATGCCCAGATTGAAACTGAAAAAATGAAAAAGCTCCTTCTGGGTTTTTACAAAACAAACTACGATAGTTAACCCATCTACGATACTCAAACAATACAATATTTTGCTCAGATTGAAAATGCATAAAGACCACCATTCCCAGAATCTCACTGTACAATCACATTGCAATATTTCGACCTATTATAAATACAAAACCTAATCAGTAGTTAACCCATATACGATACTCAAACAAAATCATATAAAGGAATATCCTTGAGAAGCTACATACGTTATGTTTTTGCATTCTTTTTGTATAATTTTTAGCAGCCTCAACATTCTTCGTGTGACATAGGCAGAGCATTTGCAAATTATCAAAAACTGTATTTTTGGCAATTTAGTTTTTGGAATATTTTTGGCAATATAGCCAGTGGCGAACCCAGGAATTTCAGTTAGGGGGTACGAAATTTTTCGACAAAGATGGGGGGTTTGGGGGCGGGAGCCCCCGAGGCGATTTTTTTGGGGGGTGGTTATTATTTATTTTGAAAATTTTTAAACCTAAAAGTTTTAAGGTTAATATTGACAAATTTTTAGCTCTCATTTTATTCCAAAAGTTTTTAAAAATACCTCAACATAATAATATTACCCTAAATCTCAAATAACAATGACAATATTTCAATTTAATTACACTAAACTTGAAGATATATTCCAAAACAACAATTTACTAATTTTTACAATATACTATTTTGACAATTCTAATCATTTAATTATTTAACTCGAAAAAAATGTTGAACTTATATATATATATATATATATATATACCATTTATCATTTATCAATATAAATATTCAATTGAAAAAAAAATAAAAAACAAAAAGAAAGAAAGTTACATGCTTGCTGCTGCTACAAATCAGCAACCCGAGAGAGAGAGACGCGGACGAGAGAGAGAGAGAACTTCTTTCTTCGGCACTGGCAGCACTGGCAGGGGCGGAGGGAGAGGAACTTGGAAGGCCCAATAGCAGGGAAGCACTATGGAGGGGAGGGAGAGGAAGGTCGCTCCTCTTCGACAAAACCAATAGCTGGGCCTATGTAAATCATATAAACAAAATCAATCGTTAATATTGAGCCCTAAATAAGATAGCAATTAAGTAGCTTGAGAAGTATCTGCGTGGAGGAGGATGCGGAGGGGTGTGGGGGCGGAGGGGCAAGGGGATTTTTGGAGCATAGAAGGAGGGGGCGGAATTTTGGGAGCAGAGAGAGGATTCGGGGTTGGATGATTTTTTTTTCTTGCCTTCTTTTTTGTTTAATGATAATATAACGTTAAAGCGAGAAGGAAAATTTTGAGGAGGGAGTTAATTTTTTGAATCATTTCAAATAGGTAGATACTATTTGAGACGGTAAAGAATAAAGTGTCTTTTTAAGAAGACTTTATAAGACGGGGAGCACAAGGGTTTTAAATACTTGATACTATCTGAGACGGCAAGTAATAATCTGTCTCTTAACATGACTTTATAAGACGGGTAATATAAGGGGTTTGAAATGCTTGTTTTTTTAAGACATTTGATTATTTCCATCTCAAAAAGTATGCTTTAGATACTTAAATTTAGCTGTCTTAAAAACTTCAGTCCTAAAAACTACTTTTTTTTGTAGTGTAACCACGGCTCGTTGTTGATATACTCTGACTAAAACACTTGGTTAACCTTTTGAAACGCACAAACAAATGGCTCATCGCTCAAGTGGTCATTGATCTTCAACTTAGACAAGTCAATCATGATCAAATTGGTGACACGATCAACTTTACGAGCATTTTTATCCTCAACTCTTACCCAGTCACAGTAAAATACAACCTCTTTGAAGCTTATATAATCCAATTCAATTATATTTCGAATTACACCATAGTAAGTCATTTCATCTTCAATGAGGTTTTTATCTTTTGCGCACGCTCGAAAGAAAGTAAGAGCCTTGTATGAAATGCTCGTGTTCTATACATTTGTACTTTCCTCGTACACTTTAGCGCCAAAAATGTAACCGTTCAATCGATACTTTTTTGTACTCTTGTGCCACGAACAAGGGTCCAGTGGCTAGACGAGCAAGCCTTGATGTCGCATCACCCCTATTTAAGAGCTGAGAATATAGATAAATTAATTATATTAGTTGTAAAATTTAAGTGTAATGTAACGTTATATAACCATGTACTACACAACCAGATAATGTCCCATAAGCTGGAAAATCATGAATTGCCCACATCAACATAGCTTTCATCGTAAACTCTTCTTTTCTAAAAGAGTCAAATGATATCACACCCTCTTCCCATAACTCATTTAATTCTTCTACCAAAGGATCCAGGTAGACGTCCATGTCATCACTTGGTGCCTTTGGCCCAGGTATCAACAAAGCCATCATCGAAAATTTAGGTCTCATACACTGTGAAGGAGGGAGGTTGAGTGGGTCTAGGATCACTGGCCATACACTCTGATTGGTGCTTAGATTTCCAAATGGATTGAAACCATCTGTTGATATAGCCAAATGAATGTTGCGTTGTTCTTAAGCAAAATTGGAATACTCATAATTCATCCTCTTCCAGGCAGTAGAATCAATAGGATAACGCATGATATTACCCCCTACTTCTGCCCTAGCATGCCAAGTCATTGCATCTGCTATCCATGGTACTGTGAAAAATCTCTTTAATCTAGTCCCAATGGGAAAATATTTCAATACTTTTTGAGGCACTTTTGAGCTTGTGCCTTCCTTACTAGTAGATTGGACATATCTAGGTTCATCGTATACTGGACAACGATCGAGATTTTCATACTCCTTTCGGTATAGTATGCGGTCATACACACAAGCATGAATCGATTTATACTTCATTCTCAAACCTTTCAAACTGTTCTTCATAACAGGATAGCTATTTGGAAATGTATTCTCCTTGGGTAATAAGACCTTCACCCATTTCAGAATTCCTGTCACGCTATTACCAGACAAACCATACTGCATCTTCAAACTGTGCAAACCAACCATGGCATGTAAAGTTGTTTGATCTTTCTCACAGCCAGAGTATAACGGTTGGGTCGCCTTCAATTTTAAACTTTGGTATTCATCGTCAAGTTTTATCGTGATAGCTTCACGAGCACTTGAACCTTCTACATCATCAGTAATCTCATTCTCCTCTGCTTCATAAACTCCGTACGCATCATCAACTAAATCCTCTAACATATTATGATCTACGCATCCCCTTCTACATCTATCCTACTTATTGATGGTTGTTGTGAAGGTTGGTCGGGTATAAAAGGAACTTTCAATTCACCGTGAAAACTCCAAAATCGATAACTATTTTGCATACCCGATCTTAAATGTAGTTCAATTGTTTTCCACTCAAACACCTTACCATTATTACACCTAGCACACGGACACGTAAACTCTTCATCATTATGACATCTCTTTACATATTTCACAAATTCATTAGTACCTCTGCGAAACACATCCCCCATTCTATTTGTCTCACCCATCCACTCTTTGAATTTCATATATCCCATCACAGCTACCACAACTAATCACCTATTAAAGGTACGAAATGTATATTCACGGATTAGTATAAACAAAACTTAGATTTATAGTATGTTTCATTTAATTATGTCTTATTTATATTCAAATTCAATTTATAATAGAAATTTATATTTCCTCCATCTCCTCTAAATGGTGAGTGGTCCTATCCTATTCAAGACCGCATTTTCTGTAATACACTTAACAGATCATGCACATTGTTACAATTTGAAAAAAATTCGGTAGCATATCCCCGTAATTCTTCAAGTACACGACGTAGATTGGCAAGTGTGAGTGTTATTTCAATTAATCAATTGAAATAACGGTCATACTTGTCAATCTAGTATGTACCCAGAGAACATTAGGATACGATTGTAGAACTTCCTCCAAAAGTAACAACTTTAAGCCACTAAGAACATTATACAGAAATTATGCAGTTCCAAACTGTCTAAACGGGACAATTCGAGAGATCTCATTACAGGGGTAATGACTCTCGAACGGGTCTAAGGACTATTGAATGCGTACGCATAAGAACTAGAAGGCTAGTATCTATGCACACTATATGTAATTTCAAGTATGCTTCATTTAATTATCATAGTATATATTTATTGTTTGATATACAAAGTAATTTTCAAAAAAAGTTGAAAAATCCCACCCCCATATGGACAATAATCTAGTGGTCGTGCCACTTTTAAAATTAACCAACCCAACATCGATCCACTATAATCGAACAGCAATGTCAACAACAAATGTGTATCCCATACTCCTTCTAATTAATCTACTCAATTAATTATTTTCATCAATTAAACTAACAATTAAAGTATACAATTATTAATTTACTAATTTATAATGAGGGGAAATACTACTTTCATAATTAATCATATATTAATTTACTAATTTACAATGAGGGACAATCAATCAATTCGTTTACAAGGGACATTACGCACAAGCACGCACACTACACGCACATACACACATGCACATAAACACACACACGCAACCCCCCACCTCTACCCCACCACCCACCCACCCACCCATCCCTGCCCCCTCCCCCACCCCACCCCACCCTGCCCCACCACACCCCTCACCCACCACACACACACACATACATACACACACATACGCACAACCCCCCCCCCACCCTGCCCCACCCCTACCCCCACCCTGTCGCACCCCCTCCCCACCCCCTACCCACCACACACGCATACACACACACGCACATATATACACACACACATATATATAAATGGAAGAGAGAGAGAGAGAGAGAGAGAGAGAGAGTAACATGAAAGTAGAGAGAGAGAGAGCAGCGTAGAGAGAGAGAGAGAGAGAGAGAGAGAGAGAGAGAGAGAGAGAGAGAAAGGAGGGATGGAAACGACGAGGTAAAAAGAAAGGGAAAGAGTTTTTTTGCTGCGACATTTGTCATGGTCATGTTACAGTCATTGACCGTGACAACATTATAAGTATTGTCACGGTCAATGACCGTGACAATCCTCTGTCATGGCCTTGTCACGGTCAATGACCGTGACACAAAATACGTGTTTGTTGTCACGATCATTGACCGTGACAAGTCTAGGCGCTTGAAGGGTGACAATTTACCCATTTTGGTGTAGTGATTTATGTCGATCCAGCTTGGTATTCGCAGAGTTAGAGTCTCTATTTTTTTGGATAAAACCCCTATATTATTGATAAATAGGAGAAATAACCTATCTTAGGTGGATCTTATATGAGCTAAAAACAACTTAAGACAACATAAAAATAGGAACTAACATGATACTAGGGAAGTTTACGATACCTTTATCGAGTGGATGGAGACCATAAATTATGTTTTAGGTTTGATTTCTCCTTTTTGCTAGGCGTTGGAAAATTATATGAACTTGTACAACACGTCTTTGACTGATTGGAATCCAAGAATTGGTGTATTTTATTAATTTCAGCAGTGATGTCTCCCACCATAATATCATCATTTTTTTGTTTCATGGCTATGTATGATTCGAGTTGAAGATCCACATAAATATCACTCAAAAATCCCTCTAAAATAATCTTCGTTCCTCCCTCAAGAGTAAGGTCTTTTGGTCATAATTACCCACATGAGCGTCCTTATTTTTCTCATCTGTAGAAGGGTATAAGCTCATATTTTTTTATTTTTCCCTTGTTAAGTAATTGAATAATCTTCCCATGACTCCACATGGATCAATGACAAAATATTTCGAGAGTTAGGTTCAAAATTAGTTGAAATAGAAGTTATATTTGTTGAGTAATCTACTGCGTTGGAAATGTCTTCTAGAGGAGGCATGTGATCCTCATTAATAGGACCTATCTTTACAATTTTTTATACTAAAATTCACCACCTTAAGTGGATCAATTATAACCCAACACATGTCATCCAATATGGCATAAGTCCAAGTCAACATGATACAAATCCTCGATCAACAAGGCAGCACGACCAACGGGAAGCCTGACCAACGGGGAAGCCCGACTAACTGAGAAGACAAACCAACATGACAGTTCGACCAACAGGGGATACCAACCAACTGGGAAGACCTACCAACGGCCGAAAATTCAACCAGTATGGCCAATGAAGCGCCAGCAGTCTTATGTTTAATTCTCATTATGTATTGATGTAAATGCCTAATAAATGAAGGCATTCCATCCTTTCACATGACAACTCTCAACACCCCTCTTGGTCTATAAATACATTGTAACACCCTCATTGCAGGGGGGCCAAAAAACAAATCAAGGCAGTAAAGCAATACATAACAGTGGACATAGGCTTTTCCTTTGAGCCGAAACACTTTAAAAATCTCTTTGTCTTATTTGTTTTTACTTATTTATATGTGATCAATTAATTAGGTCTAGTCTAGTTTTTTACGTCAATAATAATAATTCCTTGAATCAGCTCCTTTTCAAATTAAAGCAAACTACCTACTTCCTCCACTTGACCTTCAACATGTCCCATAAGATCTTCCATCTGATTTGAGTTTACCAAAGTTGTTGGATTACTAATGACTACATTTGTATTCAATTATACACCAATAAATTTCTTTTTAGGAAGTACACATGCATCCACATCTGGGATAGAATTTTTATCATTCCTAAGAATCCCAGATATTATGGGCACTCATGAATCAGATTTCAAATTGATTTGCATCAATCCTATTAGTCTGAATCTTTCAGAAGGTTTGAACACCACTTTTAACAATATTCTCATATGAAACTATTAGTAAAGATAAAGCCATATGTTTGTATATCTCTAACTCGATACTTATCAATTATTTGTTCGTCCATATGATAATAATGTCATTATCATAAATTTTTCTCACGTGATACATAATTAGATGTCAGTATATTTAGAGTTACGTAGAAAGGTTACTTTTGTACTCTAATTGTATTTCAGTTGGATTTTGTAGATAGAGAAAGTTTTAATTGTACTCTTATATTCACTTGGACAATTGTAATCAGAGGTTTTTATATAGTGGATTTAGTTTTCAAAATTTATTATTTATGTTCATTATCTCTTATTCAGTCCTTTATTGTTTTGTTTGACCATGGTCTTGGTTAACATTGATACTAAGAATGATATAAATTATTTAGATATCACCAATATTCATGTGCTCCCTGATCAACCGGGTGTGAAAACATTGAGGGTTGTCATACGCTCCCTCCTCACATTCAAAATACATCTTCAGATTCTCTCAACACATTTCTCTCTCTTCCTCTATTAAAACTACTACCATCAAACCTTAAATTACCATCTCTTAACCACCCTATTACCACCGCCTTACACCCAACGACCTAACCCCCATCCTACCTACAACTAAACCTATTTCCCACCAACCTTCTTGACTCAAAACCCATAACCAAACATCGACTAGTACCTACCTAACCGCCGACCTCCAAACTCGTTGCACCCACTTGAACCTTGCCTTCAAACTGCAACCCCATGGCCTTATTTAACCCGCAGTCCTGAACCAGGAGACCCGTTTATCCCCTGTCATACCCGAGTTAAACCCACCCAACAACCCCTGGTCTATACCCGAACCAACACCTACCCAAGCCTGGTCCTACCCCAATCCAAATTCTCTCTTAGTATACGTATATACACATATGTATATATAAATCTATTAAACTGTGCGATATATATATATATATATATATATATATGTGTGTGTGTGTGTGTGTGTGACCATCCTCCTTGTCCCCATACTTTCTCACCTATACATGCCATACCATAGATGAATAAACATATATACATATATTTAAATATTTATATGCATGTGTGTGTAAGTGGGGAGTGAGGCCTTTTCTCCAAAAAATATTATTATGCCTCACAAATATCCAACACAAGCACTCCCTTTCTCCCCTAATACTCTGTCCCCACAATTCTCTCTCTAACTCATATATGCATGCAAATATTTTCGGGGTGAGGGAATTCGAATAGAGACGGTCACACCTCACTTTCTAGTTCATTTTAGAGTAGATTTAGAAGATGTGTTGTATTAATTGTTTTAGTTTTTTATATTTTTTTTAGTTAGTTGAGTGGTTACATAAATATTTTGCGAGATTCAAATTACTAGTGTTTGAGAGTTGTTCATAAACTCACATTTGTGTATTGTTATTCATGTCCAAGCTTGGGAGTAAAATGAAAATTTAAGGTGATTAGATTTTTATTTTATTCTCTCTTATGTTTTATTTATTATACCTCTTATTATGTTATTATTATATTTCATACGTAATAATACCAAAATGAAAGGCTAAATATCACATTCAAGGGGTGAGATGAAACCCTTAACGTAATTATTTTTATTTTTTGTTTATTTACTTTTATGCCCCTTTTAATATTAATTTTGAAATTTTACAAGTTATATTTATGCCTCGAGAGAGGATGGAATAATTTTTAGAGAAAATAGTAAATTCGGATTATAATATTCATTTATTAATTAAACTAGAGATAGATATTTTTTAAATAATGTTGTAATTTGAATTTCCCAACTCTAACGATTAATTTTTAATAGTTAAAATACTTTTAGTAATTTTTTACTAACGGGTGATTTATTCGAAAATATTTAAATATGATTTTATTGAGTTTGTAAAATTTTAATATTTATGTTCTAAAACGATTATGTTTAACTTCACATTTACAATAAGAGTTGATTTGTGAATTTATATATGTCTTGGGGTATTTCAAATTAAAAAACTAATTAATAAGAATAAATTGGCTAAATGATGAATTTCAATCCCTTGAATTATCTCATAATTGTTCACTCCTCGTATTTAGCTCACTTTATTATTTTATTGATTTATTAGTGTAGTTTAAATGTTATCACGTCATTAGTTAAAATAAATATACCTTAAAAATTATACTAGTTCTTCACATTGCTCTTTTTCATATTAAGAAGTTGGATTGACACCCTTATTTGCCAATATATATGTTTTTAGTGTATTTTGTAGGTTCAAAGGATTTTTGATTAACGACTATTTGCAATAATAATATATATACACAAAAGGATGGTTATCAACGAACTCAACGACAATCGTCTATGAGGATACAACAATCACGAGTTACAATAGTAACACTCCAAATCGTTAGTTACAGTCGAACCAACAATCGAAGAGACACCCTTTTTACACATGAAAATGGGACTGACTCGAGACATAGATATTGTTTGAAAAGAAACTATAAAAACGAAACACAAACCACAAATTTATACTAAAATAAATGGCAGTTAAAACTGTTCAAACTGTCACAATATTTAGAAATAAAAAACTTTTAAAGCGGAATTAAATTTGGGTTAGAAATAAATTAAATACACATAAGAAAATTGGACTAGGAAATTAAATAAAAGAAATAAAATCAATACGTTGGCCAAGCCCGAACTGGGTCGTCGGTGGCAGCGAGTGCATGGAAATTAATCTGAGCTCATCTAAGTCATCATTTCTTAAAAGTGATGGGATACCCATAGTCACCAAACTCATAAGTCAAAATGGGTCATTATATACCACACTCATTTCTTATAATTTATCTATGCGGGATTTGGTTTCAACATAACACTTCAACCAAATTTCGTGTTCCAAGTGGGTACTTTGTGCTACAATTTCTCATTCATTAATTTATATTTTTACACATATGAGTATACCACACTATACTTCTCGCATGGGAGAACGCGTCACCACTTCGATCCATATCGAAAAATATGTGGATCCCATATTAATTTGACCCTAAAGTTGTTTTGTCAACTAATTTAATATCATAAATTCCAATAAATTGTACTTCACAATTAAAATTGGAATTTTTCCAATTTAGTTCTAAAATTAAAAATCACCACAAACTTCGGGGTTAAATTTGCATTTTATCTTTTTTACACAATTTTTATAATTAAGAAATTTGGACACGCTAATAGCATAAAAGAACTAGGTAGTAACAAAATAATTAGTAACGTAAGTAGATTTTTCTTATGTCCTTGTATTATTTTATTTATTAGTGACATATATATTAGTATGTTAGCATGCGATTATTTTATACTCCTTTTGCTTTAAGAAAATTTATTCTGGGACATCACAAAATTACTCTTTATATCAAATCTAGTGGCATTTGAATATATTTGTTTAGTCATTGATATTCAATATGGTTATTTGTAAATGCCCTTTTGTGTGCGCTTTAGGTAAAGACAGTTTTTCTTTTCAAAAATCTTTTTTCCAATTTTATTAAGAACCAAATTTGTGGACTAAACTAATTAAGCCAATTTTATCTTATTAACCATAAATATGCATTTAGTGTGATTAAGCAAGATAAAGGAAAGAATTTTCACAAAACATGCCGATGTACGAGGAAACCACAACGGGAAAAAAAAAATCAAACGGCCCAAGCCAAATAATTACTATGATATGGCTTTACAAATGAAGCTTTAGTTTTACACAACGACTCGATCCCCGCAGGCCTTGATGTCTCTTCTTCTCTTTGACCGCTCCTCCGCCTTGGAACGCAGAAGTCAACATATGCCAAGTCCATAACACACGAGTCCACGCGTGTCTCGGCATCCACCGATATAGCCAACATTCGTTAATCTGCAAGTACGGAGTCCACCGCACGAAACAGGTTCTTCTTATAATGGAAGAATTAAACCGTCGTGCAAACACAAGATCTGTATAACATATGGTATATAAACTAGGATCTTGTAAACACAAAGGATGTTTTAAACTTTGGAACCTTTGGTAAACAATGGAAGAAAAATGTATGGGTTCTATGTAATTTTATAAGTTATGCACACTTTTTTTTAGGAAAAAATGCCTTAAATAAAATGTTAAGTTGGCGCGTCATTAGAATGATATCACTATGTCATTAAAACGACTTACACATCTCGTTAGAACAAGATATGCAGGTCGTTGGAACGACAACCTGATTTCATTTGAACGGTTGTTAAAGTCATTTGAACGATTATTAAAGTCGTTTGAACGAATGTTAAAGTCGTTTGAACCATCCAAACAAGTGGTGATGTTTCATTCGACTCTAAACACGAGATAACTCAGAAAAACTATTTTAAAAATATTTTAAAATCATATTTAAATAAAATAACATTCTTAGAAAATATTTATCGAGGATTCATAAACCAATATGAATCCATACCTGAGATAATCTCGAAAAACCAAATTAAAGACGTGAAATTTGCACCAAAACTACGACATGATTTATCTTCAAAGCTTGGCCGCTACGTCTTCAACACAACGAAATAGACTATTTGGGAATCGTGACAAGTAAAATCTATCTATGACTTAAATTGATTTTTGTCCGTAATAATTCCAATACATATAAATTGACACTACTTGGAAATTTGTTATTACAAATCTCCCATTTTTGCTATTGCGGGACAAAACCAAAAAAGTAAAACGCCTAAGTCGTTCCATCAAACAATATGACCTAAAATCCATCCCATAAAACCCAAAAAGAAAATACAGGACAAGGACTATCAAATGCAGATATCAAATGTTGGATGATCGGCGAGCATGAACTGCCTCCATGTGATGTAGTCGTGAAATATCGAATCGTTGAATAATCATTACACGCACGAAACAAACAAATACGATGTGAAGTATGGAGTAACTAATGATATATAATCAATATGGTACCAGTATAAAATACATGAAAAAATCTCCCCTTACATCACATATATATATCTCCACTTTTTATCTCGAATAGACAACTAGTAAGAAAAATAAATACATAATAACGAATATCTAGCATGAAAATAACCATATGAAGCATATCTAGATAAACATATAAAAGAATATTTGGCATGAGAACAATCATGAGAAGAATATCTAGATAAACATGATGAAATAGGTAAAAAGAATCAAGATATTTTAAATCATAGCTAGCAAATCATCAATTTCAAAAGATGTGACTATATAATATCTATGCAATGTAAAAAATCTAAGCATGGATAATTAATATCGACTACATATCAACGGTCTAAAACAACCTAGATGTACCAAAATAGTGTAATATCAATGTATAGATCAAGCAGGTACAAAAATAGAACGAAGGGAAAAAAGTAAATTAGGGTAGTTCGAGCGACATTGCCGGATCATTTGAACGACTGAAGCATATTGTTCAAACTATGTAAGAAACGACCCAAAACAGTATGTTGTTGCGCGAAGCACCCCTCTAACGACCTATCTCGTGACCATACCTGACACTTACTGTACCCCGTTTGTAAGGTTGCTCGATTCAGTCTTCGAACAACATGGACATGTCGTTCGAACGACAACCACAAGTTGTTTGAACGACTTCAGAAAACTGTCTTCCAACTCTAAAAATATGCAGGATTTTCCAAGTGAAGAAATTATCTCGAAACAATAACTAAAAATACGAAACAATAGCAAAATAAACTCAAAATAACAAATATAAGTTACGCATCAACATAGTATCAATGTGCTCAAACATGGAATAGAATGTAGGGTTGTAACTAATACAAGTGAATCATAATCCAAACACGAAGATACGTTCAAGAAATCTAATTGACCGCTAAATATCATCAAACTACATTTTATCCATATGTGACAATTAAACTTAAACATAATGAATAAAACATACATCACACACACAAATATAGAAAATTTTGACGATTCTATAAACAATAGCATCATGACACGACTTTTTCAACCAAGGACTTGTTTATGCAAACCCATTGATATTTTTAACCAAATTCCCTCATAATTGAAAATTCTTTTTCTTTTAAGGTTCTGGTTTCTCTTTTAAGAGATTTCCTATTGGCCCCATTTTTGGTATATTTTTATGTTTATTGCCTTAATTTTTTCTTTGGCTCTTTCCTATGTACACTCATCATTTTTTCAATATGCAAAATAAATCCTCACGGGCAAAGGTTCTTACAGGCACAACTCCTCATAACTCTAATATGCGCGTAGATGACAAAATGGAGAGGATAACATCTCACCTAACTCAAATGTACTTGAGAAGTCAAACATTCATTAAAGCTCATTCATGTGTGCAATGGCATATGCATAGTCGAATCTAAATTTAATACCACTTTGAAACAACCCCATTAAACAATGGTTAAGATCAATCTTTGTATCCAAAATCATGACCAAATGTATTAGACACGTGAAAAGATGAAATGATGGGAGTTCAATCACACTAATATGCCACATCAATTGTAAACTCACGACACAAAAATAAATCGAAAATTTTTAGTGTTTTCAAAAAATATTTTTACTAAAAAAACAAAATCTTTTTGTATTTTTCAAAAATATATGAAACCAAAAATATTTTTGTACTTTTCCAATAAGACTCAAATAAAAGGAAAAAAATATAATACAAAGAGATAAACATGTCATAATACTAGCAAAGATAACCCATGAATCAAATCTAGTGTATGGAAAACATAATCATGCAAGCAATCAACCATAAGAAATACTATGAGAAGTACCATGTGTAAGAAAACGAGAGTCATGAAGTTTAATTCCTAAAGCCACTAAGTCCGATTTCCTAACCCAAGTAAATGTGTAATGACGCATGGGGGTTTTGGGAACCGAAACGACTTTATTCCTAAACTTCCTAGGAGTATTTTTAAGGTCATAGCAATAATGTCTAAGGTGACCCTTCCTACCGCAATGAGTACAAGTGTAAACACGTAGAGGAATGTACCTAAATGTGGACCTCTCCTAACGTTCCTAGTTAGCTCTCTCACGCGATTGGTGTTGGCTTTTGGAATGGGAGTAATACGATCATCAAATCCTATATCATACCTATCATCCTTGATATGGACGGTACCTAAAACCCTATCTAACTTTTTTGACCTAGCCTCCAAATCAAACTTCACCTTACTCGAATCTCTCAATCTCTCCTTAAGTTCACTAATCCTAGACTCGAGAAAATTCCCAGACTCCTCAAACTCTATAATCTCTTTCTTCATAGCCTCCATCAAACCACGAAGACTATCTATTTCACCCTCAATGTACTCTAGTTTCTCCAAAAGAGTTTTATCCCGTGCCCTAAGATCCTCAATCAACGCATCATTATTTTCTATGGCACTCTCTTCCAACCTACCTTGCAACTTCAAGTTAGACTTCTTCACCGTTTCTTCATACAATTCATGGAAGGAAACTTTCAACTCTCGCTCATCTATCTCTCCATCCTCACTTTCTTCACCCTCACTCACTTGGAATTCACAAATAATGGTCTTGAAAGTGTTATTCACATGAGTATATTCATGAGAAGATTTACCCTCATCCCTCACATGATAAACCATGAACCCAGTGTAGTTACTCTCAATGGGTTTCACTATCATTAAGGGTGGCTTCATATGCAATCGATTTCTTACCCTCCTTCTTAAGTCTAGTGGAACACCCCGCTACCCTATGGCCATAACCCTCACAACCAAAACACCTATCCAACCCATCCTGCTTATCATTATCACTTCGATTCTTAGGGATGTGATCAACCATGTTGTTCTTGAATTTCTCAAGTCTTTTGGCATCTTTCTATTGCTTTTGAAACTTAAGAAAACTTTTGAACTTATTTGCCAACGAGGCTATATCTTGGAAATCGGTGTCGAATTCATCATTCAAAACTTATATTTCCTCCTTCTAGGATTTCAAGGCTATGCCCTTTTCTTTCTTTAGCACTACCTTGGAGGTAAACATATCGAGCTCATAATTTTTTAGGTCACCAACAAGCTTCTTCAACTTTAATGGATTCAAGAGTATCCAAAGAATTTTAAAGGGCCACCTTTGGATCAAATCTACTAGGCAACGACCTTAAGATTTTCTTTATGATTCGATTGTCGGGTATTTTCTCTCCCGAGTTAAACAACGTGTTGACAATATGGGATAATCTAGTCTAAAACTCATCAAACGTATCACTCTCTAACATCTTAATCATCTTAAATTGGGTGATGGGATTTTAGAATTTAGACGCCCTAATCGTGCTAGTTCCCTCGTGAGTAAGTGCAAAGACATCTCATGCCTCTTTCGACATTTCACACATCATAGTATGATTATACTCTTTTGGTGTGACAGACGAATAAATATCATGTAAACATTTAGAATTATAAAGTGCAAGTTCGTGTTCGGCTTCGGTCCCTATCACAATAGGTTTTAAGCGTGTGGCCTCACCTTATCTCGTGACCGATGGTATCCACCCTTTTTCTATCGCTAACCAAAAATGTTCATCTATGGCCTTAAGTTCACTCTTCATTCGTATCTTCCAATAAGTATAACTTGACCCATCAAAAAATGGTGTTCTAAAACCTCTTAAAATACCGAAATCCATACCTAAAGACACGTGGGTTCACTCACACAGTAAAATAGTGTTCTAGCTCTGTTACTAATTTGTAAATGCCCTTTTGTGTGCGCTTTAGTAAAGATAATTTTTCTTTTCAAAAACCTTTTTTAAATCTTATTAAGGACCAATTTTGTGAACTAAACTAATTAAGACAATTTTATCTTCTTAACCATAAACATGCATCTGGTGTCATTAAGAAAGATAAAGGAAAGAATGAAACACGCCGATGTACAAGAAAACCAGAACGAAAAAAAACTCTAACAGCCCAAGCCAAACAATTATTATGATATGCTTTTACAAAGGAAGCTTTAGTCTTACACAATGACTCGATCCCCACAAGCCTTGATGCCTCTTCTTCTCTTTGACCGCTCATCCACAGTGCAATGCAGGAGTCCACCTACGTCGGGTCCACAACACACGAGTCCACGTGTGTCTCGGTATCCATTAATATAACCAACAATCGTCAATCAACAAGTACGGAGTCCACCGCACGAATCAGGTTCTTCTCATAATGGAAGAATAAAACTGTGGTGCAAACACAAGATCTCTATAACATATGGTATGAAAATTAGGATCTTGTAAACAAAAAGAATATTTTTAATTTTGAAAACCTTTGGTAAACAATGGCAGAAAAATGTATGGGTCCTGTGTAATTCTGTAAGTTCTGCACACTTTTTTTAGGAAAAAACCTAAAATAAAAACGTTAAGTCGGGGCGTCGTTAGAATGATATCACTGTTGATGTAAAAAACTAGATCACTCTAATAATTTAATCACAGATAAATAAATGAGACAGAATATTTTAAAGTGGTTCAGCCTTGTATGAATGGCCTACGTCCACTGCTATGTTATTGCTGAGTGTTTGGGAATTCTCGATTATAAGTTCTATCAAGAAATTCCGGTCCCTTTGAATGAGGGTGATACAAGGTATTTATAGCCCTTAGGTTGTACATGAAAGGGTGTTACATTAAATGATACACATATGAAAGGGTAATTCATTTAATTCTCTTCAAACATATGCGTCAAGATGATAAGCATTCAATGAATAGTTAAACTGTTGATTATCTGGCAATCAATGCTACGGTCGAGATGCAGCTCGAACCGCCTTAGTTGCTCGTCGTTCAAGAGTTCCTCGGAGAGCTGGATTTTCTCAGAGTGTACTTGTTGCTCGGAGTGAGTCTGACTTGGTCGGGGGAATAAACATCCTCGTTGCTATAGTGCCACGTAGATTGACACGAGTCTTCTTATTATTCGTCCACATCAGCATACTAATTTTGGTATCAACAGAAGCCCCCAATGTTTCATATTTTGAACTTTAAGGAGTATGGAACATTCTTTCTCGGTATATGGCAATATTAAATGACCTTCCTGTATTTTAGGAGCCTTTTCTTCGTATTTGAATTTCCTTCCAAATTCGCAGAATCCGCCTTTTTTGCATTTTTATAAGCGCTTCGATCTTCGTGCCCTTTTTGTCCTTTTAGCCACCGGTAGCGTAATAGTTTCTTTTTTGTAATAATTTTTTTCTCCGTTTCCCAAGGCAAAGTATTTAAGCTTCAGAAGCAATCCCATCGTCTTCTACCTTTTCAATTTCTGCTTTCGAGTTTTCTATAGCTTTTCTCTCTCTTGTGCGTTCATCCCTTCCTTCGTTTGTTTCTCAACCGATCTCCTCTTTCCTGTAAGATTTTCTTCATTTCTTTTTATTCACCATGGTTTATATTATCGAATCTCTTGAGAAGTTCCGTTCTGACTTCTTTATTCCTTCTTGGGTAACTTTGGAGAGTCTTTCTGAGCCTTCAAGTTATTTTGATTTGGCTGAGGGACATTGGTTCCCTAGCCTCTTTATTGCTGAATGTGGATTTTCTTTTCCACCAAACCCTTTATGTTTAGAGTTCTGTCAGTATTTCGATATTGTCCCTACAAAAATAGCCCCCGACACATGGAGAATAGTTAATGGGGTGTATAGGTTAAATCAAACTCATGGAACTCGTATAGGAATTCCTGAGATTATGTACTGTTATAGATGGGCTGTTTTAGACAATGTTTTTTATTTGAAAATTAGGTTTTTGAATAGGGCCTTAGTAGTCAACCTCCCTGATGCAAACAGGGATTATTTTGAACATGGGGTAGTTATAAAAAATTGGCAACATGCCCCTTTGGTTGAAGATGCAGTATATGAGGGTCCCAGATGCCCCCCATATGGCAATGGGATAGGTTATTTTCATTTTATTTCATTTCTGAAATTATGATTTCATTATGTTTAAATAAATGCATGATTGACATTTCAATATGTTTTTGTTTGCAGTTGACAGTAAGAGAAAAACTCCTAAAGAATCAGAAGTTAATATAAAGCATCTGAAACATATCTGGAATTTGCATTGAAGAGTTGCAGAGCTCTGCTTCATATTTGTTGCAGTACAGGAGCTACACATCATCCTTTACTGCATGTCCTGTGGTCAGCATTAGTGACCCATTGCCAGCTTCTAAGGAATCTTCACCAGAATCTCACATTCCTCTAAGCCAAAAGATGGGCAAGAGAAGAGTTCATGCTATCTTTGAGGAGACTTCCTCTGCCGGGGATGGAAAGAGAAACAAGGCTGAAGTCCCAAAGGGGACAAAGAAAATGGATGTTGTTCCTTCTGTTGATGCTCAGAAGGCTGCCGAGAAGCCTCCAATGGTCCGAGCAAGAAAAGTACTTCTGTGGAAGTGGTTACCATTTCCCCCACCAAAGGTTCTTTGGCTGAAATTGCTGAAGTACCACTGAGGAGATTGAAGAAATCCTCCTCGATCAGTTTTTCTGAAACCACTCCTCAGCTCCAAGCTAGTGGAGCTGGTGTTCCAACCATTATTCCCCCGAGTTCTGCAATGAGCTCGATAAAGACTTGGACTATTCCTGAAGTCCAAGGAATTGAGGAAAACATGTCTAGGGATATGCTGACATCCCTAGCTACTCGTCACATTGCTTCAGTAAGTTTCTCTTATCCTGAATTTTTTCTTTCTTTCAGTCAATTTATGTATCTCGGCACTGACTTTTCATTACCTTCTTTTTCAGCTGGTGAGTTGCTTTAACACCATAGTGAAGAAAAATGAAGCGCTCAAGGCTTCAAGCTCCTCGTCCAGAGTAGAGGATGCTTTCCAGGGTTTATCCCAATCTCTGAAGGAATCCCGTCAAAAATAAGACGAGGATAGAGGTGAATGGGAAAAGAAATTTACCGCGTCTGAGGCAGAGAAGGTACAGTTGGGCAATAAAGTGAAGGATTTGGAGAGAGAGAATAAAAAATATGCTGAGAAGCTCACAAGCTTTGGGGAGCTTGAGAATAAGTTGAAATCGGCTGAGGAAGAGCTGACCCTTCTGCGAGAAGTAAATAGCCAGAAGGAGGAGGTGGAGGCCAAATTGAAAGCCACCGAGGATCTTCTATCCGAGAAGCTCTCCTTGGAGAAAATGAAGAGAAAAACGGCTGTGAAGAAATCCTTTCGAACTGGTTGGGAAAAAGGATGGGATAGGGGGGTAGCGGCAATGATGACCCAAGTCAATTATGGAAGTTTGAAATACTTTTGAGATGGTTGGGTTGCTACCCTGCAAGAACTGAAGGTGAGCGAGGACTCTGAACTATTTTAACAACATCTCCCTGGTCCTCCTCCAGCTATTGAAGATGAAGAAGAGGATGAAGCTGCATCCGAGGAGTCTTAAGTGATAGGGGGTGATCAAGTCCTTGCTCCACAACCCAATCAGACAACCACCGAGGAGATTTCTTCCTTGCCTGTTCCTCCTGAACAAGTCCCAACTCCTGCCAGCCAAATCGTTGTTCCCACCGAGCAACCAAGCTCCTCGTCCCAGCCTCCCGAGAAAGTCTTGGGAGACAAGGAAAAGGTGTGAAGTTATTCGGTATTCTCTTTTATTTTCCTTTTACTTGTGCTTTGTATTCTGAACGATGTACTCTTTTTGATGATGTAATAAAATCACATCTTTTTGTTCTTCTACATTGTTGATGCTCTGTCTTCTTCTTTTATTAACTCTTGCCTTCTCTTCTTTATTAGTTTATGACTAGAATGGAATTGCTGTCTGCCAATGATACAAAAATGATGCAGCAATGCCATGAATATCTTAAAGTTGGCCATACTGACCTGAGTGCATCAGAAATTGCTGATATCCTTGGTCATGATGCTTCAGACCAAGCAGTGGAGGCATATCAATACTTAAAATGTCTTCTTGATCGTGCTGTAGCCAACAACGTGGCTTATTATGACATGATCGAGGAGCTACAGTATACTTTAGAAGATCTTCAAACTCAGTACAAGGAATCAAATGCCTTGTTACATGAGGGGTATGAAAAGAAGTATCAACAGCTTTCTGCTGAGACAGGTCACAAAAAGATCATTGATGGGTACGATGTCAGGGAGAAAACCCTAAGGGGTGAAGTTAAAGCTTGTAGACAAATTGCTGAACTGCTGGAGCAAGAGAATAATAATTTACAGAAAGAGCTAGCACAATATAAGTCTGCAGCCTCTTCTTCAACAGCGGTAATCCCAGTGACTGATGAGGGATTTTCCTTCTTAGAGGTTGAGAATGCCAAATTAAGGCAAGAGTTGGATGTCCTGAGAAGGTCTGGTACTTCTACTTCTACTCGGGGACGAGGAAGAGGTTCTCGTGGGCGAGGAAGAGTTGCCCAGGATGTTGTCGAGGAACGAAGTACTCTACTTGCTCGGGGTCAATCAAGAACTCCTCGTAGTATTGAAGAAGCTCGTACTCTGTCAACATTGGAAACTCAAGCGTACCAATTGAATGCAAAAGATCGGGCTTTATCTGAAATGTCTAAGAAAATCCAAACTCTGGAGGATCAACTTGCTTCGACCAAGTCTGCTCTGAAGAATAAGGATGTCTTTGCCAGGAACCTTCATGAGCAGTTAGAGAAATTATCTTTCCAATTCCACAAACAACCTCGTGAGTTCTGGAATGCAGGCTACAATGAGGCCCTTTTTTACTTGGATGCTCTCATTGAAAATGCCAATAATGAAGGTTACAAGCAAGGTTGGCTGAATGTCTTGGTCGTGCTGAATCTCGAACAGGGGCACTACCTGTGGGATTATTATGATCCCGGGGTTCTTGACTTGCCAGTGCCACCGTATAACTTGGACATGGAATGGATCCCAGCTCGTGCCATTCCTCGGAGGTTAATCGCAAAATACCTTGGCGATTATAATCTTCACTCTCAGATTGAAGTATCTCGTCCCGAGCATCTATTGGATACTCCTTCAGTAATGAATGTTAGGATGCTGAAGGATTTGAACTTCATTAACTCTCCTCAGACTTTAAATGATCCGCCTACTGGAGAGGAACCTATTTCAAAAGATGAGGGAAAGAAACCAATAGAGTAGGGATCTCAATGTAATAGTTAGTACACATATGTAAATTGTAATTCGTTTTGAATTTTAATGAAAGACCTTCATTTTCTGTTTGCAAATCTGTATTGCTATTGTTTTGTGCTTGTCAAACACTTTATATTTATGCATATGTATCTATTTAAATAGATAACAATATTGTGCTATTCATCGACCAACTTAGTAAAAAATTACAAGTACCAGTAATGTTGCTCGACCACTTAACAATAAAGTAATGAGTATAAAAATGTTAAAATTTCTTACAACCAACCAAGGTTGTTAAGTTGAGCTCGTCGACCAATTATAGTTAATGGGTTTTTATCCCCGACCAACTATACTTGGTAAATTTTGTCTTTTTTATAAAATGTCCCCGACCAATCAAGGTCAAAGATTTTTCCTCGTCGACCAACTATAATTAGTGGGTTTTTATCCCCGACCAACTATACTTGGTTCAGTTTGGAATATTTGTTCTTCGAGGAACTTTTATGTAATAAACTTACTTCCCGACCAACATAAGTTGGCATTTGAGAGCATATCTTGTTTCCTAACCAACCGAGATTGGTCTTTCGTCGATCATCTTTTGTTCTCGCCCTTTTACCAACCGGAGTTGGTCGTAGGTCTGAACTATCATGTCCACTAGCTCTTTTACCAACCCGAGTTGGTCACGTTAGTGTACGTCTCCTAACCAAAGGAGTATTGTTTGTTCTCGCCCTTTTACCAACCAGAGTTGGTCGTGGGTCTGAACTATTATGTCCACTAGATCTTTTACCAACCTTAGTTGGTCACACTAGTGTACGCCTCCTAACCAAAGGAGTATAGTTTATTCTCGCCCTTTTACCAACCGGAGTTGGTCGTGGGTCTGAACTATCATGTCCACTAGATCTTTTACCAACCTTAGTTGGTCACACTAGTGTACGCCTCCTAACCAAAGGAATATAGTTTGTTCTCGCCCTTTTACCAACCGGAGTTGGTCGTGGGTTTGAACTATCGTCTTCTTTTTACTGTCGAGCAGCTTTACTGCCGAGCAGCGTAGTGTTAAACACACTAGTATTCCCCGAAAAACTTTCAATAAAAGGAGAGAAGATTGTGAAATATCATCATTTTATTCATATTGATGGAACTGCTTTACATTTTACATCACTGATAATACTTGCGTAGGTGTTCAGCATTCCATGCATTCTTAAATTCCTCTCCTTCTAGAGTTGTTATTCGGTAAGTTCCTGGTCGGACAACTGCAATAACTCGGTAAGGTCCATGCCAGTTTGCTTGCAACTTATTGTGCTTCTGAATGATCTTCTTTAGTACGTAATCTCCTTCTTTTAAGTCGCATTTTTTTACCCTCTTGTTGTAGAACAGGGATGTTCGTTGTTGATAAGCAGCATTCCTAATGGCTGCCTCTTCTCTAACTTCCTCGAGCATGTCCAAATCTAATCTCCTCATCAAGTCGCTGACTGGGGAATTGAAATTCAGCACTCTGTGTGTTGGAAGACCCAACTCGGCAGGTATTACAGCCTCACTTCCAAATGCCAGCATATATGGTGATTCTCCAGTTGCTGCTCGGGGAGTTATTCGGTAAGCCCACAACACTGACTGTAGCTCATTAATCCAATTAGCTTTAGCCTCACTTAGCCTCTTCTTCAAACCATTTAATAATGTTCTGTTTGTCACTTCAGTCTTCCCATTGCTTTGAGGATGCCCTGGTGCTGAATGAACCTTCAAAATGTTTGATTGATGACAATAGGCGGCAAACTCCTCGTTATCAAATTGTGTTCCATGGTCTGTGATGAAGGCATGAGGGAGACCATATCGGCAAATGATGTTCTTCCAAACGAATTGGTACACCTTCTCGTATGTCATATCAATCAGAGGCTCAGCTTCTACCCACTTAGTAAAATAATCCACTGCGACGACGAGGTACTTGAATCTTCCTCGGGTCGTTGGCAGGGGTCCAACCAAATCCATTCCCCACATGGCAAAAGGCCAAGGAGAAGTTATGGGTGTCAACAATGCTTGCGGAGTTCGTCGGATGGAGGTACTTGAATCTTCCTCGGGTCGTTGGCAGGGGTCCAACAAAATCCATTCCCCACATGGCAAAAGGCCAAGGAGAAGTTATGGGTGTCCACAATGCTTGCGGAGTTCGTCAGATGGAGGAAAAACGTTGGCATTTATCACATTTCTTAGCATAGACTATACAATCAGCCCTCATCGTTGGCCAGTAGTATCCTTGTGTCATCACCCTTTGCAAAAGTGTCCGACCTGCTACATGGGCTCCACAGGATCCTTCATGGATCTCTTCAATCAATTCCTTCACCTCGGAGGGATGCACACATCTTTGCAAACCTGCCATAATTCCTCGTCTATACAAAACACCATTAGTTAGTACATACCGAGCAGCTTTAAACTTCAATTTCTTGGCAGCGATCTTATCCTCCGGCAATTCTCCTTCCTCGACATATGCCCTGATGGGATCCATCCAAGATGGTCCTAAATCAAGAGTAATAATATTCATCGTCAGGTCTTCATCTATGCTTTGACTTTCTAACACCTCAATTGGTATCGTTCTTCGCAACTCAGTACGAGTAGCTGATGCTAGTCGGGCCAGTGCGTCTTCTTGTGCATTCTCCATTATTGGTATTCTGATCAACTGAATGGCATCAAATTCTGCCAACAACTCCATTGCCTTTGCATGATACTTGATCATTAATTCTCCTTTAACTGCATACGCTCCCATCATCTGATTCACAATTAATTGAGAATCACTAAATACCATTACTTGTTGCGCTTCCATAATCTTTGCTAAATTAAGACCTGCTATCAAGGCTTCATACTCAGCCTCATTATTGGAGGCTTTGAATTGGAATCGCAAGGCATATTCCATGTCAATCTCGTCTGGGGTTTTCAAAACAATTCCTGCTCCACACCCTGTTGTGCAAGATGACCCATCTACATATAATCTCCATGTAGGTAATTCATCTTCAAATTTCTTATCTGACAGAGTTCCTCGGTGAAATATCTGTTGTTTCCTTTCATCCTCCCCTGGTATTTTTTTCTCTTCGTCGACCATCTCTTCTCGCCCTTTTACCAACCGGAGTTGGTCTGGGTTTGAATTTGATGATCTTTATACATCCACAAACCCTTTTACCAACCGGAGTTGATCTGGACTTATGTATGTTGATCCTGTAACATCCACAGGTTGGTCAGCGAGCAACTTTTATTCCTCGGGGGTATCAGGATATGTAAATTCTGCTATAAAGTCTGCTACAGCCTGCCCTTTTAATGATGATCTGGGTTCATACACAATATCATATTCACCGAGCTCTATTGCCCAATACATCAGTCTCCCTGATTTTTCTGGCTTATGAAGGGCTTGTCTCAATGGCATGTCGGTATACACGACGATGGTATGGGCCTGGAAATAAGGCCTCATTCTTCTACTTGCTTCAATTAATGCCAATGCCAATTTTTCCAGCTTTGGGTACCTGATCTCTGCACCTCGGAAAGCCTTACTTGTGTAATAAATTGGCTTCTGGACTCCATTCTCCAATCTGATCAATGCCGAGCTGACTGCATTCTCTGATACTGCCAGGTACAAGTACAATTTCTCTCCCATTACTGGCCTGGATAATAATGGAGGTGCTCCCAAATATTTCTTCAAGTCTTAAAAGGCTTTTTTACACTCATCATTCCACTCGAAAGTTTTTTGAAGTGTTTTGAAGAATGGGAGGCATCTATCAGTTGCTCGGGATACAAATATGTTGAGCGCTGCAACTCGTCCTGTAAGACTCTGCACCTCTTTCTTCGTTGTTGGAGATCGCAACCCTAAAAGAGCTTTGATCTTTGCTGGATTTGCCTCAATGCCTCGCTGGTTGACGGTGTACCTGAGGAATATTCCTTCTCGTACTCCAAAGGTGCACTTCGTCGGGTTGAGCTTCATATGATATTTATCCAGTTGATCGAAGGTCTGACCTAAGTCAACTAGATGATCAGCATCTTTCTTGCTCTTTGTCAGCATATCGTCAACATAGACCTCCATATTGCAACTGATTTGTTCGGCAAAAACCTTGTTCATCAGCCGCTGGTATGTCGCTCCTGCATTTTTCAAACCAAAAGGCATAACATTATAACAATAAGTTCCCCTAGGGGTAATAAAATAAGTGCTTTCCCTGTCTTCAGGTTTCATTTTGATCTGGTTGTAACCAGAATAAGCATCCATGAAGCTGAACAGTTCGTGTCCCGAGGTAGCATCTACTAGTTGGTCAATTCTGGGCAATGGAAAGTGATCCTTTGGGTAGGCCTTGTTGAGATCAGTGAAATCAACACACATTCTCCATTTATTGTTTTTCTTCTTTACCATCACCACATTTGCTAACCAGTCTGGATATTTCACATCTTCAATGAATTGGGCTTTCTGGAGCTTCTCGACCTCCTCTTGTATAGCCTGATTCTTCTCGGGACTAAACACTCTTCTTCTCTGCTTTACAGGTTTGATCTCCCTATTCTCATTGAGTTCATGGCATAAAAAGTTTGGATCTATTCCTGGCATGTCTTCATGACTCCATGCAAAAGTTTTCTTTCTGTTTCTCAAAAAAGTTATCAACTCCTGTTTTATTGAAACATCCAACGATGATCCTATCTGGGTTACTCGTTCAGGATGCTCGTCGTCCAGAATAACATTTTCTGTAGATTCCACCACCTGTCCTTTTACAAGTTGGGATTCATCTCGGGGATCAAGTGTTTCAATTTCTGTACCTTCCTCCACCTGGTAAGTAGTAGTCTTTTTCCTTGACTCTTCAAGCTCCTCTTGCTCGGCAGACGAATAATAGCATTCCCAAGCTACTTTCTGATCACCTTTCACAACTCCTACTCCAAAATTTGTTGGGAATTTTAAGCACTGATATACTATAGATGGGACTGCTTCGAACTTCTTCAAACCAACTCTTCCCATGATGATGTTGTAAGCTGACTGCACATTCTTATCCATCACAAAGAAGCGTATTTTTTCTGTTCGACAAGCAGGCCAAGTTCCAATGAATATATCCAACTTGATCGTCCCAAGTGGAAAGACTTTCTCACCAGCAAAACCCAATAGAGGTCTGTGATAAGGTTCCAATTGAGATAATTTCAAATTTAAATTGTCAAAGCATGAATAGTATATGATGTCTGCCGAACTGCCATTATCTACCAGCACCCTTGAAATCACCACTTCTTTCATCCGCATTTTGATCACCAAAGGGTCGTCGTGAGGGTAAAGAACACCTGCCAGGTCATTTTTTGAAAAGCCAATGACCAGCTTCTCTTTGTTTACCTTCCTCGGGCGATCCTCTTCAGCCAAATTTATCCGCTGAATGTATGAGCAAGCTTGAGCCTCTCCAAGGTAAGCCTTTCTTTCTGCAATAAGGTCTCCTCCTCCTGCATCTCCTCCTGTAATGACATTACAATCAAATGACCCAAAGCGTATTGAAAATACCTCTCGTTCTGGCTGCCTTGGTTTCTTGGGAAGATCGGGGTCATCCTATGTATCATCTTCATGATCCCTTTTCTTTTTCTCCTCTGCTCGACGAGGAGATCTAGACCTTTCTCTAGTTCGATCATTATTTCTTCTTTCGCCTCCCCGATCAACATACTTTGCTAGTTTCCCTCTTCGTATGAGTGTTTCAATCTCGTTCTGAAGAGGTATACAATTTTTGGTCATATGGTCGTGATCCTTATGAAACTCGTAATATTTATCCCTGTTCCTCAGGTCGGGGTCTGACCTCAGTTTCTTTGGCCACTTTACTTCCTCGTTATTCTTGATTTCTTCCAAGACATGATTAATACCCATTTTCAAAGGAGTATAATTATCGAATTTCTCCAGGACTTCCCATGACGATTTATTATTCTTGGAATGCTTGTCACTGTCATTTCCCTTATGCTCTTTCTTCTTGGATTTGTCTTCTTCCACCTTGGTTTCTTTATCCATATTCTTCTTCGCAGCCATAGCCTCCTCGGCATTCATGATTTTGGCCGCTTTCACCATTAATTCTGACATAGTTGTAGGTGGATCTTTGGCCAAAGTGTAATACAACTTGTTAGGCAACAACCCACCCATCAAGGCGGTGATTGCTGTCTTTTCTTCATAATCTATAACTTCTAGTTTCTCGTTATTGAAACGAGTTATGTAATCTCTAGTACTCTCACCAGATTTTTGTCTAACACTTAACAAGTGTGCTACTCTTTTTACTGGCTTTGCCCCAAAACAGAAATTGCCGATGAACAACTCGGCCAATTGAAAGAAAGTTAAAATCTTACCCCGAGGAAGATTGTTGTACCATATTTGGGTATCTCCAGTAAGAGTTCCTGAGAATGCTCTGCATCTCATCTCGTCGGGGACGGCATAGATGTCGACAGCAGCTTGATATTGCTCTATGTGTAGAACATGATCTGTCTTTCCATCATATTAGGGGGTCACCATAGGTGCTTTAAACTTTGACGGGGTAGGAAAACCCACAATGGCCTGGGCAAAAGGTGTCCCTTGAACAAAAGTTCATTGTAAGGGATTCTTCGCCTTAGCCATTTCTCCCAATCTATCCTCCAAGCGCTGAATGGAACCCTTCCACGCATCGTTTCCTTCCTCGGGCTTATTAGTTCGAGCAATTGATTGTTCTGATGTGGCCTCCTGAGATCTATCTTGACGAGCAACTGGTCGTGATTGTGCTGATCCTTCTCTTAGATCTGATGGTCGTCGAAAACTCCTCGACATGGTCTTAGGTGGACTCCTATTCCTCCTAGGGCCTAATCGACTGAAAGGAGACACCCTACTCAGTCTTTCCAAGGCACTGGGTTTTTTTGGAGAGAGAGTGATACGTTAATCAGTATCTGTAGCCGTTATTGACGAAGTTCGCCCAGGTTGATAAGAGAAATCATCAGATTCCTCATTACGATATGACTCAGTACGCCTGGATCGTGAAGAAAGTAAATAAGTTTGCCTCTGACCACTTCGCTGCCCTGAACGTGCAGGTGCACCGCCATGAAGGGTCTGTATGAGTTGCCTCATTGTTTCTTGCATGGCGGTTTGTCCTTGAGCCAGATTCGTCATAATCCCAGCCAGATCTGGAGGTGCAGAGGGATTTGGAGGATTTCCAGCATTTCCAGCATTTTGATTGCTGGATTCCGGGTTATCTGCCATTGATGATGAATGATTTTTGGTGAAAAGCGATAATAACAATTGTTCCCACAGACGGCGCCAATCTGTTGATGTAAAAAACTAGATCACTCTAATAATTTGATCAAAGATAAATAAATGAGACAGAATATTTTAAAGTGGTTCAGCCTTGTATGAATGGCCTACGTCCAGTGCTATGTTATTGCTGAGTGTTTGGGAATTCTCGATTACAAGTTCTATCAAGAAATTCCGGTCCCTTTGAATGAGGGTGATACGAGGTATTTATAGCCCTTAGGCTGTATATGAAAGGGTGTTACATTAAATGATACACATATGAAAGGGTAATTCATTTAATGCTCTTCAAACGTATGCGTCAAGATCATAAGCATTCAATGAATAGTTGAACTGTTGATTATCTGGCAATCAATGATGCGGTCGAGATGCAGCTCGAACTGCCTTAGTTGCTCGTCGTTCAAGAGTTCCTCGGAGCGCTGGAGTTCCTCGGAGAGCTGGAGTTCCTCGGAGTGTACTTGTTGCTCGGAGTGAGTCTGACTTGTTCGGGGGAATAAACATCCTCGTTGCTACAGTGCCACGTAGATTGACACGAGTCTTCTTATTATTCGTCCACATCAGCATACTAATTTTGGTATCAACAATCACTATGTCTTTAGAACGACTTACACAGCTCATTAGAACTAGATGTTCAGGTCATTAGAATGACAACCTGATTTTGTTTGAACGACTGTTAAAGTCATTTGAACGACTGTTAAAGTCATTTGAATCGTCCAAACAAGTGGTGATATTTCATACGATTCTAAACACAAGATAACTCAGAAAAACTATTTTAAAATCATATTTAAATAAAATAGCATCCTTAGAAAATATTTACCGAGTGTTGAGAAGCCAATATGCATCCATACTTTAGAGAATCTCGGAAAACCAAATTAAAGACATGAAACACGCCCCAAAACTACGACATGATTTATCTTTAAAGCTTGGCTGCTACGTCTTCAACACAACATCATAGACTATGTGGGAATCGTGATAAGTAAAATCTATTTATGGCTCAAATTGGTTTTTCTCCGGAATGATGTCAATACATACAAATTGACACTACTTGGAAATTTCTCCTTACATTATTTTAGATAATTAAATTTAAAAAAAAAATCCAATTTTTAAAGAAAAATATATAGTGTATAAAACTCCTATAGTTAAAGTATCAAAAAACACTAAAAATATTTACATTAAATATGTTTATCATTTAAAAATATTATATGTGATATTGATATATTGGTTTTTACGATACCTAACATATGATACTTACATAATTATATAATAGTATTTTACATTGTTATATAATTTTATATGTATAGGTATATATAATATTCAAACTAAAACTATGTTATGAAAGGTGGTAAAAACCATCTTTGTTATCGAGAATAATGCTTGAGCTCGACATAATATTGGCAATATATCGAGAAACCCATGTTGTAATGATGTTGCAAGAGCATATTTAATGTGTATGCTAAATGGTAATGTTTGATCAAAAGCTCAACATAAGAGGTAAGGTAATTGGTCGTGGGAAGAGTTGATAAATTTTACAAGAATAATGATTTCTTTTTCTTTCTCCTCTTTTTAAATGAAAATAAAAAATGCCCCCAGAGAATTTATGTTTGTTCTCTATAAATATTAGAAATTGGCATCAATGTCATTTTGAAAATTTTATTGTATATTTGATCTTGTGGCAAGGTCTTGCTTTGGAACCCCAATTTTTACCATATCAATCTCTTTATAAAATGCATGAACTACGGATGGTCTAAAGGGTTCACCGTGTATAACTAAAAGGAAACCGAATTCAAGACCAACTAAAGAGACTATTATGAATTTGAGATTTCTACTAACCTCTGACCATATTTATCGATGAATTTATTAGCCTCTTCATTATTATTATAGACTATCACCATCCAAAATTGATGTCGGTCAAACATCTAATATTTTCCAATTCTTATCCTATTTTTCAAAAAATCAAAAATTAGAGTTGTATATTTTTAACATGATAGCGTGTTTACAACAATAACTTGATATGACCCGAACATGAAATGATTAGCTCGTGTTAGGTTAATAAGTACTCAACACTAGTACTAAGCACAAAGCAATGTGATGGTGAAAGAGTTGGCGCTTGCGTTCAATTAAGAAATAATATAATAAACACCTTTTTAACCCAAACAAACCCTAAACATGCAACAGTATGTGATTGAATAAAATAGATAATCTACGCAAGAACATTCAAACACATGCAATTAAGGAAAAATCCCCCACAGGGGCAAAACCATTTGTATATCACTATAATTTGTAAGAGAAACGGCTTACAATCGGATTACACTGAAATACAAGTTTTTGACTAAGAATTACCCTTAGGTATCGGATTCTGTAGTCGCGGCTGGAATTATCACTTTCCAGTAGGGCTGCAATGAAGAGGAAGAAACGGTCCACTTCACAAGGGTTGAACAACAGCAATGGTGTTCTTGGGTTACCAAACTTGATTCACATAGATATGGAAGATGTGTGAATCTAAAAACCTAGAATCATAGGACTCAATAGGTGAAGACTTTAGGATTGATATGCTCTGAAAAACGTGGGTGAGTCTTAAGGAAACCATCTTCTGATCGTGGTATAAATAAGGTAGCCATAGCCCTAAAAAATCTGAATCACGATCTGGGAAATTCTATCCAGGGCGGACCGGTCCGATAGCGGATCGGTTCTTTTAATTTGACGCAGATTCGGTTTGCAATCGATTCGGTGCTCTCTGGATACAATTTGCAGGGCGGACCGGTCCGGGACTGGGCGGATCGGTTCGCTGGCGGATCGGTTCCTTTTTTATTTCAGCGGATCGGTTATTTTTAATTAGAGGCGGACCGGTCAGGATTTCAATCACTATAATTTGTAAGAGAAACGGCTTACAATCGGATTACACTGAAATACAAGTTTTTGACTAAGAATTACCCTCAGGTATCGGATTCTGTAGTCGCGGCTGGAATTATCCCTTTCTAGTAGGGCTGCAATGAAGAGGAAGAAGCGGTCCACTTCACAAGGGTTGAACAACAGCAATGGTGTTCTTGGGTTACCAAACTTGATTCACATAGATATGGAAGATGTGTGAATCTAAAAACCTAGAATCATAGGACTCAATAGGTGAAGACTTTAGGGTTGATATGCTCTTAAAAACGTGGGTGAGTCTTAAGGAAACCATCTTCTGATCGTGGTATAAATAAGGTAGCCATAGCCCTAAAAAATCTGAATCACGATCTGGGAAATTCTATCCAGGGTGGACCGGTCCGGGCCTGAGGCGGATCGGTCCGATAGCGGATCGATTCTTTTAATTTGACGCAGATTCGGTTTGCAATCGGTTCGGTGCTCTCTGGATACAATTTGCAGGGCGGACCGGTCCGGGACTGGGCGGATCGGTTCGCTGGCGGATCGGTTCCTTTTTTATTTCAGCGGATCGGTTCTTTTTAATTAGAGGCGGACCGGTACGGATTTCTGGATTTCTGATTCCTTCTTCTTTTGATCTTCGGATTTCGGATTTCGTCGATGACGATGTGATCATTTCAACCATCAATCTTGTAACGGCGTATGACATAACATATACATAAAGATGGACAAATTGTCCTTACAAATCTCCCCCTATGTCTATGACGGAACAAACATAAAAAAAATCCGAATTATCAAGTATGAACAATGCCTATACAAATCTACCCTTCCATGAACCCAAAACTGGAAAAGGTACAAATGAATAGTCTTCATCGTTTGTTCTTCGAATCTTCAGAAATCTCACCGCTTTTCTCATCAGGGTGTGCAACATGGGATTATCAAAAGATGTACCTACACACATGAGACAAAGCAAATACCAAGTGACGTATCGAGTTTGAAATGAGATAAACATAAGCATATATATATCAATTTAAGATGATATTCTCAGAATTTCAAAACTCCGAATTTCAAAACTCCCCCATAATCAGATAATTCATTCTCTCCCTTTTTATGATGTCCTCAAATAGACAAATGAGAGAAATAAATCAAGCATTCAAGTACTGGGGTGACACAAGGCATAAAAACACACCATTAATGAACATAAAACAACCAAGTCGATGATAGCGTAAAAGAAGTGGTGTGATCAAATTCGATAGGAAAATCAATGCATACAAACATGACATATGTGCACGATGAATATTGGATATTCCTAACGAATGAACTCAAATGCTTCCTTTGGTGCAAAAGATTGGAAATATAAGACATTGACTATATCAAATCTACAAATCAAAGCTCAAAGTGATTTCTACACCAATAACGTCCAAAATGATTTTCATGCTTTTTCAGGACTTTCAAGGAAGTGCAAACCCGTTTTTCAATCTCCAACCAAACTCCCTCAGATTTATATTATAATAGAGGTATACTAAATTCTCAAACTTTGGAGAATTGGGTGAAACCTAAATGGCCCATATTTGGCATGAATTGCTTTTTATTGCCTTATCAATTTTTTCGGGCTCTTTTAACCTCTTAGGACCTCGGATATTAAAATTCCTCCATTTTTTAGGTCCTTTTTAACGGTGGCTTTTGCGCAAAGTATAAAGAATCAACTTTCGCATCCCCTCCCCGTTATGCAAATTATCACACAGTCTCACCAAAATGGTTTTTACATGCAATCCAATCTTGTCAAGTTTTATCGCATATTGTACATTGTATAGACAGAATTGAGATAGAAAAACTCAAGCCAACATGAGATAGACAAGTGCAATAATCAAATATAGCCGTGCGTGTGTGCATTAAAGGATATAGGAGTCAAACATGTAGGAAGATATCACTAATTACATCTCAAGGACTCCAATCAATGTTAAGCACATGGATGAAATGATGTAGCGTCTCAAATCTCTACCAAACAGTCACATGGATATATGAAATGAAGTTGTGACTTGGCTATCTTAAATGCTCATCCATAAAAGGTGCAAAACAAAAGAAAAAAAATCTTTTTGGTCTTTTTCAAAAAATATTAACAAAATAAAATCTTTTTGTGCTTTTTCTCAAAAATTTTCATAAAAGAAAATCTTTTTTTGAATTTTTCAAAAGAAATATAAAAAGCAACAAGAATAAAACAAAACTGTACAACTAAGCAATGGTACATATAAACAGACTAGCAATAAGAAGAATATGATATGAACATGAAGAAGCATCCTATTCTAGACAGAGACCAACCCCTCAGTCAACTGTGCAAATCCCTAAAGATTTCCTAAGACTCTCAAATCTAAGGGCATCTAAAGGTTTCGTGAAAATATCGGCTAACTAACGGTCGGTAGGAACAAAACTCAGGGATACGACTTTCTCTTCAACTAACTGTCATATAAAGTGCTCACGTATCCTGATGTGTTTTGTGCGCGAATGCTGAACTGGATTGCGGGATATGTGTATCGCGCTCGTGTTATCACAGGAGATGGTCATGGTGTCCTGTGATATCCCATAATCCTCCAGCATTTGCTTCATCCACAAGAGTTGTGTGCAACAACTCCCGGCGGCTATGTACTCAGCCTCCGCAGTGGACAAAGAGATGGAATTTTATTTCTTGCTCAGTCAGGAGACAAGAGCAGAACCAAAATAGAAACACCCAGCAGAAGTGCTCCTACTTCCATCTACATCCCCAGCCCAATCTGCATCCGAATAGGCGGACATACGGTCATCGGTATCAAAGGAATACCAAATCCCGTATGAGAGAGTCCCACTTACGTATTTAATAATACGTTTTAGAGAAAGTAAATGTGACTCTTTTGGGGATGCCTGATATCGCGCACAGACTCCAACACTAAAGGCGATGTCGGGACGACTGGCAGTCAAGTAGAGGAGACTACCTATCATACTCCGATATAAGGTTTGCTCTACGTCCTTGCCTGAAGTGTCCTTACTAAGCTTAGTAGAGGTACTCATAGGTGTACGTGCATGCTTAGCGGAGTCTAAACCAAATTTCTTCACTAGGTCTCTAGCATACTTGGATTGGGAGATGAACATCCCATCCTCTAGATGACGAACCTGGAGACCAAGGAAGAATGTAAGCTCACCAACCATGCTCATCTCAAACTCACTTTTCATCTCCTCCTCAAAGTAGTGAGCATGTTGGGAGCATGTGGATCCAAAGACTATGTCGTCCACATAGACCTGGGCAACCAAAATAGCACCGTCATCTCTCCGGACGAACAACGTCATATCCACTCCCCCTCTCTTGAAGCCACGAGCTAAGAGATAGGAAGTAAGCCTTTCGTACCAAGCACGGGGTGCTTGCTTCAAACCATACAAGGCTTTCCTCAGATAGTAGACGTGCTCAGGGTGCTAAGGGTCTTCAAACCCTTTTGGTTGTTCCACATAAACCTCCTCCTGTAGAATGCCATTCAGAAAGGCACTCTTGACATCCATCTGATACACCTTGAAGCACAGATGACATACGATGGCGAGCAGAAGACGGACGGACTCAAGCCTCGCAACAGGAGCAAATGTCTCCCCAAAATCTACACCCTCTATCTTTGTAGCCTTGAGCGACCAACCTAGCCTTATTTCTGATTATGGTACCATATTCATCCATTTTGTTCTTAAAAATCCACCGAGTACCTATCACATTAATCTCACTAGGTCGGGGGACAAGTTCCCAGACATCATTCTTTTTAAACTGAAGCAACTCATCCTGCATAGCAGATATCCAGTGTTCATCCTTGAGTGCTTCTTTATGGTTCTTGGGTTCGATTTTGGACGTGTAGCAAAGATGGCTAACAATGTTCTCTAGCTGAGCACGAGTCTTGACCCCTAGAGTGGGATCACCAACAATGGAAGAAGGGTCATGACTCTTGCGAACCCAAGCAGATGTGTCCCCTAACACAGGAATAGGGTCCATAGAGTGTGAGAGAGGAACAGGTAAATCACTGTCAGAACAATCCTCATCCTCACACTGAAGGTTAGGATCAATAATCGTCGGAGGTTCGTCATCTTGCACGGTGACGTTTATTGATTCCATAATCTTAGAGCTCTTCAGGTTAAAAACCCGATACGCTCTGCTATTCGATGAATATCCTAGAAATATTCCCTCGTCGCTTTGGGAGTCGAACTTTCCTAATTGCTCTCTATCCCGTAGGATGTAGCATTTACTCTCAAAAACACGGAAATACGCCAGGTTGGGCTTCTTGCCGGTCCACAACTCATAAGGTGTCTGTAGTGTGTGTGGACGCAAATAAACCCTATTCACCGTGTGGCATGCAGTAGACACTGCCTCTGCCCAAAATCTACTAGAAACTTTACGACCTAGAAGCATAGATCTAGCCATCTCTTGGATCGTTCTATTCTTTCTCTCAACAATCCCATTTTGCTGAGGAGTTCTCACAGCAGAAAACTCATGTTTGATCCCAAGGCTATCACAATAAAGATCTACTTTTGCTTCCTTAAATTCAGTGCCGTTGTCACTACGTATCCTATTAATAGTGACTCCGTGTTGATTTTGCAGGACACGGCACTTGGTCGTTAAAAACTCTAAAGCATCGGATTTCTCTCTTAGAAAACCTACAATGGAGTACCTGGAGAAATCATCTACCATCACGAGGATGTACCTCTTACCACCTAGACTCTCAGTACGAGTGGGACCCATAAGATCCATGTGAATCAACTCAAGAACACGAGAGGTGGTAATGGAATACAACTTCCTATGAGGACTACGAATTTGTTTTCCCAACTGACAGGGTCCACAAATGGTCGAAGTTGACTTTCCAAGAGATGGTAAGCCACGTACTAGGTCCTTTTTAAATAAACGATTAAGATCTCTAACGTTTACATGACCTAGACGTTGATGCCACAGATCCATAGGAGTGATCGTGGCGCTGTTGCAGACAAGTGAGGATGTGGCCTCAGTCCCATAACAGTTATCCTTTGTCCTCACCCCTTGCACTAATAGTTTACCGGCTTGATTATAGACCTTACAAGCTTCCCGGTCAAATTTTACCGCAAAGTCATCGTCGCACAGCTGGCTGATGCTGAGAAGGTTTACTTTTAAACCTTTGACGTACAAGACATTTTCTAGCTTAGGAAGTCCTGGTAACTCTACAGTACCTCGTCCTACAATGCTAGATTTACTCCCATCTCCAAAAGTAACTCTCCCATCATCATAATCCTCAATCTGAGTAAAAAGGGAGACATCACCTGTCATGTGTCTGGAGCATCCACTGTCAAAATACCATTGAGAGGTATTATGTGCTTTGAGAGCAACATGAACAACAAGGGCCTTTTTCTCTTTCTTAGGAACCCAAGAATAGGTAACCTTTTGTTTACCGTTGTTGTTGTTGGTTTTAGCCGGAATGCGGGAAGCTTTCATTGACGGTGAGGACATTCGTCGGAATTCCACCATCAAACTCTGTGATGTGGCGGCTAGAAACTCAACTTGCTCTCTCAGACTAGCAAACTCATCAGTATGATGTGGAGGAGCAAAAGTACGTCGTGTCCGACCAAATCTATAGCAAAACTCCCTAAGGTGTCCATTTCTTTTGCAGTGGGAGAAAAAGGGCACAGTATTAGGAGGACCTTGGTTTGCTTTTCTTGGTCGAACTCTCCTTCTTGGTTTTTGATGATGGCCATAAGGAGTCGTCGTAAACTCAGGAATTGGTCCCGGTGCAATTTGAGACGTGGAGGCACCATCAAAACCAATTCCTTTCTTGTCACCAAAACCTAAAGCGGGACCGAGGAGCATCTTTCCCATCTTCCCAGATCTGTCCTCGATTTGTACCTTGACTTTCCTAGCTCTCTCAAGGTCATGAGTAAGCTGAGCAACAAGGGCTTCAAGTTTCTTCTAAGTCTCCATGGAGGAATGGAGCTCACTAGTAAGACTAGCCACTTGTTTAGTCAAGTCCGCTTTCTCTTTCTCAAAATTGCTCTCTCTCTTTCTAAGCAAATTCTCTTTACTAACCCAGGCAGACTCTCTCTCTCTCATGGCGGTGCAGGTGGAGGACTCTCTCTCTCTCGTTTCTTCTAACTCTTCTTCTAACGCGGTGATCCTAAGAACTAACGCCTTGTTACGTTTTTTAGTTTTGAAAGACTCATTATATAACTCGGCGTAGGCGCGTTGAAGGTTACTCTCGTCCTCATTACCTTCCTCCTCCCCCTCACTTTCTTCGCTCTCATTGTCGAGGTGTCCCTATGAAGCATCATCCTCATCGTCGTGAGGAGAACTAGGAGTATTCACATGACTAGCCATGAACGCGGTGAAGTTACGCTCATGCGGTGACTCATCTCCCGAGTCTACCGACTCGGCCTCACTGTCGTCACTAAGGGTTGCATTTAGGACAGCTTTCCCTTTCTCTCTATTCAGACGATTGGCACACTCAAAGGCTCTATGACCCCTACCATCGCACTCAAAACATCTCTCACTTTCTTTCAGAGGAGTATTTTTGGAAACTTTTTCATTTTTCTTTTCAAAGTTATTTTTCTCAAATTTCTTTTTATCTTTAAAATTGCCATTTTTCTTAAATTTGAGAATCCTCTTGAAATTTTTTGCTAAAAGAGCCAAATCATCCAAGTCAAAATCGCACTCAGAATCTGACGTGTCAGTCTCTCTCTTTCTAGATGACTCTACCCTCTTTCTAGCTGACCCCTCACTCCTTCTCTCTTGGGCTTTAAGTGCAATTCCCTTATCTTTAGATTTAGCATTTTTAGGGAACATATCAATTTCATAAGTTTGCAAATCTCCTACAAGTTCTTCTAATTTTAGCGTATTTAAATTACCCATAGAATTTAGCACAGTGACTTTAGGGATAAAACGCTTAGGCAAAGAACGAAGAATCTTTTTAACAACTCTAGCATTCGGAATATGTTCACCAAGATTAAAACTAGTATTCACAATGTCAGAAAGTCTAGCATAAAATTCATCAAAGCATTCAGAATCATGCATGGTGATTGTTTCAAATTGAGTTGTCAAGTTTTGCAACTTAGATTCTTTCACAGCTTTAGTTCCTTCATGGGTGAGTTGTAAAACATCTCATGCCTCTTTTGACGTGGTACACGTCATTATGCGTTTGAACTCATCAGGAGTGACAGACCCAGAAATAGCACTTAGACCCTTAGAATTAAAAGATGACCATTTGATTTCTTCATCAGACCAAGTAATGTCGGGTTTCAAGTTGGTCACATTATCAACAGTCACGGTGGGAGGAGTCCACCCTCGTTAAACCAAAATCCAGACACGTTCATCAATGGCTTTTAAAGCCGACCTCATACGGGCTTTCCAATAAGCATAATTTGTCCCGTCAAAAACAGGCATTTTATAATATGACTTCTCCATTTGAATACGCACTTTTTCAAAAATCAATTTTTTCAGAAAATTGATATCTTAGAAAAATTTTGCGGAAAAAGGAATACGCGATAAAATAGCGTAATCTGCTCTGATACCAATTTGAAAGAGTTGGCGCTTGCGTTCAATTAAGAAATAATATAATAAACACCTTTTTAACCCAAACAAACCATAAACATGCAATAGTATGTGATTGAATAAAAAAGATAATCTACGCAAGAACATTCAAACACATGCAATTAAGGAAAAATCCCCCACAGGGGCAAAACCATTTGTATATCACTATAATTTGTAAGAGAAACGGATTACAATCGGATTACACTGAAATACAAGTTTTTGACTAAGAATTACCCTCAGGTATCGGATTCTGTAGTCGCAGCTGGAATTATCCCTTTCCAGTAGGGCTGCAATGAAGAGGAAGAAACGGTCCACTTCACAAGGGTTGAACAACAGCAATGGTGTTCTTGGGTTACCAAACTTGATTCACATAGATATGGAAGATGTGTGAATCTAAAAACCTAGAATCATAGGACTCAATAGGTGAATACTTTAGGGTTGATATGCTCTGAAAAACGTGGGTGAGTCTTAAGGAAACCATCTTCTGATCGTGGTATAAATAAGGTAGCCATAGCCCTAAAAAATCTGAATCACGATTTGGGAAATTCTATCCAGGGTGGACCGGTCCGGGCCTGAGGAGGATCGGTCCGATAGCGAATCGATTCTTTTAATTTGACGCAGATTCAGTTTTCAATCGGTTCGGTGCTCTCTGGATACAATTTGCAGGGTGGATCGGTCCGGGACTGGGCGGATCGGTTCGCTAGCGGATCGGTTCCTTTTTTATTTCAGCGGATCGGTTCTTTTTAATTAGAGGCGGACTGGTCCGGATTTCTGGATTTCTGATTCCTTCTTCTTTTGATCTTCGGATTTCGGATTTCGTTGATGACGATGTGATCATTTCAACCATCAATCTTGTAACGGCGTATGACATAACATATACATAAAGATGGACAAATTGTCCTTACAGATGGCTTTCTTCAGGATCTGCTTCCCTACATCTTTAGAATTTAGGGAGATAGGAAGGCTTGGTTACAAATCATATGATGCTTATTAGGGATCTAGTGGTATGAATACCTAAGTTCAAAATCCGGTTATGGGATTGCGAGCTCGAGGAGGATGAGGCTTTCTTTGGTTGGTTGGAATTTACCCCTCATCTAACAAATAGGGTTGACAATCTGAGATGGCGGTTTGACGTCAAGGGGGTGTTCACAATAAGAGGTTATTAATCCATTATGAGTGGTCATGATATTCAAAGACCCAATTTTCCATGGAAATAAATCTAGACGTCTAAGGTGCCGCCGAAATTTGTGTTCTTTATTTGGACCTTGACCAAACAAGAGATTTTGACGTTCGAGGGGTTGCAGAAGAGAAGGCATTTATTGTCTAGTTGATGTTGGGTGTGTAAGAAGGCGAAAGAATCGACCAATCATCTTATTTTGCATTGTTGCGAGATGAGGAATTTATGGGATGTATTCTTATCCCTGAGTCGGATTCCATTAGTAATGCCCAAGACAGTGAGGGCGTTATTAGAGGCATTGTCCCCACCCAAGGGATGGAATGGGTTTAGAAAATTATGGAATCTGGTCTCACACTATATCTTCTGGACAATATGGCAGGAGGTAAATGCAAGGAGTGGAGTCGACACCCTATAGAATTTAATACATTTTCTTGATTAATATTTTGGTACTTTTTTTAAGGAGTGAAGTTGGAGCCCTATTAGGTTATATGTATGGGTATACGAGTTCCACCCTTTTAGCAGATGGTTTTCTAATAAAATCATTTATTTATCAAAGAACACTCACAAATCAATTATTACTTATGTTGTTCTAAAATAAATAAAAAAATATCGAATCAAATATAAGAAAAACCAATTGTTCAAAAAAAAGTTGGTTCGGTAATACTGAACAACAATGTCCATGAATAAGGTTGTGTTTATAAATATATAATTTAAAATAAGTTGATGTATATTATTGTTATTAATAGGTTTTGGCCATAAACCCCTAAAAATGACGTATAATAGACTTTGGTGTCCATAGTTAAAAATTTAAAACCTCACTTCCAGAAACTTCATACACATTGTCCAACCAAACAATTGTTCAAAATTAAAAATCAGATATTTGTAATTTTCACAATGGTTTCTGGAAATTTGAAAAACAAGAAAATCAATAATCAAAAGTTAAAAATATTATTCCAAAAATTACCAAAAATGGATCAAACATAAGAAGAATCATATATTTTCATAAAGATCTCTATTGCTGAAAATGTCCACACACTGGTAGTAATGTCTAATTTGAATTTTTTAGGGGGTGTCTAAAAATTATTTTAGCTCCAAACCCTTAAAACATGAACAATAATATGAAAAAAATATTATGAAAAAGTTCGGAGCCGTAATTAAAATCCTTACTCTTCTAGAAACCTCACGTGCAAAATCTAATACTTTTATTTAAAAATGGAGGCTCCAAATAGGAGCTCTCCACGTGTCACTTACTTTAATGTAGGGTGAGATTCAATATGAGCGAGATAATTTAAAAAATCTTTCATCTTCGTTTCTCTCTTCCGACCTCTATTTTCTAGCATTTCCTCTTCCAACCCCACTCTCTCTTCTTCCATCATCTCATTCTCCCCCAACCCCTTCTTATTTCTTAAAATGCGCTACAAATGTACTTCCACCTTACTTTTTATGTTTTATTTTGTATATGTTTCTATTTTTTATTTGTTTAGTTTTCATTATATCATTCTTCATTGTAATACCATTTGTTTTCTCCATATTTCACGTTGCTACTATTTTTTACATTGTGGGATTGTTTTGATATGTCTTCTACACACTGTTTCTATTGTTTTCCATTTATTTTCTTTATAATGTTTTGATTTTCTTGATACTTTTAATTTTTTTATGTTTATTTATGCTTCTACATTCAATATTTGTGCTTTTTGTTTAGATATGTTGTTGGGAAAGCCTCAAGTCACTAAAACTTACACATAAATCTACTACGTTTTATTACTTTTATCTATTATAACAACCCCCATTTTCTCACGTAAAGACTGGCCAATCTCAGTACGCTGAAGATGGGGCTTATCAACAATTTATACCATCCTCAACACTGAAGAAAATAAAAGTCTCTTTATTCTATGTCAAAATCCACAATAAATAAAAACATCTGAATAAAACTGATTTAATACATGAATAATAAAAATTGAATCATCATATGATGTCCATAATATAGAACTAAGCACAACTGATATAAATAAACTCTTGGGCTTATGACCGTACAAATTCTAGTTTGAAATAAAATGATAAAATGCTGAAGTACAACCTATGCTAGAATCAATGGAGCGAAATTCACTACGTCCAATGCAACTGTAAGTCTGATCCATTGCCAGGCCTTGGGGGGGGGGAATATTTATAATTTGGGTCAGAGCCCTAGAGTTGCAAGGATTGTTCACCAGTAAATATGTAAAATGTTACTAAATCATACTTCACGTCTCTCCATCGACGCTCGCATGTAACGAGTACCTCACATCTCATCTAGAAGCATCCCTACTCATATCCTCAAACAAAATACCAATTGTAAATTCCATTGTTTAATCCGACATGTAAAGAATAAGCCATCTAACTATGCATTAATTAAAAGTGGGTATTTATACTTAACACCTCAATTTAATATAAACTCAATGCGCACTTTTACGTCATATAAAATTCCATAACCTTAGTCTATCTCTTCACACTATGTGATATTTAATTCATACTCCTCATCGTCTACCCCATTAGACTATAAGTTTCATTCTCTTAGAGTACCAAATTATTAATTTCATTAATAATTGTCTACCGCATTATTCATTCTGTTTAATTATTGTTTACATTATTAGACTGCGCAATTATTATTCTCATTAATAGTTGTCTATCATATTATTCATTAGGACTCCACTTTGTCCTTAATTATCCACATCACTATATTAACCCGACTTTGTTATCGTTAAGCATTGTCTGCATCTATAGACTAAGGGGGCACATTCCCATACCAGGCACACCATAATGTGTAAATGGATAAACACACGAAGACATCTATTTTCGGTGACCTGTTTCTACTCTATTGGCAATTCCCGGAGGAATGAGTAATAAAACACAAGAAAGTGGGGCGTTACCTACGCAGAAAACCAATTCACAGCCCATACCCAGTGGTGACAAAGGATCCCAGCACCAAATCCTACAATCTTATAAGTGGAATTGCCTACGTAGTACATAAATGACCTACACAACGTCTAACCCACCTGTGACGACTTGTGCTGCGCAGTCTCAATCGCACTCAAACCCCAACCGATAAGACGGTCCACAAACCCAGGTTTGTTAATAGAAATAATATAATACATTTTATTATCCAATATGTATAAGCAGTCACTCTATAAATACTTTAATCCAAGGAGTCCCCATCCATACAAATATAGCCCTCCCGGCTTGGCCATAACATTTTAGCCTGTTATTGCATAACGCACTTTTAGTCAATATCCTACGACCACTTCCCATTGCCTTTTAGACTTAAAATCACATTTATTTCTCTTTAAATATATAGGTACAGTCATTCCCAAACTAACCTTCACAAAACATTATAGGTATAGTTATCCCCAAACTAACCTTACTAATACAATTATAGGTATAGTTATCCCTAACTACCCTGTCACTATATTTAATGGTTTTTAACGTATCGTCCACCTGACTTAGACTTAAATCATTTCGGATTATTAATGGTTATTCGATTCTTATTATCTTTTCAATAAGGTTTATATGTACATATATAAGGAGTCAACTACGGTGAATAAGGGTTATATGTACATTTATAAGAAATCCTCCAATACGGATAAGTAGTCTCACTCAACCTACTATCAAAGCCGTTGTTAACCATTTAGACTTTATCCCACTAGGCTTAGGATACATTACTACTTAGTATCATTATAAGATAATAATTTGAGAAAATTAATTATTAATTACAATCCTCATGCATTCAACTTATCTCAAATAAGTATTACTTTTTATTATAATTCACCTCAAATTAATCATAATATTATCACCATATCTTTCCGAGTCTTTCCCTCTATGTTCCCCTATCAAACATACCAAATCCATCTAGGTGCATCCATGTCCTCTAATACATTTATCTTTCGAAAGTTATTCATAAATTGTCTTATTCATACAACTTACTTGTACTTTAAGTCACCATGCATGCACCATATTATCACGAACCCGTCTCGATTTTAACAGCATATATAATCCCACAATAATATCCTTAATATGATTTAACAATCATCGCCCCTCACTTGGATCAATGCTCAAAATCGAAACCATTGAAATAAACTCAAACTCGGTTCCTAAGAAAAATAGAATTGATTTGCCTTTAGACCGAATTGATTTGCAAAGCATCTGAATCAATTCGTCTGGTGATCGAATCGATCCAGACCTGGGCAGAAGCCCAAATATGCTACAAAACTGAATACAAGATTTTGATCACCACAATTTCTTTTAACAAGGATCATTAAAAAGATTCAACAACTTAATGAATGGCATGAATCTAGTCCCAGAAATATTATAGGATCATTATTCACATGTTTTAACCTCAAATTCAACCCTAGATTGTCATCAGTTTATCAGGATTCTTTCAAGAACTCATGAATATGCAAATTTCCACATTTAACTCTTACACTACCACAATGATCCCCAAATTTGTTGAAAGGTTTATACAATATGTTTTCCAAACAATTCCTCAATTTAAAACACATGAATACAGATTTAATACAAGGGGTTATGGATCTACGCATGGATCATATGATTGTCATTTAATTTTTTACTAATATACAGATCTTTAATTATGTAGTCTCAAAACATGATTCAACCTTAAATCTAAACATGGAATCAACATTAACATAAGATTAGTACACTTTGAATAAGAATGGCAAGAGAATCCTTGCCTGAAAATAGTGGAGAATCTCTTATTTTATTCCTTCTAGGGTGGTCCTTCCTCCTCCTCTTGGGTGGCTGTGTCTAGGGTTCCTGGATATAACTTCCACTGGATAGTTTAGCCCATAATAAACATTATAAATCCCCAAATCCCGAGTTGGGGCTTAGGCCGCAACTTTGGACTCGTAAATGATCCCAAATACATTATTTAATTATTCCGATAATTACCCAACTCATATATATATATATATATATATATATATATATATATATATATATATATATATATATACCCCGAGATCATTCCTAAGGGTTTGAAACGTCCGAACGAGCCCGTAATACCTCTCAAAGTGTGTCTCGAATATTTTTATCCAAAAAATATATTTTAATTGTGGCTTAACACATGCAAATACTTTTTATTCAAAATTAAATCCCTTTTGATTTATTCTAAATCATTAAAGTCCAACTCTAAAATTCATAAATAATACAGAGTCTAATTACTCACAACCTTGATTAATTAATTTCATCAAATTAAATTAATCCATATTAAATTTTACTTTATTCCAATAATACGGTGTATTACATCTATCCTCTCTGTTTATGTTTAGCCTGATATGGCATGTAATGAAAGCTAATGAATGAGAGAGATGGGGGACTTCTTATCATTGAAATGATAAAGCATAACCTCTCATTTTTATTTGGTATTGAAAATAACTAGGGGCCTAATTGAAGTTTCTTATGTCTTTTTTATTATAATTCTTGACAAACTATTGATTATAATTGTTTAGTTTTCTCTACTATCAAAAGTTTGTAATAGATTTATAGTGAAATTGCAAAAATGTGTCAATGTATTATCCAGAAACCCACCACCATTACTAGAGACATCAATCGTGAAATCTTTTCGCTCTAAAATGATTCACTTATGTTAAAGTGGTCACAAATTGCCAAATAATCTTTAATCAGGCATGAATCTCTTTGTATACAAGTAAAGGAATTATAAATGTACATGAGCTCCATCTCTTCTACTCTCTATGTGCATATTCATTTGTCCTTTCTTTATGTTTAAGCATTGCCCATCTGTATTCCCTTTCCATTATATTATCTCTTTTGCCTTATAATTCCAATAGTCTCTCTTTCTCTTATAAATTGATCCCAGAAGTAGCATAGACAAATCTAACTTTGTGAACATGTTTAAGGTATCAAAATGATGTTTGAATGGCATAACCCTGATCATTTGAGAATCCCATAAAGGTTGATCTGATTCGTATTGTGTTCATGTATTACATGATTTCTATGTTTATTAACTTGGTTTGCCCTTTTATTAGTCACTCATACTTCTACTGGAAAACATGCATAGAATTAAAGAAAATATTTGTGTTGAAAACTTATAGTTCACAGATTCATTTTATATTATTTTTCAAATGACTTTTAAAATTCATTTGTGATAAATAATTTCTGGTATTTACAGATAGTTGATAGTTCATACAATATCTTGTTGTACAATGGTGTTCTTCATTTACATCAAGGTCTTATCGTAAACAATTCTTATCTCCCTAAATATCTTAATTTATTTTTTTGTGTGTTAATGTTTATTTCTTTAATTTATTGTTGTATGATGATCAATTAAGTTTTTCATTGGACATATGAGAAACATCATAAACCCATCATGTATTTTCCATACATCATTTTTCTTAATGTTATCCTTGAAAATTTTAAAAGTTTAAGATTAGATCTCAAGTTCTTTTAGAGTAACCAATTATATTCACCATTTGAATTGGACAAAATTATAGTCGTATATATTCCCTTTATTTATTTAAAAATGTGTGTATTAAATTTTATAACCTAATAAAAATAATATTTGAAAGCGCATGCACAACGTGCGAAATTGAAATGAATGGTATTAAAAATCCTCGTCTCACGTTCTCGATTTATGTTACATATGCAATACGTCTCTAAAAATGTTAATGATCTAAATCTTTTGTGTGTATTATAAATAATAATTAAATAATATGTAGCTAACATAATCAGGAGTCCTACTATATTTTTTGTGACTGCTTTTAATAACTACTAACTGAAGTATGTAGCTAACATAAACGGGAGTCCTGCTATATCTTTCGAAATATACCTTTACGAATTTTAATAAAGGTGCTTTATGTTTAGTATCATGGAGGGGCCCACGATATTAGACAACTTACTTCACGTATTTCAAAATTTCAATATTGTTACATTTCAAGAAGATTAATATTTTTCTATAAACAACAAATAATTTGGAGATTTTTTTTTATGTAAAGGTCTCCAATTATCATTTTATCATTAATAAGATATTATTTGAAAATATCTATTATATACCTTTAAAACAATAGATTAGAGGTGTTAATACTTAACCTTTACAATTAATAGTATGACTCTCTCTCTCCCCTTATTATATAGGAGATCTTCCTATTAAGGTGAACCTGTAGGTTATATTAAAATTGGAAGATTTATCATAGAAGCCTCTAATTAAAATTGATGGATGTTCTCTCTGTCTTTGGCTTTCCCGTTTATTTCCTCCAGTAACTTTTAACCTTCCATCTTCTTATTTCTAATGCCGATATATCACTCACATTCGACATTGAAGAAGAAAATCTTCCCCTCAAGAATCCCACCCGAGATAAGACACCTGAGCAAGTTCCATTTCTTACAGAAGAGGCTATACCAACATATTCAAATGCTCCAACGGAAGGAACGATTAAAAGTTTCTTGCGCTATGAATATGAGAATTTAAATATCAAACAAATTATTCAGTCACCTATTATTGCTTCTATTTTAAGCCATGGGAATTGGTAGTATTCCATTTTTGAAGCAATTGATATTCACAATTGAGGCTCTATTGTAATTCTTTACTGACAGTTACATGATTCTTAGGGAGGCAATGATTCCATGCATTTTGTTGGCAGGCAACCTTACAGATGGACCCGGAAGTTCACAACTGGATATGAGGGCAATTGTTCCTATTATATTCGTGAGGTCGGTTTTTGTCCCTCCTATGGGACTGGATATTGCCATGCTAACTGATAAGATTTTCTTCCTCTCCACAGACGACAAAATGTTTAGATATGTCCTCCTCCTCCACTATACAATGCCTACATCTTTGCTCTCAGGTGTGATCGCGAACCTTAGAGGTTGTAGGAAACAGGGTGCGGCTGTATTATTCTGGGTTCATATATTTGTTATCTTCTCACTCGATGGATAGATCATCCTCTACATCAATTTTGTCTTCTAAATTGCACTGTAATACGGAGGGGTGCACACGGTTCGGTTTGGATCGGTTTTGGTACTAATTCGAGAATCGAATCGACCTGGGTCGGTTCCAATTTTTGGAACCGGAACCGAACCGACATTTATACAGAACCGAACCAAACCAAACCGAACCAGCGGTTCCCGGATCGGATCGGATCGATTTTCGGTTCCAAAATCATATTTCATAACTAATTTTTTTAAGATTAATGTGTTTCATAAATAATTTTTTTAAGATCAAAATTAATTTTGACCTCAATAACTTAAGTTAGAAACTCAAATAATCACAAAAATATAAATTACAAGTGTTAAGTATATTAAATAAATATATATATGTAATTATAAATCGAAGTGGGGCTGAGGCAGCTGTTGTCAATTTAATTTGTGTATGTTGATAAATTTTAATAGTTGGATGCTCACATGAAAGTATATGAACAATTTTTTGCCCAATAATTGATCCCCGTTTGAAAACTTTATTTATTCATTATTTATTCTCCAAAAAAAAATTCCATCACCGGTCTCCACCCAACTTAAGGTTAACTCGCGTCACCAGCATCGACACCCCAGCAAACAATCCATCTTTTCTCATAACTGGTGGATTTTCATTTAAATTATGTATTATATAATTCGTTCATTCTTCTTCTAATTATTTGTTCTATATTTCTATTTACAAATCTCATTTTTAATTGGATGCAACCATGGATCTACATCTTCATGTATATGCCTATGTATGTAGAACATAAGGTCTTTTGGTTCGTAAGTATATGCCTATGACAGGCGTTTCTTCTGGATATGGTGGAGTCCAAATGATCAGATTTAAATACGATATGTTGTTTGGGGTTGTGTATTTTTTCTGTATGCTTCATGGTGACCAAGTAAACATAGGATGGGAGGAGGATGGACCTTATTGTTATCTATAGATTTGGTGAGATTATGGAGATAAAGTTTGTTTTCGTCTACCTGTTAATAAATAATTAGTCAGAGTGTTTCTATATTTCATTATTTTACTGTGTATATCATACATCTAGAAACATTAGATTTTTTGTTAATATGATATGTTTATTGTTTGTAAGTAATCACATAATTTGTTCACTTTTTATGATTTGATTTTATTATTTGAAAAAACTTTGTAAATAAAAATTTAAGTATAAAAAAGTTTACTATATACACACACAATTGAAAAATGCTACTCCACTCCCGGGTGTCAATTCATTTGCGTTGTGTTCGAATCGTGTGATTTAAAAAATAAGTCAAAAATATTATAATTCTATAAGAATTTTATGTAGTAGTATATAAAAATATATGCAATATTTTGAAATGGAAATAATAATTGAATCGGACATTATTAAAAAGTTATCATTCCATAATTAGAACACGTCAATAAAAATTATTGTGAAAGATTATTTTAAGATGACAACAATGTTAAGTTCGTGTATTATTTTGTATGAAAATCAACATATGTGAGTATCAAACACAATGACATGCTCATTAGATTAGTTCTTGGCAATATGTAGGTACATAAGTATTGTAGATACGAAAAAACTATATGCGCTCGCGCATCGCTCGAATTACATGCTAGTTATTATTATTATTATTATTATTATTATATAAAACTACCCACTTTTTGTTCTGCATGGTGTATTCATTTCTCATTATTACTTTCCTTGTATGTTTGGATTAATTCCATATAAATGTCAACCTTTTGAAATAGTGTTTATCCTGTTATGTTTGCCAAGCCAAAACATGTGTGTGTATAATAAATTTATATTTGATCAATGATATATATCTATGTATCAACTTTTATTAAAACTGAAATAAATGTGTCAAGCCAACAAATCGAACTTGGACAAAGTAGCCTTTTTAATTGAAAAAAATGTACGGCAAATGGTCCAAAATGATTAACTAATACTTTTCGCCAAGTTTGGACCTAACCAATTAATATGAAAATCAGTGAACTCCAACGCACAAATATTCTGAACTATTGGACGATAAATGAACCCCAAAAAATTCAAGTTGTAATTTACATGGAAAATTGTTGAGCAAATTTTAGAGTACACGGATTAATAATATGTAATAACAGCCTGACTCAATTCAAATATTTACCACGTCAAACCACGTGACTTGAAAATATCTTAAAAGAGCAAACATGTAATGCCATATATTTTATAGGGTGAAATATGATAAAGCTTAAAAATATCAAAAACGAAATTTCAACATATATTTAGTAGGGATCGAATACTCATTCATGAACACTATTCTTACACTTAAAACATATACCATTTTCTCATTTTATATATCCAACCTTTAACAGCAATATATTTTATATGCTCTATAATTATTTGTTGCTTATTTATTTTTTAGCCTTTTGGCTTGTGCACGCAGCTTGTCTAGCTGTTATTCCCTCTCTAAAAATTTGAAACAAAAAACAGCTATATGCTATTTCAACTCCACAAAATTGGCAATAGACTGCACCTCACAAAGTTACTTTGCTTGTGTGGCTACATTTAAATGATTACTAACTCCACTTAAAAAAATATATAGATGACCGACTTTCGTAACTGCATTTACTAATTACCAACTGAAATATTTGAATGAAATATCACAAAAAAAAACAAGGTGGCCACTCCTTTCCAGATAAATGTCTTAAATATTGATCGCGTCATTAATGGGACATTATTTGAAAATAACATCATTGTAATACAAAATCACCTTTTGTATAAATAAGATTATTGTAATACAAGTCCACCTTTTGTGTTGCGTGATTTATTAAATTCTCATTATTACTTTCCTTATATGTTTAGTATTACCTCCCTATAAATATAGGTTTAACTAGTATTAGCAGACACAAAACAAGGAAAACACATATTTGAGATCAAGTTTTTGTAGGGATGGCTAACTTTTCTTTTACCCATTTCTTTCTATTTCTCCTTGTAGCAGACACAAAATTACTGTACCGAAATAACGAATTTGGTTGGTTTCTCTTTTGTTGTTGTGGGAATTAGATGCTCTATACCTTGTTATATTGTGGAATTGATTAGTTTTATCGATAGTAGCGCTCCGTTCACTCTTCCCGGACGGCAGGGTGTTACAGTCGTCACAATCAGACCCCTGTAACCCGAGCCGATTGCTCCACTAGCCACTCTTTTACCACCACCCCTCTTGCCCACCACCTTGCCTTTTCTGCCATTTTTTTCGAAATTTTTGAAAGTCTTAATATTTTTAAGACCTATCATAGCATTACCTAGATAAACTTCTTTACTACTATTGACAATAGTAGCCAACGAATCATGTCCCGTCAGAATTTTAGAGCCTTGTCCATGACTAACCTCAACAAGGCCCTCTATTGACAACACCCTCTCACTACTCAAAGACGCGTCTTATCCCTCCACCACACGCGCCAAGTTGACTTTAGGCGTAGAATAATTTTTATTTTTTTTGGCATTCTTATTATAAAAAAAACCACCATTTATGCCCACTAACTTTTCATGCCCATCAAACTTATCTTCACTAACCCAGTCTGAGGCACCACTGAATTAACGGAAGCTAAGGGACCATCTTGAACAACCATACGACTATTTTCCATGCCATACGACGGCTTTGTTGAAACCTTACTGGAATATCCATCTCTCACTAGGATATTTTCATTAGTGGCCCCAGACATAAAGTGCAACACCTCATTTGGTATAAAGCTGGACAAGCTAGTGAACCCAGCAATACACTCTCTAACGCTAACCTCTGCAGCAGGTTCAAAAAATCCAATCATGTTAGGAGAAGCTGCATGAAATGACCCCTCACTGACCACCTCACCTTCTTGGAAATAACCCTTACCTACCAACATCTCATCAGCCATACTCTCTCTCGTAGCTATTAAACCTCATACTCTGACTTCGTCACTGCCCAAGAAAGGCGTCGCCTGCACTTCTGATCTTCCAATCAGACGACTGGAGCCAACCCTTACCGTAGTCGAACATTTCCCTCCAACGATCTTCGACCCCGCTGTATCACCCAGTAACTACAGTCCCACCGGAAACACGGAGCGGCATACCCTGACAGGACCTCCGGTTAAAATTGAAAAATATTGACGATGCAAATTTTGGAAGCCTTCTATAAGCTAAGCCTTATCCCTTCTGCGCAAAATCTTAATATTCTCTGAGGAAGGAGCACCAGCCGACTGTGTAACCAGCACTGACCCGTCACCCACCGCCGCTACCACCTTATGTTTAAAGACATTCTTAGAAATCTTGAGTGGAACATGAACATCATCATCCATAGGAATCATGCTATCCTGAATGGACACTTCAACTGGACGAGTTGGATCCCCTCTCTTCATAGGGTGTCCAGATAACTGATGAGGTCTCACATCCTAAGTTTCACCAGCGCCACCAAACTCACACAAATGAGGTTTCTCCGCATGCACAGAGAGAATAAAAAGCCAACCTCTCACTTTGATAACAATAGTCTCCGGTAGGATTTCACGTCCTCTAACGAGAATCCTTGCCCACCTCAACTCAAGCCCTGTCTGAGTAGCCACCACAATGATTACCTATCGCCTGGAACACCTCCATACCCCAAAGATCAAGTGGCAACCCCTATACCCTAATCCATCTTTCAGACGACCTTTTATCACTTTTTGAGCAGCATCCGAGTGGGTGCCACTTATCAAGGAAGAGCGGAGCTCCATTCACAGACCACTGTTTCATCTTTAAAAACCTATATGCTTCTTATTCGGACGCAAAAATGAAGCAGAATAATGAAGAGTTCAAATACCTCACCACCACTCCACCAACAGGCCTCCAATGCTTACTAATCCATAGCCCCATTCTCTCTAGCGATGGCGGAATACAATCGGCACTTCCCACTCTCCCTACCGAGGCTCGCTTAAAGAAAGTGACTCTGGACTTGCAAGAATCACCACCAATGGTGATCTCAGGCATCACAAGAGGGCCATTTTGCACTCTCAGTGGAGGAAATGGCCAAAACTCAAAGGAGGCCGCCTGAAGAAATGACTTCTCACCAACCTTCGTAGCCTATGCAGAATAAACGAAAAAACCAAGATACGAAATAGATAAAATTGGAAGAATTTATCGATGAGGTTCGTGTTTGATATAAAGTCCTAAAGGTGAAATTGCTCACTGATATTGATGCTATCAGCCTCTTGAACAAATACCTCCCAAGATTCAACGATCAGATTTCGTCATCAGCAACTATGCAGAATATTGAACTCTCAGAATACTTCAGTACCAAAAAATAATTAAAGAAAATAGTATAATAGAGAAATAATTGATTTTGTTTTTTTTGTAATGGGAGATAGAGATAGAGACGTTTTTTAGGGTGTCAGTTTGCAAAGAAGATGACTCTATTTTATAAGAATAATCAAAAACATTTTTTCCCCACTAACCCACTTCTTTCTCCACTAACGGGTAGTTGAGTCAGAACTAAAGACTAAGTTAAAAATTAAAAATGAGTTAATTAAAAAATTAAAACGAATTTGAAAATATTAAAATTTTAAGGCACATTAGAAATCCCCAAGAGCCCGAGTCTCCAAGGCCCAATCTATGACCCTTAATAATTAGTGTGTCTCCTAGGGATTGAACCCATGACTCAAGCATAAACACCCATAAACTTACCACTAGGGTACTTGCACCAACTTATTTAGTTCATTCAAAATTAATATATGTAGTATATTATACCCAACTATCCTCCACATGAATGAAATAAATAAATAAAAATAAAAAGACACTCTGGAGTATCATTAGGAGTGACGTATAAGGCAAATGTGTCATTCGACTTGAACATTTGCTTTTTGTTGATCTATTGAGTTTATCGGTTGATAGTAAACTAATGTCTTGAACTATTTCACCATTGTTGTAAACTTAAGTCAATAGAACACACACGTAACTTCCAAAAATCATCATTGAGTTCCCACGGTCGTGCTCGTTTCAACCTTGAGCATGCCCAGGTTTCATGAGTGCTCTAGAGAATCAGCCTTAATTCTCATAGAAAGCGGCCCCACTACCACACTTATATAGGTGTTTCTATCAAGAGTGTATTGTATCACACACCCCACTGAATAATATCTATAGAAAGCATTAAGAGATTAAATCTCATCCTCCATCGATACAGAGGAACTACATCATAGGAATGGGTTTTAAGTAAAACTTAAATTTGTACCCCCACAAATCACTCATATAACTTTGTTATCCCATTGAACCCAGATCTTGGGATCTCCAGTCATATGGGTTGGGTTTCCATTATAGGTGATTTAAATATTAATAGGCTTTAGGCCCATTCCCCTCGATGTTTGATAAACTAGCTCTCTAGCTACCCCTTAGTCAATGGATCTGTCAAGTTTTCCTTTGACTTAACATAGTCGATTACTATAACTCCATCTTTCAATAGTTCGCTCAGTGTTTGTGTCTTCTCCTGATATGTCTAGACTTTCCGTTGTAGGAGTTATTATGTGCTCTTGTGATCGTCGCTTGACTGTCACAGTGAATAGACAAAGCTGGAACTGGTTTTGGCCCCAAATGGATGTCTTATATGAAATTCCTTAATCATTCCGCCTCTTCGCTCTCTTTATCCAACGCTATAAACTCAGACTCCATAATGGATCTAGCTATGCACGTTTTCTAGGTAGATTTTCAAGATATAGCATCTCCTGCCAAGGCAAAAACATAGCCACTCGTAGACTTACATTCATTATTATCAGAAATAAAATTAGTATAAAAAAAGCCTTCAATTACAGCAGGATATCTAACATAATAAATACCATAATTTATTGTGTATTTTAGATATCTCAAAACTACAATCAAAGCATCACAATGTTCATTATTAGGATTACAAGTATATCTACTAAGTCAACGCACAGCATATATAATATCAGGTCTAGTGCAGTTCATAAGATATATTAGGCTACTAATAACTCCAGAATATTCTAACGATGACACACCAGGACCCGAATATTTTCTTAAGTGACAACCAGGGCCATAAGGTGTTTTAGCAGGAATACAATTAAATTGTTCAAAATTTCTAAGAACTTTCTCTACATAATGAGATGGGGTTAAAATAATTCATTTAGAATTTTTAATGATTTAAATTCCAAGTATAACATTAGCAATACCCAAATCTTTCATATCAAATTGCTTATTTAGAAAACTTTTAGTTTTATTAACTACATCCATATCAGTACCAAAAATAAGCATATCATCCACATATATAAGCAAATAATCACACCAAAATTATCCTTAAATTTTCTATAAATACATTTATCCGCTTCATTAATGTTAAAACCATTAGATATCATTAATTGGTCAAATTTTTCATGCCATTATTTAGGAGCTTATTTTAGTCCATATAAAGATTTTTTAGGTCACACACTTTTTTATCTAGGCCTTGGACTACAAATCCCTCGGGTTTATCCATATAAATTTCTTCTTCAAGATCTCCATTCAAAAAAATTGTTTTAACATCCATTTGATGAAATATCATATTATATAATGAAGCAGTGGTAATTAATAGCCAAATATATGTAATTCTAGTAACAGGAGAGTAAGTGTCAAATAAAACAATTCCTTCCTTTTGCCTATAGCCTTTAGATACTAATCTTGCCTTAAATTTATGAGTAGAACCATCAGCTTTTAATTTCTTTTTAAATATTCATTTGCTTCCAATAGTTTTACATCATTTTGGCAAGTCAACTCACTCAGATGTGTTGTTAGAAATAATAGAATCATATTCACTATTTATAGCTTCTTTCCAAAAAAACAGAATCGCGTGAGGACATTGGCTCACTAAAAGTGACGGGGTCATTTTCCATTAAGTATGTTAAAAATTCAGGACCAAAAGAAGTAGCAATCCTAGGTCTTTTACTTTTCTAATTTAAATTATTTCTGAATTCGAAGATTCATTTCTAACACTAGGACCCACTGGAATAGAGCTACTAGTTCCCTCACTCCTCACCTTAAATGGAAATTTGTTCTCATAAAATTCAGCATCTCTTCACTCAAAAATAGTGTTTTTATTTATATATTGATTTTTAGAATCAATTACAAGAAACCTATATGCATTACTGTTTTTAGCATTACCTATAAAAACCCAAACAACAGTGTTTGGAACAAGTTTTCTTCTCTTAGGTACAGGTATTGAAACCTTAGCAAGACACCCCCACACTTTAAGGTGTTTATAAGAATGTTTTCTTTTTTTTCCACATTTCATAAGGAGTTTTATCATTTTTCTTAAAATGTATTTTATTAAGAACATAACAAGCAGTAAGAACTGCCTCACCCTACATATTATAAGGTAAACCCGAAGTGCTTAACATAGAATTTACCATATCCGAGTTCTATTTTTTCTTTCAGCCACACCATTAGATTGAGGTGAATAAGGAGGAGTAACTTGATGAATTATCCCATTTTCTTTACAATATTTATCAAGATCACCGGTGTATTCTCCTCCACTATCGGATCTTAATGTTTTAATGGACTTTTTCAATTGTTTTTCAACTTCTAATTTATAAGAAATAAATTTTGAGAAACTCTCATGTTTATAAGGAGATAAATGTAACAGTAACGAGAGTAATCATCAATAAAAGTAATAAAGTATTTATTTTCACCACTTGCCACATAATCTTTTAAATCACAAAGATCATAATGTATTAAACTTAAAACTGTTGAACTTCTTTCGACACTCGAAAAAAGTTTTTTAGCATATTTTGATTCAACGCATATTTCATATTTAGAGTTGGAAGAAATATCAGATTTTGGTATGTTTCCCAAAACATTAATTTTTTAATGGATGCCTTATTAACATGACCAAGTCTAAAATGCCACATATCACAAGAGTCAATCAAGTAAGCAGAAGAAGTAGATATTTTATTATTATCAGCCACGGTTACATTTATTTTGAAAAGACCCTCACCAACATAATCTTTCCCCACAAAAGCACCTCCCTTAGTCACAACTACTCTCTAGAACAATTTTAAAATCCTTCTTAACTAAGATAAAATCGGACACCAGATTCTTCCTAACCTTAGGGACATACAAAACATCTTTCAAGGTAAGAACATTTTCTGAAGTGAACTTTAAAACAACGTTTCCCTTCCCCTAAACCTTAGACGAAGAGGAGTTTCCCATGTACAGACGTTCACCCTCACCCACAATAGTGAAGGTAGTGAAGGCACCTCTCATGCCACAAATATGTTTGGTAGCTCCCGAATCAAGCCACCAGTCTGTCATGTTACTCACATTGTTTGCCTCGATCACCACAGGAGAAAAGTTACGCTCCTCGTTTACATTTGCTTGAGGCTTCACTTTCCGACTCTTCCTAAACTTGCAATCTTTAGCGTAATGACCTGGTTTTCCACACACAAAGCATTGACCTGCATGTTTAGATTTAAACTGAAGTTTAGGAATTGTATTCTGACCATTAGGTTTGAATTTATGGTTGGACCTCGAATTCTGGTTTGGTTTATGGTGCCCATTTTTCTGGTTTGAATGGTTAGGCTTAAATTGGTTCGGTTTTTTGTTTCCATTTGATTTTCCCTTGACCAAATTAGCCGTAGAATTGAATTCAGAATTTTTCTCCTTAAGTTCTGCATTTTTATTGTCTTCCTCAATTCTCAAACGAACTATAAAATCTTCTAGTGTCATCTCTTTTTTCTTATGTTTGAGACCGTTTTTGTAATATTTCCAAGACGGTGGCAGTTTTTCAATTATAGACGATACCTAAATCCCTCACATATACTATAGCCCTCGGCCAGAATTACATGAATAATAATTTGTAGCTCTTTAAGTTGTGACCCAACAGATTTATTATCTTCCATTTTAAAATCCAAAAATTTTCCAACCACAATTTTTTTAAACCCAACATCTTCAGTTGCATACTTTTTATCCAGTGTGTTCCATAATTCTTTAGCAGGGGGACAGGACCAATAGACATCATACAATTCAAGGCAGAGACAATTCAGAATATAATTTTTACACATATAATCCCTTTGTTTCCAAACAACTAGTTCTTCAAGTATAGAAGGTCTATCAAATTAAATCAAATCAACTACCTTAAGAGTTGTCAAGTAAAATTACAGTTTCATTTGTCATCTCTTGAAATTCTTTCCATCAAACAGTTCAAGTTTTTCAGATTATTTTGCATTAGGATTTTTCATAACAGGTTGTAGAATAACAACAGAATTTCATCTTTAGATTGTTGGAAATATTATATGCAGACTAAACGAAAAAAACTCAAATACGAAATAGATAAAATTGGAAGAACTTATCGATCGAAGTTTGTGTTTGACACAAAGTCCTAAAGGTGAAATTTCTCGCTGATATTGATACTGTCAGCCTCTTGAACAAACACCTCCCAGGATTCAACGATCAGGTTTCGTCACCAGCAACTATGCAGAATCTTGAACTCTCTGGATACTCCAGTACAAATACTCCCTTTCTAACCTAGGCACGACGATGAAATTTCCAGGGCATGTATGACAGTTCTAGTAGTCACACCCGAAATTGTTATGCGGGTGGTGAGGGCTCTGGCGGATGATCCTTTTTTTCATGATAGGGTGAAGCAGAGGTTGTGGAGTCCTACCTCCATTAGCTCTGAGGGTGGTCTACGCTTTAATGGGAGGTTGGTCATGCCATAAGATGAGGACTTCAGACAATGGGAGATAGAGATAGAGACGTTTTTTAGGATGTCAGTTTGCAAAGAAGATGACTCTATTTTATAGGAATGATACAAAAGGTTTTTTGCCCACTAACCTACTTCTTTCTCCACTAACGAGTAGTTGAGTCAAAATTAAAGACTAAGTCCAAAATTAAAAACAGGTTAATTAAAAAATTAAAACGAATTTGAAAATATAAAATTTTTAAGGCACATTAGAAATTATCAAGATCCCGACGCCCCAAGGTCCAATCTATAGCCCTTAATAATTAGTGTGTCTCCTAGGGATTGAACCCATGACCCAAGCACACACACCCATAAACTTACCACCAGGCTACTTGCTCCAACTTATTTAGTTCATTCAAAATTAATATATGTCGTATATTATACCCAACAGTAACAGCATCCATAATGGGTGTGTGATGGTCAAAAGTTGTATGTAATGGAAGAGGTTAAGAGCAAGCAACTCCAGTGTACTCTTAAATCTAGATTTAAGGTATGTGTTTCTTATGTATGCTTGAAGCTAAAAAATTAAGTATCGGATGCTTTCTAAGATCAGAATATGAATAAAATCTGGGTAAAGACAATGCATAGCCATTTTCTTACGCGGGAGATGGTTCATGTTTGATAAATCTAGGCGCAAACCTAGTTATGTCTACAATTTGGGCATTTGAAAACCTTTTTTATCTTGAAATATAATTTCAACTTACATTAAGGTATTAGGACCTAAAATATAAAAAATCGAATTGTTATGAAATCAATGATTTGAAAATTAGTTTCACCATCTCCTATCAAAGAGGGCATTAAATTATTTCAAGTCCAAGCCTAGTTCTCAGCCCAGTTGTTTAAGGTCCTCCTGCATTGCTTTAAATCTATCTCTAGGCCTCTTTAAGATTAAGATCACATTGGAGATATGCTCTAATGACTTCTTATTATAAATTCAAAAAATCACATATTGAAAAAAATATCTAGAGCTCAATATTTAACTTTTGTGTTTGAATGTTACAGCAGAAAAGAAATGGTTAAGAACGTTTGTTAATGTTGTGTAAATATAAGTCACTTTTTTTCATTTTGCTTAGAGAACATTTTCTTGGGCAGATGGGAAAATAAAAGTTAAAAATTAGATAGAATAAACTTTAGTTAATTTTATATTTAGCTAGGGAAAAAATTATGAAAAAAACAATGTAAAATATAAATATTTCCGTATAAGTTGATGTCTATCAAACAAATTGTAATTTCCAATTCTTATTTGATTTTTCGGGAAAATTAGAAATCAAAAAAATCACAAATCAATTGTTATATATGTTGTTCTAAAATCATAACATATGGTATATATTTTTAAAAAAATACAATTTCGCGTGTTTTCAGGTTGTTCATAACATTGTCACTCCTAGATTGTCTAGCCAATAACAATAAATATTGGACATTTTAGTTTCGTTAAGTAAGTTCTTTCTAGGAATTTCAAGCAAAAAGTTGTTAAAACTATTTTAAGTTTTCTTCCCAATTTTATAACCAGTTTTACAATATACCCATACTTTAAAAAAAAATTGTAATACACCCTCGTTTTCTTAACTGTCCATCCAAATAGTTAGTCAACAATAATTATTGTTGATATTTTGTGTTTTTCTCCACTTTTACGACCAATTTTTTTTCATATACCCCCACTTTTTAAAACAAATTTGCAATACACGCCCAATCAATTAAATCTCCATTTTTAAATTTTTTTCATAAAAAAATTTTAAGTCGTAAATTACATGGTAAATTGTTCAAAACATGTGTTACCATTTTCTTATTTTATATATCATACCGTTATAGCACATTTTATATGGTCTATTATAATTTGTTGCTCATTTATTTTTTAGTCTTTTTGGCTTGTCTAGCTGTTATCTGCTCAACAATGATAAATATTGAAACATTCTAATTTCTTCAAGGAAGTTCTCTCTAAGAATCTGAAATAAAAAAAATAGTTATATGCTATTAGTTTGCTTGTGTGGGTACATTTGAATGATTACTAACTTCGCTTAAAAAATATATATGATCTACTTTCCTTTTGTAACTGCATTTACTAATTACTAACTAAAATATTTGAATGACATATAACCAAAAAAAGCGACATGCTATTTGGACTTAATTCTCAAACTTAATGATGTGGCATTGCCACATCATTAATATCACACAATTTTTTTTTTGCCTTGTCATCTACAAATTTATGTTTTTTTTTTTCAAAATACAATTTTCAAGTTAAAAAAAAAAGCAGTTCAATCAAAAAAAAAATATCACAAAAAAAAAGACGTTTAGCCAAGTTTTTTTATTTTGTTCCAAAAAATCGATTACTACATAAAAACTTAACTAAAAAATTGTGCACCTAGCGGGACCTTTAAATAATTTTAAGAAATAAAAAAATTGTTTTAAATGTTATAAAATTAAAAAAAATTAAGTGGTGCCGCTGGCGCGGACCTTTAAAAATAAAAGAATAATGAAAAAATGAATGTTTGAGGAACTAAATGAGTTAAAAATAATTTTAAAAAAAAGGAAATTACTATTAGCATAGTTTTTTTTTTTAATGCGGACCTTTAAACAATTTTAAGAAATACAAAACTTATTTTAAATGTTGTAAAATTAATAAAATTAAGTTTAAAAATTAGGGGTGCCGCTGGCGCAAACCTTTAAAAATAAGAGAATATTGAGTAAATGAGTGTTTGAGGAACTAAACGAGTTCAAAATAATTAAAAAAATAAGAAAATAATTTTTTTGCATACTGCTGGAGCGGACCATTTGTTTTAATTAGTAAAAAAAATATTTGACTATTTAAAAATAAATGGGTTGCACCACTGGTATGTATAGGTGGTCCGACCACCTATACATACCGTTGGCGCGGACCATTTTTTCTATTATGTTGATCCGCACCAACAGTATAAAGATTGTTTTTAAAATAGTAAAAAATGATCCACATCAAAATACGATTCCATGTCACGTCGCGTTTCTTAAAATCTTGATCGTGTTGCTTAAAAAATAAAAGACTCATAATCGCATTGAGTATTTGTTAATTGATTTGTGATAAGTAAAAAAATACGATTTCGTGTCTTATCTTTTTGTATTTTAACACAATTTTTTTTTGTGATTAAATTTTTGTTTTTAACTTGAAAATTATTTTTTTGGAAAAAAATATATTAATAGAATGACAAAGCAAAAAAGTGGGTACCTGCTCTATCATTTTTGAAAAAACAATGCGGACACTCATTTCCAAATACAGGTCTGAAATAATGATAGTATCATTAATTTTACATCATTTGAAAATAAGATGATTGTAATACAAAATCACCCTTTGTACAAATAAGATGATTGTCATATAAAACCACCCTTTGTGTTTTGGGTTATTAAATTCTCATTATTACTTTCCTTATATGTTTAGTATTACCTCCCTATAAATATAGGTTTAACTAGTATTAGCAGACACAAAACAAGGAAAACACATATTTGAGATCAAGTTTTTGTAGGGATGGCCAACTTTTCTTTTACCCATTTCTTTCTATTTCTCCTTGTGCTCTCAGGTATGCCTATAAATTTTCTTCTCCCTCTCTTAATTAATTTTTCTCACTTTTCTTGCACAGGATTATTGCTTGATTTAAAAATCATCATCAAGGAAACAATCTTTTTTTAAAAAGAAATATTTTCATACCAATTATAGTAATTTTTTTAGGGCAATTATTATGCAGATTAAGAATGTCATTATTAGGAAATTAAAATTTTGAAACATGTGAGATGTTAAGAATCACTATTCTTATTCTGCGACGTCAGGAATAATTTTCTACCCTTTAAATTATTCCAATGAAGGAAATCTTGCTATCCTTTACAAAGACGGTGGTGATCTTTGATAAATAAATTTCGTAGTCTTGTCGTCCTCTATACACGTGCACGCAAGCACATACGATAAATAAAGAAAATATTTACAAAGTTAAACAATAATTACATTTTTTTTTAATTAAAATTGATTGCTACCTGAAATGCTAGGTTAGCAAAAAAGAAAACATCACGTGTTTTTTTGTAGGTTAAATTAACCGGATTTTTTTTTTAACAATTAACAAGGCAAGTCAAGTTTTTGTTTTTACGCATTTGGTATTTGGTCTTTTATATTACATTTGATTTAAAAAACTCGACTGAAAAAATACTTTTATTTATAAATAATTCCTTGTTTTCTTCTATAATTTATAGGCAATGGACTGATTAGCGGTTTTTTTTTCTATTTTTTATGGCAGTTGGTGTGACCATGCCTCAAGCGGAAGGTATCATGAGATGCCCAAAAGTGCTAGATCCCGATCACTGTGAGCTTTCATCTTGCCGTGAGCAGTGCCTGAAAGCTTACTCTACTGGAAATGGAGAATGCCTTAGCTCTGGTTCCGGCACATACAGATGCGTTTGTGTTCACAATTGCTAAGAGGCTCGTGATAATGCAAATCTTCAATTTAAAAATAAAAACAGATTAGTATCAATTTCTATCAACAAATATTTGATGTACCTTCAAATTGATAAGGAAAGAGAATTGATTTTTATTTTGGGTGAGCTAATTTGTGTTGGATCTTTCTCTTTATTTTCTCAAGTAATTCTAGTTGGACCGCCTGATTGAATCGCATTATGACCGCTTGATTATGTGGCATTAGAGTTCATCACTTATATGAGCTCCAAATATTCTTCAAAGACAATGAACGATTATGTGGCATTACATCTAATCACTGATATGAGCAGAGCTTCTTAACCATCCATCTCTTTCTTTCTTTTGTTAACAAAATCATCACAAAAAGTTCATTAAGGAATCCAATAAATAACAGATGTTGCACCCATATTTTAAAAAAAAAACAAAAAAAACTGTCTGATTGAATCAATTATACTTGAAACAATCTTTGAATTTCTAAATTTATAAACATCTGTACATTAATTTTTGGAGTCATCCTATTCATTTTTTAAATTATTACTTTTAAACTCTCAAATATTATTAAGAATATGAAGAAATATTTAGTTTTTTTAATAATATGAAATTTTATGATGGTTAGTTTAAATTTATTCCCTAAAAAACAGTTTCTTGTATAAAAATCAGTTAAGAAACAGTTTCATATAAAAAAAATATTTTTTTAAAAAAGGACTATATATGAAAATAGTTTTTTATATAAAAAAAACAGTGAATAAATGGTAAAATAGTTTTTCTTTATTATAAAAAAATAGTGAGTAAACTGTAAAATAGTTTATATAAAAATAGTTTTTTATAAATAAAAACAATTAAAAAGACTATATTTACAAAATTAGTTTTTTTTTTATAAAAAAAAAAGGTTAAAAAAACATTTTTATATATATGGAAAAGACTTAAAACAGTATTTTTTAACAATAAAAATAGTTTTCATTATATAAAATAGTCAAAATAGTTTTTAAATATTCAGAGTTGTTTTAATTTTTATACCGTAAGTGTTCATTTATTTGAAAACCTATTTACTTCCCAAAATAAATTTAAATCTTCTCTCAATGAAACATTATTTAATCGTATGTTTTTATACCATATTATCTATTCTTGACACATATATTAGTGTTGTCGCATTATATTGTATTATGAGTCTTGCTAGAGCGACTCTCTAGTCGACTCTCTCTCTCCGACTTCCTCCCATTTGTCCCATTAAAGGATAAAAAAAAAGAGCTTTGCTACACCGACTCTCTATTCGACTCTCTCTCTCTCTCTCTCTCCTTTGTCCACTAAAAGACAAAAAACAAAAGGGAAAAACATGTTATTTTTTTTTTTAATAAACAAGATATTGTTAAAAAAAATACTACATTCATAAAAAAAATTATATGATTTTTGTAAATAAAAACTAGAAAATATTGTTAACTAATTTTTTAAAACAGTTAAAAAATTGTTGAAACCTTATTTTATTTTCAAAAAACTCTTTTTTTTATTTCTTAAAAACAGTTTCTTATTAATAAAATTGTATTTATTTTATTAAAAATATGAAAAAATTATTTTTAAAAATTGACTTGAACTCGCATTATCGCGATTGGTTAGTGCCGCTGGCGCGGACCCGTATCATCGTCGCAATTGGTTAGTGTCACTGGCGCTGACCCACATCATCGTCACGATTGGTTAGTGCCGCTGGCGCGGACTCACATCATCATCGAGATGAGTGAGTGCCGTTGGCGCGGACCCATATTATTGTCGCGATTGGTTAGTGCCGCTGGCGCGGACCCTCATCATCGTCGCGATTGGTTAGTGCCGCTGGTGCGGACCCACATAATCATCGAGATTACTGAGTACCGCTGGCACGGACCCACATCATCATCGCGATTGGTTAGTGCCGCTGGCGCGGGCCCGCATCCTTTAAACTATTTTTTTTTAAAATGACTTTTCTTGAAAATACAAATTTTCAATAAAAGTCATTTAAAAAAAATAGTGAAATATTTTTTTTGTTTTTTAAAACAGTTATAAAAAGTTAAAAATACTTTAAAAAAGTCATTTGCCACATATTTTGGGGAGGGAGTGCCGTTGGCGCGGACCTCTAAAAATAAGAGAATATTGAGTGCTCGAGAGACTAAATGTGTTAAACTAAAAATATATGTCCTTTTTAAAAAATATAATTTAAAAAAAAACAATTTTTTTCATTTTCTAAAAACAATTTCTTTTTAATTTTTTTTTATTAAAAATATGAAAAACTATTTTTTTAAAAGCTAGCGCGGGCCCATATCATCGTCAGGATTGGTTAGTGCCGCTAGCGCGGACCCACATCATTTAAACTATTTTTGAAAGAAATGACTTTTATTGAAAATAAAAATTTTCAATAAAAGTTATTTAAAAAAAAATAGTAAAATGTTTTTTTTTTGTTTTTTAAAACAGGTGTAAAAAATTAAAAACACTTTTGAGAAAAAAAAACAGTTCGAAAAACATAGTTTTTATTAACAATAACAATACAAAATTTTAATTTTTATTAAGAAAACAATTTGAACCAATGATTGTATGACAACTCATTGTGACTCACGTTGTGAGTCACAAAATGAGAGTCCCTCTAGAATTTCCCATTGTATTATATTCTCTTAGACGTCATTTGTTCTATTTAGACTTTTTTTTTCTATATTTTGCGATACTTAAAAATTAAATTTCGTATCAAAATTGGTGACATTTGAATAAACTTATATAGTAATTGACATTGAATATGTTTATTTTATAAAATAATTTTTTATTAGAAACTCAAATTTTGAAAAAAAAAACATTTCAATAGTTACGGTAATAAATCAAGTAAAAATAATGTTTTATACATTGAATGTGTTATTATGTACATAATTAAAATATATGTGACACAAATATATTATTTTGTACGGGACTTGATATATGATATTTGCACAATAATTAATATTATTTTACATAGTCGTCTAATATTATATTTATACATTGATGTAATATTCCCTTAATTATATAAACTTCTCATTCATGGCATCAATTTAAGTGTAATAAATAGATAAATGTATTTTAATCCTCTTTAAAAAAGGCACACAGACTATGTTGTTGGGGGAGGTAAAAAAAGTTAATATAGAGACTTATTGATATTTATATAATTCTGTAAACATGCTAAGAAACCCATTGTTGTACTGATGTTGTAATAGCCAACGCCGACTCAAGCATAAGGCAACTTAGGCTTGTGCCTAGGGCAACAAAATTTTAGGGGGCCCACAAATATATATATATATATATATATGTGTGTGTGTGTGTGTGTGTGTGTGTGTGTGTGTGTGTCTACAAAAGGTCCCATTTTGAAAAATCATAGTGACCCCAATATTCTTGAGACGACACTGGTAACGGCATCCATAATGGGTGTGTCATGGTCAAAAGTTGTATTTAATGGATAAGGTAAATGACCATAGGAAGAGGTTAAGAGTAAGCAACTTCAATGTACTCTCAAATCTAGATTTAAGGTGTGTGCTTCTTTTGTATGCTTGAAGCTAAAAAATATTAAGCATAGGATGTTTACTAGGATCCTAATATGGATCAAATCTGGGTGGAGACAATGCATAGCCATTGTCTTACATGGAAAATGGTTTCACGTTTGACAAATCTAGGCGCAAACCTGGATATGTCTACAATATGGGCATTTGATAGGCCCTATTTGCCTTGGAAAACAATTTCAACTTACATTAAGGTACTTGTAACACCCCGCGCATTTTGGCGTCGATCGCCGCTAAACTACATCGGGCCTCACAAAATAAAATGTCATTCTCAGCATGTGACATAAATATGAGACAGTAAAAACTTTTTTCGCAAGATAAATTTGAGTAAATCCAACGAATATAAACATGCATGCAAATAAAATCCATCATCGTGATAACTCCAAAATAAAGTCCAACTTCAAATGATGGAATAAAACTCGAAACAAATAATCCAACTATAAATCCTGGCTGAAAATCATAAACAACTGTGAAACCGAGTGGTCCACTAAAATTCATAAATAACTGTCTCATTAATAAATGACGGAATGAAATAAATCTGAACTAATAAAGCAATAAAAATAAATTTATAGTTGCATTCCAAAAATCTCTAATCCATCATGTGCAGCTACCCCAGCAACTATACCTGAAATATTAGTCAATGCAATGGGTAAGAGCCCACCGTATGAACACTAGATGTTCCTCCCAATTAGGGTCCGTGAATCCAGGCATACGCATCATACATGATAAATATCACAATAGAGTATTTTAAATTAAATGCGAATAAGTAACACAATACAACTGACCCACACAACTAAGTCACCAACTATTCCAGTTTCATTACTAAATTTCAACATTTTATTATAACCAAGCTATTAATGTAATTTAATGCATTTAATCTAATTATTATTATTAAAGCGACGCCACTATAGCAAGCCCACCTATTTATGGATCCTGCACATATTCGGACTTGTTTAAAGTTCCCAATACATCCACCCATTCTCTTCACTATAGCCAGTCGACTCAATTTCGTTAGCCCTACACATATTGGTGATGTTCCACACACGACACGTCGCTATAGAGAGCCAACCTAATTATCGTTCGCCTTGCACATATTGGCGACGTCAATACACACCCAAGTTACTATAGCCAGCCAACTCAATTTCGTTAGTTCTGCACATATTAACGATACAAATCCATTTTAATACCCGTTCTTTGTCTTATGCATTAATTAACAATTTACCGCCAATTTCTCTGTTTTCTTTATTAGCCCCACCCTTTGTTCGGGTAATCTAGCCTAAATGATCCCTAGTCTCATACCTAAAGATCACCAAAACTAGAAGTATCTCCTATACTAACACTTAGCAGGGTAATCTATCACAATTCACCACCTAGTCTCGCACCTACGCTAACGAAAAATACGTGACGACGTACTACCTAGCCTCATAAAATATCCAACCATACGAACCTACACTCCCTAGTCCCATATATAGAAAGTGTTAATAACAACGAGACCTACCTACTAGTACCCTACCTAGCAAGCAACCTAAAAATAAGGGTAAAAGCATAACTACCCCAAAAATCCTAACATCCCCGCAGTGTCACAATATTAATACAAGCAATATTCTCATATCAATTTGTAGTTACAATTTATCTAATTAATTCTCCAATTTCAATAGTATCCAAACTACACCCTTTTATTATATAAATGAACAAGTTTTGCCAATCTTAACACAAGTTGTCAAAAGTTCATAATTTCTATACGAGTGATATTTTACCGGTTAATACAAGATTCTATTTTTAACATGCATATACCCTTATTACACAATAATATATCCCCTCTACAATCTACACGTAAGAATCGTGCTTTTTCGAGTCGAAACGTTATTACAAATTCATATCTTTAAGTTTTAATATGCGAAACATCCCACGATTCTATCGTAGTCTAAATCTCTAATCTAAGCATGTGATTGTTTCAAGTCTTCAATATATTTTTAGATTTGATTAAAAACATCCCCAGACTTATTTTACTTTTCCTAATTAGTCTTTCTAATTTATTTTATGGAAAATACCGGTTGTTAATGTTTAGGAAATATCTTAAATGCATAACATTTAATGGGAATAATAGAATCATTCATGCCTGTAAAGAAATCGTCTTGAAAATCTGATTGCACAGTTGTGTTCCTCTCGCGAAAATAGCAAAGACACGTTCTTGGATGTTCTTGAAAAAGTTTGATTTAGATCTTCAAAACTTAGGTTGAAAGTTGTATTTAATGGGATTTAGGTTTTGTAGAAGAAAGAAAATAAAATTATGGGAGGCTACTTCTTTTTTAGAAGGGTTTTAAGTGTTTTAAAAAGCGTAAACCCGTGCCTTTTTATTTTAGAAAAGCAAAGAATTTGAGTCCCAACCAAACTCTAAGAAAAGACTCCACCTTCGATCAACTGTCGGCGCAAACCGGTTCTCCCTAGGGCCGAACCAGTTTAGTCGGCCTGCTACTTCAATCTCCCCCCCGATTTTTATATAAAAAGTTATAATTTTTTGAATTAAATCATGATTTTAATTTCGATTAAAATCTCATTTTACATGAATCAAAACCAACATTTTTACATCGAAAATTAATTAAATTCCAACATTTATTTATTTAAATTAAATTCCAAGGATGTTATAAATTAAATATTTTGAAATGGGATCGACCATATTTAAAAATGGTAAATTTTGGGATCGGCCCTATTTTAAAATGGGATTCAAACTTGTTAGTCTTAATTGAACTTCTTTTTAGTCCTAAAATGTTTTACCCCACTACATAAGTCCAATAAATGAGAAGTCCATTTATACTTCCCACAAAAGTTACCAAAAACCCCTTCTCCCCCAACTGCCATTTTTGAATGATATGTCTCGCTCCTACTCACTGAGAAGAAAACGACTTGAAATCCGATGAATATCAAATTTGAAATTGTGTATTTACCTAAAATCACACTCGCATATCATCTTTTTCCCATCACAAGTTCCATACTTTATGAGTTTGTGGTAAAATCTGAAGGTGAAGTTTTCGTTTGAGAATTGGAAGAGTTGAAGTTGATGAATAAAACTATACTCATATTCAATAATAAATGATAAATGATGGGAAAGAAATTTTATAAACCCCAGTCTCACCAAATATACCTCATTAGAGTAGGAAGAAGTGGACTTTAAGCTAAAAATGTTAAAAATATATACGAATGTATAGTGGTTGACGACCTCAATGAGGTAGATATGTGCACTTTAAAGGTGTTTATTTCTAGTATATTAAATAGGAGGTTGAATTCTAAATATATGTTAGCCTTATACTTCAGCTAAGGTCATTCAAAGAAATTTGAGGTCTTTCTGGTAAGGCGATAAAGAGCTTGTATAAAGTAACTAATGGGCTTATCAATGTACTTCTTACTCACTTAGGACTTAAAGACTAAAAAATAAGCTAAGTCATCCAATTGAGGTGCTCAGTAAGTTAGGAGTTGTCTAATCCCCTTTTACAAATGCCAACTAGTTTTTTTAACACTTGTTCTTTGATATAGTCTCTTGAATTCAATCCCTTAAACTTTCCCCAAGTACCCTTTATATAGCTCGCTACCATAAGTAACTAAAACTAATAATTAAATCATGGGTGACTATAGTTGAGCTCTGTTACTACAATAAAATGATGGAATGTTGGTCGGAGATCTTTTACATGAGTAATGAGGGTTATTGAAGGCAGTATATAAAATTTAATGACCTAGGACAAACTTCAAGTGGTGAGTGGTTTTAGTGCAAGAGTGTTCGTAGTTTATACCAACCCTTTGTATTGTTGTGTAGAGCTTAATAATACCTCTGAATGGCATTCTGAGCCACTTAGGTTACAACGATTGTGTATAAGTAGGATATGGTCATTCTATGGTCAAGGGTGGTTGACTAAGGTCGATTTTATTTTAGCAAAGTTTTTCAAGTCATGACAATGAATGGAGAACCCTTCATCTTTGCTCTGAGAATTGACATATGACTAGCAGTCTTGAGAGATGTTAAGGTAAAGGATAATTGAGGTCCTTATCTAAGTAGTCTATTTTTTTCCACTAAGGGTTGGTTATTATTTTGAGCATATGAGACTACTTTGGAGGGACTCCATGAGAGCTAAGTGCTTATTTTACAAGCTTAGATTCCCCATCAGGTTATGAGCACAGAGGACTGAGGTCATTTTCCAACTCTTTGACCTTGGATCAATGATTTGGATCTTCTTGATGAGGTTTGAGGTCATAAATCAAATTGTTATCATCGGTATCCCCCTATTGTTCCTTTTATAACATGGAAGAAGAAATAATTATTAAACTTAATTGAAAGGGCATTGAGGTATTTTACTTATCTCATCTATTAGAATTGAGATCTTAAGAAGACACTAGTCATTATTGAGGCAGGTGAGGATTCAGACAGATAAGATTATTAGCATGCTTGAGGAAGTAAGCTGCGAACACATGAGCTTATAAATACCTCTACTTGAAGGTGATTTCACTTACTCTTTCAAACACTTATGAATTTCCCTCTTCCCTAACTCCCCCTTTTTATCACCATTAATTTCCTTCTCTTTATATACAAATACTCAACTCAACTCAACTCAACAAAGCCTTTTCCCAATTATTTGGGGTCGGCTTCTCTTTATATACAAATACTATGACCCCTAAATGATCTTCTCGTATGGGTTCTTATCCTACTCCACTCCTAGTACTTGACCCCATTTCGGTGTTAATCATTCGGGTTACCTCTGGGGAGATCATCCAAGTACCTTCCTTGTTGGGGATTTAAATTACAAAAAACTTTACTGTCCAAAAACTTTGACTGAAGAATAAACCTAGGGTTTTTAGTTACAATACCTTTGTGGATCTTATAGATGATCCGAATTAGGAGAAATAGAGTAGGAAGAAGATTAAGGGGCTACCTTTTCTTCTCCTCCAAAACCTTTCTTGAACTTTACAAAAGCCTTGGATCTTTTAGTATATGATCCTACCATTGTAGACTATGTGTGTTGGGCACTCATGGAGATGAATACTTGGTGTTTTGAGTGAGATATGGTCTTTTCTATCCACACCCCCTTCACAAACATGTAAATAGTACTTTTCCCCTCCCCTTATAACCTTAAATAATAAGTATGCATTTTTAAACCCAAGCTTACAATAATATATATATATATATATATATATATATATATATTAGTGTAATTAGGCATGGGCTATAGTGGATTTCTACAAAGTTTAGGCATGTTACTTAGGTGCACGGACTATACTAGGGACCTAAGGCTAAGTAATTAAACTGGCTTCTAAATAGGTACTCGAAAGTCTCAAATTATGTTCATGTAATTTATTTCCTTTCTTGATTTTATCACAATTAATTCCATTAAATAATTACCATTGCAATCTAATTTAATTAACTCAAAATTACTTGAATGATGTGGTCTTGTTTTCAATGTTGGTATGGTATATAATATAATTCCCCGCGTAAGCCTATAATACCCGCTTGGTCAAATCAATTCGTCGCTAGTCGATTTTAACCAACTTCTTATTTATTCCTTGATCTCATACTTAACTTATTTAATACTTTATGAGAATACAAAATAATCCATTAACTAAGTTTACTTGTAGAATCAAAACTTATATGCCTATCAAGGGGGTATCACAATCCAAAATCTTCCTTGGATGCGGATTTCTACAACTAATGATCACATACCTACTTACACAACGATTGACCAACTTGTAGAGATTTAGATCCAATAAAATTGAATCGTACCCATAATAATGAAAGCCAAAACTGTCCAAGAATTTAAATCCTCATAACCCTTGGGATTAATAACCTAGGCATCCTTTGCAAACCTGTCAAATTGTGCAATTATAATCTAGTCATCATCTAGACTTGAGTCTCACTCGTGATCCCGTTCAATACATTCTTGAATGTAGTGGTCATAATCATCTTTAATCTATTAACTAATTTTTCAAACCATCACATAGGTTCCTATAGATTAAGATTGACTACTAGGATTGCATTTGCAGTTTTACTAATAGGGTGTCAACTACCTATCTAGGATGTGAACTATTCAAATGTACTAAAATTGTAATTTCGATCTTCCGCGATGAGGTCAAACCCAATTCAATAGAATTACTACTAAGTTCAATTAATTTATATTGTATAAAATATATTTAATAATAAATATAAGGCATTCTCACAAATATGATTCTCATTTAAAATGAACCTGGCAAACCTTTATTGAAAAATAAACGTCATACATGATTTTAAGAATAAATTCCTAACAATCACCCACATAGTCTTAAATTTATGTGTTTATGCATATAACACCCATCCTCTTTACATGGATATCAGAATCCTTAGCTAGTGAGATCTTTGTAAAAGTATTCCCCAAGTCACCGTGAGATGAAATCTTAGTCACGATAACATCGCCTCTCTACAAGATCTTCCGTATCAAGTGATACTTGTGATCAATGTGCTTTTACCTTTTATGAGTTCTCGGTTGTTTGAGTTAGCAACCGCATCACCATTGTCTCAGTAAAGTGTAATATCTAGTTACACTAAAGAAACCACACCAAAATTAGTTAGGATGTTTCGGAGACAAAACACTTTCTTTGATGCCTTTGCAGTTGCATTATACTTGGCTTCCATGGTGGAATCATCAATGTATGATTTCTAGATAATACTCCAAATTATGGCTCCACCTCCTATAGTCGACTTTTTTAAATCTCTATCCAAATAAAAATCTGAGTTTCTGTACTTAATGGGTACAAGACTCTCTGTTGAGTAAACTAACAAAAAATCTCTAGTACTTTTTAGGTACTTGAGAATGTGCTTTAATGAAGTATAGTGCTCCTCAGCGGGGTTAAATTGGAATTTACTGACCGTGACAACACCAACAAATGTTTGTCTTATACATAACATAGCATACATGAGGTTGCCTACAGCCGAAGAATAATGTACATTATGCATAATCTCTATATAATCATGGGTCTTAGAACATTGAGCCTTAAATAAAGAAATTTCATGCATGAAATGAATAAACCATTTCTTGGAATCTTGCATGGAAAAATTTATGAGAATATCATACTGAGCAATAATATCTTTTATCTGATCCCATAAAACCATCATGTCCTCCCTAGTGCACTTTTCATAAACCACTCTGATTACTACATCCTTTCCCATTGATTAGTGAGTCAAAGTAAAAGATGAAGTTTGTTCCTCATTACCGCTATACTGAACTGAAAGATGGAATTTCCATAAAAATCCATATTTTCCTTATAATATTACTATATCGGCCCTCAAAACCCCATTTTATTTTGTATCGTTCAATTTTTTATTTATTTTTGCTCCAATAGATCTATAATTGGAAGTTTGTGAATTTTCATTAACTTCTTTATTCTTGTTGAATATGGATATGTGGCCATCCGGGCCAGATTCCTTCGACACGTGGTCTCGAGCCTCGAAGTTGGGACGATGGGGGGATAAAAGGAAGGAAGAAGGTTATCTCTCCCTCTCTCTCCCTCTCTTCCTTTTTTATCCTTACACGTGTGGGGATTCAAGGATATGGAGGTCATCCAACCGTCACTCGCATAAAAATCTTTACGGTCCATCCTCGAATGTAAATTAGGTCTCATCAAATGGGGGTAACCCAAAGAGATAGAGTCACCAACCTTTTTTCTCAAAATAGATAAAAGAATGTAGTCGCCTCGAGAGAACGGCATCACGGTCAAACTGATGCATGCGAAACCAAGTGACTCGAGGGTCCGGGGACTAAGTTATGGAATGAGAAGGTATTAGGCACCCATTCCGCCCTTTCGATCTTTCATGGGCTAAGTTAATATTCTAATTTTTTTTCTCCATGATGTGTGTGTAAATATGTATATTATAAATAATAGAAGAATGGAATGGACGGAGTGGACTCATCTATAGGAGTGTGCCAAAAATAATGATAAAAAATATGATGTAAGTGTTCACCGAATCACAAATTTCTATGAAAGAGAGAATGTGTATGTTGGACGAGACACAAGTATGTAGGAGTCTAAAACTCACAAAATAGATATAAAAGATACATAAAATAAAAAAGGGAGGACTCGAATCTCGAGATTGGCCCAAAACGCCTGCGTAGCCCAATGGGCATCAAAGTTCCCATAGTTCGAGAATTACATAGGGGTGGGATCAACCCATAAATCCAACTGTAATACTCCTCTTATGTGTTTTTCAGGAAAACGTGTTTAAGAGTGAAAATGGAAGTCTCACTTTTGAAATTTACAGATAAATCCTCATTTTGGTTTTTTTAATGAAAATAAGTTATGTGCAATGCTATTGGTAAAGAGTAAGAAATTATTGATGTGACATAATGAAACACAAGAACAAAATTAATATAAGATAAATAACACTAAAAGTGAGTAAACTAGAAAAAAGGGTAGAGAAATGGACCTTCTTATGGATACTTATTGCTGAATTTAAAATGTAAGTATGTTGATTTTGGAATGGTATGGAGGTGATGTGGTAAGGTGGGGTGGATAACAAAGTGAGTTAAGGAGGTGAGGTAAGATAATGTTGAAAAATGGGCTTTCTTTGGAAAAGTAAAGCTCTGATTATGAGGAGAATGTTTTCTGATTGCTCAGAAGTGTCCTTTTCAAGGGTGAGGTCATAGCCCTTTTATAGTGAGATATGAGGCCGAGGGGTGCCAATCAGCATGGACTCCGGTCTACCTATTGGAATAGTTCCCACCTTATTGGGAAACTAAAAGGATACCTTACCGATAAGCAGGATCCTTGGGGTGCTTATAAGAAGTTCAGAACATATTTTTCGAAAAAACGGGCACAAAAAGTAAACCGTAAGTTCAAATTGCGCACGATCGGGACCGTTGGAAAGGAAATTCAAAGCCCTTCAATAATACATTAAGCCAATCCTGGTTTTAAGAGCTTAACAAAGTCAAACATTGCTAAGAATTTCCCAATAGTATCTGGATGGAAGGTTTTAGGAGGAAAACGGATCGTTCGTCCGAACTGTAAGGTTGATTCGCACATGAAATGGACCGTTAGAAAGGGAATTAGTTATCTTCTAGATATCATTGACCCTCGCTCAGTTCAAAGAGTTGATCAAGGTCAAATGTGGCCTGAAAGTACCCAATGGCATTTCAAAGTATAACGAATCATTTGTCTTAAACATAAGGCCGATGTATACAGTGGATGGACCGTTGGAGAGGGGATTTAGATCCCTTTAAGGATTCATTGACCTTCTCTCGAGTTGGAGAGTTGACTAGAGTCAAAGAAAGCTCGGGAGTAGCTAGTGGACTCTAGATCAGTACTCTGATTGAAATGGATCATTCATGCGGGTCGTGAGGCCAATTCATGTACATGATGGATCATTAGAAATGGTATTTAGAGCCCTTTGAAGTTTCGTTGAGCTTCGCTCAAGTCAGAGAGTTGACCAGAGTCAAACGGAGCTCAAGAGTGCCCGACAGCCTCCAGATCAGTACTTAGAGTATGACCTAGGGTTTATAGTGAATGGACGAGTGCTAAAGACCTAAGGGGGTGTTTAAGGGGGTACTAAAATGGGGTTTCTATAGATCCCCTCTGTGGGTAAGCTTAAAATAATTAAAGGCCATCGAAAGACAGACACAACATCGATTTTAGGAAGAGGATTGAGATAAATTTTGAGGACCTAGGGGAAGAAGGTGATCAATTCAGAGGGTCGAGGTCAATTTTGAGGACCTAAGTAGGGATGAACGATTCGAAGGTAGATGTCAATTCTAAGGACCTAAAGTTGTAGAGACTGATTCAACGGGTTAATGTTATTTCTACGGAGCTTAATATATAGCAATCAATTTTACGGGTCGAGGTTAATTCTTCGGACCTTAATATTTAGCGATTGATTCTACAAGTCGAGGTCAATTCTGCAGACCTAAGATGTAGCGATCGATTCTGCGAGTAGAGGTCAATTCTGCGGACCTAAAAGTGACGATCAATTCTGTGGGCTGAGGTTAATTCTTTAAACCTTAAGAGTAACGATCAATTCTATGGATCTAGGTCAATTTAACGAACCTTAAGATATAATGACCGATTCTGCAAGTCGAGGTCAATTTTTTGGACCTTAAAAGGGATGGCCAATTCTGTAAGTCAAGGTCAATTTTGAGGACCTTAAGTTGTAACGACCAATTCTGCGGGTCAAGCTCAATTCTGAGGACCTTAACTTGTGACGACCAAATATGTGGGTCAAGGTCAATTCTGTGGATCTTAAATTGTGACAATCGATTCTACGAGTCAAGGTCGATTTTGTGGACCTTAAGTTATAAGGAATGATTCTATGGGTCGAGGTCAATTCTATGGACCTTAAGAGTGACGATCGGTTCTATGGGTCGAGGTCAATTTATTCTCGAGTTCTATCTTCTTTAAGATTTCAAATGGCGGGTACCTCTTGCAATGTTAACAACGAGTGGGTGTCTATCGACGAAAGGAGTGGCGGCTTATGGTGCCGCTTGCTTTAGGCAATAAGAATGTCTATGACTCCTTTGAATTGGTAAATTATGAGAGGATCTTGTTGAGAGAGCTCGCGTGCCACCGTTTGGCGAGGGTGAGGAACGCTAATGGCTATATGAGTATTTTGATCTTTGGTTTTCTATTTTTTTCTTCTTTTTGTTCTTGGGCTAATGAAGGATTTTCTTGATTTTTTTCACAGAGTGATATAGATTTTTCGAACATTCGATCCCGAGAGATGACTGGGATTAAGGATATTTGGGACCATCTTCCTAAGGTGGTATGGTGGGTGGCGTCGTTTACCAGGTTTGGTCCTTTCGCGGGTGCACGGGATGAGATGTCGCGCCCTTCTACGGTATTGTGCGCTCTTGGTGAGAGGTGGTGGGATACGTCCCACACGTTCTATATAGGGATTGGGTATATGACTGTAACTCCTTTGGACATCCAGCAGTTGACAGGGTAGAACTGTGATGGGCATCAGATTGTAGTGGACCATACACTAGGGGTCACAGAGGAGGCGATGTGGGCTGCCTTGGGGGATGTTGGTAGAATCATGTCAGGGGATTTTATCTGTATTTTTATACTGAAGGAGACTTTTTTTAGAGTAAAATTGATGAGACGAATGGGCAGCAGGTGAGACAGGCATCCCGCTTATTTATTTTTCTTTTGCTGGGAGGGTTTGTGGTGGCGACGTTGTTCATCTTTTGTTTTTTTTCATATTTACGGATTATTTCAAACGTTCATCTGTATGATTGGGGGAGCTTTACTCTGGTGTTCCTTTATGCTTCGTTGGATGTGTTCAATCGATGTTATTGATAGACATTCACAGGACCCATGTACCTTTTGAAGGTAATCATTAAGTTTAATTTCATTTTTATTTTCTTGTAGTCCTTTTTGTTTTCTCTTCTAATTTTAGTATTCTTACAAACGTGGTTTTATGAGGTTATAAATATTAATGCGGGGTTGGTGTCCCTAAACGAGAATAGGTTGGATGACTTTTGCAGGATGTATCAGTGGAGGAAGTCGAATAAACATTTGAACTAATTCTTGACTTTAAAGGATGTACAGAAGGTGCTAAACGACCTGACAGCGACCTGGTTAGGTTTTTAGTTTTTGTCTCTTTATGAGTTTTGGAATCTTTATTTATGGGTGTATATTGACTCTTTGATGGGATGTAGGTGACCTTTTACCCTTAGAGTCTTCCTTCGAGGGCCGCGGGGGGGCCTTTGGGCTTGCACGCACAGATGAGGAGATTATTGGCGCAAGAGTTCAGGTACATCTGGTACCTTGGGGAGAAGGTAGCGCGTCAGATTATAGTGGGAAAGGTGGAGGTACCACCATCGGTGCCCTTGGAGAATATAAGACGAGTGATAGAGAATATAAGGCGAGTAACCGACGAGGCCAGGGCAATAATAATGAAGGGCGAGCCTTGCATGTTCTTCACTAATACGGCAGTAGCTTATTACTACCTGGATTTTATGACCAGTTGTTTGATGCCTTTATGAATATATGATGTGAAGAATATGCCTCCACCTACCACTGCTTCGGGGAGAGGTACCAGCGTACCGGTGGCGTATGCCCACAGCACTGGAGGTGATGTAACTACAGTGGCAGAGGAGGCTCCACTTATTCATGTCACTCATTTTTCTTATTAAATCCGATTGAATAGTGAGGGAGGTGTTAAGGGTGACCTATTTCCCTTATGAGACGGTGGTCGGGTTGATGGGTCTTACTGATGATGCGTTTCGGCCTGAGGTATACTTATTTTCTTTCTTTTTCATTTCCTGCTTCCCGCTTTATTTCGCATTTTACTAACTTGCTTGAATTTTCTTTTTCCTATTCTTTATTCCTTGCCAACCATACGGGTGTCAACCACTTGTTGAGGGATATTAAGGATTGGATGGCGTTGAAGTCAACCTATGTGAAGAGTATATTCAACTCTTGCGTAGTGTCACCGACCACATTTGATGAGAGTTTCGGCTTAGAAAGTAGAGGGTCTACCGCTCATCGCGGGGGAAGCGCATACACCACAGAGGTCGAGGGTTAGTTTAAGAGCTTTTGGGAGAGGGTTTGGGAAGTGTCCCGTTGTATCTCTTTTCTTTTCTTTTTTCCTTTCTTTTTTGTACCTACAAGATATTTAATAATTCTAGAAAAATATATATACGAAAAATGCATTTCTTTTTGGTATTTATCTTGATTTAGTAACTTATTCCACATGCACTTTAATTGTTTGCTAAGATTTCTCATTTATTTGCAAAGACAGAGAAAAACATGAAAAGTGTGCTGAAGGAAGAATGTTTCTTTTGTGGCAAGAGGATTAATATAAAGGAACAACCTGGACATTAAATTTTTCTAAAGTAAGAACTTTTGGAAATTGACTTTGTGTAAAAGAGGAAAAAAGGATTTTTTTTAGAAGGGGGGTTGCCGATCGGCATACCCCTTATCCTTCTTATCGTCATAAGGGTCAAGTCAAATAACTCATTTGACTTTGATTGCACTTTCTGCATACTTGGATTACTATGAGGACAGGGAATCTAATGAGGCTCTGAAGGGTTCGTCTTTTATGAGGATTTGTTGGTATAAAACGGGGGTTTAGGGGTTTGTTCTTCATCATCATCCACATACTATATTCTACGTCTTTCTTCTTTTTTTTACAAATGGCTCTCACGATGTCTAAGGTATTTTATTCCTACCTCGAGAGTCTAGAGGCAATGTGCCTCTATAATGTTGACTATGATACCTTTAGTTTGCGTTGGGTCTCCTTGTGGCGTAACCGTGCAATATACTGGAATCTTCTAAAAGCGGTGGTACGGTTCTTATACCCCGAAGATCATGTTTTAAAGTTTGTCTTAGACGAGGTGTGTCCCGCCTATGAGGAGTTCCATGCTATATTAGGTGTTAGCCCTAGTGCAGCGGCAGTTATGCCCAACTTATCCCGCTATTCTCAGGAATCTTTGGCGGAGTTACTTCATATCTCCCTTCGGCTGCTCGGTCATTAGTCCATGGAGGAAATATCATCCTCTCGATAATTATGAACTTGGTGTGCCTGGTCGATTTTTTTAATGCTGGTTTTCCTGGATCTGGAGCTTTAGGCCTGACTACTAGGCCTTTGTTGGTAACAGGTGACCTGACAGCTGGTCCTCAGATCGCCATGATAGTGGCATGGATGTCTTACCACTGTAGTCGTACAACGGTTGTGTTGGCGAAGACCTCAAACGGCCTGGATGCCTGGAAAGAAGGTCATTCTGACTTTCTGTAGAGGAGTCCTATCATGATGTTGATGTGGTTTTCTAAGAGATTTTGCCTAGATTCCCCTCCTCAATATCCTCTTTCAGGTGTTACCAATTTTTTTACTATGTCCTTCTTTAGTTTCGATCCTTTAACAGAGAACTTGGTCAACTAGTTTGTGGAGCACGGGGCCCAATGTCTTCTTTGATCTGTGCCATGGTATGAGAATTTACAGACCATTTTGTACACTACACCAAAATGGGTAAATTGACACCCTTTCAGCGGCTAGCCTTGTCACGGTCATTGATCGTGACAAAAAAAATATGCATTTTTTATCACGGTCATTGATCGTGACAAGTCCGTGACAAAGACTTGTCACGGTCAATGATCGTGACATGACCGTGACAAGTAGAGTTGTCACGGGCTTGTCACGGTCAATGACCATGACACGTCCGTGACAAATGTTATAGCAAAAAACCCTTTCCCCTTCTTTTTTCCCCCCACCGATTCTTCCCTCCTTTTTTTTCTCTCTCTCTCTACGCAGCTCTCCCTCTCTCCCTCTCTCTACTTTCAGGTTACTTTCTCTCTCTCTCTCTCTCTCTCTTCCATTTATATATATATATGTGTGTGTGTGTGTGTGTGTGTGTGTGTGTATATGTGCGTGTGTGTGTGTTTGTGTGCGTGTGCATATGTGTGGTGGGTGGGGCAGGGTGGGGGAAGGGGGTGGGGAGGTGGGAGGGGGCAGGGGGCAGGGAGGGGGTTGTTTGTGTCTGTGTGTGGTGTGTGTGCGTGTGTGTAGTGGTGTGTGTGCATGTGTGCATGTGTGTGTGTGTGTGTAGTGGGGGAAGGGGGTGGGGCAGGGTGGGGGAAGGGGGGAGCGAAGGGGGAAGGGATGGGTGGGTGGGTGGGTGGTGGGGTAGGGGAGGGGGATATGAGTGTGTGTGTGTGTGTGTGTGAATGTGCGCGGGTGTGTGTGTATGTGGGCGGGTGTGTATATGTGTGTGTAGTGTGCGTGTATGTGCATGTTTGTGCGTAATGTCCCTTGTAAACGAATTGATTGGTTATTAATTTTTTTAGTAAATTAATATATGATTTCCCCTCATTGTAAATTAGTAAATTAATATATGATTAATTATGAAAGTAGGATTGCCCCTCATTTTAAAATAGTAAATTAATAATTATATATCGAACAATATATATATAGTACGCATTCAATAACCCTTAGACCCGTTCGAGAGTCATTACCCCTGTAATGAGATCCCTCGAATTGTTACTTTTGGAGGAACTTTCTATTATAAATTGAATTTGAATTTGAAATTTAAGTTTTGTTTATATTAATCCATGAATATAAGCTTCTTACCTTTAATAGGTGATTAGTACATAGTTATTTGGGGTGTCCTATTTATGGAGAGGAGACTGAATCTCTTCGTCTATCCTTTAGCTCAAAAAATGAAGCAAGAATTCCCTTCATATCCAAACACTAAGAAATTCCATAATTCTATGGAGTGATGCTCTGCAAATTCCTTCCAACTGTTGTGTATCCAAACATCACCAGTTGAAGTTGTCAATTCCAGTTTCCATACCCCACCACTTGGAACCTCTAGCAAAACATGGGAAAATATGGAAAGTGGAATTGACAACTTCAACTGGTGATGTTTGGCTGCACAATGGTTGGAAGGAATTTGCAGAGCATAACTCCATAGGATTATGGCATTTCTTAGTGTTCAGATATGAAGGGAATTATATTGACACGATTGCCCGGGGTACATTAGTTGGAAGGAGGTGCCACATGAGATCAAGTTAGCTGTTTGAGTGGCACTACAGGTAATATATTTATATTTACATTATATTATTCTGATTTTAATTTCATTTATTAAATTTTATTTATGATTATGTTTGGTTAGGGATTTATTAAATCGAATCGCAACTCAATGTGAAATGAATTTCTTGTCGAATTCTTGTCTCTCTTTCTTTAATGGTAACTGACTTTGACTATGGATTTAGATTCTGTAATCGATGGATATGAATCGTTAAAGACTCATCTGCACAATTTTGGTATAATTTTTTTGCACTCGATGAATTTGAATTCTTTTAAGATTAGTCATGCACAATTTCGATAAATTTTAATTTTTATTGTGAATGCATTATAATATTAAACTATGTGATAATATGCAAATACTGCGTATTTCATCCTCCGAACGGATGCATTTTAGCCCCCTCAGGTATCTTATTCCCTATATTTATGCTCGTTAACCATACAACTTATGTTTATATTGTTAACATGCTATATGAGGTATAATTAGGAATTTTTAGGTATTTAGGTACTAAATATGATGTTCGGACGCATTCCGGTGAAGTTTCGTACGCAATCGCGCGTTCAAGGGCATTTTAGTCTTTTCATAGCTTGGGTACCTGGCTCTACATCTCACGTAAGTTGTAGTCCTCCTCGATAGCTTTGCGTGGACGCGAACGGTGCGTGATTCTAATTCATAACGAAGAAGTTACAGCGATTTCAGCGGAGGGAAAAACAATGAATCAAAAGAGGAGAAGAAAAGAGAAGAAAAGATGCAGTGTGCTGCTGCTGCATTCTGCCCTGCTTGATCGATCCATCGACCAAAATCGTCGATCGATCGACCATTATGAATTGTCGAATTTTGGCCTTGATCGATCGATGGACCAAAGGGGTCGATCGAGTGATCCCCTGTTTTTCAGCAGATATTTTGCTTTTCTTTTCTTTTCTCTTTTCTTTTCTAATTTAATTCCCACTTAGTATATATACCAATTTTGTTGTAATAAACAGTAGTGAACGTTTTTAGATAGCTTTAGAAGATAGAATAGGTTAGGGTTTGGGTTTTTGGATGGTTCTTCTTCATTTATACTTGGTTTGACACCCCATTTGTTGTGTAAGTTGACTATTCATTCATCCTCTCCATTAATATAGTTGTATTTCCTTTGTTTCCATTGTTGTAGTGTAATTTACATGCTTTCTAGATTTGATTTACTTGCTTTCTAGTATAGATTTATCCCGTCCATTTATCGCTTTCCATTTACTGCATTTTTACGATGCTTTATAGGTAATTTAAATTAGGTTGTGTTTGAATTGAACTCACTCGGGTTGACGCGTTGCTTTGCTTTAGTGATGGAGTTTACGGGTCTATTTCGGGTGCGTTGTCCTAGTTATTACGCCTAGGAGATTTGACGGGGCATATCATGTATGTCCCGTGCTTACGACCTTTCGCGCGTAATTTCTGGGATATTTGTTGACACCAAAATTTTATTAGGCTTTTATGATGATTTAGGGCGTGACAACTCTTGATTTAATTAAGTGTCGAAACGAGACGCGTTCTTAATAACTCGTCGGCCCATGTAACCATTTTATACTAATTAACTCGAGTGAGGGATATTCGACGCAACCTATAGTTTTACTCTCTTTGAAAATCTAGTTTCAATACCCTGCCAAGATTAACATTTCCCTTTATGCATATTTTTCCTTTTAGTTTGTAATCATCTTTTACACTTTTATTTCGGAATATTAAATCACTTGAATTCTAGAAACTCGTCTATGTGGATTTTCGATACCCGACTTACCGTTGTGCTTTCCTCGCAAGTGTAGTAGTAACTTAGGTTTTTGTATTGAGTTGGCGAAATGAAAACAACGACTAGCGTCTTTACACGCGCTACTTTTCGCACCTCAATCAAAATGGTGCCGTTGTCGGGGACTAGTTTGTTTTAGACTTTATTTGATATATTATTTCATAGTATTTTCTTTCTATTTGTATTATTTGCTAATATTTTGCAGGACTTCCACATTTGAGCACTTAGAAATGCTCGAATTTTTCCCGCGCGCACTTACTTTGTGGAATCCGCCACTTGAGCCATTTTTGGGGTAAGCATGTCTTATTCGAATTCTTTTGGCAATCCTTGTTATAATTCTCAAAATTCTAGGCCTATGACTTTCGGTGAATACTTAGCATCCCAAAGTAAAACAAATTCAAATATGACTTTGGGCGAGTATAACGAAAGTCAAAATTTAGGTTATTGGAATTTTGATGATGATGATAATGATTTTGGCCCTTTACCTCCTTATAATGGGAATTTTGAAACGAATTCGAATAGTTTTCAAAATTCCTATAATAATGAGTTTTCGTTTAAGTCCGATGGTAATTTTCAAAGTTCCCATTTTCATGCATCCGCACCTCGACCTCGACCTATGACATTCGGTGAGGGTTTGCGTATGTATGAAAATGAGAAACTCGAAAATCGCTATCGGGAAGAAAATCGTTCTTGGGAACATGAGTTGGATTTATTATTTGAGTCCGAAGACGATTTTGCTTTCGAGACTTTCGAAGACGAGGAATGTTTTGAACCAAATGAGTTACTTGTGCCTACTTTGGAACAAGCCATTCGAGACTTTGCTCATTGCGTAATAGATATTGAAAGTGAGAATGAAAATGACGTAATATCCATTTGCAATGAAATGATTTCTTCTTTGGCCCCCAAAGAAGAACATTTTATTGAAAATGATATTATTTCCTTCGAAACTCAAACTTTATGCGATGATGATTCATCTCATGAGTTTGAATTTCTTTCATCCCCATTTTTATTCTCTATTATCCCACCGTAAAAAGTACCCGATGATTCGGTTTCGAACTTTAATGTTTTAAACCCTATCGCCAATGAGGAGTACTTGCTCAAGTCGCCCTCCAAGATCGCATCTTTGCCTTTATGTGCACCGCCTCCCATTCCAACTTCAAAATCATTGGGAGGATATTCGGCTTTTCTCGGTCCCCACTTGTTTTTGTCACCCGTGCAATCCAAACCCCCCATCGTCCCACCAAAACTTTAAATTGGCGATGGTTCCTTTCTTACACCTTACACATGCTTTCCGTTGTTCAAACCGAATTCATGTTTATCGGGAGGCATGCTTGTATGTGAGGGTACACCGGTTATCCTCCAAAACCAAATCATTCTTATGGTGGACCCTCATCTATTTAGACTTCTAGTGTATAGTTAGTGTGAAGTCTAAATAGTAGGTTGTATATAGTTAACTTTTTATTCTTTCTTTCTTTTTATCTTTCTTCTTTTTAATTCAGTCTAGTGTAATTAGTTAACTTTTGATTATTTGTTTTTGCTAAGCTCGGTACTAACTTATTTTGTAGATCCTTTGGACTTGCTCTTATTGGGATCGCTCCACTTTTGGGTAATATCGCTATTTTCCTCTCTTTGGCTTGGTTCTTAATTCACATTGAGGACAATGTCAAGTTTTAAGTTAGGGGGTGTGGGATATTCTATGCATTTCTTTAGTTAGTCCCTATTTTTGTTCACATGTTAGTTACTTAGTATACTTTTCTTAGAAAAATTCAAAAATTTCAAAAAGATTTTCTTTCTTTTTTCTCTTTTATTGGGCATTTTGCCCTTGTTTCCGATGATAAATTTCAATAATTGCCCAATCAAATAGACAACCCAATGATGCATGTTCTCGATTTTAGAATTTATTAGACTTTAGTCTCACTTAGTGATATTATGAATAACTTCATGAATTAAACTTTAATCCCATGAGCACATGCACTTTTATGGTTATATTGATTTGGTTTAAATTTTTTATAACTCGATAATCTTTTATTGCATTGTACATACTTACACCGAGTAAGCATTGTACCTTTCTTCATTTGTGAGTTTTATACACTATTCTTTTCTCATTAAAAACGTTGAATTCATTGGTAATCTCTCTATTCTTTCATTTGATCGTTCATTAATTGAGTTGATACTTGAAATGTGTTACTTGAGCATGATTTTCATATATTATTTTGACTCGAGAATTGCATAAACTTTTGGAAATGATCATAGGCATTCTTTGTTATATCACCCATATTAGCCTTGACCTCACCCTTATATGTTTTCCCTCCTTAACCCTTTTGAGCCTAAATATAGCCTTTCATTTCATAACCCCATTCCCATAACCAACTCTAAATTGGATTTTTAGCCGATACATACACCTTCCATACCTTTGTTTGGAATGTTGCTTGGGATTGAATGATGTTGTTATAATGTCGGTTGCAACTTAGGCATATAAGAGTTTGATAAGTAAATAAAAGAAAGAGTGAAAAAGTGAAGAAAAAGAGAAAGAAAAAAGCAAAAGAAAACAAAAAAAATGAGAAAAAGAAGAAAATAAAAAGAAATAGAAGTTTGTATATGTTGTATATAGTTCAATAAGCTTTGATTACTCTCCCCGATGATATATCTAATGCCGTTTTGGAACTTGTTTTCCAATTTTGACATTGCCTGCATTTTCCCATTATCCCGAGTTTTCATTCCGAACACTTTGAATCCGTACATACACTCCTTTCATTTCATACCCTAGCCATACCTACATTATAACCCTATTAAAGTCCTATGTGATCTTAGGTTGATGTGATTTAAAAGTCATAATAGTTGTGATAATCTGTGAAAATACATTTCGCCTCTTTTAGTGTGCGGTATCTTTCATTGAGATTACAAATTTTTATTTCCTATAGAGCGTTCTTCATTGTGACATGTGTGCGGCCTAGTTTCCATTTACATTTACCCTTTAGCCCGCATGTTCCGTGTGTTACCTCCCTGTTTCGAGTGAATTCGCTTGATGATTGTAATGCCCATGAGGATTGAATATATGCGTGCTTTAATTTAGTATCCTATTTATTTAAGTTTTTGCCAAATCACACTTTGCATGTGCTCGCTCCCCCTCCCACATTTTAAGGTTTCAATTCTATGAGGTGCATTCTATAATGTTAATGTTTTGGACTTTTGTTTGAATTCATTCAATGTGCTAATAGTGTGTATGAAATCATTTTCACCATTGTTGGGCTTGTCACATGTTGGCTTGGGCATATTTTGAGGAAACCATGTGATGTTTGGGGGTACCATCCCTGAAAATACTCACGAGACGACACTCGTCCACTAGGGTGACCTAGGGGTTTAACGGCTTATTGCATACGCTAAATGCAATCGAACCACCCACGAGAGGGGCCTTTTTCTTTTATACCATACTTTTGTACTGTTTCATGCTTTTGGTTTTATTATAGTTCTTGTTGCATCATATTTCATTACTAGGGACTAGCAATGTGTAAGTCAGGGGGTGTGATAATACGTAAATGCTGCGTATTTCATACTCCGAACGAACGCATTTTAGCCCCCTCGGGTATCTTATTCCCTATATTTATGCTCGTTAGCCAGACAACCACTGTTTATATTGTTAACATGCTATATGAGGTATAATTGGGTTTTTGTAGGTATTTAGGTACTAAGTATGAAGTTCGGGTGCATTCCGGTGAAGTTCCATACGCAATCACACGTTCAAGGGCATTTTAGTCTTTCCATAGCTTGGGTACCTGGATCGACATCTCACGAAAGTTGTAGGCCTCCTCGCTAGCTTCGCGTGGCCACGAACGGTGCGCAATTCTGATTCATAACGAAGAAGTTACGGCGATTTCAGCGGAGGGAAAAATAATGAATCAAAAGAGGAGAAGAAAAGAGAAAAAAAGATGCAGTGTGCTGCTGCTGCATTCTGCCCTGCTTGATCGATCGATCGACCAAAATCGTCAATCGATTGACCATTCTGAATTGTCAAATTTTGGCCTTGATCGATCGATCGACCAAAGGGGTCAATCGATCGATCCCCTGTTTTTCAGCAGATATTTTGCTTTTCTTTTCTTTTCTCTTTTCTTTTCTAATTTAATTCCACTTAGTATATATACCAATTTTGTTGTAATAAACAGTAGTGAACGTTTTTAAATAGCTTTAGAAGATAGAATAGGTTAGGGTTTGGGTTTTTGGATGGTTCTTCTTCATTTATACTTGGTTTGACACCCCATTTGTTGTGTAAGTTGACTATTCATTCATCCTCTCCATTAATATAGTTGTATTTCCTTTGTTTCCATTGTTGTAGTGTAATTTACATGCTTTCTAGATTTGATTTACTTGCTTTCTAGTATAGATTTATCGCGTCCATTTATCGCTTTCCATTTACCGCATTTTTACGATGCTTTATAGGTAATTTAAATCAGGTTGTGTTTGAATTGAACTCACTCGGGTTGACGCGTTGCTTTGCTTTGGTGATGGAGTTTACGGGTCTATTTCGGGTGCGTTGTCCTAGTTATTACGCCTAGGAGATTTGACGGGGCATATCATGTATGTCCCGTGCTTACGACCTTTCGCATGTAATTTCTGGGATATTTGTTGACGCCAAAATTTTATTAGGCTTTTATGATGATTTAGGGCGTGCCAACTCTTGATTTAATTAACTATCGAAATGAGACGCGTTCTTAACAACTCATCGGCCCATGTAACCATTTTATACTAATTAACTCGAGTGAGGGATATTCGACGCAACCTATAGTTTTACTCTCATTCAAAATCTAGTTTCAATACCTTGCCTAGATTAACATTTCCCTTTATTCATATTTTTCCTTTTAGTTTGTAATCATCTTTTACACTTTTATTCCTAGATTAATAATTTGTTGCGATCTATCAAACATTCCCTGTGGATTCGATACCTGACTTACCATTGTACTCACCAGTTGAGTGTAGTCGTAATTTAGGTTTTTGTATAGTTCAGGTGAGCCGAATATAAAATGACCGGCGCGTAGGTGACTCTAGGGCCGCTGTACTCATCTAGGCAAGGTATTGAAACTAGATTTTGAAATCGAGTAAAACTATAGGTTGCATCGAATATCCCTCACTCGAGTTAATTAGTATAAAATGGTTACATGGGCCGATGAGTTATTAAGAACGCGTCTCGTTTCGACAGTATTTCGGAATATTAAATCACTTGAATTCTAGCAACTCGTCTCTGTGGATTTTCGATCCCCGACTTACCGTTGTGCTTGCCTCGCAAGTGTAGTAGTAACTTAGGTTTTTGTTTTGATTTGACGAAACGAAAACAACGACTAGCGTCTTTACACGCGCTACTTGTAACAACCCGCGTAATTTTGGGCTATTTTAATTAATTTTTGGAAAATGAAGGAAAATAAAGTTTTTGATAAAATTATTTTTATTGCTCAAATATGTTGAATATTATTTTTAAAGGCGATAATTTCAAACGGTTTTGAAATCGGAGTTAAAACGGATTTTAAAATAATTTTTAATATTTTTAACTCTTGGAACTCTAAGTCGGCGAACATTAAGTAATTTTCAAGAGTTGTTTTGACTTCCAAATCTTCATTTCTTTGCCTTATTTAAAGGAGTCTTTTGGATTCCAACTCTTCATTTCTTTTCATTATAAAAGGAAGTCGTGGGCAACCCTTTTAACATACTTTTGGCACAAATTTTGGCAGCAAATATATTTTATATCCCTCTTCTTTTTATATACACATTAGCCCTTGAGATTTGTGAGTTCCAACCTTAGATTAGAGGTGTTCTTGGGGCTATTTTGTTGGAGGTTCTTGGAGGAGATTTTGTAGATCTTTTGTGTTGATCTTGAGGATGTGATCGTTGGTTTCTCATCATGGTTTGAGGTATGGGGTTTTACACAGTATGCTCCTTAAATCTCGCGAGTGTCATTCTCTTTGAATTCTTGTTTAATTGAACTCATATTTGAATTGATAAATTCATTGAAATCTGGAAAATAATTGTTGAAATCATTTTGATTCATGTGGTATCATTATATTGTTGATGATCACGTTGTCATGAGATTTTAATATGGCACGAAGGTTGGGCACCCGCCAAAATTCCTGTTTCCCGGGCTATGGCTTGATAAAGCATATACGGATGTGGTGAGGCCTGGTGACACGGTTAAAGTGTTGTTGAGAAATTATATTGATCAATGCTTTGAGATTTTCATTTTGATTTGAATATTCGTACTCGTGTTGTTACGCTTTGTTCATCGTTAATATAATTATTGAGCATCTTTCTTGTCGTATTGTGTACTTCCCCATATTTTATTTTAGTGGCAGGTTAGCGCGGATTTTTGGGCGCTATGGAGATTGATTTTAGCGAGGATTGTTTGGGAAAGATTTGTATTATTTTGATGTATAGAGCTTTGAAGATTTGTATTTTTATTCGAGTTAGATAGTTGTAATTTTAATTCGAGAGACTTGTTGTAATTGAAGAGATTGAGATTAGTGGATTTATATTATTGTGGGTTTATTTAGATGCTCTATACCTTGTCACTTTTGGATTTGGATTTATTTTATCGCATTAGCACTCCGTTCGTTCTCCCCGGACGGGCGGGGTGTTACACTACTTTTCGCACCTCAATCACTATGCTTTGTCATTTTTTTTCTTGTTTTAACTTAATTATATTATTATGAATATTTACTTGTTGTTATCCCACCCCTAATGATAATCCTGGCTCCGCCCTTAGTTATGCCACGTGTTTATTTAAGCTTCTTCGAAGGATTTCCAACGTAAAGTCTCTTTCATTATCATGTTCTACCATGTTGGTAAGCTATAATATCTCTACTATTGTTGCTTGCATAAATGACTATATTTTTTAGATTTATTACTTTTCAATTCATTTATAAAATCTCTCTTGTGCAGTGTCTTACAGTGGCTGATTCTTATAGTGTAACTGGAACTGGAAATTGGTGCTGGATTTTCTCAAAAATTGTCCTCTTCTAGAGGTTCTTATCTTTTTGAGGTACGTCAAGGGTTCATAACATCACTTTCAGCTAAATAGTTTTTAGATTTGAGATAATTAATGGTGATGTTGTTTCTTATTATATTAGGGATTTTCATTTTGTTGTGAACAAATTGGTACATCGTGGTTGGAATGGTATGTACCTGATTGTTTGAGATCACACCTAAAGACAATCGAAATTACGGGATTGGGGTCGAACAGTGGAGTTGAACAGTTGAGGTACTTTGTGGAGAATGCCAAAGTTTTGGAGAAGACTATAATAAAGATAAAGGGTGGTGTTGAACAATTAAAGCTTCCAAAGTGTTCAAAGCACATGATTAGTAAAATAAGTAAATTAATAAGAACATTGAAACGACAAAAATATAGCATGACGCTAAGTTGTCCCGTTTGCATATTGTTTCTATTTTGAATGCATATTTGAATTATCTCTAGTTTATTTGGATATATGATGTTTGAACAGGTACAACATTGCTATAACAGTAACAAATATACTGTGTGGCAGTGGTAGTGGCCATACTGCCAAGCAGATTATTTTCAATTCTGCCCAGAATTATCACGATCAATGACTGTGATAAGTCCATGACAAAGGATAATTATCACGGGCTTTGTAGACACCCAATTATGTTACCCCTTAACTCTCCTTAGGTCCCTAGTACCTCCCTTCATCACTATAAACCCAGGTCACGTCCCGAGTACTGACCTGGAAGCCATCGGGCACCCCCCAGCTCAGTTTGACCCAAAAGTCAAACTCCTCGTCTCGAATGAGACTTAATTAATCTTCAAAGGGCACTGAATACCCTTTCCAACCGTCCGCCCCGTGCGCGATTCGGACTTACCATGTGGACGAACGCGCCATTTGTGTTCGAAACCTGACCTAGAGGCCATCGAGCGCTCCCGGGCTCTATTTGACCTATGTCAACTATTCAGCTCGAACGAGGCTGAATGAATCTTCGAAGGGCACTGAATACCCTTTCCAACGGTCTGTCCCGTGCGCAATTCTGACTTTCCATGTGGACGAACGATCCGTTTGACTCCGGGAAGCCACCGAGCGTTTCTCGAGCCCGGTTGACCAAAGTCAACTCTCCAACCCGGGTCAAACTCTTTGGAATGTCTAAGTACATCTCCTAACCTTTCCAACGGTATGCCTTGTGGACTATTTGGACTTACCATGCAGACGAACGCGCGATTCTCCATCCAATGGACTGACAAACGCTTCCGAGCCACATTTGACCCAAAGTCAACTCCCAAACTGGGGAGCGGTCCAAAGGACTTTCGAAGGTCTCTCAAATACCTTTCCAACAGAATGCCCCGTGCGCGATTCTGACCAACGGTTTGCCCTCGACGGTTAATTTTCTGAAAAAGCCTGAGGTGCACTGCCAAATGGTAGGTCCCAGATCCTGCCTATCGGCACCTGCCGATAGGCAGTTCCATGATAGGGCCGATCGGCAGTCCCCTGGGGTTATAAAAGGAGGCCTTGGCCTCATTTGCAAGGGGAGCCCAGATCTGATATAAATCTCTCTGAACGAATCCCAGAAACCTCTCTCGAAGGCAGCGTGATTTCAACTTCCAAATCCTCTTTTTACTTCCACTTTCCATCATCCTCTTCATCAAACTTGGGGAATTAACCACTCTCCATCATCATCTAAGTGCAAGGGCTGCTCTCCAACATCCAAGATCAAGCTCAAAATCATCAAGAAGGTCCAACTTTCTCTTGAATTCTCTTAAATTCTCAATAACTTGTTTTTTTATTACGTAGCACTTTTATCATCTCATCTCACACATCCTAATATACTTTTTATTTAGTATTATTGCACATATCTTATTTTCATATAAATAAAACCCCAAAAAAATAAGAACAAGAGGGTTTTGTCATAAATTCCAAGTAGGGATTCTCACACTTTTTCCACATTTTTCTCACAACTAAAACACCTTTTCTACACACACACACACACACACACACTTACAAATAAGAGATCCCACATTTGGGTTTATGGGATAAACCCCACCCCTTTGCTTTGTATGCGAACTACGTGGACTTTGATGCCTTTAGAGGCTACGTAGGCGTCTCGGGGTAAAACCCGAGACTCGAGTCCTTTCTCTCACTTTTTCTCTCATTTCCTATTTTCTCTAAATCCATTTTTCTTATATTATATATTACCTTAGTCTTAGTAACGTATCACTCCATGTACGTTATCGTTCCCTTTTAATGATCAACGTAGGGGTAATTGCCTAAATCTTATTTTTATAATATTACTCTTATAATCTTCCTATGGATAACTCGCTTTATCTTTTCCATGATGAAGCACCTTATACCTTTGACTTGCTTAAGTCTATACTGTATAAGTGTTCAACTAGTTTGGAAATAGTGACAAAATTGGTTGTCCATCCTAGAATCCAAAAAGCCTCAGATCTAATCTCTCTAATCCTCTTTAATGATCCATGAAGGTATAAAATGAATCACACTACACACAATTAGAAGTGCGTACATGGGTTCATATTGCTTAAAATTGAGTGTGTGTTTAATTCCCCTTGAATTGGTGCTTTAATAATTTTTGGGAATTTTTAAATAATTTTTATAACCTTTTTAATCTTTTTTAAACATTTTTTTAATAAATGTTTTTATTAATAAAATGGGATAATATAATTTGTGGGGTTAATATTCTATTTTGGAAACTTCTGTTTTCATTAAAATGTTTGGTTGGGTAGGAACTCAAAGCGCTAGAGACTTCAGGGTGATGTTTTGTAATTAATTTGACGCGCGTGTGAGAGCCACTCACAGGCTAACACTTGTCATCCTCCGGGTGAATATATTTGTGTTTGTTATGTGAGAGGGCTAGATGGATGTTTGCTGATCGTTGGATCATTCCTAATCAAGGGTCTGCATGTGTTCTTGGTTAATCCCGGTGCTATCCATATGATCCAATCAGAATCATTTTAAACCACCGCTGTTTTATAACCTTTGGATCAAGTCAAACCTTACAAGACTTGGTCACAGCCCTTGATTTCCCTCGAACGTCCAGAACCTTCCCTTAGCCCTATAAATACCCTCCTCTTCTCAGCCTTAGAAGACTTTTGGGCATTCGTCTTTCTGAGAGAAAAAAAAATAAGTGAGAGAAGAGAGAAGTGAGAGAAGAGAGAAAAGAATAGAGAGAAGAGAGAGAAAGGGAAACAGTTTAGCCCAAAACCAAACCCTAACCCTTAAACACTTCAACTCAGAAACAAACCTTCGTTTATATATCACCCCAAACACATCCTTTAGTGTTTGAGAGAGAGTAGTTTGTTTTTTATTGAAGCAGTAACCTCATTATCTTTGATCTTGTACACAACTTAAACATTCATGTGAAGATCTTGTTTCTTTTTCATAGAAACTTTAGATATACACTCTGCATGTTACATTTTCACTAGATCTGCATATTTTCTACTTGTTTCAAGAAAATCTTTACTGATTTGGTTTTGAAAATGTTTTCTGGTTTCTTCTTACGAAACTTAACTCTGACCTAGTTGGATTCGCACTTGGAGGGTTTTCAATCTCATAAATATTTTCAAAAGAGATTGATTAAGGTCTTGACCAATTTCTGAAGCAAGATCTCCGTGGAATCTGGGTTATATTTAAAGGTCAAAAAGGGTTCGAGTTCTGTGAGAAAGAAATAAACTAAAATCACTGCATATAGACTTTATATGTAATTTACTAGGACTGTTTGTAAATCTAAGTGTGTGTGAGTTCATGCTTGTGAATAGGAATCACTACACAAACACTTAACACACTACTACACTGAAAGTGTTGTGTTTAAGATCTGAGATCATTGAGTCGACATAAGGAAGCTAAAGCAAAGGAAGTTAGCAAACTGAAGAAACATCAACAACAAATCAGATCTATGAGAAGTTAGAAGGACACCAAGTGGGGTATATTCCTAAACTTAGAATAGGTTGATTTGTGTGCTTGCATGTTGTATTGTTTGTAACTAATTTTTGTTATTAGTGGATTTTTTACTTTTGTGACTTAGAAGTCACCGTGGATGTTTCTTCTGTTGGGAGAGGTTTTACCACGTTAAAAACTGTGTGTTGATTATCTTCATCTACTCATCTCATTCTATAAGTGTGATGAATTTTTGAAATTGCCTTAGTTTTTTAAAACTGATTACACATTCTTAATTACTCTCGTACATAAGTTTCTTTGTAAACAAATCTTGTTTATAATTTTTTATTTTCAAAAGAAAAGGGTTTCTCCAACAAACAATTCGGAGTTGCTTATACAGTTTAACCTTGTGTTAAACGGCATTAGCGATGTTTTACAATTGGTATCAGAGCCCTATTAACTTTTATTTCATAAAGATCTTGTGTTTCTGAAATCGTTTTCTGAAAAACCTAACTATGGACGAGAAGAATGAAAGGTTTGGTAATCTGTCCAGACCTCCACTCTTTGATGGAAACAACTTTGCTTACTGGAAAGTAAGAATGGTTGCCTTCATCCAAGGGACTTTAGGAGATGATGTCTGGGACATTATCGAAAATGGATACACTTATCCTACTAAACCAGCCACTGAAGGAAGTGATGAGAGGGTAAAGAAAATATTAAGTGAATTTACCCAAGAAGAAAAAACTATTTCGCGAAATAACAATAAAGGCAAGAATGCCATTTTTATGTCTATTAATGAGTATGAGTTCAAGAGAATCTCATCTTGTGCCACTTCTAAGGAAGCATGGGACACATTAATCACTGCCCATGAAGGAGACTCAAGAGTTAAAGCTGCTAAAACTCAAATGCTTATCCAGCAGTACAACTCTTTGATCATGTCTGATTCTGAGTCTTTTGATGATTTTTACATGAACTTGACTGATATAGTCACTAAGTCGCATGCTAATGGTATTACTTATGATAGAAATGAAATTGTTTCTAAAATTCTAAGGTCATTACCACAAAAGTTTGACAGTAAGAGGTATGCTATTGAGGAAATGAATGATCAAAATCTTACCCCTGAGTTACTCAGTAGCAGACTTAAGACTGTGGAAATGGAATTAGACTTTAAGAAACAATTGAATCATTCTCAAAGAAAATAACCTAACTTTAACTTGAGTTTTTCCTCTAAGATACCCAAACTTGAGTCTGATTTGACCAACTCTGACTCTGATGAGGAGTGTGATATAGACAAACTAGACAATCAAATTGCCTTGATTTCTAAACAATTTAAGAAAATTGTCAAATTTCGAAACAAACAGGCAACTAAACAAGGCAAGCCTAATTATCCTACTCTGTCTAATCCCAAACCTCATGAGAGAGGTCTTGACAAACATCCTAAGGACAACAATTCCAGACCCACTAGAGACCTTAAAAAGATTGAATGTTTTAGATGTGGGAAACTAGGCCACATTGCTCACGATTGCAGAGTTAATCTAAATAAAGCCAACACACACAATAGAGCCAATGTCTGTAAAACTTGGAATGATTCAAGTGACTCTGATGAAGAGGAACTTGAGTCATCTAATTTACTTGACCCTTGCATGTCTTTTTATGCTAAGATCATTTACAATGATGATACACATGTGTGTGATAATGATGCTCCTACTTCTGCTTGTGTGAATACTGCTTTGATTGGCCTAGATGCTTTATTGTCTGAAAATGTTTCTAGTTCTAGTTCCGTGTGTGTGAGTCAAAGTGATCTCGATAACGACGATGTAAATGGGTGCGTGAGTACTAAAACTGAATCATTAGGGGTCACTACACACACTTCACTTAGCGACTCAGACACAGATGACCTCCCAGATATCCATACCTTGTATGCTAAAACTCTTAAAAAAGGCACTAGACTGGAGAAGACTGTTAGAGACCTAACTAAGAAATTAGATGATCTAAGTCTTATTGTGAAGTTGAATGATGAAGAGTACACTAACCAGTGTCTGTCTCATCAATCTGAAATTGAAACTTTTGATCAAAAATTAAAAGAGTTGACTAAAATTAATGAAACTCTGGAAATGAAATACAAGGGAACATTATTAGAACTGGAGGAAGCAAAAACAAAGGCAGCTACTGTTTTCAAAAAGTTTTCTAAGTTTGAAAACAATTCAAATTGTTTTACTGACTTTGTTGTTGACTCCAAGACCAATTCTGATGATAGAACCAGTATTGGATTTTGCCCTAAGAACAAACCACAAACTACTAAACTTGAACCTATTAAGTTTGTGTCTGGGGGCAAAAGACCAATTGAAACATGTCCAGAATTTCATTTGATTAAAAAGGAATTTGATCAAAAGCAACAACAGAAATACATTGGAGAGTCTAGTAATTCTAAGGCTGACACTGCACTTAAGACTAAATACATCTGTCCTTTGATCAGAAAGGCTGATTCTACCTATAAGACCATCCCTCCTAGGAATAACACTTCTGAACAGAATGCTGTCAAACCTATCTTTAGAAGTTTTCCTAAGGAAATTAATCCCTCAAGCAATCAATATTGCTCATACTGTGTCGTTTATGGTCACTCCGTTGAAGGTTGTTATGCTAGGCGTCTAAACACCCCTGTGTACAACACTTCTGTCTACAAGAACTTTAACTATTCTAGGCAAAATCGTAACCATTATGTCCTTCCAAGATAACCTGATAAGAACTCTAACTACAGAAATAGAAAGACCAAAACTAAGAGTTCATTTAAGAGAAAGTCTCCCAGAAACTTTCCTAAACCAAAAGCTCAAATTTTTCACAATAATCAGTTTGCTGCTCCAAATGTTTTTCGACAAAAAGCTGTCTCTCGAAAATTTTATCAAATGAGGGCAAAGTTGTGCAAAATTAAAACTAGAGCTATTTGGGTTAGAAAAGAGGATCTTTTACCCCAAATGAAGTGTAACATTGTCATCACTGCCTTAAAAGCTGAACACACTTCATCTGGTTGGTATTTAGATTCAGGATGTTCCAAACATATGACAGGAGATGAAACCAAACTTTTAAACAAAACCAGATTTGCTGGTGGGAAAGTTGTTTTTGGTGATGGTGTTTCATCCCAGATCATAGGTAAAGGAACCCTAAAAGAAGAAGGAATGCCTGTTCTCGAAAATGTTCTATTAGTTAAAGGCCTTAAAGCCAACCTCCTAAGTATATCACAATTTTGTGACTCTGACCATATAGTCACCTTTTCAAAGAACAATTGTAAAATTCTAAATGATAAAGGTGAATGCATTATTATAGGATTTAGAACACCTGACAATTGTTATACTGTCAAGACTAGTTCAGAAACCTGTAACATTGTCAGAATGGATGACAATGAAATCTGGCATAATCGTATGGGTCACTTAAGTTATGATATCCTTAGAAGATTGTCTAGTCAAGAGATTGTTAGAGGAATTCCTAAAATTAAACCTATTTCAAGTGTTGTCTGTGGTCATTGCCAGGAAGGAAAAATAGTTAAGACTTCGTATAAAAAGGTTAAAGACATTCTCACCTCTAGACCTTTAGATCTCATCCATATGGACCTTATTGGTCCTTCTAGAACTGTTAGTCTTTGTGGACACAGTTATATCCTTGTCATGGTTGATGATTTCACACGATTCACTTGGGTTGCCTTCTTAAAACATAAATCTGACACGTTTCAGAATTTTTTGAAAATTCTTCTAAGAATTGAAAATGAGAAGGACACACAAGTCAATCGCATTCGTAGTGATAGAGGGGGAGAGTTCATAGACATAGGAATAATTGAATATTGTGACTACAACGGTTACAAACATGAATTTAGTGCCCCTAAAACTCCTCAGCAGAATGGCATTGCTGAAAGGAAAAACCGAACTCTTCAAGAGATGGCACATGTCATGTTGCATGCCAAATCCCTACCTAAATACTTCTGGGTAGAATCCATTAGAACTGCCTGTCACATCACTAATAGGGTCTATCTTAGGAAAAACTTTAAACAAACCCCTTATGAGTTGTGGTACGGTAAGAAGCCAAATCTGAAATACCTAAGAACCTTCGGTAGTCAGTGTTATGTCTATAAAGACAGAGAACATCTGTCTAAATTCGAAACTCGTGGTGATAAAGCCATCTTCTTAGGATACTCCCCAAACAGTCATGCTTATCGTATATACAATCTGCGTACTAAGGCCCTTATGGAATCGATAAATGTAATTGTAAGTGACACTATTGTCGAAAATAAGATATCTGAATCACCTATTGTGGTTGAATCTGAAAATGATTTCAAAACTGATTCACCAGAAATAGATGACTCATTACCTATTGAGAGTCCAGAAGTACCTGGCTGGGTATCTAAAGATCATCCCATTGACAACGTGGTCGGTAATCCTAATGAGCCAGTTCGTACTAGATCCCAGTTAAGAAATTATGCTAATTATGCATGTTTCGTCTCCCTTGTGGAATCGAAAAATGTTAATGAAGCATTGAATGACACACACTAGATTTCTGCTATGCAGGAAGAACTTTTACAATTCGTCATTCACGATGTCTGGTATCTTGTACCTCGGCCTCAAAATATAAATGTTATTGGAACGCGTTGGATTTTTAAGAACAAATCTGATGAAAATGGGGTGATTCTTAGAAACAAAGCTAGACTAGTTGCTCAAGGCTACTCTCAAAAAGAAGGGATAGATTTCAGCGAGACATTTGCCCCTGTCACTCATCTGGAACCTGTTCGACTTCTTTTCGCCATTGCATGTTACTTAAAATTCACACTTTATCAAATGGACGTAAAATCTGCTTTCCTAAATGGAATCTTGTCCGAAGAAATGTATGTAGAACAACCCAAAGGGTTCATTGACCCTAAATACCCTAATCATGTCTTTCGTCTAAAAAAGGCTCTGTATGGCTTAAAATAAGCTCCTAGAGCTTGGTATGAACGCCTTTCCAACTTCTTATTGGATAAGGGTTTTAATAGAGGAGGAAATGACCAAACTCTCTTTGTCAAACATTTTGACAAAAACATTATTATAGCCCAAGTCTATGTAGACGACATCATTTTCAGGTCAACTTCAAACTCTGAAGTTAAATCTTTTTCTGCTATTATGCATAAGGAATTTCATATGTCCCTTATGGGGGAGCTACAACTTTTCTTAGGATTTCAAGTGAAACAGAATTCTGATTGTCTATTTGTTTCTCAAACTAAGTATGCCTTAGACCTTATTAAGAAATTTGGCTTAGATAATGCTAAAGTTACCAAAACATCTATGAGTACTACCATTAAATTAAGCAAAGATGAAAATGGTAAGTCAGTTGATTCCACACTTTACCGTAGTATGATTGGTAGCCTACTCTATCTAACTGCCTCACGACCAGACATAATGTATGCTGTATGTCTGTGTGCTCGTTACCAGAATAACCCTAAAGAGAGCCATTTATTGTGTGTAAAACGTATAATAAAGTACATAAAAGGCACTCTCAATCTTGGACTTAGGTATACTAAGGATACCTGTAGCACCATCATAGGTTATACTGATGCTGATTGGGCCAGTTGTACTGATGATAGTAAAAGTATATCAGGTGCCTGTTATTATGTCGGCAATAATTTAGTTGGTTGGAGTAGCAAAAAACAGAATTGCACATCTTTATCTACGGCTGAGTCCGAATATATAGCAGCAGGAAGTTGTTGTGCTCAATTATTATGGATAAAACAGATGTTTAGTGATTATGGGATTAAAGAAGATCAATTACAATTGTATTGTGACAATCAAAGCGCCATTAACATATCTAAAAACCCGGTTCAACACTCGCGAACTAAGCATATTAAAATAAGGCATCATTTTATACGCGAACTTGTTGAAACTAAGGAATTAGAAATTCATTACCTGCCTACTGATCCGGAACTTGCAGACATGTTCACTAAACCTTTAGACTATAACAGATTTCTGTATTTGTGAAATTCTATAGGCATGGTATGCGCTGATTAAACTCTTAAAACCTTAAGTTTTACCCTTTGTCCATTTGAGACAAAATGGGGGAGAAATTTGAGTTTTATGAGTTCATTTTTTTTTCTTCACATTTCATCTAAACTGCTTGATCTTAGTGTGTATATTTGCAGGAATCTCTTCTACTGATTGTCTACCGTTTCTTGTGTAAAAATTTGTAAATAGTTGAGTTATGTAATTTTTAACTTTCTAGGAAATGGGTAGATAGTATCTTTTGTATAGGACTAGGTTTTATTTTTTTTTGTTCCCTACGAGTTTTAAGCTAACTCAAAGGAGATTTTGTCTCATATTTCCAAAGGGGGAGATTCAAGCACCTTATACCTTTGACTTGCTTAAGTCTATACTGTATAAGTGTTCAACTAGTTTGGAAATAGTGACAAAATTGGTTGTCCATACTAGAATCCAAAAAGCCTCAGATCTAATCTCTCTAATCCTCTTCAATGATCCATGAAGGTATAAAATGAATCACACTACACACAATTAGAAGTGCATACATGGGCATATTGCTTAAAATTGAGTGTGTGTTTAATTCCCCTTGAATTGGTGCTTTAATAATTTTTGGGAATTTTTAAATAATTTTTATAACCTTTTTAATCTTTTTTAATTTTTTTTTTAATAAATGTTTTTATTAATAAAATGGGATAATATAATTTTTGGGGTTAATATTCTATTTTGGAAACTTCTGTTTTCATTAAAATGTTTGGTTGGGTAGGAACTCAAAGCGCTAGAGACTTCAGGGTGATGTTTTGTAATTAATTTGACGCGCGTGTGAGAGCCACTCACAGGCTAACACTTGTCATCCTCCGGGTGAATATATTTGTGTTTGTTATGTGAGAGGGCTGGATGGATGTTTGTTGATCGTTGGATCATTCCTAATCAAGGGTCTGCATGTGTTCTTGGTTAATCCCGGTGCTATCCATATGATCCAATCAGAATCATTTTAAACCACCGCTGTTTTATAACCTTTGGATCAAGTCAAACCTTACAAGACTTGATCACAACCCTTGATTTCCCTCGAACGTCCAGAACCTTCCCTCAGCCCTATAAATACCCTCCTCTTCTCAGCCTTAGAAGACTTTTGGGCATTCGTCTTTCTGAGAGAAAAAAAAAATAAGTGAGAGAAGAGAGAAAAGAATAGAGAGAAGAGAGAGAAAGGGAAACAGTTTAGCCCAAAATCAAACCCTAACCCTTAAACACTTCAACTCAGAAACAAAACTTCGTTTATATATCACCCCAAACACATCCTTTAGTGTTTGAGAGAGAGTAGTTTGTTTTTTATTGAAGCTGTAACCTCATTATCTTTGATCTTGTACACAACTTAAACATTCATGTGAAGATCTTATTTCTTTTTCATAGAAACTTTAGATCTACACTCTGCATGTTACATTTTCACTAGATCTGCATATTTTCTACTTGTTTCAAGAAAATATTTACTGATTTGGTTTTGAAAATGTTTTCTGGTTTCTTCTTACGAAACTTAACTCTGACCTAGTTGGATTCACACTTGGAGGGTTTTCAATCTCATAAATATTTTCAAAAGAGATTGATTAAGGTCTTGACCGATTTCTGAAGCAAGATCTCTGTGGAATCTGGGTTATATTTAAAGGTCAAAAAGGGTTCGAGTTCTGTGAGAAAGAAATAAACTAAAATCACTGCATATAGACTTTATATGTAATTTACTAGGACTGTTTGTAAATCTAAGTGTGTGTGAGTTCATGCATGTGAATAGGAATCACTACACAAACACTTAACACACTACTACACTGAAAGTGTTGTGTTTAAGATCTGAGATCATTGAGTCGACATAAGGAAGCTAAAGCAAAGGAAGTTAGCAAACTGAAGAAACATCAACAACAAATAAGATCTATGAGAAGTTAGAAGGACACCAAGTGGGGTATATTCCTAAACTTGGAATAGGTTGATTTGTGTGCTTGCATGTTGTATTGTTTGTAACTAATTTTTGTTATTAGTGGATTTTTTACTTTTGTGACTTAGAAGTCACCGTGGATGTTTCCTCTGTTGGGAGAGGTTTTACCACGTTAAAAACTGTGTGTTGATTATCTTCATCTACTCATCTCATTCTATAAGTGTGCTGAATTTTTAAAACTGCCTTAGTTTTTTAAAACTGATTACACATTCTTAATTACTCTCGTACATAAGTTTCTTTGTAAACAAATCTTGTTTATAATTTTTTATTTTCAAAAGAAAAGAGTTTCTCCAACAAACAATTCGGAGTTGTTTATACAGTTTAACCTTGTGTTAAACGGCATTAGCGACGTTTTTCACATGATACAAGTCGAGGATTCCTACCTCCATTCTATATATATACACATGCACATATCTCACGGGGGGAAACATAAAGGAAAATAGCAAATATCCATGAGAGACCGAAAGGGCGGAATGGGTGCCTAACACCTTCCTATTTCGAAACTAAGCCTCCGAACCCTTTTCGAATCATTTTGGTTTCGCACACACCAGTATGTCTTTGGATGCCATCCTTCGGGGTGGATTCCTCTTTTTCTTTTGTCTGTTTTGAGTAAAATAGACTGGCGACTCTGAATCTCTCTACATTTTTCACACCTCACAAAATTGACGCCGGTCGAAGCGCTCTCCCGAGAGAGGACACGCGGGACCCAAAGGATTCCTCCTCCCTCCGCGGCGGGGATCGGCGGGGATGGCCACAGTGGCGACTCTGCTGGGGATTTTTATTTATTTTAAGGGCCTGACTCTATTTACATGGATGCTATATTTATTTATGCTTCCCCCCCCCCCCCCCCCATATCTGCATGTTCCCCTTTCTCACATGTATATCCCATGCTTATGCTTATGTTCACACACTTGTAGAAAAACCTCCATGTACACCTCACACCACGTACACCTAGGATCACATATATTCCCATGTTGCACGCATCACCTATCTATACTTGGCGTACCTTTTGGGGTGCTTGTACTTTGTTCTCATCATAAGCTACTAATAAGCGAATCATGCATGATTCACACGACATCACCAAAGAGCATTGATATTGACCAAATTTTACCCAGTAACTGGAGGGTCACTTCATGATGGGAACTGGTCCGGCAGGTCGCAGTTAGCCTAAGCGATATGACTCTCACCTTCCATTGGCCAAGTACCTTCGACGTATATCGAACGGTTCCCCCGCATCGTACCGCTTGACCGAAGTCATGACGGGAGGTATATCGCAGGTAATTCGTTCACGTACGCCGAGTATATCGAATTTGCTCTCACACGTACCATCCTCACGAGGTATATGGTGAGGCAATTCACGTACACTCAGGTATATCAAATGGCTTGTCCACACGTACCGATTGCCCGTAAGAGCAAGACGTATATCGTGGAAGTCACGCCAAAGGGGGGAACCCATGCCGATTCACCCAACCAACTGCATACCCGCATATAGGTGTCAAACCTAGGACACGCACTTTAGATTGCCAGTTTCGACCCGAAACTCTGCCGAAATTCTGGGTCGATCTTCCGCCTAATTTTCGCGCATTTTTAAAATGGGACTCTGTCCGTGAGCCTGGTTACAAGTCCCAAACCGTAGCTTTGCATATATTAAAACCCCACTTTTCCAGGCTCAGGTCTCGTCCGGCATTGCATTTAGGAGAATTAAATACAAGTGATAACATAATAATCATAATAATCATGCTGAGTTCCGTCTCCAAAAACATTTCTCCTTTTCTTATCAAAAATCCAAAAAACATTTCTCCCTTTCTTATCAGAAATCCAAAAAAAAACATTTCTCCCTTTTTATCAAAAATCCAAAAATAGTTCCTTCCCTTTTCTCAAAAAATAAATCTCATCCTACGCCTTCTCAGGTTGATTGCACACCCTTGGCCTGGCTCCCTATTGGCTTAGGTCTGCAGTCAAATCACCCCGGAGTTTTGTCCGCTCCTCTACTACTTCTTCCGAGTCCGGAATCCATCCATCTTCTATGGAGAATTCAGATCAAGCACCAGTCATACAACCGAATCTGCAGACAGTCCTAGCTCAGCTCGTGTCCAAGATTGACAACCTCCAAGCCGAGGTCCGAAAAATGCAACGAAACCAAGTTCCTAGGCCCTCTTCCCTCGTGCTATGGGTCCACCCGAGCCCATCTGGGTCCCGGAAGAATATCAGCACGCTCCGCGTGACCCTCCTGCTAATGGGTCGTCGCCTGCCCAGCCTCCAATGCCAAACATTGCCCAGCCTATGGCTAACTTGCCTCTGGTTGCTGATCCAAAGGAGGAGGAGTTGAACAAAGTTAAAGAGGATCTCAAGATGCTCACCAAGAAGTTTAACTAAGTCAGGATCTCTGGAAATTATATGGACTACACCCATATGTCTTCTTATCCTAAAGCAAGGTTACCCGAGAAGTTAAAAATGCCAAATATCGAGAAGTTTGGAGGGAGTGGTCCCCCGATTATTCATCTTCGCAGTTATCATCGTTCCATGACTCTACTAGGGGATTCTGAAGAAGTGATGGCCCAATTGTTTCAGCAAACTTTGAAAGACAGTGCTCTCCGATGATTTTTATCTTTTGAGGAATCCAGAATCCGTAACTGGGAGGATGTAGCCCGAGAATTCATATCGCAGCACAAATACAACGAAGAGCTTGAGGTCACCCGCCGTGATTTATAGTTGCTCAAACAAAACTCCGAAGAATCACTCAATAACTTTATAGCCCGATGGAGGGAAAAAGCGGCTACCATGACTAATCGGTCGTCTGAAGAAGAACAAGTCAGCATAGTGAAGAAGAATTTCTTGCCCCATGTTTGACCAACCATGGGAGGACAGTACTACCCCCATTTTCGAGCTCTCAGAGAAGCAGGAGTAGAAATCGAAGAGGGTCTTGCCAAAACAGAAGTTGAACCAAAGAAGGTGTCCGAACAGTTCACCCCCAGAAAATATGACAAGCCTGTCAGTGCCGTAGTCTCAACCATCAATAACGTCTCTCAACCAACCACATCATGGGCACCGGAAAGCCACCCTACTCCCGTCCGAAGGGAATACACTGAGCTCCATGCTCCCCTCTCCAAAGTTTACCAAGCCCTGTTAAGCCGAAACCTTATAAATCCCCTGGATCCACGTCCATTACCCAATCCACTTCCCAGAAATTTCAAGACCGATGCTCATTGCGCCTTTCACCAAACAGTTGGCCATACCACCGACCAATACTTCCACCTTCGAAACATAATCCAAGATCTCATTGACCGGGGTACCATCGCCCCACCAGCCAATCCTAAACCAAACACTACTCATAACCCACTCCCAAATCATACCAATGCCATCTTCTTGGAAGGAAACCCAAATTTTGATCCATCAGCTCAAATCACACCCTTATACCCTCGTAAACCCCTTCAACTTTGCCCATATTTCCTCCTACATCCTACTAGCCCCGCTGATCAGTCTTTGTCCCTCCTTACCAGAGCATGCATCGCTGTCCGAACCTGTTTTGAAAGTGGAAGTATGGAATTGTCAGAGGTGTTAAACCAACTCCTAGAGTTCGGGATGAAATTTCCCTCACAGATGATTATCGACTGCCAGAGGTTCAGTACGTTGTTTTTGGAAGCACAGAAATGGGCCCGAGAATCAGATAGGTGGATGGTACCAACCGACAAAATCTGCTTAGATGATGTTGTTTGGATCATGACGGAAGCATTCAGGTATACCAATAACATTTGCAGTATCACCGAGTTACTTGACGCTTTGAAGCTGTAAGGGCACCTGGTCCCTTCACCCTTACACATCCCCACAGAATGGGAAGACCTATATGAAGAAGCCGTTGAGGTTATGGAATGCATTGACTTCACAAGGGAAAACATAATTGTTTCCACTGGATGGGGGGAAGAATTCGAAGTTTCAAATGAAGAACAAGCTTCAGGAGGAAATGGCCCAATAGCTGACTTATGTGGGATGATATCATTTGAGGAACTCCTCAGAGAAATAGATAAGGTGGCAGAACAACCTGAGATTGATGAGGAAACTGGATTTAAGTTTTTCCCTTCTTCAGTAAATCACATGACCAGATCTGGGAGACATTACCAAATTTCAAACTCGCTACCAACCAATGATAAGGGGAAGGGCATTGAAAACCTTCCTATGCCAGAAATGACCCTCGAGGAGAGCAAGATCCTCGATCAATTGAAGAAAACTCAAGCTAACATCACTCTATGGGGGCTTTTCATGTCTTCCCACCTACACAGAAATGCTTTGATCAAATTTCTCACTGGACCCATAGTTCCTCCCTCTACCACACCAGAAGAAGCGGTGAACCTGGTCGGATCCTTGACCTTTACCCGAATGTTGTCCTTTTCTGAAGAAGAAATCCCCAAAATTAGGCCAAATCACAATCATGCACTCAACATCTCCGTCGAAGCTAGGGGAGGGTTGTACCACTCTCTCTCATTGACAACGGATCCACTTTGAATGTCTGCCCACTAAGAACCTTCAAATGTTTAGGTCTGAAAGAAAGTGACCTCGCTCCAACATCCACTGCCGTGCGTGCCTACGATAATACCCGCCGTGAGGTGATGGGATCCATAAAACTTCTAATAGGGGTTGGACCTATAAACCCTGTCGTCGAATTCCAAGTCATCGATATCCCGACCTGTTTTAACCTGTTGCTCGGACGACCCTGGCTCCACAGTATAAAGGGTGTCTCTTCCTCGTTCCATCAGGAATTGAAGTTCTTCGCCGATGGGAGAGTCATCACCATCTTGGATGACGATGGTAACGCCGAGGGTTCAAGCACCAGCAGTCCAATTCTTGAGATACAGCACGGGTCAAATGATATGCTCCTATCAGGTTTTCGAGTTGAACCATCCCTACTCCCGGCAGGGGACGGTTTCAAAGAAAGGGTTTGTCCAGAATATGACCCTCATGGCAATGTCAATGTGATTCAGATGTTCAGAAACATGCACTTCATGCCCGAACTGGGGCTGGGACAAAGGCAGCAGGGGATACTTGAGCCCATCAAACTGAAGAAAGCTTTCCCTCCTTGTGGCTTGGGATATCAACCATCAGAACCAGAACTCAGAATGATCCGCCAGACTCGATCAAAGAGAGGGTTAGACTTCGTCCGAACTATCTCGGGAGATTTTTTTAAATGGATGATTCATCAAGGAGGGTGAAGATTTCCCCTTTTGCGGTTTTCCAGAATCGTGGTATGACCATACAGATAAGAAGATGAAGCTTGGGATGGAGATCATCTTCGAAGACAGCTACCCATGGGCCGAAAGTTACCAATACCAGGTGCCACCGCCTATCAAAGAGACTGAAGAAAGTGACTCCGAAGATTCCTTCAACCTGCAGACACTGGGGCTGACACTTTGCATGGTTCATTCAGGCACTACATCAAGGGACCCATCCTGTCTGATTAAAGCTGCTGATACACCTCTCCTCAACTGGTATCCTGCGCCAGTTCTACCTCTTAAAATCTCCTTCAACCCCAATGTTTACCCTGTTTTATCTACTGTTGTCCATCCTTGCTCAGATGTAATCGAGACCTCTTTTCATGAGGTTCTCAATGTTTTTTTTCCTATCAATGAAATAAACGAAGATTTTGAGTATCTTGTTGTGCCTTACATTAATTGTGTAGATTCTAATCAAACTTTTGATGATGATGATTTTGCAAATGAACAATTCTTAACTGATCTAAATAAGGTTAATAATAAACAACATAATCACGTTCAAGTTAATGAAGAAGAGACTGTTGTTATTAATCTCGATTCTAGTAGCCAACTGCGCGAGATTAGGATAGGAGCCACCCTTGACGAACATGAGCGCGCACAACTCAAAGAATTGCTAAAGGAGTTCGTGGATGTCTTCGCATGGTCCTACGATGACATGCCCGGTATTTATCCCGAAATAGCTCAGCACGAGATCCCCATTCTCCCAGATTCCAAGCCAGTTAAACAAAAGTTGAGAAAGCTTTGCACCGAATGGTCGCTTAAGGTCAAAGAAGAAGTGGTCAAACAGTTGAACGTGGGTTTCATTCGAGTAATCGAATATCCCACGTGGCTGGCAAAAATTGTACCTGTACCAAAATCAGGAGGAAAGGTTCGAATGTGTGTGGATTACCGAGATTTAAACAAAGCTTCTTCGAAGGATGATTATCCGCTACCCAACATCGACATGATCGTGGACAACACAGCCAGTCATGCTCTCAAGTCATTCATCGACGGGTTTGTCGGATACAACCAAATTAAGATGCATCCCGACCACCAAGAGAAAACCACATTCATCACCCCATGGGGAACTTTTTGCTACACCGTTATGCCATTCGGTCTCAAGAATGCTGGGGCTACCTACCAAAGGGCTGCCACAACCATCCTGCACGATCTGATCCATAAAGAGGTCGAGGTTTACGTGGATGATATGATTATCAAGTCCAAAACTAGGGAAGGTCATGTTTCCGCTCTTCGGAAGTTCTTCGAACGACTGCGACAGTATCAGATGAGACTTAATCCACAGAAGTGCATCTTCGACGTTACGAAGGGAAAAATCTTAGGGTTCATGATCAGTGAGAAGGGGATAGAAGCAGATCTCGCCAAGCAAAGGTGTATACTTGAGATGCCACCTCCCCGAACAGAGAAGGAAGTCCGAGGTTTCCTGGGGAAATTATAATATATCAGTCGATTCATCAGCCAGCTAACCTCCATCTGTGAACCAATCTTTAAGCTCCTCCGAAAGGATTCAACCAATGTTTGGAACGAGGCCTGCCAAGAAGCTTTTGATCGAATCAAACAATACCTAACCCAACCTCCAGTTCTCATGCCACTACAGCCTGGTCTCCCTTTGCTCTTATACCTAACCATAACAGACACTGCAGCCGGGGCTTTTTTAGCCCAGTACCTCGAAGACTCCCGCAAAGAAAGAGCCATCTATTACGCCAGTCGTAAGTTGGCCGGATACGAGGTCAACTACACTGCTTTGGAAAAAGCATGTGTCGCACTTATCTGGGTCACCCAAAAGTTGCGACATTACATGCTCGCCTTCCCCATTAAACTAGTATCCCGAGTGGATCCTATCAAATACCTGCTTGAGAAACCCGCCTTATCTAGCCGAATGGCCTGATGGTTGATGCTCCTAACTGAGTTTGATATCGTATATGTCACATAGAAATCCATTAAAGGAAGGGCCATCTCTGACTACCTCGCTAAATACCCTATAGAAGAAGAAGATGTCTGCATCTCCGAATTCCCAGATGAAAACATCCTCTTCACCACTCAAGACCGCCTTCGATGGAAATGTTCTTCGACGGCACTGCCAAAAAAAAAGGGGTATGGCATTGGGATACTTCTGGTCTCCCCAGATAACTCCCACAGTCCCGTCGCCATTAAATTGGATTTTCCTTGCACCAACAACATGACAGAATACGAGGCATGCACAATGGGCCTCCAGGTCGCTCTCGAGAAAGGTATTCAATACCTTGATGTATACGGGGATTCTTCCCTTATCATCGGTCAAGTGCTCAGAAAATGGAAGGTCAAAGACGAAAATCTTCAACCCTTTCATGCCCAATTAGAAGAGTTGGCCTCCCAATTTCGAGATATCACCTTCCATTACCTACCCCGAGCAAAGAACAACCTAGCCGATGCTCTCGCTACTTTGGCTTCCATGGTCGACATGCCCGAGGGAATAACAATGACCCCCTTCCTAGTTCAAAAATAAGACAGACCGACCCATTGCTACCATAGTAAGCTTGTCTCCACTGAAGATCCCGAACTAGTCGATTGCTGGTACTATGATATTTGGTTCCTCCTCAAACGCGGTAGGTATCCCGAGGGTTCTAACAAGAACGATCGAGCTATCCTCCGAAGGCGGGCCGCTCAGTACATCATCTGCCATAAAGCACTACTCAAGAGGAATTTCGATGGAACTCATTTGTACTATATTGCAAGGGCTGACATTGAAAAGATAATGCAGAAAATCCATAGCGGGGAATGCGAACCTCACATGAACGGTCACATGCTTGCCAAAAAGATCATCCAATAAGGCTACTACTGGACCACCATGGCCCAGGATTGCACCGCCTATGTTCGGAAGTGCCCTAAATGCTAACAGTTGTCCAATCTCCAACATCTACCTCCACGGGAATTATACAACATGACTTCTCCCTGACCGTCCTCCACCTGGGGTATCGACATCATAGGAAAAATTACACCAAAAGCGTCAAACGGGCATGAGTTCATCCTAGTTGCCATCGATTACTTCACCAAATGGGTCAAAGCTGAGTCATACGCAGTATTAAATGCCAAGAAGGTGGCCAAATTCATCAAGAAGAATATCATCTGCCGATATGGGGTCCCGCACGAGCTAGTGTCGGATAATGGTTTGCACTTTGAGGCAGAAGTCACAGAAATAGTCAACGAATACGGGATTCAGAGACACAAATCTTCTCCCTACCGACCTCAGACCAATGGTGTAGTTGAGGACGCAAACAAAAACCTCAAAGCCATCATCAGCAAGATGATTGAAAGTTGTAGGGATTGGGCCGAACGGATCCCCTACGCCCTCTGGGGCTATCGAACCTCAATTTGAACCTCTACTAGGGCTACCCCTTACTCCCTGGTTTACGGCATGGAGGCGGTCCTTCCTATGGAGATGGAAATACCCTCGTTATGTGTCATGCTCGAAAGCAAGGTTAGTGAAGAAGACTGGTGCCAAGGCCGTCTTGATGAGCTAACCCTCCTAGATGAACAGAGATTAAAAGCTCTTTACCACATACAAGGATACCATCGCCGAATAGCGTGATCATTCAACAAGAGATTCAAGGACCACGGTGTCCGAGAGGGGGATTTAGCCCTCAAAGAGATAATCGAACCCATTTGGGACCCCAGAGGAAAGTTCAAACCCAATTGGAGCGGCCCTTACATTGTGAGGAAGATCTTGTCCGGCGGTGCCACCATGCTCACTGACCTAGATGGGGAAGAGATGACTCGTCAAGTCAATCTGGACCGTCTCAAGAAGTTCTACCCCTAGTCCAAAATCTCGGCGCGCTACGACTCTTCTCATCGCCCTTCTATTCTAAAAAAAAAAAAAAAAAAAACTCTCTCCATTTCCCTCTACCCAGAACTACGTGGGCCTGATCCTCTGTAAAAACTATTTTCAAACAAATAAGAACTTTTTCAAAAACCCCAGAGGTACGTAGGCAACTCATACTCCTCACGTTAGCACGGAAATATCATTCTTTTCTTATCTCCGAGAACAATAGTTCATTCTAAACATCGACTTGAACAAAAGGATTATGTATGCCTTAGCGATTGGTATAGATAATTCAAAATGAAAAACTCATCAAAAGGCACAGCTGGATGATCAGAAACTTTTTTATTTCATTAATAAGAAACTACAGTACGGATTACATAAGAAAAAGGAACGGATAACTCCCTTCCCCCTACTACCATAAAAACCAGATAAAATCCCCCACATCTGTTACGTAAATAAACTCCCCAGGAGTCCTACCCATAGCTACCCGAAGAGCCTGCACCCTCATCATCCACGTCCTGAGGACCCCAATTTTCTCCTGCCTGAATGGAGTGCCGCAAACACTCCATGGACCGATGAGCCTTAACCATCTTCGAAAAGACCACAACACCCCCTTCCATGGAGTCAGATAAAACAAACCACCTCCGCCCGGTCTCTACTGCCAACATCTAGCTGACTACTTCCCTCCACAACCACTTCATATAATCTTTGGGGACATAGCAAACCTTCCCAACAGACTGAGAGGGACGGGTCGACTGACGCCGATTTTCCCACAGAGATCCTAGCAACAGACGCAAGCGCTCAGTCAAATCTTCTACCGGAAAGAAATTTGAGGTCCTAGGGGGCACGACCTGCGCCCAGCCAAATTGGCGCAAAAGCAGCCAAGGGAAATAAAAAGAGGTCTGCCTGAGATCAACCAACCGCATATATGAATATTCTCGTAGCTCCAGAATAGGCTATAACTTCCCCCACCAAGGCACAGACCAATACAGTCCACGAGCCCCGTACTCCACAAGCCAATTCTCCCAGTTCTCAACATACAGGCCCATGCGGATGAAGTAGCGAGAAAAGAAGTTGGGTAAATTCGACAAAGGATATTTTGGAGGAGTCGACAAGCGGAATCTTTCAAACAACCACATGAACAGCACAGGGCTACCCCTTAAAAAGTCTGAACGGCCTTCTCTCCAAGTATCCAGGCCATTCAGAGTCTCCGCCAATATCACCGCCGCAGCATTACGACGGTATGACATCCATGAGGTTATGGCTGCAAGTTGTGGATCCACACGCACCTCCCCAGTCACCAACAACAATTTTGAAACTAGGACCAGAACGACGGCTCCAGCATAGCCAGCATCACTTACTTCCCGCGAACGCATGGACTGCAACATCGCCGGGAGGGAGATCATCCCTCTGGCAACCAATGACCTGGCCGCCGAAGGCGAGATATGAAGAAGCCCGGCCAACAAATCTCTAGGAGAACGAGAAAATTCGGGTAAAGCCGCGGAAACACTAGGATTCACGCCCAGTATGGCAGAAAACTCCTCGTAGGTAGGAAAAACTTATTCCAACCCAAAGCGGAATACATGGTCTTCGGGGTACCAAATTGTACTTCCTCCATCATCATATTCCACTCAAAAGATCGATTACGCCACAAGGAGACTCGACGCATATTGAAGGCATCATAGTCGACATTATAGGAGCACATAGCTTCCAAGGCTTCGAGGTAATTGGCAAACTCGATGCTTCCAGGGAGAGCCATCTTGCAAGACTAAAAGATGATGGGTGGGTATGAAGAATGCAAAAGGTGTGAGGAAAACACTCCACCCTTCTCCATTTTTATACTTAAAAATCCTCACAAAGGACATAATCCCTGCAGAAATCGAAAGGAACCCTACCCCACAAGGTACTAAAGGCTGAATAGGGTACCAATCAAAGCTTTCAATTGATGGGACTGGACTAAACTGCCGATAGGTAGGCCAGGGTGCTTGCCGATCGGCAACCCCCAATTTTTGGAAATATCCCTTTTTTCCTCTTTTGTCAAACTCCATAAAAATAAATTGATATTCTCAAAAGAATTTCAAGAATCCTGTTCCCTCCTTATGGGAATCCCCATTTTGAATAAAATAACTTTCCTTTGAAAGATTTCTAAAAATATTCCTTTTTTACGGTCTCAGCAGCAAATTAAAAAGCGCATGCATTCATTTCATCATTAAAATAAAAGATAGTCAAAAAATCGCATTGCATTGCATATATATGTTTTCCGTGTTACATCATTTTTGCAGGAAATAAAGAAAAGCCAAAAACAACGGGACTCAGCCCGAACCCACATTTCACTCCCTATCTCTCTCTCTCTCTATCTCTCTCTCTCTCAAGAATTTCCATCCCGGTGACGCGCTCTCTTTCCCTTACGGCGAGACGACACGCCCCTACTACCTGAGCCAGAGTCTCCCCCGGACGAGGCTGACGGCACCAAGCAATAAGGAACAGGGACAACCTCCCTAATGTGGTCATTCGTCGATGATATCCAATCCCTGATGTCCCTGAGCCATGTGGTCGACACCCGGATTTGCTGCAAAGGAAAGGCAGAATCAGTATCAAGCAAAAGAAATCAAAAAAGAGAGGAAAAGGACCGAAAGGTTTACCTCAGGACGAAGGACGTCCTCTGTCAAACCCAGCTCATCCGGATCCATCGCAAGAGGATGATGCAGCATCGACACTTTCCCTCCATCAGCCCGCCGAATGTTGTACGAAGGAGTGTGCAGCCGAATAAAAGGGACCTTCGAGGTCGCCGCCACCGCAGGTGCCGACGAACCACCACCACTGTGGAAAGACCCCACCGCCCGACTCGAACTAGCAGGAGGAAAAGGCAAAGCGTCATGTATACTGGGCGCCATCATCCAGCTCGTCACAAAGTCCATATAATCATACGGTGCGGGCGTATCAGTATATAACGCATAAGACTCTCCAATCATCGCCATAATCCTTTCATCCTCCAATAATTGTCGCTCCCGCCTCATAGAAGTAGGAGGCTGTGCGGGAGGCACCACCACCTCCTCCTCAGCAATCTGACGAATCACCCTCTCCCCGAGGTACCAGGAATGGCCGAACTCGTGCGCCAACAAAAGCCTCATCTGCGCATTCACCCCAGTCACCCCCGTACCCTGAATGGCGGTCCCCCAAGGATAAGTCAATACAAAATCAGAAGAAGCAAAAAACTAAGGCTGAAATGGAAAGAGTCTTACCCTACCACTGGTCAGGTCATTCAAGACCTGACGCAGCGCCTTCCCAAGGCAGCCCAAAAGTCCGTGCCACTGCCAAATGGCACCTCTCAGTCTATGCTGATCGGCACCCCCTATAAATTTCGTGCAAAAATTCCCAAAAAATACCAGAAAGCCTCAAAAATCCCCGAAAAATTCCTAAAAATCCTGAGAAGGATTTAGAACGTTTTCATCAAGAAAATTTCGCACTCCTTCGGGCGACACACCATTTTCCCCAAAGGAGCCCTCAAAATCCAAGCGATTGACCTCTCGGGAAAGGCGCCCGGACTATCGAATCACCTCCTCATCAGACTTCACAACCATCGTCTATCCGGTGCGGTACAATACCACATGGTATTTTTCCCAGCAGAAATCAGAAGAACCACTCGCCCCGAGCGATCTCTCCCAAAGGACAATCCAAATTTTCCCCGGCCCATTCATCATTCCCTAGCGGAATCTCTGATCCAAATTCTTATTCCCAGCGGAACCCCTCTTCCCCAGTGAAATCCTCAAAAACTAAGTGAAATCTCCTCCCGGCAAACTCCGGAGGATCTGTAAGAATCATATGATCACTTCCCCAGCGGAATTCTCTCACAACACCCAAAATAGGTTGTTCCCCCCTACAAGGCCTCCTATAAATCTTCCCCCAGCTAGCAGCTCCACAGCTCAAATCGGAATCAAAAAGCTCTTTCTCCAGCAGAATCAAAATACAATATTTATCTACTCTTGGGTCAAAATTGGCCCCGGTCTTGGATTGTCACCTTAGTTAGGTCAAAATTGACCTCGGTCCTCGGTCGTCACCACTCTTGTGTCAGAATTGGCTCCGGTCTTGGATCGTCACCTTAGTTAGATCAGAATTGACCTCGGTCCTCGGTCCTCGGTCCTCACCACTCTTGGGTCAAAATTGGCCCCGGTCTTGGATAGTCACCTTAGTTAGGTCAAAATTGGCCTCGATCCTCGGTCGTCACCACTCTTGGGTCAGAATTGGCCCCGGTCTTGGATCGTCACCTTAGTTAGGTCAGAATTGACCTCGGTCCTCGGTCGTCAACACTCTTGGGTCAAAATTGGCCCCGGTCTTGGATCGTCACCTTAGTTAGGTCAGAATTAACCTCGGTCCTCGGTTATCACCACTTTTGGGTCAAAATTGGCCCCGGTCTTGGATCGTCACCTTAGTTAGGTCAGAATTGACCTCAGTCCTCGAACGTCACCACTCTTGGGTCAGAATTGGCCCCGATCTTGGATCGTCACCTTAGTTAGGTCAGAATTGACCTCGGTCCTCGGTTGTCACCACTCTTGGGTCAGAATTTTCCCCGGTCTTGGATCGTCACCTTAGTTAGGTCAGAATTGACCTCGGTCCTCTGTCGTCACCACTCTTGGGTCAGAATTGGCCCCGGTCTTGGATCGTCACCTTAGTTAGGTCAGAATTGACCTTGGTCCTCGGTCGTCACCACTCTTGGGTTAGAATTGACCCCGTTCTTGGATCGTCACCTTAGTTAGGTCAGCATTGACCTAGGTCCTCGATCGTCACCACTCTTGGGTTAGAATTGACCCCGATCTTGGATCGTCACCTTAGTTAGGTCAGAATTGACCTCGATCCTCAGTCGTCACCACTCTTGGGTCAGAATTGACCCCGGTCTTGGATCGTCACCTGAATTAGGTCAGAATTGACCTCGGTCCTCGGTCGTCACCACTCTTAGGTCAAGAACTGACCTCGACCCTCTGAATTGGTCATCCTCATCTCCTTAGGTCCTCAGAACTGACCTTGATTCTCTGAATTGATTATACCTAGCATACTTCTTAGGTCCTCAGAATCGACCTCGACCCTCTGAATTGGTCATACTCCCTCAAAAGCATCATGCGGTGTCTAATCGACGGCTATCATTTGTTCCAAACTCACCCGTCGAGGGGATCTTTGGATACCCCATTCTATTACCCCTTAACTCTCCGTAGGTCCCTAGTACCTCCCTTCATCAATATAAACCCAGGTCACGTCCCAGTACTGACCTGGAAGCCATCGGGCACCCCCCGGCTCAGTTTGACCCAAACGTCAAACTCCTCGTCTCGACCGAGACTCAATGAATCTTCAAAGGTCACTAAATACCCTTTCCAACGGTCTGCCCCGTGCGCGATTCGAACTCACCATGCGGACGAACGCGCCATTTGCGTTCGAAACCTGACCTAGAGGCCACCGGGCGCTCCCGGGCTCTATTTGACCTATGTAAACTCTTCAGCTTTACCGAGGCTAAATTAATCTTCGAAGGTCACTGAATACCCTTTCCAACGGTCCATCCAGTGCGTAATTCCGACTTTCCATGCGGACGAACGATCCGTTTGACTCCGAGAAGCCACCGAGCGCTTCTCGGGCGCGGTTGACCAAAGTCTACTCTCTAACCCGGGTCAAACTCTTTGGAATGTTGAAGTAAATCTCCTAACCTTTCCAACGGTATGCCCCGTGCACGATTTGGACTTACCATGCGGACGAACGCGTCGTTTGCGTCCGCGCGATTCTCCGTCCAATGGACCGACAAACGCTTTCGAGCCACATTTGACCCAAAGTCAACTCCTGAACTCGGGAGCGGTCCAAAGGACTTTCGAAGTTCTCTGAAATACCTTTCCAATGGAATGCTCCGTGCACGATTCTGACAAACGGTTTGCCCTCGATGGCCAATTTTTTAAAAAATCTTGAGGTCCACTGTCCAATGGCAGGTCCCAGATCCTGCCTATCGACACCTGCCGATAGGCAGTTCCATGATAGGGCCGATCGGCAGTCCCCTGGGGTTATAAAAGGAGGCCTTGGACTCATTTGCAAGGGGAGCCCAGATCTTATATAAATCTCTCTGAACGAATCCCAGAAACCTCTCTCGAAGGCAGCGTGATTTCAACTTCCAAATCCTCTTTTTACTTCCACTTTCCATCATCCTCTTCATCAAACTTGGGGAATTAACCACTCTCCATCATCATCCAAGTGCAAGGGCTGCTCTCCAACATCCAAGATCAAGCTCAAAATCTTCAAGAAGGTCCAACTTTCTCAACTTTCTCTTAAATTCTCAATAACTTGTTTTTTTTATTACTTAGCACTTTTATCATCTCATCTCACACATCCTAATATACTTTTTATTTAGTATTATTGCACATCTCTTATTTTCATATAAATAAAAACCCAAAAAAACAAGAAAAAGAGGGTTTTTTCATAAATTCCAAGTAGGGATTCTCACACTTTTTCCACATTTTTCTCACAACTAAAACACCTTTTCTACACACACACACACACACTTACAAATAAGAGATCCCACATTTGGGTTTATGGGATAAACCCACCCCTTTGCTTTGTATGCGAAGTACGTGGACTTTGATGCCTTTAGAGGCTACGTAGGCGTCTCGGGGTCAAACTCGAGACTCGAGTCCTTTCTCTCACTTTTTCTCTCATTTCCTATTTTCTCTAAATCTATTTTTTCTTATATTATATATATCCTTAGTCTTAGTAACGTATCACTCCGTGTGCGTTATCATTCCCTTATAATGATCAACGTAGGGGTAATTGCGTAAATCTTATTTTTCTAATATTACTCTTATAATCTTCCTATGGATGACTCTCTTTATCTTTTCCATGATACAAGCCGAGGATTCCTACCTCCATTCTATATATATACACATGCACACATCTCACAGGGGGAAACATAAAGGAAAATACCAAATATCCATGAGAGACCGAAAGGGCGGAATGGGTGCCTAACACCTTCCCATTTCGTAACTAAGCCTCCGAACCCTTTTCGAATCATTTTGGTTTCGTACGCACCAGTATGTCTTTGGATGCCATCCTTCGGGGTGGCTTCCTCTTTTTCTTTTGTCTGTTTTGAGTAAAATAGATTGGCGACTCTGAATCTCTCTACATTTTTCACACCTCATAAAATCGACGCCGGCCGAAGCTCTCTCTCGAGAGGGGACGTGCGGGACCCGAAGGATTCCTCCTCCCTCCGCGGAGGGGATCGACGGGGATGGCCACAGGCTTGTCACTGTCATTAACCGTGATAATTTTTTATAAACTGTCACGGGCTTGTCATGTTTATAAACACTGACAAAACTTATCACGGTCAGGGACCGTGACATGATCGTGATAATTCTAATGAGCTTATTATGGTCCATGACCGTGATAAAAAAAGTTGTCTCACCCAGAATTATCACAATCATTGAACTTGACAAGTGGAACTTGTCAAGGTGAATGACCGTGATAATTCGGCAGATTTGGTATAGTGGTAGTTAGGAGAATATCAGTATGTGTTGTTAGTTGGGCTTTGCCTGACTTCCTTTTATTTTCTTTAGCGGCTTATGTGCCCAATGGGATGGGAGAAGATCGTGCCTCCTCATATAATTATTTTCTTTCTAGTGGATGACTTGATTAAGTCCTTAAGGATGATACAGGGGACTTTATGGTAGCGTCGTCCGCGTCGGCCGTCTACCCGTACGTCACAATCTGTAGGAGGGGATTGGTATGTGCCTGGGGATTATCTGAAATGTTTATATAAGCAGGTAGTTGGGAAGATTTTGGAGGAGAAGACCGGGTAAATATGGCTTATTGCTTTTGATACCATGGAGGAAGGTATTATGGTTTCGTTGAAGCTTGTCAATGCACATCGTTGCATGGAGCGCATCTAGAACACTAATCAGGAGTCAAGACTTGGGGGCCTCCAGGAGCGGGCAATGATGATGAGACAGGGTAGTCTGGTAACTAAGGGCAAGGTATTCTGAAGCTGGTTGTGTTTATGTGTTTTTTCGGGGAGTTTGTATAGGTTTTTAGCATATTTTTAGGACTTTTTTGTGTAGATGGTTATTAGTAAAGATTAGTAGGCTTTAGGTTGTTTGTAGGTTAGAATGGGAGTGGTCTATTTGACTTTCATTACTGATATTTCATGTAATGACTATATTATTTGATTAAAAAATAAAAGTAATTTTGATAATATTTTGTTGTGTCTTTTGATGAATTTTGCATTTGAACTATCTATACCAGTCACTAAGTCATACATAATCCTTTTGTTCATGTAAGTGATGAGATAGACCGGTGTTCTCGGGGGTTAGAAAAGAATATTATTTTGCGAAAGAGAAAGGACTGTGCCTATGTATGTCGTATGGGCTGCCAATGTACCTCTGGGGTTTTGAAATTCTATGAGCTTCATTTTGAAAAATGGTGTTTTGAGGAGATCAGGTCCCACGTAATTTTGAGTAGGGGAATTGAAGAGATTTTTTTATTTTTTTTAAAAAGGCGGGCAAGAAGAGTCGTAGCGCGCTGAGAGTTCGAATTAAGCGTAAAACTTCTTGAGACGGTCCAGATTGGCTGGACGCGCCATCTTTTCTCCGTCGAGATCTGTGAGCATAGCGGCACCGCCTGACAAGATATTTTTCACGATGTAAAGGCCGCTCTAATTAGGTTTGAAATTCACTATGGGGTCTCATATGAGTTCTATAATTTCTTTGAGGGCAAGGTATCCTTCTTAGACACCGCCGTCCTTGACTTTCTTGTTAAATGATCACATTATCCGGTGATGGTACCCCTGTATTTGGTATAGATCTTTGAGACTCTTTTCATCTAAGACTGAGAGTTCATCGTAGTGTCTCTGATGTGAGTCTTCTTTATTGACCTTGATTTCGAGGATGACACGTAAAGAAGGTAGTTTCAATTCGATGAGGAGAACTGCTTCCATGACATATACCATAGAATAAGGGGTATCCCCAGTAGGCATGCTGATAGAGGTGCGGTATCCCCAGAGGGTGTACGAGATTTGGGCGGCACTTTCTCTATAGCTTTCGATCCTCTTGCAGATAATGGTTTTGAGGCTTTTGCTAGCAATTCGATAGCGTCATTAGTTTAGGGTAGGTAGGGAGATGGCTTGTGTCTTTGAATTTCTGTAGCACCTTGTAATTTTGAGGATTTAAAATTTAATTATTTTTGGGAGTTATAAAAATATTTAAATTGGAGAAACTTAAATTCATTAGTTGGAGAATTTATTTAAGTGAGCCTAATTATTTATAATTGGCGACTTTTAAGTTTAATGGTTCAAAATCTAGTGTGTCACATTTTGAGGTCGAAATTGAGAAATTTCAAAAAGTATCTCGGATGGCAATTTTGAGTGCGTGGTTGCGTCTAAATTGGTCGAGATAGTCAGAAAAGAGTACTCGGGGGTAGTAATTGGGTCTCAAGGTATTTTTGGGCATAGCCGGGCTCAAACGAGGTCAGTTGGGCCTTTTTAATTAGGCCCACATGGCCAAAAACGGGATTTAGGTTTCTAACCTAATTGAGAGATGAGGGAACGACAGCCAACACAAAATCTAAGCCAAGGGCTTGAGAGGCAAATTGGGGGAAAGCAAATCAAGAGCCAAATTGGGGATCTTGGAGCCAAATTAAGGGACTAAGCCAAAGGATGAGACACTACGAACGATTCCAGGCAAGTGGTTAACTGTTGTGATTTCTAAATTTATGATAATCAATTCATATCATAGTGATGTGTAAATCAAAATTTCGTTTTGGGCGTGTGACCAAAATTTAAATTGGGTTTTTGGAAATTAATTTACCTTAATGGGATTGAGGGTGAGATTTATTGTGTTTATGGTTCTAGAATGTAGAGGAATGAATCATATGTTAAAAACCAGTGAGAATAGATGGTTAATTGCTGATAAAATGAATGAAATTCGTATTGGGGATTTGAAACCCGAATAATACCCAAATCGGGAAAACCTTGGAATTTATGGATATTGATGATGAATTTAGGTCTATGGGATGTTTAGGCCCTTTCCTTATATGGAGGATGTGTTATTTGTATTTGGGTAAGGGCTTAGGTTGAGGATTTAGGCTTTAAGTTTCATCCATGGCTGACAGTGGCTGGAGAGGACGATTACTGGAACGATATCGATCAAAGATGGCGAAATCTGGGCAGTTCGGCCAGTTTGTTATATAAAGGGAAATTTAGTAAAAGTTAAGTTTCATATATTAATTAGTGATAAATAATTATGAAACAAATATTTCAAACAATTATGGGAGAAAGTAATTGGGACTAGGATAAATTTATGTGGGGCACTTAATGGACAAAATTGAGAGGTTTTATTCCAAAATAGTGAAATACGGATCAAGTGAGTGAATCTGGGTATATTGGTCAAGCGACCCCAAGATATTGAATTAAGTTTGGAGATAAACTATTTAATTTAGAGTCGGGATATAGACTCGGAAAATAATAAATTTCGGGCCAAGTGAATCGAGTCCGGGTATGTTGATAATTATAGGCAAATATAATTGGGAAATTTATGGAAGTAAATGTGTGACACATTATAGGCGAATATGTGGGTATGATATTATGAGATGTAAAATGTACCAAGTGAGCGAGTCCGGGTATATTGGTTAAGTGAAACCAAGTTATTAAATTAATAAGTGATAATTAATTTAATTAGAGCCAGATTGTAGACTCGGGTAGGATTAAATTAATAAGTGTGATAATTAATTTAATTAGAGTCGGATTGCAGACTCGGGTAGGATTAAATTAATAGGTGTAATAATTAATTTAATTAGAGTCGGATTGTAAACTCGGGAAGGTATTAAATTAATAAGTGTGTTAATTAATTTAATTGGAGTCGGACCATAGATTCGGGAAAAGCATTATATAAATTGAGGTGCGAGTTAAATATATAAGAGTCGGACCATAGACTCGGAAAGATGATAAATTATTAAGTGAAAAAATTAATTACGTTGAATCGGGCCACAGACTCAGGAAATTACAGGCAGTGTACGGAATTTTTAGTACACGGTAAAGTCGGGGTTTATAATTTATATATACGGTGTAGTGATAGTATATATACGTGTATATATTGTGTGTGATACTAAATATCCGTGACTAGATATTTATTCAGTTTATATACTCTAGTGCTATCAAGGGAGGTTGTGCGATGTGCTTGAATCCATTAGCTTGAGGATTAGGGCGAGTATATCCCCAGGTCATAGCGTCCGGTATATATGGGTGAGGGATTTATGTCACTTTCAGGGAAGGAATATGACCGCCTCCACTACGTTTATATTTTGGGCCAAGTTGGTGTGCGATTCCAACTTGGGGAAACTAGGTTTTGTGAGCACACCTAGTGAGATAGCATTTTAGAGGGAATCATCCGGCGAGGGTATACTCGAAGGGATGGATGTACGTATGTTATATGTGTGGATGTTGTAGTAAAGGTACGTATATAATGGTAGTAAATATTATATACAGGTAATAATACAATGTGTGATGTATTTACTTTATATAATTTGTGACACGGTTATATGATACTATTTAAGAGGAATTAATTATGTTAATTGTGAGATAACTTATAATTCAAGAATCATTAAGGGAAGGTTATACCAGGACTAGTTGGACAGGGTAGTACAATTAGGTAGGGTTAAGGTAACTGTTAGGTGTGCACAATAGTGGAGGGGTGAGAATGTTCACAAGGGAGTGCGACACTAACTTAAATATGAAGCGCATTCATGCATTTTAAATTACTGCAGTTAATTCACTTGCTAAATATTTTCAAAATGTTTTGTGTTCTAACCCTTGCTATAAAACTAGTTTCAAAACCTTTTAGGTGTCCAGCCACAGGGACGCCAGGATTGATATTCTATTCCAGGGACACGGAGCTGCGGCATATATGGATGCTAGCAGGAGTTTGGATTAGACGCATCATTCATTCATTCCTAGAGTAGGAATCTTGTATCAGTTTCAGTTTTATTTAGGGCATGTCGCCCAGACTTTTAGTTTCGTTTTCAAATTTTTTTTATTCCGGTGTTGAATATTTGTATTGGATTATTTCACTTTGGTGGCCGATGGTTTATTCGGCAAGTTGTGTAATTAATTATTCGGTTGAGTTTTATTCAGTTGTGTGAATGATTTATAATTATTTCCGCATGTACTATTTTGTTTAATTAAAAAGTTAAAATTTGGCACCAGCTTTTGGAATACTAGGTGGTTAGTATGTTTTAAAAAGTTTTCGACAGTGATGCTAAGGATGATCCAACTGAGAATCCTCTTTTAATTTGGTATAGGACTGATCACCCAGTATTTTATTAGGCGGTGTGTCACAATTTCGTATTTGCCGACCAGTTCTGTGTTGTCGGATTCAAAATGGAGTCCATTATATGATACCAACTCATGGGGAACCCCGTAATGGCAAATAGTATTCTTTCTGATGAACTTGGCCACTTTATGTGCATTCAGCACTGCGTACAGCTCGACTTCGACCCATTTTGTGAAGAAGTCAATGGCGACCAAGATAAACCCATGCTCTTTTGAAGCTTCGGGAGTGACCTTCCCTATGATGTTTATGCTCCAGGTGGAGAAGATCCAGGGAGAGGTCATATTGTACAACTCTCAAGGAGGCAAGTGTTACAGGCAAACTGTTGGCATTTAAAAAATCTTCGAACACAGACAGTACAATCTTAAACTATAGTAGTCCAATAGTACCCTTGACGAATGATTTTCTTATCAAGCATGTGGTCATTCATATGGGCCCCTCATTTCCCGTTGTGGATCTTCTGCATTATTCCTTCAATATCATCCCCTACTATGCAATGCAAATGGGTTCTATCAAAGTTTCTCTTGAAAAGTGCTTTGTCGCAGATGATGTACTGGCCAGCTAATTTGTGAAGGGTCGCGTGGTCTCTCTTATCTGCATCTTGGGGATATTTACCATGTTTGAGAAGGCACCAAATATTATAGTACCATAACCCGGCCATATCAGGATCTTTTTCAGTGATGATCTCGATATGGCAATAGTGTATGGCCGTAGCTTATTTTTTAACCATGAAATGAGTCATTGTTATTCCCTCGAGCATATCGACCATAAAGGAAAGGGTTGTTAGGGACTCGGTTAAGCTGTTCTTCAAGCGAGGAAAGCAATGGAAGGTGATGTCTTAAAACTGGGAGGTCATCTCTTCCAGGTGGGCATGGAAGGGTAGGAGCTTCTCATCTATGAGTTTCCATTTTATGAGGATTTATTTGATAATGAGGGCAGAGTACCCATCGATGTCTAGGTTCTTGATACCTCTCTCGAGGATGATCTTGAGGACTACGGTGCATGCCTCATATTTTGTCATGTTATTAGTGCAAGGAAAGTTTAGCTTAATAGCAATGGGGGTGTGAGAGTTATAACGAGAAATTGGTAGCATCCCAATATAATACCCTTTTTTGTTGGCTGCTCCATCCAAGAACAAATACCATTATTAGAGGTGCAAAGAATGTCTTCATCTCGAAACTCAGAGACCCAAACATAGGTTCCATCCATAGGGTAATCGATAAGGTAGTCGGATATGACCCTCCCGTCTTTCTGTATGACGTACACAATATCAAACTCGGTTAGTAACATCAACTAACGGACCACTCGGCTTGACATATCAGGTTTCTCTAGTAGGTATTTTATGGGATCCATTTGGGATACTAGTCTGATAGGTAATACAAGTATATAATGACGTAGTTTCTCTGTGACCTAAGCTAGGGCGATACATGCCTTCTCCAATGCATTATAGTTGACTTTGTATCCAACTAGCGTAGTAGATGGATCTTTCCTTGAGGGATTCTTCGATGTATTGGGCTAGTAAATCCCCTACTACAGTATCAATGATGGTCAAGTTTGGGAAAATATAAAGACCGGGTTGCAAAGGCATGAGCACCAAAGGTTGGGTAAAGTATTGCTTGATTTGGTCAAAGGCTTCTTGGCATGCCAGGTCTTAGACTTTGGGTAAATCCTTCTGAAGAAGTACTAAAATGAATTCACAGATAGAGGTCAGTTGGTTGATGAACTGATTGATGTATTACAGCTTAACAAGAATCCTTTTAGTTCTTTATCCATCCGGGGGGTGGCATCTTAAGTATGGCTTTCAGTTTAGCAGGGTCTGCTTTAATTCCTTTCTTGCTGACTATGAATCAAATGAGTTTTCCTTTGGTGATGTCAAAAATGCACTTATGTGGGTTGATATGCATCTAGTACTATTTTAGTCGCTTGAAGAACTTTTAAAGGGCGAGAATGTGACCTTCCTGAGTTTTAAAATTGATGATCATATCATCAACATAGACCTAGATATCTTTATGGATGAGGTTGTGAAGGATGATTGTGGTATTCCATTAGTATGTAGCCCTAGAATTTTTTATCCCAAACGGCATGATGGTGTAGCAGAAAGTTTCTCGGGGGTGATGAAGGCAGTTTTGTCTTGGTCGTTAGGGTGCACCTTCATCTAGTTGTAATCGGAAAATTCATCAAAAAATGACTTGAGGGCATGTATGGACGTATTTTCTACAATCATGTTGTATTTGGCATTGGGTAATCATCTTTCGAGGATGTCTTGTTCAGATCCCAGTTATTGACGCAGATGCGGACTTTTCCTCCTGACTTCGGCATGGGGACAATGTTTATAGGACATGTAGGGTTTTTAACTATGCAAATAAATACCACATTTAATTGTTTGACTACCTCTTCTTTGACCTTGATAGACCATTCGGTTAAAATTTTCCTCAATTTTTGCTTGGCAGGTTTGTATTCTGATAATGTGGGGATCTTGTGTTAAACTATCTCTGGATCAATGTCGGGCATGTCATCATAGGACCATGCAAAGACGTCTATGAAATGTTTCAATAAATCTCAAATTATGCCCGCTCATACTCGTTAAGGGTGGACCCTATCCTAATCTTGCATAGAATGCTACTAGAATTAAGATTAATAACAACATTCTCATTCTCATTATCATTAGTTTGAACGTGATTATGTTATTTATTATTTTCCTTATTGAGATCAGTTAAGAATTATTCATTTATAAAATCATCATCATCATCAAAAGTTTGATTATAATCAATGCAATTAATGTAAAGCACAATAAGATACTTAAAACCTTTATTTATTTTCTTATCGGGGAATACAACATTGAGAACCTCAGAAAAAAAAGCCTTAATTACATTGACACAAGGAAGAGAGGAACCAGAAACAAGTCTAGGGGTCTCTTGAATGGGATAAATGGCAAGATTTAGCTGCATTTGAATAGGCTGGACCGGGATGGCATGCCAGTTCAGGAGAGTTATATCAGCAATTGTGATCTTTACGGATGGGTTTGATGGCGCAATGTCTTGGCAAATCATGCAGAGACTTAACCCCAGTATCTACAGATGAAAAGATTCCTCGGAGTTGATACGTTTGGAGTTTTCAGTTATTATCATGGTTTTATCGATAAAAGGTTTCACCTCATGCTTCCAGTCCTCGCCCTAATTGTTATTGTCTTAAATGAGGATCTTTATCCCTAGTTTCATCTTTTTATCAGCGGGGTCATACCATGGCTCGAAGAATTCACAAAAAGGGAAGTCTTCGCCCTCTTTGATAAATTTTCCATTCAAGAGTCTCCTAAAATAGTCTTTTCATCTTTTAGGATTCTTTTCGATCGTGGTCGATGAAGTGCTTTGAGTTCATCTAGTGAAGGTTGGTAGCCTAAGCCGTATTGGGGAAAGGCCTCCTTTAGGACTATTAGCTTAAGAATCCCTTGATGGCACAGTCTTAGTCCCATTCCGGGCATGAAGTGCATATTTTTAAACATCTGGATTACATTGACGTTACCATAAGGGATATGTTTTGAAAAAACTCAATCCTTAAAATGTTCTCCTGCTAGGACAGGGAGTGGATCGATTCTGAAGCTGGAAAGGAGCATGTTATTGGACATATGTTGAATTTACAATATTGGGTTACTGGTGTTAGAATTGTTTGAACTGTCATCATCCCCGAGGATGATGATGACTTGACCTTTAGCTTTATATGGAGATAGGAAGACACCCCTAAGATATTGTGGAACCATGTACAGCCAAGGAGCGAATTGAAATAGGCAGGTATATCGATGACTTAGCACTCGATCAAAGGGTTGATAGGGTCAGCCCCTAGTGTAATCTTTATAGAACCCATCACTTCTCAATGGGTATTATCATAGACATGCATGGTAGCAGATGTGGTATGAGATCACTAACTTTCAATACCAAGCATTTGAAGGTTCTGAGATGACAAACATTCAGAGCGGATCCATTATTGATAAGTAATAGTGAGATTGTCTTCCCTAAAAATTTGACGGAGATGTTGAGAGAATAATTGTGATTAGGGACAAACTTTGGGATATCTTATTCGGATAAGGATAAAAGTGTAATAGAGGTTAAGGATCCAACCATATTTATGACTTCTTCAGGTGTGGAAGGGGGAGAAACTCTGAGTCAAGTGAGGAGTTTTATCAGGGCATTTCGGGGTAGTTGGGCAAGCATAAAGATTCCCCATAAAGTTATATTGGATTGGGTTTTCTTGAGATGGTCGAGAACTTTGCTTACCTCAACGGTCATTTTCGGAATCGATAACTCTTCAACAATTCCCTTTGGGTTGAATATAGACTTTGTTGATTTCCCCCAATAATTCTTTGAAAGAGATCATTATGCACAACTCGTAACTAAACTGGATTCTTTATAGTTCGGTTTATCATTTGAGTTATCGAAGTTATACCCCCATCATGTGGCATTGATGTCTTACTTACAAGAGTGATCAATGAACTCGAAAACCTCTATGGTTTCATCATATAGATTTTCCCACTCAACGAAAAAATGCACAAGTTAAGGGACCAGTCATCCCTGAAGTTTTAAGGTTGCGAGTAACTCAGGGATGCTGCATATCTCTCCTATCTGAGAAGCACATCGGTCATGATCTTCATGATGTCATTCAAATTGATTTTCTCAACAGGTATTACCCAATCATATGATTCTCGATCCCACTTTCGGGCTTCTATGAATAAACCACTGAATCTCTTGTAGTCAATTGACATCTCTGCGCGCAATTTCGGTCCAAACTTTTGTAGTTGATGTAATACTGTAGGCAGTTCCATATCTCCCCCTCTAATCGGGTGCTGACGATAATAAAGGCTCACTTGAGGAGCGATAGAGCTTGATAAGCAAGGCATATGGGGTGAAGGAAAAATTATGGGCAGACCTTGAGAGGTTTGGTGAGACTGTGGGTATGATGGGAACTATGACAGGCACAAATTGAGTGAAAGGGTCAAAATCTAGGTTATCGGCCTTGGTACTGCACGGAGCTAGGATGGCCATCAATCTGGCTAAACATTCGACGTTTGGTTGGTATTCTCCATGAACACCTTGCGGAGGTAGATCTCAAATTCGTTCGAAGCAGCATAGGAAGCAGTGGATCTTCGTGGTGGTTTGACGGAAGACCAAAACCAATGGGTAGCCAAGCCAAAGTCGGGTATGCGATTGACCTAAGAGGGAAAAATGATTTTGGTTTGTGTTTCGAAGAAAAGGGGAGTATTTTTGGTGTTTTTTAAAAAGGAGAAAAATATTTTTGGGGGGTTATTTTAAAAAAGAGGAAAGATATGTTTTTGGTATTTCTTGTTTTGAAAAGAGGGAAAAAAGAAGATGCCTCACCATGATGATGATTATTATTATTATTATTATTATTATTATTATTATTATTATTATTATTATTATTATTATTATTATTATTATTATTATTATTATTATTATTATTATTATTATTATTATTATTATTATTATTATTATTATTATTATTATTTTATTATTATTTTATTATTATTATTTTTATTATTATTATTATTATTATTATTATTATTATTATTATTATTATTATTATTATTATTATTATTATTATTATTATTAGGTATTCACTTGTATTATATTTACCTAAATGCAAGAAAAATGTCGAAGAACCGAGACTGGGAAAAATAGGGTATAAGAATATAAGACGCGGTTTGACTTGTTTTCAGGCTCGCGAATAGGATCCTGTCTTTTCATTTAAAAAAAGAAAGAAACAGCGTAAAAATTCGGGTTGCCTAGTGACCTAGAATTTTGGCATATTTTTGCATCGTAACTGGAAAACTAATTATGAGTGTCTTAAGGTATACACTTATATGAGTTTTATAATTTTGGTGGGTTAGTGGAAGGGTTTTCCCCTTTGTCGTGACTTTCACGATATATCTCTTGCCTATAAGGGCAATCATTCATCGGTACGTGTGGACAAGCCATTTGATATACCTAGTGTACGTGAATTGCCTCACGATATACCTCATGGGTATGGGACGTAAGAGAGAGAATTAGATATACTCGACGTATGTGAATGAGATCTCTGCTATATACCTACCGTCATGAGTTCGGTCAAGTGGTACGACATTGGAGGAATCGTTCGATATACGTCAAAGGAATGAGGCTAATAGAAGGTGAGAATCATATCACTTAGGTTAACCATGCCCCAGTGACGCTGGCACCCATCATAAAGTGACCCCCCAATACAGGACAAAAGTTCAGTCAATATTGTTATGCTCTGGTGATGTAGTGTGAAAAATGCACGAGTCTTGATTAGTATCTTATGGAGAGATTTTTTTATTTTCATGCTAAGTAAGGGGAGTACTACCACTATGAGGGAGAATATACAAATAGCATGGATTATGAAGACTATACTAAGCATGGTGATTGAAAACATATGAATATATATAAGTGAGCGTGAGAATAACATGGAAAGAGTTTAAGTGGTCAGGTGAATATATGCAAGTGAAGGTGTATGCTAGTGAGCCTAAGCATGGATCAACTACATGTGGTGTGTGAGACGTGTAAGTATAGGTGAAACTATATACAAGTGTAAGTGTGTGAAGTGAGCGTGAAGAATATATTCAAGTGGGTGTAAGGTGAACCATGGTGAGCATGTAGATGTTAGTGAATAATGATATATACATGAGAAGGGAGCATGGTGGAATAAGCTTGAGATAAATATACAATTAATAATCAAAGGATTAAATGGAACAAACAAGTTGGAGCATATGTACACATGTAGAAAAAGACAGAGAGTAAAGAATAACACCAATGTAGAAATATAGTCTAGTCCTCTAGAATATATCCCAATGGAGTCGCCACTATAGCCATTCGGTTCGGATTCCTCTGGCGTGCGAGATCGGGCCTCAAAGTCAGGATGATGGGGGAAAGAAGGAAGGAAGAATGCTCTCTCTCTCTCTCTTCCCTTTTTTATCCTTGCACGTGAGGGGATTCAAGGATATGGGGTTCCTCTTTCTGCCACTCGCATCGGTATCCTCGCGTTGCAGCTTCAGATATAAAGTCGATCGTCATCAAATCGGGGTAACACGAAGAGATAGAGTCGCCATCCTATTTTTCTCAAAACAGGCAAAAGAATATCTCCACCTCGAGAGAACGGCATCAAGGTCAAACTGATGCATGCAAAATCAAGTGATTAGAGGGCCCGTGGACTAAGTTACAGAATGAAAAAGTGTTTGGCACCCATTCCAACCTTTTCAGTCTCTCATGGGCTCATGTTAATCTTATCCTCTTTTTTTCTGTGATGTGTGTGTACATGTGTATAATATAAATAATGGGAAAATGGAATTAATTAACTTATGTCATGGAACAGACACAATAGAATCATTCATAGGAGTGTACCTAAATTTAATGATAAAAATATGATGTAAGTATTCATTGAATCACAAATCGCTATGAAAGTGAATGTGTATGTTGGACAAAACACAAGTATGTAAGAGTCTACAACTCACAAAATAGATGTAAAAGATATTTAAAATGGAAAAAGGAGGACTCAAATCTAAGGATTGGCTCAAGATTCCTACGTAGCCCAAGGGGCATCAAAGTCCACATAGTTTGAAAATAACATAGGGGTGGGGTTCAACCCATAAATACAAATGTAAGATTCCTCTTATGTGTTTTTAAGGTAAATGTGTTTAAGAATGAAAATGAAAGTCTCACTTTTGGAATTTACAGACAAACCATCTTTTTTCCTTTCTTGATTTTTTTATGAAAATTGGTTATGTGCAATACTAATAATAAAGAGAAAAGATTAGTTAATGTGAGATAATGAAACAAAAGCACAAAATGGAAATAAGATGAATAACTCTAAAAGTGAGTAAACTAGAAAAAAGTGGTTGAGAAACGGACCTCCTTATGGATGCTTATTGTTGAATTTGAAATGTAAGTATGTTGATTTTGAAGTAGTGTGGAGGTGATGTGGTAAGGTAAGGTAGATAACCAAGTGAGGTTAGGAGGTGAGGTAAGACAATTTTGACACCCCGCCTAATAAAATATCGGGTGATCAGTCCTATATCAAATTAAACAGGAATCTCATCTGGTTCATTCTTAGCATCGCTGTCAAAAACTTTTGAAAACTTACTAACCACCTAGTATTCAAAAGACATGGTGTCAATTTTTTCTTTTTATTAAACATCCCAACAACGAGCGAAATAATATATAATTAACCATTCACACAAACACTGAAATGAACAATACTGGACAATAATAAATATAATCCTTGCCGAGACAACCATCAGCTACAAATTAAATAACAAAAATAAACCACAAGAGGAATAAACTGAATACATCATATGGCTAGAACAAAAGTAATAACTAGGGCGACATACCCAAAGGAAACACTGACTGCATCCTACTCTAGGAATTAAATGACTGAACGGCTAAGTCAAAGTCCTGCAACATCCATATATGTTGCAGCTGCGTAACCTTGGAATAGAACAATTATGGCATACCTGTGGCTATGCACCTAAAAGGTTTTGAAAATATTTTATAGCAAAGGTTAGAACCTAAAATATTTGAAAATATTTAGGAAGTGAATTTAAATGTAGGAAATTAAAATGCATGAATGTTCTTCATATTGAAGTTAGTGTCGCACACTCTTTTAAGGAACCCTTCACCCCTCAACTAATGTGCACACCTAATGTCCTTCCATATCACCCATCTAGTTATCCACGCCGTAACTAGTCTTGTCACACATATCCCATGATTTTCCACTCTCTATCCCTAGTCAGTTTAGTATACTTTATAAGTTATTAATCTCATTAACTTATTTAAGTCATTTCTCCTTTAAAGCCATATAACATTCTCATGAGTTATACCACTTATACGATTCACACCACGTATATGAGTTATCACTACACCAAAAATAGTAAATTGTCACACCCTGATATTAAAAATTTGGCACAGTTTAAAACTGTGCCAGATTCTAGCACGGTTTAATGAAAATCTGGCACACTTTAAAACAGTGCCAAAATTTGGCACTGTTTTAAAGTGTGCCAAAATTGAGTACAGTTAATTAAAATATAAAAGCCCTAAAAAAATAATAACCCTCACATTTTTTTTCTCTCTTGCTCACTTTGATCTCTCTTTCTAGTTTTTCTCTCTCTCTTTATCTCACCTTGGTAAAGAAGGTTCGAGGATAGCCACATAACCGTCTTTCTCTCCTACCTCACGATCGCTTTCTCCTCCGCTCCTCCTCTCCGCCATGATCTCAGTTGCTCCTCCTCTTCGCCTGATCTCAGCCGCCCGCCGCAGCCCATGTTCGGAACCCAACCGCAGTTGAGCAGCGAACGAAACCTAAGCTACTTCAGATACTGAGGGAGCAACAACAAACCAACTTCTAAGTTCCAATCATCTGAGACTTCATTCAACTTCCAATTTCTGAGGAGGTAAATTTTTTTTAACCAACTTCCAAGTTCCAAGAATTTAGTTTATTGTAAAAATTAGAACATTGTTATAGGGTTAAAATTATTAAATTAGTTTATTGTAATTTATGAAAAACATTGTTAAATTAGTATTGATTAAAGTATTGATTATTGTATGAAAAACAAATATTAACTTAGTATGAAAAATATTGTTAAATTATTAAAGTATTGATTATTCGTTATTGAGTCCTTGTTTATTCCGTAATTATATTAGTTTTCTCATTTTTTTCGCTAATTTTAATTGTCGAAACAAAATTTGGAATATATTTTCAAATTTATGGCAATTATGTTAAATTTTTTTTATTGTTATTTAAAATTTAGGGTAATATTTTGTTGAGGTATTTTGAAAAAAGTTTGCAAACAAAGTGGGAGCAAAAAATGGGTGCATATAAATATTAACATTTTTAAGATTAAAAATTTACAAAAGAAGTGAAAATGGCCCTAAAAAAATCGCGTCGGGGGCTCTCGCCCCCGAACCTCCGGCCTTTGTAAAAACATTTCACACCCCCTGACCGAAAATCCTGGGTCCGCCACTGGCCACCACCATCACTTTGCTCTCTCATTGTGGTCAAGCCACCACCTGCCGGTGTTAGCTGGCTTTGATTTGCGCAGGTCGGGTTCGGGGCTGGCGGTGGTGGCGGTTTCGGGTTAGAGGGATCCAGGGTGCCAGTTTTGGGTAAGATGGATCCGGGGTTAGAGGGATCCGGTGCTGGTGTTGGGCGTGGTGGCGGTTTCGGGGCTGACGGGTTGAATTACAGGGATTTCTTAATATGAGTAAGAAACTATTTCTAGTACGTGTATATCATTATACGCAAAAGAAACATTGAACACGTTTGTAGCTTGTAGTTGTTGTATAATATTGCATTATTAGGGTTTGATTTCATCTTTTCATAAATTTAATAGGATACGAAATTTGGTAACATAAACATGGAGGGCTAAATACTATTATTCTTGTTATCAATTATTACAAATCATGGTTAATTAGTATGGAATTCAGTGGTAATTAGTTAGTTATATAATGATTCGATAATTTCAGAGTTCTATTGCATTGAGAAAATTAAAGCAAAATTAGATCAAGAGTTCAGGGTATAATCAAAATTTGTGTTATCGTCTACTTTACACAGGTCAAAAGTGTGCTAGATCCGTTAGCTTGGGAGCTGATTCTGTCCAAAGAGATGATGATTCTGAATCTGAGAGCGAGGTGATTCATACATTACATTATGAGTATTTTTTACTTAAGGGTCTCGCTAAGGGTAAAATTAGACTTTGATACCTCTTTAGTACATTTTTTGTCATCGAATATAAAATGACTTACTTTATAAGCTTATTCAGTTAAATTGGTGGAAGGGATTTGCTGGTGGTTTGGTTTTGGAATTTGCTGCTGCTGTTAAGTTTATTTCAAATGTTAAAACATGTTGGATTTAACGAATAAACAAATGAAACTATGTCAAAATTTTCTAAAATCAATAAATGGGACCAATGTAACTTGTAAGAACTAACCGCGTAGTCCCGGGTCTCCTGGTTTGAGAATACGATGATAATTTGCAAAAATCACACTTAGACTTAAAAACATGCCGTAAAAGGGTGAAACCCCAAACCAACCCCCTAACGACCCCGTAGGAGGCACGAACACCTCGCACGGGACCAATGTAACTTGCTGGAACTGACCGCGTAGTCCCGGGTCTCTCGGTTTGAGAATACGACGATAATTTCAAAAATAACACTTAGACTTACAAACATACCGTTAAAGGGTGAAAACCAAAACCAGCCCCCAAACGACCCCGTAGGAGGCACGAACACCTCGCACGGGACCAATGTAACTTTTAGGAACTGATCGCGTAGTCCCGGCTCTCCCGGTTTGAGAATATGACGATAATTTGCAAAAATCAACACTTAAACTTAAAAATAAGCCATTGAAGGATAAAAACCCAAACCAGCCCCCAAACGACGCCGTAGGAGGCACGAACACCTCGCACGGGACCAATGTAACTCGTAGGAACTGACCGCGTAGTACCGGGTCTCTCGGTTTGAGAATACGATGATAATTTGCAAAAATAATACTTAAACTTAAAAATATGCCGTTAAAGGGTGAAAACCCAACTTAACCCCCTAACGATCCCTAGGAGGCCCGAACACCTCGCACGGGACCAATGTAACTTGTAGGAACTGATCGGGTAATCCCAGGTCTCCCGATTTGAGAATACGACGATAATTTGCAAAAATCACACTTAGACTTAAAAACATGCCGTTAAAGGATCAAAACCCAAACCAGCCCCCAAACGACCCTGTAGGAGGCACAAACACCTCGCATGGGACCAATGTAACTTGTAAGAATTGACCGCGTAGTCCCGGGTCTCCCGATTTGAGAATACGATGATAATTTGCAAAAATAACACTTAGAGTTAAAAACAGGCCGTTAAAGGGTGAAAACCCAAACCAACCCCCAAACGACCCCGTAAGAGACACGAACACCTCGCACGGGACCAATGTAACTTGTACGAACTGACCACGCAGTCCCAGGTCTCCCAGTTTGAGAATATGATGATAATTTGTAAAAATCAACACTTAGACTTAAAAACATGGTGTTAAAGGGTGAAAACCCAAACCAGCCCCCAAATGACCCCGTAGGAGGCACGAATACCTCGCACGGGACCAATTGTAACTTGTAGGAACTGACTGCGTAGTCTCGGGTCAGAATACGACGATAATTTATAAAAATCACACTTAGAGTTAAAAACATGTCGTTAAAGGGTGAAAACCCAAATCAGCCCCCAAACGACCCCGTAGGAGGCACGAACACCTCGCACGGGACCAATGTAACTTGTAGGAACTGACCGCGTAGTCCCGGGTTTCCCGATTTGAGAATATGACGATAATTTGCAAAAATCACACTTAGACTTAAAAATATGTCGTTAAAGGGTGAAAATCCAAACCAACCCCCTAACGATCCTGTAGGAGGCACGAACACCTCGCACGGTACCAATGTAACTTGTATGAACTGACGCGTTGTCTCGGGTCTCCCGATTTGAGAATACGATGATAATTTACAAAAATAAACACTTAGACTTAAAAACATGCCGTTAAAGGGTGAAAACCCAAATCAGCCCCCAAACGACCCCGTAAGAGGCACGAACACCTTGCACGGGACCAATGTAACTTGTACGAACTGACCACGCAGTCCTGGGTCTCCCGGTTTGAGAATACGACAAAAATTTGCAAAAATAACACTTAAACTTAAAAATAGGCCGTTAAAGGGTGAAAACCCAAACCAACCCCCAAACGACCCCGTAAGAGGCATGAACACCTCGCACGGGACCAATGTAAGTTGTACGAACTGACCGCGTAGTCCCGGATCTCCCGATTTGAGAATACGATGATAATTTGCAAAAATCACACTTAGACTTAAAAACATGTTGTTAAAGGGCCAAACCCAAACCAACCCCCAAATGACCCCGTAGGAGGCACGAACACCTCGCACGGGACCAATGTAACTTGTAGGAACTGACTGCGTAGTACCGGGTCTCTCGGTTTGAGAATACGACGATAATTTGCAAAAATAGCACTTAGACTTAAAAACAGACCATTAAAGGGTGAAAACCCAAACCAACCCCCAAACGACCCCGTAAGAGGCACGAACACCTCGCACAGGACCAATGTAACTTTTATGAACTAACCGCGTAGTCTCGGGTCTCCCGATTTGAGAATATGATGTTAATTTGCAAAAATCAACACTTAGACTTAAAAACATGCCGTTAAAGGGTCAAAATCCAAACCAGCCCCCAAGCGACCCCGTAAGAGGCTCAAACACCTCACACGGGACCAATATAACTTGTAGGAACTGATCGCGTAGTCCCGGGTCTCTCGGTTTCAGAATACGATGATAATTTGCAAAAATCACACTTAGACTTAAAAACATGTTGTTAAAGGGTGAAAACTCAAACCAACCCCCTAACGATCCCGTAGGAGTCACAAACACCTCGCACGGGACCAATATAACTTATAGGAACTGACTGCGTAGTCTCGGGTCTCCCCGTTTGAGAATACGATGATAATTTGCAAAAATAACACTTAAACTTAAAAACAGGCCGTTAAATGGTGAAAACCCAAACTAACCCCCAAACGACCTCGTAAGAGGTACGAACACCTCGCACGGAACCAATGTAACTTGTACGAACTGATCGCGTAGTCCCGGGTCTCCCGGTTTGAGAATATGACGATAATTTGCAAAAATCAACACTTAGACTTAAAAATAAGCCGTTAAAGGGTGAAAACCCAAACCAGTCCCGAACTACCCCATAGGAGGCACGAACACCTCTCACGGGACCAATGTAACTTGTAGGAACTGACCGCGTAGTCCCGGGTCTCCTGGTTTGAGAATATGACGATAATTTCCACTCCTATATGTAATTTTTTAGTTTGAGTAATTTTTTTTTGTAAATTATTGGGTTACTAATATCGTTTCTTTTTTGTATCCTATTTTTTTTGCAGGATAACAATTTATCCTTGGCATTTATTCACGTGGAACACACAGAGAACTCAATGGTTTACAACAAGGGGTTTATTTATGATTCCATTTTTTTGTGTTATGGCTGTGCGGGCTTTTGTAGTTTTATTGTTAACTTTTATGGCCATGCGGGCTTTTGTAAGCTAATTGTTATATTTTATGGTCGTGCGAGCTTTATGTTAGGCACGTTTTGTATTAGCAGGTTTTGGAATGTCCATAAAATAGAGGAAACTCTGCCCAATTTTTTTTTTGGCCTGTGAACTATTAAAGACTTGTAATATTTTGAAGTTTGTATGTACATTAGTTTATCAACAACGTGCAATATTTTTAATTTGTGAATTTTTGTGCTTTCAAATAATTAATTTTTTTTCTTTTTATAAAAAAATTTGGCACAGTTCAAAACTGTGACAAAAGTGTATCATATTTTGGAACGGTTTTGAACTGTGCCAATTTTTTTTAAACTGTGCTGAATTTGGCACAGTTAAAAACTGTGCCAAAAGTGTGCCAGAAATATCAAATTCTGGCACTGTTTAAAAGTGTGCCAGAAGTGTTCCTGTTTAGCCAAATTTGACACACTTTTCAACCGTTTCAGAAAAAATTGGCCATTAAAAATGGCCATTTTGGAACACCTGATTCTGGCATAGTTCAAAATCGTGTCAGATTTGATCTGGCACAGCTTTAAACCATGCCAAATTTCTGTTTTTGGTGTAATGTATAAGTTATTATTCACACTAACTTATTTAAATCAATTCCCATTTGATACCATATAACAATCTCACCAGTTATATCATTTATACATTTCCCACCATGTATTTTCCCTCATATAAACCCGCACTATATATACGTATAACTATATCTCAGCATTCACACGCATGTCAAACATAAATTCTATCACTCCAATGTAGGAAACATCCATAGTTCCCCCCGAAAGTGCCCGTTCCATACCATAACGGCTCACCCCTAATAATAGATGTTATGACCTGGGGAATATACTCACCCTGCATTCGCTAGCCAGGGGACTCACTCACACCGCGCAACCTCCTAAGATAGCGTTAATATTGGTATGTTTTACTTATAAATATTATTCACACAAATATTTTTAAATCATATTATATATATACACTACACATCACTATGTGTGTGTGTATATATATATATATATATATATATATATATTGAATCCTTGCTTCCGGTGTACTAGTTCCATACACAAGCCTAAAACATACAAGTCTATGGTCCAACTTAATTTTCAATTAATCATATACTAATTGAGTCCATTATCTTGGTGTCACCCTACCAATTATACCCGGACTCTCTCTTTTGGCTCGAAATTCAAAATTCCCAATTCATTATTCGATTCCTTTTAATGAACTTAGCATCCTCATTAATCTATCTTTACAAATTTCTCGCTTTAAGCATTTAACCAACCAGGGGTGGGAATTTAAATTTGGAAAAGGGTTTGTGGAAATAAAATTGTTCGAATTACCCTTGATTCTTTCCCTTTCATCCATATATATCGCCATTGATGAATTGAAGGAACAACGCCCTTCATCATATCTAGCGCCATTGACGAATTGAAGGAATGGAACCCAAAAATATTTTTACAATTTGCATAAAACTCAAGATTCCAACAAAACCCTAAATTCCCCATTTAAATCCCAACAACTCATCATAAAATTTCTATCAAATAAATTTACCCACTAAAATACAAGGTTCACAACTTCAAGAATTAAACCATAGATCTCTTTGGATTTATCCTCTACTAATCCATGATTAAATTTCACAATCTCAAACCCTAAATTAAACTTTGCCCCATGAATCTGCTCAGATTTTTAAAATGCCGTTTTGGGGTATTTTGAAGCCGTTTTTGGAGAAAACGCATCAATGAACAAAATTTAGAAAACGCAATTTTTTACAGGGCATGGCAAACAGAATCGCCATTTTCGTAACCTAAATGTCGAAAAACAGTTTCTAAAATGGCGGTTTAATTTATCCAATTTCATACACTTCTTCAAATTCAAGAAATTGTTCTATAATTCAATCATACACATCAAACCCCAATTTATATATCAACTAACCCAAAAATCATATCATCTTATCACGCCCACTACGATATGAATAGAAAAATGCAATTAATTTAGATGCAAGTTAAACCACTTGCCTTAGATTTGCAGAACCAAGTCATTTGATGAAGATGATGGATTGGAATCAAGGATCTTCTTTTGTTCTTGAAGAAATCTTCCAGAATCCTCAAATTCTCTTCTAAGGGTTCTCCTCTTAAGCTCTCCCCAATTTTAGTCTTCTAAAATGACTTTAAGTTGCCTTACCCTTTTACAATTAGGGTTAAAAGACTCAAATCCCATTTTTGGGTCTGTGGGCCTCCTCAAAAGGGCCCAAACTTTAATTTGGAGCTCAATTATGTCTAGAAATGTCCCGCAACCCAATATATACCTAAGGCCACTCATTTTCAACTATTTTGACCCATCCGGATCCAACCATGCACTCAAAATCGGCATCTATATTAAATTATAACGTTCTCCAAATTCTTGACCTCAAAATGCAACATAAATTAGTCCCAATAATAATTCTTTAATTCTCCAAGTTAATAAATTCCTTAAATTAAAAATATCACAACTCACCAATTGAATTCCTCCCAATAAAATAAAAGTCATTTTCTTCCAAAATATTATTTAATTTAAAGGTCTTTATATTTACGAGGTGTTACAAGAATGTTGAAAATGGGCTTTTTTGGGAAAAGGAATGCTCTCATTACGAGGATAATTTTTTCTAATTGCTAAGAGGGGTCCTTTTTAAGGATGAGGTCATGGCCCTTTTATAGTGGGATTTGGGGGCAAGGGGGTGTCAATCGACAGGCTCCCTGGCCTGCCTATCGTCATATTCGTGCCTTATCGGGTAAGAAAAAGGACACTGTGACACCCAACCTATTAAAATAATGGGTGGCCATCCCTCTATCAAAATAAAACATTGGACTCATATGGATTATTCTTAGCATCACTATTGAAACATTATTAATTACTAACCATCTAATTATTTTCACAAGCAATATCAATTTTTTTCTTTCATTAACATACAAAAAGATTAACCAACCACAATAATTCCAAAAAAGTAACCAATATAAATGAACACTAGATTAAGTCTGAAACTCAGATAAAGGAATAAAGTTCTCGAATAAACCATCGGTCCAAAAGCCAATACATCAAATGCAACTGACCAAGAAAAATCTGAAATACAACTCTGAATTAAAAGGGCAACATGCCCAACAATACTAGAATAGAGAACCAAATCTAGAATATCAAGAATAGAAGCGACTACTCAGGAATCCTTCAAGCTTCCACATCATCTGTAGCTACATGTACGTGGAAAGAACAATTATCCTTGGCGTCCCAGTGGCTGGACACCTAAAAGTTTTGAAAATTGATTTGAAATGGGTGAGAGCCCAAAACATTTTGAAAACATTTAGCAAGTAATTAAGATGCAGTAAATAAATATGCAATTAAACTTTCCATAATTAAGCTGTTGTCGCACTCTCATGAGATTACCCATTACCTCTCAACTATTATGCACACCTAGCGCCTACATCTTAACCCACCTAGTTACATTACCCTATCTTACTAGTCTTATTGTAAATCCAACTAGCACACTACCTCGACTCGAGTATTGTCTAACTTTCATATCTTGATTACCTATGTCTCTCATTAGCTTAATAAATCATTAATCAATTTATAATTTTACTCCAGTTATTTAACCACGTTCATCAATAACATATTAAGCCCGTATATAATTTACTACACTATTGTAACACCCCGACTAATTAAATACCGGGTAGCTACTCCTTTATTAAATTAATTCAAAATGTCAAGTTGGTTCAGTTAATAGCATCACTGTCGAAAACATTTAATGATTACTAACCACCTAGTATTTAAAAAGTAAGATGTCAAATTTTAAATTAAATCAGATTAACATGCGATAAAAGAAATGTAAGATAACATCACCATACACCATAAAGTCGTAATGGAATAACCAACAATTAATAATAAGTCTGGAGGAAATACTCCTCCCCACAATCCCACAACTGAAATGAATAAAATAGTGTAACCTGAATAAATACAAACCAAAGTCTGAATATCTGAAATATAAAATGTCTCTAATAGAAATGGGCGACATGCCCAACATTGATGGAACTGAATATGGAATCAAGACTAGAAAAGAGGCATCTACTGTCAAAGCCCTGTAACTTCCACAACAGCTACAGCTCGTCACCTGAATGGAAATACTATGCATGGTGTCCTTGTGTCTGGGCACCTAAAAGGTTTTTACAAAAAAAATAGATTTGAAAGCAAACGGGTCAGAGCCCGAAAGTGGAGAGTATTTTAAAAACAGCAAGTGTTTTAATAACATTTAAAACAATAAATGCAAAATACATGTTAGGACGTCCTCTCACATGAAATACTCACCTCTCGTCTAACTATGCACTCCTAATGTTCCTGTACCCATTCATGTGTTTTCTCATAACTATCTAATTCAAAAGAGTTTCTAACACTTCTACTCGGTTCACGTTTTAATTCCAACCTTAACAATTAAATAGAGAGTTCTACTTTAATTCTCGGATTCTCAATTATTAACAAAACCATTTATTGATATCAGTCCCCTTTTATCTTTTCATAATATTACAATTACTATACTCACAATTTAACATAGCAATTTCCTTTTCATTTAACCATATATTATCCACATCATAAATATACAATACAAGCACCCAAAGGCTAAGCTGCGGTGCACACATACTCTGCTATCCATCCCGGTACATCACGTACATAAGGATCACGCATTTCGAATCTCTCAGGAATCGTTCAGATAACAACATCACAAATAATGGAGGCGAACACAGTCACATCAGATGGGTCACGTACATACCTACGCTCCCACGATCAGCAAACTTATTAACAACCCAATAAGTCCTTCTCTGACCTATGTTTATCGAGGTAACCAATCTAAATCCGGGCAACACAAGGATAAGAAGGCCCTAAGCGAACGTAAACCTCCCGTGATAGCAAGTATGGTAGGTATGTCATACACATAAAATTTATATGCTAAGCATTCACACATCTTAGATATCTCAATATTAATAAAGGTATACTCTACATCTTTATACCATTATTCCAAATTCATATATTTTTAAGTCCCCCGATAATATAAAAGTTAAACTGTCGACACGTCTCACGTCGTAGTTTCTTATACTTAATACCTATCTCAAATAGACTATTAAGTTCCTATTATTCTCACATATAACATCTTTATTCCTAAGGTCTTTACTTCTGCCCCAAACCTCATTTCTTCAAATTATTCAAATTTACACTATTAACCCCACTATTATCTCACTTATCGAATTTCAATAAATTAGAATAATTTCTCAAATTGAATTCTAATTAAGGTCCAAATTTCATAATCATGCCTACTGGTCTTCCTTAAGTTTAAGGGTATTCATAAGGTCTCCAATAATATTTTCCAAGGGTTACCACCATTAAAATTTAAAATAGGGAAAACTTTACTCATTCTGGGAAGGTCGATCGATCGACCTTTACCTTCGATCGATCGACTGATGAGCATCGATCGATCGAACACACCAGGTATGGCTACGGACTGCTTCGTTTTGCAGTTTTCAAATCATCCCAAAACATACTTTTAACGCATGAATCTCTAATATAACGTTATAGTATCATCATACAACCATCCTACAACATTCATAACAGTCTAAAACCAATAACTCATCAACCAAGGGCTATATATGGATCAATTTTCATCAAGAACCCTAGTTTTCTAACTCTTTCAAGAACATTCATAAACCTCTTCTTAAATCCGTTTTTAAATCATCAAGGGTCATAATTTTGAATTCATAATTCGTCCAGATTGTTACTACATGCAGTCCCTAACATAATTCATAGTTTTAAACTTCCAATTCATGGGTCTATATCATCTTCCAAGATAAATTCGATAATTCCTAAACATGGAAAATCATAGCTTTGAATCAATTGTAATTAAACCACTTGCCTTAATCTTTCTCTGAATTTGAGGTTGAAACTTAAAGGTTGGATTGTCTTCTCTCTCTCTCTGCAGAATTCTTCTCTTCCTCTCTCTCTCTACAAGTTCTTCTCAAGGTGTTAATGGAGGTGGGGTTGGTTTTTGCCAATCTTTATGGTTTCTAACTTCTCCCGTAGCCCACTACCTAAATTGGGGTTGGAACATGGCTTAGTGGGTTAATACTAAGTCAGATATTAACTCTAATTTTCGCGGGTTTTAATTACCCAATTTCTGAAATTACTAAAACGCCCCTATAAGTTACCGATATGGCCCAATAATGCCCCGGGACCCAAACTTAACCCCCGGCTAGTGTTTTCTGACTATTTCGACCCTTTCGAACGCGTTGGCGCACTCAAAATGACCATACAGGTGATAAAAATAAAATTCACTTTTTAATTCAAATAATTATATTCCTGACGCGACTGTCACGCGCGTCCCAACAAAATTTTCCAAATTGCCGTATTTCAATCTCGCGACAATTTCAATAATTCCAATATTCATATATTATCATATATACTCATTATAATCAAATACTAACTCACATATCGTTAATATTTTATCCGGATTAATTTTCAATTACTACACATTTAATTCAATTAATCCCAAAAATAATTATCACAGAAAATACGGGGTATTACAACTATTATATACGTTTATAAGACATGCCACACCAAGACAATATATACATATATATTACTCGTAATATTTGCAACTGCATTTTCGAATGTCCTCCACATTTTGAAAGCGAACTCATTAACATGCTATCATACTCCATAAATGTCCACCACATTCTGGGCAACTGGGCTGGAATCTCACCACCGGACCTAAAATCACAAACGACATTTGAGGTTGTCATGGCCTTAAGTCCGTGGTTATAACCACACCACATTGTTCCACGGTACTCCAACCCTACATCACATGGGCTTGCACAACACCTATGACCCTGGGGAATTGTACTACCTCTGTTGGAATTCTCCAGAGTGACCTCCCACTAAATCTCTAATTCAAATTTATTTACACCCTCATCCCTAGGTAATATAATCATTCTAAATCACTCTAATAGAACCAAGCTTGGACCCGTTACTAAATCGAAGTCCATAACAAATCCACAAAAACTTTTCCTCAAATTATCTTTGGTCGATCGATCGACAAAAATGGTCGATCGATAGGCATCCTTCGATCGATCGATCGATCAATCACTACCCAGATTTTCTCCAAGTTTGTCGTTTTTCCTTCTTAACCCATAAATCTTCCATATAATTTACCCAACTCCCAAGAACAATTATATTACATGTTTATAAACCTTTCTGGATAGATTTTAAACATAATTCTCATCTAAGAATCAACGATTATCAAATGACATCGATTAAATCATGAATTAGGTCTCTTTTCAAGAATATTCAATTATCATCCTAATTTGATTTCACAATCCCCAATTGGAAACATTCCACTTCTAAATCTCGAATTTAATTCTAATTCCAACAATATAAAATGTTTCCATGTCATTAATTTAATCATCTAACTACGCATGATATCAATTCTGTACAAAAAAACCCTATTTATATGTAAGAACCCCCCTTCCTAAAATTGATTGGTTCTACACCTACCATGATATGAACATGAATCACCTTTATTTACTTAAAATCAAGTTAATTACTTGCCTTTGATTACTCGTAGGGTCTGATTTCTCTTGTGTGCGATGATTAGATGTTAGGAATCCTTGAGTTTTCCTCCCAATTAACCTCTTTAGACTTCTCCTTACTTTCTCCTCTCTTCCTTCTCTCTTTTAGGCTTTGCAATTAATGGTAGGGCTGCCACACACACCTAATTTTCATCTTTTAATGCTCAAATCCCAAAATTAGGTTAATTGGCTACATTAAAATGACCCAAATACCCCTACGTGAGCTCGGGCTAGTCTAAAAAGCCCCCGAAACCCAATTACTACCCTCTGGTACTCAATTATTATTATTTCGACCTATTATGGATCAATCGTGCACTCAAAATCACCATCCATGTCACTAAACACAAATATCTTATCTCAATCCAAAAATAACATACACTATTGCCCCAATTGAGATACTGCCAATTCCCGTCATTTCTACTCACATCTGACGTACTACAATTGACGTAATTAAATTTACTTAAATCACACTAATAAATTTACACAAAAGTATAAATCTTATTCTCACAATTTAATATTTACTAATTTCACATTATTTCCCATTTAAATTAAATTAAGTCACACGTGCAATTTAACCGTTAAAATAAATTACCCCAAATTACACGGTGTTATATACTTCCCCACTTACAAAGAAATTTCATCCTCGAAATTCGAATAAGTCGGGTATTAAAAGCTTCGGATACTTCCTCACACCGCATACATATCTTCCCAGAGTCGAAACGATTATTTTGTTTCTGCTATGCCTCCACTAATAGTACTCTTCAGCTCGACGGTCTATACATTGTCGTTCAAACTTGTGAACAGTTCGCTCCAGTCCTTACACTGAATTACCTCATTAAAATACTTACCAACTTCATCTTGGCGATAGCACAACACATTACATTTCCACGTCTTCTCATCGCGGACGATACTGAAAATCAAACTAATTAGGGTGCACGTACACCTTATATCCCGTGCATATCTGCACAAATACCACTCGACTCCACTGACCTTAAATCATCAAATAACTATCAACTCACATTTTTATATACCTACATGTGAAATAACTAAAGTACTAAATCCATTCCCTAATGACCACACATCTCTCAACTCTCGACACACACTAAGGTTCATGCGTGGGACATCTCACAAGCGAAATCCAAACAAGGAATGCCCCCAATACACTACTACTTAGCATTGTCGATCATCAAGATTCATAAGCCCAAAGCAAATAACCAGGATACCCAAAATCCTATCCCCAAATGTATAAGTTTAATCATCCACTCTCACATCACTAAAGGAGTCTTATGCTATGGCGCTCTTACTATCACTAAGTCCTCAGTGCTAATTTAATAACGAGCTAAATCTCTGCACTCGACAGTAAACCCAATACACATGAATCACATCAGTACGTTTCACTCGATTCAAAGAGTTGACCAAGGTCAAATGTGACCCAGAAACGCTCGATAACGCTTCGAAGTAAAATGAATCATTCGTTCGAACCATGTAGATAATTCGTGCACGGGACGGACCATTGGAAAGGGGATTTAAAGCCTTTGAGTACTCATTAATCTTCGCTCAGGTTGGAGAAATGACTGGAGTGAAATAGAGCTCTGGAGTGCCTGGTGGCCTCTAGATCAGTACTCAAAGTGAAACAAATTGTCCACAACTGTGAAGCCGATTTGTGCACGGGACGGATCGTTATAAAGGGGATTCAGGTTGGAGAGTTGACTAGAGTCAAATGGAGCCTAGGATTGCCCAGTTGCGTCCAGATCATTACTCAGATTTTGACCAAGGGTTAATGGTGAATGGACGAGTTCTAAAGACCTAAAGAGGTCCTTAGGGGGGTCCTAAGATGGGGTATCTACTGGATCATTTACTACCCCTTTTATTCCATAATAATAAGTTTATCATTAAGAGTATTTGGAAGATGGTTTTCTCTTACCTTTTTCTCTAGATCTGGTGATTCTTTTGAATAATGGATCAGTCTTTAGACATTGATACCCAATTGATTATTTTTCTATACCCGCATCTTCATTTTTCTTTTAGTTATTCTCTTCCTTGCCTATAGTCGTTCAATTTATTCTCTATATTTTTTAAAATGCCTTCATTTCTCTAATCATTGGGGGAATCTTTTCATATCCTTCTTCATTATCTGATACTGATAAGGGGTATGCTCGTGTATTGTTTTCGTAATTGGGAAGGTTTGTTGCTCTAGGAGAAAGAATGCATTGTTATACTATCATGACTTCTTGATAAATGACCTCATTGTTCTGAATCTTTTTAACGGGTTCCACAATTTTTTGTTTCTTTTTTATTTTTAATATCTTAATCTATTAGGTTTGTATGTCGATATGAGTATAATACTTTTACCCCACCCCTAATGTCTGATAATTTTCTTTAAAAAGGGCCATTTTCTACTTTTTCTTCCCCTTGATTTGTCCCTTACACCATATTGAGATGTTGTTTACTTGCGCGTGGACTACTATAGTCACTTTCCATGCTTTTAACATCCTTATGAGAAGTGTCTTATATATTGTATGCTAACTTATTTTAAGTTCCTCTTAAAAGCCCTTATTCTTTTTACCTTCTACTTTCTTATGGATTATTTGTTTGGTCTTGTTGGCTTGATTGACAAGTATGGGGGCTGTTGATGTAAAAAACTAGATCGCTCTAATTATTCAATCACAGATAAATAAATAAGACAAAGATTTTTAAAGTGGTTCGGCTAGGAATAAAGCCTACGTCCACTGTTATGTTATTGCTGAGTGTTTATGGAATTCTTGATTACAAGTTCTTTCAAGAAATTCCGGTCCCCTTTGAATGAGGATGATACAAGGTATTTATAGCCCTTAGGTTGTACATGAAAGGGTCGATACATTAAATGATATACATATGAAAGGGTAATACATTTAATGCAGCGTGTGCGTCAAGAATATAAACATTCAATGAATAGTTGAACTGTTGTCCATCTGATAATTAATGATATGGACGAGATGCAGCTCGGACCGCCTTAGTTGCTCGTTGATTAAGAGTTCCTCGGGTGCCAACTAATACTCCTCGGGTACCAACTAACACTCCTCGGGTGCCGACCAATACTCCTCGGGTGCCGACTAACACTCCTCGGGTGCTGAATATTGCCACGTAGAATGACACGTGTCCTTTTCTGATTGGTCCTCGTAGATGGAGAATTTTTGCGTTAACAGAAGCCCCCAATGCTCCGTGCTTGATGGTTTACTTGAAAGGATGGAGTATTTATTCTGCAGTGTTGCTCGGTGCTCGTGAAATTCTTGATCTACCTTCTTGATTTGTTCAACATAAAGTTCATTATCTCTTGGACGAAGTATGATGCAGGCTGATCGATGGTTGCTAATCTTTCTTTAGAGGAACTCCGTGTGCTATGTATCACCCCTAGGAATTTGGATGCAGCCATGCCATAGTATGAAACTTGTAGCTTGTCATAATCTTCAAGTATGTTGATTGGTTTGCCATCCGACCAACTGCTTCCTGTGTCGAGCAACTGAGTGCTAACTTCACGTGCTTGATTTTTCTGATTTATGCTTATCTGAATACTTTGTCGAGTAACATATAGCTTTTGAACCCAACTCTTCAATCTGATTAGTACCAAGCTAGTGGTAGACTTCGAAACATTTTCACATAAATTCTTCTTCATTATTGGTCGAGACAGTATTAGCAAAGATCTCAGTGCTATAGATGCTGATTTTGACTTCTACCTCTGCTCGGGGACGAACAAGAAGTTCTCGGGGACTAACAAGTGATTCTCAGGGATGAGCAAGTGCTTCTCGGGAATGAGCTAATGCTTCTCGGATAGATCATCTGTGATGAATATCAGAATGTTGAAAGGTCTTAACTTCATAAACTCCCCTTATATTTTAGATGATCCTCCTGCTGGCGAGGAACCTCTGCTCGGGGACGAACAAGAAGTTCTCGGGGACTAACAAGTGATTCTCAGGGACGAGCAAGTGCTTCTCGGGAATGAGCTAATGCTTCTCGGATAGATCATCTATGATGAATATCAGAATGTTGAAAGGTCTTAACTTCATAAACTCCCCTTATATTTTAGATGATCCTCCTGCTGGCGAGGAACCTCCCGACCAACATAAGTTGTAATGTGAGAGTATATTTTTATCTTACCAACCGTAATTGATCATGATGGTGTACACCTCCTAACCAAAGGAGTAGTCTTTTGGCTCCTTAGAGCACTTTTTGGCTCCTTAGAGCGCCTCCTAACCAAAGGAGTATTTTTTGGCTCCTTAGAGCTTTTGGCTCCTTAGAGCACTTTTGGCTCCTTAGAGCACTTTTTGGCTCCTTAGAGCACTTTTGGCTCCTTAGAGCGCTTTTTGGCTCCTTAGAGCACTTTTTGGCTCCTTAGAGCTTTTGGCTCCTTAGAGCACTTTTTGGCTCCTTAGAGCTTTTGGTCCATTAGCTCTGAGGATATCCTGGCGCTAAATGAACCTTCAAAATGTTTGACTGATGATAATAGGCAGCAAACTCCTCGTTTTTAAATTATGTTCCATGGTCTGTGATGAAGGCATGAGGGAGACCATATCGGCAGATGATGTTCTTCCTAACAAATTGGTACACCTTCCTTCTCGTATGTCATGTCAATAAGTGGCTCAGCTTCTATCCACTAAGTAAAATAATCTACTGCGATGACGAGGTATTTGAATCTTCCTCGAGTCGTCGGCAATGGTCCAACCAAATCAATCCCCACATGGAAAATGGCCAAGGATAAATGATGGGTGTCAACAATGTTTGTGAAGTTCTTCGGATGGAGGAAAAGCGTTGGTACTTGTCACATTTCTTGGCATAAGCTATACAATCAGCTCTCATCGTCGGCCAGTAGTATCCCTGCATCATCACCTTTTGGAAAAGTGTTCGACCTGCTACATGGGCTCCACAGGACCCTTCATGGATCTCTTTAATCAATTCACCTCGGAGGGATGTACACATCTTTGCAAACCTGCCATAATTCCTCGTCGAGCAGCTTTAAACTTCCGTTTCTTGGCAGCGAGCTTATCTTCCGAATACCATTATACCGAGCAGCATTAAACTTCCATTTCTTGGCAGCGAGCTTATCCTCCGGTAATTGTTCCTCCTTAATATATGCTCTGATAGGATCCATCCAAGATGTTCCTAAATCAAGGGTAATAATATTCATCGTCAGGTCTTCATCTATGCTCCGACTTTCTAATGCTTCAATTGGTATCGTTCTTCGCAGCTCAGTACGAGTAGCTGATGCTAATCGGGCCAAGGCGTATGCTCTCACATTCTTCGTTCTTGATATTCTTACCATTTGGACAGCAACAAACTCTGATACCAACTCCATCACCTTTGCTTGATACTTGATCATCAATTCTCCTTTGATTGCATATATTCCCAACATTTGATTTACGATCAATTGAGAATCACTGAAGACAATAACCTGCTGTGCCTCCATAGTATTTGACAAATTAAGACGTGCTATCATGTCCTCATACTCAACCTCATTATTAGAAGCTTTGAATTAGAAACGTAGGGCGTATTCCCTGTCGACCTCATCTGGGCTGTTCAAAATGATCCCTGCCCCACATCATGTAGTGAAAGATGATCCATCTACATATAGCCTCCATATAGGCAACTTGTCTTCTAATTTCTGGTCTGACAGAGTTCCTCGGTGGAATACTTTTCGCTTTCTTTCATCATGTCCTGATACTTCTGAATACACCTCTTGAATTTCGATATACCTCCTGAACTTCAATATTCCTCCTGAACTTCAATATACCTCCTGAACTTCAATATACCTCCTGAATTTCAATATTCCTCCTGAACTTCAATATACCTCCTGAACTTCAATATTCCTCCTGAGAAAGTGATTAGTCGGGGTTGAATTTGATGCTCGAGTGCATGATGATATAAGAATGTGCCACCAAATGAACAAATATATCTGTAATAGAAGCCCCCAACTGTGGAATGTGAACTTTGAATGAGATTTATCGACCAATACCAACCGGAGTTGGATTTTATCTACCAACCGGAGTTGGATTTTGTTTACCAACCGGAGTTGTATTTTATCTACCAACCGGAGTTGGATTTTGTTTACCAACCGGAGTTGGATTTTATCTACCAATCGGAGTTGGTGGTAATTGATAATAAATGATGAAGACTTTCTCGGAGCTGACCAACGGATTTGTTGGGAATAAGATAATATAAATGCTGGAGACCTCCTCGGCGCTGACCAACAGATTTGTTGGGAATAAGATAATATAAATTCTAGAGGCTTCCTTGGTGCTGACCAACAGATTTGTTGGGAATAAGATAATATAAATGCAGGATACCTCCTCGGCGATGACCAACAGATTGTTGGGAATAAGATATAATAAATGCTGGAGACCTCCTCGGCGCTGACCAACAGATTTGTTGGGAATAAGATAATATAAATGCTAGAGACCTCCTTGGTGCTGACCAACAGATTTGTTGGGAATAAGATAATATAAATGCTGGAGACATCCTTGGAGCTGAATAAGATATAATAAATGCTTGTCGAGTTCCCTGCTGAAATGAGAATAGAATATGCATCCAAATAGATATAAAGAATAATTAAAAATAATAAAATGCCTCGCCGATCAGTCGAGGTAGAATCATATAATGCCGAACAAGAATAAGATCTTTCAGAACATAAGAATATGGCCGAGAACGTTGTCAGGCCTGAATATAAATAAGAATTATCCGAACGAATGTTGTAATTCTCCTTAAAGCTGAATAAGTATCTTGTCGAGGCATAATTGCGGAATGCCGAATAAGAATAATATTTTCCAGAACATAATAATATGGCCGAGAACTTTGCTGGGCCTGCATATAAATAAGAATTACCCCGACCAACTATCCGTTGGGGGTGAAATATAATAAATGTTATAGCTTTTCCTTCAGAACTGAATAAGTATCTCGTTGAGCTCCATGATTAGATGAATATATAATATGCATCCGAATGGATGTTGAGAATGATTTGTGCTTGAGCAGATATCATAGCAATAATAAAATCAATAGTTCCTCGCTGAGGTGAAATTTCATACTGCCGAGCTATGATAATATTTTTCAGAAGAGTAAGATTATTTCCGAGCATTCGTCGGAGTTGAATCTTGTACCTGTAAAAATTAATATCTTGCTCTACCAATTGTGTACGCTGAATTGATTAGTCATGAGAATAATCTACTCATCCAATCAATATATGATATGTATATGCTTGAGAAATAAAAATATTAATTTCAAAATATCAGGGGTGCTTAGCATTTTTTTAATACCCCAATATCCTACCGCTGCCGACAAACGACATGGATGTTGCCGACCAACATTTAAGGATATCTCAAGTTATAGAATATATGGTTGGATGACCAGAATATCTCGAATCTTGAGATCAAAAAAATAACATTCAATGTAAAATTTAAGCCTTAAGAATGTTAATTAAATGAATAAATATATAACCCACTAGATCGTGTGATTTCGACAAAGAAACCTTATGATGTGATGAACGAGGTGCCAACATATCAAATTTGCACCCAGAGTCTTTTACAAGAGGTGGGTAATGATTTTTCAGGTGAGAGAAAATTATTTTTCATATTGATCCCTTCCTATTCCCAATTTGGAGAGATAAAAATATGGTGAATGATTAAAGTCATTACCAAAAATAAAAAATCAATCAATTTGACATAGATGGAAGATGAACCAAATTAAGTATATAATTCATAAAAGCGAATGCAAAGAGACTCAAACTTAAAGAGAGAGAATATATATGGGTCATGATTTCCATGAGAAGACTTTTCATTGTCTTTAACCTTTTCCCATTCTTTTATTAAAAATATGATGGGAATTTGAATAGACATCAAATATCTTACAAAATTTATTTCAAAATCAACAATGAAAATGATCAACTCTTATCATCGTCGCATATATTGGCATATGTAATCATTTAAAATATTTATTTCATGATATAAAATTAAAACTTGAGAATCAAGCAAAGAATTATGATTTATGAAATCTACTATTTTTCAGATTTCTAAATAAGAATTAATCTAACAGTTATGATTAAAAATCATGATATGCAACATTTTGCAGATAAAAATTGGATAATTAATTTATGCATATAAACATAAAAATCATGATTGAATCAAAAGATTTATGTATAATTGATTATACGTAGAGAAAATAAAAACTTAGCTTTTGGTGAAGAACAACGCTTGTAACACGTTCCCACAGACGGCGCCAATCTGTTGATGTAAAAAACTAGATCGCTCTAATTATTCAATCACAGATAAATAAATAAGACCAAGATTTTTAAAGTGGTTCGGCTAGGAATAAAGCCTACGTCCACTGTTATGTTATTGCTGAGTGTTTATGGAATTCTTGATTACAAGTTCTTTCAAGAAATTCCGGTCCCCTTTGAATGAGGATGATACAAGGTATTTATAGCCCTTAGGTTGTACATGAAAGGGTCGATACATTAAATGATATACATATGAAAGGGTAATACATTTAATGCAGCGTGTGCGTCAAGAATATAAACATTCAATGAATAGTTGAACTGTTGTCCATCTGATAATTAATGATACGGACGAGATGCAGCTCGGACCGCCTTAGTTGCTCGTTGATTAAGAGTTCCTCGGGTGCCAACTAATACTCCTCGGGTACCAACTAACACTCCTCGGGTGCCGACCAATACTCCTCGGGTGCCGACTAACACTCCTCGAGTGCTGAATATTGCCACGTAGAATGACACGTGTCCTTTTCTGATTGGTCCTCGTAGATGGAGAATTTTTGCGTTAACAGGGGCTTTAATCCGGCACTTATTATCCTCATAACGTTTTTGCATCAAAAGTTATGATATTTTGGAACATTTGCGTAATGAACTTCCTGCCAAAATCCTCCATCCCCATAATCAATCCAAACTCTCTTTAGGAGGTCCCTTGTTAGATCTAATTCCACACATACTCTTTCTAGGCTTGGTCTATTCACATCCACTTTTTATGCATCTAATTTTAGGGGCTTTCCAATCAATTGAGCTATATAATATAAGGATGTTTTAGCAAAAAAAAAGTGAATGGAATGCTGTGGAAAAGACATCCATATAGGATAAACAATTGTTTCCATATCAACCTTAGGGGTGGCCATAGGCCCGAGGCCCGCCAAGCCCGCCCAACCCGCCCAATAAAAAAATAGGGCTTGGGTAAGGTAAATAGGCCCGCAAAGCGGGCTTGGCAAAATTTTATAGGCCCGATTTTTTTTCGGGCGGGCTTGGGCATGAGTTCTTAAGCCCGATGAGGCCCGGCCCGGCCCGAGGCCCGAAATATATATATATATATATATATGTGTGTGTGGAGGGGGGGACTTCTATAAATATAAAAACGTATACCAGGTCTTTTCATGTAAAGTGAGAAACTTTATATATGGACTTTGTAATATATGGAGTTTAAAACAGATTTTTAATTAAAAAAATTGGTCTTTAAATAAAAAAATAGGTATTTTAATTTTTAAAAAAATCTTTTAATTAACATAATAGGGCCCGATCGGGCGGGCTTGGGTAAAGAGCTTTCAAATCTGGGCGGGCTTGGGATTACATAATAAGGCCCGATCTAGGCCCGAGCGGGCTTGGGATAACACTTAATTTTTCAAGCCCGGCCCGAGCCCGACCGGGCCTGCCCAGGCCCGGCCCACGGCCACCCCTAATCAACCTTAAACTCAGCAGCCCATTTAAAAGTTCACATGGGAAATTTTCCAATTAACCGGGTTTATCTCATCCATAATCGCACAAAGTCTTCTTCCTAATTTAACCCTATAAGAACATGTTATTGTTGCCCAGAAAAATACTCAAGAGGGGGGGTGAATTGAGATTTTACAAACTTTTCGGGTTATATTAATATTTCAGAAAATATTTAATTTAATACACTTAATACAAATTTCAGATTAAATAAATCTTAACTGATTTAAACCAATAATGATTAAATAAATGTAACCAATTAATTTAAACAATGTAAATCAGAGATTATAACACACAATAAATAAATAATCAATTTTCGTGTTTTATATTCTGGATTTAATCAAAAGTGATTCACACAAGAATAACAAATAAATACTCTCAATAAATTAAACAAGTTGTTATATTTCAAGATTATAAGACCTAATAAATTTATAAGCAATTTTCGTATTTAATAAAAATTAATATTCTGGAATTAATTAATTATTACGAAAATAAATATTTCTGACTTAAAATAAAATTATCAAATTTTCAGAATTAATTTAATTGCAAGTGTAAGTGCTTAAAATAAAAATAAACAATCACACACAAGCAAATAAATAAATAAAAGTGCTGAAAATAAATGACACCGTATTTTAACGTGGTTCGGCCAAAACCCGGCCTACGTCCACGCGCCAAGAGCAAGCTTCCGTCTCCCGCGCTTCACTAATCCTGATCCACTTGAAGGTAGGATCAAACCACCATTTACAGTCACTTGAAGCAAATACCGGCTCCAAGTACAACCGAAGCTAAAATTCCAGCTTCAAACAAATCCGAATGTTGAGTACAAAGTTTGGATGTCGAAACTCTCTAAAATACAAAATGATCCGAGTTTCTTCTTGAGTGAGACTTTACAATAAATCTGATTTTTGGCACTAGTCTTCTTCTTGAAATTTTTGTAGCAGAATAATGATTCTTGTGCTTCTTCAAATTTCTTCTTCAACAAATAACTGAGTAGAACTTTGTTGCTATCTCAAATATGTAGAGCTGAATAAATTTGTGTTGCTCTCTTAATTGTATGTGAGCTGAATAAAAAATTCTGGATGCTCTCTTTTTGATATTTCGTGTCTTCTTGTCTTTTACAAAAACTTGGTCTGCTTTTGTAGCCTAAGAGAAAATAGCCGTTGAAAGAAAAACTTGAACTGAAATCAACTTCAAATTGGAGCATTAATTGTGAACTGATAGAGAGAGAATGGTGAGGTGCAATAAATGCCCAATATCTTGAGAAAGAAAATTGTATCTGTTCAAACCCATCTTTGCTGTCTAAGAAATAACGTTAAACTGAGAAAGAGAGGGGATAAAATATAAAAATATAAAAGAGTTATTTATCAGTCAACATATCTTGATGGTTTAAAAAAAAAGGTGATGATATCTTCTGCAACAACATGTAAGCCATCAATCTGTCAATGAATGGGGCCCACGTGGTTGATATTTCAGCCTTAGCTATCGTCAACTTTTTTTGCCAAAATATATGATAATGGAACATTGCTTAAGGGGTGTACACGCATGCATTTGAATAAATTTATATTATATGTATATATCTCTTGAACTGATATATATGAAATTATTTGCGATCAGATATATATATATATATATATATAAAATATTTCGGACAGAATAAAAATTTAGAACAATATATACGTAAAATATTTTGGACTGAAATATATCTAAGAAAAAAGATATTTTTGAACAGATATATGCAAAAAATATTTTGGACAGATATAATATATTTAGAACAGGTATTATATAATAAATTTTTGGACAAAAAATATATTTCGAATTTCAGTAAAAAAAATATAACAGATTTTTATATGTAAAGATTTTTCGGACAAAACAAATATAAGCATATGAAAAGGATTTTCGGACATAGATATATATATATATGTATGTGTCATCACTCGTACAGAAAAAAGTGGCGTCGACTGGAATAGCAGGTCGGTCAAATCGGATACAGCAATTTTCAAAGCAAGATTTCAGCTTCTCAGTAAATGAATATGGCCAAAAAGAAGCTTTGTGGCCGAAAGGACTAACCACATATATATATATACTAATATATAAAAGTACAAAGGGTTCAAGTCTTCTGACCAAAAAATTAATTCGGACAGATATAAAAACAGATATACACGTTAAAAAATTCGGACTAAGAATTTGCAGTACATTTGTAGATAATTGACAGAAAGTTGGCGTGTAAAAAGTGTTTGTAGCAGGTCTCCTTTTTTTGAGTGGTCATATCTCAATTGATAGATGCAAAATGCTTTTAAAACCCAAACCATATATGTAAACTAATATTATATATAAACATATATAAGCCAAAGGACATACATGCATGCATACACATATAAACATATACATATAATCGTAGAAGGCAAAACAAAAATGGTCAACAGCTTTTGGCATTTGCCAAAAAGCTAGCACATGTTACTAGATTAATATATATACACACAAAAGCATACATGTAAAAAGTAACACAAGGCTACATAAAAAATATTATTTCGAAAATATATTTCAGTAAAAAATTATAATTTTTCTTTTAGAAAAAGTTTAGGCTCATAATTAATTAGTCACACATAAAATCATAGATAAAAAAAATATGCATGTGTGCCTAATGTGTCAAGTGCAAATGTGCACCACATGTGAATACCTTTTCTTGGATATGTCAATGAGTAGAGTCGAGGTATGTTCAGTCATGAATAAACAGGATAATACCATACAGAATAAATATAAAAAAAACATGAATATGTGACAAAAAAAATAGCACGTGACATCATGTATGTAACTGACAAAAACACATAATAGAGTTATATAAAGTATGCATGTTATAGAAAAAATATATATATATATAATATGACAAAAAAAAACACTAAATGATTATATAAAAAAATTATATCATAAATATTATAAACTAAGAAATATTTACATAATAACTTAATAACTATATGTTTGGAATCATCAAAATCAATATATTATTTTAAACTAAAATGTACATTAATTAAACTAATTTAATTAATTAGGGATAAAATACATTTTCGTTAACAATCTCCCCCTTTTTGATGATGACAAACAATGATTCACATATTTTCATAAAATCAAATATTAAGCACAAATAGTGAATCATAAATATTTCTCCCCCTTTGACATTATCAAAAAGATATTTCAAATAAATTCAGTGTCACGAATAAAGTAGGGCGAAGCTCCCCCTATCAAATATAATTCGTGCATGGGATATAACCATAAATCGCAAAGGGCATAAAAATTTTCAATACGCACATGTGTCAACATAAAAAAATTTATTGCATGTATTTGAATTAAGAGATAGATATGAATAACATCAAATAATGCATAAGTCACAAAAAATAATAAATGATAAATGATACCAATAGTTGTCTGATACCAATTGTTGTAGTCACACACAAACCGTGCATTGCACACAATGATTTCTCGGAACAACTTTTTACGCAAAAAAAAGAATCACAACTCAATGTTCTCAAATAATGCAAATACGAGAGATATATCAATGGGCATAATTAATTCTCTCAATAATGAAAAAAAAATTGCAACATAAATTTTCAATAAGCGCAATATCAATTTTTGTATGCATCCACATGATAGAATAAGCTTTTAAACGCACAACATGAAACATTTCATAACTCGATGTTTTCAAATAATTTGGAATAAAGCGCACATGAGTTAGAAGATAGCGGCATAAATATAAATAAAATTTAATTATGTCATACTTTGCCGTTACCAAGATACAAGCATGAATTCTCGAAAATTCAATCATATTGCAATAAAAAATTATCAAGCATTTTTCTATGAATAATTTTCAATAAACATTTATCTCCCCCTAAGGGATACCAATGAAGGCGTATATGCATATAATAAATTTGGTGCATCTATTTCATGAGATAAAATATTATCAATATTTTCTATCATAAAATTATTTTTCACAGGTCTCGATATATTCACAAATTTACTTTAAATCCAATAATCATATGATGTTCAATCAAGCTCATATATCTGAAGTGTTAATGTCTTTCAACAACAATATATTCATAAAAAACAATTCCAATAATCATAAGACTTTTTCATTATTCAATGGAGCATGAATATCTAAATGTCATTAAAAAAAATCATGAAAGTTAATAAATCAATGTTCAAGTAATGAATCATATCAAGAGGCCAAAATAAAATAAATTCAATAATTTCAGCTTTTTAATAACGAGAAGCTCGACACAAAATCAATATATTCAGATTTTCAACAAGTACCAAACAATTTGTTCAGGAACTTCCAAATCAATCAATCAATAAATTTGTCAATAATGAAAGTGACATAAGTTAATCAACTTCAATATATTTTCAGATTTTTAAGCACAAACATTATAAGAGTCATTTTGTTCCAAAAAAAATAATGTTCTTTATAAAAGAATATCTTTCAACTAATCGGTTCATATAACATGCCACGAAACTAAAACATAAAAATCTTAATAATCATCTGTTTTTTTAAGTAAGCACAAGTAACACAAATGATAACAAAAAAATTATATACTTCATGAAATGTCACTAAAATTTAATGAATGGCACAAAACATGTAACATGTCTTAAATTTTTCTCACTAAGATTAATATGATCATATCATCAAATTTAATGAGTGCATATCATAAAATCAAAGAGTAGCTCATATGACTAACAAATATACAAATGACATATGATCAAAATATTCTCAAATGACATTTTCGTTTCAAATTAATATACAATAAATTTATGAATTAATCTAATATAATTTATCAATAAATATATGTCACGATGTGATACAAAAAAAATTATGAATTTCCATCTTAAATATTTATCATCAAAATCAAGTGCATGTTTCAACAGAAACCAATCGATAATAATAAATGTATAAATTAACATGATGTATAAATAATCTAGAACAAACTCATATGTTATAACAAATAATCTAAGTATGGAAATATATCAATTATGAAATAAATCATTAATAAACATATGATATTAATTTCAAGAAGGGTGCTCCTTACCACCTTACCAATACCAAAGATATTTTCATGAAGATTTCTTCCAAGTGTGCCATTTTCAACATTAGGCAATCACACTTTGAAATCTGTAATAATACCAATTTATGCCTTGAAAATCCACATTCCATCTCAAAATGCAACCTACACAACTTTAAAGATTTTCTCTTTTCCATCCAAGAATGTGTTAGGTCCATAAGCAATATTAAATAGAAAATTTCAGAATTCATTTTCTTATCAAAAATTCAAGCGTAGTCATAATAAAAGATAATCATCAAGAGCAATAGCGATACGCAACTAGTGATATATTAGAATGTACATAACTAGTAATAATCATCAATGACAATTTTATCATGTACTAAAATAAAATTTTCATGAATCCATATACAAAGAAATAATTTAACATCCATAGCATTCTTTGACTTTAAAAAATTATTCACATTTTCAATCATTGAGATTAATAAGAAATAAATCAAATTATAAATCCTTAATCACAAAACAAATATTTTCAAGTAATGAATCTTACGAAATAATATTTCACGAAACTATGCATATTAAATATGAAAACAATATATCACAAAATTTATCAAGTAATGAATGTGTTCAAAAAAAATCTAACACTAATTCTATTCACCTTTAAAAAAAATTGTTCAAGTCCCAATACCGGTTTTGCACCTAAAAACATTTTCTTTTGGAACCCAAAAAGAGTGTGGTAAATTACGGTTTACATACATATTTGCTTCTTTCGGAATCCAAGCTAATTTAGTATTATATTTTCTTTTTCTAAATTTACAAAATTTGGAGTAATGTGTATGTCTACCACAATATGAGCATAAAGAATAATTAGATGAGGCATCATTTCGAAATAAATTAGAATAATTCTTTTTCTCATTTTCTTCCTCATATCCAATACCATTATTATTAAATCGAATTCTTTGTTTTTCCATAATTTTATGAAAATAATCATTTCCTTTAGTAAATGTGTCTAAAGATTTCTTTAAATATTCAATTTCCTTTTTCAACTCAATATTTTCAGATTCAAAAGAATTAGGGACACTAACATATTTTTCCTTTTTCAAAGATTTAATTTCACTTTTTAAAGATTCATTTTCTAATTTTAAATTATCAAAATCTTTTGATATAAAATCACATTTAGAATGAGTCTTTTTCAGTGCAATAAATTTCTTTCCAATTTCTTCATATTTTTCATATAACTCATTAAATGCATCTTGTAATTCATCATAATCATCAACAGTATCATCTCCAATATCATGATTTGCACTATAAGTAGAATATGATTCATCATTACTAATATAAGGGTTAGATTGTACCTCTTCATTACCAATTGCCATGAGACAAGGAGTAATAGATTCTTCAATGCTTTATTCATCAACATTGGCATAAAGGCAAGAGGTGCAAATATTTTTACTTTGTGTAACAACATCCATTCTTTCAATGGAGTATTTCTTCAAAATAAAGCTTGAAATACAAGGTTGGCAATTTATCCATTTTCTCTTCATATAATGAAACAAGGAGTAGCTACAAGAGATCAAACATTTTAGCATACAAATAATAAAAATGTAAAGTGCAATATTCAAAATAAATATAGAAAAGTTTGTCATGATCTTTAACTCTATGATTGTTAAATCAAAATAAATAAGAAGAGCACTAGCTCTGATACCAATTGTTGCCCAGAAAAATACTCAAGAGGGGGGATGAATTGAGATTTTACAAACTTTTCGGGTTATATTAATATTTCAGAAAATATTTAATTTAATACACTTAATACAAATTTCAGATTAAATAAATCTTAACTGATTTAAACCAATAATGATTAAATAAATGTAACCAATTAATTTAAACAATGTAAATCAGAGATTATAACACACAATAAATAAATAATCAATTTTCGTGTTTTATATTCTGGATTTAATCAAAAGTGATTCACACAAGAATAACAAATAAATACTCTCAATAAATTAAACAAGTTGTTATATTTCAAGATTATAAGACCTAATAAATTTATAAGCAATTTTCGTATTTAATAAAAATTAATATTCTGGAATTAATTAATTATTACGAAAATAAATATTTCTGACTTAAAATAAAATTATCAAATTTTCAGAATTAATTTAATTGCAAGTGTAAGTGCTTAAAATAAAAATAAACAATCACACACAAGCAAATAAATAAATAAAAGTGCTGAAAATAAATGACACCGTATTTTAACGTGGTTCGGCCAAAACCCGGCCTACGTCCACGCGCCAAGAGCAAGCTTCCGTCTCCCGCGCTTCACTAATCCTGATCCACTTGAAGGTAGGATCAAACCACCATTTACAGTCACTTGAAGCAAATACCGGCTCCAAGTACAACCGAAGCTAAAATTCCAGCTTCAAACAAATCCGAATGTTGAGTACAAAGTTTGGATGTCGAAACTCTCTAAAATACAAAATGATCCGAGTTTCTTCTTGAGTGAGACTTTACAATAAATCTGATTTTTGGCACTAGTCTTCTTCTTGAAATTTTTGTAGCAGAATAATGATTCTTGTGCTTCTTCAAATTTCTTCTTCAACAAATAACTAAGTAGAACTTTGTTGCTATCTCAAATATGTAGAGCTGAATAAATTTGTGTTGCTCTCTTAATTGTATGTGAGCTGAATAAAAAATTCTGGATGCTCTCTTTTTTTATATTTCGTGTCTTCTTGTCTTTTACAAAAACTTGGTCTGCTTTTGTAGCCTAAGAGAAAATAGCCGTTGAAAGAAAAACTTGAACTGAAATCAACTTCAAATTGGAGCATTAATTGTGAACTGATAGAGAGAGAATGGTGAGGTGCAATAAATGCCCAATATCTTGAGAAAGAAAATTGTATCTGTTCAAACCCATCTTTGCTGTCTAAGAAATAACGTTAAACTGAGAAAGAGAGGGGATAAAATATAAAAATATAAAAGAGTTATTTATCAGTCAACATATCTTGATGGTTTAAAAAAAAAAGGTGATGATATCTTCTGCAACAACATGTAAGCCATCAATCTGTCAATGAATGGGGCCCACGTGGTTGATATTTCAGCCTTAGCTATCGTCAACTTTTTTTGCCAAAATATATGATAATGGAACATTGCTTAAGGGGTGTACACGCATGCATTTGAATAAATTTATATTATATGTATATATCTCTTGAACTGATATATATGAAATTATTTGCGATCAGATATATATATATATATATATATATATATATAAAAGATTTCGGACAGAATAAAAATTTAGAACAGATATATACGTAAAATATTTTGGACTGAAATATATCTAAGAAAAAAGATATTTTTGAACAGATATATGCAAAAAATATTTTGGACAGAAATAATATATTTAGAACAGGTATTATATAATAAATTTTTGGACAAAAAATATATTTCGAATTTCAGTAAAAAAAATATAACAGATTTTTATATGTAAAGATTTTTCGGACAAAACAAATATAAGCATATGAAAAGGATTTTCGGACATAGATATATATATATATGTATGTGTCATCACTCGTACAGAAAAAAGTGGCGTCGACTGGAATAGCAGGTCGGTCAAATCGGATACAGCAATTTTCAAAGCAAGATTTCAGCTTCTCAGTAAATGAATATGGCCAAAAAGAAGCTTTGTGGCCGAAAGGACTAACCACATATATATATATACTAATATATAAAAGTACAAAGGGTTCAAGTCTTCTGACCAAAAAATTAATTCGGACAGATATAAAAACAGATATACACGTTAAAAAATTCGGACTAAGAATTTGCAGTACATTTGTAGATAATTGACAGAAAGTTGGCGTGTAAAAAGTGTTTGTAGCAGGTCTCCTTTATTTGAGTGGTCATATCTCAATTGATAGATGCAAAATGCTTTTAAAACCCAAACCATATATGTAAACTAATATTATATATAAACATATATAAGCCAAAGGACATACATGCATGCATACACATATAAACATATACATATAATCGTAGAAGGCAAAACAAAAATGGTCAACAGCTTTTGGCATTTGCCAAAAAGCTAGCACATGTTACTAGATTAATATATATACACACAAAAGCATACATGTAGAAAGTAACACAAGGCTACATAAAAAATATAATTTCGAAAATATATTTCAGTAAAAAATTATAATTTTTCTTTTAGAAAAAGTTTAGGCTCATAATTAATTAGTCACACATAAAATCATAGATAAAAAAAATATGCATGTGTGCCTAATGTGTCAAGTGCAAATGTGCACCACACGTGAATACCTTTTCTTGGATATGTCAATGAGTAGAGTCGAGGTATGTTCAGTCGTGAATAAACAGGATAATACCATACAGAATAAATATAAAAAAAAACATGAATATGTGACAAAAAAAATAGCACGTGACATCATGTATGTAACTGACAAAAACACATAATAGAGTTATATAAAGTATGCATGTTATAGAAAAAAAAAATATATATATATATATATAATATGACAAAAAAAAACACTAAATGATTATATAAAAAAAATTATATCATAAATATTATAAACTAAGAAATATTTACATAATAACTTAATAACTATATGTTTGGAATCATCAAAATCAATATATTATTTTAAACTAAAATGTACATTAATTAAACTAATTTAATTAATTAGGGATAAAATACATTTTCGTTAACATTTATGATCAAGAAGACCCATACTGTAGGTACCTTTTAAAGACAATGATGTTAAAAAATTTCTTATTAACTTTTTATATTCCGTGACAAAATATACAAATGCAAATATAACAAGTGAACTAAGAAAACCTAACAACCTATGACACAAGATAAAGTTTGGTTGAAGGAAACAAATCAACTCGACAACCTATAATCCAAACCATCAAGAACCTAATCACCTCAAAGATGAGTGCATGTTCCTAAAAGTTGTAAACGTATCAAAAACAATAAATTTACAAGCAAGGATCATGATATCAATGTATATATAAAGGCAATTACACAGGATGTAATAAGATGAATATACAGATATGAGATTTAAAGTACGAGTCATATAACCATATAAAGTATACCAAAATTCTATATGGTGAATATATCCTAAAATATCATTATTATGTATTATACTTCACAACTTATGAGTATATACTCCCCCTAACTTATTTATATATAAGAAAATCCGTAATTTCATTATTCAAATCTCCACCTTAATCTATCATTCTTCCCTTTCATAAGGCGAAAAAAGTTTTCTTATTTGTAGGAAGCAAACGTTTCGCCACTCTTTTGTCATGGAGTTGACAAAGGTAAACAACACTAGAATAAGAACTAGATTTAAATAGTGAAAAAATTAATCTAACATATTCAAACTAATTGAAGAGTTATATACCATAAAGTGATGTAATCCAATTCATCAACCATATCAAAGTATGTGAGACAATAATAAATTGATATACAAGAAAATGATATAAGGTATCAAATATAATTAAATAAGAATGTTAATTCAAGTATATCATTAAAACAAAAAATTCACCTTTAATATTCTATCCCCAACATGTTATAACATTAAGCTAAGAACATAATTTTGAAAAAATGCTTACTAAGATAATAACAAAATGTTATAGATTAAGTAAACTCCGATTAAAAACTCTTTGAACAAAACTCTTTTCAAATACAACACAAGATGTGTTAAACGTTTCTGAATATGTCCTCCAGATTTGTTAGTTTGATTACCTTAGGTTTTTAAAACTAAAACCTACAATTAAGTCTTAAATAAGATATTGTTCACAAAAGCAATTAAGAACATTCAATTAAATTTGACACGCGATTTTTAATGTGGTAAAACCCTAATAGGGATGGAAATTTTCCCCGAAAACCCAATAATCCACGTATACCCGAAAAAAAATTCCTGAAAAATCTGTGAAATTTCGGGGACCGTGTCGGATTCGGGGAGTAAAAAAATCCCCGAAAAATTTCGAGTCGATTTTGGGTATACCCTCGGGTCTCCACGGGAAAACTCGATTTTTTAATATATATACATAAACATCTAAAAAAAGTAAACCCTAATCTCTTTTTTTACTCACACCGCTCCTCAGCCTCTCTAATCTCTCACTCTCAAGCCCGCAGGTTGTTCTGTCGCTCATCCGCTCTAACCTCATCCGCTCAGCCGCTCTAACTCATACTCTCCTCATCCTTCACGCCGACGCCGCTCCTCATCCTCCCGCTACTACCTCATCCTCATGTCGGCGCCGAGTGTTTTTTAGATTATCTACTGGTAAAGTCTCTCTCTCTCTCTCTCTCTCCGCTTAGGATTGCTATTACGATTGTTGTCAGTGTTAGTAGTAGTGGGGTGAGTGTGACCTTTCAGTGGAGTTTCAAAATAAAGCGAATGAGTTTTCTACAACGACTCACATAATTGACTCTCTCAAGAAGACAAAAAAAAAGTTGGATATCTTTTAACTAATAACTACCCACTTCTTCTCCAAATGAAAGAGTCCCTGAGAGTCAATTTAGTATCGACCCATTTGCATCAATATTCAGTCCATCAAATTACAATTTAACATAATACTTTAACAGTAAAATTTATATTCAACGTCAAAATACTTTAACAAACCCAAAATTATTCATATTCTTTATACTAAAAAAATTTAACAGAATTCAAATATGAATTTTGGCAAATATAATACACATAATTTAAAAATCATTCTTCAAAATAAATTGTAGATAAAGAAAATAAAGTTCAACCTATTAAACATCTTACACTTTTCTAATAAACATTCTGTTGCGATTGACATTTTGCTTACCCATGATATAAGTAAAATGACAAACATTTTCTGATATGCTGTTACAAAAATGTGATTGACATTTTGTGATTGATGTTACAATGAATTTTTTGTTGTTTTTGCTGTTACAAAAATGTGATGACATTTTGCTATTTTTTTCATCCCCTTAATGTTTTTCAGATGTTTTTTTAATCCCCTTAACTCATCCCCTTACTGTTTTAGATGTTTTTTTTCAGATTGTTTTTTTTCAGATTGATTTTAGATAATTTAAAAAATTTAAAAATAAATAAATAAAATCAAAATGGGTTCCCCGCGGGGAACCCGTTACCCATTTTAAATGGGGACGGGGATCCCCGAACCCATTATAAAGGAGAACGGGGCGGGGACGGGGAATCTTTTTTCTAACGGGGACGGGGACTAGAAACTCGACCCCGAACCGACCCGTTGACATTCCTAAATCCTAAAATAAGGGAAACATCCATGGACCCCTCTACGGAGCAAAACAAAAATTCACTAAAATCACAAGGCACAAGTTATAGCACTAATCATGTAATACAAGATCTTAAATCTAAGTTCAGAAAATTACCTACAAGAGTTACTCCACTCTCAAAGGCTTCTGACTTGATATGATCTTCCTCCCATAGCTTCCTCATTTTTTTCGTGTCGACTTGATTATAGAATCTCAAATAAAAATATATCTCACTAAGAACCTCAATATTTAAGTGTTCGTGTGAGACTGAAAGTGTTTGTGAAGCAATCTAAATGCATAAATGCATCTCACGTCTCTCAATCAATTATACATCAAATTCCTACGAATTACAAAGCATTCTATATGATATGCAAATAATTTCAAATTTGTTTTGAATAACAGACTTCAACAAACTTCAGATCTGACATAAAAAAATTATATCAAATTTTGTTTCAAAAAATTTATTTGTGTTCAAAATGATTTCACTAAATGTGAAATTATATTTTGAAACAAAAACCATTTTTCAGATACACAACCAGAAGTCTTATTTCTCAAAATATATTTAAGATCACAATCTTGGATCTAACAACAACAAAACATTGATCAAAGAAAAATAGATATAAAGAACCTAAAAATTATTTTATGTGAAAAATATGGTTCCTAGAGAGATATATAATTGAAGAGGTCTTCAACACCAGACAAACCAAGAACACACCAACTCACATAAAGCTCTAGTGTTTGACTCTCAAAAATGGGTTTACTCTTGTTTAATCAAATAAGGCTTTGGTGTATTTGGTTTTTGGAAGAAACCGAATAAAGGTTTGGAAGATATAAAGTTCGATTTTCTCTTTTCTCTCTACTCTCTCTTGGAGCTCTAATGGAGCGCCGACCTGCTCTCTATTTTTATTCTGATTTTGAGACTCGGCGTCCTCTCTCTATTCTCTCAACCAAATGAAAAGGAGAAACCCTAAATCAATATATACTTAGGAGCGAAGAATCAGTTACAAATGCGTGGTTGAGATGGGTTTAGTGTTGAACGGTCTGTTAATCCATGGGCTGACATCAGCGGTGAAAATGCAAATGATGGTTGGATAATTGGGAGCCACGTGGACTGAGGTATTGTACTGTTATGGCCGTCAATTGTTTTAAGGAGAAAAGACCACGATTTAATCTCCCAACTCAGATAGAAGCAAACACAGGTTGCTGAGATTCAAAATGCAAAATGCATTTGGCCAAGAATAAGGCAGCACGCGAGTTTTAAAGGGTTTTGAAATTTCAAAAGCAACCCCAAAAATTCCTAAGTGGGTTTAATTCCTACCCAACAAACTTTTTACCAAAAAATAATTCTGATTTTAACCTCACACATTTTAAAAACCATATTCTAATCAAAAGAAAAATCATTTAAAATGATTAAAAATGTTCAAATGAATTTAAAAAAAGTTTGAAGAGGCCTAACCAACATATATACAATGTGTGTGTGTGTGTGTCCTAGTGTGGTTTTAAGAGATTAATTCTTCCCTTTATGAAGTGCATCTTGTGGTGCTTGAACTGGGCTTCCTTTTTTGATGAAGCTTGGATACCTATTTGAAATAGAGTAACTTATAAAAAATTTAATCCTATTTTGTCTCGATATCCAAACTAGTTGGAACTCCTATATGGCACAGACTCAAGTAAGTCAGCCATATAGTGTGTTCTCAATCTCCCTCTTTGGATATTAGAGACAAAATTCCCTAAGTATCCTGTACTCGTTGGTAAAAATGAAAACTCCTAGATTTCCTATACAAAAATCTCTAACTACCCATTCCCATTCCCATCCTAGAACCGAGAATAAGAGAAGAAAACATATTACTCAACTACAATACAGACCAATACCCTAATAAATAGGACTAGCTATACAACCGGGTCTGAAGAATACCTGAAAAAATAAACACTTAATGGCATATTAGTTGAGTTAGTACATAATAAGATATGAAATTATAAGCCAGGTACTCAAGTTCCTCTCCCACAATTTTGCTCAAATATACAACGGCGTAAAAGAATATAAATCAGGAGAATATGATATAATATGTCACCAGAAGCAAAAACATATACAAGGGCAAATACAAGGTTAGGAGGCGTCTTTTGTCATTTGAGAAACGTCCATTCCCTAAATCCTCATAAACCAATTACTAGCATGCAACTACCGAGGATATGAATGATGTGTGACTTAAGTAAGAACTATCATATCAATGGCATTATGAAGATACTCAAATCTAATATTGTCAAGAGGTTTTATAAACAAATTAGCTAATTGTTTGTCAGTATTGAGATGCTCAAGATCTAATTCTTTAGACTCTACAAGGTCATGAATGAAATGATGTCTAATTTTAATATGCTTAGTTATAGAGTGTTGGACTAGATTTTTATATATATTTATGGCACTTTGGTTATCATAGTACATTGTTATTTTTCTTCAACTATACCGTAGTCACTAAGCATTTGCTTGATCCACAATCATTGGGAGCAACAACTACCGGCTGTAATATACTCGGATTCAGCCGTAGAAAGAGAGATGCAATTTTGTTTCTTACTACTCCAACCTACTAAGTTTTTTCCTACGTAATAGCAGGTGTCAGAATTACTCTTACTATCGTCCTAACACTCTGCCCAATCGGTATCAGCGTATCCTACAATAGCATTAGTGGTGTCTTTAGTGTACCAAATACCATAATTTTGTGTACCCCTAACATATTTAATGATACATTCTACACATAACAAGTGGGATTATTTGGGTGCACATTGGTATCTAGCACAAACACAAATGGTGAAAGAAATTTCTGGTCGGGAAGCTGTAAGGTATAACAAACTCCCTATTATACTCCTATACAAGGTCGGGTCAACATCTTTACCATTTTTTTCTTTAGAAAATTTGGTTGATGATCTCATAGGTGTGCGTGCAGGTTTAGAGTGTTCTAATACAAATTTCTTAATAAGATCAAAGGCATATTTAGATTGAGAAATAAAAAGACCATCATTAAATTGCTTGACTTGTAGACCTAAGAAACATTGTAATTCACATATTACGACATCTGAAATTTAGAATGCATTATCTCAAAAAAGTCTTTTACTTAATTAGAACAGGTTGATCTGAAAATAATATCGTGTACGTAAACTTGGTCAATCAGAACATGTTTGTCTGATTTCTTGACAAATAATCGTTACCTCCTCGAATAAATCCGTAAGAGACTATAAATGTGGATAAACGCTCATACCAAGCTCTAGGAGCTTGTTTCAAACCGTATAAGGCTTTCTTAAGCCTAAACATGTGGTCTGGATAAGAGGGATCGATAAAACCTTTTGGTTGTTCTATGTGAATCTCCTTAGTCAAAAATCCATTTAAAAATGCGGACATAACATACATTTGAAAGAGTTTAAATTGTAAATGGCATGATATGGCTAAGAGGAGACGAACTGACTCAAGACGAGTAGCAGGTGAAAAAGTCTCATCAAAATCAATTCCCTTTATCTGAGAGTAACTTTGTGCTACTAACCTAGCTTTTTTTCTAATGACCTCCCCATTCTCATCACTTTTATTTTTGAAAATCCATCGAGTTCCAATAACCTTCTTATCTTTTGGCCGAGGAACAAGATACCAAATATCATGACTCTGAAACTAGACAAACTCTTATTGCATAGCATACATCCAGAATGAGTTGCAAAGTGCATCATTTACATTTTTCGATTCTACAAGAGAGACAAAATATGCAAATTGTGCCACTTTTTAAAGTTGTGATCTAGTTCTAACGGGTTCAGAAGGATTACCAGCAATATATTTAATATGATGGTCTTTAGAAACCCAAGTTGGTACAGAAGGACTCTCAGGTGGTAGTGAATCAGTTATTTTTTAGAGTCTAAAGTAAAATTTGTTTCTTCCTCATCCAGAACAACTGGTTGACTGACACTAGTATCATTTATAATTACATTAAAATATTCCATAATAACTTTGGTTCGATACTTGAAGACATGAAAAGACCTACTATTTTGGGAATAACCATGAAAGATTCCTTTATCTCCTCCGGTGTCAAATTTTGACAGATGTTCTCTATCTTTACAAACATAACAGACACTCCCGAAGGTTTTAAAATATTTCAAGTTAGTCTTTTTATGGAACCAGAGTTCATATGAAGTTTGTTTGGAATTCTTCCTAAGGTATACACGATTAATGATATGACAAGCCATTTGAACAGTTTCGGCCCAAAAATACTTAGGTAGATTTTTTTCATGGAGCATAACCCTAGCCATCTCTTGTAAAGTTCTATTTTTCCTTTCAGCAATTCCGTTCTACTGAGGTGTCTTAGGAGCACTAAATTCATATTTATAACCATTGCCTATAGAATATTCTGCAACACCAGAATCTTTTAATTCTCCATCTCTATCACTTCTGATGCGACATGCTAGGGTATCCTTCTCGTTCTCTATTTTTAAAAGTATTTTTAAAAACTAATCGAAGGTATCAAATTTATTTTTCATAAAGGGTACCCATGTATATCGTGTGTAATCATCCACAATATCGAGTATGTAACTGTTAGCACATAAGCTGACTGTTCTAGAGGGACCCATAAGGTCCATGTGGATTTATTCCAAAGGTTTTTTAGTTAAAACATTTTTAACTTTCTTGTGAGGAGGTTTACTTATTTTTCCTTCCTAATAAGGACCACATACGGGATTAAAAGATTTTTTTATTTTAGGTAGACCTCTAACAATTTTTTGGGAACTTAACCTACGAAGATTATCAAAATTTATATGTCCCAATCTATTGTGCTAAAGATCAGCATCTTCTAATCTGGCAATATTACAAGATTCAGACTTAGGAAGGACTGTGTAACAGTTATCCTCATTTTTGTTTCCTGTTAAATACAGTTTCCCTTTCCATCAAGAATTTTGCAATCAATTTTAGAAAAGGTAACAATATGATTAAAATCACAAAAATTGAGATATGCCAAGCAGGTTAGACTTGAGACCTTTAACTAGCAGGACATCATTTAGATTGGGGAGACCTTCCTCACACAATGTTCCCTTACCTATGATTTTAGACAAAACTCCATCACCAAACACAACACTACCTCTAAGGAAGTTTGTTTTGTTTGTTAATTTTATTTCATCTCTGGTCATATGTTTAGAACATCCGGAGTTAAGGTACCATCCAAATGAAGTGCATTGTACCTTAAAAGAAGATATGACAATATTGCACTTGAGCTGGGGTAACAAGTCATCTTTTCTAATCTAAATAGGCCTAGTTTTGACAGTTTTATTGGCCTTTGATTTAGAAAAGTTTTGTTGGGTCTTTCACCATGATTTCTTCTTAGTTTAAGATCCTCCCTTCTTTTTATGGTAAGAGTTGCAAGTGGTCTGTCTTGGGAGAACATAAGTATTCCTACTCTATCTAGAATAGTTAAAATTTGAATAAGTAGGTGTATACAATCTCTTTTGAAAACATTCGGTAATAGAGTGACCATAGACATCGCAATATGAATAATACTGATGTGTGGAGGACTTGACTTTATTACTAAAGTCTTTGAAAATTGGTTTATCCCTAATAGGTATGGTCGTCCAGGTGTTATTGGTTTTGGGTTTTTGACATTGATTTCTAACAGGAGGTCAGACATACGTAGATAGACCTTTAGATTTTGGATTATTGAGTATAATCACTTTGTTTTGCCTTAGATGCATCTTTAAACCAATTTTCTTTCTGAGTGTTCTGAAGACTCTGGCCTTGTTTTACAAAAATAACATTTTCAGGAGAAACATTTTTGCTAGTATAAACTTTTTCTCCAAATCCAAATCCTGAATTATCTTCAGAATCAAACTTGCTTCCTACAATAATTTCTTCGTAGGATTTAGCTTGAGTTTCAAAGTGTAAGCATTTTTTAAACACATTTGAAACTTTTTGCTTAGATTCTTCAAGTTTAGCTAAAGTACACTTGTGTTTTTGTTCCAAAATATTATTTTTCTCAGAAAGATCAATTATTTTTGTGGAAAATTATTTAGTTTCAGTCTCATGGGAAACACATTGTGCTATAAAGTCTTTAGCGTTCTTCCTAATAGTCTGGTTAAGTAAATCAATACGCTCATTTAGTAGCTTAACCATTTTCTCAAGATGGGTACTTTTCTTAAGCGTTTTTATGCATAGATCTTAAAGATCTGGAAGATCGTCGTCGAACTCACTAAGTGTAGTGTGTGTAGTGTCTCCTATAGCGCTCATTTCATATGTGGAACTGACACACACTTCAGGTTTATCGACAATGTTTTCAATTTGACACACCCTTAAACTATCACTAACAGTGTTATCTTCATCATCAGGAGTCACAACTTTCTCAACAATAGATGCAAAAATAGGAACAATAGAGTCATGAGTAGTCACACATTCATCATCATCATGGTATATGATCCTAGCATAGAATGTTATACATGACTCATAATTATGGGTTAACTCAGTTTCATCTTCATCAGAATCACTAGAGTCATCCCATATCTTACACATATTAGCCCTAGTATTATTGTTAAGTTTATTTTGGCATTTATTATCAAGATGTCCCATTTTTCCACATCCATAACATCTGATTTTTTTCATGTCTATCTTAGGTCTTCTATTGTCATAGGTCCTTTTGTTGTTATGTCTTTTATGAGGTCTGGAATTTTGAGGGCCTTGATAACCTGGTTTGCCATGTTTGGCTGCCACTGAGTTCCTAAATTTGATTATTTTCTTAAATTATTTGCTCATTAAGGTAATTTGGTTATCAAGATCATCCAAATTGCAGTCACCATTTAATTCAAGGTCAAAGTCTAAAGGACTGACTTTAGGTGAAGTCAATTGTGATGAAAACACAACACTAGATCCAGTGAGTCTCTTATTTTGGGCAGTCAAATGTTTTTTAAACTCTAACTCCATCTCAACAATTCTTAATTTGCTACTTAGCAATTCAGGAGTCAGGTTTTGGTCATCCACTTCTTCTAGGGCATATCTCTTATTATCAAATTTGGCAGGTAATGACCTAAGAATCTTTTGAACAATTTCTTTTCTATTATTGGTTATACCATTTGCATGTAATGTTATGAAAATATCAGTTAACCTAACGTAGAAATCGTCAAAGGATTCGTTGTCATCCATAATCAATGTATTATACTATTGGATAAGCATTTGTGTTTTTTCGACCTTAACATGTTCATCACCCTCGTGTGCGATGAATAGAGTGTCCCAGACCTCTTTAGAGGTAGAGCAAATAGATATTCTTTTAAACTCATGCTCATTAATTGACATAAAGATTGCATTCTTGCCCTTATTATTATCGAGAGACTTCTTTTTCTCTGTCGTAGTAAATTCGCTAAGACGTTTCTTAACCCTTGTGGGATCAGTATCAAATAAAGACTTAGTTGGATATTCATAACCATCTTGAATCATATCCCAAACATCATCGCCAAGAGTTCCTTGAATGAAATCAACCATTTGTACTTTCTAGTAAGAGAAGTTGTTTCCATCAAGGAGAGGTGGTCGGGAAAGGTTCCCTAACTTCTCAAATCTTTCATCCATATTCAGAAATAGATTTTGAAAACAATTTTTGGAGTTTCAGGATCAAAATAACTTTTGATAAACTCACTCTGATACCACTTGAAAAATTGCTTACTAAGATAATAACAAAATGTTATAGATTAAGTAAAGTCTGATAACAAACTCTTTGAACAAAACACTTTTCAAAATACAACACAAGATGTGTTAAACGTTTCTGAATTTGTCCTCTAGATTTGTTAGTTTGATTACCTTATGTTTTTAAAACTAAAACCTACAATTAATTCTTAAATAAGATATTGTTCATAAAAGCAATTAAGAACATTCAAGCAAATTTGACATGCGATTTTAAACGTGGTAAAACCCTAAAATAAGGGAAACATCCACGGCCCCCTCTATGGAGAAAAACAAAAATCTACTAAAATCACAAGACACAAGTTACTGCACTATGCATGCAATATAGGATCCTAAATCTAAGTTCAGAAAATTACCTACACGAGTTACTCCACTCTCAAAGGCTTCTGACTTGACATGATCTTCCTCCCATAGCTTCCTTGCTTTTTCCTTGTCCACTTGATTAGAGTAGCTCAACAAACAATATATCTCACCAAGAACGACAATATCTAAGTGTTCGTGTGAGAGTGAAAGTGTTTGTGAAGTAATCTAAATGAGAAAATGCATCTCACATCTCTCAATCAATTATATAATAAATTCCTACAAATTATAAAGCATTTTATATGATATGCAAATAATTTCAAATCTGTTTTGAATAATAGCTTGCAACAAACTTCAGATCAGACATAAAAATTTATATCAAATTTTGTTTCAAAAAATTTATTTGTGTTCAAACTTATTTCACTAAATGTGAAATTATATTTTGAAACAAAAAATGTTTTACAGATCTGAGTATATATACAACCAGAAGTCTTATTTCTCAAAATATATTTGAGATCACAATCTTGGATCCAACAACAACAAAACAATAATCCAAGAAAAATAGATATAAAGAACCTAAAAATTATTTTATGTGAAAAATATGGTTCTTATAGAGATATACAATGGAAGAGGTCTTCAACACCAAACAAACTAAGAACACACTAACTCATATAAACCTCAAGTGTTTGACTCTCAAAAAATGGGTTTACTGTTTGTTTAATCAAATAAGGCTTTGGTGTATTTGGTTTTTGGAAGAAACCGAATAAAGGTTTGGAAGATATAAAGTTCGGTTTTATCTTTTCTCTTTTTCTCTACTTTATCTCTCTCTTTTTTACTCTCTCTTGGAGCTATAATGGAGCGCCAACCTGCTATCTCTATCTCTGTTCTATTTTTTAGGCATGTCGTCCTTTCTCTATTCTCTCAACCAAATGAAAAGAAGAAACCCTAAATCAATATATACTCAGGAATGAAGGATCAGTTACAAACGCACGGTTGAGATGGTTTAGTGTTGAACGGTCTGTTAATCCATGTGCTGACATTAGTGATGAAAATGCAAACGATGGTTGGCTAATTGGGAGGCACGCGGATTGAGGTATTATACTATTATGACCGTCGATTATTTCAAGGAATAAAGGCCACGATCTAATCTCCCAACTCAGATAGAAGCAAACACGGGTTGATGAGATTCAAAACACAAAATACGTTTAGTCAAGAATAAGGCAGCACGCGAGTTTTAAAGGGTTTTGAAAATTCAAAATCAACCCCAAAAATTCCTAAGTGGGTTTAATTCCTACCCAACCAACTTTTTACCACAAAATAAATCTGATTTTAACCTCAAACATTTTAAAAACTATATTTTAATCAAAAGAAAAATCATTTAAAATGATTAAAAAATGTTTAAATGAATTTAAACAAAGTTTGAAGAGGCTTAACCAACATATTAATTTTGTGCACATATAATAACACATATATGCAGTGTGTGTCCTAATGTGGTTTCAAGAGACCAATACTTCCCTTTATGAAGTGCATCTTTTGGTGCTTGGACTGGGATTCCTTTTTTGATGAAGCTTGGATACATTTTTTAGATGAGTAACTCATAAAAAATCTAATCCTATTTTGTCTCGATATCCAAACTAGTTGAAACTCTTATATGGCACAGACTCAAGTAAGTCAGCCATATAGTGTGTTCTCAAATTTTTCTCTATTTATATTCTATATCTAACTTTATTTTGTCACAAGTTGATCTCCCCCTTAATAAATTCTTCTCTCCCTTTAAGAAATGTGTCCATATCTAAGGAAAGATGAAAAGGTTAAGAAAGATAATCAATAAGAACGTAAGGGACATAGCTATATGAGATAATTAGAGAAAATAAGCTTAGAGTGTAAAAAACATGATATGTAACACAATAAGCACAGTGAGATGATAAAATTATGACATAAGAATCATATGAAATAACACATAAAGGTATTAATAATCAATAATGATATAACAAGACAAATATATAGAAACCATCGTCAAGATTTTAACATAAATACTCAAAATGTACTTAACATCGAGTTAAGAACAATGAGAAAGGATCTTACGATTATAAAAGTTACTAGTTATACTAGTTGATATTGATTTTTTATTAAGATTATACGATCCATTCCAAAAATTCAAAACATAAACATAGATATCGATATTAAATGATAACTCGTGACAAGACAAGTATCTCTGAATTATGTCTAAGAAACCTCTAAAGGTGAAGTGTGGATATTACAACAACTAGTATTCACCAATAATATAGGATACACCAAAACATGATATATTACAATTTATCATAGAATCCTAAGAACAAAATCATCAAGACAAAGATGATTGAAACAACATAAAGATATAATGTAGCATATTATCTTAAATGTAAAAACTATGATATTAACATATATGGAAAGTTTGTATCAATGTCAAAGTCAAACGTAATAATAGACACTCCAAAGACATGAATAAATAACACCAAGCCTCATGTCAATTAAGACTAGAATAGAGCAAGGTTATGCTAATTAAAATTATCACTCAAAAGATGTGATATCTCCAATCAAGCACAACATTCCATTAAAACATATGGATATCTATGTATATGATACCATTAGATATTTAGATCAGTTTAAAGAGGCATATATGATCAATGAAGCTATCGAAGAAACGTGAAAAATGGGGAAAAAGATGATAAGATGTAAAGATAGTGATATCAATTTAATATTCTATCAACTTATCTCTACTAAGTGTTTTACATGTCACATGAACATTAATGCAATAAGATAATAACTCCAAAACCCAAATTATATATAGTTTTCTAGTTAACTAGCAAACTCCTGGAAATTAATCTAATTCCATAGTAGATAGAGTTGTTAAGAAAAAATAACCAAAATCACTAAAAAAACTATAAAAAAAAATTCGAAACCCTTACCTTAAAGTGGAGTAAAGATCCTTATTTAGTTATTCAATAGTGTGATTGATGTTTAATCTTAATATAATACACATTAATCAAGAGAAACGAGATTTCACAAGACTTTGAGGCTTTGAGAGAGAGATGGAGGTAGAAAGAGGGAGGGAGGGAGGGAGTCATTGAGATGAAACGTAAAAAATGAGAGTTTTTAGATTTTATCAAATGTGATTCATTGAAGTGAAGGGTGAACTTTCTAAGACGCGAGTACTTTCACTAACGCGACACCAAAGGTTCATTGGTCATGCCATTCAACAGATATTTTTCTCACCTTAAAAGTTTTATTTTCTGAAGTGAGGAAAAATTTCGTGAGTCGTTCCATATTTTGCTGAGGTAAATCTCATTTTCACTGGGCGCGCCATAGACCAATTTTTTTGAATTTTCCAAATCAAAGGAGGAATTCGTAAGTACAATGTAACCATTTAGATTATGGTATGTATTATCAAACACACTGATTAATAATCAGAACATACATGTTTAACCATTTAAAGAAAGGTTTATGGTTCTATCACATGCATCAAATAGACGTGAGTAAGCAGTTAAAGGCTTAAAACATGAATCATAAATTAAATTGTACTTATGATAAATGATGTGTACTTACGAGAAATTGAGAAATTGTACTTACGAGAAATGATTGTCTTCAAATAAAGATGAGCAAGCAATTTAATTTATGATTCATGGTTTTCATCTAGATCTATATGATGAAAACCATGAATCATAAATCAAATTGGTTCATTTAATTCTTTGATAGAATAATGCTCAAAAATATTATACGTTGTCAACTCCATTGAATTCATTACATATACTCCATATTGATCAATCTTAAGTGTCTTAACATTTTAAATATTTATATCTCCATTTTGAGAGTATATATGCATATACGAAACTAAGTGCCAAATATCATATACAATAGTTTGTGTATTAATTTAAAATTATGAGCCAGTTAGACTACAAGCACATGATCAACATGTGTATCACAATAAACATGGAAGGTTGATGAGTAAGCACAACAAAAGGAATAGGATGATATAAGGAACTAGATAATCCTTCTAAAAGTCAAAGACGCATTGAGTTACCACTCTATCTAGTAGATGTTGAGGGATCTATCTTAGGATCCCTTTTGATTTCTCTATATATATGTCCCTTTTCGTAGTATCCTTCCCCATCCATAATTGATTCGCGTGAGGTGTCTTGGAATTATGACGAATGTTAGATGGCTTTTGAAGTCCTTTATTTTTCTTATTATTAACATGTCGAGCATGTTTTCCTTCCGTACCTTCCCGATTATTCCCCAAAAAAACTCATATTCTTCATAATATTACTAGAATATAAGGTCTGATTGAGCATAGAATAAAAGTTTATAAAATGACATATTTTATGACAATGAGTGAACTTAAGAAATTTAGGTTTAGAAACATGCAATTGTATGTCAGAAACAATATCCATAAATTTTGGAAAAATGAAAATCATCTCCTTCAAATGACTCACTTAACCATATTTCTTTGAGTTTGAAAATCGTTAGAAATAGATTTGAAAAATGTGATTCATTTTATGGTGAAGAACTATAGTGAAATGCAACTTGATAATACGCAAATATTTCATATTTCATCCCTCGAACCTACGCATTTTAGCCCCCTCGGGTATCTTATTCCCTATATTTATGCTCATTAACCAGATAACCTCGGATTTCTATGTTAACGTGATTTGCAAGGGTTAATTGAGCGTTTATAGGTATTTGGATGCTAAGTGTGAAGTTCAGACTCATTTCGACTAATTTCCGTATGCAATCGCACGTTCAAGGGCATTTTAGTATTTTCACATTTTGGGCACCTCACCCTTCATCTTCACGGAAGTTGTATCCCTCCTCGTAAGATTCGCGTGGATGCAAATGGTTCATGAATACGATCCCTAACGAAGAAGTTACGGAGATTTTAGCGGAAGAGAAAGTCAATTGAGCCAAAACAGGAAGCAGCTTGAAGCAGATCTGCTTGACCGATCGATCGGTGGAAACTGCTGAAAATATTAGCTGAAAACAGGGGATCGATCGATTGATCGCTTTGATCGATCGATTGATTGCTCAGATTTGAGACCACTTCTTCCCATCGAAGAATGCAAATTGGAGGATCGATCGATTGATCCCTTTGATCGATCGATCGATCGATCAAGCAGGGTTGCTTCAAGCTGCTTCCTGGTTTGGCTCAATTGGCTTTCTCTTCCACTAAAATAGCGGTAACTTCTTTAGGGATCGGATTTGTGCACTGCTCATGGTCACGCAAAGCTTGAGAGGAGATCTATAACTTCCGTGAAGATGATGGGTGAGGTGCCCAAAATATGGAAAGACTAAAATGCCCTTGAACGTGCGATTCCGTATGGAAATTAGCCGGAATGCGTCTGAAATTCACACTTAGCATCCAAATACCTATGAAATCTCAATTAACCCATGCAAAGCATGTTAACAAAGAAATCCGAGGTTGTATGGTTAACGAGCATAATTATAGGGAATAAGATACCCGACGGGGTAAAAATAAGTAGGTTTGAAGGATGATATACGCAATATTTGCGTATTATCACACCACCTAAATTACACATTGCTAGTCCCTAGCAATGAAATAGGATACGACAAGAACTATAATTAAACCAAAAGCAGGATACGAGTACAAAAATATGGTATAAAAGCATAAGGCCACTTTCGCGGGCAATTCGATTGCATTTAGCATATGCAATAAGCCATTAAACCCCTAGGTTACCCTAGTGGACAAGTGTCGTCTCGTGAGGGTTTTTAGGGATGATATCCACAAACATCACATGGTTTCCTCAAAATATGCCCAAACCAACATGCGACAAGCCCAACAATAGCGAACAAGATTTCATACACATTATTAGCAAATTGAACGAATTCAAGCAAAAGTCTGAAATCATTAACATTATAGCATGCACCTCATAGAATTGAAATCTTAAAATGTGGGAGGGGAGCGAGCACATGCAAAGTATGATTTGCAAAAAACTTAAATAAACTGGATACTAAATAGATCAAGCATATATTCAATCCTCACGGGCATTACACTCATCAAGTGAATTCACTCGTAACAGGGTGGTAACACACAGAACATGCGGGCATAAAGAGTAATGTAAAAGGAAACTAGGCCGCACACATGTCACAAATGAAGAACGCTATATATGAAATTAAAAACTGTAATATCAATGAAAGATACTGCTCACTAAAGGAGGCGAAATGTATTTTCATAGATTATCAAAACTATTTAAACATTTTAATTACATCTACTTAATATCACATAGGACTTTAATAGGGTTGTAATGTAGGTTAGGCTAGGGTACGAAACGAAGGATATGTATGTACGGGTTCAAAGTGTTCAGAAATGAAAACTCGGGATAATGGGAAATAGTGCGGGCAATTTCAAAATTGGAAAACAAGTTCCAAAAAGTCATTAGATATAACAATTGGAGAGTAATCAAAGCTTATTGAACTATATACACAACATTTACAACTTTCTCTTTATCTTTCTCTTTCTCTTCCTTTTCTTTTCTTTTCTTCTTTTTCTCATTTTTTTCTTTTGTTTTCTTTTGCTTTTTCTTCTCTTTTTCTTATCTTTTTCACTTCTTTCTTTTCTTTACTTTTCACACTCTCACATGCCTAAATTGCAACCGATATCATTCAATCCCAAGTAACATTCCAAACAAAGGTATGGAAGGTGTGTGTATAGTGTATAACTCCAATTCGGAGATGGTTATGGGATTTTGGGTAATGAAACAAAAGGCTATATTTAGGCTCAAAGGGGTTAACGAGGGTAACATATGAGGTAAGGTCAAGGCTAATATGGGTGATATAACAAAGATGGACTATGACCATTTCCAGAAGTTTTTCTCGAGTCAAAACAAACTTTGAAAATCATGCTCAAGAATTACATTTCAAGAATGAACTCAATTAATGAACGATCAAATGAAAGAATAGAGATATTACCGATGAATTCAACGTTTTCAAAGAGGAAAGAATAGTGTATACACTAACAAACGACGAGAGGTACAAAGCTTTCTCGGTGTAAGTATATACAATGCAATAAAAGATTACCGAGTTATAAAAATCTTAAACCAAATCAATAAAACAATGAAAGTGCATGTGGTCATGGGATTAAAGTTTAATTCATGAAGTTATTCATAATATCAATGATATGAGGACTAAGGTCTAATAACTTCTAAAATCAAGAACATGCATCCTTGAGTTGTCTATTGGATCGGGCACTTATTAAAATTTATCATCGAAAACAAAGGCAAAATGCCCAAAAAAGGAGGAAAAAAAAAGAAAATTATTTTGAAATTTTTGAATTTTTCTAAGAAAAGCATACTAAGGAACTAACATGTGAGCAAAAAAATGGACTAAATAAATAAATGGATAGAATATCCTACACCCCCTAATAAAGAGAGAAAAAGAGCGATATTACCCAAAATTGGAGCGATCCCCATAAGAACAAGTCCAAAGAATCTACAAAATAAGTTAGTATCGAGCATAGTAAAAATAAATAACAAAAAGTTAACTAATTACACTAGACTAAATTAAATAGGAGAGAAAAATAAAAAGAATAAAAAGCTAACTATAGACAACCTACTATTTAGGCTTCACACTAATAGTACACTAGAAGTCTAAATAGTTGAGGGTCCACCATGAAAACGATTTGACTTTGGAGGATAACCGGTGTACCCTCAAGCATGTCCTCCGAAAAATATAAATTCCGTTTTAACAACGAAAGGCATGTGTAAGGTGTAAGAAAGGAACCATCGTCAATTAAAAATTTTGGAGGGACGGTGGGGGATATGGATTGAACGGGTGACAAAAATATGTAGGGACCGAGAAAAGAAGAATATCCTCCAAAGAATTTTGAAATTGGAATGGGAGGTGGCGCACACGAAGGCAAAGATGCGATCATGGAAGGCGACTCGAGCAAGTACTCCTCATCGGCGAAAAAGTTTAAAACATTAAAGTTTGAAACCGAATCATCGGGTACTTGTGACGGTGTGATAACAGAAAATGAAAATGGGGAGGAAAGAAAATCAAACTCAAGAGATGAGTCATCATCGCTTGAAGATTGAGTTTCGAAAGAAATAAGATCATTTTCAATGAAATGTTCATCTTTGGGGGCCAAAGAAGAAATCACATCATTGCAAATGGATATTACTTCCATTTCATCCTCACTTTCAATATCTATTACGTAATGGGCTAAGTCAACAATGGTTTGTTCCAAAGTAGGCACAAAGTCCTCATTTGGTTCAAAACATTCCTCGACTTCAAAAGTCTCGGAAGCAAAATCGTCGTCGGATTCAAATAGTAAATCCAATTCATGTTCCCACAAAATATTTTCTTCCCGATAACGATTTTCAATTTTCTCATTCTCAAACATACGCAAGCCCTCACCGAATGTCATAGAAAATGGGAACTTTGAAAATTATCATCGGACTTAAACTTAAAACTCATTATTATAGGAATTTTGAAAACTATTGCAATTCGTTTCAAAATTCTTATTATAAGGAATTAAAGGCCCAAAATCATTATCATCATCACCAAAATTCCAATAACCCAAATTTTGACTTTCGTTATGCTAGTCCAAAGTCATATTTGAATTTGTAATTTTTTGAGACTCTAAGTATTGATCGAAAGTCAATGGATTACGGGAATTTTGAGAATTATAACAATGATTACTGAAAGAATTGGAATAAGACATGCTTACCCCAAAAATGGCTCGAAGTGGCGAATGCCACAAAGTAGATGCGCGCGGGAAAAATTCTAGTGTTTCTTGGTACTCAAATGTAGAAGTCCTGCAAAAAGGTTAGCCAAAAAATACCAATAGAAAGAAAATTCTACGAAATACTAAATCAAATAAATTCTAAAACAAATTCATCCCCGGCAACGGCTACATTTTGATCAAGGGTGAAAAGTAGCGTCGCGTCAAAACGCTAATCGTTGTTTTATGTTCACCACCTCTATATAAAAACCTAAAGTATGACTGTACTTGCGATACAAGTGTAGCGGTAAGTCAGGTATCGAAAATCCACAGAGACGAGTTGCTAGAATTTATAGGATTTAATACTCCTAAATAAAAGTGTAAAAGATGATTATACACACAAAGGAAAAGATGCACAAAAGGGAAATATTAATCTAGGCGAGTGTATTTAAAGCTAGACTAATAAAGCGAGTAAATACTATAGGTTGCGTCAAATATCCCTCACCCAAGTTAATTAGTAAAAAATGGTTACATGGGTCGACGAGTTATTACGAATGCATCTCATTTCGACAGCTAATTAAATCAAGGGTTGTCACGCCCCTAAATCCGCATAAAAGCCTAATACAATTTTAGTGTCAATAAATATCCCGAAAATTACGCATGAAAGGTCGTAAGCACGGAGCATACATGTTATGCCCCGTCAAATCCCCTAGGAATAATAACTAGGACAACACACCCGAAATAGACCCGTAAACACCATCACCAAAGCAAAGCAACATGTCAATCCGGAATGAGTTCCATCCCACACAACCTAAACTAACTTAGCTAGAAAGCATGATAAAAACGCGGTAAATAAACACGGTAAATAAACACAATAAAACTACACTAAAAAGCAAGTAAACAAAGCATGTAAACCTAATTATGAAAGCATGTAAATTAACTACAAAGAAAGAATAAAGGAAATACAACTATATTAAAATGTTAGGGGAGATGAATAGTTAACTTACAAACCCAAATGGGTGTCAAACAAAGTGAGTAAGAAGAAGAACTCTTAAAACCCCCAAACCCTAAGCTAAACTAACCTAAAACAAATTGTATTTGATATTTACAACAAAAAACCTTTATATAGTAAGTTGGATTAAATTAGAAAAGAAACGGAAAAAGAAAAGAAAAGGGCAAAATATCAGCTGGAAATAGAGGATAGATAGATCGATCGATCGATCGCTCAGATCTGAACCCACTGCTTCCCATCGAAGAATGAAAACTAGAGGATCGATCGATCGATCCCTTTGATCGATCGATCGATCAAGCAGGGCTTCTTCAAGCTGCTTCTTGTTTTGGCTCAATTGGCTTTCTCTTCCGCTAAAATCGCCGTAACTTCTTCGTTAGGGATCAGATTTGTGCACCATTCACGACCACGCGAGGCTTGCGAAGAGGGATTCAATTCTGTGAAGAAGATGGGCTATGTACCCAAAATGTGGAGAGACTAAAATTCCCTTGAACGTGTGATTGCGTACGAAAATTAGCCGGAATGCGCTTGAACTTCACACTTAGCATCCAAATACCTATAGAGGTTCAATTAACCCCTACAAAGCATGTTAACATAGAAATCCGAGGTTTTCTAGTTAACGAGCATAAATAAATAAGATACCCGAGGAGGCTGAAATGCGTAGCTTCGAGGGATGAAATACTCAATGTTTCCCTAAATCCGTATAAAAGCCGAATACGATTTATGCGTCAATAAATACCTCAAAAATTACGCACGTTAGGTCGTAAGCGCGGAGCATACATAATATGCCCCGTTAAATCCCCTAGGCGTAATAACTAGGACAACACACCCGAAATAGACCCGTAAACACCATCACCAAAGCAAAGCAACATGTCAACCCGGAATGAGTTCCATCCAACACAACCTAAATAACTTAGATAGAAAGCATGATAAAAATGGGGTAAATAAACACGATAAATAAACGCGATAAAACTACACTTCAAAGCAAGAAAACAAAGCATGTAAACTCAATTATGAAAGCATGTAAATTAACTACAAAGAAAGAATAAAGGAAATACAATAATATTAAAATGGTAGGGAAGATGAATAGTTAACTTACAAACCTAAATGGGTGTCAAACCAAGTGAGGAAGATGAAAAACTCTCCAAATCCACAAACCCTAAGCTAAACTAACCTAAAATGAATTGTATTTGATATTTACAAAAAAAAACTTTATATAGTAAGTTGGATTAAATTAGAAAAGAAAAGGAAAAATAAAACAAAAGGGAAAAATATTAGTTGAAAACAGGGGATCGATCGATCGATCCCTTTGATCGATCGATCGATCGCTCAGATCTGAGTCCACTTCTTCCCATCGAAGAATGAAAACTGGAGGATCGATCGATCGATCCCTTTGATCGATCGATCGATCGATCAAGCAGGGTTGCTTCAAGCTGCTTCCTATTTTGGCTCAATTGCCTTTCTCTTCTGCTAAAATTATCGTCACTTCTTCGTTAGGAATTGAATTCGCGCATCGTTCACAACCACGCGAAGCTTTCGAGGAGGGATAAAACTTCTGAGAAGATGACGGGACAGGTGCCCAAAATATGGAAAGTCTATAATGCCCTTGAACATGCGATTGCGTACGAAAATTAGCCGGAATGCGTCTGAACATCACACTTAGCATCCAAATACCTATAAAAGCTCAATTAACCCTTGCGAAGCATGTTAACATAGAAATCCGAGGTTGTCTGGTTAACGAGCATAAATATAGGGAATAAGATACCCGACAGTTGCTAAAATGGGTAGGTTCGAGGGATGAAATACGTAATATTTGCATATTATCACACCCCCTAACTTACACATTGCTAGTCCCTAGAAATGAACTAGGATACAATAAGAACTATAATCAAACCAAAAGCAGGATACGAGTACAAAAATATGGTATAAAAGTATAAGTCCACTTTCGTGGGCAATTCGATTGCATTTAGCATAAGCAATAAGCCGTTAAAGCCCTAGGTTACCCTACTGGACGAGTGTCGTCTCGTGAGGGTTTTCAGGGATGCTACCCACAAACATCACATGGTTTCCTCAAAATATGCCCAAACCAACATGAGACAATCCAAACAATAGCGAACAAGATTTCATACACGTTATTAGCACATTGAACGAATTCAAACAAAAGCCCAAAATCATTAACATTATAGAATGCCCCTCATAGAATTGAAACCTTAAAATGTGGGAGGGGAGCGAGCACATGCAAAGTATGATTTGCAAAAAACTTAAATAAACTGGATACTAAATAGATCAAGCATATATTCAATCCTCACGGGCATTACACTCATCAAGTAAATTCACTCGAAACAGGGTGGTAACACAATGAACATGCGGGAATAAAGATTAATGTAAATGGAAACTAGGCCGCACACATGTCACAAATGAAGAACGCTATATATGAAATTAAAAACTGTAATATCAATGAAAGATACCGCTCACTAAAGGAGGCGAAATGTATTTTCATAGATTATCACATCTACTTAATATCACATAGGACTTTAATAGGGTTGTAATGTAGGTTAGGCTAGGGTACAAAAAGAAGGATATGTATGTACGGGTTCAAAGTGTTCGGAAATGAAAACTTGGGATAATGGCAAATAGTGCGGGTAATTTCAAAATTAGAAAACAAGTTCCAAAAAGGCATTAGATATAACAATTGGGGAGTAATCAAAGCTTATTGAACTGTATACACCACATTTACAACTTTCTCTTTCTCTTCCTTTTCTTTTCTTTTTTTTCTCATTTTTTTCTTTTGTTTTCTTTTGATTTTTCTTCTCTTTTTCTTCTATTTTTCACTTATTTATTTTCTTTACTTTTCACACTCTCACATGGCCAAATTGCAACCGACATCATTCAATCTCAAGTAACATTCCAAACAAAGGTATGGAAGGTGTATGTATGGTGTATAACTCCAATTCGGAGTTGGTTATGGGATTTTGGGTAATGAAACGAAAGGCTATATTTAGGATCAAAGGGGTTAATGAGGGTAACATATGAGGTAAGGTCAAGCCTAATATGGGTGATATAACAAAGATGGACTATGATCATTTCCAAAAGTTTACGCAATTCTCGAGTCAAAACAAACTTTAAAAATCATGCTCAAGTAATACATTTCAAGAATGAACCTAATTAATGAACGATCAAATGAAAGAATAGAGAGATTACCGACGAATTCAACGTTTTCAAAGAGGAAAGAATAATATATACACTCACAAATGACAAAAGGTACAAAGCTTACTTAGTGTAAGTATATACAATACAATAAAAGATTATCGAGTTATAAAAATCTTAAACCAAATTAATAAAGAAATGAAAGTGCATGTGCTCATGGGATTAAAGTTTAATTCATGAAGTTATTCATAATATCAATGATATGAGGACTAAGGTCTAATACCTTCTAAAATCGAGAACATGCATCATTGAGTTGTCTATTTGATTGGGCACTTATTAAAATTTACCATCGGAAACAAAGGCAAAATGCCCAAAAAAGGAGAAAAAAAGAAAAGAAAATCTTTTTGAAATTTTTGAATTTTTCTAAGAAAAGCATAATAAGTAACTAACATGTGAGAAAAAACATGGACTAAATAAATAAATGGATAGAATATCCCACACCCCCTAAGTTTAAACTTGACATTGTCCTCAATGTGAATTAAGAACCAAGTTAAAGAGAGGAAAAGAGCGATATTACTCAAAATTGGAGCGATCTCCATAAGAACAAGTACAAACAATATACAAAACAAGTTAGTACCGAGCATAGCAAAAATAAATAAATAAAAGTTAACTAATTACACTAAACTAAATTAAAAAGGAGAGAAAAAATAAAAAGAATAAAAAGCTAACTATATACAACCTACTATTTAGGCTTCACACTAACGGTACACTAGAAGTCTAAATAGTTGAGGGTCCATTATAAAAACGATTTGAATTTGGAGGATAACCGGTGTACCCTCACTCTCAAGCATACCCTCCAAAAAATATGAATTCTGTTTGAACAACGAAAGGCATGTGTAAGGCGTAAGAAAGGAACCATCGTCAATTAAAGGTTTTGGAAGAACGATGGGGAATTTGGATTGAACGAGTGACAAAAATATATGGGGACCGAGAAAACCAGAATATCCTCCAAAGGATTTTGAAATTGGAATGGGAGGTGGCGCACACGAAGGCAAAGATGCGACCGTGGAAGGCGACTCGAGCAAATACTCCTCATGGGCGAAAAGGTTTAAAACATTAAAGTTTGAAATCGAATCATCGGGTATTTATGACGGTGTGATAACAGAAAATGAAAATGAGGAGGAAAGAAAATCTAACTCAAGAGATGAGTCATCATCACTTAAAGATTGCGTTTCGAAAGAATTAAGATAATTTTCAATGAAATGTTCTTCTTTGGGGGCCAAAGAAGAAATCATTTCATTGCAAATGAATATTACTTCCATTTCATCCTCACTTTTGTGGCCATCACAGATCCCCGCCGCGCGGGCGGGTAGCGTGGAGGAAAGGATCCTTTGGGTCCCGCGCGCCCCTCTCGGGAGCGCTTCGACCGGCGTCGTTTGAGATGTGGAAATGTAAAAATATAGAGAGATTCAGAGTCGCCGGTCTATTTTACTCAAAACATACAAACGAAAAAGGGGAAGCCACCCCGAAGGATGGCATCCAAAGACATACTGATGCGTGCGAAACCAAAATGATTCTAGAAGGGTTCGGAGGCTTAGTTACGAAATGGGAAGGTGTTAGTCACCCATTCCTCCCTTTCGGTCTCTCATAAATATTTGCTATTTTCCTTTTGTTTCCCCCCGTGATATGTGTGCATGTGTATATATAGAATGGAGGTAGGAATCCTCGACTTGTAACATGAAAAAGATAAAGCGAGTCATCTGTAGGAAGATATAAAAGTAATATTAGAAAAATAAGATTTACGCGATTACCCCTATGTTGACCGTTATAATGGAACGATAACGCATATGGAGCAATACGTTATTAAGGGCAAGTATATAGAATATAAGGAAAATGGATTTAGAGAAGATAAAAATGAGAAAAAAAGTGAGAAAAAGGACTCGAGTCTCGGGTTTTACCCCGAGACGCCTACGTAGCCTATAAAGGCATCAAAGTCCACGTAGTTCGCATACAAAATGAGGGGTGGGGTTTATCCCATAAATTCAAATGGGTAATCTCTTATTTGTGAGTGTGTGTGTGTGTGTGTGTGTGTGTATAGAAAAAGGGTTTTAGATTGTGAGAAAAGTGTGGAAAAAGTGTGAGAATCCCTACTTGGAATTTATGAGCAAACCCTCTTTTTCTTATTTTTTGGGTTTTATTTATATGAACATAGGATATGTGCAATAATACTAAATAAAAAGTATATTAAGATGTGCGAGATGAGATAATAAAAGTGCTAAATAAGAAGACAAGTTATTGAGAATTTAAGAGAGAGTTTGAGAAAGTTGGACCTTCTTGAAGATCTTGAGCTTGATCTTGAATGTTGGAGAGCAGCCCTTGCACTTGGATGATGATGGAGAGTGGCTATTTCATCAAGTTTGATGAAAAGTGGAAGTAAAAAGGGGATTTGGAAGTTGAAATCAAGCTGCCTTCAAGAGAGGTTTCTGGGATTCATTCAGAGAGATTTTTATCAGATTTGGTCTCCCCTTGCAAATGAGGTGAAGGCCTCCTTTTATAGGCCCAGGTGAGTGCCGATCGTCATAGACCTATTCCTGCCTATCGGCAGGTGCGATAGGTAGGGTCTGGAACCTGCCATTTGGCAGTCCACTTCAGGCTTTTTCGAAAAATCGGCCGCCGAGGGCAAACCATTGGTCAGAATCATGCACGGGGCATACCGTTGGAAAGGTAATTTAGAGACCTTCGAAAGTCCTTTGGACTGATCCTGGGTTTGGGAGTTGACTTTGGGTCAAATATGGCTCGAAAGCATTTGTCGGTCCATTGGACGGGGAATCGCTAGGACTCCGCATGGTAAGTCTGAATCGCGCACGGGGCGGATTGTTGGAATAGTTAGGAGATGTACTTTGACATTCCAAATAGTTTGACCCAATTTGGGGAGTTAACTTTGGTCAACTGGGTCCGGGAAGCATTCGGTAACCTCCTGGAGTCAAACGGGTCGTTCGTCAGCATGGAAAGTCAAAATTGCACACGGGGCGGACCGTTGGAAAGGGTATTCAGTACCCTTTGAAGATTCATTCAGCCTCAGTCAAGCTGAAGGGTTGACATAGGTCAAACAGAGCTCGGGAGCGCCCGATGGCCTCTAGGTCAAGTTTTCGACGCAAACGGATCGTTCGTCCGCATGGTAAGTCGGAATCGCACACGGGGAGGACCATTGGAAAGGCTATTAAGTGCCCTTTGAATATTTATTTAGTCTCAGTCAAGATAAAGAGTTTGACTTTTGGGTTAAATTGAGTCGGGGAGTGCCCGATGGCCTCCAGGTCAGTACTCGGGACATGACCTGGGTTTACGATGATGAAAGGAGGTACTAGGGACCTAAGGAGAGTTAGGGTGTAACAGAATGGGGTGTCTACAGAGCCCCTCGATGGGCGAGTTTCGAATAAATGATGACCGTCGAATAGACACCACATGATGCTTTTGAGGGAGTATCACCGATTCAGAGGGTCGAGGACGATTTTACAGACCTAGGGAGTGTGTTGGGGATGAATGACGATCGAAGGTTCAGTCGATTCTGAGGACCTGAAGTGGTGTTGGGTGGGGTGACCAAATCTGCGGGTCAAAGCCAAATTTGCGGGCTTAAGTGATGAGGGTGACCGATTATGCGGGTCAAAGTCAATTCTGTGGGCTTAGGGTGAAGATATAATAACCGAGGTCAATTCTGACCCAAGAGTGGTGACGACCGAGGACCGAGGTTAATTTTGACCTAACTTAGGTGACGATCCAAGACCGGGTCCAATTCTGACCCAAGAGTGGTGACGACCGAGAACCGAGGTCAATTCTGACCTAACTCAGGTGATGATCCAAGACTGGGGCCAATTCTGACCCAATAGTGGTGACGACTGAGGACCGAGATCAATTTTGACCTAACTCAGGTGACGATCTAAGGTCGGGGCCAATTCTGACCCAAGAGTGGTGACGATCGAGGATCGAGGTCATTCTGACCTAACTCAGGTGACGATCCAAGACTGGGGCTAATTTTGACCCAATAGTGGTGACGACCGAGGACCGAGGTCAATTCTAACCTAACTCAGGTGACGATCGAAGTTCGGGGCCAATTCTGACCCAAGAGTGGTGACGATGGAGGACCGAGGTCCATTCTGACCTAACTCAGGTGATGATTAAAGGTCGGGGCCAATTCTGACCCAAGAGTGGTGACGACCGAGGACTGAGGTCAATTCTGACCTAACTTAGGTGACGATCCAAGATCGGCGCCAATTCTGACCTAAGAGTGGTGACGACCGAGGTCAATTCTGACCTAACTCAGGTGACGATCCAAGACCGGGGCCAATTCTGACCCAAGAGTGGTAACGATCGAGGACCGAGGTCAATTTTGACCCAACTCGGGTGATGATCCAAGATCGGGGCCAATTTTGACCCAAGAGTGGGGACGACCGAGGACCGAGGTCAATTCTGACCTAACTCAGGTGACGATCCAAGACCGGGGCCAATTCTGAACCAAGATTGGTGACGACCGAGGACCGAGATCAATTCTGACCTAACTCAGGTGACGATCCAAGACCAGGGCCAATTCTGACCCAAGAGTGGTGACGACCGAGGACCGAGGTCAATTCTGACCTAACTAAGGTGATGATCCAAGATCGGGGACAATTCTGACCCAAGAGTGGTGACGACCGAGGACTGGGGTCAATTCTGACCTAACTCGGGTGAAGATCCAAGACCAGTACCAATTCTGACCCAAGAGTGGTGACAACCGAGGACCGAGGTCAATTCTGACCTAACTCAGGTGACGATCCAAGACCGAGGCCAATTCTGACCCAAGAGTGGTTACGACCGAGGATCGAGGTCAATTCTGACCTAACTCAGGTGATGATCCTAGACCGAGGCCAATTCTGACCCAAGAGTGGGGACGACCGAGGACCGAGGTCAATTCTGACCTAAATCAAGTGATGATCTAAGACCGGGGCCATTTCTATTTCAAGAGTGGTGACGACCAAGGATCGAGGTCAATTCTGACCTAACTCGGGTGCTGATCCAAGAGCGGGGCCAATTTTGACCCAAGAGTGGTGGCGACCGAGGATTGAGGTCAATTCTGACCTAACTCAGGTGACGATCCATGGCTGGGGCCAATTCTGACCCAAGAGTGGGGATGACTGAGGACCGAGGTCAATTCTGACCTAACTCAGGTGACGATCCAAGACCGGGGCCAATTCTGACCCAAGAGTGGTAACGACCGAGGACCGATGTCAATTCTGACCTAACTCAGGTGATGATCTAAGGTCGAGGCCAATTCTGACCCAAGAGTGGTGACGATCGAGGACCGAGGTCAATTCTGACCTAACTCAGGTGACGATCCAAGATCGGGGCCAATTCTGACCCAAAAGTGGTGACGATCGAGGAGCGAGGTCAATTCTGACCTAACTCAAGTGACGATCTAAGACCGGGGCCAATTCTGACCCAAGAGTGGTGAGGATCGAGGACCGAGGTCAATTCTGACCCAACTCAGGTGATGATCCAAGATCGGGGCCAATTTTGACCCAAGAGTGGTGACGACCGAGGACCGAGGTCAATTCTGACCTAACTCAAGTGACGATCTAAGACCAGGGCCAATTCTGACCCAATAATGGTGACGATCGAGGACCGGGGTCAATTCTGACCTAACTCAGGTGACGATCCAAGACCAGCGCCAATTCTGACCCAAGAGTGGTGACGACTGAGGACCGAGGTCAATTTTGACCTAACTCAGGTGACGATCCAAGATCGGGGCCAATTCTTACCCAAGAGTGGTGACGACCGAGGACCGAGGTCAATTCTGACCTAACTCAGGTGATGATCCAAGACCGGGGCCAATTCTGACCCAAGAGTGGATAAAGATTGGATTTTGATTCTGCTGGAGAAAGAGCTTTGTGATTTTGATCTGATCTGGGGAGCTGATAGCTGGGGAAGCTTTTAGGAGACCTCACAGGGGGGAATAACCTATTTTGGGTGATGTAAGAGAATTCTGCTGGGGAAGTGATCAGGTGATCCTTAGGGATCCTCCGGAGCTTTGCCGGGAGGAGTTTTCACTTGGTTTTAGAGGATTCCGCTGGGGAAGAGGGGTTCCGCTTGAGGGAATGCAAAATTTTCTTGGTGAAAAGGCTTTAAATCCTTTCTGAGATTTTTGGAAATTTTAGGGGATTTTTCGAGGTTTTCTGGTATTTTCAGGTAATTTATGTACGAAATTTAAGGGGGGTGCCGATCGGCATAGTATGAAGGATGCCATTCGGCAGTGGCACAGACTTTTGGGCTACCTCGGGAAGGTAAAGGGTCAGTGCCAATCGGTATGGTAGGGGGAGGTGTCGATCGGCATGGCGCTTGGCATCCTATAAAAAGGGGGAGAATCCCCTCATTTTTTCACAGCTTCTTTTGCTTTCTCTCTCTCTGTGATTCTTCTGCAAATCATTCTATCATTCCGATCTTCAAGAAATGGCCGCTTTCGTGAGCACTGCAGTCCACCGGGAGTGGTTGACCAACCCGACCTTTGGCATTCTTCTCTTTTTGGTGATTTTTCTTTCTTGACTTTTGATGAGACTTTTTTTTTCTAGCCTGATATTTCTTTGAATAACATGCACGCCTGCGGGACAACGGGACTTAAGGATGTCTGGGAGCATCCCCCACCTGTGGTGCGCTAGGTGGTCTCATCAGCGGGTTTTGGGCGGTTGGCATCGGCACTGGATAAGACGCCTCGTTCGACAGCGGTCTTGTGCGCTTTGGGAGAAAGGTGGTGGGACACTACCCACACCTTTCATTTCAGTTTCGAGGAGATGACTGTGACTCCCATAGACGTGCAGCAGCTGCTGGGGATGGATTGTGATGGAGAGCAGATAGAGGTGGATCGCTCTTTACGGGTGAGACCGGAGGCAGTGCGTGCGGCAATTAGTGATGTGGGGAGGATAGTCTCTGGGGATTCTATCTGACTGTCCCTACAGAAGGATGTTCTGCTGGGTAGGGAGGTCGATGTGGAGGATGGGCTGCAAGTGAGGCAGATGGCCCGGTTATTCATTCTATTAGTTTTGGGAGGTTTCATGGTGCCGTCGAGCGGCGACGTCGTTCATTTATGGTTTTTGCCGTACTTGAGGATGTTTTTGAACATCCCCTTCTATGATTGGGGGAGTCTGACCTTGGTGACCCTTTACTTTTCTCTGGATGCATTCAGACGGTGCTGCCAGCAGACCTTTACTGGGGCCACGTACCTTCTTGAGGTATTCTTCAGTTTGTGCATTTCTTTTCATGCAGTCGCATTTTCCTTTCATGCTTTTGCATTTTCCTTTCATGCATTCGGATTTTCCTTATGCGTCTCTTTTCGCTTGTGAATTCATACGTGGTTCTATGAGGTGATTGGGTGCAATACCCCGCTGATTGCTTTGAAGGACGACACTGTTGGGGACTTCTGTCGATTGTATCGATGGCGTAAGGCCAATCGACAGTCGAAGGGATCTCTGTCTCTGGAGGCGGTGCGTCAGGTCTTGAATGACCTGACCAGTGGTAGACTCTTTCCATTTCAGTCTTGGTTTTTGTTCCTTCTGGCCTTGTATTGATTTATGTCTGCTCGGAGATTTTCAGGTGACCTTTTACCCGTGAGGAACAGCCATTCAGGATGCGGGGGCGACCGGGGTGAACGTGCGAATGAGGCATTTGCTGGCGCATTAGTTCGGCCATTCCAGGTACCTTGGGGAGAGGGTGGTTCATCAAATTGTCGAGGAGGAGGTGGTGGTGCCACCCGCGCAGCCTCTTACATCTATGAGGCGGGAGCGACTGATGTTGGAGGATGAGAGGATCGCAGCAATGATCGGCGAGTCCTACTTGTTATACACCTATACGGCTGCTCCGTATGACTATCTGGACTTTATGACGAGCTGGTTGATGGCGCCCAGCATATATGATGCGTTGCCCTTCCCTCCAGCGGGTTCGAGTCGGGCGGTGGGATCTTCCCACAGTGGTGGTGGTCCGTTGGCATCTGCGGCGACGGTGACCTCGGAGCTCCCTTTTTTACGACTGCATACCCCTTCATACAACATTCGGCGGGCTGATGGAGGGATGGTGCCTATACTGCATCGTCCTCATGCGATGGATCCGGAGGAGTTGGGTTTGACAGAGGAGGTCCTTCGACCTGCGGTATACCTTTATGTTCTTCTCTTACTTTCTTTTATGTTTTGGTCATTTTCGCTTTGATACTGATTTCACATTTTTCTTTCAACAAGTTCGGGTGTCGACCACCTGGCTGAGGGACATCAAAGACTGGATATCTTCAGTGATTGCCCATATTCGGGATGTGATTCCTGTTCCTTCTTGCTTTGTGTCGTCTGCTTCATTTGGAGAGGACTCGGGCTCGGGTAGTGGTGGCGCATCGCCTCTCCATAGGGGGGAGAGAGCACGCCGCAGGGGTGGAAGCTCTTGAGAGAGAGAGAGAGAGAGAGAGAGAGAGACACATAGAGAGAGAGAGAGACATAATGTGGGTTCGGGCTGAGTCCCGTTGTTTTTGCCTTTTCTTTTTATTTCCTGCAAAAATGATGTAACACAGAAAACAGATATATACAATGCAATGGAGTTTTTTTTTATTATCTTTTATTTAATGATGAATGTATGCATATGCGCTTTTTACTTTGCTGCTGAGACCGTAAAAAGGAAATATTTTTGGAATTTTTTTGAAGTAAAGTTTTTGATTAAAAGGGGAGAATTAAATGGATTTTGAACTTCTGTTGAGAATATCAATTTATCACTGTTCTAAAAAACCCGCCTAGGCTTAAGGCTTGGGAGAAACGCCTCGCCTTACGCTTTTCACGCCTTATTCTTGGTAAAACCCTTAAGGCGCACTTTTTTCTAAAAATAACAGTGCTTTAGTGAAACGATCTCGCCTTTTAAAGAATTTGTTTACAAACCGGACCATTATCTCATCCAAAATAATCAAATAGTATTTTAATTTGCATATATTCAGACATATTTTTATAATATGTGCAATTTTTGTATTTTAATAGCCTTCTTATGGTTAAAAAATATTAAATTATATTAAGAAGGCCTAAACGCCTTTTCACGTCTTTTTACGCCTAGGCCCGCCTAGGCTTCTAAGGCTTAAGGTTTAGCCTCCATGCCTCAATTACGCCCCGCGTTTTTTAGAACTTTGAAATTTATTTTTATTGAGTTTTCTGATTTGACAAAAGAGGAAAAGAGGGAAATTTCAAAAAATGGGGGGGTGTCGATCGGCAAGCACCCTGACCTGCCTATCGACAGTTCAGTATAGTCCCATCAATTCAAAGCTTTGAATGGTACCATTTTCAGCCTTTGGTACCTTGTGGGTTAGGGTTCCCTCCGATTTTTGCAGGGATTGTGTCTCTTGTGAAGATCTTCAAGTATAAAAATGGGTAAGGGTGGAGTGTTGTTATCACACCTTTGCATTCTTACCTACTTGCCCACCATCTCTTATCCTTGCAAGATGGCTCTCCCTGGTAGCACCGATTTTGCCAACTACCTCGAAGCCTTGGAAGTTATGTGCTCTTATAATATCGACTACAACGCTTTCAACATGCGTCGAGTCTCCTTGTGGCGCAATCGGCCTATTGAGTGGAATATGCTGATGGCGGCGGTACAATTCTGGTACCCCGAAGACCATGTATTCCGCTTTGGGTTTGAAGAAGTTTGTCCTACCTATGAGGAATTTTTTGCCATACTGGGTGTAAATCCTAGTGTTGCTGCGGCTTTGCCCGATTTTTCCCGTTCTCCTAGGGATTTATTGGCCGGGCTTCTTCATATTTCGCCTTCGGTGGCTAGATCATTGATTGCTGGAGGAATGATCTCCCTCCCGGCGGTGCTGCAATCCGTGCATTTGCGGGAAGTAAGTGATGCTGGCTATGCTGGAGTTGTTGTTCTGGGTCTGGTTTCAAAATTATTATTGGTGACTGGGATTGCAGGTGGACCCAAAACTTGGAGTAATTACTTTATGGATGTCTTACCGTCGCAATCTCGTGGCGGTGATATTGGCGGAGACTCTGAATGGCCTGGATGCTTGGAGAGAAGGCCGTTCTGACTTTTTGAGGGGTAGCCCTGTGATGCTGTTCATGTGGTTGTCTGAAAGATTCTGCTTGTCGACTCCTCCAAAATATCCCTTGTCGGTCGTACCCAGCTTCTTTTCTCGCTACTTCATCCGCGTGGGCCTGTATGTTGAGAACTGGGAGAATTGGCTTGTGGAGCATGGGGCTTATGGTCTGTATTGGTCAGTTCCTTGGTGGGGACAATTGCAGCCTGTTCTGGAGCTAGGAGAGTATTCATATGTGCAGCTGGTTGGTCTCAGACAAACCTCTTTTTATTTCCCTTGGCGGCTTCTGTGACAATTTGGCTGGGCACAGGTCGTGCCACCTCGGATCTCAAATTTCTTTCCGGTAGAGGATTTGACTGAGCGCATGCGTCTGTTGCTTGGGTCTCTGTGGGAAAATCGGCGTCCGGCGACCCATCCCTCTCAGTCTGTCGAGAAGGTTTTCCATGTCCCCAAAGATTATATGAATTGGTTGTGGAGGAAAGTAGTCAGCAAGATGTTGGCAGTGGAGACTGGGCAAAGATGGTTTGTTTTATCTGACTCCATGGAAGGGGGAGTTGTGGTTTTTTTGAAGATGGTTAAGGCTCATCGATCCATGGAATGTTTACGGCACTCTATTCAGGCAGGGGAAACTTGGGAGCCTCAGGATGTAGATGATGAGGGTGCAGGCTCCTCTGGTAGCTGTGGGTAGGACTTCTGGGGAGTTTATTTGGCTTTTATGGTAGTGGGGAAGGGAGTTATTCGTTCCTTTTTCTTATGTAATCCGTACTGTAATTTCTTATTAATGAAATAAATAAGTTTCTGATCATCCAGCTGTGCCTTTTGATGAATTATGTATTTTGAATTATCTATACTGATCGCTAAGGCATATATAATCCTTTTGTTCAAATAATTTTAGAATGAACAGTCATTCTCGGAGGTAAGAAAAGAATAGTATTTTGTGAAAAAGAAAGGGGTCGCACTCATGTGTGGTGCATGAGTTGCCTACGTACCTCTGGAGTTTTTTGAAAATGTTTTATAATAATTTTTGTAGAGGATCAGGCCCACGTAGTTCTGGGTAGAGGGAAATAAAGAATTTTTTTTAGAATAGCAGGGGGATGAGAAGAGTCGTAGCGCGCTGAGATTTTGGACTAGGGGTAGAATTTCTTGAGACGGTCCAGATTGACTAGACGAGCCATCTCCTCCCCATCTATGTCAGTGAGCATGGCGGCACCGCCGGATAAGATTTTCTTCTCAATGTAGGGGTCGCTCCAATTAGGCTTAAATTTTCCTCTAGGGTCCCAGATGGGTTCTACTATCTCTTTGAGGGCTAAGTCTCCCTCTCGGACGCCGCGGTCCTTGACTCTCTTGTTGAATGATCGCTCTATTCTGTGATGGTACCCTTGTATGTGGTAAAGAGCTTTTAATCTTCTTTCATCTAGGAGGGCTAGCTCATCAAGACGTCTTTGGCACTAGTCTTCTTCACTAACCTTGCCTTCGAGCATGACGCGTAGCGAGGGTATTTCCAGCTCCATAGGTAGGACTGCTTCCATGGCGTAGACCAGGGAGTAAAGGGTAGCCCCAGTAGAGGTTCGGATTGAGGTTCGATAGCCCCAGAGGGCGTACGGGATCCGGTCGGACCAATCCCTATAACTTTCGGTCATCTTGCTGATGATGGCTTTGAGGTTTTTATTAGCGGCTTCAACTGCACCATTGGTCTGAGGTCGGTAAGGAGAAGATTTGTGTCTTTCAATCCCGTACTCATTGACTACTTCTGTGACTTCTGCTTTGAAATGCAACCCGTTATCTGATACCAGCTCGTCCGAGACCCCATATCGGCAGATGATATTTTTCTTGAGGAATTTGGCCACTTTCTTGGCATTCAATATTGCGTATGACTCAGCCTCGACCCATTTGGTGAAATAATCGATGACAACCAGGATGAACTCATGTCCGTTTGAAGCCTTTGGTGTAACCTTCCCTATGATGTCGATACCCCAGGTGGAGAACGGCCAGGGAGAGGTCATGTTGTATAATTCTCGCAGAGGCAAGTGTTGAAGATTGTAGAATTATGGCATTTGAGGCACCTCCGCACATAGGCAGTGCAATCCTGGATCATGGTGGTCCAGTAGTATCCCTGTCGGACGATCTTATTGGCGAGCATGTGACCATTCATGTGGGGTCCGCATTCCCCACTGTGGATTTTTTGCATTATTTTCTGAATCTCAGCCCCTGCAATGCAGTGTAGATGAGTTCCATCGAAGTTCCTCTTGAGTAGAGCTTTATGACAGATGATGTACTGGGTGACCAGTCTTTGAAGGGTTGTTCGATCTTTCTTATTGGAACCCTCGGGATACCTACCATGTTTTAGGAGGCACCAGATATCATAGTACCAATAATCAGCTAGTTCGGGATCTTTAATGGAGACAAGCTCAATATGGTAGCAATGGGTAGGTTTGTCTTGATTTTGAACCAGGAAGGGGGTCATTGTTATTCCTTAGGGCATGTCGACCATAGAGGCCAAGGTGGCAAGAGCATCGGCTAGGTTATTCTTTGCTCGAGGTAGGTAATGGAAGGTGATGTCTCAGAATTGGGAGGCTAACTCTTCTAATTGGGCATGAAAGGGTTGGAGCTTTTCATCCTTGACTTTCCACTTTCTGAGCAATTGACCGATGATAAGGGCAGAATCCCCGTAGACATCAAGGTATTGAATACCTTTCTTGAGAGAAACTTTGAGACCCACTGTGCATGCCTCGTATTCCATCATGTTATTGGTGTAAGGGAAATCTAATTTAATGGCGATGGGAGTGTGGGAGTCATCTGGGGCGATCAGAAGTATCCCAATGCCATATCCCTTTTTTTTGGTAGCGCCATCAAAGAACGTTTTCCATCGAAGGCGATCTTGAATGGTGCAGACGATATTTTCATCTGGGAATTCAGAAATTCGAACCTCCTCTTCTTCTATGGGGTAATCGGCGAGGTAGTCAAGGATGGATCTTCCTTTAACAGCTTTCTGTGTGATGTACATGATATCGAACTCAGTTAGGAGCATCAACCATCGGGCCATTCGACTGGATAAGGCGGGTTTCTCAAGCAGGTATTTGATGGGATCCATTCGGGATACAAGTTTGATGGGGAAGGAGAGCATGTAGTGTCGCAACTTTTGGGTGACCCAGACAAGTGCGACACATGCTTTTTCCAAGGCAGTGTAGTTGACCTCGTACCCGACCAATTTGTGACTGGCGTAATATATGGCTCTTTCTTTGTAGGAGTCTTCAAGATATTGGGCTAACAAAGCCCCAACTGCAGTGTCGGTTATGGTTAGGTATAAGAGCAAAGGGACACCAGACTATGGTGGCATGAGCACTGGAGGTTGGGTTAGGTATTGTTTGATTCAGTCAAACGATTCTTGGCAGGCCTCATTACAAACCTTGGTTGAATATTTTCGAAGGAGCTTGAAGATTGGTTTACAGATGGAGGTTAGCTGGCTGATAAACTGGCTGATGTATTGTAATTTCCCAAGAAAACCTCGGACTTCTTTCTCTGTTCGGGGTGGTGGCATCTCAAGTATGGCTTTAAGCTTTGCAGGATCTGCTTCTATCCCCTTTTCGTTGACCCTGAATCCCAAGAGTTTTCCTTTTATAACGCCGAAGACACACTTTTGTGGATTAAGTCGCATCTGATACCATCGCAGTCGTTCGAAGAACTTTCGAAGAGCGGGAACATGACCTTCTCTAGTTTTGGACTTGATAATCATATCATCCACATAGACCTCGACCTATTTTTAAATCAGATCGTGCAAGATGGTTGTGGCATCCCTTTGGTAGGTAGCCCTAGCATTCTTGATACCGAATGGCATAACGGTGTAGCAAAAGGTTCCCCATGGGGTAATGAATGCGGTTTTTTCTTGGTGGTCGGGGTGCATCTTGATTTGGTTGTATCCATCAAACCCGTCGACAAAAGAATTGAGAGCATGACTGGCTATGTTGTCCACGATCATGTCGATATTGGGTAGCGGATAATCATCCTTTGGAGAAGCTTTGTTTAAATCTCGATAATCTACACACATTTGAACCTCCCCTTCGGATTTCGGTACAGGTACAATGTTGGCTAGCCATGTGGAATATTCGATCACCCGAATAAAACCCACGTTTAACTGTTTGACCACCTCTTCTTTGACCTTGAACGACCATTCGGTGCGGAGTTTTCTCAATTTTTGTTTAACTGGCTTGTAATCTGGGAGAGTGGGGATCTCGTGTTGAGCTATTTCAGGATCAATGCCGGGTATGTCATCATAGGACCATGCGAAGACATCTACGAACTCCTTCAACAATTCTTTGAGTTGTTCACACTCATGCTCGTCAAGGGTGGCCCCTATCCTAATCTCACGCAGTTGGCTACTAGAATCGAGATTAATAACAACAGTCTCTTCTTTATTAACTTGAACGCGGTTATGTTGTTTATTATTAACCTTATTTAGATCAATTAAGAATTGTTCATTTGCAAAATCATCATCATCAAAAGTTTGATTAGAATTCAAACAGTTAATGTAAGGCACAACAAGACACTCAAAATCTTCATTTATTTCATTTATAGGAAAAATAGCACTGAGAACCTCATCAAAAGAGGTCTCGATTACATTTGAGCAAGGATAGACAACAGAAGAAAAAATAGGGTAAACATTGGGGTTAGGGGAGATTTCAAGGGGTAGAACTGGTGCAGCATGCCAGTTGAGGAGAGGTGTATCAGCAGCTTTAATCAGACGGGATGGGTCCATTGATGTAGTGCCTGAATGAACCATGCAGAGTGCTAGCCCCAGTATCTATAAGTTGAAGGAATCTTCAGAATCGCTTTCCTCAGTCTCTTCGAAATCTTTGATGAGCGGTTGTACTTGGTGTGGGAAACTTTCGGCCCATGGGTAGCTGTCTTGGAAAAAGATCTCCATTACCGACCTCATCTTCTTATCTGTGTGGTCATACCATGGTTCTGGAAAATCGCAAAAGGGGAAGTCTTCGCTTTCTTTGATGAATAGTCCATTTAAGGAGTCTCCTGAGATAGTTCGGCTGCAGTCTGATCTTCTCTTTGGTCGAGACTGGCGGATCATTCTGAGCTCTTGTTCCGATGGTTGATACCCCAAGCCACAAGGAAGGAAATCTTTCTTCAGTTCGATGGGCTCGATTATCCCTTGTTGTCTTTTCCCTAACACTAGTCCGGGCATGAAGTGCATGTTTCTGAACATCTGAATCACATTGACATTGCCATGAGGGTCATATTATGGACAAACCCTTTTTTTGAAATTATCCCCTGCCCGGAGTAGGAGTGGCTCGACTCGGAATCCTGATAGGTGCATATCATTTGACCCGTGCTGTATCTCAAGAGTTGGACTGCTGGTGCTTTCCCCCTTGGCATTTTCGTTGTCGCCCAAAATGGTGATGACTCACCCGTCGGAGAAGAACTTCAATTTGTGATGGAGTGAGGAAGACACACCCTTGATACTGTGGAGCCAGGTGAGTCCAAGCAACAGGTTGAAATAGGCTGGGATGTCTATGACTTGGAATTCAACGACGGGGTTTATAGGGTCAACCCTTATTGCAAGTTTTATGGACCCCATCACCTCAGTATGGGTATTGTCGTAGGCACGCACAGCGGCTGAGGTTGGAGCGAGGTCGCTTTCTTTCAGGCCTAAACACTTGAAAGTTCTCAGAGGGAAAACATTCAAGGCGGATCCGTTATCGACAAGGGAGAGTGGCATGGCCTTTCCCATAGCTTCGACGGAGATATTGAGTGCATAATTGTGATTCGACCCAATTCTAGGTATTTCTTATTCAGAAAATGATAGCATTCGGGTAGAGGTTAAGGATCCGACCAGATTTATCGCTTCTTTTGGTGTGATAGATGGAGGAACTATGGGTCCAGTGAGCAGCTTGATTAAAGCATTTCTGTGCAGTTGGGAAGATATCAAAAGCCCCCATAGAGTGATGTTAGCTTGGGTTTTCTTAAGTTGATCGAGGATCTTGCTCTCCTCGATGGTCATCTCTGGCATAGGAAGGTTTTCAATGCCCTTCCTTTTGTCATTTGCTGGTGGTGAGCTTGGAACCTGGTAATGTCTCCCTGATCTGGTTATGTGATTTACTGAAGAAGGGAAGAACATGAATTCCATTTCCTCGTCAATCTCAGGTGGTTCTGCCACCTTGTTTATTTCTCCGAGGAGTTCTTCAAATTATATCATCCCACATATGTCGGCTACTGGGCCAGCTCTTCCTGAAGCTTGTTCTTCACTCGAGTCTTCGAATTCTTCCCCCCATCCGGTGGTGGCAACTCTGTCTTTCTATGTAAAGTCGATGCATTTCACAACTTCAATGGCTTCTTCATACAAGTTCTCCCATTCCGTGGGGATATGTGTGATTGAAGGGACCAAGCGCCCTTGTAGCTTCAAAGTGTCAAGTAACCTGGTGATACTACAAATGTTGTTGGTTTTTCTGAATAATTCTGCCATAGTCTGGACAATATCATCTAGGCTGACTTCGTCGGTTGGTACCACCCACTCTTCTGAATCTTGAGCCCATTTTCGTGCCTCTAAGAACAGTGTGCTGAACTTCTGGCAATCGATGACCATCTGTGAGGGCAACTTCAGCCCGAACTCTAGGAGTTGGTTTAACACCTCTAACAATTCCATACTTTCATTTCAAAACGGGTACGAACAGAGATGCATGCTCTGGTAAGGAGTGACAGTGCCTGATCTGTGAGGCTCGTAGGGTGTAGTAGGAAATATGGGCAAGTTCGAAGAGGTTTAGGAGAGTATATGGGTGTGATTTGAGTTGAGGGATCGAAATCTGGGTTTTCTTCCAAAAAGATGGCATTGGTGTGATTTGGGAGTGGGTTGTGAGTAGTGTTTGGCTTAGGATTGGCTGGTGGGGTGATGGTACCAAGGTCAATGAGATCTTAGATTACGTTCCGAAGGTGGAAGCAATTGTTGGTAGTATGGCCAGTAGTTTGGTGGATAGCGGAATGAGCATCTGCCTTGAAGTTTCTTGGGAGTGGATTTGGCAATGGACGGGGATCCAAGGGTTTGATGAGGTTTAGGCTTAACAGGGCTTGGTAAACTTTGGAGAGGGGAGCATGGAGCTCAGCATATTCCCTTCGGATGGGGTTAGGGCGACTTTATGGTGCCCATGACGTGGTTGGTTGAGAGATGTCGTTGATGGTTGAGACGGTAGCACTGGCAGGCTTGTCATACTTTCTAGGGATGAACTGTCCGGACACCTTCTTTGGTTCAATCTCAGTTTTAACGAGGCTTTCCTCGATTTCCACTCCAGCCTCTCTAAGATCTCGGAAGTGGGGATAGTATTGTCCTCCCATCGTCGCTCGGATATAGGTCAAGAAGTTTTTCTTCACTATGTTGACCTGTTCTTCTTCAGATGGTCGATTGGTCATGGTAGTTTCTCGCTCTCTCCACCGAGTTATGAAGTTACTGACCGATTCTCCTGGATTCTGTTTGAGCAGCTCTAAATCACGACGAGTGACCTCAAGCTCTTCGTTGTATTTGTACTGTGACATGAATTTTTGGGCTACATCCTCCCAGCTACGGATTCTGGATTCCTCAAGAGATAAAAACCATCATAGGGCACTATCCTTCAAAGTTTGCTGAAATAATTGGGCCATAACTTCTTCAGAAGCCACTAGTAGAGTCATGGAACGATGATAACTGGGAAGATGAACAATTGGGGGTCCACTCCCTCTGAACTTCTCGATATTTGGCATCTTAAACTTCTCGGGTAACCTCACTTTAGGATAAGGAGACATGTGGGTGTAGTCCATGTAATTCCCAGAGATCCTGACTTGGTAAAACTTCTTAGTGAGCATCTTGATATCCTCTTTGACTTTATTCAACTCCTCCTCCTTTGGATCAATGACCACGGGCAGGTTAGCCATAGGCTGGGCAATGTTTGGCATTGGAAGCTGGGCAGGCAGCGGCCCATTGGCATGAGGGGGACGTGGAGCCTGTTGAAATTCTTCCGAAACCCAGATAGGCTCGGGTGGACCCATAGCACGAGGGAATAGGGCCTCGGGCTCTTGAGGAATAGGAACATGGTTTTGTTGCATCTCTCGGACCTCAGTTTGGAGGTTGTCAATCTTGGACACGAGCTGAGATAGGACTGTCATCAGATCCGACTGTATGACTGGTGCTTGATATGTATTCTCTATGGAAGATGGATGGATTTCAGACTCGAAAGAATTAGTAGAAGAACGGATGAAACTCCGGGGTGATTTGACTGAAGACCGAAGCCAATAGGGAGCCAGGCCAAGGGCTTGCGATCGACCTGAGAAGGCGTAGGATGAGTTTTTTTTTTTTTAAAGGAAGAATTATTTTTGGATTTCCATAAAGGAGGGAGAAATGTTTTTGGATTTTTGATAAATAAGGGAGATATATTTTTGGATTTTTGATAAAGAAGGGAGAAATGTTTTTGGATTTTTGATAAAGAGGGAAGAAATGTTTTTGGAGACGGAACTCAGCATGATTATTGTGATTATTATGTTTTCACTTGTATTTAATTCTTCTAAATGCAATATCGAACAGGACCCAAGCCTGAAAAAGTGGGGGTCTTAATATATCCAAAGCTACGGTTTGGACTTGTAACCAGGCTCACAGACAGGGTCCCGTTTTAAAAATGCGTAAAAATTGGGTGGCAGGCGGACCCGGAATTTCGACAGAGTTTCGGGTTGAAACCGGCAATCTAAAGTGCGTGTCCTAGGTTTAACACCAAGATGTGGGTATGCAGATGGTTGGGTGAATCGGCATGGGTTCCCCCCTTTGGCGTGACTTCCACGATATACGTCTTGCTCTTGTGGGAAATCGGTACGTGTGGATAAGCCATTTGATATACGTGAGTGTACGTGAATTGCCTTACCATATACCTCGTGGGGACGGTACATGTGAGAGCAAATTCGATATACTCGACGTACGTGAGCGAATTCCCCGTGATATACCTCCCGTCATGACTTCGGTTAAGCGGTACGATGCGGGGGAACCGTTCGATATACGTTGAAGGTAATTGGCCAATGAAAGGTGAGAGTCATATCGCTTAGGCTAACTATGACCTGCCGGACCAGCGCCCATCACGAAGTGACCCTCCAGTTACTGGGTAAAATTTGGTCAATATCAATGCTCCTTGGTGATGTCGTGTGAATCATGCATGATTCTCTTATTGGTATCTTATGATGAGAATGCCTTTCTTGATTATGCCAAACAGGGAGCAAAGTACAAGTACCCCAAAAGTTACACCAAGTATGGATGGGTGATGCGTGCAATATGGGGATATATATGTGATCCTAGGTGCACGTGGTGTGAAGTGTACATGGAGAAATTTCTACAAGTGTGTGAACATAAGCATAAGCATGGGATACATATGAGAAAGGGGAACATGCAAATATAGGGGGAAACATAAACAAATATAGCATTCATGTAAATAGAGTAAAGCCTACAAAAAAACCACATGTCCCCAGCAGAGTCTCCACTGTGGTCATCCCCGATCCTCGTCGCGCGGGCAGGTAGCGTGGAGGAAAGGATCCTTCGGGTCCCGCACGTCCCTCTCGAGAGCGCTTCGGTCGGCGTCGTTTGAGATGTGAAAATGTAAAAATGTAGAGAGATTCAGAGTCGCAAGTTTATTTTACTCAAAACAGACAAACGAAAAAGGGGAAGTCACCCCGAAGGATGGAATCCAAAGACATACTGGTGCGTGCGAAACCAAGATGATTCGAGAAGCGTTCGGAAGCTTAGTTACGAAATGGGAAGGTGTTAGTCACCCATTCCCCCCTTTCGGTCTCTCATGAATATTTGTTATTTTCCTTTTGTTTCCCCCCGTGATTTGTGTACATGTGTATATATAGAATGGAGGTAGGAATCCTCGACTTGTATCATGGAAAAGATAAAGCGAGGCATCTGTAGGAAGATATAAAAGTAATATTAGAAAAATAAGATTTACGCGATTATCCCTACGTTGACCGTTATAATGGAACGATAATGCATATGGAGCAATACGTTATTAAGGGCAAGTATATATAATATAAGGAAAATGGATATAGAGAAGATAGAAAATGAGAAAAAAAGTGAGAAAAGGACTCGAGTCTCGGGTTTTACCCCGAGACGCCTACGTAGCCTATAAAGGCATCAAATTCCACGTAGTTTGCATACAAAATGAGGGGTGGGGTTTATCCCATAAATCCAAATGGATAATCTCTTATTTGTGAGTGTGTGTGTGTGTGTAGAAAAAAGGTTTTAGATTGTGAGAAAAGTGTGGAAAAAGTGTGAGAATCCCTACTTGGAATTTATGAGCAAACCCTTTTTTTCTTGTTTTTTGGATTTTATTTATATGAACATAGAAGATGTGAAATAATACTAAATAAAAAGTATATTAAGATGTGCGAGATGAGATAATAAAAGTGCTAAATAAGAAGACAAGTTATTGAGAATTTAAGAGAGAGTTTGACAAAGTTGGACCTTCTTGAAGATCTTGAGCTTGATCTTGAATGTTGGAGAGCAGCCCTTGCACTTGGATGATGATGGAGAGTGGATATTTCACCAAGTTTGATAAAAAGGATGATGAAAAGTGGAAGTAAAAAGGGGATTTGGAAGTTGAAATCACGCTGCCTTCGAGAGAGGTTTCTGGGATTCGTTCAGAGGGGTTTTTATCAGATTTGGGCTCCCCTTGCAAATGAGGTGAAGGCCTCCTTTTATAGGCCCAGGTGAGTGCCGATCGGAATAGACTTGTTCCTGCCTATCGGCAGGTGCGATAGGTAGGGTCTGGAACCTGCCATTTGGCAGTGCACTTCAGGCTTTTTTGAAAAATCGGCCGCCGAGGGCAAATCGTTAGTCAGAATCACGCACGGGGCATACTGTTGTAAATGTAATTTAGAGACCTTCGAAAGTCCTTTGGACCGCTCCTGGGTTCGGGAGTTGACTTTGGATCAAATATGGCTCGAAAGCATTTGTCGGTCCATTGGACGGGGAATCGCTCGGACGCAAACTGATCGTTCGTCCGCATGGTAAGTCCGAATCGTGCACGGGGCGGATTGTTGGAAAGGTTACGAGATGTACTTCGATATTCCAAAGAGTTTGACCCGATTTGGGGAGTTAACTTTGCTCAACCAGGCCAGGGAAGCATTTGGTGACCTCCCAGAGTCAAACGGATCGTTCGTCCGCATGGAAAGTCGGAATCGCGCACGGGGCGGACAGTTGGAAAGGGTATTCAGTGCCCTTTGAAGATTCGTTCAGGCTCGATCGAGCTGAAGGGTTGACATAGGTCAAATAGAGCCCGAGAGCGCCCGGTGGCCTTTGGGTCAAGTTTTGGACGCAAACGGATCGTTCGTCTGCATGGTAAGTCAAAATCGCGCACGGGGTGGACCGTTGGAAAGGGTATTCAGTGCCCTTTGAAGATTCATTCAGTCTCGGTCGAGATAAAGAGTTTGACTTTTGGGTCAAACTGAGCCGGTGAGTGCCCGATGGCCTCCAAGTCAGTACTCGGGACATGACCTGGGTTTACGTTGTTGAAGGGAAGTACTAGGGACCTAAGGAGAGTTAGGGGGTAACAGAATGGAGTGTCTATAATTTTAAATATCTATTACGCAATGGTCCAAGTCAACAATGGTTTGTTACAAAGTAGGCATAAAGTCCTCATTTGGTTCAAAACATTCCTCAACTTCAAAAGTCTCGGAAGCAAAATCGTCGTCGGATTTAAATAGTAAATCCAATTCATATTCCCACAAACGATTTTCTCCTCGGTAAAGATTTTCAATTTTCTCATTCTCAAGTTTACGCAAGCCCTCACCGAATGTCATAGGTGGAGGAGCGGATTCTTGAAAATGGGAACTTTGAAAATTATCATCGGACTTAAACTTAAACTCATTATTGTAGTAATTTTGAAAACTATTGCAATTCGTTTCAAAATTCCTATTATAAGGAATTAGAGGCCCAAAATCATTATCATCATCATCAAAATTCCAATAACCCAAATTTTGACTTTCGTTATACTCGCCCAAAGTCATATTTGGATTTGTAATTTTTTGAGACTTTAAGTATTGACCGAAAGTAAATAAATTATGGGCATTTTGAGAATTATAACAATGATTACCGAAAGAATTTGAATAAGACATGTTTACCCCCAAAATGGCTCGAAGTGGCGAATTCCACAAAGTGGATGTGCGCGAGAAAAATTTAAGCATTTCTTGGCGCTCAAATGTAGAAGTCCTGCAAAAAGGTTAGCCAAAAAATACAAATAGAAAGAAAATATTACGAAATACTAAATCAAATAAATTCTAAAAGAAACTCGTCCCCGGCAACGACGCCATTTTGATCAAGGGTGAAAAGTAGCGTCGCGTCAAAACGCTAATCGTTGTTTTATGTTCACCACCTCAATACAAAAACCTAAATTACATATGTACTTGCGATACAAGTGTAGCGGTAAGTCGGGTATCGAAAATTCACAGAGACGAGTTGCTAGAATTTATAGGATTTAATACTCCTAAATAAAAGTGTAAAAGATGGTTATACACAAAAAGGAAAAGATGCACAAAAGGAAAATATTAATCTAGGCGAGTGTATTTAAAGCTAGACTAATAAAGCGAGTAAAAACTATAGGTTGCATCGAATATCCCTCACTCGAGTTAATTAGTAAAAAATGGTTACATGGTTCGACGAGTTATTACGAATGCGCCTCGTTTCGACAGTTAATTAAATCAAGGGTTGTCACGCCCCTAAATCCGCATAAAAACCTAATACAATTTTGTCGTCAATAAATACCCCGAAAATTATGCATGCAAGGTTGTAAGCACTGAGCATACATGATATGCCCCGTGAAATCTCCTAGGCGTAATAACTACGACAACGCACCCGAAATAGACCCGTAAACACCATCACCAAAGCAAAGCAACATGTTAACTCGAAATGAGTTCTATTCGACACAACCTAGACTAACTTAGCTAGAAAGCATGATAAAAACATGGTAAATAAAAACGATAAAACTAAACTACAAAGAAAGTAAACAAAGCATCTAAGCCTAATTATGAAAGCATGTAAATTAACTACAAAGCAAGAACAAAGGAAATACAACTATATTAAAATGGTAGGGAAGATGAATAGTTAACTTACAAACCCTAATGGGTATCAAACCAATTGAGGAAGAAGAAGAACTCTCCAAACCCCCAAACCCTAAGCTAAACTAACCTAAAACGATAGTAAGTTGGATTAAATTAGAAAATAAAAGGAAAAAGAAAATAAAAGGGCAAAATATCAGCTGAAAATAGGGGATTGATCGATCGATCCCTTTGATCGATCGATCGATCGCTCAGATCGGATCCCACTACTTCCCATCGAAGAATGAAAACTGGAGGATCGATCGATCGATCGATCAAACGCGGCTGCTTCCTGTTTTGGCTCAATTGCCTTTCTCTTCCACTAAAATCATCGTAACTTCTTCCTTAGGGATCGAATTCGCGCACCGTTTGTGGCCACGCGAATCTTGCGATGTGGGCGACAACTTCTGGAAGATGTTGGGCTAGTGCCCAAAATATGGAAAGACTAAAATGCCCTTTAACGTGCGCTTACATACAAAAATTAGCCGGAATGCGTCCGAACTTCATACTTAGCATCCAAATACCTATAAAAGCTCAATTAACCCCCGCAAAACATATTAACATAGAAATCCAAGGTTGTCTGGTTAACGAGCATAAATATAGGGAATAAGATACCCGAGGGGGCTCAAATGCGTAGGTTCGAGAGATAAAATACGTAATAATTGTGTATTATCACAACTCCGTTACAAATTCCTTATTCACTAAAATCCAAATCTTTAATGGTAATTCCAGCCTTTTTTAAAAAGTTGACATTGGACTATTCGCAACTTCAAAATTATTTTTAAAGTGTTGAAAGAAACGATCAAATCACCTCTCTCATTTTTCAAGGTTTCCACACATTCATATTCAACCAAAGGCAAGTTCTTATCTTTAACGAGTTGATCAAGAAATTATAAGAAGTCATTAAAGCATAAATCATGGGATTTAATCCTACGATAAAGATAATTTCCAATGAGCTTTTATAAGTTAGAAAATTCATTTTTTTTATTTACAAGAATTAGTTCATTAAAGTTGTTTGTTTCTCCATTTTAAGGTTTTTGATTTTCTCAAGTAAATAATACCTTTAATTAGAATGCACGTAAGATGCATGATCTTCACTCTTTTTCAAAGCCTTTTTTCCTAAAAGTTATACTTTCGCAATAAGTTTTAAATTTAACTTTAGAAAAACCTTTTATTTTAAAAATAACATATCATAAGTATTAAGTAGATCATCTTATTCATCAACACAATGAATACTGACACAAAGCTTTTAATGTCAGTAAAGTGATTCAAAAAATAATTAAACCTATAAAATACAGATCCACTCAGATACAAGTTGAGATTGCAATGTGTTAAAAACTAAATGGAATGAAGCTCCCCAATCATAACTATCTCCGTAATAAAAATGATGTTTTCCTTTAATTCCTTTTAGGTAAAAATGAACAACCTAGATCTATGTGATGAAAAATTTACCAATTACATAACACCAAATTTTATCTACAAATATCAGTATCTCAATGTAGAATGGGGTGAACAATCACACAGCATCAAGTCGTACGAGGAAAAACTCACAACGAGAAAAATCACAAGTCGAATGGAACGACAACTGAAATAGGATAGAGTATTAAAAATTAAAGACAATGACTTATAATCAAACAACTCATAACAAACTATCAACTATCAAATATTTCACATCATATCCTCCAAAGATAGCACCAATAGTTAGATAACACTACATAACTTTCAACGATTTTGGAATATTAAATGTTTTTCGAATTTACGCTACAAAACAAAAATTGTATTTGAAGTAGAAGACCAAATTTGTTGAGAAACCACCTATGCTTGGTTGATCATTTTATATGATGTGAGTTTTCCTAAAGGTTTTGAAAGTTTTTAATAGGATTTGGCTTACTCAAATATCAAATTGTCTTTTTGCTATATTCACACAAGTGTTTCAAAAACAATAATACAATTATTCTAGTAAAAGAACAAAGGCAAAAGTTTTTAGGCTTCAATAGGACATGTGATCATAGCTTGAAAATCAAAAACCTTAAGAAAATAAAGAGAAATATGAAGAAAATAAACAATGTTTAACTCTCTCTAGGGAATTTACATTCAAATACAAATATCTCAAAAGTTTCCTCTTTGATCAAGTGTCTTTTCTCTATAAAAAATTTCTTATTATTTTTCTTTAGAGTTTTGACATGCAAGAGTATTATGAAATAAAGGTTTCCATATATATCAAGATCTTCCAAGTGTGTAATACAAGATTAAGAAAAGTAGGAAGATGTCATCAAAAATAAATCAAAGAACTTAAGTTAATAGAAGATTTGGCTGCCAAAAAGTCTTCACGTTTTCCAAAAATATATTTATAAAATATCTAGTTCACAAACATTGATCGAGACAAATGACATATTTGTTCACTAAAGAGAACAAAGTTTTTGCGACAGTGAGGTATCAGCAATGGAAGTCACAAGGAACATTTAGCAAATCTTGGAAAACTCTGGCTGATAATGCGATCGACGAAGTCCTGTTTTGCTGAGGTGAGTGATCAGTGAAAGTTCTAGAGTTTTGCTAGGGCAATAAAAAGCTATAAAAGTTTCAACCTTACTCAAACCTTCACATGATATACTTATGCAAAGAAGTTTAAAAGTATATTTCCTATATAAGTATTATACTTGCATATGTATATCACCTAAAACCAAAAAATATATAAACACACGTAAATACAAAATAATTTTTCATTTTAAGAAAAGGTTAAGTGTTAAAGCCTATTTGAAGTCCGCTTACCTCGGCATATATGGCAATCCAATTTTTTTGGTCATGAATGCTGTCGAATGAGGTTGATAAATCTTTTTGAATGTGACGTTTTACCGGAATGACCTCAAGGATGAGACTCGAAGTATATTGTGAACGAAATAAGAGGATTCAAATGATATGGGACAACATGAGTATACACACACTCTTACAAATTTTGAGAGTATTTTTGTGAGTCTTTTATTTAATATTTACATAAGATATTTTGAGTATTAAGTAATCTTGTGTTCAGTGAGTGTTTATTCATTTTAAAGCATATTTGAGTGATATGAAGATATTACCTATGGGATATTTATAGTTAGTGTATACAGCCCATTCTAGCACCCCCTAACCTCTCCTTAGGTCCCTAGCACCTCCCCTCATCGCTACAAACTTGAGTCATACCCCGGGTACTGACCTAGAGGCCATCGGGCACTCCCGGGCTATGTTTGACCAAAAGTCAAACTCTTCATCTCGATCAAGACTGAATGAAAGGGTACTAAAACCTCTTTCTAATGGTCCACCCCGTGCGCGATTCTGACTTACGGTACGGACGAATGATCCGTTTTACTCCGAAAGGTCACCGAACGCTTCCAGGCCCCGGTTGACCCAAGTCAACTTCCCAAACCGAGTCAAGCTCTTTGGAATGTCAAAGTACATCTCCTAACCTTTCCAATGGTCCACCCCGTGTGCGATTCTGACTTACCATGTGGACGAACGATTCGTTTACGTTCGACGATTCCCCGTCTAAAGGACCGACGAATGCTTCCGAGCCACATTTGACCCAAAGTCAACTCCCAGACCCGGGAGTAGTCCAAAAGACTTTCGAAGGTCTCTGAAGTAACTTTCTAATGGTTCACCCCATACACGATTCGAATCAATAGTTTGCGCTCTACGAACGATTTTTTGAAGGAACCTGAAAGGGACTGCCAAACGACAGGTTCCAAACCCTGCCTATCAGCAGTGTGCCTAAAGACACCTGCAGATTGACAGGACTAGGGCTATGCCGATCGGCAATGCCCTGGGCCTATAAAAAGGAGGTCCTGACCTCATTGCAAGGAACACACAAGATCTGAAACCCATTACTCTCAGCGAGCTCAGAAAACCCTTCTCGAATTCAGCGTGATTTCCACATCCAAATCCTTTTCCCACCTTCAGTTTTCATCATCCTTTTCATCAAACTTGATGAATTAACCACCCTTAATCATCACCCAAGTGCAAGGGTTGCTCTCTAACATCCAAGATCAAGCTCAAGATCTTCAAGAAGGTCCAACATTCTCAACTCTCCTTTTAAATCATCTTAAATTCGCATTAATTAATTTTATTACTTAGCACTTTTATTCTCTCCATCTCACATATCTTAATATAATTTTTTATCTAGTATTATTTCACATCTCTCATTTTCATATAAATAAAAACCAAAAAATAAGAAAAAGACGATTCGCTCATAAATTCCAAACGGGAATTCTCACACTTTTCTCACAACTAAAACACTTTTTTACACACACACACACATATAAGAGAAGTCCCTGATTGGATTTATGGGATAAATCTCACCCCTCATTTTACATACGAACTAAGTGGACTATGATGCCTCTATAGGCTACGTAGGCATCTTGGGGTAAAACCCAAGACTCGAGTCCTTTTCCTACTTTTTTTCTATTTTTTCTATATTCTTGAAACTTAACTCTCTTAGACTCTCTCTATATATATTTGTTCTTGATGGCGTATTAGTCCGTAAGCATTATCATTCCTTTATAATGATCAACGCTAGGATAATCAGGTAAATCCTATTTTCTAATATTACTTTTAAGAACATTCCTACGGATGACTCGCTTTATCTCTTCAATGATACAAGTCGATGATTCCTATTTCAACTACATATACACATGCACACATATCATGGGGAAATAAAGGAAAATAACAATAACCATGAGAGACCATAAGGGCAGAATGGGTGCCTAACACCTTCCCATTTCGTAACGTAGACTCCAAACTCTTTTCGAATCATTTTGGTTTCGTATGTATCAGTATGTCTTTGGATGACGTCTTTCGGGACGGCTCCCCTTTTCTTTTGTCTGTTTTGAGTAAAATAGACAGGCAACTCCATCTCTCTACATTTTTCACCTCATCACCGACGTCGATCGAAGCGCTCCGGAGAGGGATGCACAGAACCAAGATCCTCTCGACGTTGAATACACCCCTCTTCTTCGTCCCTCCCACCGCAAGGAATGGGGGATGGCCACAGTGGCGACTCCGGTGGGGATACTTATTTTGAGGGCTAGACTCTATTATATTTACTTATATTTTTCCCTATTTTTCATACCCCTTTTACTGTTCATGTGTACCTCATGCTTATGCTTCTATTCACACACTTGTAGAAGATTCTCCATGTACACTTTTCACCACATGCACCTAGGATCACATATGTCATCATGTTGCACGCATCACCCATCCATACTTGGTATACCATTGGTACTTGTACTTTACTCCCTGTTGGGCATGATCAAGAAAGATACTCTCATCATAAGATACTAATAAGAGAATCATGCATGATTCACACAACATCACCAAAGAGCATTGTGATTGACCAAATTTTGTCCAGTAACTGGAAGGTCACTTCGTGATAGGCGCTGGTCCGGTAGGGTGCAGTTAGCCTAAGCGATATGACTCCCACCTTCCATTGGCCAAGTACCTTCGACGTATATCAAATTATTCTCCTGCATCGTACTGCTTGATCGAAGTCATGACAGGAGGTATATCGCAGGGAACTCGTTCACGTGCGCGGAGTATATCGAATTCGCTCTCACACGTACCGTACCTATGAGGTATATAGTGAGGCAATTCACATACACTCAGGTACATCAAATGGCTTGTCCACACGTATCTATCACCCTCAAAAGTAAGACGTATATCTTGGAAGTCACGCCAAAGGGGGGAACCCTTTACGATTCACCCAACTAACTGCATACCCACATATAGGTGTCAAGCCTAGGACACACATGTTAGATTGTCAGTTTTAAACCGAAACTCTACCGAAATTCTGGGTCGGCCTGCTGCCCAAATTTTTGCGCATTTTTAAAATAGGACCCTGCCCATGAGCCTGGTTACAAGTCCAGCCATAGCTTTACACATGTTACAAACCTAACTTTTCCAGGCTCGGGTCCCGTCCGGCATTTCATTTTGCAATTAGGAAAATTTAATACAAGTGAGAATATAATAATTATAATAATCATGATGAGATCCGTCTCCTCAAATATTTCTCCCTTCTTTATCAAAAATCCAAAAACATTTCTCCCTGCTTTATCAAAAATCTAAAAACATTTCTCCTTTCTTTATCAAAAATCCAAAAATATTTCCCCCTTCTTTATCAAAAATCCAAAAACATTTCTCCTTTCTTAATCAAAAATCCAAAAACATTTATTCCTTCTCTATCAAAAAGCCAAAAATATTTTGTCTTTCGATCTCAAAAAGAAAAAAAAATGTCAAAAATATTGTAATCCTTTTTTGTCAAAAATAAATCCCATTTTACACCCTCTCAGGTCGATCACACGCCCTTGGCCTGGCTCCTTATTGGCTTCGGTCTTCACTTAAATCACCCCGGAGTTTAGTCTGTTCCCCTACTAATTCTTCCAATTCTGGTATCCATCCACTTTCCATGGAGAACACAGATCAAGTAGCAGTTGCGCAGCCAGATCTGACGACAGTCTTAGCTCAGCTCGTGTTCAATATTGACAACCTTCAAACTGAGTTCCGAGAGATGCAACGAAACTAGGTTCCTATTCCTCAAGATACCGAGGCCCTATTACCTCATGCTATGGGTCCACCTGAGCCTATCTGGGTTCCCAAAGAGTATCAGCACGCTCTACATGCCCTTCCTGCTAATGGGTCACCGCCTGCCCAGCTTCTTATGCCAAACCTTTCCCAGTATGGGGTTAACTTACATGTGATCGTTGATCCAAAAGAGGAAGAGTTAAATAAGGTCAAATAAGATCTCAAGCTGCTAACTAAGAAGTTCGATCAGGTCATAATCTCTAGGAATTACATGGACTACACCCACATGTCTCCTTATCCTAAGGCAAGGTTACCCGAGAAGTTCAAGAAGCTAAATATCGAGAAATTCGAAGGAAGTGGACCCTGATTGTTTATCTTCGTAGTTAGCACCGTTCTATGACTCTCTTAGGGGATTCTGAAGAGATGATGGCCCAATTATTTCAGCAAACTTTGAAGGATAGCGCCCTCCGATGGTTTTTGTCTCTCGATGAGTCCAGAATTCGTAGTTTAGAGGATGTAGCTCAAGAATTCATGTCACAATACAAACACAACAAAGAGCTTGAGGTCACCCGTCGTGATTTAAAGATGATCAAACAGAACTCTGGGGAATCAATTAGTAACTTCATATCCCGATGGAGGGAAAAAGCTGTCACTATGACCAATCAGCCATCCTAGGAAGAACAAGTCAACATAGTGAAGAAGAACTTCTTACCCCATGTCCGAGAAATAATGGGAGGACAATACTATCCCCACTTTTGAGCTCTCAGAGAAGAAGGAGTAGAAATAGAGGAACGTCTTGCTAAAACAGACGTTAAACCAAAGAAAGTGTCCGGACAGTTCACCCCTAGAAAATATGATAAACCTGCCAGTGCTGCAGTCTCAACCATTAATAACATCTCTCAACCAACCACTTCGTGAGCACCAAAAAGACGCCCTATCCCAGTTCGAAAGGAATACACCGAGCTCCATGCTCCCCTCTCCAAAGTCTATCAAGCCTTGTTAAGATAAAACCTTATCAAACCCTTGGACCCCCGTTCATTGCCGAATCCACTCCCAAGAAGCTTCAAGGCAGATGCCCATTGCGCCTTTCACCAAACTGTTGGTCATACCACCGACTAATACTTTCACCTTCAAAATATATCCAAGGTCTAATTGATCGGGGTACCATTGCCTCACCAGCCAATCTTAAGCCAAACACTACTCACAACCCATTCTCAAATCGTGTCAATGCTATATTCCTAGAAATGAACCCATAATTTGATCCCTTAACTCAAATCACACCCACATACTCTCCCAAAACTCTCCAAACTTGCCCATATTTCCTCATACACCCTGTTAGCCTCGCTGATCAAGCACTGTCACTCCTTACTAGAGCATGCATCGTTGTCTGTACCCGTTCTGAAAATGGAATTACGGAATTATCAGAAGTGTTAAACCAACTCCTAGAGTTCAGGCTGAAATTGCCCCTACAGATGATCATTGACTACCAAAGGTTCAGTACGCTATTTTTGGAAGCGCGAAAATGGGCCTGGGAGTCAAAAAATTGGGTAGTAAAAATCAATGAAGTCATCATAAATGACGTTGTCCAGATCATGGCAGAATCATTCTAGCAAACCAACGATATTTGCAGTATGACCGAGTTACTTGATATTCTGAAGCTACAAGGATGCCTGGTCCCTTCACCCTTACTTATCCCCACAGAATGGGAAGATATGTATAAAGAATCCATTGAAGTTGTGGAGTGTATTGTCTTTACATGGAAAGCCAGAATTGTTGCCACCGGATGGGGGGAAGAATTCGAAGATTCAAATAAAGGGCAAGCTTCAGAGAAAACTGGCCCGATAGCCTACATATGTGAGATGATATCAATTGAGAAACTCCTCGGAGAAATAAAAAAGATGGCAGAACATCCCGAGATTGATGAAGAAATATGGTTTATGTTCTTACCTTCTTTTGTAAATCACATGACCAGATCAGGGAAGCATTACCAGATCCCAAGCTCACTACCAGCCAATGACAAGGCGAAGTGCGTTAAAAACCTTCCTATGCCAGAAATGACCCTCAAGGAAAGCAAGATCCTCGATCAACTGAAGAAAACTCAAGCTAACATCACTCTATGGGGGCTTTTCATGTCTGCCCAGCTACACAGAAATGCTTTGATCAAATTGCTCACTGGACCCATAGTTCCTCCTTCTACCACTCCAGAAAAAGCGGTAAATTTAGTCGGATCCTTGACCTCTACCCGAATGCTATCCTTTTCTAAAGAATAAATCCCCAGAATTGGGCCAAACCACAATCATGCACTCAACATATCCGTTAAAGTTATGGGGAACATCGTCCCACTCTCTCTTGTCGATAATGGATCCGTCTTGAATATCTTCCCATTAAGAACCTTCAAATGTTTAGGACTAAAGGAAAGTGAACTCGCTCCAACCTTCACTGTTGTACATGCCTACGATAATACCCGTCGGGAGGTGATGGGATCGATAAAACTTATAATAGGGGCTGGCCCTATAAACCCTATCATTTAATTCTAAGTTATTAACATCCCAACTTGTTTTAACCTGTTGCTCGGACAACCTTGGCTCCACAGTATCAAGGGCGTGTCTTCCTCACTCCATCATAAATTGAAGTTCTTCACCGACAGACGAGTCATCACCATTTTGGGCGACGATGATAATGTCGAGGGTGAGAGTACCAGAAATCTAGTCCTTGAGATACTGCACGGGTCAAAGGATATGCTCCTATCAGGATTTCGAGTTGATACATTTCTACTCCCGACGGGGGACGATTTTAGAGAAAGGGTTTGTCCAGAATATGACCCTCATTGCAACGTTAATGTGATTCAGATGTTCAGAAACATGCACTTCATGCCCGGACTGGGGCTAGGACAAAGACAGCAAGGGATAATTGATCCCATTGAACTGAAAAAAGATTTCCCTCCTTATGGTTTGGGGTATCAACCATCAAAACAATATCTCAGAATGATCCGCCAGTCTCAACCAAAGAGAAGACTAGACTGCATCCAGATTGTCCCAGGTGACTCCTTGAATGGACGATTCATCAAAGAGGGTGAAGACTTCCCCTTTTGTGGCTTTTCAAAACCCTGGTATGACCATACAGACAAGAAGATGAACCCTGGAATGGAGATCTTTTTCTAAGACAGCTACCCATGGGCCGAAAGTTCCCAACACCATGTACAACCACTCATCAAAGATACCGCAGATTCCAAGGGAAGTGATTATGAGGATTTATTTGTCTTGCAGACACTGGGGCTGACACTCTTCATGGTTCATTCAAGCACTACATCACTAGATCCATACCACCTGATTAAAGTTACTGATACACCTCTCCTCAACTAGCTTGTTGCGCCGGTTTTACCTGTTAAAATCCCACCTAACCCCAATGTTTACCCCATTTCTTTTTTTGTTGTCTATCCTTGCTCAAGTGTAATCTAGACCTCCTTTGATGAGGTTCTCAATGTTATTTTTCCTATCAATGAAATAAATGAAGATTTTGAGTATCTTGTTGTGCCTTACAATAATTTTTTAGATTCTAATCAAACTTTTAATGATGATGATTTTACAAATGAACAATTCTTAACTGGTCTAAATAAGGTTAATAACAAACAACATAATCGCGTTTAAGTTAATGAAGAAGATAATGTTATTATTAACCTCGGTTCTAGGAGCTAACTGCGCGAGATTAGGATAGGGGCTACTCTCGACGAGCATGAGCGAGCACAACTCGAAGAATTATTGAAGTAATTCGTGGATGATTTTGCACGGTCCTATGATGATATGCCCGGCATTGATCCTGAAATAGCTCAACATGAGATCCCCACTCTTCCAGATTACAAGCCGGTTAACGAAAAGCTGAGAAAGCTCTGCACCGAATGGTCGCTCAAAGTCAAAGAAGAGGTGGTCAAATAGTTGAACGTGGGCTTTATTCGTGTGATCAAATATCCCACATGGATAGCTAACATAGTGCCTGTACCAAAATCAGGAGGGAAAGTTCGGATGTGTATAGACTACCGGTACTTGAACAAAGCCTCCCCAAAGGATGACTACCCGCTACCCAATATCGACATGATTACAGACAACACAGCCAGTCATGCTCTCAAGTCGTTCATCAACGGGTTTGCCAGGTATAACTAAATCAAAATTCACCCAGATCATCAAGAAAAGACCGCGTTCATCAACCCATGGGGAACCTTTTGCTACACTGTTATGCCATTTGGTCTCAAGAATGCTGGGGCTACCTACCAGAGGGATGCCACAACCGTCTTGAACGATCTGATTCACAAAGAAGTCGAGGTCTATATGGATGATATGATTATCAAATCCAAAACTAGAGAAGGTCATGTTCCGGCCCTTCGAAAGTTCTTTGAACGATGCGACAGTATCAGATGAGACTCAATCTACACAAATGTGTCTTCGGCGTTATAAAGGGAAAACTCTTGGGATTCATGGTCAGTGAAAAGGGGATAGAAGAAGATTCTACCAAGCTAAAAGCCATACTCGAGATGCCACCTCCCAGAACGGAAAAAAAAAGTCTGTGATTTCCTTGGGAAATTGCAATACATCAGCCGGCTCATCAACCAGCTAACCTCCATATGCGAACCTATTTTTAAACTCCTCTGAAAGGATTCAACCAAAGTTTGGAATGAGGCCAGCTAAGAAGCTTTTGACTAAATTAAATAATATCTGGCCCAACCTCCGGTACTCATGCCACCACAGCTTGGTATCCCCTTGCTCCTATACCTAACCATAATCAACACTGTAGCTAGGGCTTTGCTAGCCCAATACCTTGAAGATTCCCGTAAAGAAAGATCCATCTATTACGCCATTCGCAAATTGGCTGGGTACGAAATCAACTACACTGCTTTGGAAAAGGCATGTGTCGCGTTTATCTGGTCACCCAAAAGTTACGACACTACATGCTCGCCTTCCCCATCAAACTTGTATTCCGAATGGACCCCATCAAGTACCTACTTGAGAAGCCCGCCTTATCTAGCCAAATGGCTCGATGGTTGATGCTTCAAGCCGAGTTTGATATCGTGTACATCACGCAGAAAGACATAAAAGGAAGAGCCATCTCTGACTACCTCACTGATTACCCCATGAAAGAAGCTGATGTCCGGATCTCCAAATTCCTAAATAAAAACATCCTTTACGATGCTTAAGACGATCTTCGATGGCAAATGTTCTTTAATGGCACGGCCAACAAACAGAGATATGGCATTGGGATACTTATGATCACCTCAGATGACTCCCACACTCCCATCGCCATCAAATTGGATTTCCCCTGCACCAACAACATGACTGAATACAAGGCGTGTACGTTAGGCCTCAAAGTTGCTTTCAAGAAAGGTATTCAATTACTAGATGTCTACGGGGATTCCGCCCTCATCATCGGTCAAGTGCTCAAAAAATTGAAAGTCAATGACGAGAAACTCCAACCCTTCCATGCCCACTTAGAAGAACTAGCCTCCTAATTCCAAGATATCACCTTCCATTACCTACCTCGAGTAAAAAATAACCTAGCCGGTGCCCTTGTTACCCTAGCCTCCATGGTCGATATGCCCGAAGGAATAACAATGGCCCCCTTCCTAGTTCAAAAGCAAGATAAACCAACCCATTTCTACCACAATGGGCTCATCACTAAAGAAGATCTTGAGCTAGCCAATTACTGGTATTATGATATTTGGCACCTCCTCAAGCATGGTAGATATCCCTAGGGTTCCAATAAGAAAGACCGAGCAACCCTCCGAAGACTGGTCGCCCAGTACATTATCTGTCACAAAGCACTATTCAAGAGAAATTTCGATGGAACCCATCTACACTGCATCACAGGGGCTGACATTGAAGAGGTAATGCGGAGAATCCACAGTGGGGAATGCGGGCCCCTCATGAACGGTCACATGCTTGACAAGAAGATCATGCGATAAGGCTACTATTATACCGGCGTGATCTAGGATTACACCGCCTATGTACGAAGATGCCTCAAATGCCAACAGTTCTCCAACCTTCAACACCTGCCTCCGTGTGAATTGTACAATCTGACTTTATCCTGGTCGTTCTCCACCTGGGGTATCGACATCATAGGGAAAGTTACACCCAAGGCCTCCAACGGGCATAAATTCATTCTAGTTTCCATTGATTACTTTACTAAATGGGTTGAAGCCGAGTCATACGTTGTCCTGAATGCCAAGAAAGTGGCCTAATTCATCAAGAAAAACATCATCTACCGATATGGGGTCCCTCACAAGCTAGTGTCAGATAATGGGTTACATTTTGAAGCAGATGTCACAGAAATGGTCAACGAGTATGGGATTCAGAGACACAAATCCTCTCCCTACCGGCATCAAACCAATAGTGCAGTCGAAGCCGCCAACAAAAACCTCAAAGTCATCATCAGTAAGATGACCGAAAGTTGTCAAGATTGGGTCGACCAAATCCCTTACGCCTTCTGGGGCTACCGAACCTCAATTCGAACCTCTACTGGGGCAATCCCTTACTCTCTAGTCTAAGGCATGGAAGAAGTCCTACCCGTGGAGCTGAAAATACCCTCGTTGCGTGTCATGCTTAAAATCAAGGTCAGCGAAGAAGATTGGTACCAAAGCCGTCTTGACGAGTTTACCCTCCTAGATGAAAGGAGATTGAAAGCTCTATACCACATACAAGGGTGCCATCGTCGTATAACACAATCATTCAATAAGAGAGTCAAGGATCGCGGTGTCCGAGAAGGGGATCTAGCTCTCAAAGAAATAGTAAAGCCTATTCAGGACCCTAGAGGGAAATTCAAGCCCAATTGGAGTGGCCCATACATTGTGAAGAAGATCTTGTTCGGAGGTGCCGCCATGCTCACTGACCTAGATGGAGAAGAGATGGCTCGTCCAGTCAATCTGGACCATCTCAAAAAAATTTATCCCTAGTCCGAAATCTCGGCGTGCTACGACTCTTCTCATCTCCCTTATATTCTAAAAAAATCTTTATTTCCCTCTACCCAGAACTATGTGGGCTTGATCCTCTGCAAAAACCATTTTTCCACAAAAAATTAAAACCTTTCAAAAAAACCTAGAGGTACGTAGGCATCTCATATATCTTACATGAGCACGACCCTTTCTTTTTCACAAAAAACTATTCTTTTCTTATCTCCGAGAACAACAGTTCATTCTAACATATACTTGAACAAAGGGATTATGCATGCCTTAGCGATCAGTATATATAAATACAAAATTCATCAAAAGGCACAGCTAGATGATCAAAAACTTATTTACTTCACTAATAGGAGATTACAATGCAATTACATAAGAAAAGTAACGGATAACTCCCTTCCCCCTACCTTCCTAAAAAGCCAAATAAATTTCCAAATTTATTCCCCATTACAAAACAAACTCTCCAAGAGTCCTACCTACAGCTACCAGAGGATCCCGCTCCATCATCATCTACATCCTAGGGTCCCCAAGCTTCCCCTGCCTAAATGGAGTGTTGAAGACGCTCCATGGATCGATAAGATCGAACCAGCCTCAAAAAAACCACCATACCTCCCTCCATGGTATCGGATAAGATAAGCAACCTTTGCCTAGTCTCCACTTCCAATATGTTGTTGACTACTCTTCTCCACAACCACTTCATATAATCCCTAGGGATGTGCCAAACTCTCCCAACAGACTGAAAGGGACGGGTCGATGGACGCCGACTCTCCCATAAAGAGCCAATTTGCATGTACAGACGCTCTGTCAAATATTCTACTGAAAAGAAATCCAGTGTCCGAGGTGGCACAATCTGCTCCTAACCTAGTTGGCACAGAAGCCGCCAAGGGAAATAGAAAGAGGTCTGTCTGAGACCAACCAGCCATACATACGGGTATTCTCCCAGTTCCAGAATAGGCAGTAACTGTCCCCACGAAGGCACTGACCAGTATAGATTTAAAACCCCATGCTCCACAAACCAGTTCTCCCAGCTCTCGATATCCAGACCAACACTGATGAAATGGCTCAAAAAGAATTTGGGTACAACCGACAAAGGATATTCTGGAGGAGTCACTAGGTGGAATCTTTCAGATAACCACATGAATAGCATCACAGGGCTACCCCTCAGAAAGTCAGAACGACCTTCTCACCAGGTATCCAGGCCATTCAGAGTCTCTGTCAGTATCACCGTCGTAGGATTGCGATGATAGGACATCCATAAAGTAATAGTTGCAAGTTATAGGTCCACTAGCAGTTCCCTAGTCACCAGCAATAATTTTGAAACTAAGCCCAGAACAACGGCTCCGGTATATCCAGCATCACCAACCTCTGACAAATGCACGGACCGCAGCACCGCCGTAAGAGAAATTATTCCCCTAGTAACTAAGGACCTACCCGCCGAGGGCGAGACACAAAAAAGTCTAACCCCCTCTCGGGGAGATTGAGAAAATTCAGGCATAGCAGCCACCACACTAGGGTTTATCCCCAACATGGTAAAAAATTTCTCATAAGTTGGACAGACTTCTTACAAGCAAAAGAGGAATACATGGTCTTCGGGGTACCAAAATTATACCGCCGCCATCAACATGTTCCACTCTATAGGCCGATTACTCCATAAAGAAACTCGACCCATGTTAAAAGTATCATAGTCAATGTTATAGGAGCACATTGCCTCCAAAGTCTCGAGGTAGTAAGAAAACTCAACACTACTAGGGAGAGCCATCTTACAGAACAAGAAAGTAGGAATGTGAAGGTGTGATGAAAACACTCCACCCTTACCCCTTTTTATACTTGAAAACCCTCACAAAAAGACATAACCCCTGTAGAAATCGGAGGAAACCCTGCCCCACAAGGTACCAAAAGATGAAGAAAATACCAATCAAAGCCTTGATTGATTAGACTGAATTGGCCTGCCGATAGGCAGGATAAGGGGCTAACCGATCGGCAACCCCCTATTTTTGGAAACATACCTTTTTTCCTCTTTTGCCAAATTCAAAAAAAAATCAAAAAACTCAATAAAAATAAATTGATATTCTCAACAGAATTTCAAAATCCCTTTCCATCTTTAAATAATTTCTCATTATGAATAAAAGTTTCCTTCAAATCCCAAAAATATTTCTTTTTATGGTCTCAGCAGCAAAGTAAAAATCACATGTGCATGCATTCATTCATCATTAACAGAAGATAATCAAAAAACTTCATTGCATTGCATAGATATTACTCTGTGTTACATCAATCTTGTAGGAAATAAAGAAAAGCAGAAAAATAACGGGACTCAACCCGAACCCACATTCTCTCTCTCACTTACCCTTCCCCCTCTCTCTCCTAAGAGCTTCCACCGTTGCAATGCGCTATCTTTCCCCTGCGATGAGATGATGCACCACCGCAACCTGAACTAGACTCCTCCACGGATGAGGCCTACGGCACCAAGCAAGAAGTAACAGGGACCGCATCCCGAATATGGGCAGTCATCGAAGATACCCAGTCCCTAATGTCTCTCAACCAAGTGGTGGACACCCGGACTTGCTGCAAGAAAAGGAAAAATCATCATCAAGCAGAAAAGATCAAAATAAACCAAAAGGAAGGAAAGGAAAAGAACAGAAAGATATACCAAAAGACGAAGAACCTCCTCTATCAAACCCAACTCCTCCGGATCCATTGCATGAGGACGATGCAGTATATGAGCCATCCCTCCATCAGCTCGCCGAATGTTATATGAAGGAGTGTGCAACCACACAAAGGGGACCTCCGAAGTCATCGCTGCCGTAGATATCGACGGACCGCCACCGCTGTGGGAAGATCCCACTAGCCGACTCAAACCCGCAGGAGGGAAGGGCAGTGCATCATATATGCTGGGCACCATCAGCCAACTCATCAGAAAGTCCATATAATCATACGGCACAGCCATATCGGTTTACAATAGATAGGACTCTCCAATCATCATCGCGATCCTCGCATCATCTGGCAATAGTCATTCCCGCCTCATAGACATAGGGTCCTCACAGGTGGCACCACCACTTCCTCCTCAGCAATATGTCAGACCACCCTATCCTCGAGATACTAAGAGTGGCCAAACTCATACGCCAGCAAATGCCTCACCTATGCATTCAACCCCGTCAACCCTGTGTCCTGAACGGTCATCCCCCAAGGGTAAAAGGTCACTTGAAAAATCCCCAGCAGATATAAGTTAATACAGAATCAGAGCACATAAAAGACCAGGACTGAAGGAGAAGAAAGTCTTACCCTATCACTGGTCAGGCCATTTAAGACCTGACGCACCGCCTCCAGAGAGAGATACCTCCTCGACTGTTGATTGGCCTTCCGCCACCGATACAACTAGAAAAGTCCCCAACAGTCTCGTCCCTCAAAGCAATCAGCTGGGTATTACATCCAATCACCTTATAAAACCATGTCTGCTAAAGGCAAAAAACCCACAAACAAAAGAGACTCATAAGGAAAAAAGAGAATGAATGAAAGGAAAATGCGCAAATTAAAGAATACCTCAAGAAGATACGGGGCTCCAGTGAAAGACTGTCGGTAGCACCAGTTGAATGCATCGAGAGAAAAATAAAGGGTCGCCAAAGTCAGGCTCCCCCAATCATAGAGAGGTATGTTCGAAAACATCCTCAAGTATGGTAAAAAACATAACTGGACGACATCGCCGCTCGACGCTACCAGAAATCCCCCCAACACCAGCAGAATAAACAGTCGGGACATCTGTCTCACCTGCAGCACGTCCTCCACATCAATCACCCTATCCAACAAAACATCCCTCAATATGGACAGATGAATAGAGTCCCCAGATACTATCCTCCCCATATCACCAAGCGCCGCCCTCACCGCCTCCAGCCTCACCCACAAAGAGCGATACACCTTTATCTTCTCTCCATCGCAATCCAGCCCCAGCAGCTGCTGCACATCTATTGGAGTCACAGTCATCTCCCCAAAACCAAAATGAAAGGTGCGAGTAGTGTCCCACCACCTCTCCCCAGAGCACATAAAACTGTCATCGAACGAGGCGTCTCATCCAACCTCCCAACGTCTGTTGATGATACCACCCAACGCACCACAGGTGGAAGATGCTCCCAGACATCCTTAAGCCTCGTCGTCCCGTGGGCACACATAGTTGACAAAGAAACATCAGACTGCCAAAAGAAAAAACCTTGTCAAAATCCAAGAAAAAAGGAAAACCATAAAAAAGGAATGCCAAAAGTCATTTTACTTACATAACTGCCAGGGTTCACCACCCTCGAAGAGCGATGATGCGATGGCTCGCTCATCCGCAACAGGCTCGAATGCATCAAAAGAGTTCTCACTGTCCAAATCAAGAGGCGCCCTGGCCCTCCATTCCACATTCGCCCAGTCATCAACAGTCAACCACTCTTTGTGCACTACAGTGCTCACAAAAGCGGCCATTTTTTAGATTGCGGAATGCTAGAACGATTCGCAGAAGAAAATTACAGAGAGAGAGAAGGCAAGAAGCTGTGAAAAATGAGGGGAACCCGCCCCCTTTTTATAGGATGCCAAGGGTTGTGCCGATCGGCACTGACCCTTTACCTTCTCGAGGCGGTCCAAAAGTCTGTGCCATTGCCGAATAGCACCCTCTACACCATACCGACCGGCAACCCCCTTAAATTTTTGTACAAAAACTCTTAAAATACCAGAAAATCCTTAGAAAATTCCTAAAAATCCCGAAGAGGATTTAGAACATTTTCACCAAGGAAATTTCACACTCCCTCAAGCGAAACCCTTATTTCCCCAACGAAACTCTCAAAAGCCAAGTTAATCACTCCCGGTAATATCCCCAGAGGACCCCTAAAGCATCCCAAACTTCAGGATCATCTCCTATTCCCCAAAGGTCTCAAATTTCCCTAAACAATACATTCAAACCCTGAACCACCTAATCACTTCCCCAGTGGAATTTATAGCATCAGAATGGCTATTACCCCACAAAATCTCCAAAAGATACAAGGATTTCCCCAATAATCAGCTCCCCAGCTCAAATCAAAATCACGAGGTAATTTCTCCGGCAGATTTCCCCAAGAACATCTCAATTTAAGCCCCCAGAATTATCTTCGACCCGTAGAATTGGTCATCTCAACTTAAGCTCTCAGAATTGGCTTCGACCCGCAGAATTGGTCATCTCAACTTAAGCCCTCAGAATTGGCTTTGACCCGCAGAATTGGTCATCTCAACTTAAGTCCTCGGAATTGGCTTCGACCCGCAGAATTGGTCATCTCAACTTAAGCCCTCAGAATTGGCTTCAACCCACAGAATTGGTCATCTCAATTTAAGCCCTCAAAATTGGCTTCAACCCGCAGAATCGGTCATCGCAATTTAAGCCCTCAAAATTGGCTTCGACCCGCAGAATTTGTCACCTCAACTTAAGCCCTCAGAATTGGCTTCGACCCGCAGAATTGGTCATCTTAATTTAAGCCCTCAGAATTGGTTTCGACCCGCAAAATTGGTCATCTCAACTTAAGCCCTCAGAATTGGATTCGACCCGCAGAATTGGTCATCTTAACTTAAGCCCTTAGAATTAGCTTCGACCCACAGAATTGGTCATCTCAATTTAAGCCCTCAGAATTGGCTTCAACCCACAGAACCGATCATCCTCATCCTTAGGTCCCAAGAATCGACCTCGATCTTCTGAAATGGTCATGCTCTTTCAAGGGCATCATGCGGTTTCTATTAAACGGTTTTCTTTTGTTCCAAACACACCCGTCGAGGGGCTCTGTAGACACCCCATTCTAGCACCCCCTAACCTCTCCTTAAGTCCCTATCCCCTCCCATCATCGCTACAAACCTAAATTATACCTCTGGTACCGACCTAAAGGCCATCGGGCACTCCCAGGCCCCGTTTGACCAAAATTCAAACTCTTCAGCTCGACCGAGACTTAATGAATCTTCAAAGGGCACTGAAAACCCTTTCCCATGGTCTGCCCCGTGCACGATTCTAACTTATGGTACGAACGAACAATTCATTTTACTCCGAAAGGTCACCGAACACTTCCAGGCCCCGATCGACCAAAGTCAACTTCACAAATCGAGTCAAGCTCTTTGGAATGTCAAAGTACATCTTCTAACCTTTCCAACATTCCACCCCATGCACTATTCTGACTTACCATGCGAACGAACGATCTGTTTGCGTCCGACAATGCCCCGTCCAAATGATTGACGAACACTTCCGAGCCACATTTGACCCAAATTTAACTCCCGAACCCGAGAGCAATCCAAAAGACTTTTGAAGGTCTCTAAAGTACCTTTCCAACGGTTTCTATGCACAATTTGGATCAATAATTTGCGCTCTACGATCGATTTTCCGATGGAACCTGAAAGAGACTGCCAAACAGCAGGTTCCAAATCCTGCCTATCGGTAGTGTGCCTAAATACACCTGCCGATTGGCATGACCAGGGCTATGCCGATCGTCAATGCCCTGGGCCTATAAAAAGGTGGTCCTGACCTCATTGCAAGGGACACACGAGATCTGAAACCCATCACTCTCAGCGAGCTCAAAAAAAAACCCTCTCGAAGTCGGCGTGATTTTCACATCCAAATCCTTTTCCAACCTTCACTTTTCATCATCCTTTTCATCAAACTTGGTGAATTAACCACCCTTCATCATCATCCAAGTGCAAGGGCTTCTCTCCAACATCCAAGATCAAGCTCAAGATCTTCAGGAAGGTCCAACTTTCTCAACTCTCCCTTTAAATTCTCCTAAATTTGCATTAATTTATTTTATTACTTAGCATTATTATTCTCTCCATCTCACATATCCTAATATAATTTTTTATCTACTATTATTGCACATCTCTTATTTTCATATAAATAACACCCAAAAAACAAGAAAAAGAGGGTTCGCTCATAAATTCCAAATGAAAATTCTCACACTTTTCTCACAACTAAAACATTTTTTTACACACACACACATATAAGAGAAGTCCCCGATTGGATTTATGGGATAAATCCCACCCCTCATTTTACATACGAACTATGTGGACTTTGATGCCTCTATAGGCTACGTAGGCGTCTCAAGGTAAAACTCAAGACTCGAGTCCTTTTCCTATTTTTTTCTATTTTTTTTATATTCTTTAAACTTAACTCTCTTAGAGTCTATATATATTTTTTTGTTCTTGATGGCGTATTATTCCGGATGCGTTATCATTCCCTTATAATGATCAACGCTAGGATAATCGCGTAAATCCTATTTTCTAATATTACTTTTAAGAACATTCCTACGGATGACTCGCTTTATCTCTTCCATGATACAAGTCGATGATTCCTATCTCCACTATATATACACATGCACACATATCACAAGAAAATAAAGGAAAATAACCATAACCCATGAGAGACCGTAAGGGCGGAATGGGTGCCTAACACCTTCCCATTTCGCAACTTAGCCTCCGGACCCTTTTCGAATCATTTTGGTTTCGTATGTATCAGTATGTCTTTGGATGTTGTCTTTCAGGACGGCTCCCCTTTTCTTTTGTCTGTTTTGAGTAAAATAGATTGGCGACTCCATCTCTCTACATTTTGCACCTCATCGTCGACGCTGGTCTAAGCGCTCCTGAGAGGGATGCGCGGGACCAAGATCCTCTAGACGTTGAAGACACCCCTCTTCTTCGTCCCTCTCGCCATGAGGATCGGGGGATGGCCACAGATAGATTTGATTTATTATTTACTGAATATAAAGTGACACTATATTTTTTAAAATAATTCTTATTTTATTCATAGTTCAAACACTCTTTGGTGTAATATTTGTAGAGACTAGTCATTTTCAATATAAGTTGACTTGTATTTAATATTTTCCCTCTTAGTTTACATTTTACAAATCATTAAATCATTTTATGAAGTTACTCATTCAGTTTTGGTTTGATTCCACCCATATGAAAGGCTATCTATGCATTCAAGGGGAGAGATGAAACCTCCATGTATTCATTTAATGTAGTCTTATGATTTTAGTAATTTATTTATGCTCAATAAACTATTAATCTTAAGATTTAACATATATTTAGGCCTTGTGAAAGATGTGAGTGCAGATTTGGGGAAGAATCGCATTGAGCGTGTTTTGGACTTGAGCAACGTTGTTGCACCTACATATCTGTCCCATACGGAATCAAAGTCTACATAGTTCGTGGATCCATATGATACGCCAAAAAACTCAATTTTTAGTGGGTTTGATTTTTTTGGGGTGGGGGGTGCCACCGGCTAGCCGCCTTCAAACGCCCATATACCGTAATGAAACTATGAAAATTTTATCGTCATTATCGAACCCGTGATGGATCTCAATAGGTTCGTAGGGGAGGATGTTGGAGCAAAATTCCAAGGGTTTATTGAAAATGCATATAGATCGAACTAAAAAAACTATACATACATGAAATCCTACAAGGCTGATTTAGGATTTACCTGGGAGATCTCTTTGAATTGATCTCGTTTTATCACGAACAGAATATTTGATGGCTCGATTCACCTCACGATCTTCTATTATATTCCTTATATGAACAACCATGAGTAGAGGGTGTGATCCTATTCCGTGACCACCTTCTTGTCTCCTCCTCCTTCTCCGCTATCTTTCTTTCTCATAAGTATGAACTCGGGTCTTTTGAGTATCCAAGAGTGATGGCTAGGTTAAGAAAGAATGAGACTTAGGTCCATATATATATGCTACAGTAAGGACCCTAAGGATAGATAAGGATGTGGCTCCTAATGGACCTGAGAAAATCTAATCCTTCTCGAATCCTAATCTGAGTCCCTTAATTATAACTAATACCACTAAATCATTATAATTGGAACTCCACTCCTTAACTCAAAATTATATTTCGAGCTCCTCATTATTAATTACTCAATTCTCCCCATGTTAAGGTTATAGATACTCGTTAATAAAATAAATTACTGATAATTTATTTGATTAACTTATTTAAGTCCTTGAGTGGTCCAACTTAACTTATTTGTAGTGCCTGATTAATATAATCAACCTGCAGGGTTTGACACATACAAAACTTATAAGTATCTTAAGGGGGTGTCACCAGTCTCTATACCGAGATGCGGATTCCATCCATAAAAGATCTTCACCATACATTAATCACCATTACCCAATTTATCAAGATTATTGATCCAATAATGAATCTCACCCGATAAGTCAAAGTAATAAATAGTTAGTTCTTATGTCCATCAATCTTATCCGGATTAAGAGCCTTAAGTAAAACTAATAATCACGAGATGTACATTGTCTTATAAAATCAGTATAAAAATAATGACCTCAAATTGCTCCCGTTCAATACACACAAAGTGTACTAGCACAATAAGTTAAAAATATACAGTTTCATGTAATCAAGATAGACCGACTAAAATATTGTGCTATAGTCCTACTGATGATGTGTCCAATTACATCTAAGACTTTGAAGGATATAACTTATATTCCACAAGAACTGGTGATCTGATCCTCTGTGTGTACATCGTACTCTACACACCAAAACACCTATTGGGCAGAATAAAAGACATCGACAATATATAAAATACTACAAAAATTATGTCCATACATGATTCTCAATCAAATAGGAATAACTGATTTTATTACAATAATAAATCCATAACTAAAATTAATACATAAATAATGGTTTTAGTCTACTTCTCTAATAGAGGAGAGTTAGATTTCCTCTCCTTACATTCCCCCTAAGACCATCATCCATCAAATGAGGGGGAAATCCTCTTTTATAGCAAAAGTGCCTCAAGTGGGCTTGAAATGCGTCATGTAATCTATGAAACCAAGTGTCCAATATTTATGGTGCCACTTGTCACAATATATGTGGTGGAATATTTAAATGAACAAATGAAATCATTATTAGAGTATTGACTAGTGTAATTTATGGAACGCGAAGTATATGCAATATATTAAATCGTGCATAATAATATCCCAGCTCGTGTAGGGTCTGAATTGTAGCAACACTTGATAAATCATAAATCAATATTTGATCAAATTTATGGGGTGGGTTCATTTATTAGAATGTTGGTGGTTAATTTATTTAACCTCACTCTACATTTGCCCCCTCGTATGCACTGTTGGTGTGATGATGCTTCGGCTGAGACATATCAACTGTGTGTACAAAATAAATCGTTTAGCTTGTTTCAACTAGAAACTCATCACATAACCAAGTTCGGTGTGTTATCATGCGTGCATATGCACATATCATCTGTATGTAGTTTTAAGGGTTATCTTTGTTGCCTCTGCTTTTCATTTTGGAGGAGTATTTTGGGGGTTGCTCCCATTCCTCTCGAATGAGCATGTCTCCACAATTTTATTGTTAAACTAAACATTTTGAACAATAAACTTTCCAGATGTACTGGCCCGAGCAACCAATTGGTGGTTATCTAACTATAGTGGGTCTTTTGTAATCATTAGATAAAAATCCGTCGAGAGTACTCGGTCGAGCAACTATTAGTGCTTCGAGTGAACCGGGGTCTTTAAAACCAACATATTTTCTAAATGTGCCCAATTTTATTTATTCGAGAAGCCATAAAGGTCATTTTAGGACTTTAAGCGTGCCCGAAAAACAGGGTCTTTAAGCGTGCCTAGTAATTTAGGAATTTAGTCTCCCGTAAATCAGGCTTATGCTTAGTAATGTAGGGATTTAAGTATCCCTTAAGAGGGCTAGGTCGGCCAAGTAATGTAGGACTTAAGTTCTTCCATAATCGAGGGTCAGGCGGGCCTAGTAATGTAGGACTTAAAATCTCCCATAACTAAGGGTCAGGCGGGCCTAGTAATGTAAGACTTAAATCACCATATCCGAGGGTCAGGCGAGCCTAGTAATGTAGGACTTAAATCTCCCATAATCTAGGGTCAGGTGGTACATGTAATGTAGGACTTATATCTCCCATAACTGAGGTTCAGGCGGGCCTAGTAATATAGGACTTAAATCTCCCATAACCGAGGGTCGGGCGTGCCTAGTAATGTAGGACTTAAATCTCCCATAACCGAGGGTCAGGAAGGCCTAGTAATGTAGGACTTAAATATCCCTTATTCGAGGGTCAGGCAGGCCTAGTAATGTAGGACTTAAATCTCCCATAACCGGGGGTCAGGCGGGCCTAGTAATATAGGCTTAAATCTCCCATATCCGAGGGTCAGGTGGGCCTAGTAATGTATGACTTTGGTGCCTAATAGTATAGGACTTTATGAGAACTTTAATGAACCTATTTGGGAGACTTACCACAATGCTGGCAAGGTTTGTGAGGATTATAATGCACCTTTGTGGGCGACTTACCATAATGCCGGTAAGATTTGTGAGAACTATAATGCACCTCTGTGGGCGACTTACCGGAATATTGGTAAGATTTATGAGAACTATAATGCACCTTTGTGAGTGACTTACCACAATATTGGTAAGGTTAGTTTGAACTATAATGCACCTCTGTGGGCGACTTACCATAATACTGGTAACGTTTGTGAAAACTATAATGCACCTCTATGTGGGCGAATTAGCACAATATTGGTAAGGTTTATATGCAAACTCTATATCCATGCTCCAGGTTTTGTGAGTAATTTTTCTAGCCCCTCTCGCTTTGCTGGAAATAATATCATGTAGCCAGTGGTATATATGAGACATCCGATGGCTATGCTGAACAACTCTGATATTTCTTTTGGGGATGCTTTATCAACGATAGCCATTCTGGGACTGAATATGAGCATGATTTTCACCTGTGTTTATGTCTAACTACAAGTGGTACATCATGCAATACTTTTTCCCCTCTTTATTTTGCTTTGTATTTTATGTCAAGATAAATTAAAGTAAAGAAAAATAAAATATTGGTTACAACATCGTCTAAGATTTGAAAGCATTTAAATACATTCCTCGAGGTATTTTCCCCCAATTTAAAAGAAAATATCTTGAGCATTTGACTTCGACAACTATAAAGCCTGATGTAATTGCTCAAGCTATATTTTGATCATGTGTGTTCAATATCTGCAAGGATAATAAATCATCTCGGATTATGGCAAAAAACATTAGTAACTCGTAACGTATGTTATAATGTCATATATAATCATATGGGGTATATCTTGCCCCCTTTTATTTTATTTTATGTCAATAGAATAAAATAAACTCATAATCATGCCTCAAGGAATCATAAAACGTATTGTTCTATGCATTTTTATGCAGTTGATAGAGTGTAGATATATCATGTGGTGAGCTATTTATCTCATGCCCCACTATTTTTTAGAAAACTCAGAAGTTTTGGGATCCATTTAAATCATATGAAGATAATTTAGTCAGTAAGCATGCTGAGGTGAATAATAAACACCAATGTTGCATTTTCATGTAATTAATACCACAATGTGAATAAACCATATTTCAGCATAAATCGAATACAAGGTAGCACGAAAGGTTGCTCCGGGCGACCATGAATGAGGTTGCTCAGGAGGTTTCTCCAGGCAACCGTGACTGAGGCTGCTCGAGGTACCATGACTGAGGCTGCTTGAGGAACCATGACTAAGGCTGCTCGAGGTACTGTGATTGAGCAAAATTGCCAAGTTTTCGGCAAAAATATTTCTTTGCCAAAGTCACTCTAAAAATATCATTTTTGATATGATTGTTCGAATGATGTCATTTTGACATTGTTAAATCATATACATGTTCATACTAAAATTGGTCTCATTTGAAACAATATAAAATAGTTTACGAAACTTCAAGGCATATGTGGTTTCTTGGCGGAAAAATTTAAACAATGTGGTGCCTCGCACAAAAATTTAAGCAATAAGGTGCGTCGGACAAAATTTTAAGCAAAATGGTGCCTTGGGAAAAATTTAAACAATAATATGGCTCAAAATAGAAATTGCTCAAATCCAAACTTCCATTTAATTGATTTTAAACATCTAAGGGGATTTTCTCTTGCCAATAACGAAATGCTTGTGTGAGCCTGGGTAATGACCTCCGAAGTTCACAATAAGCAAATGCCAAAGATTTATGCTCAAATTATATCGACTTTATAAGTGTGGTATTTATTTTATGCTGACATATTAAAATTTATATTAGATCAAAACTTAAATGCGAATAATCATGACACTGTCAGAGTACACGCTTGTACTGAATCTTTTAAATGGTCCTCTCGAGCCACCATAAAATAATTACGGAATGTCAAGTCATATATGATTTTTTTTAAAATAAATATTTTTCTACCCGAACAACTCAAATTTGTACGACGCTATATATATTTTTAAGCCTTGAAAAGCATTCTCTGGGTGTGTAAGTAAAACACGTAGAATCAAATATCATAATGCCTTAAAAGTAACGAGGTAGGGGTTATACTTAGTTGTCACGCATCAATAATCTTAAGAAAAAAATAGCTCCAATGTTGGAACTTGGAACCCAAAACACGGTTTTAACAAAAACATGCTCGACAAATTCTCCACCCTGAGGTGGTTTGACTTTCCAAGGTTCGGCGGGCGAGGTCGCTCCGGGCCACTTTACAGCGGACAAGGCACCTCGGGGGGGTTATTCGTAGGTTGTTCGGATATTGTTCGGAAGTTGGTCAGAAACTGAAACCAAAGATTCATCAGGTGTCGGGGATGTTCTAAGATCATGCTACTCGAGGGTAGTTATTCGATAATATGAGGTTGTTCAAAGGTCAAGACTCCCCGGATGTCAATATCCTCGGAGATCGAGGTTGTTCAAAGGTCCGACGAGGTTTCTTTGATTTTTGACTCAAGTGATTCATTTGTGGTTTGGTCTCTCGAAGATGGATCGGAGTTACATCATGTGGTGGCTCGATCGGCGATTGGTCGTCACGAGGTGATGTCAATTTTTTGGTCAGTTGGTTTCTCGGAGAATTCGCTGATCTCTATTTTTTAACGAACAAGGTCGTTTTTGTGCCCAATTTGATATGGGTCACCTAAAGTGGGTCGGTGATTTTTTTGTAAACAAACATGGTCAGCCAACGATCGATCAGCCTGATGGTGAGTGTTTTAACCCCGGAGGTTCATCGGAGCTTACTCAAGATGATTTCATGGTTGAGGCGAGGTTGACCGATTGGGTCATGTTTGTATCTGAGTGAATACCCAAGGTGGGTCAGCCATTATATCTTTCGAACTCACGGCACGCTTACTTTTGTAGCTGGGTCAACAAGGTTTCAATATTAGACTATTGATTTCAAATTCTACTGGGTACATCTCCCATCGTGAATCGGTTTCAAACAATGGAAATTAAATGGTCCAACCATGAAGATGAAATTTATTCTTCGGCCTTTACCGTACCGTTTAAGCAGTAAAGAACCCGCCAACGCTGGTGGAAGTCATTTGACCAGTGGATAAAACAAACATGGGATCTAAAAAAAAGTATGCAAAGCGCGTGGCCCATATTTCAATATTTTTTTTTACAGAAAATTCTGACTATAATTTTTAGAAAATATCTCTACTATTATCAAAAGTACCATTGCACAACTGTAAAAGCATGTTGCGGAAAAATGGGTAATGTACTGTGCGGCTCAAAGTCATTTTGTATCAGAGTTTTTTTTACTTTCAGCTACTGAGAGAGAGTACTAAATTTTAAAATTGTTGAGACACGCAAACACATAGTATATCTTACTCAAATCCTATTTAACCATTTTTTTGGGGGGGGGGGGGTGTAATATGCAATACATGCAAACAGACAGTACTCTCAGATAGGCCCTTTTTTAATCAATCCTTGTTAATTTAGATTAAAATAATAAAGGAGTAGCAGTCATATATTTTCATACAACAGAAATATTCATGCATATTTTTAATTATGTCTATTTGAATAATCAAGATACTTTTATTTGAGATGAATGTTAGCATATTTTATATGCATCTCATAGACATGATTCATAACAGAAAGGATATTATAGAATATCAAATAACAAAAATACGATAATGTAAGCAGTAATACTTATCTTTGTAGAGAATGTTCCATTTTACCAAGCTTTCCATATGTGCACAAGGCGTTACACAACCGGAATCGTGAATACCTCCCCAGTGGAGTCGACAAACGTAAGATGTGAGTGCAGATTTGAGGAAGCACCACGTTGAGCATGTTTTAGACTTGACCAACGTTGTTGTGCCTACGTATTCGTCTCTTTGCGGAATCAAAGTCTGCGTAGTTCGTGGGTCCGTACGATATGCCAAAAAATTCGGGTTTTGGTGGTTTTAGTATTTTTGGTGCGCGGGAGGTGCCAAATCCGGCTAGCCGCCTCCAAACGCCCATGTACCATAATGAAACTATGAAAATCTGCTCGTCACTATCGAACCCGTGACGGAGCTCAAGAGGTTCTTGGGGGAGGAGAGTTAGGTTTCCTTTCCTTACATTACCCCCAAGACCATCATCCATCAAATGAGGGGGGGAACCCTCTTTTATAGCAAAAGTGCCTCAAGTGGGCTTAACACATGTCACGTAATCTATGGAACCAAGTGTCCAATATTTATGGTGCCACTTGTCACAATATATGTGGTGGCGTATTTAAATGAACAAATCAAATCATTACTAGTGTATTGTCTAGTGTAATTTATCGAACGAGGAGTAGGCGCAAAATAGTAAATTGTGCATAATAATATCTCAGCCCGTGTGAGGTCTAGATTGTAGTAAAACTTGATAAATCATAAATCAATATTTGATCAAATGTGTGGGGTTAATTTATTAGAGTGTTGGTGGATAATTTATTTAATCCCACTCTACACCTTGAAAAATGATGAATTAACTTTAACAAAAGTTTGGGATTTTGTTCATTAATTATATTAAGTATTAAACTAAAGGTAGGAAGTTATTTAGATAAATATTGTTCTTTAAATTTCTACACTCTTACACGTATTTTTATAATTAAAAGTATTTTTTATGGATTTTTCCTAGTTGGTAATGAATATAAAGTATCTTTAGTTTTGTTTTTTAGATTTTTTGTAAAAGCTTGGGATTAGTATTTGAAAATAATATTTATTTTTATCTTTTTTTCTGATAATTAAATGAAGATTCATATATATATTCAGGAGTGTAAGTAAATTAGAAATTTCCTAATTAAGACAAATTAAGAAAGTAGAGGGGGAGTCTTTTCCCTTGTTTCTTCTCATACGCATTTACCTTACCATTTACTTTAGCATTTACTTATTATTTAGTTCACTTTAAATTTTAGCATATTTAATTATTATTCCACCCCTTACAAAAATTAATATTATTATGAAACTGTCATTTCACTAGTCTTTACCCCGTTCCTTTCATTTGATAGAAGATGGATGTATCCTTATCTTGCCATTATATTTGCACTTTAATGTATTATGTTGTTATTCAAGAGAATTTTAATTGAAAATAATTCCTAAAACGACACCACAAAGGACTTTTCATCATTATAAATTGTCAAAACCGTATTCAAAATCCCTATTCTTCCAGCATTCTCACGCATAGAATGCTATTAAAATCCTAGTTTTCACATTTTCGATATATGATACCTATGTAATACGTCCCTAAACATGTTAATTTCCTAAATCTCATATTTTTATTGAGATACTCTAAATAATAACTAAAATAAACTATAAACTAATCCCCGAAAGTTTTGAGTTTAGGTTAATCAATTTAGTCCGTAAATTTTAAATTGCACCGATCAAGCCTCTGCATTTTCATAAGAGTGTGTACAACCAAAACATAAAGTTATGAAACAATATTACACTAATTAATCTTCCAAGTTTTTGTTTTGCACAATTACCCTTGTATTTTGCAGTTAGGCTTTTTTTCCAATTAGTACTAGAGTTAAGTTTTTGTGTCTTTTGTAAGTGGACACCCCCACACACAGTGTGTGTGTGTGTGTGTGTGTGTGTGTGTGTGTGTGTGTGTGTGTGTGTGTGTGTGTGTGTGTGTGTGTGTGAGTGAGAGAGAGAGAGAGAGTAGGAGATATATTAAAGAAACTCAATCAGACAATTTGAACAATTTTATGTCATTATATAATTATTTAAGGAGATAATAGCCATTTGATAGGATCCTAGAACTTTTTATATAGTCATTTTCCTTTAGCTTGTTTATGTAGATTCGTGTTATAAGGGTAGAAACACCATCCTAGTTACCTTTAAATACCCCCTTAGGTCCATAACACTTCTTCATTCACCCTAAGACCCTAGTTCCTACTCTAAACCCTAATCTAGAAGCCACCAAGTGCTCTCGAGACCCGTTTGACTTTGGTCAACTATCCAACCTGAGTGAAGCTCATTGCACATTTATAGGTCTCTGAATTTCGTTTCCAATGGTCCATACTGTGCATAAATCGGTCTTACGATTCACACGTACTCATCTTTTTACTCTGAGAACCCCGTTTAGAGGCCATCGAGAACTTTCGAGCCCCGTTTGACTTAATCGACTCTAAAACCCGAGAGTGGCTCATATATTTTCATAGGAATATTAATAACCTTTCCAAGGTCCCGGTCGTGCACGATTTGGACTTACGATTTTCATTTTATACCAATTTTTTGAAAAAACCCTTTTCAAACTGCCTATAGGCACCCCCGAGCACCCAACCTATAGGCAGGGGTGTACTTTTACTTCGCAAGCAAGCCAGAGGTATACCTATAAGTAAGCTAGGGCCTATGATGATTGACATCAGCCTAAACCCTAAATTTGGCTATTTAAGGAGGCCATGACCGTATACCCAAGCACCATTTTTCAGCAATTAGAACATTCCTTCCTCGAACTCAGTTCGTCGCCACTCAATTTAATGAGTGTGGTTTATTTACTATTCTTCCACTTTTGATATCTTTTAGTCTTACTCCATTATCTCACATTAACTAATATCCCTTTTGATCACTAGTATTCTCATAATATATTTTCATAAAATTAAAAAAGACATATAAGAGGGTTTGCTTATAAACTCCAAAAGTAGGATTTCCTCACTTGTTCTACACTTTTACACTTGAGAACCTCTTTCCAAAACAACTACGGAGGAGCTCTAAATTTGGATTTATCGGTTAAATACCACCCTTGTGATATGTCGAACAATGTGGACTTTGATGCCTATTATGGCTACGTAGGCGTCCGGAGTCATTATCGGGATTTGAGTCATATTTTACTCGTTGTGCTATCTTTGTTTACATCTCATATTTAGTAGTATTGCCCATATGTACACGCCTACATATTAGTGTTCCTACCCAACATGCACATTCATTTTCTCATAGTGAATCGTGATTCAATGGTCCTTAACATCGTATTTTTTATTATTCATTTTTTTTGTATACTCCTTAGAATGACTCCTCTTCATTCTTCCCGTGACGTGAGTAAGATGATTTTCTTTTCTCACTTATCTTTCACATCATACATTATGCACATGAGTTATTTTGCGGAGGAAAAAAAGAACATTATTATATCCCATTAAAGACCGAAAGGGTGGAATGGGTTCCTAACACCTTCCTATTTCGTAACTTAGTCCCCAGACCCTCGATTCATTTGGTTTCGTATGCATAATTTGGTCGTTTGATGTCAATCTTTCGAGGATGGCTAAATTATTTTGCATGTTTTGAGAAATGAAGGTTAGCAACTATATTTTCTATATTTTCCTCCCCCTTTTGATGACAGGTGATTTATATCCGTGGCAGCTTGTGAACATCGCGTGAGTGGTGGAAAGAGGACTCTTATCCTTGAATCCCCACACACTGAGAGAGAGATTTGCCCATTTTTCTCTCTCTCCTTTTGGTGACAACGGGCACCAGAGGAATCCCCGAATGGACATAGTGGCGACTCCGCTAGGGACTTATTTTTTTAGAGGACTAGAATATATTTCACATGGGTTTTGTTTCCTTTTCTCTCATGTCTATCTATTTTTTACATACGTACATGTGCCTCCACTTGTATATTCTTCTTACTCTCATACTTACATGTTTTATAATCTTTTTAGGCTCTTTTCATTCCAAATGGTGGCTTTTAACGCAAAGACTTTTATCTTTCGTAGCCCCTTTCAATTGCTTACTATACATAATAAATTTTCCCGAGAAAATGATTTAAATTTGAGCAATGGTTCTTACATGCACAACTTTTTATCTCATTTTTACATTTGGTTCTTTTTAAAGCAAAAGTGAGATGAAAACACTATGATCGACAAGTGCAGGTAAGTGCAATATCCAAATAAGCTCATACTCATGTACATTAAAGGAGACAATAAGTCAAACATGTAGTAAGCAATCATCAAATTACAACGTAATGACTCCACATATTATTAAGCACATAACTGAAATGATGTCATGTCTTAAAACACTATAAAGCAGTCACATGGTAATGGATTGAATGGGTGATTGGTACATCTTAAATGTTTATTTATATAAGGTGAGAAAAAATACAAAATTATTTTTTACTTTTTAAATTTTTTTTAGCAAAAATAAAACTTTTTGATTTTTTCACTTTTTCTTAAAAATCGAAAATCTTTTTTGTATTTTTCAAACTTTTTCAGAAAAACAAAACTCTTTTCGACTTTTTTTTAAATATCAAGATGAAAAAAAATACAATGATAATACAATCTAGCAATTGAGATGTAAGATGTGAGCATGAAAGCACCCTATTCTTGAAAAAAGTCTCAACCTCAATCATTAGGCCTGGAGGATTTCTCCAAAAGAGATGGCATCCTATGAAATTCCTCCATTAAATATTTTGAAGTTTTGGCTAAATACTCTACTTTCTCTCGAAAACTCTCAAAATATCTAAAGTGATGTGCGGGAGCATACAGAGTAAATGTTTGGGAGTGCGCGCGAGAACATGTGTAGGAACTCGTGTGGTGGCATACCGGGGAACACGCATATGAGAACTATCCCTATCTTATAACAAAATTCTCTAAGGTGACCTCTTTATTTGAAATGGGAACAAACATAAATGGGCTTGGATCCACCTTTCTCAAAATATTTAGGATGAGCTCTCCTAGGTAGGTTAGGTTGAGGGCCATAAGGATCCAACATAAAACTCGAGAATCGAATCGGGTGCGACATGGGAAGTGGATGCACCGTCATAACCTATTCATTGCCTCTTAATATTACCTAAAGCTGGACCGAGGAGCATCTTTCCAACCTTCTCAGATGTGTCCTCTAAAGTGATCTTGACCTCCCGAGCACGTTCGAGATCAATCTCAAGTTGGGATACACGGACTTCAAGTAGATTGAAGATCTCCCGTAAGACTAGCCATGTTGTTGGTCAAATCGGTATATTCCCTCCCTAAAACGATCAACTGCTCACTAAATCATTCTTCACCTTCTCGAGTTGATTCACCGATGCTTCACACTCTCTTAAATTTTTCACCTACTTCTCTAAATCTAACACCCCAAAAGATAAATCTTTATTTATCTTTTTCGTTTTCAAGGTTGGGGTGTAAAGATCACTAAATGCCTTTTGGAGATCAACCTCTACCTCACTCTCAATCTCATCCTCAATCTCTCCAGAATGGCTCGAAATATCATCGATGCTCTCACATTTAGATCTTTCCTCATCGACTTGGGATAAATTAGAAGTGATGATATGACCAACAATAAACGTAATACACGGTTCATGTGATGATTTTCCCCCTAAATCAACCGATTCGACATCACTATCACTAAGAGTGTCTTTCTTCGTAACTTTATTGCCCTTTCTCTTAAGCCTAATGGGAAACTCATGTGCCTTGTATTCTTTACCTTCGCATTCATAACATTTAATCTCTTACTTCTCACAAACCTTCTCGCCCTCATTCTGATTTGTTTCCTCAAAAATCTTTTCTTTGGAAGAATTTTCTTTTGAAATTTTTCGCAAAAAGGGCCAAGCCATCCGTCCAAAATCAAATTTAGATTTAGACTGATAAAAATTTTCTTCCTTATTTTTCTTGGTTTGAGTTTTCAGAGCAATCCCTATTTCCTTAGGTTTGACAATTTTAGGAAACATATCTATCTCATACGTTTGAAGATCTCCTATAAGTTCTTCTAACCTAAGAGTATCTAGGATCCCTAACGAATTAAGCACAGTAACCTTAGAAAAAAAGCGAGCAAGGAGCGATATCAAAATTTTCTTAACAACTCTCGTCTTAGGAATTTTTTCACCCAAATTAAAAGTAGAATTAACTATGTCCGACAAACTTTCATAAATCTCATCGAAAGATTCGAACTCTAGCATGATAATAGTCTCAATTGTGTGGTGAGATTCTATACCTTAGAAGCTTTAACAAACTTGGTACCCTCGTGAGTGAACTGGAGGGTATCCCAAGCTTCTTTAGATATGGTGCACGTCATAATACGCCAGAACTCGTCAGGGCTGATGGCTCCCGAGATGGCACTCAAACCGCGCAAGTTAAAATTTCTCCATTTAAAGTCGTCCTTTGTCTATTAAGTGACAGTTTAAGGCCAACTACATTTTCAACAGTTACAGTGGGTAGTTTCCACCCTCTTTCATCGAGCAACCAGACGCGTTCATCAATTAATTTTAGTGTAGACTTCATCCTAGCTTTCCAGTAAGCATAATTGGAACCATAAAAAATGCTCATTCGATTATACAAATTATCCATTAAATTTCGACCTTTTAAAGATCAACAATTTTTCCAAAAAAATTGATATAAATTTTTTTTTTGTGGAAAAGGATTACACAATAAATTAGAGAGTACCAATTTGAGAGTGAGCACAAAATAGTGGATTGATTTATTTAATCAAATGTCCCAAATATAAATTCAATTTTTACCAAACTTTAATCTTTAATTAAATATAGTGTGTACACGACCAAAGTTCCAATCATAGAAAATTCTACGCATACAATCAACCACAAATATGAGGAAAAATCCTTTTTCAGGTCAAAACTAATATTTAGCACTTTAAAACGTTTTACAAGACAATCGACTTAGAAATAACTTTGAACAACTAAGTATGACATGCAGTCTTCAAAACTTCTGAAGAAAATGGCTCAGTCCATAATCGTCCATTGTAAGATGTGGGTTCTTGGAATACGGTTAGTATCAAGTGAGGTGTAACCCCTTATCAATATCGAGATCAACACTATGCGGTATTAAATATTGACAACGAACGCAGGTGAATAGGAGACCAAGGCATTCAATATTCAGACCTGTATTAAATGATATGTTGGCACAATAAATACACAATGGGCATAATAAATATATGGTACTAGCAAGTAGCGTGGTCGGAGGGAGAAAGAGCAAGCACTCTAGGCACAATAAAGGCAAGGCAGGAACTTCAAGCTCAGTTAATGCTCAAATTATATGGGTATACAATAGACATGGGAAGTTACATGGGAAGTTATGTTCTCATAATAACTCTCGTGTATGGGAGCAGTTGGGCGGTAATTCTAGATTCAGAATGCTCTCTCAGTTAAACTGTTTGTATGGTGTATTTATATGAGGGGCAAGTTACTCGAGTGAACTTGATCGCGTTCAATATGATCAATCATATTAAATGCATAAGTACATCCCATTAATGTAGAAGATGTCGTATTAAATGCATGGGATCTCACAATTTATCGGGAAACTGTTTCATTGGCTAGAAATTTGGTGGTCATTAATGAGGGACGTGACATGGCAGTTTGGAATTTACCTCAAGATGATAAAAGGGTCAAGTTTGGTGAACAATACCTTCCATCCCAAGGATAAACTCACTTGAGTGTCATAACTTTGATTCCCTAAATGTCAGATGTTATGACGTCAGAAAGTGGGTAACCAGTGACTCTATTAGGTACACGGTCCATCAGTCAGGCGGGATGGCGTCTGCTTTTCACGTTGCTCGGCTGGTAGGTAGCCCGAGTATTTGGCATTCTGTTCGTTGCCTAAGAATCATCTAAAGACCAAGATGCAAGATTGAGGTACCTCGAGGAGGTTCCCTCGAATAGGTAAGAGTTTACATGGCTCGACTGTAGTGGCTCGAGCAACCATATGTGCTAAGTGAAGTTTTTCCCAAGTGTGCCAAAAAGGTTGGTAATTATATTCCCAACGTTTTCTTGCTCTCAATATTCATAACCATGTCGCTGCGAGGTTCCCAATAGGAGGTTGCTCGATAGAGCATGTTAGCTCTCTCATGCCCTATCAGGCATGGTCCCTCAAGGGTACCAAATAAACTCACTCAACATATATTTATAAGATAAAAACTACATAATATAGAGCATTTTATTTCTTTTACAAACTGTCGTCATCCAAGTGGCTTTGAACTACAAGTTGGATACTTCGAACCAGGTCCGTTGGAGAATCTTCGAGGTAGGTCCTTCGAACAACCTTTGTGGAGAATCTTCGAGGTTGGTCCTTCGAGCCATTTATGTGGAGCCTCTTCTAGGTAACTTACTCAGGTGGCCTTCCTCCTCCTTCTTCGTGAGTCATTCAATATGTTTGACTAACGTAATCATTCTTTTTTTTTGGGGGGGGGGGGGGGGGGGGGCTCCCCCCTACACCCACAGAAGCTGATCCACCCTCGGTATCCACCGATCAACCTTTCTTCTTTCTTCTTTAGTACTGAATCATTAGTTCACAAGTCAGTCATAGAGAATCCTCTCCACAAGGTGTATGCAAGATATAGAAACTTATAGCTTTCAAAAGGGTTAACAATTCATATAGGATATGTAAATTTGTGAATCAAAAGGTGTTTAGAAACCCAAAAGATGAAAACTTTTAAAGCAGCTATGCAGGTTTTATTTTTTCAAAAGTCCTTCAAAAATTATTTTCAAAACAGTTATTTATAGATCTGACACAAAATTTGAGGCGGCGGCTCGTTCGAAAGAAAATAAGGGTCGTTCAAATGGGAATGTCAATTCGTTCGAATGAGAATAATAGTTCATTCAAACGATAAAGGCATTTCATTCAATACATACATCTAACGAGCTTCTAACGAAATGTCAATATAATACAATGTTACCTCATTAGATGTTCATTTGAAATAAAGATCGAGCGACCTTCAAACGAAATGGCAATTTCGTTCGAACAAGATTCAAACTCATTTGAACGAGGCCAATTTTTTTATTTTTTTTATTTTTAAATCATAAAACATCCGGCCTCGATTTTTATAAAAAAATACATCCCAAATATAAATATGGATAATTACAAACTCCTAAAAGGTTTATACCTTCATGAGATGTAAATGAGTCTTGCACTTGGAGATGTTGGAGTTCGGTTTGATGTGTCGGTTTGTAACGGGATATGCCAAATATTCTAGAATGAAATTACAAGACTAAACTATGAGAAACTTTATAATATTTGCTATTACATCCTGCACGCCCCACCTATCAATGGGTTGTCACCATCTCATCTATCGATACCGAATCTTACCCAGCCAAGGGGTAATCTGCCAGTGCCTATTGACCCAAAAGAATAAGAATTGAATAAGGTCAAAGAAGACATCATGTTGTTATCTAAATTGTTCAACCATGTAAATATCTCGAGAACTATGTGAACTACACCCATATGTATCCATATCCTAAATCCTAACTACCAGAGAAGTTCAGAGGTAGCGGACCTCCAATTGTGCACCTACGCAACTACCATCGCGCCATGACTCTCCTCAGAGCATCCGAAGAAATAATGTCCCAAATGTTCCAACAGACTCTCAAAGAAGGTTCCCTCCAATGTTTTTTATCCCTTGAATAGAATCCATAATTGGGAAGATGTGGCCTGAGAATTTATGGGTCAATACAAGTATAACGAAGAGCTGAAAGTTACCCATCGAAACTTGGAAATGCTCAAGAAAAACTCGAATGAATCAATTAGCATTTTATCAAAAGCTGATAAGGGAAGACCGCCATAATGACAAAACAGACATCGGAGGAAGAATAAGTAAGCATAGTCAAGAAGAACTTATTTCCCCATATCAGAACTTCAATGGAGGCTAGTACTACCCCTATTTCAGATCACTCAGAGAGGAAGGGTAGAAATTAAAGAAGGGGTCACAAGTAAAAAAAACTAAATCTGAAGTGAAGAGGCTAATTGGTCAGTCTCCACCTCAGAAGTATGATAAGCCAACCAATACCTCAATCTCAACCATCAATAATATCTCCCAACCTACCACCTCGTGGATAGTCGATAGTCATCCCAATCCACTCAGAAATAAATATACCAAACATCATGACCCTTTGTCGAAAGTCTATTAAGCCCTTCTAACACAGCACCTCATTAAACCTATGGAACCCCGGCCATTTCCAAATCCCCTTCCCTAAAATTTTAAGCACGATGCCCATTGCAACTTCCACTAAATCATCGGGTAGAACACTGGGCATTATTCCATCTAAAGAATGTCATCCAAAGCCTTATAGATATGGGTATCATTGTTCTACCAGCCAATCCAAAACTCAATACCACTCAGAACCCTATCCCAGCACCCGCACTAAGGTAAATGCCATCCTCTTAGAAGAAAACCCAAAATTTGACCCTTTAACTAGAATCAAGCCCGTCGAAACACCCAGTCCATATACTAGTTTATTTAAACCCCTCGAAGTCAGTCCTTCCTTCCTCCTACATCCTCAGAACCCTGTTGGCCAAGTTGTATATCTCATCACCAGGCCATGTATTACCGTTCGTATCCGTTTAGAATGGGGAGGCATGAAACTGCTTGCAGTTTTAGATCAGCTTCATGAATTTAGGTTGAAATAGCCCTCAGAGATGACCATCAACGGCGAGAAGATCAACGCCATGTTTATGGAAACCCGAAAGTGGGCTTGATAATACGATGAATGCTTCGTACCCGCAAAAGAGTTTAGTTTAGACAATATTGTGCAGGTTATGTCTGATGTACTTGTAAAAAAGCAAGAAAACATAACACCCTGCACATTCTGGCGTCAGCCACCCCCAAACTATGTCGGGCGTCACTAAATAAAATACCATTGTCAGCATGTGACATAAATATGAGATAATAAAAAATTTAATTCCACAAGATGTAATTCGATCAAATCCAACGAATATAAACATCCCTGTAAATAAAATCCATCACCATGCTAACTCTAAAATAAAATTCGATTCCAAACGATAGATTAAATCTCTAGATAAATAATCTAAGTAAAAATCCATGACTAAAATCCATAAACAACTGTGGAACCGAATGGCCCACAAAAAATTCTTAAATAACTGTCTCATAATTAAGCGACGGAATGAAAAATAAATCGAACTGCTAAAGCGATAAAATAAATTTCTAGCTGCAATCTAAAGATCTCCAATCCATTCTATGCAGCTACTCCACCCACTATGCCTGAAAATATTAGTCAACGCAATGGGTCAGATCCCACAGCATGAACACTAGCTACTCCTCCCAATTAGGGTTCGTAAATCCAGACATAAGCATTATACATGATAAATATCACAATAGAATATTTTAAATTAAATGAGATATATATTAACATGCGAATAAAATTAAACTACCATTATCTGCCCACATAACTAAGCCACCACAATGTTCAAGTCCAATTATAATATTTCGATCATTTAATTATGTTAAAGCTATCAATTTGATTAAATTTAATTAACTAAATTATTATTATAGCGACACCACTATAGCTAGCCAACTTTTCTATTGATCTTGCACATATTCGAACCCGCCTAAAGTTTTATGTAATAATCCTGCGCCCAAAAAGAGACACGCGGAGTGCTACTACGATAAAACTAAACTAAATCCATCAATCAACAAGTATAGAGCATCTAAATGTCCACAATTTAAATACAACAAATCCATAATTCTTCTATTTTCACAATAATGATTTACAATAACGTTTCTCTCAAATACAAAATTCTCCAACTAAAATATCACCACTAATTACATCAAAAATATATCTTCCAATCCATGCTCTAAAATATTTCTCCAAAATAGCCCATAGCATCCTAATCCACACTAACCTACCAACTAAAAGAAAATATGGGGAAGTACACAATATGACAGGAATAGATGCTCAAAAAATAATTAGCATGATGAATAAATAGTAACAATACGAATCGCATATACAAATCAAATGCATAACTCAATCATTATATCAATATAAATTTCTCAACAACACATCAATGAGTCACCAGGCCTCACCTCACCGCGCCTATGCATTCTTAAGCATATCCGAATTTTGGACTATTGGTGGGTGCCCATTCTCCATGTTATATTAAAATCTCATGACACGGTGATCAAATCACAATGTAATATACCACAATGAATCAATATTAAGATTTCAACAATTTTCAGATTTCAAGTGAATATCATAATTCAACATGAGTGCAATCGACACAGAAAAATAAATGGAATACTCTCGAGACAATTTAAGAGCATATTATGTAAGTCGTGTACCTCAAAATCATCACATGAATCATCCCATAAATTTTAGCCTCTAAATCAAATCGCACGATCAGGTTCCTCTCACGAAAATAATCGAAACATGTTCTAGCCCCAACACGAGATAACCCCAAATAGACCTCCAAATCTAAGGTTGAACATTGAATAAAATAGGGACTAAGGTTTGTATATAGAGGGAGAGGAAATATAAAAGGCCACTACATTTTTTAGATGATAAAAAGTTGGTTTAAAACCCTCACCCACGACCTCTACATCAATAAGGGGGAAAAAAGAATTTGTAAAGCCTCCAATTAAAAAAAAAAATCCGACTCAAATCTGGGCATAGTCGATCGATCGACCCTACCGGCCTGGCGACAGTTCACCCATAAAATGCCTATAAGGCAAAAAAATAATTAAAAACTCCATTTTAAATCCGATTTTAATTCCGCTTGAAGTTTTATTCTTCTAAAATCATAATCAACATTTTTAAACAATAAAAATTAATAAACCCAAAATTTTATTTTTCCAAATTTTCCAAAATTAATTTAAAAATACCCATTTAAAAATTCGGGTTGTTACATTTTACACCACACACATTCCCCTCGTTATAACCAATCAACCTAATTTCTTTATCCCTGCACTTACTGGAGAGGTTCCATGCGCAACACGTCACAATAGCCAGCCAACCCAATTTTCGTTAATTCTGCACTTATTGGTGATGCCAGCATACACCCACGTCGCTATAGTTAACCAACCCAATTTTGTGAGCCCTGCACTTATTGGCGAGGCAACTCCATTTTAATACCCGTTCTTTATTTTAGGCATTAGTTATCAATTTATCATTTTTGTCTATTAGCCCCATCCTTTATTTCGGGTATTCTAGCCTAAATCATCTCTAGACCCAAACCTAGAGATTACCAAAACCACAAGTTTCCTAGCCTGTCATTTAGGAATAATACTTACCGCAATTCACCACCTAGTCTTGCAACTAGGTTACCGTAAAATATAAGACGGCGTAGTACCTAGCCCCACCCAGGAAATACCCAACCATACGATCCTACACTCATTAATCCCACACCTAGAAAGTGTTAACAATAACGAGGCCGACCTACTAGTTCCATACCTAGTAAGCAACCTAAAAATAAGGATAAAAGCATAACTACCACAAAATCCCAACGTCCCCGCGGTGTCGAAATATTAATACAAAAGGATTCAAATAAAATACATTTTCAATTTATAGCTACAATTCTTGCAATATTAATTCTCCAATTACAATATTATCAAAATTATGTCCTTTTATTATATAATTAAACAAGTCTTACCAATCGTCACACAAGTTGTCAAATTTCATAATTTCCATTCAAGTCATATTTTACGGTTAACACAAGATTCCATTTTTAATATGCCTATTCATAATATTACACCATAATAAATCAATTTTACAATCTACACATAAAAATCGTAATTTTTCGAATCGAAACATTATTACAAATTTATATTTTTAATTTTAATACACAAAACGTCCCAAAATTCTATCGTACACCAAATCATTAATCTAAGCACCCAATTGTTTCAAGTCTTAAATATATTTTTTTTAATTTGAATAAAAAAAGTCCCAGAATTATTTTCACTTTTCATAATTAGTCTTTTTATTTCTTTTAAGAAAAACACAATTTATTAAAGTTTAGGCAATATCTAAAATGCATAACACTTGAGGGGAATAATAGAAGCATTCATGCGTGTAAAGAAGTCATCTTGAAAATCTAACTACACGATTTCGTTCCTCTCGCGAAAATAGCAAATACACGTTCTTAGATGTTCTTGAGAAAACTTAGTTTAGATCTTAAAAACTTGGATTGAAAGTTGGGTTTGATGGGGTTTAGGTTTTGTAGATGAGACGAAATAATATTGTGATACCCCACCTATTAAAATAATGGGTGGCCAGCCCACTATAAAAATAAAACGCTAGTCTCATGCGGCTCATTCTCAGCACCATTGACGAAAGTCAATTTATTAGTAACCACTTATTAGTTTAACAAGCAGTGTAAAATTTTAATCTTTAGTTAACATGCTAAAATATACCTTTCAACCATAATCCAATGAAAATACAACTACATCTATGATCACACCAAATGGGAAGTCAAAATGCATAATAAAAAATGGATACTGAATAAACCATCGATTACCAAAATCTAGCACCAATATCTGGATGCAGTAAATAAATAAAGTAACTGAATCCGAAATAAAGGGGCAACATGCCCAACTAATAACATAAATAAAGAGCCTAGTCTAGAACGCAATAAAGGAAATGGCTACTCCGAACTCTGCAAGCCTCTAGATCCACTACAGCTACATATCCCTGGAAAGAGTGACGATCAATGGCATCCCTGTGGCTGGATACCTAACAGTTTTTGGGAAATATTTTAACATGGGTCAGAGCCCAAAACCTTTGAAAAATATTTGCTAGTAATTAAGATGCAGTAAATAAATATGCAGTAAAACTTTCCATATTTAAGTCGGTGTTGCACTCGCATGAGATACCCCTCACCTTTCAACTATAGTGCACACTTAACACATACATCTTAACCGGCCTAGTTACACTACCCGCCTAACTAGTCCTGTTACAAATATCACTAATATACCACTAACCCGAGTATTGTTTATCATTCATTTCTTAGCTATTTCTCTCATAAGATTAATCAATCATTTCACCATTTATCATTCGCATAACTTTACTCAATCTATATAATACACAATCACACTTATTTTTAATATGATCGTATACAATTTACTTCACTATTATGTATGTCCATTAGAAGTGTCACATATATACACTTATACATATATATCCCAACCACATTCACGAATGTCCTCTACATTCTGAATGCGAGATCATTGGCATGCTATCGTGCTCCATTAATGTCCTCCACACTTTGGGTAGCTAGGTTGAAATCTCCCCACCGAACTCAAAAATCTCGAATGAACATTAGAGATGGTCATGGCCTTAAGTCCGTGGCCATAACTATACCACATTATTCCACGGTACTCCAACCCTACATCACATGTGCATGCACAACACCTATGTTAAATATTTCTGAATTTATCCCACCCAATTCGTTATTAAAATTACTCGCTAATTATTTTTCGCATTATCCTTAATCCAACTTTAATTACCCACTTATCCCTAGGTAATTTTAAATCTTTCTAAATCCAATAATAAATATATCTTATTCTTATGGATTTATCACTTTCCTTTGAACCATCCAAAAATAACCCATTAATTGAATAAATCATTCTCGGACCTGCTAGAAATTTGAACCAGTTCGGCCAGACTGCGAATCGATTCACCCAGAAATCTGTACCAGTTTGTCCAGAGATGCAAACCGATTTCCCTATTCAGCAAACCTTATTCTCCAATTTAGATCCAAACACCCTCAATATGATACGGTTACTCCATTAAAATGTAAAAAACCTAAAGGACTGGATCCTAGATGATTCTAACAGTGGCCAGTCATTCAAATATCAATGATTTATCCATTATCATCAATTAAATTCATGAAATTGGTTTATAAGAAGAACATTCAATCATAGTCCTAGATTTGGTTTCTAAATCCCCAAATTAACATATTCAACCTCTAAATATTTAATATGATTCTGATTCCAACAATATTAATTGGTACTACATCATCAATTAATCATCTAACCTACACATGATATCAATTTCACTAAAAAAAACCATTTTTATGTAAAAAACCTTCGCAAAAATGGTTTCGTTCTACACCTACCATGATATGAACATGAATCACCTCAATTTAATTTAGAGAAAGTTAGTTACTTGCCTTGGATCGATCTTAGGGTCTGATCTCTTTAGTGTGTGATGATTTGATGCTAGAATCCCTTGAGTTTTCCTCTTAAATTGACCTCTCTAGCCTTCTCCTCTATTTATTATATCTTTTAGGGTATGTAACTAATGTTAGGGTTGTCTCACTTACCTAACATTTATATTTTAACCTACTAATTCCGAAATTAGATTATTAGGCTATTTTAAAATGACCCAAATACCCCATATGAGTCCGAGCTAATCTAAAAAGCCCTCAGAATCCAAATACTACCCTCGGTTACGCAATTCTACCTCTCTCGGCCCATTCGGAACCAACCATGAACTCGAAGTCACCATCCGAGTCACTCTACATAAATTTCCTATATCAACCTTAAACTATTCTATTCAAAAGCTTCGATTGAGATACCGTAAAAAATCTCGTCGTTCTCACTCACTACGACGTACTAACAATTCATCGTATTTTATTTATTGTACACACTTAGTAAATCTAACACATAAATATTCATCTTACTCTCTCCTAATTAATATTTAATAAACACACAATATTCCATTTTATTTAAACTACTGCACACGTGTAATTAAAAAAATCCCAGAAATAATTAAATTATAAATTATAAAAATACGGGGTGTTACAGAATTCCCCCCTTACAAAGGAATTTCGTCCCCAAAATTCGGACACACCTGCGTCGAAAACTCGAGATATTGCTCTCTCATATCATCCTTCTGGTCCCACATCGACTCGTCTACATTATGGTGTCCCCACTGAACTCGAACCAAGGGCACCACCTTAGACTGTAGCTTACGCTCACTAGCAACCAGTCTCTCCTCATATGAGATATTTGACTGCAAGTTTATCTCCTCCAATGGAATATGTCAATAGGCCATCTCACTCCTCTGATATCTCTTCAGCGATGATAAGTGAAACACATCGTGGATCTGTTGTAGATTCTCCTGTAATAGCCTATAAGCGACTGCTCCCACTCTCTTAATGATCGGGAAAGGCCCAACATACCTCAATGTTAGTTTCTCCTTTTTTCTGAATCTCATGGCTCATTTCATAGGATACACCCGCACCAAGACCTGATCCCCTATATCCAACTCTATGTGCCACTTGTTTGCATTCTCATAACTCTTCTGCCTATCCTGAGTTACCCGTATGCGTCCCCGAATGAGTTCAATCTTGGCAGTAGTATCTTAAATCATCTTAGGACCCAGTAGCTTATTGTCCCCCATATCTAACCAACAAGTAGACAAACGAAAAGGCCGTCAATAAAGCACATCAAATGGTGTCATGTCGATGGTATACTTGTAGGCATTTTTATAAGCGAACTCCACCAACGGAAGGTACTACTCCCAACCTCCCCCAAAGTCGAGTATAACATCCTGAGCATGTCCTCTAGCATCTAATTAATTCAATTCGCCCATCAGTCTGCGGATGATACGCTGCACTCAATTGCAAATTAACATCTATAGCCTCCTGAATGCTCTACCAAAAATGGGACAGAAAAATCTTATCCTCGTCAAGCATGATATTAACTGGTACCTCATGTAATCTCACAATCACAGCAATAAATAGCTACACGTATTGCCTCATCTCATAATTCGTACGAACCTTGTAGAAAATGAGCCACCTTAGTCAATCGATTCATCCAAATGGATTCGTGACCTCTCTGTGATGTCGATATCCCAGTAATAAAGTCCATCGAGATTGTCTCCCACTTCCACACTGGGATCTCACGCTGATGCAACATCCCTATCTGCATCTGGTGGTATATCTTCATTAGATGGAAAGTAGCACACTTTGAGACAAACTCTACTATGTCCCGCTTCATCCCCGACCATAAATATTGCCTGTGCGTATCCTAGTACATTTTATCCCTGTAGGGATGTACCGCAAACCTCGACCCGTGAGACTCGATCATTAGTGTGTGTCTCTCAAGTCCTCATACTTCGAAACCACAAGCCTCCCATTGAAGCATAATACTCCCACGAAACTGATCTAGTAGGAATCCGCCCCATCTGTTAATAATTGTATCACACTGACTTGACAAAACTGGTCCCCAGTCTGTGCTTTCACTACTCGTATAACGATCTCGGGTTTGATAGCCAAAACTGACATGAAAGCTCTAGAAATATCATCGCCATGTCAAAGCTCACCCCACTTCGCCTTCCAGAGTTCTGCTACCTCTCCAGTAGGTCGTCGTCTGCCACCATGTTAGCCTTTCCTGGATGATATTGAATATCAAACTGGTAATCCTTCATGAACTCCAACCATCTCCTCTATTGCATATTCATATCCTTTTACGTGAACAGATACTGTAGTGACTTATGATATATGAATAAGTTGAACCTCTCATTAAAAAGATAGTGCCTCCGAATCCTCAAGGAAAGTACGACCGCTGCTAGCTCCAGGTCGTGCGTGGGGGTAATTCCTCTCGTGGGGCTTAAGCTTGCGATATGCATAAGCTATAGCCCTATCTTCCTACTATAATACACCCCCAAGTACCTGTAGAAATGCATTGGTGAAAAGATGGTACTCCACTCCTCCCCTAGGCAGTGCAAGCACGGGTGCTGAAGTTAATTTATCCTTTAGCTCGTCAAAAGCCAACTGACAGTAGTCATCCCGAATGAACGATACTTCCTTACGATTAAAATTAGTCAACTGACTCGTAATCTACGAGAAGCCCTTTATGAGGCAGCGATAATACCCAACCAACCCCAAAAAACTTCGAACCTCAGTCGTCGTGGTTTTTCCCCACTCCATCACCGCCGAGACCTTGCTCGAATCCAGTAAAATCCCCTGTCCTATACAATGTTCCCCAAGAACTGTACCCCCAGCTAAAATCTATATTTCTCGAACTCGGTGTACAACTGATGATCCCATAATATCTGCAGAACCAAACGCAGATGCTTTACATGGTTATCCTCAGAGCTAGAATAAGCCAAAATATCGTCAATGAACACAATCACGAACTAGTCTAAAACTCCCTAAAGAATTTGTTCATGAGGTCCATAAAACACTGTCGGCGCATTAGTCAGTCCAAATGTTATCACCTTGAACTTATACGATCCATACCGCATCAGTAATTCGGTCTTAAGAACGTCCTCCTCCTGATACGTAACTGATAGTACCCCGACCGCAAATCTATCTTAGAGAAGAATGCTGCTCCTTTAAACTGGTCGAATATGTCATCGATTTGAGGTAATAGATTTTTATTTCGAATCGTGACCTTGTTCAGCTCTCGATAGTCTACACATAGACGAAATGACCCATTTATGTTCTTCATAAACAACATTAGTGCACCCCACGATGATGTATACCACCTGATAAAGACCTGTCCTAAGAGCTGCTGAATCTGATCCCTTAACTCTCTCATTTCTTGTGGGGCCATACGATACGGTGCATGTGCAATTAGCTATATTCCAGGAGATAAATCAATGATAAACTCGATCTTTCGACTGAGTGGCAAGTCGATATCTCCTAGAAAACGTCAGTAAACTCCCTCAAAATCTGTGTAAGAGGGTAGTCCCCTTGTACCCTAGGAGTATAGTAGTACTAGTCAATGTGTAACCCCTATAGGTATGGTGATAAATGATAACCCAAGAACTCTTTAACAAATACAAGTGAACACACAATATTATATATGATCAACACCCAGATCGAACTCACAAGACACTCATGTATAACTCAAACAATAATAAAATAGACTTAGAAGTAACTAAGTCAAAGGAAGATATAAGTAAGCACCCTAGATACACCTTGGCAGGCAGCCGACACACCAATAACCTATGAAAAATCTCTAGTTTGGCTATTAAAAGCTTCACAATAAATGACAATGGTGGGTGAGTAAGAAATATGTTTGTAATAACTTCTCTCTAGTATATTCTCTCTCTAGAAATAAATCACTAGAAAAGAACTCTAGAAAGAACTCCCTCTCTCAGAAATGGTTGAGGCCAATAAATAGCCCCCACACTACTCCTGAGATGCCTCAATCTTTTACAGCTATGAAAGACATCCCCTTATACTTTACGTCACAAATATTAAATACATAATGGGCTAGTCAGTCTAACGTCATAAACATCAAATGTCAAGGCATGCCTTTTGCTTAACCACTGTGCGTTAGAGGACTGTCACCACAGAGATGGCTCATCAGCTGTCTTACAGCCCCAAATATCATGGTGGTTTACTCAAGTTCGGACTGGACAGTGTTTTACTGGCTGATGATGTCACCTAAAGTAGATGTGACATTTTGTAGGGTATATTTGGCTTAAAACTCAACATACGATGGAACTCAAGGATACTCCGCACAAGTTTCCACGGTGAAAGGTCTCTCGATTTTTTACTAGGTGTATCTAAGATGGTCAGGGTAAGTCTTAATGTTGCCTCACTTCTCAATCATCTTCGGTGTTATCCCCATCAGCTGGTGGTCCTAGTTCTAGCCACGCACCTCCTCAGTCAGAGATGGCGGAGGTGGTGGCGGCGTTAAAATCATTGGTGGCCATCCAACAAGCGATGCGGGAGACGTTGGCTGCCTTCAGCCAAAATGTATTGGTGAGACCCACGGGGATAACATCGAAGATGATTACTCCGACAGTTTTGGAGTAGCCTCCATATGCCAGGGGACCACCCCAGGCACCACGCAAGGAGATACCACCTCTTCAACGGTGGGAGGTAAGGCATTTACGCCTGGGGAGGCAAGGTCAGCCCTGCCCAGAGGATCAATATGATGACTATAAGACTGGGAGCCATATAAAATGTCAGGAAATATTGTACGTCTCATTCAAGCAAGCCGAGGTTACAATAGGAGGTCATATCAAGATTCTCTACCAAGGGGCTCGGCCTTTGACCAGCTAAGCAGAGGGTCGGCCTTTAAAAATCTCGGTCCAAGGGGTGAGTTAGAGATAGATTATCCAGATCCAGGATAACTAATACAGGTCAGTGGCCAAGGAACCATCTGTTCGACCAGTTGAGGTGGCAGGGGCCAATATCATCCAGTTCGACGTTGTGTAAGAGACTGAAAGGCCATGGAATGACTCGATTCAGAGGTTGGAGAATAAAATTAGGGACATTCTTAAGAGCCGAGACCCCTTACAGACGGTGTATTCTGAAAGCTCTCTTTTTGTAGCTAAGATAGTCAACTTTCCAACCCCTGCCAAGTTCAAGCCACCAATGGTTACTCTAAAGTATGATGGGAGTACTAACACTGTGCACCATGTAGAGATGTACCAATCGGCAGCAAACATCTACTCCATCTCAGATGAGATGAAATGCCATGCATTTTCAAGCACTTTGACTGGAGCTGCCCATGTATGGTTCACTTTATTCCCAAATAACTCCATTAAAAATTGTAAGTAACTCGCAGAACGATTCATCCACAACATCTGCTTTGGGTTAAGACCCCAAAAGAAGATTACTCACCTGTTGTACATTAAGCAGGGGAAGAATGAGAGTCTCAAGGAGTACATTGTGAGGTTTAATAAGGAAAAGTTAGAAATGGGGGATTACGAGGAAAGTATTATGATGACAACATTAATAGAAGGTCTACAGAAAGGGAAATTACTTTGGAATCTTACTGAGGACCCACTGAAGTCTATGGCCGAGCTATTGGTGACGGTCGGCAAGGTCATGAATGCCGAAAAACCTATGGCAGCGAAGTATGAGCATGAAAAGGGGACTAGAAGTGGGAGCAAGTTTCAGAAGAAGAATAAAGATATAAAGAAGAGATCATTTGATGATAAGTTTACCGACTATACTCCCCTTACGGTCAGTTATGAGCATATCTTGAATGAGATCAAGAATGATCGGTCCCTAAGGTGGCCCAAAAAGCTAAAATCTCCCCCTCATAAGATGAATAAAAGCCTATGGTGTGAGTTTCACCAAGACCATGGGCACTTGACCGATAAATGTTTCGCTCTGAAGGAGGAGATTGAGAAGATGCTCAAGACTGGGAAGCTAAGGAAATATATTAGCAGTGATAGTCCAAAGGGAGGCTAAGACGATCGCAAACAAGAAGGGACGATAAGTGCAAAGAGGATGCTCCTGGGAAAAAAGATGATACCTCAGACGACGATGATGGGGACGACCCAGATCTGCCACCAAAGGACGATGGTCCTAAAGGTCACCTTCATATGATCTCGTTCGATGTAAAGATGATTTGTGGGGGCTTAGCAGGGGGAGGCTCAAATGTGGCCGATAGAATGGCACATATTACAGAGGTCAAATCTCTTCCTAAAGTTGAAGCGGTTAACTCGACTACCGTAAGCGCCAAGTCAAAAAAAATGAAGAAAGTAGATATGGACACTTTAATTATGGGTTTTTTAAGACTCGACTTCAAGGTATCCTAGCTCCCCAGGACGACCCTCTGGTGATTATGACCAGGATTCATGGGTATGATGTGCCAAGGATACTGGTTGATGGTGAAAGTTCGACCGATGTTATGTTCTGGCCATGCTTCAAAGGCCTGGGACTTAGTAAGAAGAGGCTCATGCCTTATCATCACCCATTGATTGGATTCAGTGGCGAGAAAGTCCATCCGTTGGGAATCTATGAGATGGAAGTCAGGATGGGGAATTCTTGGTCGAAGAGTCTCACAAAGAAGGTCAATTTCCTTATAGTGGATGAAAGTGTATACTCGGCTTATAACATTATTATGGGAAGAGTGTCCCTCAAAGAGTTTGAGGTCATGCCCTCTACTGTACACCAAATGGTGAAATTTCGGACTCCTTATGGGGTAGGGGAATTCCAAGGTGATCAATTGTTGGCATGAGAATTCCACTTTAACTCAGTTGAGGAGAGGGAATCCCACAAGAAAGCAACTACAATGTATAATATTCATACTTTAAACTCCAGAGATGAGACGAAATTGAAGTAAGGGGAAGCCGCGGAGGAGGTAGAATCCATCGTCCTCAATGAGGACGAGCCGAAAAAAACCATCCAAGTTGGCAAAGCCCTAAAGAAAAAGGTTGAGGAAGAGCTGGTTAAGCTATTGAGGAAAAGGCAGAGCATCTTTGCCTGGAGCTACGAAGACATGCCATGTATTGACCCAGAAATCTTGTGTCATAAGCTCAATGTGGTCGATGATGCTAAGTCGATACGATAAAGAAGAAGAATCTACTCAAGAGAGAAGTATGATGTTATTATAGAGGAAGTCAAGAAATTAGATAAGGCCGACTTCATCCGAGAAGTCATTTATGCCGACTGGTTGGTAAATACTATCATCGTCCCCAAGACTAATGGTAAGTGGAGGATGTGTGTTGACTTTACGAATCTGAATAAAGTATGCCCAAAAGACAGCTTTCCTTTGCCCGGGATTGATCAGATAGTAGACGGTATAGCCGGTCATAAATTAATGAGTTTTATGAATGCCTACTCAGGCTACAACCAGATATTCATGGACCCAATCGATGAAGAGAATACATACTTTATTACCAATAAGGGGACCTACTGCTACAAAGTCATGCCCGTTGGGTTGAAGAATGCTGGGGCGACATATCAGAGGTTAGTCAACAAAATGTTTGAGGACCAGATTGGGAAGACAATGGAAGTGTACATTGATGATATGCTGACAAACATCCTCAAGGCCGATACTCATGTGTCCGACCTTGAGTGCACCTTTGACACGATTGACAAATATTGGATAAAGCTCAACCCCGCCAAGTGTGTCTTCGGCGTGGGATTGGGAAAGTTTTGGGGATTTATTGTTAATCAAAGAGGGATAGAAGCCAATATCGAAAATATCAAGGCCTTGTTGGAAATGAAGACTCCTACGATAATAAAGGATGTGCAGAGACTCACCGCAAGAGTGGCAACACTAAACAGGTTTGTCTCTAGAGCCACTGATAAATGCCTTCCTTTCTTTTGAGTATTGAGAAAAGATTTTGAGTGCAATGAAGAGTGTGATAGAGCCTTTAAGGATTTGAAGTCCTACCTCGGCTCCCCACTCTTATTATCTAGACCAATTCGGGGGAGAAATTGTATCTTTATTTGGCAGTATCTGAGTCATCTATCAGCGCCGCCATTATAAGATAAGAGGATAGAGTTAATAAAGAAGAGTATTTCAACAGTAAGGCACTCCAAGGGGCCGAACAGAGGTACCCCAAGATGGAGAAGTTAGCCTATGCACTTATCCATGCCTCGAGGAAGATGAAGCCCTACTTTGAGGCACATACTATGGCGTTCCTCACAGACTCACCCCTCAGGCAAGTAATTCATAAGCTTGAGAAATTAGGAAGACTAATAGATTGGACAATTGAGTTGAGGGAGTTAGATATCTTCTACCAGCTGAGAACGATTATTAAAGGGTGGGCCCTAGCCGACTTTGTGGTCGAGTTCACTTAGGACGAGGTAGACATTGAAGATAATGCTACAACTTTTGAATAAGAAATCAGAGTGTGTCCTCTCCCGACCAAAGCCGAGATGATTTCAACAAGAAACAAAGTGTCTGAGCATAGAGAGAAAATATATCTTTTCAAGAATAGAGCCCTGAAAGAGGGTAATTTTTCACCAAATGGTAATGTGGAGCCTCTTTGTTGATGGATCTTCATGTGAGAATGGAAGCGGGGCAGGATTGATAGTGTCGAACCTATATGGGACCGATATTGAGTACGCGTTGAGATTTAACTTCAAAGCTTCCAATAATGAATCTAAGTATGAGGCTCTTCTAGTAGGTCTCTCCCTTGCTCGGGCACTGAATGTTGGCCAACTCCTTGTTCATGGTGACTCCAGGTTGGTTATCAATCAAATCTTAGGGGCATACAAGGCTAAGGATGACAGAATGACAAAGTATTTGGGAAACGTTAATACATCATTGAAGCATTTCATATGAGTAAAATTAAAGAGAATACCTCGGTTGTATAATGGCCGAGTCGATGCTCTGGCAAGGTTAGCCTCAGCTATCAAAACTGAAATTAGAAGAACACTGTTTCAATATGAGTATGGGAGCTTCCTGGATGGATCCTATAGTCCGTTATATCATAGGTGGGGATCTACCTGAGTCTAAGGTCGAGAAGAGGAAATTGAGATACAAAGATGCCAAGTTCACCCTCATAGGGGACATTTTGTGCAATAAGGGGTTCCTGTTTCCTCTCCTTAGATGTGTTCATCCATTTGAGTGGAGTATATTTTAAAATATGTACATGAAGGGTCGTGTTCCAGCCATATTGGAGGAAAACCATTAGCTAAGAGGATCATTACCTAGGTTTATTAGTGGCCGACATTGGCCAAAGACACATCTGTGTACGTCAAGAAGTGTGGTTAGTTCTAGAGGTTTGCCACTATACCACACCAGCCTCATCAGCCTCTTACTTTTATTAAATCTCATTGGCCTTTTGAAATTTGGGGGATCGATTTGGTTGGACCCTTACCAAGAGTTGTGAATAACTATCGCTACTTGATCATGGCGATCGATTATTTTTCAAAATGGGTAGAGGCCGAGCCGATGATAACAATCACAGAGAAGAAGACCTTTCAGTTTATTTGGAAAAATATCATCTGCGGGTACAGCCTACCCAATACTCTAATTTTTTATAATGGAACACAGTTCAAGAACGTCTCTCTAGATAAGTATTGCAAGCGAGTTAGCATCAAGCAGTTATTCTCTGCTCCTGGCCGACCTCAGGCCAATTGGTAGACATAAGTAACAAATAGAACGATCCTCGATGGAATCAATAAGAGGCTGGAGGATGCCAAAGGAAAGTGGATTGAAGAAGTGTATATGGTCCTCTGGGTCTACAGGACGACGAAAAGAACTCCTACTGGGAAAACTCCATTCATGTTGGCTTATAGTTCAGAGGCAATAGTGCCAACAGAGGTGGGTCTCCCTACCCAGAGGGTTCAAACCTATGACTCAAAAGAGAATATTATTCAACGGAGACTAGATTTAGACCTTACGAAAGAAAGAAGAGAAGATGTTGAGGTTAGGTAAGCTGCCTACCAGCAAAGGACAGTAAAGTTCTACAATAAGAGAATCAAGGCACGCCCACTGAAGGTAGAAGACCTAGTATTGAACAAGACATAGCAAAAGCCTAACAAGCTTCATCCAAATTGGCATGTTCCATATAGAGTTGTTAAAGAGGTAGTACCAGGGACGTATAGATTAGAGAATCTGGAAAGGGAGCCATTATCCAACCTATGGAATGTCGACCACCTTAAAAAGTATTACCAGTAAGATCTTAGTTTTGATTGTTTCTTCTCCTTTGATCATAATACATGTATATGAGGTTCAGATGATGAATGAAATATGAACAAAATTTAATAAAAATCTCAAGTGTCTCCCATACTTTGTATATTCATTTGAATGTTTGTTAATTGTATGTATGTATGAACTCGTTTTGAGCTATAGAACACCATTCGTGGTGAAATAGCCTTAAATTTCTCCCGGTGACATGACAGTCCAGACGGGGCTGACCTTTTCTATGGACTGTCAATAACATCAAACGGCATTTATTATTAAACATCATTAACTTAGTGGAAAAACTCTCTCGGCTGAGATGACAGTGTATGGACGAGATGACACTCATCCATACACTCTTAAAACGACGAGAGGGGACTTATGCTAAAACATCATAATTTGGTGGATGCAAATTTAAAAATCACTTAGTTGTGGTTAACTTGTTAAACATCATTAACTTGGTGAAAAAACTCTCTCGCCCGAGACGACAGTATATGGATGAGACAGCATTCATCCATACACTCTCAAAACGATGATAGGGGACTTATGCTAAAACACTATAATTTGGTGGATGCAAATTTAAAAATCACTTAGTTGTGGACATCATTAACTTGGTGGAAAAACTCTCTCAGCCTAGATGACAGTGTATAGATGAGACGACACTTATTTATACAGTCTCAAAACGACGAGAGAGGACTTATGTCAAATTATGCAAATTACGGTTCATATACCTCAGACATCATTAAGTTGATAATAGCAGAGATAAGACTTGAGAAAATTATGTTACCAATAATTTGAAATCAGAGCAAGCACAATATTTCTGAAAACATAAAAAATTCCATTTCATTAATTCTGAGCATGAAGATTACAAAAGTTGAAGACCATGAAAGACCCAATGACATTACAAAGAAAGGAAAGGATCAAAGATACCCAAAAAGTTATACAAGTTTAGAGTTACAGAATGCCATCGTCACCAGTCGGGGCCGACTTATCGCCACCTACCTGTGTCACCCCATCAACCCCAGCATTTGTGATCTCAGCCCCATCGTCATTAAGACCCAGGTCCGCTGTGTTCTCGTTGGTCTCAGTGACTTCCTAGGGGTTGGCCTCCATTGGGTCGAAGAGGTTCTCAACGTCGGCCAAGACAGTCTGAAGACGTGTATCTCTAAAGTCAAGGTGAATAAAATTATCTGGGGACAGGTTCCTAACCTCGACATGTTTGATGGCAGCCCATTGACTGAGTGTCTTGGTGCCTCTCTCCAAATACTAAAAGGTATAGTCTCTAAATTCCTCAAAATCCTTGAACTTGACCACAGATTTATCTTTGGCCATGTCCATGGCAACCTCAATAGCAGCATCGACCTCGACCTTCTTATTATCGACTAAGGTCTTTAGAGCTTTCGTATGGTCGGCTTTCAGAGTTAATATTTAGTTTGTGGCCACATATAAGGCCGTCTTTGCAATCTGTATCTCGTTCCTCAGACTGTTCTCTACAGTAACAGCCTCCTTCCCTTTTTTAATCAAGGGAATCTTCTTGCTAATCCAATCTCCTATACGATGAAGAGAGACTACGCCTTGCACAAAAGTAGGGAAACAAGTCAGTCTGATACATGAGCAAAGAAGAGGCTACACTTCAAAAAAGTTTTTAAAAAATACATGAACAACCCTGTGAAGGGAAAACTCAGTCGACGACGAGATATCCATTGACTGAAGAAAACATTTATCAGCATCAGATACAAGAGAGCCGATACCATCTATGGCCTGCCTGCCTTTTCTAAAATGATGCTCTCATTAGTAATTTTTAACTACGACAGTCGAGCTGCCAGTGTGTCTTCAGGCGAGATTAGGATGGCTTGTGTAGGATGATTTTGCTTTAGGGGACAAGTGGTTGTGTCGTCATCGTCTCGGCTCTTCCTTTTCTTCCCAGCATCATTATCTTAGCTAGGGCTGCCAGTAGTAGACTTTTTTGTCTGAGCAAAAGGGGGCTCAGTCCTTCGGCAACATTTGTTGGCAAGCTTTCTCAAATTGGGTCCACTATGTTCCAAAGCTCGTCTGAAACGACTTCAAGATGACCTGTAAAAGATAAACCTCAGAGATTAGTTATCGACAAATATGAAGTATGAGACTACAATTATAAAAGTTGATTACTTACATAGCTCAACAAGGGGGCCAAACCCCAGACCTGGCACAGGTTCAAACTTCACAAGACGACCTTTATCGACTTATGTACGAAGTTTTTTAAACATTTTAAAGGCCTCAGGGTTCAATCGCAGATCAATTTTGGCCGACGAAGAGACTTTTCCCCCACTTCAGAGGGATCCTAGGCTCAGAGATACGATTGGCTTGATTTGGGACAAACTCTCAATCCCCTAAGGCAAATAAGTAACAGGGATTTTAGTTATGGTTTGAGGTTTGGTTAAACAGCAAAATATTTTTCTCAGACTTACTGGCTACGAGGTGGTAGTAACCAGGCTAAGTCTTTGGGGATGAATGGGTGTAACAGGCAAAAAATATATTAACTGGAAGGTCGGTTTGACGGACTGTCTTCTAAAGGAAAATGGATTCCAGGATAACTCTCCAGGCATTCGAAGAAAGTTGAAAAGGTGCACGTTTTAGATGATCCAGAATGGGTCAAATTATAAGTTGAATGGGAAAGCGAAAGCTGAGCTTAAACATTGCTTATAGACACAGACTTCGCCCTTTCAGTTATGGAAAGCTCTCTCTTCCTTAAGAGGCTTTCTCATAGAAACGGAAGAATCTATGCCATATAGATGCCTCCAAGTCAGAAGATCAATTTTCAACATAGTACTCTCGTATTCCTCAGTAACAGACGTATCAACATCAATCTCCTCACTACTATTTTTTGTAGCCTCGGCCTGAGGATTATTTGGGTTATCACTAGGGAACCTCTGTGCAAACTCAGCCCCAGTTGCAGCTGAGAGAGGAATTACGTCTACAGGAGGAGGAATTGCCACATTAGGCTCGAGGATCTGAACAGAGTCAAATTAATTTGAAGCCTCGACTTTATGAGAGGATGAGACACGGGAAGAAATCCTGTCTACATCATACCCCTCAGCTTGTGATGTAGAGTAAGCCATAGCCTCCTCATATGAATCTACACTTTCAGTCTCCAGAGATGTGGACATAGTGTTATTCGAAAAAGAGGACGATATATACATAGGATCACTTGGCTCAGTGATTGGGGGGTCACAAGGCTCAGAATATTGAACGAAGGGGAAATGCCTCGGCCTTACGACTCTCGGCTTCTTTAGCCTCTACTCTCCTAATACGTTCGAAGCACTTTTCTCTGAGGCTAGGAAATTCCTCGACTAATTTATAAAGGTGTCTTAATATCAAAATTCGAGGTTCAACTTGGGAAAAATTGAAAAAGAAAAAGGGACAAACAATTTGTAACTTTGACTGTAATTAACTGAAGATAAAATAAGAAGTTAAAAAGTTTTCAGCCAAGAACTTCAAAAATACAGTCTTGAAGCTCGCCGAAGAAGACGACCGGAGGTCGCCGAAAATAGTTAGAAACGTCGAAAAAAGACCTAACTATTTCCCCAGACACAGACTACCACTTAAAAACGTCCCAAGAAGGACCAAAATGGGTCCTAAAGTGCTCTCAGCCTCGCCGAAAAACTAAAAACTCTCACCGAAAAAGCAAAACATAGTTATCCAATAGGTTGTAAAGAAAAGAAGATAAGGAAGAAGTTGAAGATGATACCTGAAGGAGTTGAACACCGGAGAGAGAGAATTAAAGGGGCAAGATTATAGAAAATGCAAGAGGTAAGAGAGAGAGGGAAATAGGCAAGAGTTTATGAAGGTAAAGGGGATAGAGAAAGGGATTTTGAGTTTAAATACCCAAGTAATGATTTAGCACGTTTCCCAAAATGCATCATCATTTGAAGGCATAAAACCCAAAACGTTTAGCCGTCAAGTCAGACTTGAGTAAGATGCTACCCAAACATAACTGTAACGTGTCAATCTCTTACACATTAAGGTGTACTCAATCGACGTGGAATCAATGTCTCATTAAAGGATAAAGCAGACTCGTATCCTCCAGCCACCTCTTCATATAGATGACTGAGGGATACGGGTGATTGATATGACCAAATATGACCTCGTCCTAGGAAGAGACCTCTTAAATCTAAATAACTGAGCATCAAGAAGGAATTCATAAGACGCTTCTAAGACTCATCGTTTGCCAGGGTCGGTCTCGTGCATACAACCTTGGCCATCTAGTAGGCCGAGACTTCAAGAAAGTATTACAGTAATAAGTATATCTATAGGCCTCTCTATCAACCAATACTAGGGAAAGGAATGTTTAACCAACCTCGGCCTGAGCTCCCCAGTCGAAACCACACCTACCAGTTTCTCGCATGAAGACAAGCGCTGCATTAGCAACCTCGTACTCGGCCAGGTCGAGACCTCTACAGATAGTACCATATTGGACAAGTATTAGAAGGTATTAAGGTGATGTGTCCCATGTGAGAAATTCAGTTATAACTAAGATTATTCCCTCAACGCGAAAGAAGATTTCATCCTCATTATTTGCATATTTATGGATAGCTGGAGTCATCTTAGTGGGTACCTTCATTAGTGCATGCCTTCAGCATGCTTGGGGGGTGAATTACACCCTTTAAACCCTATAAATACATTTCATCTTCTTCATTGTAAAGGATCACTTAACGAAAACCCTAGTAAAAACTATGCTCATTTACATCCAGAAGAGAGATAAAGCTTGAGTGTTCTATCCCTGGCCGTTAGAGCCATATTTATTAGTGGATTTCACTCACACACACACAGTGGACGTAGGTTCCGGTCGAACCACTTAAATTTAGGTGTTCATATTCCTTGGCACATCTCTTTCTTTACTATTATATTGTGTGTTTACTGCCATTGTTGCATACCTATTTGAGGTTCTTATCTCTGTGACCTGGTGGTACCATTTTTGGTATCATCACCCACGGAAAGGTCATTCGATAGAGCATGTAAGCTCTCCCAGGCCCTCCCAGGCCTAGTCTCTCGTGAGTATTATTTGACCTCACACTGAATACTACAAACATTACAGAATTACAATCAATGTTAAAGGTACAATTTAACAAAGTAAGAAAAAGAAGATAAAGGATGATCTCTCTCAACCAATCCCCTCGCTGGGCTGCCACGCTAAGCTGCCTCACTGTCTTCATGATGCTTCCTTCCCTTGAGTTGGTTCTATTAACTGAGCAGACTTTCTCTAATTCAGAGATTATCTTCGAGCCCCCTACATATGCCCCTTTGTGGAGAAATTTTGTATGATAACAAGAAAGTCTACACGAAAAACTTCTCAATTCGATGAATTGTCTAGTTGTGAGCAAAAATATCTTTGATTTCTGTCTTCGTTGCAATTTTTGTCATTGTCTCTGCTAGAAAAAAGTTAAATTCTCCCCGATGTACCTAAACCAAAGCTTTGTGAATTCTTGGTGAATGGCGAGGGGACATTTTAACTTTTTCCTGTAGTTATATCCCAGTTGTTCTGTCTTCTTCACTAGTGGTTGGAATTTTCCCAAAATATCAGAGAAAACTGTCAATTACTCGTTCTTACTGTTCAAAGGTTGAATTCTCCCCTATTTGTGCTATTCCGTTTCTTTATGCAGCGAACTTTTAGTGAGTGGGCATTTTCATTAGGACTGCCCCTAGTGGTATGAATTCTCCCTACTAAAAAAAATTCCTAACGTTTGGGCTTGTAAAATTCTCCCCACATTTGTCATTCTGTTATTATTCTTCGTTTTATCTTGTTTGAAATTTTTTAATTCTCCATGATGTACCTGAGCCAGAAGTAACTTTGATAGGGCTTGTGGTAAGGGGACATCGTGAACTTTTTTAACTGTGTTGCGTAGAGCCTTTCCTCTATCATTGAAATTCTCCCCAATGCCTCTTCATCCCGTTTGACCTTAGTTTGGGTTTTCAGGGTGGGAACTCTGTATGGTTTAAAAAATTTTGTGCCAAAATTTTACTTCTATTAAAAGTAACACATATTTTCCCAAACGTTACCTCATTAATGATGTGAGCCTGTATTTTCAACTATCAAGTCGTGCCCCGAAGTGATATGTGTCCATTTGTAATCATTTTGACGGCTTGGCACGTGCCTCTGTGGGAAACTTAAACGTCCACTTAATTTTTGAACAACTAATTCCCAACACTTAGTTACTTTTCATCTTCGTCTCTTTGCTTGCCTTCTTACTTACAGAGCTTTTAGAGAGAGAAAATGTGGTTCGCTATTGTTGCTAAAGGTTTCCTTTTGTTTCTTCTTCCTTTGTCATCTCTTTCTCTTCCACTAATTGTTACTCCACCATTTTCAGTACTCATTTTCTTCTCTACAAGCCCCCACCATCTTTTATGGCTTCCTCAATCTCTCCAGTTGCTCCTTCCACTTGTGCTCTGCCTACCACCACCACAACTGCCTCTACTGCTCCTTTGGATGCCACCGCCTTGGTGGCAGCTCGCTAGGAACAACTTCACTTTTACCATCGCTCTCCTATTTTTGGCAAGGGTAATAATTATTCATCCATGTGAAAAGTCGTTATTCTCAATGCTAAGTGTGACTGCTTGAAACTTGGTGATAAAGACGACAAAGTTGACGATTGGAATTTTTTCCCTAGGGGGACTATACGTTTTCGTCTTGACCGTGGTGACTTCCCCTACTCCCAGGTCGATTTTGAAGGGCAAGGAGGTTCCCTGACAAACTTTACTGTTTGGAACACACATATGAAAAACACTTATACTGATGCCCTTACCAAGATTGGGCTCAATTGGGTCAAGTGGTTTGGTGAGTTCACTATTTCCAAACACAACGCTGCACTCCAAGTGTTAATCTATCGCTGGAACATTACCACCCATACTTTCAAGGCTACATGGGGTGAGTTTACCATCACGTTAGAGGATGTTTGTGAACTCTTGGGTCTTAAGACCATAGGTGTCATACCTGATTCTGAAGAGGCCCTAGATGCCAAAGAAGATGCTGATCGTTCAGAGTGGGATCGAATTTGTAGAAACTACACTAGGTCATCAAATAAAGTAACCTTCACTCCTCTCATCAACTACTTCTTTCGATATCCCTCTGAGAATGATGGTTCTTCTGCTGCTGGCAAGGTTCAAGGTATATCTCTAGAATCGCCAGCTTACATACTTGTCATTCTTTTCCATTTTATGCTGCCTGGGAAATCGAATGACCAGCCCAGGAGGGACCTTATCAACATATCTATCCATTTATCCAGAGGGGTCAAGCTTCCTCTAATGGCCATGGCCTTGGGATCCCTATACACTTGGCTGGACATGAACCATCTAGATATGGAACGGTCCCTTGGCCGTTACAACCTAGCTAATTTTACCAACACCATACTTCTCATAGGCTTTTCCTATACCCGTTTCCCAGTAATAGCATCCAACTCCACCCGTCCTCCCTCTGGTGAATCCATCAATCGCCATCACTTATATTGTTACCATAATAAATAGTGCCATAAGAACATATTGCTCATTTTTTACAATCTTGACAGTTTTGTCATGAGGTCTTACTGTGAAGATGTTTTCCTCCACATTTGGGATTTTTTTCAATATGGAGCAAGGGTGGTCCAACCAACTACTGTGGACCCCATCACTGAAAATCTCCCACTAGTTGTGGTCCTTCTATTCTCTCCTGGGTATTTACCTTCTTACACTAATTGGAGATATACCTCTGAGCATTACAACCCTAATCGATGTAGCTGCCAATTTGGTTTCGACCAAGGGGCCCCTCGCCAGTTTTCCAGCTATCCCACCCCAAGACCACCTTTACTGAGGCATGTTCCTTCTATACCTCTTCTGTTGATTGGTCCATCGGTTCTTTCTTTCACTGCTTCTGAACTGGGCCTTAAGGATAATTATATTCTTGAGGTTGAGTTCACTCTAAGCAGCACCCCAAAGGATCCCCCGAACGAGTTGCCTCCTCATTGCCCCATAATCCATACTATCACACCCAAGGCCAAGAAATCTCTTGCTCCCAAATAAGTTGGTATTACCGAAGGTTCTTCTATCAAGGGGCCTTCCAAATCCCCTTCCAAAAAAGCTAGGACCTCTAAAAGTGGGACTTTTTCAAAATCTAAGTCCCAGCCCAATCCCAAACTCCCGTGGATGCATTCCCCATTGCTTCAGTTCCCCATCCTATGTTTGAGGAAAGACATGCGAAAATTTGATAGGCAATTCGTGTTAAGTTTGAATGGGTACAATGCAAGTTTCAACAATAAACTACCCATGTTCGTCCTTCTTCTGTATTCCCCACCATCATGGTGGATCCTTCTAAGGGAGTATCAACGAGAAGAAAGAGTTTTAGAGCCCCCTCTGCTGCTGATGGCTCTGGCACCAGGAAAAAGACTCTGGGTACGAAAACACAGAAGAACCGTGCCTATGAGGTTCATCTTCCACCCAGTACCCTCAACCCCAGGGCCTCTCCTCCTTCCTCCCCCTTTGGGGCCATTACTCTTGATGACAACCCTGAGGTTGCACCAGGACCTATCGAAGAAGCTCCTGTAATGTCTGCCTCACCCTCTTCACCTGTGGTTATTTCGGTTCAGTTCTCTTCAGAGCAAGAGGTATTTTCTTCAACACTTCAATTTTTTCCTAAAGTTTATCCTTCAACCATTATATTGTAGTGTGTATCTACCTCCAACACGTAGTGATAGTGGTGTTATTTTACAGGGATGTCATCCAGGTGGGATTTCCCCTCCCGACTCTCCTCTTGTAAGTCGCTTCGTGGGAGGAAGGTTTGGCAGTTCTAATATTGATCCACCTGCTCCTCCCCATTATCCAATTATTGGGCTGACATACTCATGCCGCTTAGCCTCCCAACGTGAGTAGGAGGCTTACAGGATGGCTGCTACTACTGGAGAATCCGTTGGGGCCTCTCCTCTGTCTTTTTTTATGGCATCTCCTCTTTCAATGGTTCCTCTGAACGTTGCCCCGGTCTCTTCTATCCCTCCATAGGTAATAGTTTAATTGTCATTTATCTCTCTTTTACCTTTATTTGATTATGTACTTAGCATTTTCTTTGTCCTTCAAGTTGTTACTATTCCTAATCTGGACACATCTCTCGCGCAGTCAACTCTTCAGTTCCCTCTGGTGAGGCCTGTAATTGTGTTGTCTCCCTTTGTTAATATTACTGAGATAAGCTCCCTCCTTGTGCTTTTTAATATTTTTGTGTTGTGTTGCTTGTGTCCAACACTATGTTATTGTGTACAGCTTTCCCCAAGTTTAACTCCTCCATCTCCTTATAGGACCCCTCATATTTATCAGGCTATCGTTGGGTCATTTTCTCGCCCAGAGGTTCCTTCGGCCCCTATAAGGGTTGATGTCCCATTGGAAGTACCAATGGTTCTTGCAGATCCCGCCCCTATCCTGGCTATTATGCCTTTTTTTTGGGGGGGGGGGGGGGGGTGCGTCACCAAAGGTTGAGGTTCCTCTGGTTACTCTGAGGCTCAATGGGATGTTGATTTTTCTCCTGCAGTTTTTACCATTCCAACTATTTCTTCAGCCACCATTACAGCTTCAGGCATCGTTGAGGTATTTTTGTTATTTTCTCCCTCTTTTCTGCATAAGTATTTCCATTATGCCTTTGAGGTAACTTTAACAATGAGAAAACACTTGTTAAATATATTCTCAAACTCTACCTATAACGGTGACTTAACAATGAAAACCACTTGTTAAGACTTTTCATCAACCGCACCTATAATGGTGTCTTAACAATGGAATCCACTTGTTAAGATTTTTCATCAATTCCACCTATAGCAATGACTTAACAATGAAAATCACTTGTTAAGATTTTTCATCAACTCCACCTATAACGGTGACTTAACAATGAAAAAACACTTGTTAAGATTTTTCGTCAACTCATTATTCTTTATCACGTTATAAGTTATGAGGGAGGTTGTTATTATCAAAATGCCAACTCAGCGTGATCCCTTACATGTTGAATCCACACGTCAAGAACCAATCCCCTCTGAGGATTCAAGCCATAACGAGTGTTGTTCAACTACTAACCTGCCAGCTGACAATGAATCAAGTTATGAGGTTCTTCGCCCAAACATGGCTCCTCGTGAGTTCTGCCTCATAGTCCTTCACCAATCTCCTCAGATTTTTGTGTGCTATCGCTCTATCAACGAACGGATTTACATCAACCATCCTTCAACTTCTACCACTGACTGTGGGCGCTCAAATGTGTTAGTGATGAGCTATGGGCTCTAAGGTCTAGAGATCGTTATTGTTGAGGTCATCAACACTTAAATGTTTAATCTTATAGGGCCCCTCATCAATCATCACCTGGGAAGTTTAAAGGAGATGGGCAAGGATGGTTTCCAACTGAACTGGATGATTAGCCACTTGAAGCTTTTGAAGAGCCAACAGTTGGAAAGTCAGAGGGAACTCTATCCGAAACAGGTAGAGGGTCAACGGTCTGAGGAGAAGAGGTTAGCAGAGTTGACCCCTTTGTTAGTAGCAGTTAATGACAGAGTGAGGGTTATCGAAGAAGCTCTATTAAAGGCCAAGATGGAACGTGAAGCTCCATTAATCGAAAAGTCTCAAGTGCAGACCAGGCTTAAAGGTTGCCTTGCTGCTCAGAGGACATGCTTGGAGGCTTCTTCGAGCTTGCATAGGGACTTTTTCTCCCAACCTGATTTGTGGTTTCTTCTCGACTTGAGTCCCTTCTTTTGTATTAAAATCTTTTCTTTATTTCACCATATGTAATTCTTGGGCAGTAGTTCCTAATTTTGTAATCTTTACAAGTCATATTAATGAAAGAGAGAGTATTTTATCATCATGTGCTATTTCATCGCAACGCTTTTATTTATTACAAAGTTCAAACTCTTACAATTTACAAGCAAACTCTTTCTTTTTTTCATCTCATTACAAAAAAAATAACTCATATAATGAATTACAACATAACTTTAACAAAAAATAAATTTCTAACTGAGGTTATTTGCCTAAACATGATAAAATTTTAACCACTTATTATTAATCTTGAAAGGTTTATCTTCTTCCATATTAGGGATTAAGCAGTAACCTGAATCGTGAGCCTCCTTTACAATGAAAGGTCCCTCCTAATTCGTAACAAATTTAGGTAATTGGGGCCCCCGAATGTGATTCATTGCTGCTTTTAAAACCAAATTCCCTTCTATAAATTTTCTTGGCCTCACCAAGTTATCATATGCCCTAGAGAGCTGCTTTGTGTATATTTGAAAGTGTTGCATCGCATTGTCCCTGTGGTCATTCGGTGCTTCCAATTATACATGTCTGTTCTGAGGGAGCATACTGCTTCGTAAGGCATATCGAGCTGAGGGAACTTCCAGCTCTAGCTGTAGAATTGCTTCTGCTCCAAACATAAGATATTCTGGGGTATACCCTGTAGGCTTCTTCACCGTCGTTCAATAGGCCCATGGGACTACTGGAATCTTGTCATCCCACGATCCTGGGAAATCTTCCATCATCTTGGCCAAGATGTTAACCAAGGTCTTATTAGTTGCTTCGACTTAACTATTGCCCTTAGAATATGCCACCGTTGAGGTATGATGGACGATGGAGTATTTGTTTGTAAGTATAGTTTCCTTTTTTTATTAACGAATGCGGTCCCTATATCAGAGATGATAACCCTTGAAATCCCAAACCTGTAAATAATGTACTCTTGGATGAACTTAGGCACCATACCTGCAGTTGCTCTTTTGAGTGGTATCGTCTCAGCCCACTTCGTAAAACATTTTGTTGCCACGAGTATCGAGATATTTCCCCTCGAAGATGGGTGTATTTCCCCTACCAGGTCAAATGCCCAAGCGTGGAATGGTTAAGGAGTGGCCATAGAGTGTATGTCCACTAAAGGAGCATCGATCATGTTCCCATGTAGTTGGCACGCCTTGTATTTTCGTACAAACTTAGCAGAATCCTTCTCCATAGTTGGCCAATAATAACCCAAGGTCATTAACTGGTCATATAGATTTTCCCCGACAATGTGAGTTGGATCGTGAGCTTGTTTCAAAACCTCTGTTACCTCCTCATTCGTGATGCATCTTAATGGCCTGTTGAAGTATCCTTTGTAATAGAGCTACTCATCTTAAATGTAGAATCGTGAGGCCCTTCGTTTGAGTCCCGTCACATCCATTTTCTCCATAAGAACAACTCTATTTTTAATAAAATCAATGTAAGGACGCCTTCAGTTTATCTGAGTCTCAACGAAGTGGCATTCAGTTGCCTGGAAGAAAATTTGACATTTATCGCACCTTTGTTGTAACTCTATTACATCCTGCATCATTATCGACCAGAAGTATCCCTCTCTTTGAATTCTTCTGTATAGAGAGATCTCAGTTGTTTCGTAGTGTTCGTCATGTGTCTTCTTTAACCTCCGATCTACTTCTTTTAGACCAATGCATCTTGATAATCGTTCTCTCACATTCCTGAAGTAGAGATTTCCTTGATTGGTAAAATACTATGCAGCTCTTTTAGTTCCATCTTGCCTTCCCCAGACTTCAATTACTTCCTGATCTCGCCCTTTGATCCGAATCATCTTCTATTGGTAAGATCGATTACACAACTGATGGGGTTATTCTCCGTTATATCACCACAGTTATTGTGTCGATTTTCATAGTCAATTTCTAAGCAATGGTGGCATAGGCATCATCATGTCTATTCATCGTTCTGGAATGTCTTCTTATCTTGACCTAATGGAACTAGTTGATCAGCCATTGGATGATCATTCTATAAGGCACCAGGCTGAGATGCTTCAACACATATTACCCGTTCACTTACTGAACCACCAAAATCAAATCACCTTTGATGCATAGTGAACTGATTCCCCTTCAAAGGGCCTCTAGAAGCCCTAGTACTAACGCTTCATACTCTGCTTCGTTGTTGGAGCAGGGGAAATCTAACTTGTAGAAAAGGCGAAATTATTCCTTCCCTTTAAAAGGGATAACCCCTACCCATCCCTTCTTTTTCGTCGAAGAACCATCGAACTGCATCATCTATTCTATAAAGTTAGCATCCAAAAAATTCACCTGAAAATCATCCCCTGGAATTCTCTCTCGGGTTGGGTAAAATACCCCAGATGGGAAAATTACCAATAAGTCTGCATATGTCTGTCTCTTGATCACGTGAGGGACCACACATTTTAAGTCATATTCTGAGAGGATGAGGAAACACCTATATGACCTTCCAATCAAAATAGTTCTCGCCAGCAAAAACTTAATTGGGTCACATCTTGTCACAATGTGAATTGAGAAAGATAGCATATAATGTCTAAGTTTGTATGCTAGAAATACCAAGGCTAAATAATATCTTTCTATACTATTATACCTTACCTCTAATCCATGTACGATCTTTCTCAGGTAGTAAACGGACCTTTCTTGTCCATCGGTTTCTTATGCCAAGAGAGATCCAAAGAACCTTATAGTAGACGTAAGGTAGAGTTGAAACGGTATCCCTTCCCTAGGAGGAATCATCATTTGTGGAGAAGTGGGCAGTTTTTTCAACTTGGTCATAGATTCCTTGTGAGCTTCCTCCCATTTGAACTTTGTGCCCTTTCGCAGCAAATATTTCGGCTAGCCCTGGCAAAAATATCCTAAGGTAGGAGGTTTTACCAAGGAAACTTTTAGCTCCTTCATCGCTCTTGGACATGGCATCTCCAGAATTGCTCGTTGTTTATCCTTATCCATCTGCACTCCCTATCGATCTACCACAAAACCTAGGAAATTTCCACTTATAACCCTAAAAGCACACTTCAACGAGTTCATCTTTAGCTTGTACTTTCTGCACCGGATAAACACCTTCCTCAGATCATCTAGATGGGACTCCTCCTTCATCGAATTAATGACCAAGTCATGTACGTAAAATTCCAAAAACTTATGAAAGAAGTCATGAAAAATATCCATCATCGTCCCTTGATACGTTACCCCATCATTCTTTTACCTAAAAGGCATTACTTTGTACATGAAATTGCCTAATAGGGTTCTGAATGTCGTTTCCTCTACATCACCTGGGTCCATCTTAATCTTGTTGCACCCCACGTACCCATCCATAAATTTGTACATCTCATGCCCAGTAGTTACATCGATCAAGCTATTAATGGAAGGCAGAGGGAACTCATCCTTCGAGCAAGCTCAGTTCAAATATCTGAAGTCCACACAGATTCTTATCTGATTCTTATCCTTCTTTCCCATTGGTATGATGCTTGATAACTAAAGTGGGTGTTGTATCGGCTTGATAAATCTTGTCGCTAACAGTCGTTGCACCTCATCCTTGATCTTCAGGTCCAGCTCAGGCTTGTATCTTGTGGCTTACTTCACAGGTATGGCTTAAGGCATAACGTTAAGCTTGTGGTAACTTACTTCTTCATCTATGCTCTCCATTTTTGTGTATTTCCATGCAAAAATGTCCATATACTCTCGAATTAGCTCAACGGGGGCCTTTTTTTCTCCTCGGTCAGATTTTTTAAATAAAGATGGGCCTTAAGTCTTCTCCTTTATCGGCTAAGTCCAGCTATTCTAGTTCTTACACTTGTGGCTTCGGGCGAGCTGTCATGTACTATATCTCTTCTCCCACTTCTTATATAAACTCTTGTATATTAGAATTATCTTTGACCATACATTGCCCCTGTTGGTCTACTAAGAAACACTCATACGCTGGGTCAGTATCTTCATCAACTTTTAGAACAGCTCCTTCGACCGCCTGCTCACACCTTCAGAGGAGGTAAATTACCCTCCCATCCTCTGTGATCTTTTTCTTGCACTTTATATTATTCATTACAATTGCCTTCCTTTTTCTTTGCCTTGTAGCCTCTACCAGCCAGTTTTTAGAAAATATACTCAACACGCTCTATCCTTGGGCTTCGTGCTTCATCGGGTCCATCTCGGGCCTCATTCTATCTCTGAGTTGTTTAGATATATTCTGAGGTTTAGGATTATTATAATGAACTTCCTTAGCTACTTCCCTTCTTCTTTCTCCCTTATTGCTCTGACCGTCCACAGGCCTCATCCGTTCTATGATAGAGGGAACTCTTGCTCCCTTTATTCTTCTCATCAGGACCTCCTCTAGCTCTGTATAGAAAGCTGTATCCACCAGGTGAGCTTCTTCGGTGGTAAAGGGTTTCTTTATTGCACATATAATAATTTCAGTCCCTTTCACGTTTGCCTTTGCATATTGGTGATAGGTTGAAGGGACTAAACCATGATTGTGCATCCACACCCTTCCTATCAGAAGGTGGTACGAAGTAGCACTCTCAATCACATGGAATTTAATGTGAGATGTAAGGTTACCCATCACAATTCCAATATTCATATATCTAATCGACTTGGATGATTGGTTATCATATCCAAAAATTACCAGAGGTATTGGTATCAACCTTGCCTCAGGAATGTTGGATGCACAGAAGGAACTGATGGGTATGATGTTTATTGATGCCCCCTATCTATCAAGGCTCTTGCAAAACTCATCCTGTTAATACTAGCAGTTACGTACAAAGATCTGTCATGTGGGAACCTTACAGCCTTATCATCGTCACTAAAAGTTACCTCATATAAAAACTTCCTAACAAATTTGGCCATTGGACCTTTCCACTTCAGCGATGGCACTGCATTATTCCGTTCAATGTCCAGGATCGCTTACGTTATCTTCAATCGGTTCTCCTTCATTATCCCCACCTGGTCGAAGAACCATGAAAACTTGGTACTCTAGCCCCTGGTCAATCTTTTCACCTTCCAGATTATACACGTCTTCTACATCTCTAGCGCTTTACATTGGCCTTTCCCCTGGTACAGTCCTCCAGCGCTTCCTCAAACTCTTCTCGTTCGATCTCCAGCTCCCTCGCCTCCTACTCAGCCTCTTCATCATAAACCACTATCAAATTAGCCCCATGTGCCGGCAGAGAATTAGCGTTGACATTCTCGTCAGGGATTTACAGAGTCCCGATCTTTATGTGCTTGCTTATGATTTTCCTTAGTATGAAGCAAGTTACCGTTGGATGACCCACCTTTTAATGGATCTAGCAATACTTAGAACGGCCCTTGTCTCTGCATCTGGTTCCAGAGCTAGAATACCCTTAGGTTCATATACTGCCCCCCCTTGGATTACGGTGTTATAACAACTGACAGCCTCTTTGACAGTACAAGGTAGTAGTGGTGGATCCTCTCTGTCTCTATCGAACTTTCTCTTGTTGTCCTTCTTCGATTTCTTTCCCCCATCTTCTCTATCGGCATACTCCACTCCCCGTGCCACAACGGGCTGTATTGGCTATCTAAACATCACAAGCACCATAACAGGACTTGGCTAAATGACCAATGACATATTCCTTGCTGCCTTAAAAAATTCCGCGAAAGTTCCTTCATGCGTTTCACTGATGAGGTTGCAGATGTACTCTAGGATCAAACCTTCAGCACAAATCTGAAGCAGTTTGGAATCCTTGGCCTCTTCTCTTACATCGAGAGACCTTTTACCAAACCTTCGAATGTATGCTACCACTTTCTCCCCTAGTCGTTGCTTTTCCCTACCCAGTTGGGTCAGTGTGAACTCATCTTCTGCCAGAAAGAACTTTTGAACAAATAACACATGAATTTTCTCCCACATTGAGACACTTTTGGCTACCAAGTGAGAGTACCAGGTCTAAGCCTTATCGATTAGGGAATTAGAAAACTCCCTCAACCTAAGATTCTTGTTGTTACAATGAGCTCCCAAGTGCTCAATGAAGCGTTTGATATGTTTCTTTGAGTTTCCTCCATTTCATATGTACTTGTCAAAGATGGGAGGAATGTAATCCTTCAGGTAAGGTTTATCGTTGTATTTCTGAGGGTAAAGAATACAAAAATCATCATACACCGATGCTACCTTACTGGTTGACTCCGAGGAAACTGCTATCATCTTTAACATTTCCTTCTGCATCTCCTTCCTCATCTCTTCCAAGGCGGATGTAAGTGTTTTCTCAGCCACTGAAGCAATAGATTGAGGGACCACAGGTGTAATACCCGTTACACCTAGTGTACTTACCACAGGTGGAATGCCTGCCATACCTGGGATACCCACCACTGGGATAGGGGTGGGTATTGTGTTCATGGGGCCGACTCCCATTAGAGTTGAGCTCGATGCAGCTATCGAAGCGACCATTGGTGTCAAGAAGGAGCTGGGGTCAAATCCTCCAAATGACACTGCAATTATAGGCGTCTGTAAAAACTCAAGAAATTTTCCTATAAGAAGGGCCATTTGTGCCTGTCCCATCACGGCGCTAGTGGAAGCTTGTGTCACCACTGGGATGCCTGTTGCCATTTGAACTGCGGGTACCTCCACCCGAGGAATCCCATCCCTTGTAGCCTCAAGCTACGTCGTAGCTTGTTCTTCATTACACTGAATAACATTAAAATCTATTATACGATTAACATTATTGTATGCCATACTTTTAGAAGAATACCTCCCCAACAAAGTCGCCAAATGTAAGAGGGTAGTCCCTTTGTATCCTGGAAGTATAGTAATACTAGTTGAGGTATAACCCCTATAGGTATGGTGATAAATGATAACCCAAGAACTCTTCAACAAATACAAGTGAACACACAATATTATATATGATCAATACTCATAAGACACTCGTGTATAACTCAAACAATTATAAAGGAAACTCAGAAGTAACTAAGTCAAATAGAGAGAGAAGTAAGAACCCTAGATACACCTCGACAGGCAACCAACACACTAATAACCTCTGAAAGATCTCTGGTTTAGCTATTAAAAGCTTCACAATAAATGACAATGGTGGGTGAGTAAGAACTCTGGTTTGCAATAACGTCCCTCTGGTATATTCTCTCTCTAGTAATAAATCTATAGAAAATAACTCTAGCAAGAAATCCCTCTCTCAAAAGTGGTTGAGGCCAATAAATAGCCCCCACACCACTCCCGAGATGCCTCAATACTTCACAGCTGTAAGAAACATCCCCACATACTTTACTTCATAAACATTAAATGCATAATGGGCCAGTCAGTCCTACGTCAAAAACATTAAATGTCAAGACATGCCTTTTGCCTAACTACTGTACATTAGAGGACTGTCACCACAGAGGTGGCTAACCAACTGTTTGAAATTCCTAAATACTATGGTGGTTTACTCAAGTACGGATCGGACAGTGTTTAGCTGGATGATGACATCACCTAAAGTAGATGTGACATTTGGTAGGGGTTTTTTGGCTCAAAACTTAATATACGATGGAACTTAAGGCTACTCCGCACAAGCTTTCACGATGAAAGGTCTCTCGATGTTTTACCAGGTGTATCTAAGATGGTTAGGGAAATCCCTAACTCTTCCTCACTTCTTAATCCTCCAAACCAAGTCCCTCTGAAGTTCCCACGGTAAGGTAATCCGATAGAGCATGTAAGTTATCCCAGGCCTGGTCTCTCGCGAGTACCGTTTGACCTCACATTGAATGCTATAATCATTACAAAATTATAATCAATGTTAAAGGTACAATTTAACTAAGTAATAAAAAGAAGATAAAGGATGAGCTTTATCGGCCAATCCCCTCGTTAGGCTGCCATGCAGAGCTGCCTCGCTGAGCTGTCTCATTACCTTTATGCTACTTCCTTCCCTTGAGTTTCTTCTGTTAACTGTGCAGGATTCGTCTAATTCAGAGATTATCTTTAAGCCCCCTACAATTGGAATAGAATCTAAATCTAATACGCCGTAGTTCTATGGATATGTAAATTACATAAGTAGGTGTAATTTAATAATTTGAGAATTTTAAGTGAAAGAGAATTTGAAATGTGGGTTAAATATTAATTGGCGAGTTTTGGATTATTATCGATGTGTGTGATATTTACTTATGAAATTAAGTAAATGAGTTGGATTATTTTATATCATGTCGCGGTTGGAAAAAAGCAATAAGTAATAATATTTTACTTGGAAAATACATGCAGAGTTGTATTAGTTTAAAAAGGTGATTTTTTTATAAGTGACTCGGATGGGGATTTCGAGTGCACGGTTGGTCTCGAATGGGTCGAAATAGTCAAAATGAAGTACCCAGGGGTAGTGTTTGGGTTTCAGGGACTTTTTGGACTAGTAGGGACTCGCATTTGAATATACGAGTCAATTTTGGGTTTAATAAGTGGAGAACCCTTATTTCTCTCTTATAAGGCCACGAAAGAAAGAGAAAAGAAGGAAAAAAAGAAAAAAAGAAAGAAAGAGAAAAAGGGAGAAGAAAAGGAGAACTCCGTCCAAGCTCCGGCGGATCTCGGCACGAGGTCGTCGGATTTATCCAACGAGGCAAGTGTTTAACTTGCTTTAATTAATTATGTGTGTTTATAATTCATATTATAATTGGTGAAAAGTATATGAATTTGGGGTTGGTATTCTTGAATCAAAATGGGGTTTTTGGAAATGATTTCATATAAATTGAGGTGATAACAACTCCATATGAAATATGAGCTCAAATTCATGTTAATGGTGTAATTTTTTATGAGAAATCGGAAGAGTCGAATAAAATTAAGGTTTAACTAAGTTAGGGTTTAAATTATTAGTTAAATGGATGGATCCCATGAATAAATGGTTGTGTTGGTTAAAAATAAGTGTGTAGATGTTTATAGTGATGGTTGGTGATGTTAGAAACCTTAAATTTTGGAGTTGGAGAAGAGGATGAACTCCCAAACTGATCACGTCAAACTGGTGAATTGCGGTTCGGTTTGGTCACCGGACCGGTTAGTTTAATTGGCCATCGATTAGGTTCGTTTATAACCGTTCAATTTGAGAAATTTTCTTGGACTTAAGAGATTGAAAAAGAATTATTTTTGGAGATAAATTTTAGGGGATCCTAAATAGAGTGTGAAGCCTCTAAAAGATTAAATGAGTGATATATAAATCTCGGGTTAGTGGGAATAAGATCTGGGTAGTAAATTTTAGGAGTGTTTGGGACGAACGACACTCGAAAAAATTATTTCGGCAGGTGTATATATATATATATATATATATATGCCGATAGTATATGAGTGAATTCGAATGTGTGAGTAGGATGAAATTTTAATACTAGCTAGTTGTGATAAGATAATATTCAAGAATTTATTTATGTGATAATGGTATCATAAGAGAGTGAATACTTATGGAATTAAAATAAGTGCGTGTATACTTAAGAATTAATACGAATTAGTATCTTCGGGATTTACAGGCTAGTGTCATGGGATATAGGCATGAATAGTCGGATTTGATGATATATATATATATATATATATATATATATATATATATATACTGGTATAGAGACAGTATATATATGATATGATTATAAATATATTTGTGTGTGTATCATATATTTATGTGAAACATACCCCTCTAATGCTATCATGAAAAATTGCGCGATGTGGGTGAATCCCCTGGCTTGAGGAGCAGGGTGAGTATAGTCCCCAGGTCATAGCGTCCAGTTATTTATGCAGTATGGCTCCTTATCACGGGTGAGACGTTTTGGGTATGATTCTGTCTCACTTTCAGGTGAGGACTATGACCGCTTCCCCTACGTTTGCGATATGTTTTTATCAGGTCCGGTGGTACCCGGGATAATATATGTTCCCTGGAAGATGATAGCATTCTAGAGACTGCATCCATTGAGTTATGGCTTTGAGGGATGGTTATTATACTTATATAGTGTGTTATATATAAGTATGAATATACTTGATGTGTATAGTATATTGTGTGTGTATATATATACGGACAAAATAAAGAATGAGATGCAAAATGATTTCTAGTTCATCCTGGAGAACAAAATCCGGAATAAAAGGTGAGATACGTATATAAAGATGAGAATATTATATACGGGACCAATAATACCAAAAAAGTGAATATTGTATTATAACTAGTGAAAGTTATTCATAATGAATGGATAAATTTTAAGTGAAAATTTATAATGCATAAGCTCGTGCGAAAGCTTACGATATTATATACGTGGAGTATAAGATAGTGTATGGTGACTTAGATGTTTTGAGAGATGTTAGTTAGGCTAGGTCGCGTAACAAGCGTAAATAGGGTGTTTAAAATACATGCGTTAGGTGTGCACTGTTAGATGAGAGGTGAAGGGTATCTCATGTGAGTGTGACACCAGTTTAAATATGGAGAATATCATATTTTAAATGTTAAAGTATTTTAAACACTTGCTAAATATTTTTCAAAACGCTTTGGGTTCTGACCAGCTTGCAAATATTTTAAAAACCTTTTAGGTGTCCAGACATAGGGACGCTGGATGATATTATTGCTTTGAGTCAGACGATGTTGCAACAACTGTGGATGCTAGCAGGGATTGTTTAGATGCTTATATCCTTGTGATCTAGATATGAGGTATTGTGAGTTACATTCGGGAATGTTGTTCAACTGTTGTCATTTATATTATTTTCCGCTTATTCATTTGCGCCTATTCGATATGGTTGTATAAATGTCTTACCGAGAGTTATCGGTTATTATTTATTCATTTCAGTTAATGTGTATACTAATTATGTGGATGGATTTATTGTGTTTAAGTTAAAAAGATTAGAAGTTTAAAATTTGACACCGGGCCTAATAGGTTATTAGTAATTAATTTGATTTTCGACAGTGATGATGAGACCGATCCATATGAGAATCCTGTTTTATTTTGATAAAGGATTGATCAACCATGATTAAAATAGGTGGGGTGTCACAGATGGTATCAGATCATCAGGTTCTAGTGTCCTTAGAAATTTGTGCGGACATACTACGTTTTCAGCGTTGCTTTCTATTTGATATAGAGCCCTATGCTTAGGATTGCTGATTCCTATGGTGAGATTTCATTCTCTTTCTATAATGTATAATTTTAGTGAATCTTATATGCGTTCGGGTGTGCTTCGTATGCCGAACAACGAAGGACGACACACGAGGTCCGTTGGGAGAACAGCGGGAGGCGGGGCTCAGTTAAAGTTGTAGAATAATTTTGGGGATGATGATCATAATTGAGGTCACCCCTATTGTTGCTCGGGAAGTTAGGGCTGTAAGACTGCTAGGGTGCAACATATATTTTTTTGTACCACTATAGTAGGAAGTGGTGCCAAATTAGACTCACCCAGCGTGGTTAAAATGGGAGAGAGTCAGAGGGGTCTTTAAAGAGGACCACCCGTTAGAATTTTAATAAATAAGGAGATTGTGTGTGTTAGCCAATGGACGTAAGATACCCAGATGCTTTGGCATATAGCAGCGTAGTATACCCGAAAGTGAAAATTGGGGTAAATTTTTATTTTTATCTCATGGGAGTAGTGTTGTAATGGTGGGAGTCAATCACCACATTTGAAAAGTGAAATATTATGACAATTGAAGGATCTTAGGTACGATTTGACCGCGAGTTCTTTCATCTATTGTTCGAGAAGAGATGTGAATGAAATTATGAACTTATCATAGGAGGGATGGATAGAGGCCCATTTTTGTGAAAAATAATTTGGTCAGAGAGTAAGACTGGATGTAAAGGTGCTAGCGAAACACCGAAGGGGGGGAGACCCATTAGGGGACCCATTTAAAGGATTCAGATAGTTGAATTCCTACCGAGTGACGGTGGATTAAGTCGGGATTAGTAAGGTCAATAGTGTGTTCCTTAGGGTCAGCGAAGCTAAGAGAACAATGGGGGGTATCCATCAGGGTCGAGTCTACCAAGGTCCGAGAGAAGGACAACCCTAATACGGCCAGCGTGGCCGAAGATAAGTGGATTATACGAAGAGATATTTTTATGTGGAGAGTAGGAACACATGTATTGATTTTGCCCGAAGTGGGTAAAGGGACAAGAGTATGGTGCCTAGCAGGGGCAATGATTAAGATAGATTTTGGTTCAGTTTAAACAAGCGTGTTATGTCCAGGAACCATTTGAACAGCCAGGGCGATTGGCAAGGTCAAAATATGAGTTTTAACCTCGTATGAATGAGGCATGCTATATGTAACACGAGTGAGTCACGGTATTTTCTTAGCACTAGATTCACGTGTGAGATGAGTTTAGTGGTTTTATCGATAACATTATTATGTTTATATATTTTTCGTTATGTAGCGGGGTTATCCTTGGTTTTATCTGCATGGGAGCGGGTGTAGTCAGTGAGAATATATTTTATTAAAATTACTCATTTTATTGATGTGTTATACGAGTATGATATTATCCTGAGTATAAACTGGTTAGAACGATAGTGGGCTAATATTGCAAGGCTATCGTGTTTGTTATTCCAGGGCAGGATGTGTTGTTTTAGCAATGCCTCACCTGAAAGAGGGTCGAGCTTGCATTTATATTATGTTATGATGGAGACTTTGGATAATATAGTTGTCTTGAGATATTGATCTTGGTGTGTAGGGACTTTACCGATATGATTCGGGGTGCATTGGGTTAACTATCGAGCAAAGAGATTTAACTCGTTATTATGTTTAGCGCCCAAGACTTGGTGATAGGGAGAGCGCGTTGTTATATCAATCCTTTAGAGACGTGGGAGTTGAGATTTATATTTATATGTCTAGGGATAGGATTTTGAGAGGCCCGATTATTTGTTTGGAGTTTATGGAATTTGATTACTGCCAATGCTGAGTGATAGTGCATTGGGTAAAGTTCCTTATTTGAATGTTATTATAGGATGAGTTACGCATGGACCTTAATAAACGTTGTGAGTAGAGAAACGTTGATGGATGGTAGGGCATCAATTTTGAATATTGATCAATGAAAGTGCAGAGAAAACACTCTGAGCTGAAAGCTATTATATAGTTTAAGGCCAGTGGAGTCAGTAGTGTCGTGAGAGAGAACTGGAGATCTTTCTTCTCACCGTGAGTTTAATTGTGGAACGAAGTTAAGGATAATTAAATTTCGATTTACAGGGTGATTGAGAATACCCATATATTATAGTCACGTTGAGAATGCGAAGCCAGTTTTGAGAAAAGTGTGTTTTTGATTTTCAAATCGTTCGAGATAGGAGGACGTGGGAATAAATGTGTGGAACATATGCCTGTGAGGCAGTTATAAACAAAGATGGAATGGCATAATGGAGTGAATGTCGTGTGAGAAAGACGATAATCCAAGTATATACGTGCAACGAGAGTTATCACACCCGAGATGGGTTGAAAGGTTGTGGGAAGCCATTTAAAAGGATATCTCTTGAAAAAAGAAAAATCCAACTATTGTGGGAAAGTAGAGCAGAGTCCTACTCAGTCGAATGTTGAGGGTGGCTTGCGCGTAAATAGAATGTTGATGTCTATAAGGTAAAAAGGTCCCAGAAGTGCACATTGTGGCAAAACACAGGCCGTGATTTTTTTATATACCTTGAGGAAAGAAGGGGAGTATAAAGTACCACTTAATATGAGACGTTATAAGTGAAGTCGGTGTTGAGCGGGACATAATGAATTTGTCTCCAGGTACACCACTCATAGATGGAAATAGGTTGGTTCGAGATAATCAACCAAAAATTTTGTATCAAATCGATGATTCCAGTGACGGAATGGGCAGACAGGCTGGTAAATTTCATTAATAGGTTGTGCCCAAACCTTTCCTTGAAAAGAAGGATTGCACCGGTACAAGGTGTCGCCCAATGTTGTTGTGAATAAGGATGAGGTCCTTGAACCCCACCTACAATAGGGATTTTCGGGAAGTAGTGGGGATGACGTTTTATTTTGGGCAAGTCGTGTCACCTATAGCCCGATGAAGATGGGAGGTGATTGAAGACTAGTAATAACTCGTATCGATTTATTATAGACAAGGTTCCATTTGAGGTTTTGCATGGAAAGCCTTGTCATTCCTCATCTGTTTGCTTAGAGGTGAGCGAATAACTAGAATTTTGGATCGGACGTGAGTTAGAGTCCATTGTCGAGAGGGACATTAACCACAAACTATTTGGGGGTGAATTTTAAGCGTCGTAAGAGTTACGTCACTATGAATCGAGATTTGAAGGACTGACAATAGTGGTCAGATGTTCTTATGGTTTCTATCAGGATGGGAGTTTTATGTTCGAATGGATGCGGGAAGTTTTCACTTAGTGAGCCTTCCAATAGTATTAAGGTGATAGAGTCGGTGATGTATAGGCTCGTCTTATTCGAATCTCGTTAGTATAAGCACAATGTTTGATGTGTCGTTATTGAGGTAAGAGCTTATGACTGGTGGAGTATATCAGTATGAAGAGAATTGAACAAGCTTGCCGTGAAGCCGGAGCTATAGTGAGTAAGCATTTAGACAGGTGGGTACCACTAGCGGGTGTATAATAGAGTAACCCTTATGTTACTTTGAGATTGATTTTGAGTACAAGAGGATGTCGTGTTGTTAAGGATCCTGAGTCTTAGTACCGATTGTATCCGAATTTCGAAGACGAAATTCCCTTATAAGGGGGGAGTATGTAATACACCGTAGCTATATGAATATTTAAATTACATAAGTAGGTGTAATTTAATTATTTGAGAATTTTAAGTGAACGAGAATTTGAAGTGTGGGTTAAATATTAATTGGCGAGTTTTGGATTATTGTCGATGTGTGTTATATTTACTTATGGAAATAATTAAATGAATTGGATTATTTTATATCATGTCGCGGGTGGGAAAAAGCGACAAGTAATAATATTTTATTTGGAAAATACGTGCGGAGTTGTATTGGATTTAAAAAGGTAATTTTTTATAAGTGACTCGGATGGGGATTTCGAGTGCATAGATGATCTCGAATGGGTCGAAATAGTCAAAATGTTGTACCTGGGGTAGTGTTTGGGTTTCGAGAACTTTTTGGACAAGTAAGGACTCGCATTAGAGTATATAAGTCAATTTTGGGTTTAATAAGTGGAGAGTCCTTATTTCTCTCTTATAAGGCCACGAATCGTATATAAGTCGATTTTGGGTTTAATAAGTAGGGACTCGCATTTGAGTATATAAGTCACCGGACCGATTCGTTTACTTGGCCATAGATTTGGTTCGTTTATTTGGTCATCGCACCGGTTCGTTTATAGAGTCTTCGGTTCGATTCGTTTATCACAGTTCAATTTGAGAAATTTTCTTGGACTTAAGCGATTGAAAAAGAATTATTTTTGGAGATAAATATTAAGGGATCCTAAATAGATTGTGATGACCTCTAAAAGATTAAATGAGTGATATATATATCTCGGGTTAGTGGGAATAAGATCCGGGTTGTAAATTTTTAGAGTGTTTGGAACGAACGACACTCGAAAAATTTATTTCGACGGGTATATATATATATACATATACGAACAAAATAAAGAATGAGATGCGAAATGATTTCTGGTTCATTCAGGAGAATAAAATCCAGAATAAAAGGTGAGATACGTATATAAAGATGAGAATATTATATACGGGACTAATAACACTAAAACGTGAATAGTGTATTATAACTAGTGAAAGTTATTCATAACGAACGGATAAATTTTAAGCGAGAATTTATAATGCATAAGCTCATGCGAAAGCTTAGGATATTATATACGGGGCTATGAGATAACATATGGTGACTTAGAGGTTTTGAGAGATGCTAGTTAGGTTGGGTAGTGTAACAAGCGTAACTAGGGTGTTTAAAATACATGCGTTAGGTGTGCACTGTTAGATGCGAGGTGAAGGGTATCTCATGTGAGTGCGACGCCAGTTTAAATATGGAGAATATCATATTTTAAATGTTAAAGTATTTTAAACACTTGCTAAATATTTTCAAAACGCTTTGGGCTCTGACCCGTTTGCAAATATTTTGAAAACCTTTTAGGTGTCCAGACACATGGACGCTTGGATGATATTATTCCTTCGAGTAAGATGATGATGCAGCAGTTGTGGATACTAGCAGCGATTGTTTAGACGCTTATATCATTGTGATCTAGATAGGAGGTATTGTGAATTATATTCGGGCATGTTGCCTAACTGTTGTCATTTATATTATTTTTCTCTTGTTCATTTGCACCTATTCGATATAGTTGTATAAATGTCTTACCGAGAGTTATCGATTATTGTTTATTTATTTCAGTTAATGTGTATATTAATTGTGTGGATGGATTTATTGTCTTTAACTTAACAAGATTAGAAGTTTAAAATTTGATACTAGGCCTAATAGGTTATTAGTAATTAATTTAATTTCCGACAGTGATGCTGAGAATGATCCATATGAGAATCCTATTTTATTTTGTTAAAGGATTGATCAACCGTGATTAAAATAGGCTGGGTGTCACACTAAAAAGATAACCACCTCCTATGAGGTCTCCTCCTCAAATTAGTATAGGTGAGTGGTCGATCCTCTCTCAAGTAGAGGCATCGCCACTAGGAATATCTCCTGCCCCATAATGGAGAATACAATGGTCCTCCCATAATAATTTACCATCGCCTTGTACCCAGCTAACCAATCCATGCCCAAAACGACATTATACCCTTCCATATCTAATAGTAGTAGGTTGTCTAGTGTACATAATCTCCCAACATCTATATCTACCCCTACATATCGAGTGTATAAGGGACCCTCTGCCCAAAAATAACTCTGCACACATAAGAAGGTTGTCGGTTGTCTCTAATAGACCGACTGCACGTGTAAATCTGGTGGCTATAAATGAATGTGAAGCTCCCGAATCAAATAACACCCTAACTATATGCCCATGGATATGAAACGTACCCTCTACTGCTAGTGGCGCCTGTGGTGCCTGAGGTATGACTGCATCCTAGACGTTATAAACATGTTCATACTGTAACTTTTCCTGTTATTGTGGGGATGGTGCTGTCGGTAGTAACTGTGCCTGCTGACCCTGTTGGGCACTCTGTGATGGTCCTCTGACTGGATGTGGGCAGTCCCTTTTCCGATGGCCCGCATCTCCACAATTAAAACAACGACCAGTAAAGCCTCCCTACCTCTGTCCCTAGTGACCCTGTCGGGGCTGTCCATATCGTTGTCCCTAGCCCAGCTGGTTGCCCCCATTGTTCCCTTGGCCTTAGTGGCCCTGGGGAACCTGCTGCTACTGCTGAGGAGCCCTCTATAAACACACCAATCTCGGGTCTGTAACCTCCTGATCCGAATCTCTTAGCCAGTTCTCCCTGTAAAAAATCCCACTCGTGCTGTCTATTTACCCACTGTTGTTGTGCCCCACTATCACCATTTCCACCTTCCTTCACACTCTGCCTGGTCTCTCCCACTCTCTTGCTTCCCTTCATGTGGAAGTAGGGATGGCAACGAGGCGGGTTTTCAAAAATCCTAACCCACCCCATTTAATAAATTGGGCGGGACGATTTTTATTTATATTAATTCCTAACCCGTCCCATTTAATAAATGGCGTGGGGGGGGGGGGGGGATAATATTAAAAATATTACATTATAGTCTTAGAGGTTTATAATAGTTCGTATTTCAATATGTGAAACAGTCTCCCAATTATCAATCCATGTTTTTCACATAAATCTATTACAAAATTAACATATATATAAAGGGTTTTTAGTGTGTGAGTGTGTGTGCGTATGGTTTAATTATAATTAATATACATATAAAGGGTATTTATGTAGGCATAAGTTAAACGGGGCAGGGCGGGGTGGGGTGGGGAGGTTTTATTTAAGCAAACCCCTAACCCGCCCCATTTAATAAACGAATTTTTTAAAAACCCATATATGCTCCTAATTCATTAATCGGGTTATAAAACCCGCCCCATTAGGGGTGGGGCGGGGCGGCGCTCTTGCGGGTCAGGTTAAATTTACATCCCTATGTGGAAGTGATGATCCTGACAGTATAGTAATGCGACATGGGCGGCCTCAGTATAAGTCTTCAATGTCGAGTTATCAAGCAAGTGCCGCATGTTCCTCCAAGTACGTCCATCTATGAACTTCAGCATTTTCTTCTCTTTGTTGTTCACCTCATCAGGCACAAAGTATTCTAGATGGGTAAACTCTTCCTCGTATTTAGCTACGGACCGATCTCCCTGTACCACCTCATTAAAACTCCTCCACATCTCTGTCTGGATCGTCGAAGGAAAGTACTTGCGGTCGAATGGCCCCTGGAACTCAGTGATCGTTATAGTCTCTCTCCCAACGGAAGTGGTGACCGACTCCCACCGCTGTAAAGATTCACCCACTAAATTGAATGTCATTAAAATTTGCTTATGAGTATTACTGTACTTAACCATACGGAGGTACCCTGCATGTCTTTCTTCCACTGACTAGTAACGGCTACATCCGAGCTACCCTGAAACTCCAATGGATGCCCTTTATAAAATGTCTCCCTCACTCTATGCCAATTGGATGGCCCCGGGTGGGCCTGAATGACTGGTTCCACTGGCTTCTACGATTGAGTCTACAGGAAATGCTGTGCCATTGTAGTCATCGTCGCATTAACTGCTTATGCCACAATGTCGGTCACCTTTGTAGCCGTAATATTCCCTGTGGGGCTTTCTCCCTAACACTCCCTCTCGTTTGATAGTCTCTCCTTGGTGTCATCTGAGATGGTATCGAAATTGTATTAGCTCACGATCAAATACAAAATAATTAGCAGAAGAACGTAAATACGTAAAAGCGCAAGTATGAATGCAACATTCCTTAAAATAGGGCTCTATATCAAAGGACAATATGCTGAAATGTAAAAAATCGCACAGATCCAATAGGACACTAGAACCTGATGCTATGATACCATCTGCGAAACCCCTCCTATTAAAATAATGGGTGATCAACCTGTTACCAAAATAAAACGGTAATCTCATATGGCTTATTTTCAGCATCACTGTCGAAAGTCAATTTATTACTAACCATCTATTAGTTTAACAAGCAAAGTCAAATTTTAATCTTAAGTTAACATGCTAAAATAAACCATTCAATCATAATCTAATGAAAATACAACTGCATATACGATCAAACAAAATGAGAAAGTCTAAATGCATAATATAAAACTGGGTACCGAATATACCATCGGTTACCAAAATCCCACACCAATATCTGAATGCAGTAAATAAACAAAATAATTGAATCTGTAATAAAGGGGCAACATGCCCAAATTATAACAAAAATGAAGATCCCAGTCTAGAATGAAATAAAGGAAAGGGCTACTGCGAACTCTATAAGCCTCCACATCCACTACAACTACGTCTCTTTGGAAATAGTGATCATCCCTAGCATCCTGTGGCTGGTCACCTAAAAGTTTTTGAAAAATATTTTGACACGGGACAGAGCCCAAAGCCTTTGAATATTTTTTGCAAGTAATTAAGATGTAGTAAATAAACATGCTGTAAAACTTTTCATATTTAAGTCGGTGTCGCTACCCTTCACCTTTCAACTATAGTGCATACCTAGCGCATACATTTTAACCTGCCTATTTACACTATCCCGCCTAACTAGTCATGTTGTAAATCTCACTAATACACCACTCTAATCCGAGTATTATTTATCATTCATTTCTTAGTTATTTCTATCATTAGCTTAATTAATCATTTCACCACTTATTATTCTCATAATTTTACTCTAGTTATATAATACACAATCATACTTATTTTTAATATGCTCATATATAATTTACTTCACTATTATATACGTTCACTAGAGTGTCACACATATACACTTATATATATACAGTCCTGCTCTTGTGCGGACGAGTCCGAATTTTAAGAGTGCGGACCTGACATGGGTCACCTATCGGTGAGCCCAGAGAGTGTGCCTATAATTTAGGCGATAATTTCTAGGCGCACCGTTAGGTGACACATGTCCGGTTCGCATTATTAAAATGCGGACTAGTGCGCACAAGAGTATATATATATATATATAGCAACTTCATTCATGAATGTCCTCTACATTCTGAACGCAAGCTCACTAGCATGCTATCGTGCTCCAGGAATGTCCTCCACACTCGGGGTAGGTAGGTCGGTATATCACCACCGAACCTAAAAATCTCGAACGAATATTGGAGGCGATCATGGCCTTAAGTACGTGGTCATAACCATACCACATTATTCCACGGTACTCCAGCCTTACATCACATGGGCATGCACAAAACCTATGACCCAGGGAAATAATATTACCTATGCTGGGATTCGTTAGGATAACCTCCCATGACGCACAACCTCCCTGATAGCATATCTGCTAAGATGGGTATGTTTTACATAAATATCATACACAAGGGTATTATTCTTATTCATATATATACTGTATGTGTACCCCTATATATATTTAAGCTAAAACTTGCTTATCGCTCAAAGCACCAGCCTACTATCCCGAGTCTACACCTCGACTCTTAAATTTATTTTGGTTCTCATCTATTAATTAAATAAAATAGCATCACTCCGCTAAAACACTCGCACTTACCCAACCAGCCTGTACATCAAATATATACGAATTTATCCCACCTAATTCGCTATTTTAAATTACTCGTCAATTATTTTGTGCATTATCTCTAATCCAACTTTAATTACCCACTCATCCCTGTTTAATTTTAAATCTTTCTAAATCACCATAATAAATATCTCTTATTCTTACGATTTTATCATTTTCCTTTGAACCCTTCGAAAATAAGCCATTAATCGAACACCCATTCTCGGACATGCTAGAAATTTCAACCGGTTTGGCCAGATTGCAAATCTGTTCGCCCAGAAATCCGAATCGATTCGACCAGAGATGCGAACTGGTTCGCTACCCCTGTTCAGCAAGCCTTCTTCTCCAATTTCCATTCAAACACCCTCAATATGATGCTTTACCTCCACCAAAACGTATATAACCTAAGGTAATAGATCCTAGATGACTCTAACAGTGGCCAATCATTCAAAATATCAACGATTTCTCCAGTATCATCAATTAAAATTCATGAAATAGGTTTATAAGAAGAACATTCAATCGTAACCCTAGATTTGATTTCTAAATCCCCCAATAAACATATTCAACCTCTAAATATGTAATATGATTCTGATTCCAACAATATTAATTGGTACTACATCATCACCAAAAAATCCATTTTTATGTAAAAACTATTCCAAAAAATGGTTTCGTTCTACACCAACCATGATATGAACATGAATCACCTCAATTTAATTTAGAACAAGTTAATTATTTGCCTTGGATCGATTGTTGGGTCTGATCTCTTTTGTGTGTGATGATTTGATGCTAGAACCCCTTGAGTTTTTCTCTCAAATTAGCCTCTTTAGTCTTCTCCTTGCTTTCTCCTCTCTTGCTTCTTTCTTTTAGGGTTTGCAACTAATGTTAGGGCTGCCTCACCCACCTAACATTTATATTTTAAACCACTAATTTTGAAATTAGGTTATTAGGCTATTTTAAAATGACCCAAATACACTTACATGAGTCCGGACTAGTCTAAAAAGCACCCGAAACCCAAATACTACCCTCGGGTACTTAATTCTGCTTATCTCAGCCCATTCGGAATCAACCGTGAACTCAAAATTTCCATTCGAGTTACTCTACATAAATTTCCTATATCAACCTTCAAATAATCTACTCATAAGCCCCAGTTGAGATACCATAAAAAATCCCGTTGTTCTCACTCACTACGACGTACTAACAATTCACCGTATTTTATTTACTCCACACACTTAGTAAATTTAACACATACATATTAATCTTACTCTCTCCCAATAAATATTTAATAAACACGTAATATTCCAATTTAATTAAATTACTGTACATGTGTAATTATAAAAATGCGAGAAATAATTAATTCCAAATTACAAAAATATGGGTTGTTAGCAATAATTTGGGAGGTTACTTCTTTTTGATAAGGGTTAAAATTGTTTTAAAAAGTTTAAACCCCTCCATTATATAAATGGTTTAAAGAAAGAGCCACAACCAAATACAAACACACAAAAATACATTACGAACGATTGGACCGTCGAAATTTGTTAAAATTTTAATATGTTGTAGCTGAAAGCGATTCGAAGTCGTTGTCCAAACATTAACTCCATCGGACGTCATTAAGGTCGTTTGCATCACGTTTTAGAGATCAAACCATCAAATTTCCTTGATTTTTGGATATGTTTTAGCTGAAGGCGAGACAAAGTAGTGTAAGAAAAATCAACTCGATCAGACATCATTAAAGTCATCTGTATCGCGCTTTAGAGATCGGACAATTGGATTTCTTATCCTCCTTAGGTTAGATCCCCCCCCCCCCCCCCCCCCCCCGATTTTCATATAAAAAGTTATAATTTTCAAATTTTAATCCCAATTTAAATTCCACTTAAAACCTTATTTTTATATATAAAAACCAACATTTTTACATACCAAAATTAAATAAATTCCGAAAATTATGTTTTCGAATTTTTTTAATTTAATAAAGATTTTTCCGGCTTAAAAAATCAAAGGGTATTACAGAAATGTGTACTGTCTCCGAACTGTTCACGATTTTGAATGGACCAGTTATTCCTTGGGGAACGTATTCCCCTCATACTTTGACATTCTAGAGTATGAGAACTGGAAATATGCTCCTCCGATTACTGAGTTAGTTGCCTCCTCAGACGGACAATTTTTTAATCACAATGCTCCAGCCTTTCTTCATATATACTGACCACACAGGATGTTGATCTTCCCGCTGGTTTTTCATAAAAGGGGTATGGTGCCAGCGACTAGGACCAAACCTTCTGGGCAGGTGTCCCCTTGATTTAGATCGCTTGGGTGGAGATGAGAGGTTGACAAGAGTTTGTTCCCTCCTAACGACCCGTATCTGAGATCGAACACGACTTCTCACGTATAAACGGTAAGAATGATTAACACTCATACTTGTTATATGGATGATGATTCCTTAGTGGTGATAATTCATAAAATTTTTCTCAAAATGTTGCCAAATTGTAGGGGATATCAAACCCACAACAAAAATAATATTATAATTTAACCCTAGAAAGTAATATGAATGTAACAAACACATAGAACACAAGCTGTACATGGTTTAGAAGATCGTCCTGCCTAAATCCATGGGAAATGGAGGAAGATTAGTACCTTTCTTGAAAGAACAAAGGACGATTGGAGTGCTAGAATTGCTAGCTGAGACTCTAAGTCGTCGCACACAAGATATAGGTAAATCGGGTGATGTCGCCCTTATTTATAAGTACAGGGTCTTATACTTCTAGGTTTCTTTATGTCAATCCTATTTACAAGTCATAGAGTCCTATTAGGACTGATTGTCAATGTCTCCTCATAGATCTTCCCGGATTAATAGTTATATCCCCTATATTCTCGGTCGATTATGCTTGTTCGTCCCTGAGAGCCACATTTCAGCAATGTGACATGTATTTGACTATTCTCCATTCAATAACTATTCAAACTTAATAGTTACAACATGATGTATTTTTTCCTTATAATTTTTCACAGATTAGCAATTATTTTTTCGTTGTATAATCAAGAGGTAAAACAGTGTTTAATTTTTTTTAATTTGAATTTAATCCTCATCTTTAATGCACAAATATGATAAAAAATCTAAAATTTAAATATGAAAATATATGCTTTTTGTTTAAACAAAACATATGGATGGATGTATTTAGGGTGCACTATTTATTTATTTATGCATTATCAAAATCAGAATATGGAAAATTTATTTGTTTTAAACGAATATAATTTAATTTAAAGTGAGTGCTTAGATTCAAAAGTTTTATTTGATCTTTTAACCATTAAGAGGAGGAAAAAACCATTAATTTATGAATAAAAGTACAAATAGTATTTACAAACTCTAAAATTCAAATTTTATAGATTCAAATTCAGTAAAAAATAGATAACTCCATAATCTATTTTTGAGCCACAATTTACCTCTTAACCACGAGGAAAAAATAACCATTGATTTTAAATAAATTTTTAACTACCAGCGTTACTTGGTATGTCTTAAGCTTGGACGATTTAAATTTCAATAAATATTATATTCCCCTTTAACTCATTATATTTATTAAAAAAATCAACTATATTTTTTTTTTCAAAACTATAAATAACCTCTTAAAGATTTTCCAAAACTATCCACAACCTCGAAAAGATTTTCCAAAACATTCTACAATCAATGTAATATAGGATTTTCATACATATGATCCTTGTTATATACAATTCTAGAATATATGTAAAAACTTTCAAATCGATCATCAATTGTGGAGTGTTTTGAATTTTTTAAATGATTTTTTTAATTTAGTAAAAACATATAATATAAGGATACTAGAAAATTACAAAACGATCAAGTCAAACATTAGTTTCGATTTCCTAAATGATCTAGAAACAAAAACTTATTTGGAAAATCATTTACATTAAAAAAGTAGTCCTTTCTTGAGGTAAGAGTAAGAGCGTAACAGTTCGATATTAAGAAAATCTTTTTTTGTTTTTGATAAAAACATGTTATGAAACTAACCCTAAAAAATAGAAAATTATAGATCGATTCACTTCAATAGCATTTAAAAAAAAAAAAATTCCCAAACCAATCCCAAAAATAAGTATCAATTTGAGACATCATTAGTCCTAATTTGTGGAACCATTTGGTATTAGGCCAATGTAAAAGTACTTTTAAATATGAAAGCTTCCAAATTTAGACAAAAGGACTTACAATTTTTTCCTTCTTCTTCTATATAATTGGCCTTCCATCATTTAATAGAGGTAGTACCAAAACCCTAACTCCAATCGAAATCCAATCCACCGATCCCCCCAATTGAAAATCCAAGCTTGTAAAATAGTTCAATTGTTGTTATTCAAGGCTGGCGAGTTTCAATTTCAGGTGATGGCGGATCCGCCTGGTTTCCGTCAACAAAAAGTAATCGGATCAGTTTATTTAGGGTTTGGGTTTTTAGGAAGAATTGGGGAAGCATGGTGAGTGTGCTTAGAGTGCACCTTCCTTCGGAAATTCCAATTGTGGGGTGTGAGCTTACACCTTATGTTTTATTAAGGCGGCCTGATACTAAATCTGTTACTACTGAGGATGTGCCTGAATCTGCTCCACTCAGTGGCCATTTCTTGAGATACAAGTGGTTAGTATTTTTTTTTAAAGTTTCTCAATTTGGGTATGCTTTTAATTTTGGTATACTTGTGATTTGCTTGTTTGAAAATGGTTTGGTTAGTTATTTTCGTGACTGATACACGTAACGTATTGACACTTCTATACGGAAAAACTGAAAAAACTGACAAATGCAATTTTATGTGTGTAAATAGCTAATTTAATAACTCTACGTAGGATGAGATAATAATAGTGTAATATACTTAGTGGTCATTTCTCGAGATATAAGTTTTTAACTTTGTTTTTGCATGTGGGTACGCTTTGAATTTTGTGATTTTGGATGTTTTTGGATTGTTTGAGAATGGTTTGGTTGGTTATTTTGGTGAGTGATATACTAAGAAGCATATGCATATCGTATAGTAGACACGTGGATACAGCAAAAATAAGAAAACTAGGATACAATAGATGTATACGTATCAAATAATTTGCTAATTTAATAACTCTACGTGCCATAAAATATTAAAACTAAAAATATAATACACTTAATGGGCATTTCTTGAGATACAAGTTTTCAGTAATTTTATTTAATTTTCTGAATTTGGATATGCTTTGAATTATGATTTATTTATGATTTGGCTGATTTTGGATTGTTTGAGAATGGTTTGGTTGGTTATTTCGGTGATGATATACTCAGAAGCATGGATACACGTATCATATAACGGACACATGGATATGGCGTAACTAGAAAACGGTAAGGCTAGATACGGGAATAAAATAATTATCATAATACATTATTATGTGTAAAGTTTGCTAATATAATAACTCTATGAATAATAAAATAATTATAATATAATGCACTTAATGGCCATTTCTAGAGGTATAAGTGGTCAGTGATGTTTCTTTAAAGTTTCTGAATTTGGGTATGCTTTGAATTTTTATATACTTAAGATTGTGGTTGTTTTTTCATTGTTTGGAAATGGTTTGGTTGGTTATTTTGGTGTCTAATATACTAAGAAGCATGCACGGATACGACAAAACTTATAAAACTAGGATACAAAACGACCGGGATGCGGGATAATTATGGAATACAATTTTCTATGTATAAAATTTGTTAATTTAGTAATTCTATGAACAGTACAATAGTAATAGTGTAATACCCTTAATGGTCATTTCTTGAGATTAATATGGTTAGTAATATTTGTTTTTGGGTTCTAACTTTGTTTTGAATTTGGACATACTTTGAATTTTGTATACTTGTGATTTTTTTAAATTTTGGTAAATGATATACTAAGAAGCACGGGTACGCGTATCGTATAGTGGACACGTGGATTAGGCAAAACTAGAAAAACTAGGATATGATAAGGCTGGGATACGAGAATAAAATGATAATAATAAAATTCATTTGTATATGTATAAAATTAGTTAATATAATAACGCTAAGAACAATGAAATAATAATAGTGAAATATACTTGGTATTCATTTCCTGAAATACAAGTGGTTAGTAATGTTTTTTTTTTTGGTTTTAGCTTCGTCTTTGAATTTGGGTTTGCTGTAAATTTTGGTATTATATGATTTTGATTATATTTGGATTGTTTCAGAATGGTTTGGTTGGTTATTGTAGACACGCGGATACGCCCAAACTTGATTACTATGATACGAGATGGTTGAGATACAAGAATAAAATGATACTAAAGGAATAATTTTTTATATGTATAGAATTTGCTAATTAAATAATTGTATGAACAATAAAATAATAATGATATAATACAAATAATGGTTACTTATTGAGATACAAGTTTTTAGTCATGTTTTGATTGGTTTTAACTTTGTGTTTGAATTTGGGTATGCTTTTAATTTTGCTATTTTATGGTTTTGGATTGTTTGGAAATGGGTTGATTGGTTATTTTAGTGACTAATATACTAAGAAGCATGCGTGGATACAACAAAATTTAAAAAACTAGGATATGATATGTCCGAGATGCGGAATAATGACGGAATACATTATTATATGTATAAAATTTGTTAATTTAGTAACTTAATGAAACAATACAATAATAATAGTGTAATACACTTAATGGTCATTTCTTGAGATATAAGTGGTTAGTGTTATACCATAAATGTGGGATGGCCCGTGATCTAGTTGGAAATCTTTTCGTATTGAAGGAGCCGAGGAGAGTCTATGTCGTCGGCTCACATTGTGGTCGGCTCGGCTAAGGATAACATACTAGGTTGACCTCGTTAGTTGACACCGTTAGAGTGGACACGTGGATACGAAAAAATTAGAATTGATATATTGGCTACATATACGAATTTATTATTATGTCATATCGATCTAGACTCATTTCTATAAGAAACAAGATTATTGCATTAGACTTGTATAATATGGCATTCGACAAATGTGGTGGGCATCAGTATTATCAGATGGTGCATGTTAGTATTGGGATCCCAAATTCAATGGTTTTTGTAAAAACAAAACGGTTGATATCAATCCAAAATAATTCAACAGTCAAGATCAAGTCTCGTGCTTTATACATTCTGCCAAAGTCTAATTGTGTTCTGGTCTCCTTCGATCGAAAAGTGAGGACAAAACAAAAAGGCACTAGAAAACATATTGGCGTATGCCATACATAAAAAGGGAGCGTGCACTGTGCACACTCAGTTGCATACTTTAGGCACGAAGGTTGCTTAAGAAACAAGCACACGGATCATAGAGAATATTACCACCTTACCATCGACAAGTGTTTTCGCTAGTAAGATAATACATACTCCCTTCGTCCCAAATTAAGAGTCCCTACTCTATTTTTGTATAGATTAAGGATATCTTCAATTAATGGCCAAGATCAACATATGTTCATTATCGGGAAATTTGGATCATTGATTATATCCAAGAAAAGAAAGTGGACTCTTAATTTGGGATGGTCCAAAAAGGGGTAGTGGACTCTTAATTTGGGACGCAGGCAATACTATAAATTTTTATGAACCATTGTTTATTAGTGTAGTATCCGTAGGCTTGGGCATATATCAAAGTAACTACCATAAGTTTTTTTCTTCCTCTTTTATAAGTATATTGTGTCAATGATCGAAAATAAGCAAACTAAGTATATGTCCACTTGCATATCGAGTAAAGCAACACGAATTAGGTAACATTAGGCTAGAACACAAAATTTAAAGGAGAAGTGCTGTGACATCACCATCCAAATAAGACAACAGTCTTCAAAGTATAGCCAAAGCCTCCTGGGACAAGTCAACTGCCGTGGGAGCATGACGTATACTTCTTCTAGGGAAGCAAAATTAGGAGAGGTTTTGAAACTATTCCCCCTCCCAAATCAGAAATATTAGTTTGCCACTTGCTTTAAAGAGACAAAATCATTGATTGGGGGAGCAAATATAACATGTACATAAAATGCAAGCAGCCTTGGAGATAGTCTAAGAAGCACGGATATGCGTGTCATATAGTAGACACGTGGATAACCTAGTATACGATATGATCGGGATATGGTTAAATAATGATAATGTAGTATGTTTTAATATGTAAAATTTGCAAATTTAGCAACTCTATTAACATGACTAAAAAAGTACTCCCTCATGATTTCCTTTTTATCCCGGTGCAAATTAATAGTTTGTGTTTATAAAGGTGAGATTGCAAAGTAACAATACCTTTAAGAGAACAACGGTCCAAGTGCATATCTTGCATTCATCATTTTAGGAGGATAAATTTGGAAGGTACAATTTTTTCAATAAACAATTGACTTTTAAGACTGGGGGAGTATAAATTATGGAGCATCTGTATATTCCTGTTTGTAAAGATTCATATGCAATCAATTATTTGTTATTATAGTAATTTTAGTTGTTGGCTCGGTTTCAACAATATGAGACACGTGTCATTCGTTAAAGAATTGAATATGCGTGGAAATAGTCGTGGTTAAGGGCGAGTAGAGGATATTCTGGGGTTGATTACACTTCAAAAATAAACATGAGATCAGTTGCTAATTAAACTTTTGAAATGGGATTTAAGCCTAAACTAGATATTTGCATACTTATGTTATAGTTTGCAACAATGGGGTTTTACTTAGTATTAATACCCATCTTTCATAGTGGTGTGTAGCTGGATTAAAATGGGAATGGCTACCCTTAGTTCTGTAGGCCATCTTATTTGTTTAATTATAACAACTCTAGTTGGTTAATATTGGTTCTTGTAGAGTACAATAGATTAATATATGTTTATGGAATCTTGGGGTGGGGTGGAGTGGGGGTGAGAGGTAAATATGTAATATCATTAGAATGTGCATGGCACTAGGGATGGGGAATATAGTACTTGTTAAAAGTTTTGTTCGTAGTTTGAGGTTTATGATAAGGATGGAGGGTCTATAGCATTAGTGGTGACCTCTATTTTTGAACGATAATCCTTCTTTTAAGTAATTACAATTGTAGATTGGATATGGAATGAGGACATTGTTTGTACTTTATGAAAAACAAGAGATTGGGTTAGGATCGTTTTTGGAGGGTTGAGCTCAGGCCTTAAATCACTAATTAAATGAGTGCTATTAATATGACTCTTTTAAGATTTGTTCGACTCTTGGAACTATAATCGTGAAGTCCTTCAAAACTTGCATGCAACATGCATCTCTACTCGGTCTTCACCCTTCGACCCTTAGCTTTAGTTTTGCCACTATACGCTGCATTCTAACTCACACTATAGTTTTTTTTCTAAAAGATGCACGATGAAATATGTATTTAGTGTCAGAAGATCGTAAGCTGTGATGGAAATGACGGGTGAGCCTAATTTAGCCTTATATGCAGTTGGCTCAGCACGACTGCGGGACATTACGCAAGGAAAACTATAAGATGTGTGACTTATTAAATGGGGGGAAAATCAATGAACGCATAAAAGGAAAGTAGGCTACACAATAGTGCATTACGTTTTTGCTTTTGTGGTAAGCATTAGAGATTCTCGTAAAACATCGAAGTTAGTAGGATATGGCCTTGCTATGAAATTCAACGTTTTGGCCGACTTTGTACTTTGAAGGCTGTTGTCCGATCGGATGGTAATGGTACAACATTTCTCCTTTAAATTTTTTGTTCTAGCCTAATGCTACCTAGTTCATTTTGCTTGACTCGATGTGCAAGTAGAAGTATACTTAGTTTGCTATTTTCGATCATTGATACATTAAAACTCTTATTGTGGTTACTTGTAGAAAAGAAAAAAATCTTGTGGTGGTTACTTTGATACTTACATATATGTTTAAGCCTATGAATACATCACCAATAAACAAGGGTTCATTAAGAAGCAGCCTCTCTGTATATGCAAGGGTAACGCTGCATACATCTAACTCCCTAGTACCTCGCAGTGGCGGGAGCCTCGTGCACTGGGTTTGCCCGATTAGCGAAAAAAGTTGCCGATGGTAAGATTGTAATATTCTTTATGATGTGTGTGCTTATTGCTTTAGCAACTTCGTGCCTAAAGCATGCAACTGAGTGTGCATTTTGCACGCTCTGTTGTCATGTATGCCATGCACGAACTTGTTTTGGCGGTATGTATAAAACACATGATGTAATCTTGACTTATTTTGAATTGATATCAACCGTTTTGTTTTTACAAAAACCTTTGAGTTGGGATCCCTATACTGACATGCATCATTTGATAATACTGATGTCCACCACATTTGTCTAATTCAATATTATACAAGTCAAATTCAATATTCTTGTTTCTTATAAAAAAGAGTGCGGACCATTATGACATAATAAGAAGTTCATATTTGTAGCCAATATATCAATATCTTAGTTACTATAAGATTTTTTTGGGTATGTTATATATGCATATTAAATAGAATTTTTTCTTGCGTGCATGTATGCCATAAATAAATAAGATATTGTGTGTAACGATTCAAATTAGGTGCTGGTTGGAAAGAGGCGAGTGGCAAATTGTGTGTCGGGTCTTGTTTTGGCATGACACAAAGTGACCCATCAAAACACGAAAAGGACACAACATGATATTTATTTTACTCGATTCGAACGCGACCCATTTAAGTAACTCGATTCGTGATTTTCACGTCCAATTAAACCTAAGAACGGAAAAATGCATGACACGGATAACACGAGTCAAATTTTTACCATGACGTAACACGACTTCATGTCAAAAAAACCTCATCACCAGCACGATATATTTGGTCAATTTCGTGTCGGCTTGTATCATTTCCAAAATTGCCGCCCCTAGCGACTAATGAGGTATAATTGTAATTAATGAGTATTGAATGTGGCAAACTTACCATTACTTATTGAATAAAGTTAAACGAAAAGCCAATACGTATATAGAAATTAGAGTGGTCTTTTCGGAGAAACCAAGACGTTTTAACCTCTTACCCCATCTGCTGATCTGAAAAAGAAGAAAATAAATGCTGAGATGTACCTATGATGGCTATAAAAGCATAATACCGCAAAAGAGGTTTGATTGAGGTCATAGTTAGTGTTGCTCGTGAAAGCGTCTGGTGAGGTGTGCGACGAGGGGTTGTTGCAGCGGTGAATGCAAATGGAACAAAATAGAGGATATCCAAAGAGTAACCATGGGTAAAGCTTTTTGCCATTTCTACCTCTCCCTTTTTGATAGATTCAAGCAAGTTTGGTGTTTTTTTTTTCTAGGGTATTTTTGATAGAGGGCATAAAACTCTATTGCATACTTATGGTATAGTGCTCTTGGACATTGGTACTTTTTTTTAAGGCTACCCGTAGTTGTGCAGGCCATCTTATTTCTTTAATAAACATAACTCTAGTTGGGAATTATTTCGTATCTATAGTTAAAAATAATGTATGTTTATGGAGTCCTTTCTTTTGGATGGATTGGGGGGTAAAATAAGGTAGTTCATTGGATTTTTTGTTGCTGTGCTATTTCCGATCATTGATACATTAAAATTCTTGTTGGGATTACTTTGATGCTGAAAATACACTTTCAGGCTTACAAGTACTACACTAATTAGGAATGGCTGACTAAGAAATTTTATTCTGGTAATATTCTCCCTGTGATCTGTGTGCTTATTTCATGGGCATCTTTCGTGCCTAAAGCATGTCAAATGGGGGTACATGCGCCTTTGTCATGTACATCTCACGCCAATCCGTTTTCTCTCAGATTTTTGTTTTGCCTCACTTTTCAACTAAAGGAGAATAAAAATACGCTTTTGTTTCTGGTGGCATATAAAAAATGGGAGACTTCATCTCGATTGTTGATGTAATTTGGACATTTAACCATTTTTATTTTTGATTTATTTTCTATATTATTATTATTAAAAACTATTGACTTGGGAGCCCATTACTGACATCCACCACATTTGTGTAGTGCAATAGCATTCAAGTAGCCTATACATCGTCTTAAATACATTAAGATTTTTTTGAGTATGTTATATGCTCTCTCTTTGTCCGAAATTAAGTCTTCCTTTGAGAACATTTATCCTCTTAAGAACTATGAATATTTTTGGAATGCAACACATGCATTGGGTTAATTGCTCTCTCATAGAAATTGGTGGAGTGAATAATTTTGTAATTTCTCCTAGTTTTATGTACAATATTTTCAACTAGGACTATTAATTTGGGATTGAGCAAATAGGAAAACAAAACTTAATGTGGAACAGAGGGAGTAGGTACTGCATGTTCACAATTTCTTTTGTTTTATATATCTGCTTTCATTTACAATGAGACGACCCAACATCATTACAAGTCTTCTTTACATGTTCATCCGTGTGAAACCCTAACTCCAATCCAATCTACCGAGCTCTCTTTTTTTGAAAATCAACATTTCCCTCTTCCTTCACTCTCCGATCTCTTTCTCAATAAAATTTTCACAATCATTTCTGGATATTTGTATAATTTCGACTTTTGTTAAGGTTTTTGTGAGATTGGTGGGTGTGGAGGTCAGGTGATAGCAGTTCGCCATGTGGCCATCAACTATTGGTTACAACATGTGGAGGATTGTTTTTTTTGAAGAATTAGTGTTTGTTGGAAAAGAGAGAGTGGGAAGCATGCTGAGCCAATGAGGCTCACGCATTACGTTTTGTGAAGGCGTCTCCATACTACTGATGATGTATTGGAATCTACACCCTTTATTGGTCACTTCTTGAGAGATACAAGTTAGTATTATTTTTCGATAACCCATTTACTGTAATAACTCGAAATGACCCGAACATGTCACGATTAGCTTGTATAGATTTAAGAGTACTCAAAACTTATACTCAACTTAAAATCGGCACGACCCGAAAATGACACGACTAACCCGAATTGCCACCCCACTGTCAAAGATTTATGACTTGTTTTACTAAGACACGACCTGATAATGACAGGACGTGGGACATGGTTAACTAAAATTCCCCGTTTTAAAGATATTAGTACAACTCAAAGCATACAACTCTATTACGACACGGCTAACCCGAATTGCCACCCCTAGTATTTTATGATTTGTGTGTTTTTGTTTCGATTGCTTTGGATTGTTTGGGAATGGTTTCCTTGGTTATTTTGAAGGGTTTAAAATTTATATTGCATGCTTTGGTGTAGAGCTCTTGGATATGGTTTTAATTTATTTATATATCTATCACTTTGTTCTTTTTTGGATGTGAGGACCAATGAGGTTCAACTTACATGTAATGACTTCCCATCTTGCATAGCAATGGGTAGCTGGTTAAAATGGGGCAAGACTATCCCTACTTGTGTAGACCATCTTATTTCTTTAATAAACACAACAATCCTAGTTGGGAATTATTTTGTATCTTATAGTTTCTAAAAATTGTCTGTTTATGGAATTTTGGGGTGGTGGGCTGTGGGGTTGGGGGTTGGGGATGAGGGGGGGTACATCTGTAATATCATGAGAAAGTGCGTGGCACTAGGCATGGGGAATAATGTACTTGTTAAACTCGTTTGTTCGAGATTTGTGACCAGGATTGAATGTCTATGGCTGAGGCCGTGACCCTCTTTGTTTATAGTTTAAAAAATCAAGAGATTGGATTAGGATCTCTTTTGGAGGGCTGATCACAGAGGAGCCCTAAATCATTGATTAGAGGGGTTCTATTAATGTGACTCTTGTAAGATCTGTTTGACTCTCGGTGATATAATCATGATATGCTTCCAAAACGTGAATGCAACATGCTTCTGTAATTGCGTTTCACCCCTTCAACCCTAAGCTTTAGCGTTGACACTATGCGTTGCTTTCTAACTTTATTTATTTATGTATCTTGAAGAAGTGTGCATCTGTGCAAGCATTAGAGAATCAATTAAAAATTTGAAATTAGTACGATTTAGCATTATTACAAAATTCAACATTTATCCTCTACTTTTGAAGTCGGTTGATGGTTATGGTACAACACTTCCCCTAGGTTTTGTGTTCTAACCCAATGTTTACGTAGTTTGTGTTACTCTAGTATGGGAACTGATACACGGTACATTCATACTTTGATACTAAAATATATTTCAAGCCTGATATACTACATGAGTAAAGGCTAATTGGGAAAAGACTTTGTCGAGTTGAATAAAAAATGGTTCACTAAGAGTATATATTATGTATAATCCTATTAGCAAGATCCATGGTACGGTGGTAATAGTTTCCTTGTGACCTGTGTGCATGTTTCTTTCGCATCCTCAATGGGTGTACACGTGCCCTTGTCATGTACGCCACGTTTCAACCTGTTTTCTCTCGTCTTTTTTTTCCCCTTACTTTTCAACTGAAGGAAACCAAAATATTCTAATGTTTTTGGTGGTAGATAGAAAATGTGAGACTTAATAGCCTCCGCATTTGTCTAATGCAATATCCTTGTTTCTTACAAAAAAATGTTGAAGCAATATGACAAAATAAGATATTTATATGTAGATAATAATTTTATAATTTCATTAAGAATTTTTTGGCTATGTTATATACTCTTTCCGTCCCAACTTAATAGCCTTCCTTGGAATGTCAAACAGTTTACAAAAATATTTCACTTTCTACATATATCCTCAGAATTATGGTTCACTTTGGAATGCAACACATGCATTTGGTTCATCGCTCTCTTATATGTATTGGTGGGATGGATAATTTTGTAATGTCACCAAGTTTTCTATACTAAAGATTTTGGAATGCAAACACACGCACTTTGGCCAACTCTCTCTCAGATCAGTTCCAACCAATTCTCATTTTAAATTGGAATCCCACCTTTATTCCTAGTTGAGAAGGTTGCTAGGGTTTTGCCTTGCGGGGTTTTAATTTTTGAACCTCTTCTTAATCTTTTCTGAAATTGTTATTTTTTTATTTTAAATAATAGAGAAAATTTTGAAATATTTTGTTTACTTAAGATTTGTATCTCAGAAAAAAAAAAAAAATGGTGAATGTTTGTAATGTAAATACTAGTTGTAATCTAAATACTAGTAGGGGGCAGATGTAGCCAAGTGGATTAAACATTTTTGAATGTGAGAATAAGAATCGACTGAGAGTGTTTTCTAATACTTTCGCTTTCTTTTTGTTGTATTTTAAATCCTAACTCCATTAAGTTATTTCATTTGGTTCCCAAATATAAATTTACAAATTACACTTTACACCCAACTTTCCAATATTAATATTATGCCCCAACATATCCTCACGTATTTGCAATTTATCCACGTGTATCCCTCTTTATTTATATATTAAAAAATTAAGATATTAAAAAATGCATATCTGATATGTATCATATCGGAACGTATTAGACTCGAATCCATATCCGATTTGAATATGTAGCTCTAAAGAGAGTATCCGTGCTTTATAATGTTGATTTTAGCAATTACCTGATCAACGATTATATGGAAAAGGGAAAACACCAATAGAAATTATTCACCCTTTGATGTAACCTACACATGTATATATAATGACCACAACTCGCCAGATCATCTTTCGATTTGTACCCTCTGTGAATCATGTGAGCGGAGCGATGAGCATGTGGGACAATCGGAACAGCGATGAACTGGGGTATTATAATCTTTCCATTAACAGCACGCTATTTTTAATTTTGCTTTTGATAAATGAAGGGGAGCTATATTCGTTTTCCCCCCTCTGAAGAACATACTGTAAATGAGTGATAGTTGAAGGGCGTTTACTGTAATTTACCCTGAAAAAACTACTAGCTTTTGGATCCCTTAACTTCTGTTTTGAGAAAGGATTTGCATTTTTTAGGATAAATTCTACAATTCATTTTTTCCTGCCAAAATATGTAATTTCTGGTGCTTAACCAGTGTTCTAAGAGGCGCGCATAGGCGGCCCCAATGCGCGCCTATGCGTGATTCTTTTTAGAAACGCAACGCATAAGGGGTATGTGTGGAAAAAGGCGTGGTCAACGCTTTTTTAAGGCGGTCAACGGTTTGAGGCACGCATAGGCGTCTAATGCGCACATAAGGCGCTTTTTTTTTTAAATTGCTGAAATCCTTTTTTTCCTTATGTTTTAGTGAAATGACGTCGTTTCGTTTTTGCTTTCTTATTTGTTAAATATAAAGCATACAAGTTTGCTCTAACCCTAACATAAGTCTAAAACCCCCCGATCACACAAAACAAAAGGAAAAAGCCCCAACAAGAACCCTAACTCCTCCTGACGCCGGCAGATCCCTTCCCTCTCTGACGCCGGCAGATCTTCCAGTCCCTCTCTTTGACGCCGACAGCCACCGGTAAGTTTTTTTTTTCATTTTTGTAAAGATTTGTAACGCATACAAGTTTTTTTTTTTCATTTTGGTAAAAATTTGTTGAGGATAAGCCTTCATGACCCTCTCTCCACTGGTCCTTGCTTTTACCTTCAAATTTGCTGTCATTTATATTTTGGGGACATATTTTGGGAGGACATTTAATATTTAGATTTCAACTGCTGTAATTTTTACCAATAGTCTTGTAAAATTGTTTGTTTCCACCAATAGTGTGTGGATGAGAGTATAACTGCTGTAATTTTTACCAATAGTCTTGCCTGAATTTTTTTTTTTACCAATAGTCTCGGCTGATTTTTTTTTCTAGTTTATCAATCAGAAGTCCAGCATAACTGCTGTAATTTTTACCAATATTCTTGGCTGAATTTTTTTTACCAAAAATTACAGTTATATAAGGATATAACTTGCTGTTGTATAAGCATACAACTTGTAAGTATATATCTGTTATAGGGTGATATGGACTTATGGAGCATTTGGATATATAGGAAAAGGTCTACCAAATATACGAATATAATTTCAAATTTCAAGGTATGCTTTATTGTATTCGTAATTTTGGTTGCATGCTTATGATTATGTTTTTCTTTATGTAAGTTATGCTTATATTTCTGCTTTTATTATTTAAAAACCTGGGTATAATTAAAAAATATTCAAAAAAAAGGCAAAACGCCTTTTCACGCATAGGCTTAGCCTAGGCTCCTAATGCTTGATGCTTGACCTCCACGCATCGATCACGCATTGCGCCTTTTAGAACCTTGTGCTTAACTGAAAAAAGTGCCAAGTCTTTTATCCTATAGCATCTGTACCATTGTTACTGTTACTAAATGGTTTGAGGAGTATGAGCAGTATTATTTGATGTATCACATTGTCCTAATATTTGGGTTGCTTTGCAGGTACCGTATACAAAGTGACAAGAAAGTTACTATCTGTAGTATACACCCATCGGAGCAAGCGACATTGCAGTGCTTAGGATGTGTTAAGGCCAAAATACCAGTTGCCAAAAGTTACCATTGCTCCCCCAAATGTTTTTCAGATGCGTGGCAGCACCATCGCGTTCTTCACGAGCGTGCAGCCAGTGCTGTAAGTGAAAACGGAAACGAGGAAGAAGAATTATTTGGGCGCTTCAATAACACAAATACTGGCTTAGCTGGTTCACAATCAGTCCCTAACCTGTCAAATGGAGCAACAGCACCTTTATATCCTGCCGCGGTTGCACAAAGGAGTGGTGGTGAAACCTGGTTCGAAGTAGGCCGCTCTAAAACTTATACCCCAACAGCCGATGATATTGGCCATGTCCTTAAGTTTGAATGTGTTGTTGTAGATGTAGAAACCAAACAACCCGTGGGACATGCCAGCACATTATTGACGTCCCGTGTGATTCCAGCTCCATCTCCTAGTCCACGTTGCTTGATTTCGGTTAGCGGAGTTGACATGACAGGGCATTTGGATTTAGATGGTCGTGTTTCGTCAGCAGGGACTTTTACTGTGCTCTCGTACAACATCTTATCGGATGCCTATGCTACAAGTGAATCATACAGTTATTGCCCTTCTTGGGCTCTAACTTGGGCTTACCGCAGACAGAATTTGCTTCGGGAAATAGTCGGTTACCGTGCGGACATTGTTTGTCTTCAAGAGGTACGTAAGTCACTAAAAACTATTACTTGATAAATAATAAAAGGGTTTCTATGTAAGAATTATAAATGTTTTAAAAACCGGCTCTAGCTGAAGTTAAACTTGTGGTACTGTTGAAAGCGCCATACTCAACTGAAGTGTACATTTAAAAATCTGACATATTTATATTGGTGGGCACGGTTGAAGCCTTTGATCTCAGGTAAGAAATATGCTCCTGTGAATTTAGTCTTATTCCTTGACATTTTGATGTGTATAATGCATAGAATATATAAGCTTCCTTGAAGCCATTCGTTCGAAAAAGCTTAGTTATGTCTGCTTGTTCTGGATTAAACTATATCATGAATGTCGAGGTCGTGTTTGATTCTTGTTTTAACATGCACATTTTGTGTGGTATTATTAGTTCTTTATGATCTTGTTGACAAAAAAAACTTATTTAGAAGTTTGATGCATTATTGAAAGCCGCCATCAATTGTAAAATCTATATATTTAATTATCTTCGTAGAGAATTTGAATTATGTTATCCTTCTGTATAATAATCAAATAAATACAAATACTTTTTTTTGTTATGCATTCAAGCTATTATATATATATATATATATATATATATATATATATTTTGTGTGTGTGTGGGGGTGGGTGGGGTTTATATTTGTGCTACCACCTCCTTTTTAACTATGGAAATCCACAATAGAAATTTCTGTTGCTTATTATTTCCCATCCTAGAGTTACTTGAGCCACTAATTTTATGTATAGTTCTAGCCAGTCAATTTACTAAAGGATTTGGTCAATGCTATTGCTAAAGCAACTTTGACTCTTTCCAGAGCAGGTCCTGTTGTTGGGAACATCAATGTGCCACCATCTGCACAATTCTTTGTTGAACTTAAATATTTATTTTCCAATAGATATAGACAATGATTATGAGATTGAAAATCCTTGAAACATTTGGCTTATAATATTTGTAACTTCTTTCTGTCAGGTTCAAAGTGATCATTTTGAGGAGTTTTTTGCCCCTGAGCTGGACAAACATGGCTATCAAGCTCTATTTAAAAGAAAAACTGCGGAGGTTGGTTAATAAGCGCACACCTTAACGTTTCTGTTACTTTAAACCACATCGTGTTACCAATCATTGATGTCCTGTGCAGGTTTTCAGTGGCAATATCAACATCATTGATGGCTGTGCTACATTTTTTCGCAGGGATAGGTTTTCACATGTCAAAAAATATGAGGTGTGGAGTTTTTCCCAACATAGTGTGGTATATTTAACAGTTCATCATTTAGTAATTTAACTTTTCATGCTGGTGTGCAGGTTGAGTTTAATAAAGCTGCACAATCCTTAACTGATGCTTTGGTTCCAAGTGCTCAGAAGAAAAGTGCTCTGAATAGATTGGTTAAGGTACCTTACCTCAATTTCTTTACTTAGTTTTATATAACTTAGGGTTTATGTTGGCTTGTCAGCTTTGATGAATAGTAACTTTACTCTTTTAATAGGACAATGTTGCACTAATCGTGGTTCTAGAAGCGAAGTTCAGTAACCAGGGGGTCGATAATCCTGGGAAACGCCAGCTTGTTTGTGTGGTAAGGAATTAGTTGTATTTTTTTTTACCGACGTTGTCATTATTCTTCTACTGCTCTGTTTGACAGTAACACTCTAAAAAACTTTGGAGTGTCATTTCATAAGCATGCACTGAACTTCTATTTTATTTCATTTTATGGTTTGGTTATTTAATCTTAGGCAAATACACATGTAAATGTCCAACAAGAATTGAAGGATGTCAAGCTTTGGCAGGTTCTTCTCCAAATACCCTGTCTCTTCGTTTTGATATCTTGCCTTTTATTTGTTCTGTCTTTTTTTTCTTAAATATATAAATATTCTATCGTGTTTGTCTATTATTTCAGGTTCACACATTATTGAAAGGGTTAGAAAAGATAGCTGCTAGTGCAGACATCCCAATGTTGGTATGTGGGGATTTTAACTCAGTTCCTGGAAGGTTTGTTGTCAATTTTATATGATTAAATAAATGTTCATTTCTATGCGGATTTAGTTTTGAATGCGGAGCATGTGAATTATCACAAATTACTTTCTTTAAATCATTATATGAAAGTACTAGTAATTTTATTGCAGTGCTCCTCATGCACTTCTTGCAATGGGAAAAGTTGATCCAATGCATCCAGAATTAGCAGTAGACCCTCTCGGAATTCTCCGCCCTGTCACCAAACTAACTCATCAGCTGCCATTGGTAACATATATTTTTTTGAGTTATTGCTTCAAGGGATTTCTTCCCCGTTGCCTTTTATTCTAGTAGGCTCCGCTTCTGGGTGAATTTTTTTTCTCATGGTATTATGTAAAATGGTTAAAAGTATTTTCACCATTTTGGATTCAAATTTTTTGCTTAAGTTATAATACATGATTTTATATAAAAATAGTGAAACGAACTAAAACTCATTATATTTTCTAGCAAGGTGAAAAATAGTTCGTTCTATACCAACTGGTCTTTTAAGAACTAACCCGTGGAGGGAGAAGTGTATCTGAACACATGTTTTGACTTGTAAAGGATGTGACACTTTTTTAACAGGTCAGTGCATACTCTTCTTTTGCAAGAATTGGGGCTGGTCTAGGTTTTGAGCAACAGAGGAGGAGAATGGATCCTGCTACAAATGAACCCTTATTTACAAACTGCACTAGAGATTTTATTGGTACTCTTGATTACATATTTTACTCAGGTATGCTAATTAAAACATTCATTTGTTTTTTTCTTACTTGCAATATGCTATAATACTTGCAGTATACATGACATATTTGATGAATATGGGGTTTCAGCCGACTCTTTAACCGTGGAATCTTTGTTGGAGCTTTTGGACGAGGATAGTTTGAGAAAAGACACAGCACTTCCTTCTCCAGAGTGGTCCTCTGATCACATAGCCCTCTTGGCTGAATTCCGCTGCAAGCCTCGACCTAGACGTTGATGCTTTATAGGCAAGTTTCTTTCCTTAGCTTAGACCTAATATATTTCTTTAATAATTACCCAGTCCTATTTGAATTTGTCATTTGGTTGACATCAGGGACTGTGTAGCCAAAGAGAAAAAATACTCTTTTTTAAATAACTTTATTTTAAGCTTATGACAAACTAATAATTAGTTCTTCTATCACGTTTTTTTTTTTTTTTTTCGCTTGACTATTAATTAAAGAACAATACTTTTTGAACAAGTAGAACATTTTACAATATTAAAGTATCATTTTCAATCACTACTAATTTTCTACAAGGAGCAGTAATTACGAACATTATTGTTTATAAACATATATCTCTTGCCATAGTGGGACAATACTTCGGAGTAAATGGTAAAAGTCCCCAAATATATCTCTTGCCATAAAAAAATCTCAAATGGGGTTGGTGAGTTGAAATATATGAAAGAGTAATTAGGAGCATAAGATTATAGGAGGAATGGGCTACAACATATAGGCGCTTTAACACAAAATTTTAAGGTTAAAAAGTTTTAAAATTTTTGAATGGCGTTCATGGCCCACCTTCCTTACACTGTACATCCACCAATGTTTGACTCAGTAAGGTGTTGGTCAAACCCCGACTTGGGCATCTAGCTATTATTTCTTATTCCCTCCTCCTGGAATTAAGAAGCATTTTTTTTTCTATCCTTGGTCAATAACCTTGTTTCTGAAATAGTTTACCTGTGATGTTTTCAAAATAGTGCTTTATTTGTCCCAAAATTACTTGTCTCTGTAAGTAAGAACATTTCAAGATAAAAAACATTACCTTCCAAATCTATTCTCCTAAACATAATGAATACCTTTGAATGTAAGACATGCACTTGATGGATATTGTTCACACGGGGAACTTTGTAATCTCATTTATGAATATTTATCCATCTCGCGCAGGTCAGGTCCAAGTGATACACAAGAACATAAAAGCAGAGAAACTCAGTGGATAAAAAGATACAAGTTTACTGTGAGAATGGTAGATCAATGGTCCTTGGCATCTCTTTATATGGGATCCTTCCGGTGATCTACTTTGTATTATGCTACTACCTTTGTCCCATAGAAATATTATAATTATGTCTTCAGTTTCCTTTCTCCCCAATCAGTTTCAATAGTATAATCTTCAGGGATATCAATGGTTCCAGTATAAATTAGCCATGATCTCACTTGTGATATCAATTTTCCTCCAAGAAAGTGTTTAATATCATGCGAAGCCATCCTAGATCATTGGATTTCATTTTTTCGGGGAGGGGGTTTTTTTTTTTTTTTCTTTGATCATCATACTTGGGTTAAAAGCTGTTTTAAAAAAGGCTCATTACTGGGGAAAAAATATTCCTAAATATGTATTTTGTTGTTGAAAACTGCTAGTACAGCTTCCAAATAGGCAAAAATAACATGATATTAGTGTAATAGGGTGGTGCTCTAAATGGGCCGGGATACAAAAGAATGGATTACAAATAATATCAAACTTCTGAAAGTGTAGAAGTTGACTATATCTATCCGAATTTGCCGAAGCCCCCTCCTTGGGGTCCATGTTTAAATTTTTTTAACATGATTCTTAAAACCTCATTTCTTACACATACAATCTTTGCATTAACCCAATTATGACAGCGGCTCATGTTACATTGCAATTAAGCGGATTGAGCTTCTGTAGAGTTGTGTTATAAACTCTAGAGCGTAGAGTTCTATGGCTCATGTTACATTACATTTAGGCGGATTGGGCTCCTCTAGAGTTGTGTAATAACCCTCGTGGGTAGAGTTCTATAAATCTACTATACTCGACCCCTAAAGGCTCACATTTCAAAACATTAGCATAGCCTTTCTACATATTTGCTTGGAACCTATTGTGCTCCGCCCTGACATGCTTAGCCCCAACATGTTGATAATCAAGCCTTTTACAATGCCTTCTATCAACATAGGGCACATGTCACATAACCATGGTTAAACTCGCTTACATGGTTTCTTTGATTGGCCTATTTACACGGGCTTCTTAAAATAACGGGTACTTGTCCGGAGTAAATAATTTCGAAAATTGTAGTTTAAAAGTATATTTCTCATAATATTTGCTGCTTTGAATGCATTTGTTAAAGTATTATATTAAGTAAATTCAAACCCGAAAGATGCCATTTTAAACTTGAATTCACACGAGAGGGAATTATAAGGCACATTAATAGTCTAGAGCTTCAATTTAATTCGAATAGTGGAGAGGTTTCTTTTTTAAACTAATCTCCCCGTTTCATTCTTCAAAAATGAGCGCGGTTGGAAATGATGTAGATTTTGGGATTCGGCTCTCGATGCAGTGCATTTTGGAATTGTTGATCTTGCATTGACATCATACATGTATTATTTCAATGCAAGATTAATGGTTAATCTGTATGAGTCCTATGTATAGAATTTTCCTACCAACCTCGAGTCCATTGACCCATATAAAATGATTTGAAGAGAGATATTGTCTTACAACAACCGCCTAAGTAGAGGTAGTATCTTCAACCTTTCTCTACATGAATCGTGTTCAATCAGTTTCAACAGGTAAAAAATCGAACCATGTCATCACCAATACTAGTGCGATAGCAGTATTGATGTAGCACTTCCACGTAAGTTGTCCAAAACTAACTAATTTCAGTATAAGGCTAAAATTTATTTTTAAAAAAATGTCTAAAAAATATTTAAAAAATAAATTATGTTTTTTTGTTAAATGTATTTTATTTCTAGAAAAAAAAACTTGGTCATGAATGTTTCTAATAGTATAATATTTTGGTTTAAACAAATATAAAAGTACTAATATTTTTATTATAATTTAATTTTTGTACATTACACTGTATATTATTAGACTAAAAATTAGTTTTTGAAATCCTTGTTTTTAAAATAAAAATTTTAGAGCATGGCTTTAAAAAATGTGCGTGGCATGTATAATACCTAACCAAAAATTATTTTTCTTCTAGACATAAAAAACTTCTAAATTTCCGAGGAAAGACCCCCAAAATTTACAGAGAAAGGGGTTAAAGGACCTAGTGCTAGTTCTATGGGTCAAATGACAAAGGCATTTAAGGTGTTATGACTAATTGGTACAAGATGCGAATTTAAATGAAATCGCATGCGCAATCAATTATAATTTCTATTTTACTTATGCTCTTGTCCCAACTCGATTTTGCACTTGAGAGATGAAAATTCAAGTTTAATTTTGCATCTCTAAGCACGAGTTCAAAAGGTGGAATATTTTTGGAAATATATTTAAAAGTGCATTTTTTTTGTAGATGTATATATTTAAATTGCATTCTTTTTAATAAAAGACTCCCTAATTTGAAGAATGAAATGATTAAATTAGTTTAAAAGGTAAAAATATAGAAAACAAATCTCCCCATTTTGGAGGTGCGAATTCACTCGATGTATTAGTTAGTCTACCCACAATTGGCTAGCCAAATGTGCCCATTTGCACAATATGTTTCCACAGATGGTATGATAAGATTCACATTTAACTGTTTTAAATGTGTAGTTGGTGTGTAAATTAGCATTCCCACTACACAATGTATAGTGGGTCCAACCCTCTTCTGCTAAAAAAAAGTTTCAGTTCATTCTCAAACATACTTATCAATTTTAATTCCAATGGCATCTCCCTCAAACTCCTCTCGTCTACCAATTTCATCCAAAATGACAGGGTATTACTTTAATGTGATGCTTACATAAAGTATTACGTCGATGACGCTATTGGCACAAACCAATCGGGAAGTACAATTTGGGGGAAAATAACACACAAATACAATTGTGACGATGGCATTTTTTACAAATGTACTGAAAACGCTTTGCAAGGAAATTTTTTGTGTACTAAACAAAGATTGTTTGTTGTATTCACCTAAATTGTACTGCGCTTACGGTTCGGAAGCTAGGGCGGGACCTCACAAATAGATTGGGTAATCGATTTAATTATAAAGATTTATTTAGTTTTATATGTTTTGGTTTTTGTTACTCATTTAACAATTTTTATATTTATATCACGCATGGAGGAGCTGATATCAAATGTGATTCCGGTCTCGCGTTTGCATTTGATCATTGTGACGACTGTTGGGATTGACATTATAAATAACTTTACTGCCCCAAAACTTCGATTGAATATGTTTTAGAAAGTAAGCAAAATAACTAAATCTAATAAAGAATATATCTTAGGTTTATATCACCATATTGTTTGCAGATATTGACGATGATCTACTAGAGAGGCTAATATGTGAATAAGATGTAGAAGTAGCTCGGATATTCCCGTATATGATCCTATGAAGTAAGAACGATGCGTGGTCACCAATTGAGACTAGGATCTTGAAGCTCTTGAGAAGACACTTCTCTTTCTTCTCTAATTTTCTTCAAGTATTTAACTCTCTCTCTCTTTCTCTCTCTCTCTCTCTCTCTCTCTCTCTCTCTCTCATCACATTTTCTTTAACCACCATTTTCTCTTAGCATGTATGAGATTGATAAAAGTGATTTCTTCTATTTCGTTACCCGAGAAAACATGTCCTAGAAGTTGTTTGTCATTTGCAGCATAAAACGCCTCGAGCAAAAAATGTTTCTCCACAGAAAGGCCCTCATACAAACAAGAGAAACCCTCATTCGAATTAGAACTTCTCATGAGGAGACCTCTTGAGAAGCTTTTGTCTCGAATGAAAATTTCTCGTTCGAAACCATTTTAAATGAGATAAGCCTTTGTTTCAGACAAGGTCCTCATTCCAAGAAACCTTAGCAAAATATCAAAACCGAGGTTGACTGATGTCATTTAGAGTAATGAGAGAATTAAAGGCTTAATTCTTTAATAAGGACTATACTGGGGATCAAAAGCTAAATAATTAAATTGGCTTATAAACAGAGATATAAAAATCTCATATCACACACCGTAATATATATATATATATATATATATATATATATTAATTATAATTAATCCCAATAAATAATTACAATTGCGCTCCAATTTAATTATCTAAGAATTACTCAATTAAAGGGGCTTTGTTTGCAAAGTTGGATAACAGATAATATGGTTCCCCATGTGAATAATACAATACATGCTTGGTGAAATTCAATTTACCGCTAATCAATTTTCACTAATGTCTTATTAATTCTTTGATCTCAAACTTGTCTTATTTGATACTCTACCGGATTATAAAATCCACCAACTGGGTTTACCAATAGAATAAAAAATAAGTTTATTAAGGAGGTATCAAAATCCAAGATCTCTCCTAGACGCGGATTCCTATGGAATATGATCTCAAACATGTCCACATATTGATTGCCCAACTTAGGATGGGATATGCCAGGGACAATATTTTCTTGGGTTTGGTCGGTTGCTATCGCAGATTTATGCAAGACTTGTCTAGGTTTAGTCTGCCCCTCATCACGTTGACTCGAAAAGATGTGCACTTTGAGTGATCCGAGAATTGTGACTTCTATACCCTTTCTTATCGTTCCAGAGCGTGTCAAGGGTTACACTGTGTATTGTGATGCTTTGGGGTTAGGGCTCAGTGGTATTGATGCAAAGTGGTCATGTAGTCGCTTATTCATCCTGTTAGCTAAAGGTTCATGAGAGGAACTATCCCACCCATGATTTGGAGTTATCCGTTGTGGTGTTCGCACTTAAGAGCTGAAGGTATTATCTGTACATGTAACAGTTTGAGGTGTTTTTTGATCATAAGGGCCTCCAGTATATTTTTTTGCAGCGTGACCTCAATATTCTTCAGAGAAGATAGATGGAATTGATGGAAGACTATGACTGCTCCTTCGAGTATCATCCAGACAATGCCAATGTGGTGGCTAATGCTCTTCGTTGAAAGTTTAGCCTTATTCTGGCAGTAATGAAGTGTCACTGAGCAAAGATATTTAGCGAGCTGCAGAAGTTAGATCTGCATGTCCAATAGGGTTATGATAGGGCGTACCTTTGGGGTGTGATGGCTAGGCCACTGATTCAGCAGAAAGTTCTAGACGACCAGTCCTGTGATCTTAAGTTCGCAGATTACTGTGACCATATTCAAAGTGGTGAAGTGTTCGACACCCTTACCGTGGACAAGGATAGCGGTGTGCGACACAAGGGTCGGTTGATTGTTCTAATTGTTACTGAGCTTTAGGACGAGGTGATGGTGGAGGCCCATCACTCGTGCTTCAGCATACATCTAGGCACTACGAAGATGTATTAGGACTTGTGCAAACACTATATAAATCTATCGAATTGTCACGGTCATTGACCTTGACAAGTTCAACTTGTCAAGGCCAATGACCGTGACAATTCTGGGCGAGATAATTTTTTTTGTCACGGATTTGTCATGGTCATTGACTGTGACAAGTTCGTTAGAATTGTCACGATCATGTCACGATCCTTGACAAGTTTGTCACGGTTAAGGACCGTGACAAGCCCGTGACAATGGTTAAAAATTATCACAGTCAATGACCGTGACAAGTCCATGACAAGTTTCTTTATCAAGGACTTGTCACGGCCAATGACCGTGACAATTCTGGGAAGAATTGAAAAAAAATCTGCTTGGCAGTATGGGCCCTAAGGATGGAAATTCAGGTCAACGGGTCGTGTTTCGGGCTGACACGACACGACACAAAAAGGTTTTTTCGTACACGAACACGAAATGACACGAATTCGTATTTTTTTAGTTGACACAAACACGACGCGAATAAAAAATAACAGGGCACGGCACGATATGACAACAAGAACTTCTTAAATTTCAGGCCTAAAAAATACGATAACACGATAACACGACACGACACGACTCATAATTAAGACACGAAGACGACACGACACGACTTTGTGTAAAAAAAAATACGACACGAACACGAAACATCGTGTCAATTTCGGGTCAATTTGGTGTCATTCTGTGTCATTTCTAAAATTGCCACCCCTAAGTATGGCCACTGCCACTACCCAGCAGTATATTTGTACCCTTTATAGTAATGTTGTACCTGTTCAAACATTATATGTCCAAATAAAATAGAGATAGTGAAAATATACATTCAAAATAGAGACAATATGCATCACAATATAATTCAAATATAATTCAAATGTACAAACTTAAAAACAATTCAAATGTACCAACTTAAAAATAATACAATTCAATTCAAATAATGTCACTACATGTCTTGGGTAAGGTTAAATTTGAGGAGGTGAGTAGGCCACACGATATACGAATTGACACACCCACTGATATACATCGTGCCGCATTGTTCGTGCAACCACAACGGGAAGTTCTCCTTCCCGGGTATCATATGCGTGACATGCACCTTGGACTCGATGTCTTGAAGCTCACGTCCATGAACTAGTCCACCCTGGGCGATATTCGGGTCCCTCAACCCCCTCCCTATTCTATGGCAATCAAATATGTACAGTATAAACACGCTCGGCCAACCAAGCGTCGACATCAGTCGGTCAAAGGGATCCAAATAGGGAAGTGGATCATCAAATTCCGCACATGTCAGCGATGAAGCATCGAGGTCCACATCGTCGTCATCCTGCACCTCATCCTCCCGCACCTCCTCCTCCCTCCTCCCACCTTCTCCTTCCCTTTCCCCTTGCGTTTTCCGTCGCCCAACGAATGCTTCATGAATGAGAACATGTCTTGGACAGTCGCCTCCAAATGGGACAGCTTCGCGTCACGCGAGTCCACCGTTCGTGCCAACCCGGTGTCGCTTTTCTCCAATCCAATGATCCTAGATTTGGCCACCCGCGAGCTCACCCCCCTTGTCCTCCCCTTGCGATCAGAGCCAAGCACTTGGCTGAGTGCGTTCGTGGACAAAAATGCCTTGTCGGCATCAGACTGCGACTCATGCACTTCCTTAAGCTTTGCTTGAAATGACAAAAAGCACATGATTAGTAAAATAAGTAAATTAAAAAATTATAACGTAATTAACAAAAAGTAAACTGTTGGATTACTTACAATAGTGGCCACGACGCTCAGGGACACCTCCTTGTCCGTCCCCTTCTTCATTCGAAGAGCCACATAAGTATCGAGCCTATGTGGCCTACCTCAGGGCCACTCCCTGTCCCCTGAAATAAAATAAAGTAAAATTAGTATCGGCCCCGCAAAGTAAAATAATGCAGAATAATATATTTCTGTAGTTATAGAAAAATTAAATCTTACCATCATCCTATGCTCCACCTCGGCGTAAGACGTCCGGACGGAGTAGTGCACGTCCATCTTTTTTACCCGGTTTTCCCTCCCTGATTAGCGAGATGCCAATTGTCGCTCTTCGATCTCATTATCAACGAACTTTTGCCATTGTGCCAACGAGATCGGCTCCTTCGACGGGACGGATTCACGCCTTTGGATAATGGACTCTCGTGTCTTCTCAAAGTACCGGGTCCGCATATTTTTCTTCCACGTCTTGCGTTGCTTCCTCAACTGCTCCAAGACGGAATCGCGTAGCTTTGGATCCAGGCTGAATTGTTACTGTCCAACAAATACAATGTTAGTTGCAAATAAATATAAATATATATATAAAATGAAATTGAAATCGAAATCGAAATATTCATATGAATATAAATATAAATATAAATACATTACCTGCAGTGCCACCTAAACAGCTAACTTGATCTCATATGGCACCTCCTTCCAACTAATGTAAGTGGGCCGATGATCGTCTTTACCAGCTCGAGGGATCTCGCAAATATCCCCAACTTGTTATCGATGGCCATCCCCAATTTGCCATATTTGGGGAGCCTAGGGGCCGAGGAGCCCTCGTCGCCTCCGCTACCACCCAGCCCAGACGACATCATCATAACAAGCATCATCATCCTTGCCTTAATACTTGAAGGAGACATTTGCTGTAAAAAAATGTTATTAGTACATATCAAAATGAATTAAAAGAAGACATGCAGATAAACTAACAATTAAAGTATACAATTATTAATTTACTAATTTACAATGAGGGGCAATCATATATTAATTTACTAAAAAAATTAATAACCAATCAATTCGTTTATAAGGGACATTACGCACAAACACGCACATACACGCACACTACACACACATATACACACCCGCGCACATTCACACACACACGCGCAACCCCCCCCCCCCCCCCCATCCCTGCCCCCTCCCCCCCATCTCCTCAAAAGGGTGAGTTCAAGTATGTTTCATTTAATTTCAAGTATGTTTCATTTAATTATCATACTATATATATATATATTGTTCGATATACAAAGTAATTTAAAAAAAAAATTGAAAAATCCCACCCCCATATGGACAATAATCCAGTGGTCATGCCACTTTTAAAACTAACCAACCCAACATCGATCCACTATAATCCAATAACAATGTCAACAACAAATGTGTATCCCGTACTCCTTCTAATTCATCTACTCAATTAATTATTTTCATCAATTAAACTAACAATGAGGGGCAATCCTACTTTCATAGGAAATGGGCACTAATTATTAATTTACTTTCACATAAAATTATACAATTAAAGTTACAATTAAAGCTATACAATTTATTTTATTAAAGCTATACAATTAAAGTTATTTCGAATCTCAATAATTATCTGTTAATGAGGGGCAATCCTACTTTCATATGAAAGGGGCAATCCATATTTTATTAATCAATTTGTCCATTTCAATTGTTAAGATTGCCCCACCACACCCCCCTTCCCCACCACCACCACACCCACCCCACCCACCCCTGTCCCCTCGCCTCCCCTCCCCCCACCACACACACACGCACACACCTGCACACACATACACATACACCCCACCACCCCCTGCCCCCCTCACCCCACCACACACACGCACACACACACACACCCACCCCCTGCCCCTTGTCCCTCCCCCCACCCCACCACACACGCACGCACACATGTACACACACCCCACCCCACCCCACCACCCCCTGCCCCCCTCCATCACCACACAGCACCACATACATATATACACACATATAGAAATGAAAGAGAAAGATAGGAAAAAACATACCTTAGAGAGAGAGAGAGCTCGAAATCGCTTAGAGAGAGAAAGAGAGGGAAAATCAAAAGGGTGGGAAAAAAAGAAAGCGTAGGTTTTTTTTTACTGAAGAAATTATCACGGACATGTCACGGTCATTGACCGTGAAAAATTAATACTATTGTCACGGTCATTGACCGTGACAAGTACAGTTGTCACGGTCAAGGACCGTGACAATCCTTTGTCATGGCCTTGTCACGGTCAATGATCGTGATAAAAAATGCGTATTTTTTTGTCACGATCAATGACCGTGACAAGGTTGGCCGGCTAAAGGGTGCCAATTTAGCCTTTTTGGTGTAGTGAAAGATTTATGGTGGTCTGGTATGAAGAGGGATGTGGCGACGTATGTGGCCGAGTGCTATACTTATTAGCAGGTTAAGGCCGAGTATAAGAAGGCATCAGGGCTATTACAACCACTACCCATGGCTGAGTTGAAGTGGGAGCATATCACGATGGATTTTGTCACAGCCTTACAACAGTCTGAGCGTGGTCATACGCAATGTGGGTTATAGTGGATTAACTCACGAAATCTATGCATTTTCTACCGATTAAAGTCACCGACATTATGGATAAGTCAGCAAAGGTGTATATCCAGAAGATAGTCAGACTCCATGGTGTTTCGCTCTCTATTGTCTTGAATAGGGATCCCCGTTTCGTGTCTCGATTATGTAAGAAGTTTTAGCAAGAGTTGGGTACCGAGTTGAGTATGAGTACGCTTTATCATCCTGAGCCGATGGGTAGTCAGAACAAACCATCCAGATCATGGAGGACATGTTGAGAGGTTAAGCACCCGATTTTTAGGGTAGTTAGGTGTAGAATTTACATCTGGTAGAGTTTTCCTATGACAACATTTACTAGGCAAGTATTGAAATGGCTCCCTAAGAGGCCATTTATGGGAGGCTATGTTGCTCTCCAATTTATTGGGCAGAGGTGGGTGAGAAGCATCTCAACAATTCAGAATTGATTGAAGAAATGACCAATAAAGTTTGAGTGATTAGACAGAGGCTTAAGACGGATTAGAGTTAATAAAATAATTACGCCGATAATCAACGAACACCTCTGGAGTTTGGAGTGGGTGACCATGTACTGTTGAAAGTTAGAGCAAGAATAGATAATCAACAATTTGGGCAGAAGGGGATTCCGTCCCCTCGGTATATAGGTCCCTTTGAGATCCTGAAATGGATTGAGGATGTCTTGTACTTGGAGCTACCTCCACAGTTATCCTAAGTTCATAAAGTGTTCAACGTCTTTATGTTAAAGAAGTATCTTCACGATCGTCAGCACATCATCGATTGAGACACATTGAGTTGGAAGAAGACTTCACGTTTTTGACACAACCTGTTTCCATCTTGGATCGCGAGGATAGAGTCTCAGGAAACAAGGCCATTCCATTGGTGAAGGTTCTTTGGGAGTTCCAAGGTGTTGAGTGTGCGACTTGGGAGCGCGCGGAGAATCACTCAAAGCTCTTTCCCTAATTTGGTTGTTCTAATTTTGGGGATGAAATCTCCTAAAGAGGGGAGAATGTAACACTCGTGACCGAGATTTGTACCTTATCCCCTGGAATTTATAAGCCTTTGGATCATGAATAAAATTTAATGGAAAGTTATCCAATTTAAATTGTCCTTGTGGATTTTATGCAAATAAAATGTGAAAGATTGGTTTAAATTCAATTTGGGAAATTAGGAGGATGGTTCGAATGAAACATAGGTCATTCGAACGAGATAAGATTCTCATTAGAACTGCCGATCTAACGCCCTTCGAATGACCAAACCTATGCCTTAAAAACCAACCTCATTAGATGCTCATTTGAATGTCGTTCGAACGAGAAGTGTAATCTCTTTCGAGCGAGACTCATTTTCATTCGAACGACCTGTTCAAAAAAGTCAGATTTTTGCATTCTCTTATGTGTTGCCAACATTTCGGCCCTTAGATCTTTGAGCTTCCAAGCTCTTGTAGTAGTAGAAAATCGTGGGTAATTGATTGGGTGGACCAAAGGTTAATGGGTTAAGGGTTTTGGGTATATAAGAGAGGTGGGAGAGTGTTGGGGTTCATTACCAACACTCTTATCAGATTTTCATGCATTCTCTTCCTCTCTCAAAGTTCCCTCCATCATCTTCAACCTCCCTTCCACCATCCCCGAGCCATAAAGATTCATTTATAGCCATAATTAAGCCATTTACAAGCTTTCTACACCCATTTCAAGCCTTGTTTGAAGTAGATTTTGGGTTGGAGATTTGTAGTTGAAGCATTCAAGAAGGAGTTGGTGCACTCTTGGAGCATTCTTGGAGCTTTGAAGGTTTTAAGAGCTTTCAAGTCTTTCCTCTTAGGTTATCCTCTTCATTTTCATGATAGGGTTTTCCACTTAAAGTTTTCAAGGTTTAAAGCTAGGAATATATATAGGATGCATGCTAGAATATAATTTAATATTGTAAATAAAAATATATTCTTGTATGTTTGTTTCTTACAAAAATGGAGCTTCTAAGAAAATAAGACCTAAATGGGTTTTGAAGACCAAATAGCATTTTTAACCTTGAAATATGAAGAGTAAGCATATAAATGTAAACTTATGTTAATATATTGTTCAGACTCATATTTAGGGTTTCTATGCTTGAAATCCTTTCAAACATGTAGTATGTTGGTAGATAACATCTAGACTTGATAAACAAAGTTTAAAATGGGTTTCATGTGAATGTAAGAAAGTTTGGTAAAACATCCCTTAAATGTGTTGTAAATGTTCTTAAGAATGAAGAAAAACGATGTTTGAGACTACATATGATTATAGAGCAATGTAGTGGACATTTTGCTAAAATGGCCTTCAAATGATTAAATGTTTTTTTTGTTGTTTGAGCATAAAATAACGAAACATGGGTTTTGAACATAAAATCATAAAAATTGGGTTTGAAAATAAAAATGATGATTTATAATGCCACAATGAATTATGTTTTTAGCAAAATTGCGATGAATAAAAGGTTAAAGCTGTAATTTTGATAAAATTGAGCGTCCTAGCGACCGGACTTCCTTGTTAGACCTCATCAGTCGATTTTTGTGAAAAACTGATGAAGTAGGTAACATGGCATGTAGAAAATTTGATATGGTGAAACAAACCGTAGAATTGATAAAAACAGTAAAATGACGGAATAATGTGGACAATGACAAAAATGTTAAAAACATATTAATATGGACTTGGATGGCACTAGGAATAATTAAGAAGAGCCTGAAGCCCTGGGATGAAAGACCCAAAATCACTTGCTAGAGCATATGGTAGCATAGCTGGTGATGTGGAGCCTGTTAAAGTATGCGAATATTTGAAAGATTTTGAGAAAAGATAATGAAAATGAATATGGTTGTGCTTGAAGAATGTAAATAAGACAACATAATAAAAAGGATAAAAAGGAGACTAAGGAATAAAATATGATTAATTAGTCTCTATACCAATAAAGGGTAGTATGGAATGGATAAGTGTGAGTATGAGCCCATCGCTCGAATGCATTGCATGGTATTTGCATCAATACTAGCTAAACTAGTAAATGTTTTTGGAATTGTTAAAAATACATGTTATATGTATAGTATTATTTTAGAGAAAACGTATAGCTTAGTATTACCCACCATGCTGAAGCAATATCTTAGTGAATATTGGAATTTGAAGTCTTTTTTTTGCCTTCCTTTGTTCTTCTTCTATGTTCTTCTTTGCTTCTCCTTCTCTCCTTCCCATTTATTTTGTTTTTTTGTGTATATTACGAAATGAATTGTTTTGGCAGATGAAAGAGTGTTGATGTTTGACCAAAACCATGATCTCAGTGGTTGCTTTGCATGGGTGGTTTAATCATGCGGTGAACACATGTCCTAAAAGCTAGACACTTGTAACTCCTCTCCATTATTTTCTTTTCTTCCTTTTTTTTAGAATTTTTAATTATGACACTCATCTTGAACTGATTCAAAATGTCCCATCACTAATTATATATATTTTAAAAACTTTAGCATAATTTTATTTATTTATTAATAATGTGTGATTAAATTCATGGTCTTACTAAATTTGTCACGTCACTAATATTATAAATAAAAATAATTTAATATTTTTTTACTATTTCGGAGTCGGGTCACTACATAAAAGTTTATAATTATTTTCTTTTCCGACTTCTTACTATGTACTTGTAAAGACAATGGTTCGAGAACGTAGTCTTCACATTGAAAGAATCCCAATAGAGTTTAGCATGGTTATCACGAGAAGGTTTTCTCATAGTTAATCCCTTTCTTTTTGGTAAAACCTTTAGTAAGCCTTGCCCTGAAGGTTTCTCCTTCCCATCCATCTTTCTTTTGAATTATTGCAGGTCCACTTGCGCTCGATGGGTTATAACCCATCAGCAAGTCTACAAGTCTAAAAAACTTAAGTTAATTACACTGAATCACTTTTGGTATCAATAGTCATAAGTAAAAGCAGAGTTCCATGCCTTGGAATGCCTCATTATATTTCGCGGGACTTGGTTCGTGTTTGCCTATGATCTCACCGAAACGATCACCCAAAACACTAATCATTAAGGATGACTCCTGATGCTCCCACTATGATGTGGCTCCACTTTCTATCCAGTATAAGTGACACATATATCCTGATTATCGGTAATACTCCCACTATGGTTAGGCAATGTACTATTGATATCAGGTCATATTTCATCTTGTACAAGTGGTCTAAAAATAATTGTGATATGATATTCCATTATGTCTTATAAGTCTAACTTACACTTTAGCCCAATATTTATTACATAAGCCTCTTACAAGAACCAGTTATTGATGCAATCAATGTCCTTCTTGTACTTAGGAATATTATATAAACTACCTTTGTTACCTTTAGGATAATCAATAGAGATACATACCTTTGACCTTAATTTCAACTTCCTTGGATCCTTCCACAACCCGAGTGCCGAGCACCCCCAAATCCTAACATGCCCTAGGATGAGCTTGCGCCCACTCTAATGTTCAAAGGGAGTTGAAAGGACCACTTAAGAAGAAATTAAATTTTAATTGTATATCCCCGTATCTTAAGTAGAATCCCAACAAGAATGTTTCAGTCCTAAATAATTAACCATTAACCGTATCATACCCAAAAGAGAATTATTCCTTCCTTTTCCTCTACACCATCTCCAAGTGGAATAACTGGTGTAAACCATTAGGATAAGATCCTACGCCCTTGATAAATTATCCCTAAACTATCCCAAGAGGTAAACACATCTAAGATCACATTATAGAACTTGGATTAGTTTACCACACCCATGCTTCACTTTATCCTTTCATACTTTGAACTAATCAAAGTATTCAGACTTTTGCGGTTCATAAGGTAAACACATCCATACCTTCGAGTGATTATCAATGAAATCGATGAAACAGTCAAAACCTCCTCTTGAACGGATAGTCATAGAACCACACTAATAAAAGTAAACCATTTCCAACACATCTTTGAATATATAACTTGTGGATGTGAAAGGGACCTTGGTTATTTATCCTTTTAAATGGGATTCTAGACTATAAGTGTCTTTATTTCCAATGAACTCAATTATCCGTTTTAAACCAATCTTCAAATTCCTTTTAGAATAAAATAAGATATGCGTAAGTTACAAAATTGTGTTTGGTTATAGAAGGGAATTTTCTCTTTAATGATTTGTCCATTAAACTATTCATATCAATATTTAATAGCACTGGTGAGATAAACTTATAATGTGTAAATTATTTTCCAATGTACCGGAATATATAAAAAGATATCCTGATTTATATAATCAATTGAATATCTGTTCAAAACTGGAACCAAATGTTTTAAAACCTAGGTACATTAATTAATTTATCTGCATTAACTTTGTCTCTTAACTAAAATCTATAAGGATATAACACTACTAGTACCAGTGCCTTATTCAAATCGGCCATGATTAGGAAAATCTCTCTTAAACTAATTGCCTAGTTACCTCGAACCTTTGCAAAGAGTTGCAGTCCTGATTTGTGGTTCCCGAGTTTACATACTAGGATAATATAGATTGGACCATAAAACGTGTATTTTCTTTCAATACATAAACTATTACCATGTCCTTTTTCCTTATAAAGCAAGGAAAAATTGAACACCGTTGCTATAAAAGTGCTAACTACTTGTAGTGAGAATACATGACTTTCGAATATTTTACTACCATCGAGCAATATGAACCTTCTTAACCCAAACTGTTGTTCCTTGAGACATTTCCTCACCTCTTACTTCCCTTTAGAAAAAGAAGTAAAACTCTTCTCAAATAAGTAATACCAACCATTGACTACCGATTATCGTTACTTCGGGATTACGAAATGGTATTGGGGTTCCCCACCATTTATAATCCACAAAATCCTTAGTTCAATCAATGATGAAGATCATTTTAATAACATGATTCTTACTTGAGTGTTATTAACCAACATAAATGTCAAAAAATTCTCATCGGTCAATTATTTAAAATTAAAACGTTTATATAGAACTTCCCCGATGGCAAGACCGAACACATGTAAAACTTAATTTAAAAGAATTACCATATATTTTAAAATATCTTGATTTTGTGATTAAAACCTTTCGATGGGGGTCCAGATCAAGTTGGCACGAGGAATTAATCGCATCATAATTTTAAAATATTGATGAGAATTGTTGGTTTAAATAGTTAATTATCCCATTAAGTTAGAGCAATGTCCAATTAGATTTTCAGTCCTTGACACTTATTCCAGTTAAAACTTTAAGACTAAAATAATGAGAAAAGTTGAATTCATTTTGAAATCATATAATCATAAAATTGAAAAAATCAATTTCCTATTAAAAACGAGAATTAATTCGATTAAATTTTAAAGTGGCATCCCTCAACATTATAGTTGCCTAATGACATGAGATTTATCAATGGGATCTTAAATCACATCATCTTGAATTAGGCATATTATCGTCTTTTATTATGTTATCGTACATCTTATGAACATCTATTCAATATAATGAATAATCGAAGAATTTCGATCCCACTCCTAATGACTCTGATGAGGAGGATATCAAAAGTTGTGTCTAAATGTATACCTCGGTTCATTTATTGAAATCAAACCTGCTTGTGTAGAAATTCCCTGATGGGAGGACATAACTCACTCACATTCAATTTCAATAAATTATTACTTAAGAATTTTAAAATTTCATGATATCGTGATTAAAACCATCTCCGAGGGGGGGGGGGGGGGGGGTAGATTAATCTGACATTTAGGAATTAATCACATCACAATTTTAAAATACCGATGGAAACCATGGGATTATGTAAACCCCTCTCCCAATTAGTATTTTAATACTCGAGGGTGTTGAAAAACTCTTTATTTAATTCTAAAAGACTAATTCCAAATCCTTAGTAATTTCCAAATTACTTGCACACACTATATTAATTTTATAATAAGTACAACCATTTTTTCTTTAAAATAAAACTCGAAGATCAAAATTTAATTTATACCTTTAAATCAATTACCTGATTTAATTCAAATTAGAAAATAATAAATAAAATAGATTTTCAGAAAAAAATGATCTAAGCCGGTCTCAAAATTAAATCCATGTTGTCTATAAAACGAGTGCCCGTAATTAATCCGATTAACATGCCAAATTATGCAACATAATATAAAAAGACAACATTCAAATAATTAAATAAATGCTAACAAAAAATAAGGACAAAATCACCCATTTCTATCATGACACAAACTTCTTCTTGAAGTAAAACTCTTCAATCTCAAGAATCCTTGTTGTATAAGAAATCCCTTTGACTTTGAGTCCAACTTGAAGCATAATTCATCATAAACAAGAGTTCTAGAAGATCTCTCTTGTTGGAAAGTGATCCAACTTAGTCTGGAAAGGATACGCGGAAGAACCACTATGGAGACCTCGATTTACAATCGGGGTGTGGATCCTGTTTACCCTTATAAACAAAAGCCACAAACCCCAAGAAATTAAACCTTGGGGAACAAAATGCAAATAAGATAAAGAACCAAAAATGCAAAAAACAAACCCCCCAACTAGGGGTCCTTTAATTGCACGGTTAAAGACCCTAGCCCTTCGCGTGATTAAAGGGATTTGACCGCACTATAATCCCCTTCTTCTGTCATTATTACTAGATCTTGGGAGATATTTTCTCATCCATACACGTGCCTCCACCCCCTTTTCACCCTACACATTTCTTGTCCTTTAATCGCGTGGTTAAAGGATCCTTTTGACCGTGCGATCAAATGCCCTGCCTAGGCCTCTATAAAAGAGGTCCCCACCAACCTTTCCAAGCACCCCAAAAGCCGACAATGGTTCGATTTTCTAAACTTTCAATCCTTAGCACCTGAGATACTTGAGCTCGTTTTGAAAAGTCACAAAATAAGTTCGTACTCCAAAAAAATCGTTTCTCCCAAAGAGAAGCTCGTACACTTGAAAAGTCGCTTTCACCAAAATTCAGAACGAGGTTCGTACTTTTGAAAATTTGCCTCTGGGAGAAATAGAGGCAAACCCCTGCGCGCATTTTGTAAAAGTTGGAGCTTCTAAACGAAGCCCTGCTTGGCTAAATGGAGCTCTGTCCACCTCGGGCACCTCAAGTGTGGACAATCCCCCGGGAAAAATTCGGTTCACGCAATAAGGGTAAGGAAACTCTCCCGAATCTCAAGCCAAACACTCAACATATATATCTATATATATTGTGATAAACTATTCATACCTGTTTATATCTTTTAGCCTGACCACCATTTAGGGGACCAGGTATGCACTTTATGACGTTTATATTTTAAAGCCTAATTTTTAACCCAACACCTCTCTTAATTGAATCGACATGCTCATATGTTAAAAATGTTAATTTAAATGCCAAAAGTAAATACTAACATGAAAATATAACTATCAAAACCAGTCTCAGAAAAGTGTCAGTGAGCCGAGTCAACCCAAAACTTTGCATAATTCAAAGTCTAAAATCTAACTATTCCCATCGCTTCTCCGAGTGAATAAATATCGTACCCATAATGACATCCCCATATAGGTGTTTTTATATAAATACTTGTCAAACGTAGGCCTTCGATTAATGTATTTTTAATATATATAAGTACATCAATCAAACATATCGAAAATGCTATATTAAGGACTAGGCTCCGTAAATACCATAATGCTGTATATTTTATACTCGATATTCCGTCACCAACACCTGTAAATGCGTTCCATTTGTTACAACTACATTGGATTTAATGCCAAGTCCTCTTGAGTACGTAGGCACTATTCCAAAGTAAACTTGTGAAGATCAAGCTTTATAATATGTCTTGTGACATATTATCTATTAGGGATACATCCATCCCCAGTCCAAATAATCGAGTGACCGACCCAATGACTACGAAACCTTCAGAATTTTAGCCATGTCAATAAGAGATAATTAGATTGTCGGTGGTTTTTGGTCCACTCCAATACTAAATACACTATTCCCTCTACCTATACACCTTAGAACTGGACCGAAGGTTCAACAATAACTTCTAGATAGTGATCTCTCGACAGACATGAATATCTTTGTCAATAATTTTTAGGGTCAACTTATATTATGAACCTCTACCGAAGCTACCCTATGTCCTAAAAATATCTTCTCCCCCTTTCCAAGCCAAGTCCTAAACTTTTACACACATCACGTTGGAACACGTGAACAACCGAACTACGTAGACTTTAATCTCATGGCTACACAAGTATGTAGGCTCAATATCGAGTCTTTTTTGTGAGCATAAGCCTCGATAATATGTCTCTTGATATGTTATTCGTACATATATGAAACCATATCCTTTCTCTCATCCATTACCCCTTTCTAATCCAAATGAGATATCAAAGTATCTCAAATCCATGATCTCTCGTGCATACCCATAGAAACTTGCAAACAAATATACTACTATACATGATCAAATTACATAGGCTTTGATCCAAAGTCTTCTTGGTTATGTAGTTACGTAGCTACAATACCGAGCCCTTATCGTGAGAATGAGCTTTGACAATATCTCTCTCGGTATGTTATCACAAGATAAATGCATCCATCTCTCACATTACCTTTTATCTCTCCTCAAATGTCAAACGAGATATCAAACTATCTCAAGCCGTGAATTCTCGCACACACATTTATGCATGGATTTAATGGCCACTTATTACCCAAGTCAAGATTTCTCGGACACTTGCATGCGAACTAATGACCGTTTGTTATACAAGCATGAATTCATACACAAAAACTCTTGTGTACCTGCATCGGTCAAGTGATGTTCGTACACCTCTCACCGATACTATTTTTCTACCTAAGCGCCTATCCATGTTTTAAGGGATTCTCAACCTAAGGTCTTTAAACTAGTTCTAAAATACAAACTAATCAAATAATCTTAAGAGAGATAATAAACATATAATTAAGGAAGCATAAAGAACAAGTGGGGTACCTAATACCTTTTTCACTTGTAACCCGGTTCTCGAACCCACATAACAAGAATCTCTGAACCAACTGCACACTTAAACCTACTTTAGGATTAACTTAAAAGGGAAAACCCGAATATTTTGTTTATTTTTGTGTAAAATAAATTCACGACTTTGAACAACTGACAAAACCCTTTATCGCACTGAACACAAACTTATGACTAAGCCTAGGAACCAGGGATATACGACTCAAATTAGATATTGGGTCAAATACCTTCCAAGGTGAAATTCCTTTGACCCATGTCGAATCGATAACCCGACCTCAGGGGGGATGTGGCGAATAAGGAGAAAAACACCCCTGGACATCCACCGTGAACAAGTTCCCCCCGAGCGCATCACCAATCGAGGCCCACAATGCCATAGTGGCGACTCTGCTATGGATAAATCAAGAAACTGAACTATCATTATGCTTCCTTCCTCAATAAGCTTAATATCGCTCGTTCGCGTGACTACATTACGTAAATTTTAAAACTATTTAGCGGCCTTAGTTTAGAGTCCCTCAAAACGTAGATACATTCTTAGGTCCCCATGTATAACATTATAAATTTTCCCAAATGTATAGGTACGTGTGAAGGACCTCGTGATAAAATAAAAAAAATTATTTAAAAATAAAGATTACTTGCTTGCATCACGCACTTCATAGTCTTGATTTTCATATTGTTTAAACCCTATACCCTTGAGGCTAAAAGTGGCTAGCTAAAAAGGAGTTCGTACTTCAGAAAAGTTGTCTCACCCCAAAAGATGTTTATACTTCAGAAAAGTCTCTTCTCCACAGATAATTTTGTATTTCTAAAAAGTCGCTTCCCTGAGTGGAGTTCATACTTCTAAAAAGTTGCTTCCTCAGAAGGTTTGTCATCGATGAATATTCTCACTCTTTTCTTCCCGTCTGGTAGGTCATGCAACTTCTCTCTACATCCTAGAGTCTCAATGATCAGGAACATTTTAAGTTTTTTTAGTACTAGGGTATATTGAGTAGGCTTTCACAACTATTCAGTACTACGGTAAGTGGTTTCACATGTATATTAAAGGTTTCTCAGTCCAAACAACTCGACATATTATAATATATGACAATGAAAAGTGATCCACCAATCACCAAGTTGCATAGCCTTTTTGTATATAGAGAAAATATCTAGATACAGACCCCATTGTAAAAAAATAATAGATACTTACGGACCATTCTCTTTGATGAGAATCATTAAAAAAATTGTCAGATGAATGTAGGTTGGTCCAAAACCCCTAAGATTCTAGGATGAATAGTTTCCCTTGTTTAAGTGGATGATAAACAATATGAATTTGCAAGTTATTGATTTATTTCGAGAAAATAATAGACCACAGTTTATTGCTTCCTCACTCATTGCACGAAAAAAGAGAGATCACCCTTGTATATCTGCATCCAATAGTACTCTGTTCAATTCTCCCTCCAGAAGACATTACTGAATAAAATATATAAAAAAAATACCATCCACATACGGATAAAAACAAACAAAAGAATTACATCTAAAACATAATACATATGTGAGTCCTTCTCCCCTATGTATTGCCCTTCTGTCAACGAAAGCCTCGACAAAAGTGCCTTGAATTTTTCTATAGTTTCCATCATCAATAGAGAGACCAAACTAAGTTCTTACCTTGGAAAATCGAGTTCACACTCCACGTATCTCTTTAGTTTTTACCAACGAGCTCCTTACCCATGACCTTGAAGTCTGCTCCGCATTATGCTTCATGTCTATCGAAGAATATTAGGCTCTATCTATAATGGACTTGGTTTTGTGACAACTTAAGAACATCATCACCTCGCAGAATATCATGCATTACTAAATCAAGGCATTGGGTCTAGCATAAGTTTACTTTTAATAGTCCACTATTACACGGAGTTGAAGAGAATGTACTTCCTCCCCCATCATAAAAACTGGTACACCGTTGTACCACTCTCAGCACAACTTCCCTCTACTAATGCTGATGCCCTTCGCTGCCATGTACCATTTTAACCACATAGATACTTTGAACACTACCTATAGTACCTTAAGTATCTACACACGACCTTCTAAGGATCTTCGCAAGCTGAATCTGTAGCTCCACCACCAACCAACAAAGATGCTCCTCTACTTCCAAATCAGGAGAAAATACAGGTCTAATGTAAACTTTGTCTCCTTCAAGAATCCATCATCACGATACAAACCACATATGGGCTTATAAATAATAAGAATATGTTCCTCTATCTAGAAGCTCGATTGACAAAAAAATTCAAAATGTCACTCTTCAAAATGTACAAAAGGTTAGGCTACCCTCCGCGTAGTTATCCAATTACCTTATGCAGGTCCAAAATGTAGACCAAGGATTTCTAGAGAGTATATTTTCCTCCACTCTATCCGGAAGATCCTTTACCTAGTATATGGGTCTGAAACATGAGGGGATCGCCAAAACATGGGACGATGTATATCGTTCTTTCCTAAAGCATAATGAATACAATAAGGAACTTGGCATTACCCGTAAAGACTTGGAAATACGTAATCATAAGGCGGGAGAGACAGTTTGAACTTTTATCTCACGGTGGAGAGATAAAGCTGGTTAGATGGTCAACCACCCCTTGGAAAATAATCAGGTAGAGATCATGATCAAAAACCTCTGAAAGGAAGTACAAAATGAACTTAGCCTCATCTGTTTCCCTAATTTTAAAGCACTCAACCATATAGGGTGATTTTAGTTGGCAAAGCTACCAAATCTACTAAAGAACCTCACTGAGCTGTAAATCAGTTCTCTTCCCATAAAAACTCTCCCGAGCTTTTACATCTCACATCACCACTCTCGTGGTCAGCCCACAACCGAAATCATGTCCATTTTCCAATACTACCCAAAGCTATTATAGCCACCACTATTCCATTCTAACGGGTACCCTCTCCAAGTAAATTATAGATGTTCAAGATCCCCTCAGTCGAGTATATGATGCCTTGAGAATGGACGTTCACATAAAAACTATCAACTATAAACCACCCCTTCCATTCTCAGATAAGAACTTGCAGTCCAACTACCATTACTAGTTCCAACAAGGACATAATCACATTACAAATAATTATTGGTCCTTAAGATTTTCCATCGAAGACCTCATTAATGACGGGAGCCTAATCCCACCAAAACCAAATGTCACCACTAACCCCTACCATATCATCCCAACCGCCACCAACGCCTTATCAAACACTTCCATTTCGAACACCGACCCATCTACCCTGATAATACCCATTCATCAAAAATCGAGGATAAGGACATATTTACACTCCCAAACATCCACCCTCCCAGACATGACCTAAAAATCATATTTGAAACTAAGCCCACCATTGATTGTATGCCCTTTTTCATCATGGATATACACCTTGTGAAAATTAACCATTACAGCCTAGACTTTCTCCTGGCCACAGAGTTCATTCTTTCTAAAGAGCCATGGATCCTTTCTCCTTGTCTAGAGAAAATGGACCACTCAATTAAATTGTAGGAGATGTACAAAGAATCCCACCAAGAAACTAAACGTATCACCGCTGCTCTACCAATCCAATCTATCGAATGGGGAAGGTTGAATTATAAGGAACATATATTTCCCTTATAGATTCCGATGCATGCAACGACACCCACTCACAGATACCTTAAACTCTGAGAAGACGTGGAACCCCCAATTTTAATAGTCTTTTACTTTAAAATCAATTTCCTTGTTAAATAGATATGCGGAAGCGTTAGGTGATGATTCAATTAAACAAATACCAAATTTTAATTTATTTTTCAAAATAAAATTAAACCAAGTGAAATTAAATTAAGTCATTAAAACATTTTCACTTAAACATAATTAATTAATCCAAGTCCTAGAATTTGCCTAAGTCATATTTATCAATATTTCCAAATTAGGCCAAACCAGTTTTCATAATAGACTTGAATTAAATAAACATTACCCAAATTTAATTAGCACCAAATTAAATTAAGTGTGACAATTAAAACCAATTTTATCTTGAATTATCCTAAGCACGCGTTCTAAGTTATTATGCAAGATAAAAGTAAATCAATCACACTACGCCGCGATGTACGAGGAAAAACCCACAACGGAAAAAACCCTCGGACGACCCTAGCCTCAAATCCACTAAGTACGGAATTTACATTTATAAGACAGATGACTTACTTCCTCAACTCGAACCCTCTCAAGCCTTAACGCGTCTTCTTGTAACCACCTCTTCCTAGAGGATAATCACGGAGATCCAATGCGATCTCGAACTCACCGATCGGACAATAGGTACACTGTCAACCACACATGGTGCCTTTCACCATGTGAGAAAGCCGCAGCTACAAAAATTTTCTTCTCTGAGGGATTTAGAAGAAAACCCAAACAATCTCTTCAATTCGGTGTAGAGATAAACCCGGTGCCAAACTCCAATCAAGATGTATATATATGACCTTGGATAAATTAAACTATGGGTGAAAACTAGAGTGGTAGATGAATTTGTCTTTGAAAATTCTCACTCAAAACTTGATATTTTTCTCTTTTTGATTTTGCTCTAAAAACACTCTCTAGGAGTTAGAAGGATATGAAAAAGATTATATTTCAAAAATGATTCCCGCACATAGTTATGCTGTGAAAAGATAGTGGGGAAAGAAGTGGAGAACATGGGTAAAAACTGTCAAAAACTGCCAAAAACTGTTCCCGCCTGAAATCTCGTTCGAACTAAATCTTGTTCGAACGAGGCTTCTAACGAAGTTCCAGTGTGAACTCGTTAGAATCTCGTTGGAAATATCGTTCGAACGACATATCGAATGACATTCCAGTGGCCTATTCTGGGAACTCGTTGACAAACTCGTTCGAACGACATCTGGTTCAAACGAAAAACTCATTCGAACGACATATCGAACGAACATTCAGAAAGTTGATAAATTTCGATGTTAGCCCAGAAACATTATATACTTTATTTTAAAGTTTAATAAACCTAACACCCAAATAAACTTGTTCCAAGCTCCTATATATATAAATGCATTCATACCTTGGGAGCAATGGAACCACTATTGATGACGTAGAAATGAGGCACTTTAAACTCGGCATTTGATGAAGCTTTATACTCTTTGCCGCTACGTCTTCAACAAACTCTTCATAGGTTTGAATAGATTACAATTTAACACTATCCTATGAATAAACGTTTTTGTCCGGAATTGAGCCAAAACTATATTAAGACTCAATTGGAGAATTGTGTCCTTACAAATCTCCCCCTTTGGCTATTCCGAGACAAAAACCAAACAAAAATCCTAAAGGGCCGTCAAGCTCTACTAGAATCAAAACATCCCACCCAAACTTGACTCAAACCCAAGGATCAAACACTTTGCAGATAAAAGTTACCGCTTTAGAAGTATTCCTGCACACTTAAGCAAACTATCAAATGCATAGGGAAATTAAAATAAATACTCCCCCAAAATTAATTCTCACCTTTATCAAAACAATCTACCAAAGAAGGTCAGGACTCCCCCTAAGTTAAATCTCCCAAACTAGGTTACAATAGGATCATTTCTCCCCCTATCATTCTCCCCCTTTTTGTTAAGGAATAAAAAAGGATAAAATTAATTGAAACATGACGATGCATAAGATGTTTAGACCGTTAACGCATATGGGCGACAAAAGTTCAACTAATCCACATATAGATATGAATATCAACTAATATGCAAGAAAACGATACCAATATGATACATAAAGTATTAAGCATGTGATATCAAACAAGAATGCACCAAGATAGATACCACTAATGAAATATAGTCTTAGATGAACTAGTAAACAAGGCAAAGACAAACAAAATATCACACATATATATATATATATATATATATATATATATCAATGATGAACATGCACTTATATATAGATATAAACACACAAATGACACAAAATACGCTAAGTTTAGCACACTCGTATGGCAAAAATGTTTCATATGGAAACGAAAGTGTAGGGGTGTGAACTAGCAACAATTAAATTTAGACCCAAACACTTAAACAACGTTCAGGAGTTCTCATTTGATTGCAAACTTTATCACATTTGAATATAACCTCATGTGACAATATAAATTGAACTCAATGAACAAACATACACAATGCATACAAGCTTAGATTTTTGATGATTCTACAAACCAAATAGAGTCATGACAATAAAGAGAACTAAGATAAATGGACATTATGAAAACCGTTGATATACCATCCATTCTCCCTCATTAAGCATATATATTCTTTTGCTTTTGAATGAATATATCAAATAAACATAGGCCTTGTCAATTATTTTTCTTCTTGATGCCATATTCTATTTTTAGGCCTTTGGACCACGTATTTCTTTTAGGTCCATTCAAACGGTGGCTTACTATCGCAAAGGATAATAAATCCTTTCGGATCCCTTCCCCGTGCACATTTATACTTTTTTTTTATTTCTCACAAATCTCACGTGCAACGGATTTTGACATGCACTAGTCCTCCTAGGTCATAAATATGTAGATGACAAGATTGGTAGTAGAACACCTCACAAAGCTCAAATATAACATGTGACATTTTAAATTTCAAATGAGCTCGTGCATGTGTGAAAAGAGGCATATAAAAATAGAATCCATTTAAATCAACACAAAATCCAACTACTCCATGTAAGCATGGTAAAGAACATAATAAGGATTGTCAATCTAATCCAAAAGTTCTAGCCACATGGGAGCGTAAAAGATGGAGTTCTAACACAAGTATATGCCACTTAAAGTGTGTCAAACGAAAATACACACAAAATAAAATCTTTTTGAGTTTTTGACATTTTTTAACCAAAAATAAAAATATTTACTCAAAAGGACAAACAAAAATCATTTGTATTTTTCATTAAGCTTGAATTACTAAAAATTAAAACACAAATTATAAACAAAAATCTTTATGTATTTTTCAATTAATGCAAACAAATAAATATAATACAAAAAGATAAACAAGTCATAATTTCTAGCATGTGATATGAAATAAGGCAATGACTAGAAAATGATTAAACAAGCATACAATTAGCATAATGATATATCATGAAGTACAAGTGCTAAAGTATGCAAACACTAGCACATTCATCCTTTAGATTTAGCAAGAGAGGAAGCATGTGAAAGTAAATGAGAATCAAAAACCATATTTTGCAAGGCAACCAAGTCGGATTTCCTAACCCAAATTGATGAAGAATGACTATCTTGGGGTGTAGGAATTTTAACTACCTTGGTTGATTTACGTTGGGATTTTCTAGGAATTCGTTTAAGATCAATTTTTTTTTTCTAAGATGCCCTTTTCGACCACAATGAGCACAAGTAAAAACACGTCGAAAATTAGTACCTAAGGAGTGATCTCTAAAGGTTTTCCTAGCCGATTCTCTTAAAACATTGGTTTTGACTTTTTGAGTATATTCATTACAAGTATTGAAGCCTAAACCACACATGTCATTTTTAATTTGGACCGTTCCTAAGATTTTATCTAATTTTTTTGAACGACACTCCAAATCAAATTTGACATTACTAGAGTCTTTTAATTTATTTTGCAATTCTAAAATTTTAGACTCTAATAAAATGTTTCTCTCTTCAAAAGCAAGTAGCTCCTTTTTCAAGGTTTCCATTAATCCCCTAAGGCTATCTGTCTCGCCTTCTATGTATTCAAGGTTCTCTAGAAGATCTATCTCACGTGTCCTAAGGTCTTCTATTAATGCACTCTCATCAACGACCTTGGCACGCTCTCTTAAACTAGCTTCTAACTTCAAATTATCTCTTTTTAGTTTAATAGATTCATCAAATAATTCTTAAAAAGTAGCTTGAAGCTCACTAACATCAACCTCATCATTTTCACTCTCTCTCTCTCTTGTTCACTCTCACTAGCATAAAAAATAGGGGATTCATAAACTTTGACCAAGGAAGTGTCATGAGTTTGAATATCTTCATAGGAAGATTCATTATCGGAGCTCACATGACAAGCCATAAAAGCCACAAAGTTGGGCTTAGTGGGGGAATCGGTTCCCTCTTCCTCATCACTATCACTAAGGGTCGCATTATATGAAATGGGTCGCTTACCCTCTTTCCTTAGTTTAGTGGGGCATTCAGAAGCCCTATGGCCATACCCTTCACAACCAAAACACCTATTTGACTGGTCCCTATTTACATTTTCGTTACAAGATTTAGGGATCCTTTCGGCTTTGTCATACTTAGAAGTTTCAAATTTCCTAAAATCATTTTTGAATTTATCTTTGTTAAATTTAAGAAAATTTCTAAATTTACGGGCAAACAAGGCCATGTCTTCCGAGTCACTATTACTATCGCTCTCTACTACTTGTTTGACCTCTTTTCGAGCTTTTAAAGAAATGCCCTTTTCTATTTTCTTTTCAGTTTTAGAGGGAAACATGTCTAGTCCATAGGTTTGTAAATCACCTACAAGCTCTTCTAATTTCGTAGAGGCTAAAGTTAGTAAATAATTTAAAACAGTCACTTTTGGGATAAATCTATCGGGAAGGGACCTTAAAATTTTCTTTATAACTCGGTTGTCGAGTATTTTCTCTCCCAAGTTAAAAGATGAATTAACAATGTCTGAAAGTCTAGCATAAAATTCATCAAAAGTTTCTTTTTCATTTATTTTGATGGTTTCAAATTGAGTGGTGAGGTTTTGGAGTTTAGAAGCCTTAACGACACTAGTTCCTTCATGAGTTAATTGTAATATATCCCAAGCGTCTTTAGCGGTTTCACACGTCATAATACGTTTGAATTCTTCTGGTGTGACCGCGCTAAACAAGGCATTTAAACCTCGGGAATTAAAATTTGAAAGTTTAAACTCATTTTCAGTCCATCTATCGGCCGGTTTGGGAACACGTTCATTTTCTATCAAATGAGTTGGTGGAGACCACCCGTTAACTACAGATAACTAAACTCTCTCGTCGATAGATTTTAGTGCCAATTTCATTCGCGCTTTCCAGTACGCGTAGTTAGAACCATCGAAAATAGGAAATTTTGAGAATGGGGAAAAATCCATTTTAGCCAAAAATTATTTAATGGATCTTTAACAAAATAATTTATCGCTTTGGCTCTGATACCAATCTGAGAAGACGTGGAACCCCCAATTTTAATAATCTTTTACTTTAAAATCAATTTCCTTGTTAAATAGATACGCAAAAGCGTTAGGTGACGGTTCAATTAAACAATTACCAAATTTTAATTTCTTTTTCAAAATAAAATTAAATCAAGTGAAATTAAATTAAGTCATTAAAATTTTTTCACTTAAACATAATTAATTAATCCAAGTCCTAGAATTTGCCTAAGTCATATTTATCAATATTTCCAAATTAGGCCAAACCAGTTTTCATAATAGACTTGAATTAAATAAACATTACTAAAATTTAATTAGCACCAAATTAAATTAAGTGTGACAATTAAAACCAATTTTATCTTGAATTATCCTAGGCATGCGTTCTAAGTTATTATGCAAGATAAAAGTAAATCAATCACACTACGCCGCGATGTACGAGGAAAAACCCACAATGGGATAAAACCTCGGACGGCCCTAGCCTCAAATACACTAAGTACAAAATTTACATTTACAAGGCAGATGACTTAGTTCCTCAACTCGAACCCTCTCAAGCCCTGACGCGTCTTCTTGTAACCACCTCTTCCTAGCGGATAACCACGGAGCTCCACTACGATCTCGGATTCACCGATCGGACAATAGGTACACCGTCAACCACACATGGTGCCTTTCACCATGTGAGAAAGCCGCAGCTAAACAATTCTTCTTCTTTCAGGGATTTAGAATAAAACCCAAACAGTATCTTCAATTCGGTGTAGAGATAAACCCGGTGCCAAACTCCAAGCAAGATGTATATATATGAACTTGGATAAATAAAACTATGGGTGAAAACTAGAGTGGTAGATATTTGTCTTTGAAAATTCTCACTCAAAATTTGATCTTTTTCTCTTTTTTATTTTGCTCTAAAAACACTCTCTAGGAGTTAGAAGGATATGAAAAAGATTATATTTCTAAAATGATTCCCGCACATAGTTATGCTGTGAAAAGATAGTGGGGAAAGAAGTGGAGAACATGGGTAAAAACTGTCAAAAACTGCCAAAAACTGAAATCTCGTTCGAACGATATTTTCCTTCGAACGAAATCTCGTTCGAACGAGGCTTCTAAAGAAGTTCCAGTGTGAACTCGTTAGAATATCGTTGGAAATATCGTTCGAACATAAGGTTCGTTCGAATGACATATCGAACGACATTCCAGTGGCCTATTCTGGGAACTCGTTGGCAAACTCGTTCGAACAACATCTGGTTCGAACAAAAAAACTCATTCGAACGACATATCGAATGAACTTCCGGAAAGTTGATAAATTTTGATTTTAGCCCAGAAACATTATATACTTTATTTTAAAGTTTAATAAACCAAACACCCAAATAAACTTGTTCCAAACTCCTATATATATATATATATATATATATAGATAAATGCATTCATACCTTGGGAGAAATGGAACCACTGTTGATGACGTAGAAACGAGGCACTTTAAACTCGACATTTGATGAAGCTTTATACTCTTTGCCGCTACGTCTTCAACAAACTCTTCATAGGTTTGAATAGATTACAATTTAACACTACCCCATGAATAAACGTTTTTGTCCGGAATTGAGCCAAAACTATATTAAGACTCAATTGGAGAATTGTGTCCTTACAAACTCATTCTTTATCAGTCATTCATAGAAGAATAGATGTGCCACATCCACAAGTCACTAGAGGGAAAAACCCTTGATTTTAGTTCCTCAGTACACTAGTCTTCGGGTACAGATGAGAAAACATGACACTCAACATAGCAAAGACGATCACATGACTGGAGGTACCGATCTCATCATCAAATGTTGTAGGAAGAGGAAGAAAGAGTGCAAGACCATGTTGCTTATAAGGACATTGCTGGGAGGCAGAGTTAAGATCCAACCTCAGGCTGGCAAAATACTTTCCTCACCTGAGTTTATCTAGATAAAGATAGAATCATATTATAGAAAACTAATGAATCATGGCCACCCAAGTAATGCTCAACATTGAGTAAGACAGACAATGAGGAATTCCCGATCGACCCCCTCTCAAGGAAGTTGAACCTAAAGTTCGCTCCAAATTCACCATCCATATGATGAAAACAAACACAAAAGGTGACATCGATCCTTCTTGATTGATAGCTTTGAAGCCTTGGATAAAACTCACAATGAGAAACACTTCTTCCAACAAATCAAATCCTACTCCAAGACCTTCAACCTCTAATCCTGAAAAGATTTACTGCACGCACTGCCATAGTAGGGCATTACAAATTGCTTTGACCATTTCTTAATCATTGAAGGGAACATATCGCCAACATCTGGAGAATACTATGTAATCAACCCCTAAATCTGGGAAATGATGACATAATGGGACTACTCCCCAAGGAAAGAACTTGGACTTTACGAGTAAGGACTTGTATCCTTGGAGGATCCTAGCATCTGCGATTATAATTTTGGGGTCAGGTAGAGAGCTACTATAAAAGAGCTTGACTGAATTGAGAAAAATGAGCATTTGACCTTCCATATGAAGAAGGGATGCCAAACTACAAACAGTTTACAGTCGAATCTATTGTTCAAAAAAAATTCTTAAACAACAAGGGAGAGCTCAAGCATCCCAATGTCGACATATACCAAAGCATCCGACCTACTGGATTGGAATATTTACCCATGGAAATATAAAATACCATCTGCAATTATATAGAGATCGATCCTAATCCTTCTGAAGTTAGTATGCCTAGAGAAGATCCTATTGATCTCTACAGTGATCTTGACCTATTTATTTTACAATTAGCAATTGACCTCATTGTACTTGGAGTACCCCCTGGGATCACCACTAAACAAATATAATACTCATTTATAGGGACATTAACCTGCATTTCGATCATATAGTTGGTATAATAGAACTTGAAGACGATATGACTCACCATGGTCGTCCCCCACCAAAAGGTCCCCCTCTTGAAGATATTCGTCCACTGTCGAGATAGAATTGGTCAACCTTTCTGCCCATAACCACGCGCATGGAATGTTTGATAGTCTGCAGTATGTAGTGTCCGCACTAGCTCATGCCAAAGTTGTCAAAGAGTTCTCACGTTGGGAACCAAAATACACTGAATACCACTACTAGTATGAAGACATCTTTTATGAGGCTGCCAGCATTGTGAGAAAGATGAACCCAAAAGAATCTAAAAGATCCTCTGATAAGGAAGAGCATCACGAGACTGCCTTTGATAACAACATTTGGTCAGGATCATCCATGTCTACGAAATCATCAATTGATACGCCTAACTCGACAAACAAACAAGTCCTACCTATAGTACTCTGACACCCCACCTAATTAATTACCGGGTGATTAGTCCTTAATTAATTAATTTCAGAATATCAAGTTGGTTCAGATAATGCATCACTGTCGAAAACTCAAATTTTAATTTAATAAAAACTAAACACCTAATATTTAAAAAGGGTGATGTCCAAATTTTTATCTTGACACTAACTAATATAAAAAAGAATACCAACTAATACCGTGCATCACAGTAATATAAATAAAGTCTAACTGAAGTAAAATAAATGACTGGAGTAAAACACATCCAGATACAATCCCATACAATAAATCTAATAAAAGGAAATCAAATCTAAGAGAGGATTTAAAACAACTAAATCTCTGAATGTAAACAGAAGAAAGGACGACATGTCCAACATAATAGATAACTAAAAAAGGGAGAATAGGCTTAGTCGTCTACTAGCAATTATCCTGCATCTTTCACAGCAGCTACAACACGACAACTGAATAGAGTCTTCTAAGGCTGGTGTCCCTGTGGCTAGCCACCTATAAATAAGGGAGCAGTAGAACGATATACAGAAAAATGGGTTAGAGCCCGAGTTGAAAACAGTTTAAAATAGCAAGTGCTTAAATTGACTCAATTAGCACAGTTATTATTCAAGTTAACTTAGCGTACTCACTTGATATACTTACCCATCGATCTAGTGTGGACGCCTAACGAGCCTAACTACCCATACTAGTTGTTGATACAAAATTTAGTCTGCTGACGTGGACCAATCACTTGAAGACACGTGTCAACCTACGTGGTAAATACAAATACTTTAGACGAGCAACTTAAGCGTACCGAGCAACTCAAGCGGTCCGAGGTACTTAGTGTGCAGAGCATCAGAATGAAAAGACAACTACGCATTAAATGTGCATTATTATCGTACAGATGTATATGTCTACTAGATAACAGTGCATTACCCTTTCATATGTACAGCCTCAAGGCTATAAATACATTGTAACTTCCTCATAAGAAGGGAACTTTGGATCTCTTGATAAACCTATTATCGAGATTCCAAATAAACAGTCAGCAATACAAAAACAGTGGACGTAGGCCATTTTCATCAGGCTGAACCACTTTAAAAATATTTTGTCTTATTAATTTCTTTATCTGTGATTGATTAATTAGAGATAATCTAATTTTTTACATCAATAGATTGACACCGTCTGTGGAAAATGACTGTACTTAGCGTTTTTCACCAAAACAATTCATCATCAATGGCTGATAGTCCGGAATCCAGTAATCGAAACACTGGGGTCCCTCCAAACCCTTCTACTCCCCCAAATTTTTAAGATCTGGCTGGCATAATGGCCAATTTAGATCAAGGGAAAACGACCATACAAGAAACCATGCGTCAACTTATACAAACTGTTCAAGGTGGAGTGCCAGCCTAATCAGGACAACGAAGTGTTCAAAGAAATACCCATTTGCCACCTTTAAGAACTAGAAGAACGTTATTCCTAGAGGCCTCTCAATCTAGACATACTGACTCATATCGTACTGAAGGATCTAATGATCCTTCGTATCAACCAGGACGGACTTCATCAGTACGAGCTACTGATTCCCACCGAAGTGTCACTCTCACGCCAGAAAGGACTAGTGCTATAGAGAGGTTGAGTAGAGTATCTCCTTTTGATCGATTGGGCCCTAGGAGGAACATAAGTACTCCTAGGATTACGTCGAGGAACTCTCAATGACCATCCGACTTAAGGGAAGGCTCTGTCCAATCACGCCCAGCAGTCCATAATGAAAGGTCCTAAGATGAAAACTCAACGCGATCAGTTGCTCGAACAAACCGAGGTGGGAAATGATGCATGGAAAGGCTCTATTCAAAGGTTAGAAGACCGATTAGGGGAAATGGCCAAGGCCAAGAATCCTCTATAAAGAACTTTTGTCCAAGGGACACCATTCGTACAAGCAATTGTGGATTTTCCCACACCATAAAAATTCAAAGCTCCTATGGTGACACCTAAATACGATGAAAAAACTGACCCTGTCCTTCATATAGAACAATACCAAGCTGCTGTCGACATCTATGCGGTTCCAGATGAGATGAGATGTAGGGCGTTTTCAGGAACTCTCATCGGGTCAGCCCAGATATGGTACAACAACCTTCCTCAGGGGAAGATTGCGACTTTCCTTCAACTGGCAGAGCTATTCATAGGGAATTTCAGTTTTGGATCAAAATTAGTTAAACGAGTAGCACACTTACTAAGTGTTAGACAGATGCCAAAAGAAAGTACTAGGGACTAAATTACTCATTTCAATAACGAGAAGCTTGAGGTAATTGATTACGAGGAGAAAATAGTAATTACTGCTCTGATGAGTGGGCTGTTGCCAGATAAGTTGTACTACACTTTGGCCAGAGATCCGCTTAGGACCATGGCAGAACTGATGGCAAAAGCAACCAAAATCATGAACGCTGAGGAAGCCATGGATGTGAAGAAGAGTACAAACACTAAGGAGACCAAGGTTGAGGCTGGTAAAACTGAGAAGAATGATAAGAAGAACAATGGTGGCAACAAGCAGTCAAAAGGTAAGCAAGCACTGGAGCAGATGAGGAAGTATGGAAATTATACTCCCTTAAAAGTGGACATAAATCACATTCTGGAGGAGATCAAGAACAGTGAAGAGCTAGCCTGACCAGGGAAAATGAAGGCAGATCCTGACAAAAGGGACAAGTCCAAATATTATAAATTCCACAAAGACCGTGGTCACACAACCAAACGCTGCATAACTCTCTAGAATGAAATTGAAGCACTCATCAGACGAGGAAAATTAGCTAAGTATGTTGATCGCCAAAATGGTGGAAAGCCCAGCGACCGAGGAAGGCAAAGATCTAAATCTCCTCGTCGAGCAAAAGAAGATAAGAAGAGAAACCACGAAGATGATCCAGAAGATGACCTCGATCTCCCCAAAAGATCGAGATAGCCAGAGCGTGAGGTATTTTTAATCCATTTTGGGTCATTTGAATGTAATGTTATTACAGGTGGAGATGCAGGAGGTGGAGATCTGAATGCGGAGAGAAAAGCTTACCTCAATGAGGCTCAAGCTTGCTCGTACATACAACGAATAAATTTGGCTGAAGATGATCGCCCGAGGAAGGTGAATAAGGACAAATTGGTCATTGGTTTATCTAAAAATGACCTGGCAGGTGTACAATATCCTCATGATGACCCATTGGTAATCAAGATGAGAATGAAGAAAGTAGTGATTTCATGACTACTGGTGGATAATGGTAGTTCTACAGACATCATGTTCTACCCATGCTTCGACAGTTTGAATTTGAAGTTAGCCCAGTTGGATCCCTATCATAGGCCTCTCCTCGGTTTTACTGGCAAAAAGGTTTTTCCACTTGGGACGATCAAGTTGGATATGCTTATTGGTACATGGACATCTTATCGAACAGAAAGAGTACACTTTTTCGTAATGGATAAAAATGTCCAATAAGATTACAATATCATCATGGGAAGGGTAGGTTTAAAGAAGTTCGAAGCAGTACCATCTACTGTACATCAATGTTTAAAATTCCAAACCAATTTTGGAGTAGGAGTGGTGAAAGGCGACCAAAAAGTAGCTCAGGAATGCTACTACTCATCTGCTCAATAAGAGGAACGCGAAGAATCCAGTAGGAAGACTACTACCTATCAAGTGGATGAAATAGAAGATGCAGAGATTGAAACATTAGACCCTCGTGAAGGTCCAGGTCATGGAAGCTATCGAAAGTATCATTCTGGACGACGAGCACCCAACGAACAACCCAAATTGGTGCGTCATTGGGTGAATCGATAAAAAAGGAACTGATAGCATTTCTAAGGCGTAAAAAATGGACTTTTTCATGGAGTCATGAAGACATGCCAAGGATAGACTCGAGTTTCCTGTGCCACGAGCTCAACGTGAACAAGGAGATCAAGTCGGTGAAGCAGCGAAGAAGGGTGTTCAGCCCTGAAAAGAACCAAGCTATACAGGAAGAAGTGGAGAAACTGCAAAAAGCTTTTTTTATTGAGGATGTCAAATATACTGATTGGCTAGCAAATGTGGTGATGGTGAAAAAGAAAAACAATAAGTGGAGGATGTGTGTGGACTTCACTGATCTTAATAAAGCCTGCCCAAAGGATCATTTTCCTTTGCCTCGAATCGATCAACGGGTGGACGCTACTTTGGGGCACGAATTGTTGAGTTTTATGGATGCTTATTCTGGTTACAACCAAATTAAAATGAAGCCCGAGGATAGGGAAAGTACCTCTTTTATCACCCCTAGGGGAACTTATTGCTATAATGTTATGCCTTTTGGACTTAAAAATGCAGGTGCGACATATCAACGACTAATGAATAAGGTGTTTACAGAGCAAATCAGTCATAACATGGAGGTTTATGTTGACGATATGCTGACGAAGAGCAAGAAAGCTGCTAATCATCTAGTTGACTTAGGTCAGACCTTTGATCAACTAGAGAAATATCAAATGAAGTTGAATCCCACCAAATGCATATTCGGAGTACGAGAAGGCATGTTTCTAGGATATATTATTAACCAACGAGGAATCGAGGCGAATCCTAAAAAGATCAAATCCCTATTGCAGCTGCGATCTCTAACTACGAAGAAGGAAGTGCAAAGCCTCACAGGGCGAGTCGCAACACTCAACAGGTTTGTGTCACAAGCAACAGACAGATGTCTCCCATTTTCCAAAATCCTCCGAAAAACTTTTGAGTGGAATGATGAATGTGATAAGGTCTTTCAAGAATTGAAGAAATATCTGGGGACACCTCCATTATTATCTAGACCAGTGATGGGAGAAAGATTATACTTGTATCTAGCAGTTTCAGAGAATGCAGTTAGTTCGGCATTGATAAGAGTGGAGGACGAAGTCCAAAAATCGGTCTATTACACCAGCAAGGCTTTCTAAGGAGCAAAGATCAGATATCCAAGGTTTTAGAAATTGGCACTGGCACTAATCGAAGCGAGCAAAAGGATGAGGCCGTACTTCCAAGCCCATAATATTGTGGTGTATACTGATATGCCATTGAGACAGGCTCTGCATAAACCATAGAAATCAGGAAGATTGATGTACTGGGCAGTAGAACTTGGTGAATATGATATAGTTTATGAGCCTAGATCGTCACTTAAGGGGCAGGAAGTAACAAATTTTATAGCAGAGTTTACTCAATCTGATACCTCTGAAGAACATGAGTTTAATACAGACCAACCCGTGGATGTTACGGGATCATCAAATTTCAACCCCGACCAACCTCCATCCGTGGACAATTAAGAGAAGATAATCAACGACCAGCGAGAAGTGTTGGGGGAAGACAAAAGGAAGCATCAAATATTTCACCGAGGAGCTCTGTCTGATCAAGAGTTTGATAATAAAGTACCTATGTGGAATCTGTATGTGGATGGCTCTTCATGTACTACAGGCAGTGGAGCAGGAATTATCTTAAACAGTCCAGATGAGATTGATATGGAGTATGCTCTGTGCTTTCAATTTAAGGCTTCTAATAATGAGGCTAAATATGAAGCTATGATCGTGGGTCTAAGTCTGGCTAAAACCATGAAGGCAGAGTAGGTCGTTGTATTCAGTGATTCATAGTTAATCGTAAATCAAATTCTGGGGGTGTATGCAGCAAAGGGGGAATTAATGGTCAAGTATCATGCAAAAACAATGGAGGTTGTATCGAGTTTTACTGCAGTTCAGTTGATTAGAATACCGAGATTGGAGAATGCAAGAGCATACGCCCTAGCTCGGTTAGCATCAGCCACACGCACCGAGCTACGAAGAACAATCCCAATAGAAGTCATGACTGGTCGGAGCATAGACGAAGATTTAATGATGAATTTCATCACCCTTTACTTGGGACCTTCCTGGATGGATCCCATCAGGGCCTATATCGAAGAAGGGATTCTGCCACCTGATAAACTCACAGCTAAGAAACTAAAGTTTAAAGCTGCTCGTTATGTATTGACGAGTGGTATTTTGTACAGAAGAGGAGTTATAGCAGGATTACAAAGATGTGTCCATCCCTTCGAAGTTAAAGACTTAATCGAAGAGGTTCACGAAGGGTACTGTGGAGCCCATGTAGCAGGTCAGACGTTGTTGCAGAGGATAACAACACAAAGGTATTACTGGCCAACGATGAGAGCTGATTGCGCAGATTGTGCCAAGAAGTGCGATAACTGCCAACGTTTCTCTTCCATACGAAGAACTCCCCTAGCATTGTTAACACCCATCACGTCCCCTTGGCCATTCGCCATGTGGGGGATAGACTTAGTTGGGCCACTTCCAACGATCAAGGGAAGATTCAAATACCACGTGGTTGTTGTGGATTATTTTACTAAATGGGTGGAAGCTGAGCCTCTCATTGATATGACATACGACAAAGTCTATCAATTTATTTGGAAGAATATTATTTGCAGATATGGTCTGCCAAATGCATTCATTACTGACCATGGAACCCAGTTTGACAACGAGGAGTTTGCTGCATATTGTTATCAATCCAATGTACTTAAGATCCATTCTACACTAGGCCATCCCCAGAGTAATGGGCAAACTGAGGTGACAAACAGAACGCTACTGAATGGTTTGAAAAAATGACTGGATGATGCAAAGGGAAATTGGATTAATGAGCTACACTCTGTGTTGTGGGCTTATCGCACTACACCACGAACGACAACGGGAGAGTCTCCATACATGTTGACATTTGGAAGTGAGGCTATCATACCTGCTGAATTGGGTCTACCCACATATAGGGTGCTTAATTTTAATTCTCCTATCAGTGACTTGATGAGAATATTAGACCTGGATATACTCGAAGAAGTTAGGGAAGAAGCAGCAATCAGGAATGCAACATATCAACAATGAACAACTTTGTTCTACAACAAAAGAGTGAAGAAGTGTAATTTGAAGGAATGGGGTTATGTGCTGAAGAAAGTGATCCAAAAGCATAACAAACTGGAAGCCAACTAGCATGGACCTTATAGAGTAACATAAGTTGTTCGTCAAGGGACATATATAATTGAAACTTTGGAAGGAGAAGAGTTCAAGAATGAATGGAATGCAGAGCATCTGCTCAAGTATTATCAATAGATAAAATTCCTATGTAACACAATACTTTTAATATGAATAAAGTGATTTTTCTTCTTTTGTTGAATTTTTTCCGGAATATTAGTGCTACACACTACACAAACCTAAATCCAGAGAGCAGCATACCGCCAATCTGATTGATCGGCAAATCAATTACCACTAACTCCGGTTGGTCGGGAACTCAATACCACCAGCTTCGGTTGGTCGGCAAATCAATTACCACCATCTCCGGTTGGTCGGGAACTCAATACCACCAAATTTGGTTTGTCGGCAAATCAATTACCACCAACTCCGATTGGTTGGGATCTAATTACCACCAACTTCGGTTGTTCGGGAACTCAATACCACCAAATCCGGTTGGTCGGAAAATCAATTACCACCAACTCCGGTTGGTCGGGAACTCAATACCACCAACTCCGGTTGGTCGGCAAATCAATTACCACCAACTCCGGTTGGTTGGGATCTCATTACCACCAACTCCGATTGGTCGGTAACTCAAAACCACCAACTCCGGTTGGTCGGTAACTCAATACCACCAACTCCGGTTGGTCAGCATCTCATCACCACCAACTCTGGTTGGTCGATAAATCAATAAACACCAACTCCGGTTGGTTGGTACCAAACTAGACAAGAAGCTGGACGACCTCCTGGGGCATCCACTGTCTAGGCAACCAAGTAATCCATACGAGATTACTATAACTAAGAAGGAACATGGGATGAAAATCATTCCATTGCTTAGGCCCAAAGAGTGACAAGTCACTATAATCAAAAAACAAATGGGATGAGTATGGTATATATATATATATACTTATTCACCAACCAACAAACCAACAAACAAGGACATTCTACAAATTATTTTGAAGAAAAATGAAATTGTCAAAGAGTAAAAATTTCTTCATTAAAATCAAGTAGATTACATATGATATGAATTTTGATTCATTACATAAACATATCCTATTCTATGGGTTTCTTTCCCTCTGTTTTTGAAATAGGTTCTACCCCAGCTGGAGGATCATCTAATGCATAAGGGGAATTTATAAAGTTTAGATCTCGCCGCATTCTAACATTCATTATAGATGGTTGATCAAGCAAGTGTTCTGGACGAGCTATCTCAAAGTTTGCATGAAGACTATAATCACCCAGATACTTAGAAATCAGGCATCGAGGAATTGCACGAGCAGAAATCCAACTAATATCAAGCTTAAAAGGAGGCACGGGAAAATCGAGCACTCCAGGATCATAATAATCCCATAAGTAGTGTTCTTGCTCCAATTTTAGCACACACATAGCGTTCAACCATCCCTGCTTATACCCCTCATTATTCGACTGCTGCAAACGAGCATCAAGATGATATAGAGCTTCATTATACCCAGCCATCCAAAATTTCCTAGGCTGTTTGTGAAATTGATAAGTTAACCTCTCAAGTTGCTCATGGAGTTTCTTCACCAGAATTTATTTACTTTCTAGAGCAGAACTTTAATTAGAGAGTTGCTCGGTGAAGCTCAGAATCTTCTTAGACATTTCTCCCAAGGCTTGGTTCTTCACAATCAACTGAACGACTTGATTCTCTAAAGCCGACTGATTTCTCTCTTCTTCAATGGTGACCCGACCAGCCCTTGCTTGTCCACGAGAAGAAGATCTTGCTCTACCACGAGTAGATGTGGAGGGTCCAGCTCGTTTCAAAGTTTCTAACTCATCTCGTAAGTTAGCATTTTCTACCTCCAAGAAGGAAAAACCTTCATCATTAATGGGGATCAAGGCTCCCGAGGAAGAGGCAACAAATTTGAGTTATTTTATTTCCTCCTACAAAGCAATGTTCTCATGCTCCAACAACTTGGCGATATGTATATGCTCTTCAATTTCGAGCTTCAAAACACTCTCCTTTTTCTCATGAGCAGAAATGAACTTGTCATATCCCTTGTCAGACTCAATTGTTGGTACTTTTTCTCATAGCCTTGATGCAGAAGTGTAGCAGATTCTTTGTATTGCTGTTGGATTTCCTCGATCGTTCCTTGAAGATCTTTAATCATTTCATAATAAGACACATTGTTGGCAACAGCACGATCGAGCAAGCACTTCAGGTATTGATAAGCATCAATTGCTCATTCAGAGTCATTTGGTCCAAGAATATCAATGATTTGAGACTCATTAAGGTCTGTATGACCAGATTTGAAATAGTCATTGTATTTCCTCATCAACTCTGTATCATGAGCTGATAAGAGTTCCATCCTGGCCACAAACTAGCAAAGGAAAAATGAAAAACAAAATCAACATCAACAATAATGCGAACAAAGCAAGTAAAAGAGAAATTCAAGACGAACAACAGAAGTTCAAATTTTATTCATCATGATAAAGGAAAATATAGTTCAAAGTTACATTCAACAAAATAGCAAAACAAAAGACCCGAACAACTTTACACCTTTTCCTTATTTCCTAGGATTTCTTCAGATGGTTTGGATGAAGGGGTTGGTTGCTCGGAGGGTAAGGGCAGCTGCTTGGTAGATGTGCTAGTTGGTTGGAATTGCTCATAAGGTTGAACAATAGAGACCTGCTCTCCTGTCATCATAGAAGATTCATCTGAAACAACTTCATCTTCTTCTTCTTCTCCAGGAGAAGGGGGAGGGACATGAGTATGCTGCTGGAACAACTCAGAATTCTCAGCAATCTTCAACTCCTTCAAGGCTGCCACCCATTTATCCCTAAAATATTTGACACTGGCATACTCCATCTGAGAAGACATAACAGCCAGGCCCTTGTTCCAACCCTTGTCCCAACCAGCACTGAAGGATTTTTTAACTGCAGCTTGCCTTTTTACCCTCTCCGAGGAGGTCCTTTCCCTAAGGAGCTATTCGGCAGACTTCAATTTTTCCTCCATCTCTGTTTTATGTTACTCAACATCTTGAAGCCTAGCAATATTTTCCTCAGAAGATTTAAGTTTGATCGGAAGCTCCTCTTTATCTTGTTCTGCTTCTTTTAATTTCTTCTCCAACTCTTTGGAGGCAGCCACAACTTGATCTCTGTTTAGTTCAACAGACTTGAATTTCTTCTCCCAAGCATCTTTGTCTTCCTCGTACTTCTGAAGAGATTCCTTCAAAGACTGGGTTAGTCCAGCAAAAGCTTCTTCTACCCCACCCGAGGAGCTGGAATCCCTGATAGCTTCATCTTTCTTTAAAATGCTATTGAAACACGTCACAAGATGGAAAAAGAAAGAGCTTTGAGTCAATATATGAACATAGTATTAGAAAGTAAAGGACTCAGTCTAACAATACTTACTGATTCAATGTGTTGAGAAGCCAGAATAGTAATCCTCTCACGAGAAAAAGTATCTTCAATGCTTTGGACTTCTGGGACAGTCCAGGATCTTACCAAGCCCACAGTAGAACTCGGAGGAACAAGAGCTGGGACATTACCTTCAACATTTAAAGGTTGAGAGATAGGTTTAACAGGTCTATCAGAAGAGCTTCTTTTTAATCTCCTCAGAGGAACAGGAGCTGTCTCTGTTAGTGGAATGACAACAGTCTCACTCAAAGGTGATATGACAACAGTCTTACTCGGAGGCACATGGGGCTTCTTGGCAGCAATAGAAGGGGGTACATCTGTATTCTTTATCCCTTCATCTGGGACATCTTGTTTATTCTTCTTTACCTCATTGATAGCAAAGGTAGACTTGTCAAAAAAGGCAGGAGCTTTCCTCTTCTTCATTAGATCAGTAATAAGAATACTCAAGTCAGAAGAAGAACCTTCCACACTGGCCTCAGAGGTCGGTACCTAATCAAGATCAACTACCACGACACGAGGACGAGAAATAAAAGATGAGGTATAGCTTCTGTATTGCAACAAGTAAGAAGCAGATCTAATGTGCTCCCCAACAACAGATTGATGCAAGCCCCAGATAAGTTTTAAATGCTTTATATTAACCTCGGTTTCTTTTGGAGGTTTTCTTTTACTGTCAACTGTAACAAACAAAATCAAATGTCAGTGGTGCATTTCATCAAATACAAAGAAAACAAGATTTAAAAAATAAAAACAACCTATCCCATTGCCATAAAGCGGATACCTGGGACCTTGGTACACGTCATCTCCACTTAATGGAGGGTGTTGCCAATTTTTCATCACAACCCCATTATCAAAATAATCCCTATTGGCATCGGGAAGATTGATAACTAATGCTCTATTCGAAAACCTAGTTTTTAAATAGAAAGTATTGTCGCTAATGATCCATCTATAGCAATACATAATTTCTGGAATTCCCAAACGAGTTCCATAAAGTTGATTCAACCTATATACGCCATTAACTACCCTCCATGTATATGGAGCTACTCTTACAGGTACAATATCGAAATATTGGCAAAACTCCAAACACAAGGGATTTGGCGAGAAAGAAAAACCACACTCAGCTACAAAAAGACTTGGGAACCAATGTCCCTCCTCCAAAGAAAAAAAATCACAAGGATAAGAAATTTCTTCCAAAATAACCCACGAAGGGATTGAAAACTCAGACCGAAATTTGTCTAACGATTTAACAAGATAAATCATGGTGAATAAAGAAAATAAAGAAGAAGGAAGAAAATCTTACAGAGGAAATAGAGATCAGTTGTCAATGAACGATGGAAAGAACGAAGGCACAAGATAGAGAGAAGATGAAGGGTTCAGAGATATAGATTTGAAAAGTGAAAAGCGATAGGATTTCTGTCGCACTTAAATACTTTACCTCGGGAATAGAGAAAAATAATGATTACAAGGAAAGACGTTTGCATTTTCGACGGCTAAAAGACGATAAAGGCACAAATATCGAAGTGATCGTGAAAATTTAAAATATTTATGAAGCTTGATATTGTGCGCCCAAAAAGTAATTATATATATTGAAAATTTTCCTAAAATCCATTAAGATTAGTAATCCAAGCAGTTTTCAAGCAAAATGTTCCACACTCTTCATCAACCTCAACTGTGAAACATTGGGAGCTTTTGTTGATACCAAATTTAGTCTTCTGATGTGGACCAATCACTTGAAGACACATGCCAACCTACATGGCAAATACAAATTCTTTAGACGAGTAGCTTAAGCGTACCAAGCAACTTAAGCGTACCGAGCAACTCAAGCGGTTCGAGCTACTTAGCGTGCAGAGCATCAGAATTAAAAGACAACTACGCATTAAATGCGCATTATTATCCTACAGATGTATATGTCTACTGGATAACAACGCATTACCCTTTCATATGTATAGCCTCAAGGCTATAAATGCGCATAAGGGAACTTTGGATCTCTTGGTAAACCTATTATCGAGATTCCAAATAAACAGTCAGCAATACAAAAACAGTGGACGTAGAACATTTTCATCAGGCTAAACCACTTTAAAAATATTTTGTCTTACTAATTTCTTTATCTGTGATTGATTATTAGAGATAATCTAATGTTCTACATCAACACTAGTCATGATACCCTGACTGGCTACTAAGTACATACTATTATGCTGGAAAGACTCCCTAAATAACTCAAAGACGACGTACTTAAGATTTCGATATAGGTTTATAAGTACTTTAGTTTATTCTCATATTCTTCTAAATGCCCAGCTGATAAAACCATAAGTACACATTTAAAAATAGAGTCATCAACATAAGATACCAAACTGGACTTTGGTATACACACATTAATCTCTTTATGTATACATATCAATTTATATATAAATATAGCAATATTGCACCCCTGGTTGAGAAACCCTTAGTGCTACGCATACTCGGCTATCTAGTCCCATTGCAACGCTCACGCATAGAGGACAACAGATTCAATCTCTCGAGAGCCAATTAAAACACAAACACCTATTGGATTCGAACATAGTCCGAAGCCGATGGGATACGCACATACCTACGCACCCATACGACCGTCATCAATATCATTCTCACGAATAGTCCGTACCTGGGTTCCATGCTTTAGTGGTACAACTCTAAATCCCCCGAAGGCACACAAGATCCGATCGTTCACAATGCGTTAACCTCCGTTCGATAGCCAATAGCTAGGTATGTCATACACATAATATTTTGAGCAACAAGAATACACACAACTTATATAAATTCATTGGTTTTCCCGCAGCCTAGTATTAGTAGTACGTATAATATATCCCCTATCTTACCCCGTACCTTATTCGTATGTATTCTCAATTGTATTTTTTCATCTCTCTAATTTTATGAATTTTTATAGCTTCCGAGGGTCGACATATTCTCCGCTCGCTAATAATTATAAATTTTAAGTCACTCGACATTCATACGGGTCTAACACTCATTTAAATAGGCCTACAAGAAGTTTGAAACAAAAATCGAACCTTAAGAGTCATTCTGGAATCTCATTAGAAGACCCAAAAATCTCGTTCGAACGAGGCTCGTTTAAATTAAGGACCCCTACTTCGAATGAACTACCAAACTCGTTAGAAGGGTCACTGGAATCTCGTTAGAAGTTTCGTTCAAACGAGGTCGTTGGAACGACCTGGGCTGGACTTCTAATGAAATTTCCAAAATTGCCCAGTTCATCTTCAAGGTTCATTTTTCCAGATTTTCTCCTCTTCAATATGAACCTAAACCCATTCCAACCCATGTACAAGGTTTCCAAACTACTCTAAGTCACCCTAGAACACTTCTTAGCATAGTTTAGGAGTCAAATCCTTCTAATCATCAAGTAAATTCAACAAATTCCTAACTTTTCGTATGAGTCATATTAACATAAACCCATAATTATTAATATATTAAAACCCCATTTTTATTTCATGATTTTGACATCTAATTCACCAAATTTCACATTCCTAATAAGGGGAAAAATCCTCTACATGCAAACCCCCATCAAATTTCTAAGATTCCTACACAATCTCATCATAGGTAAACCAAATTTGTTATTAATAGTTCTAAAACCTCAACATATGTTAACAAGAATAATAAATGCTAAGATAAAGAGCAAGATAATAACTTGCCTTAAAATAAACTTCTGATTCGCGGGTTGAAATTGGTATGGGAACGATCCTCTTGACACGATCTACGCGCTGGTGTACTTTTTGTTGTGAAAGTTTGAGTTCTTGTCTTAGGGCTCTAATGGAGTCTTCTTCTTCTTCCTTAGTTCTCTCTCTCTTTTCCTCTCTTTCTCACATAGGTTGAAACAGGCCACTAACCCTAATTGCTTTTAATTAAACCCAATTTTCGTCCATTTAATTACCCAAAAATCCCTAAGGACCAAAATACCCCTCTGGGGTGTCATTTTGGGTTAAAAAAAAGCCCCGGACTCTAAATAAAATACCCGAGTAGTGTTTTCTAACTATTTCGACCCTTACGGACACTCTGGCACACTCAAAATAGTCATCCGAGTTATACAAAAATAATTTACCTTTTAAACCCCCAAATACATACTAGTGACACGACTCATACGCGCCCAAAATATTTATAACATAACTGCCATGTATCTCATCCCCGACCATAATATTATTTCGATAACTACTAACTCTCATCACGCTAGTAATTATTATCATAAAGCCGGATTAATTATAATTAAAATTTTTCTCCCTTTAATTTAATTAATTCCCATTTTCCATAATTTCATAAAAATAAATATGCGTAAAAATATGGGGTATTACAAGTACCAGAAATTCTCACCCCCACACCCGGAACTCGGACGTAGTCATACGGTGGATATATGACTCCCTATCACAAACTCCCTCCAAAACATAGAACAAAGCTCCTAAAAGTCCAAAACTAGTCCCTAAGTGATGACCCCAAATCCAACACTTCCTATCGTCAGCCTCGCATCCTGGACTGGCCGTCTACTTCGTCTAAAGAAAGTTGAACATGAAGCTCGGGAATAACATGTACTCTATCTAAAAAAAGAAGTCGAATTCCTCACCCGATTGGATAGAAACTCCCTTCCTCCAAACCCACTTAGTAAGGGAAAACGCCACTCAAAATGGCTGTCACACAACCACTTCGAGATAATAATAAAATCCAACAATAACTCCAACTAACACACCATCTGGGAGTTTTTGTCTACGTACCAAAAACACTGATCCACGCTCATCCTTCTTCTACCCCAATCTTTTATGTCTACATACCTAACTCCGACTGAGATGTCAGCTACAATCGAGTCATCACCATAAAGAAACACATCAAATTATCTGATAAGGACCTCTCCATGCAAGTCCATAATCACGCTTTGATCTGTAGACCACTATTGAGTCTCGGGCACATATTGTTCTTCTAGTAAAGATTGACAACAAGTCCACTATTAATGTATTCCCTTTTCACACCACCATCGGTCTGGGATACACCGCCTAAAAACTTACACCATCCTCTATGGCCATTAGGTCATATGATAATTTTCACCAAGAAGTCTTATGTCCATCGTCCTCATCATCATAATAGGTCCTATCAAGTGTGGTGTGGAGTTTCAGGTACTCGACGTCCCAGCTAACTTCAACTTCTTACTAGGAAGATATTGGCTTCACACCATAGGGGCGTTAACCTCATCATTTCACATGAAAGTCCAATTCTCGTTCGATACGAAGGTCATCATAATCCAAGAGATAACTATCAGGCCACAATTGCAAGAACTATTTCCTTTCCCCTCATGGATGCCCACCATGACAGTAGAGACATCTACCTCACAGGGTTTTGATCCATCTCACTTGTTCATATGATAAAAGAGGAGGTAATTATTCACACGGTAGCCGCACAAATCATCCAAAATAGGATACATGTGAGGATTTGGACTTGGGAGGAATCAAGAAGGAACCATCAAAGATGTCAGGACCACGGAACATAAGTTAAAGTTCGATCTCGGGTATACCCCTAACTACAAAGCTCCAACTCTCAATCCCAAAACCACCACCAAGGGTGGAACGGTCATTTCTATCTCCAAAGAGAAGACTTTTCCTATCACAGACTCCTTGAACTATGGTGGGATAATGAAAAGAAATCCTTACAACCAGGAATGGAAATCCTCAATGAGGAATGATTATACGTCAATTACGGGAAGATCCATAAGGTCAACCATAACGAGCTCAACATAACACGGGTCACTGAGGAAGGCATAGAGGCCCTGAGCTAGAACTTGAATGGGGATTACACACGCTATTTTCTGATGAGTTTGTCCTAGTAACATCTTAATATCCTCATCTAATCCATTCAAAATGCTTTCACAACTAGTACATTGCCTTCTCCACCCACAATATCACTGAAAATAATGGACGATTAATCATCATCCATGAAGTCAATTTTTACCTTAGTGTTCCAGATTCGACAACCCCACCATTCTAGACACCACCTTCAGGATGAGACCTACCAGACCTCTTGGGACTATTAGTGGATCAAAGAAATCTAGCAGCTCTTATTGCAATCCCTTTCCAACTCCAAGGTACTACCCTACACTGACCCCTGGTAGGCCCAACGCACGATCCCGCTACAAATTGTGAAAAGGAAAAAGTCTAACCTAAGGAACATCGCCTTCCCTCGCCTGAAGTCCACGCTAAAGTTTTAAAGCACCAGAAGTCCACTCATAAGGTCCCCAGGAAGAATTTGTCCCACCTCATCATCAACATCACAGTTGTTGCGATACTCAATAACTGGACTTCTGTCAGATGCATCCCCTCACCCGTCATCTGGAGGCCCTTTGAGTACATCCTGTTAACAGAAGAATGCCCCTCCTATTGTAGCCATCTATAAATTAGACTTTTATACTATTATCAATGATGCCCTTCTTCCTTTTGATGTCATAATAAATAGTTATTTTTAGTATTTTCCCACATATGTTACATGTGATGATTATGAATACAACGATGAATTGGAACTCACACCTAATAACTGTAGATCTAAAATACTTAAAAAAGACACTTGACTAAAGTCAAAATAGACGTATGTCTCCCAAGGAGAATGGCATAATAACCATAAATTAGGGCACTCCCCAAATCCCCAAATACTTATAAATAGGGTCCTCCCTAGGTGAGAACAAACAAAATGAGCTCACCAATCTCCTAGCCATCTTCGTATATATGTTCTCTTGGTCCTACGTCAATATGCTCGACATCGACTCGACTATCGGTATACATGAGATACATATCTATCTAATGTAAAAGCTATAAAGAAAAGACTTCGTAAGATGATATCTGAATGGTCTTTGAAAGTAAAGGAGAAAGTATAGAAATATCTAAGCATCAACTTCATTAGAGTAATAAAATATCCCACTTGGATAGCTAATATCGCACCACTACCTAAAACTAACGACAAAGTCCGAATGTTTATAGACTACATGGATCTCAATCAGTCATATCTCAAAGATGATTTACCTCCACCTCACATCGATTTATTGGTAGATAACATGAACAATAATGCATTCAAGTCCTTGATAGATTGATTCACATGCTACAACTAGAAAAAATACACCTTGATCACCAGGAGAAAACTGGGTTCATTACCTATTGGGAGATATACTTTTATACAGTCATGCCCTTCGGTCTCAAGTATACTGGTACCACTTACTAAAGAGAATCCATATTCATCCTACACAATCTCATACATAAGGAAATATAAGTATATGTGGATGACATGATCATCAAATCCCAAGATTGAGAATGATACACTCTAGCACTCTGAAAATTCTTCTAAATATTACGCCTCTTCAAAATAAAGCCGAATCCCTCTTCGGAGTCCCTAAATGAAAAGTGATTGGATTCTTTGATATTAAGGATAAAATCGAGGTAGTCCTCACTAAGGTCAAAATCATACGGTAAATTCCACCACCCAAAATGGAGAAAGAGGTTAGAGGGTTCCTAGGCTAAAGACAGTTCATAAGCTGATTCATTGACTCGCTTACCACTGCTTGTGAACCCATCTTCCAAATACTCAATAAGGATTCACCCAAAGAATGGAATGCTCAGTGCCAGGAGCATTGAAGAAAATGTAAGAGTACCTTACTTACCCATCGATATTACTACCTCCCCAACCAAGAAAACTTCTCCTACTCTATATGACCATTCCGATACGGCTGTCGGAGCCATATTGACCCAATACATGGAGATGATCTGATAGTAATGAATCATCTACTATGTCAACATAAGCTAGTCTCCTATGATCTTTAATACACCTCCTTGGAAAAGGCTCGTGTATCTCTCGTATCATTTGCAAACTCCGTTATTATAAGATGTCCTTAAATATGCGACTCATCACCATGATAGATCCCCTTAATTACATCTTTGTAAAACCCGCTCTATAGAGAAATAGATAAATGTCTACAAATACTATTCGAGTTCGAGATCACATATATCATAAAAAAATCCACCAAGGGACATGCCATCTCCGACCCTCTCATAGGACAACCCCTTACAGATGATAAAGACCAAAATGAGGTAGCATTCCCCGATGTGGAGCTCTTCGCACTAAACGATAGAGAAAGTTGGGCACTCTACTTCTACGAGGCCTCTAACAAAAGGGGGTTCAACACAAGAATGCTCCTTATCTATCCTGACTCACAGTGACTCCACATTGTTATCAAACTCACTAATGAATGAATCGACAACATAATTGACTATGAGGCTTGCATCACGGGTCTCGAAATTTCCTTAGAAATGGGAATCATCGATCCAAAAGTCTATAGAGAATTTATCCTAGCCATCGCTCTGATATTATGCAAATGGAAAATTTAAGATGACAAAATGCAAACATACCATGCCTACTTAGAATAGGCAGCTTCGTAATTCGAGCATCTAGAATTCGACATCCTCCCATGGTCTAAGAATAATTTCACAGATGCACTTGCCAACCTAGACTCTATGATAGACATGCTAGAAGGAATTGAGGAAATCAAATTTATCATGACCATCCAGAGCACCCCTTCCTATTATTTTGAGGTCAATTCCATTGAGGAGACAACAATAGGACCCTTAATGTGGTAATACAACACATGGAACTTTTTCCATAAGAACCACTCCCCACCCGATGCCTCTCAAAGTGACTGATTCACCCTAAGATGACTGGACACCCAATTCATCATTTCTTTGGGCCAACTCTACAAAATAGGGTTTGATGTAGTACACTTATGGTGCGCCAGTGAAGACTAGACCCTTGAGATTATGGACAAAATTCATTGTGGCAAATGTTTCCCGCATATGAGTGGGCACAACTTCTTTAGGAAAATCCTCAAACAGTTGTACTACTGGACTACCATGCAAAATGATTGCACATATTATGTCAAAAGGTACCTTAAATGTCAACTGTACGCCCTATAGAAGTGCCTACCTGCCCAAGGGCTCTAATTTATGACCTCACCTTAGCCTTTCTCCACCTGGGGATAGGCATCGTAGGAAGGTAACTCTTAAGGCCTCTACTGGGCAAAAATTTATCCTAGTTGCCCGCGACTAATTAACCAAATGGGTAAAGGATAAATCTTACGCGATGTTAGATGCTAAGAAAGTGGACACATTTATCCGTCTAAACATCATCTATCACTTTGCAGTACCCCACTAGCTGGTATTAGAAAATAAGTCTCACTTTAAGAAAGAGGTTTCATACCTACTACATGAATATGGGATTAATAAGCATATTAATTTTCGTAAAGGCCTCAAACCAGTGGAGCAGTCAAATCCATTAACAAAACGTCAAGAGCATAATCAACAAGATCACCGAGACTTACAATGACTGGTCAGACCAACTCCCATAGGCCCCCAGGGCTACCGTACTACAAAGTGAACTCTAGGGATCACCCCTACTCTTTATTTTATGGAATGGAGGTAATTATACCCATAGAACTTGAGATACAATCCTTATGGGTAATGCTCGAAATCCAAGTGGACGAAACCGAATAGCACCAATCCTACTACAACGAGTTAGCTCTCCTTGATGAGAGGAGAATAAAGGCTGCTTATCACAATCAGGGCTACCAATAATGTATCTCCCTATCATTAAATAAGAGGATCAAAAAGATAAATATACCAGAGGGCAACCTATTCACAAAATAGCTACTTAAATATTCCTAAACTCTGGAGGAAATTTTTCACGTAAATGGGGAGGACCTTAACTCTTCACTAAAATAAACTCTGGTAGGGCGACTACATTAGCTGATCTTGATGGAGCTACATTTTCCCAACCCTTTAATCTTGGCTGATTGAATAAATTGTTTCCTTAAGACCGTCAGTGATGAAAAGTAAAAGACCAGTTTAAACAAAAAAAGTAGATGCAATGGTAAGGGAAAACTATGAAAACTCACACATATTCCCAACTGTATATAAAAAATCCCACTTGTCACACCAACTTTTTGCTTAAAGTCAGTTAAAATACTTTGAGCCCCCAATGTTTCAATTCGAGATAACTACGTAGACCTGATTCTTCGCTATATTTCTATCACAGACATTAAAAAATAGACACCTCATTGTCTTTGAAATGGAGATATGTAGGCAATTCGAGATATCACTCCAAGCCGTGTTAAAATAAACACCGAATAAACCCCATTTTTTGAGAAAACCGTACTTATGGTCATTGCTCCCTCACTAAAAAAAGAGCTAGTGCAATCTAAAGAAACTAAACGTCAAGTAATAAAACAGTGATCTAAAACATTTTGAGACTACGAACGGTTATCCTTATTTATAAAACAACACATGAGGGATAATGCTACGAAAAAAATGGTCAAAAGAAGCCTAAATGTGAAAGTATAATACCCTTACACCCTTCTTCCCAGAAACATTTCCTCTTCAAATCACCCCACATTCTGAAACAGATCACCAACAGGAAAAATCACTGAGGACTTTTTGCAAAATGGCACCTTATCTAGGAATAGGAATGACAATCCGATTCCAATGATACATTAAAAGGCAATTGCCCGATCACCAAGCAAAGAAAGAGGAATCTCCATCCTTTACGACACTGACTTCAACACAAAGGAGTGGATCACCATCAAGCAGATAAATGTTGTCTCTCTCCAAAAAAAATTCTCAAAAAGACTGACCACTTTTGTTTTCATATATATATATATATATATCCCTGTTATATTATTATGTTTATTTTTCTTCTGTGTACACATGTATTACCACCGTTTTAATAAAACGAGCTTCGACTGATTTTGTCCGTACGCGCACTATCCACTAGTCTGATGCATAAAATATTAAAAATGAAAGAAAATTGAAACACAAAGTACAAACCATTCATCATGAAAAAACAAAGTGCTATTATTTGTAAATATTATGTATGATGAGAGTCTCCATACACACCGAAAATTGTATTGAGAATTCTACGCATTCCTCCTAAAGGAACATTTTGCATAAATACAACGGGGCCTTGCCAAACCAAAAAGAAGCCAAAAAAAATTCCTTTTTGGGAGATTACATCATATCCCACCCAAAAAGTCACCCAAAAATAATACCCAATCATCCTATCACATACGGGTAGACCTGGAAAAATGAGACACGACACGATAAAACGACGCAAACCGACACGAAATTATAAGTTAACGGGTGGAATCTTAATGGTTTTGGGTCAGATAAGACCCATTATGACTCATTAATTTAAGTAAATAAAATATATTATTAGCGCTTATGAATAATATATGTAGTATAATAGTAATTTAATAATAATTAATTTTACTAAATGAGAGATTCAATAATGTTCATGAATTAATGGGTCTACTTGGGTTTAAAAATATGATAATATGTCAACTTGTATACAATTCAAAATAATTCATTATCTTAATGGGTATTAACGAGTGAACACGACACTACACGTTAAGATTAGGGGTTGAGTTTGAATATAATTTTCTTACACGATAAAAAAGTCACCCGTTTAGAAACGAATCCGATAAAATCCGAACACGATAAAAATCGACATGAACACGACTCGACACACCCATCGAAAGGTCTACGTAGGCAGCTCTGCCCCACATGTATGGCAGCAGGAGCTCCATCCATAGGCTCCAGACCCGTCATTTCTTCCTTCTTACTGGACATAAAGATGCCAGTTGGATAAGAAGGTCCTCAGCGCAATTGATCAACATCGTTGGAATCCTCACATAATCAGTCATCCTGTCCGTAAAAACTTCCTTGACCAGTTGACACAAATCCAGAGGCGAAGAGAATCAATGAGTCAAAATCTCCTCGAGTTGGCTAACGCCAACCAACATTTGCTATAAAATTAGAACACAAAAAGTCACAAAAATAAGAATCAGTTAGTAAAGGAAAATGATATTGGGGATGAATTTTTTACCGAAAGTGGAATTACCGAATGAGGTGGAGGGTTTCTATTGGTTCTTTTGTGGGGTCCACGTTAGTGGCATCAGAGAATAAACCAATAACATGCCGCCATGTGTATTTTCAGTAAAAAATTATGTCAAAAATTCAGTTACAATAGAAGGACTCGTTAGTAAAACTCATGTCATTTGCAACATGACAAAAACGGAGCTCCTTTGGCGAGCATGAACAACTTAGGTGATGTTTGTTTTTATCTCTTAAGTCTGAATCTGAACCATTCAGATTTAAGAGGTATCAAAAAGTGTTTGTTTTTTTAAGTGATTAAGAGGCTAACGACTATATTTAACTCTTAATGATTAAGAGGTATAGTTACATCTGAAATCTAAATCTGAAGTCTGAATCAGTCTAAATACATTCATTCAGAGGTCTCAGATTCAGATTTCAAATTCAGACTTCAGATCCAGATAAAAAATAAACTCAACCTTAGTCCCCTCCATGATAGACTACAGTAAATGCTGATGGAAGCACCAAAAGAACACAACGATCAATATGTATCGACGAAGTGGAAAAATCAAGAGACAATAATTTGACATCCCCCACGCTTATCGGCTAACGACATAAAAGAAGGCCCCTCTCCCCATAGGAATTCTTCCCAATAACGACAGAACAGATGACGTGCATCCGATATCCCATAGCTGGCCCCCCACTACTCGTGTCCACATCAACAACAAAGACTAAAAAGAGATTAAAATAAATTTTTAGAGTAAATGTTTTGGTTCAGAAGCGAGCATCGCTGAAAAGGGCTGGAGTAATTTCTTGCCAATAAAGGAAGCGAGAATTTGCATTTAATAAATTTCAGACCACCAAGAGGGATGACCGTGAGGTCAACCATCCCTCCTTGGATGGTCACACGGTCAAATACACGGTTAGCTGCATGAGTAAGATTAGACTCACCCACTTTCCTACTCATTTTTCATACCTATCAAATATGATAAGACAACAATATGTTATACTTTATATTTTGACCGAACTCAAAACAACATGGTATAAAATTTTAGAACACAAAGTATGAAAAATTGATAAAAAGTAGGTACACATAGGTTTATTCTAGCTGCACGGTTACCCATGTAGTCATTTTCAAAGAAATACTAATTTCCCCCCTTTTTGATCTATTTGCCCATATACCCACACTCTTCCCCCAAATAGGTAAACTTATTTTTAATCCTTTCAATTTTGACGAAATTGTCCACACATTCACCCTCTTAATCGACTGACTCTTAATCGATCTCCTGTCAAACAATCATATATATATATATATATAAATATATATATATATATATATATATATATTGTGATAAATTGTCCATATTCGTTTATCTCTTTTCGGCCAACCTCTGTCTAGGGGATCAGGTATGCACTTTACAACGTTTATATTTTCAAGCGTAGTTTTTAACCCAACATCTTTATTAATTGAATCGATACACTCATATGTTAAAAATGTTAAATAAAATGACACAACAGCTAAATAAAAATATGAAAACATACTTCTCAAAACTATTCTCAGGAAAGTGTCAGTGAGCCGAGTCAGCCCGACACTTTGCATAAGCAAAATTTTAAAATTCGACTACTCCACTTCTTCTCTGAGCGAACAAAACCCATCCTCATAGAGGCATCCACGGATACGTGTTTTTATATCAATAATTGTCAAATGTTGTCCTTTGATTAACATACAAATATATTAATCCAACATGACGAAAATATTATATTAAGGACTAGGCTGTGAGAGTGCGTATTGCGTACAGAAATGGAGACCCACAAAAAAATTAATTGTCACACCTAAAATATCATGTTGAAAAAGTTACCCTAAATTTAATTAACCAATTTCAACTTTTATCTTGCTTAAGCATGTGGATGACAAAAGATGCAGAAGAGGTAACTAAGATCACAACAACAGATGTACGGGGACAAAAGCCCATTAACGGGAAAATCTCGAGCCAATGCAATAACCTCATTAAACTTGGTAAAGACTTGCAAAGGGGCTAATAGTTTACACTTATAATCACGCTAACTCACACCTTCATACTTTTCCACCAAATTGTAGCAAGATCGAGGCTTCTATCCATTGATGGACAATCTCAACAACTTGATGTCATGACACATATAAACAATATTGCACAAGCCTTTGTTTTTGCAAGATTTGGAGATCAGGCATGATATGAACCCCAAAAGGGAACCTCAAATATCACAATACTTCTTGTTGGTAGAATGACCCAAACTGTATAGAAAGTTTATGTTATAAAAATGAATTCTTGATGAAAATCTTCATCCTCTTTGATGTTAATCAACCTCTAAAAGAGAGATAATTAAATTTAAAGAAGATAAGGTGAAAAAGACTAACTAAGTTTTAAAAATGGGTTTACTTTTTTTTCTCAAGTGTGTTATTATCTCCTTAGAAAGGAAGAAGAAAAAAATACGCACTAAAAAGACTCTCTTGATATTTTGCTCTTAAAAGATAGGGAGTTATTTTTAAAATGAAGAGCATTGATGGTTTAAAAAAGGAAAACCACACAAATGGATTTCTCAATTATGAAGACCAGCTAAAAAACACATTTATTACACAAAGCATGGGGGAGAGATAAGTTGGCGACTAAGTCTAATTAGTAGCTCGAAAGGTGTTTTTTCGCACAAATATCTAGAATATATCCAAAAATCATCATGATAGATTCGTGAATCTGTACGTGTCGTCGGAGGTGTCGCCCGAATGAGGACGAGCATCGATGCAGAGACCCTATTGCGATGCAAATAGTGCATCCATTCAAAGATTTTGGAATAAACCTTCAAAGGACTTGTCAACCATCAATGGTAGTATTGCTATAGTGAAGGTGTTGCTGTTAAGCTGCTCGCGTTAAGTTCCAGAGTTTTTATCAAAAAGCTCATTCCATTTTCTCTTTAACGATGCAAATTGTCGTTGCATCGAAACTGGTCAGATTCTCTCAATTTTTTCTTGTTTCCATATTTTTAAATATTTGTATTCAAGAAAGATCAAGATAGCAAAAACTCAATATTTACATCCATAAAAATTTTTACCAAGATTATTTGAAAATGTGTTTTGTAAAAACGTGTGACGTGTGTGAGGAAATTCTCCAATTTACATTTCATTCAAAAATTTGATGTATGTGATAATGAGGATGATCAAGAACCGGATTCAAGATCTTGATTGTTGATGAATCTTTTCAGAGAGATAAATATGAGACCCAAAATCTTTTGGAAAATCGAAATATGACACTACCTATGAGGGGACAAATGAGTATATTAATACTCTTACATGCTCCAAAAATACCACGATGCTATATATTGTATACCCGATATCCCGTCGCCTACACTCGTAACTATTTCTTGTTTGTTGGAACTACGTTGGATTTGATCCCAAGTCCTTATGGGTATGTAGGCGCTATACCGAACTAAACTCGTGAAGCCGAAGACTTATATAATACATCTCTTAGTGTATTATCTATTAGGGACATTTGTCCTTAGTCCAAATAATGGAGTAACCATCCCGAGGATGATGATACCTCCGAGTTTTAGCCATGTCAATAAGGGATACTTAGATTTTTATCGGTGGCTTTTAGTCCATTCTAATACTAAATACACTCTCCCTTCTCCTTATACATCTCCAAACTATCCTGAAGGTTCAACAACACCTCATAATTAGTGATCACCCAAATACGTGAATATGTTTGTTGGCAATTTTTAGGGTCAACTCCCATTCTAAACCTCCACTAAAGCCGCCCTCTGTCTTACATATAATTTATCCCCGTCTCTAAGACAGGTCCTACACTTAGTCACACATCACATTGGAATATGTGAACAATTGAACTATGTAGGCTTTGATCTCGTGGTCACACGAGTACCTAGGCACAATATCGAGTCCACCTCATGAGCACAAGCCTAGATAATATATCTTATGATATATTGTCCCCCTTCGAGAAGCACCCATATCCATTATCTGATCCATTACCCCTTTCTAAGCCAAATAAGATATCAATCTATCCCAAAGCCACTATATCTCGTGCACCCACATATAAACTTTCAAACACATACACATACTATACACGATCAAACTACATAGATTTTCATCCAAATGATTCTTGGGTACATAAGCATAATACTGAGTCCTTCCTGTGACTAAAAGCCTTGAAAATATGTCTCTCGATATGTTATTACAACCAAGATGCATCCATCTCTCACATTTAATTTCCATCACTCCTCGAACCTTAAACGAGATATCAAACTATATTAAGCCTCGACTTCTTGCGCAGACATTTCTACACATATTTAACGGCTGCCCATTACCAAAGCCGAGCTTTGTCGTACATTTACATACACATTGACGGTCAACCATTACCCAAATCGAGCTTTCTTAGACAAGCATGTGACACCCCACCTAATTAAATACCGGGTGATCAGTCCTTTATTAAATTAACTCAAAGTGTCCGATTGGTTCATTCTTAGCATCATTGTCGAAAAATAATTTTTTTTCTTTATTAATCACCTAATAAATAATTAAGATAAGTGTCAAAACATTTAATTTTAAAGATTAAGTTTCACGTTTGTAATTTAATACACGAAAATATTTTCATGAACACAGATAATAGTATTTAAAATCAAACCATCCAAACGAAATAAACATGCTAGATCAATCATTCAAATAAAACATCCCAAATCGCAGAAAAATAGAAATAATTAAAACAATCCCAACTAAACTGAATACTTAAATAATAAAGAGTACAAGTCTCTCGAAACTAAATAAAATTGGAAATGGGTGACACATTCCCTATCTAATGATGACTAATTAGAAAATCGAAAAGACAAGGATGAAGATGTCTACTGCAAGGACCTGCAACTCCCACACTAGCTGCAACACGTCAACAATTCAAGGTCTAAGCCTGATGCCCCTGTGCCTGGGCACATGTAATACACACACATATATATATATATATATATACACACACACACACACAAGAGAAAGAAGAGATGACAGAAAATGGGTCAGAGCCCGAGTGTAAAACAACATTAAAAATAGTTTAGCAAGTATTTAAAATGTTTACTAGTTGATATTGCATATATGTTAGTACTTCGACACTCGCTTAAGAATTCTCACCTATCAACTAGTGTGTATGCCTAACATACTTACGAATTATTCTAGATAAAGTTATCCCCGTTAACTATTCTAACCCATTCTTCCCTTATCAATCCTAATTCGTGTGATCGCATCACTAACATTTATATATGATAACTTTTCTTACGAATTTATCGAGTCGGCTATGTACATCACAATATAGCTTTAAACACTTAATTTGTTTTATATCAATTATCCAATTTTATCTACTTACAAGCACAGAGGAATATCAAGAATACGTATATATATTTATCACTCGTATAATATATATACTAATCGGCACCCGACATAAAATCTATGGTGCTAGTATACTCTGCTATCAAGTCCCTGTATCTCTCGTACAAAGGGAAATACTAGTTCGGAATCACTCTCGAACTGCATTAACACAAAACACACATAATGGAGGCGAAGCATAGTTCTAAGTCTCTAAGAGGTCAGCACATAACCTCACGTCGCTTAGGACTGTCTAACTACCATTCTAGGATAGACTGTACCAAGGATGCTATGTTCTAGGGTATAACTCAATATCCCCCATAAAGGTCCAATCGAGATAAGACTGTCTCGACACGAAACCTTCGTGATAGCAAGTAGCACAGGTATGATTACACAAAGATATATATATATATATATATATATATATATATATATATATATATATATATATATATATATATTCACATTATTCACCTAGGTACACCCATGACCCATAATATATTCGAACCATGCGTGGCACATAACACCCGTGTTCTACGTATGCTTAAGTCATTCATTTATTTTCTTAATTGCCGCAATCCCTTAAGTACTTCTCGACCCTCGAAGTGTTTCATCTTGATAAGTATAAAATAGGTAGGTGTACACTCCCTACCCTACTGGTCTGAGTCACCCTTAATTCTCACAAAACCTAATTTAATGTACGCATGATTTCCCACTCAATTTATACCCCCGAGATCCCACAGTTAAATCTCATATAAAGTCGTCTTACCCGGACCCTACTTATACCCTACTGGTCCTTCTCAACTCCCATTATGATATTTAAATTATGACCAAAGGTCCTTACACATTGGGATTGTATTAACATTTAAAATGGGAAGAAGTTTCCATTTCCAGGAGGAGGAGTCGATCAATGAAAAGGGTCGATCGATCGATCCAGTCGATCGATCGATTGATCGAGCAACTCTTGGTCTAGTTTCGGCAATTCTTTTCCTACGGGTTTCAGCAACTTAAATTCTCAAAACCTATATTAATTCGTCCCAAACTCCCAAACAATCAAACCACAAGTTGTATTATCCTACATACATGATTTCTAACGTAAAACATATATAAATTCAGCAAGGGTCATTAATTAAAGGGTTAATTCAAATTAATACATCAAGAACCCTATTTTTATCATCATCATCATCATCATCATCATCATCATCATCATCATCATCATCATCATCATCATCATCAATATCTTCCTAATTATTCAAGAATTTTACCTCTACTGAACATTAATTTCGTACTTAATCATCTACATATAATAATAAGGTTGTCCTAACATGGTTTCTGTTCAGAAATTTGATATAAATCTCCCAAACATCATTTAACTTTCATGAAGCCATAAAACAATTATCTCGTACACTAGCATGGATGTGTTATCAACTAAAGAACAAAAAGTTAGATACTTGCCTAGAAATCAAAGTCTGAATCGTAGAGAATGATGGGTATGATCCCGCTCCTCGTTCCCCGATCTACGCGTTGGTGGTGGAATTGGTGAGAGTGGTGTAGGGTTACTGGCTCTCCTCCTTGGAAGCCTTCTCTTTTCTCTCTTCCTTAGCCTCTCTGTAACTCCAATGTTTTTAACCCTCAAGGAATCCAACTTTCATCAGATATAACCTCTTAATTTTCGTCATTAATTAAGGCCTAAAATGGGAAATTATCGAAATACCCTCCCGGGTTGCCAGTTAGGCCTAAAATCGCACCAAGACCCAAACTAAACCCCTGAGTACACTTTTTTGACTATCTCGACCACTACGAACACATTTGTGCACTCTAAATGACCATACAGATGACTTAGAATTAAATTACTTTTTATTCCATTAATTTAGTCCTGACATGACACACGCGCGTCCCGACGTAATTTCTATGATTGTCATATTATCCACTGACGACAATTTTAATAATTCAATATCATATGTTACTTTACTCATTTAGTAATATTCAACATAATTTTTACCAATAATTTCTAACTCTCGTCACGCTAGTAAATATTTATTTTAAAAGTTTGAATTAATATTAAATTAATTTATCCCAATTTAATTTAATTAATCCCACAATTATGTGCCATAAAAATACGGGGTATTACATACTTCACCCCTAATAATGGAATTTCGTCCCGAAATTCCAAAAATACAGCATACTTGGTAAAAATCACTGTTCTAAAAAACCCGCCTAGGCTTAAGGCTTTGGGAGAAACGCCTCGCCTTACGCTTTTCACGCCTTATTCTTGGTAAAACCCTTAAGGCGAACTTTTTTCTAAAAACAACAATGCTTTAGTGAAATGATGTCGCCTTTTAAAGAATTTGTTTGCAAATCGGACCATTATCTCATCCAAAATAATCAAATAGTATTTTAATTTGCATATATTCAGACATATTTTTATGATATGTGCAATTTTTGTATTTTAATAGCCTTGTTATGGTTAAAAAATATTAAAATATATTAAGAAGGCCTAAACGCCTTTTTACGCCTTTTCACGCTTAGGCCCGCCTAGGCTTCTAAGGTTTAAGGCTTGGTCTCCACGCCTCAATCACGCCCCGCATTTTTTAGAACCTTGGTAAAAATAATTCTGGATACTTTTCACGCATATCTACCTCGCGCTCCCAAGTGGACTCCTCTACATTATGATTCTCGCACTGTACCCGTACAAGTAGGACTACCTTCGACCTCAATTTCTCTCGCTATGGTCTAGAATAGCCACAGGTCTCTCCTCATAAGAACTATCAAGATGCAAGTCAATCTCCTCTATCGCAATATGAGTGTGTGCCAAATCATCCCGAAGATACCGCCTCAACGATGAAATGTGTAACACATCATGAATACGGTGCAAGGGCTCCGGCAACCCAAGCCTGTATGCCACCCGTCCAATCCTCTCGATAATGGGAAATGATCCTACGTACCTTGGAGCCAATTTCCCTTTCTTCCCAAACCTCATCATTCTTTTCATAGGAGACACTCGCAGTAATACTTGGTCCCTCATGCTAAACTCCCTGAAGGATCGCTTTGCATCGGCGTAGCTTTTTTGCCTGTCCTGGGATACCCGAATGCGACTTTTGATCAACTCAATCCTGGCTGACGTCTCCTGAATCACCTCTGGCCCAAGTAGCTTGTTTTCCCCCACCTCTAGCCAACAAGTGGGAGAACGACAAGGTCTACCGTACAACGCCTCAAACGGGGCCATGCCAATCGTAAAATAGTAGGAGTTATTATAAGCGAACTCTACCAATGGAAGGTACTGCTCCCATCCTCCTCCAAAATCAAGGACACGCATGCATAGCATATCCTCCAACATCTGATTAGTAGGCTCAGTCTGCCTATCTGTCTGCAGGTGAAATTCTGTACTCAATCGTAACTCAGTACCCGTAGCCTCCTCAAATATCTCCCAGAATCACGACACAAAAAATCTTGTCCCTATCAGACACGATATCCAGGGGCACCCCATGAAACCTCACTATCTCAGTAATAAATAACTGGGCATACTGTCCTGTAGTGTAGTTTGTCCGTACCGGCAGAAAATGAGCTACCTTTGTTAACCGATCCACTACTACCCATATAGAGTCGTAACCCCAGTGTGATGTAGGCAAACCGGTGATGAAATCCATAAAAATGCTCTACCATTTCCACATAGGGATCTCTAGCGGCTGAAGTAAATGTGGAGGTCTCCGATGGTCCACCTTACCAGCGGATAGGTGGCACGCTTGGAAATGAACTCTGCGATGTCCTTCTTTATCCCACTCTACCAGTACTGTCGCCTCATATCCTGGTACATCTTATCCCCTACGGGATGCACTACAAATCTAGATCCATGCGACTCTGTTATTACTGCATGACGTAAGTCCTCCCCCTCTGGGACCACTTAGCTCCCATTATATCGTAATCCTCCATCTGAACTCACTGAGTAGGACTTCACGCCCTTGGCTAGAAGCCGTACAATCTGATCCTGGCAAAATGAATCATCTGCTTGGGCCTGGATCACCCTCGTAACAATCTCTGGTGTGATTGTCATGAAGGACATAAAGGATCGGGACACTTCCTCCTAATGTCCTAACTCTTTCCATTTCGCCTTCTACGTTTCGACCACCTCACCCACTGGCCTACGGCTCAACGCATCAATAACTACTTTAGCCTTCCCTAGGTGGTACTGAATCTCGAACTGGTAACTTTCACAAGCTCCAGCCACCTACGTTAACGCATGTTCAACTCCCGCTAAGTGAACAAATATTGCAGTGACTTGTGGTCCGTGAACAGGAAAATTTTCTCACCCATCAAGTAGTGTCTCTAAATCCGTAAGGAAAACATGACTGCCGCTAGCTCCAAGTCGTGGGTGGGGTAATTCCTCTCACGAGGCTTGAGCTTGCGGGAGGCATAAGCTATAGCCTGCTCCTCCTGCTGAAGTACTTCACCAAGTTACTGTAGGGAAGCGTCAGTGATGTACCCGTTTATATCCTTGGCTTGGCTGAAGACTATGTCCAAAACGGATGACCCTAAGATGGGCCGACCCTTCACCAGGCCCCCAGCTGGCCTCTACCAGGCCCGGACGACCCTACGAGGGGCCGAACCTCCACCAGGCTCAAGACGAACCTACGAGGGGCCGACCCTCCACCAGGCTCCGGACGACCCTACGAGGGGCCGACCCTCCCCCAGGCTCCAGACGACCCTACGAGGGTACGACAGTACGAGGCCAGAATCAAGCCAGACTCACTACCAGAAGAAACTTTGCCCTCGGCCTCGTCTCATAGGCCGAGGGTGACATCATCACGGCGCGTGGTTTGGGAGACGCGTGAAACAGTGCGCGTGAGGCTCATATGGCACGTGGCAGACCGTTATAACAAAATCACACCCTCACGTGAGGGAATATTATGTCATCATTTGGCATCTACAGGTGTCAACAGGGGATTGGCTAGATCATTATTCACATGCACCATGCTTACTTGGGGGGTACACTACACCCCCCAAGACCTATATATACTTGTCATCTACAACCCTACAGGGGATCGATCAATTAACTGTAGCCCTAGCTAAAACTCTGCTTGTACACACGATAGAGAGAGAGAGAGGGTTATGTGCATTGTATCCAAGGCCATTAGCGCCCATACTTAGTGGATCACACACTCACAGTGGATGTAGGCCAAATTGGCTGAACCACTATACATCATTGTCCTAATTCCTCTTATACTCATCCCCTTCTACATACTTATACACTTATACATCTCTATGGCTGCCATGGCTGCTACTGTTTGAGCTCACTATCACTTATCTGGTGGTGCTAAATCCAAGCATCATCAGTCAGTATACACCGGGTACTCTACTCTTGGCCTGGGTAAAGCAAAGACTGGCGCCGAAGTCAACTTATCCTTTAGCTCATCGAAAGCCAACCGACAAGCGTCATCCCATACGTACGGTACCCCCTTGTGAGTCAGATTAGTCAATAGACCGGCTATTTTTGAGAACCCTCGAATGAACCGCCTGTAGTACCCTGCCAATCCCAAGAAACTACGAATATCTTATGGGGTTATGGGCTGCCCCCACTCCCTCACTGTGGACACCTTTCCCGTATCCACTGATATCCCCCTGGCGAAAATAATATGCCCCAAGAACTAGACCTCTTGTAGCTAAAACCCGCACTTCTCATACTTAGCATATAGTTGATGCTCCTGGAGAGTCTGAAAAACCCGTCTCAAATGCTCAGCATGCTCCTCCTCAGTCTGAGAATGAATCAGAATGCCATCTATGAAGACAATGACAAACTGATCCAGGAACTCTCTGAACACCCTGTTCATTAATTCCATGAACATGGAGGGAGCATTGGTTAGCCCAAATGGCATAACCTGAAACTCGTAGGATCCATATCGCATCAAGAAAGCAGTCTTCGACACATCCTACTCCCTAATCCATAATTAATGATATCCCGACCTCAAATCTAGCTTTGAGAAGAAGGAAGCTCCTCTCAACTGGTAAAATAAGTCATCGATTTGGAGAAACGAATACTTATTCCGTATCATGACTTTGTTTAACTCTCGTTAATCCATACACAACCTCAATGACCCATCTCTTTTCTTCACAAACAACGCGGGAGCACCCCAAGGCGAGGTACTCTTACGGATGAAGCCCTGTCCCAACAGCTGCTCAATCTAATCACACAGCTCTCTCATCTCAGCTGGAGCCAAATGGTAGGGTGCGCGGGCTATCAACCGAGTGCCCGACATTAAATTTATAACGAAATCTATCTCTCGATTAGGCGGTAGCCCTGGTATCTCCTGGAACACATCGAAAAACTCGCAAACTACGGGAATCGAATCAATAGGAATCACTAACTTCTTAGAGGTCTCCTCCTCTATGTAATATAAATGGGTGGATGATCCACCCTCAGGATGAGGCATCGCCACCAGAAACATCTCCCGGCCTAGAATAGCAAAAATAATACTCCTACTGAAATTAGGGGTGTGCACGGGTCGGTTCGGTTCGATTTTGGACCGCAATTCAGACCGAACCGATCGGTTCGGTTTTGGAAAAAATCAGACCGAAACCGAATCGACGATGAAAAAAACCGCCGGTTTCGGTTCACATCAGATTCGGTTCGGTTCGGTTTCGGTTCGGTTTTAACTAATTTTCAGTTTTGGTCGATTTTTTGTAGGTCGGTTTTCGGTTTTGGTCGGTTTTGGAGGTTGGTTAATGGTGTTTGGATATAAAAATAAAAGATATTTAAGGGTTTTTTAATATATAATATTTATGTCGGTTCGGTTCGGTTCGAATCGGTTTTTTCTTTGTCTAAACTGACAACCGAACCGATATTGTCGGTTTTTTATATTCTTAAACCGCAAACCGAACCGGGCTAAAAAAAATCGCCGGTTTCGGTTCGGTTCGGGCCGGTTCGGTTTTCGGTTCGGTCAGTTTTTTTGCACACCCCTAACTGAAATAGTCTATCATGTCTCTATATACAGCAAGCCAATCCATGCCAATAATGGCGTCATGCTTGTGCATATCTAAGACTAGCATATCTGCAGGAAAAATCAAACTCCCAATCTCTATACCTACTTCCCGGCATATAAAGAAAATCAATGATCCATTACCTAATGGTGAGTCTACACATGTCACTATACTCTCTGCCGAGTCTAATAACCCAGTGGCCCATGCAAAACTAGTTGTTGTAAAGCAGTGTGATGCCCAGTGTCAAATAAAATGCGCCCCATAGTACCATGGATAGGAAACTTACCCTCAACTACGGGTGGTGCCTCTGGTGCTGCTGCCTGGTGGACATTATAGATGCATCCATAATGCAATTATCCCTACTAAACTGGGATGGTTGGGATGGCTGGTAAGGCTGGCATCTGAGGTGGTACTGGGAGGGCGACTGGGAAGATCGATCTCTGTGGCTCCTGACGGCCACCCTGCTGCTGCGGGGCCCTGTCCCCCTCGGGGTAATCCTGACGTTTATGGCCATTCTTGCCACAACTAAAGCATCTTCCCCTATAGTTTCCTCCCCTCTGTCCCTGCTATCCCCGACCCTGATGGCCATTACCACCCCTCCACTGGCCTTGCTGATATCGCTATTGGCCCTGCTGACTGGGCTGACCCTGTCTATAATCTCCCTGTCCCTGCCTAGAGTCACCATATCGAAATTGCTTAGTAGTGTCCCCCTGTTGGGAACTCTTTTCACCCTGATGGACCTGCCCCTGAGTTGCTGGTGCCCCTCTAGCATTACTACCTCCTGTCCTGCCCTGCCCTGCTGGATGGACTCCCTGACTTGTTTTCTCCCCTGCTGGTGGAAGCGGTGGTCCTAGCAAAGCAATAGGTCAGCGTTGAGTACATCAGTATAAGTACCCAACAACATATTACCGAAGAGGTTCTGGAAAATCCTCCAGGTCAATACATCCATGAACATCCGAATCTTCTTCTCTTAGGTAGGTGCCTCATCGGGCACAATAGTAATCAGTCTCGTGAACTCCTCCTCATACTCCGCGACATTCATTCTTTCCTGCTTGAGATTCAATAGTTTCTGCCTCATCTCAGTCTGCACGGCGGAAGGAAAGTATTTGCGATCAAACTGCACCCAAAAGCTCTGAATCATCGTGTTACCCCTCTCCTCCAAGGTGGTAGTGGACTCCCACCACTGTAAAGCGGACCCCACTAGCTTGTTGGAATCCAGTAACTGTCTCTAAATTTCTGTGCACTCGTACATGCGAAGATGCCTTTGGATGTCTTTCTTCCATTGGATCGCGATGACAATATCATAACTCCCCGAGAACTATGGGGGATGTGCCCTCTGAAAGGCATCCCTAACCCTTTCCCATATAGTGGGAAACTGAGCTGGAACTGGCGCCACAGCCTGAACCTGAGGTGGGGCTTGCTGCACCACCGGTAGAGCTGAATTCACTTCTTGAGCAACTATGTCGGCAACTTCGATTGCATTCATCATTGCCTGAGTCTGAGCTGCTGGCTGCTTTGGCTGGGCATTTCTGTCCCCCGGGGCTCGTCTTGGAGGCATCTGAAATGTGAAGGAATTTATCAGTCCATAGTTATTATTAAATCTCAAATAGATGAAGATGTAATCGCATAAATAAGAGTACAACAATCCTAAAGATAGGGCTCTATATCAAAAGACGCTAAGCTGGAAGCACAATCTACAGATCCTAAAGGACTCTAAAACCTGATGCTCTGTTACCACCTGTAACACCCCGCCTAATTAAATACCGGGTAATCAGTCCTTTATGAAATTAACTCAAAGTGTCCGGTTGGTTTATTCTTAGCATCACTGCCAAAAAATAATATTTTTTCTTTATTAATCACCTAATAAATAATTATGCTAAGTGTCAAAACATTTAATTTTAAAGATTAAGTTTCAAGGTTGTAATTTAATACACGAAAACATTTTCATGAACACGGATAATAATATTTAAAACCAAACCATCCAAACGAAATAAACATACTAGATTAATCATTCAAATAAAATATCCCAAATTGCAAGACAATAGAAATAATTAAAACAATCCCAACTAAACTGAATACTGAAATAATAAAGAGTACAAGTTTCTTTGAACTAAATAAAACGGGAAATGGGTGACACATTTCCTATCTAATGATGAATAAATAGAAGACCGAGAAGACAAGGATGAATTCATCTACGGCAAAGACCTGCAACTCCCACACTAGCTGCAGCACGTCAACAGTCCAAGGTCTAAGCCTGACGCCCTGTGACTGGCACCTGTAATACATATATATATACAAGAGAAAGAAGAGACGATAAGAAACGGGTCAGATCCCGAGTGTAAAACAACTTTAAAAATAGTTTAGAAAGTATTTAAAATGCTTATTAGTTGATATTACATACATGTTAGTACTTTGACACTCCCTTGAGAATTCTCACCTCTCAACTAGTGTGCACGCCTAACGTACTACCGAATTATTCTAGATAAAGTTAACCTTATTAACTATTATAACCCACTCTTCCCTTATCAATTATAATTCGTGTGATCCCATCACTAACATTTATATATGATAACTTTTCTTATGAATTTATCGAGTCGGCTATGTACATCACAATATAACTTTAAACGCTTAATTTGTTAAATATCAATTACCCAATTTTATCTACTTACAAGAACACTAGAGGAATCTCAGGTATACATACATATATATATATATTTCTCACTCATAAAATCTATATACTAATCGGTACCCCATATAAAATCTATGGTGCTAGCATACTCTGCTATCAAGTCCCCGTATCTCTTGTACAAAGGGAAATACTAGTTCGAAATCACTCTCGAACTGTATTAACACAAAACACACATAATGGAGGCGAAGCATAATTCCAAGTCTCTAGGAGGTCAGCACATACCCTCACATATCTTTGGATCGTTTGACTACCATTCTCGGATGGACTGTACCAAGGATGCTACGTTCTAGGGTACAAGTCAATATCCCCCTTAAAGGTCCAATCGAGATAAGATTGTACCGGCACGAAACATCCGTGATAGCAAGTAGCGCGGGTATGATTACACATAAATTTATAATATATATATATATATATATATATATATATATATATATATATATATATATATATATATATATTCATATTATTCAGCTAGGTACACCCACAACCCATACTATATTCGAACCATGCGTGGCACATAACGCCCGAGTTCTACGTATAATTAAATCATTCTTTTATTTTCTAAATTATCCCAAGTTCTTAAGTACTTCTCGACCCTCGAAGTGTTTCATCTTGATAAGTATAAAATCAGTAGGTGTACACTCCCTATCCTACTGGTCTAAGTCACCCTTAATTCTCATAAAACCTAATTTAAGGTACGCACGATTTCCCACTCAATTTATACCCCCGTGATCCCACGGTTAAATCTCATATAAAGTCCTCTTACCCGGACCCTACTGGTCCTTCTCAAGTCCTATTATGATATTTAAATTATGACCAAAGGTCCTTACACACTGGGATTGGATTAACATTTAAAAGGGGAAGAAGTTTCCATCTCCAGTAGGAGTCGATCGATGGATGAAAAGGGTTGATCGATCAATCCAGTCGATCGATCGACATTCTTGAGTCGATCGATCGATCGAGCAATTTTTGGTCCAGTTTCTGCAATTCTTTTCTTACGGGTTTCATCAACTTAAATTCTCAAAACCTCTATTAATTCATACCAAACTCCCAAACAATCAAACCAGAAGTTGTATTATCCTACATACATGATTTCTAACGTAAAACATATATAAATTCATCAAGGGTCATCAATTAAAGGGTTAATTCAAATTAATATATCAAGAACCCTATTTTTATCATCATCATCATCAATATCTTCCTAATTCTTCCAGAATTTAAACTCTACTGAACATAAATTTCGTAGTTAATCATCTACATATAATAATAAGGTTGTCGTAACATGGTTTCTGCTCAGAAATTCGATATAAATCTCCCAAACATCATTTAACTTTCATGAAGACACAAAATAATTATTATCTACACTAGCATGGATGTGTTATCAACTAAAGAACAACAAGTTAGATACTTTCCTAGAAATCAAAGTCTGAATCGTAGAGAATAATGGGTATGATTCCACTCCTCGTTCCCCGATCTATGCGTTGGTGGTGGAATTGGTGAAAATGGTGTCGGGTTGGTGGCTCTCCTCCTTGGAAGCCTTCTCTCTTCTATCTTCCTTAGCCTTTCTGCAACTCCAGTGTTTCTAACCCTTGAGGACTCCTACTTTCATCAGATATAACCTCTCAATTTTCGTCATTAATTGAGGCCTAAAATGGAAAATTACCGAAATGCCCTCCCGGGTTGCCGGTTAGGCCTAAAGTCGCCTCGAGACCCAAACTAAACCCCCGGGTATACTTTTCTGACTATCTCGACCCTTACGGATACATTTGCGCACTCGAAATGACCATACATGCGACTTAAAATTAAATTACTTTTTATTCCATTAATTTACTTTGCTCATTTAGTAATATTCAACATAATTTTTACCAATAATTACTAATTCTCGTCACACTAGTAAATATTTAATTTAAAAATTCGAATTAATATTAAATTAATTTACCCCAATTTAATTTAATTAATCCCACAATTAAATGCCATAAAAATACGGGGTATTACAAAGCGTCCACCCGTTATGAAATCATGAAGTCATGCATATGCACCCTTATGTACCTTTATCGGTCAACTGGTGTTCCTATACCTATCACTAATACCATTTTCCTACCTAAGCACATATCCAAGTTATAAGGGATTATCAACCTAAGGTCTCTAAAGAAGTTATAGGAATAATTAAATAGCAATCAAATAATATTAAGAGAGACAATAAGCATATAATTAAAGAATTATAAAGAACAAGTGGAGTGCATAATACCTTTCCCACTCGTAACCCGGTTGCCGAACCCACGCGACAAGAATCTCTGGACAAATAAAAAATTTGAACCTGCTTTAGGATTAACCTAAAAGGGCTAACCCAAATCTTTTATTTGTTTTTGTATAAAAAAACTAATATGCACCCCACTTGTTTAATCCTAAAGCAGAGTGCAACTGGTGGGAACCTCTCTCTCTCTCTCTCTCTCTCTCTCTCTCTCTCTCCGTCCCTAACCCAAATTAGGGTTGCAGGGCAAACCCTCCTACCTCTTCCTCCACTTCCCTTAATACTAAATGTCCTGACCCATCAAATCCTTGGCGCAAATCATTTTTGCAAGTATTACAAGCTTCAACTCCAAGATATGCAATCTCTCTCAAACCTCATTCTAAATACAAAGGGGAACATGTTATCATGTTTTCTAATGAAGAAGTGGAATAACTTTCATCTCCATATAAGTATGCGATTGTTGGTAAATTTTCTCATGGTAAGCCTATAATGTAATTCATTAGAAAAAACTTTGAATCTTTTGGTTTAAAAGCTGCCTATAACATAGGTCTTCTTGATTATAAACATATTCTCATTAGAGTTAATTAACAAGAGGACTTTATAAGATTATGGTTGAAAGACACATGGTTTGTTGACAAAAGTCCAATGAGGATTTTCAAACGGTCTCCTAGATTTCTTACTGACCAAGAAAGCCCATAGTTCTAGCATGAATTAATTTGCTATTTCACTTTTTTTTTTAAAAAAAAATAGGGGCCGCGCGAACGCAGGCCCCGGCTGACACAAATTATGAAGTAGGCTGTGCCACTTGGACACACCTTAAGCGGGCGCCCCTTCTAAGTGCAATGGAGGTCACCAACTTAGGCCATGAGCCTTCATGATCACTCATTGACCCCGTCCAGGTAAGTATTAATTTACTATTTCACAAGCAGTTGGAACCCCTCTCAAAATAAATAATTTAACAGCTACTATAAATATACCAAGTGTTGCTCGAGTATGTGTTGAGTTAAACTTCCTTAAAACTAGGCCTCAGAGAGTTTGGATTGGATGCGGTGACTTTTGTTACTGGCAAGCAGTATAATATGAAATTATGCCATTTTACTATACTCATTGCAGTAAATTAGGACATTAAGAATCTCAATGTATTCTCAAGATTGACGATAGGAACAAAGAAGTGAGGAAAAGAAAATAAATTGTAGTTCAAGAAGAAGGTATAAAAAAGTAGTGAAAGGTTTGCAAAGAGCCAAGAAAAGAATTTAGAATCAAGGTGAAATCTAATGAAGTTGTGCAAGGAAAGAAGCCTATACAAGGAGACAACAAAGAAATCTCAAGAACAGTGACTTTAGATAAGTAACATAATATTGATCAAGAGGAGACTAATTTTTAAAAAAAAATTATCTAAAAGGCCTGGGTGAAAGATCTGAAAAGATACAATAGGAAGAAGAAAAATGTGTCTAAAAGACAATAAGCAGCATCAGGCAACGTATGAAGAGGACATTAGAAAAGGAGAATGGTTTGATGAATCAAAAGATGAATTGGATATTGATGAACTTATAAATTCCTAAAAATAATTTATAGATGATGCAAAGAAATACTTCAGTTCAGATTTTAATGTAGAGAAACAATAAGAGAAGACTGAAAGAAGAAATAAGGTATATCACTTAGATACAAGTACATTTGTTACTCATAATGATGCTGTGTGAGAGGACCTCATTTTTTTCTCTGAGATGCTATTGGAAAAGATTGCATATTACTAAAAATCAAAGGAAGTGGCAAAAAAGAAGAGTCCTATGATGCCAATTTAGAATATAGGGAAAAAAATAGGACTCTAAATCATCCAATTAGGAAGATTTCTTTAACCAAAAGGAGAATTACCAGATCAGCTAATGAGGGAATCAAGAAAGTGTCTGTCTCAAAGTCTAAATGATCAAGTATCTACTCTAGAATGCTAGAGGGGTGGGGAATAAGTCTACTAAAAGAAGGTTAAAAAACTATGTAAGTCTCATAATTTATCTATCTTGGTCATTCTTGAGCCTATGATTGATTGTCTTAAAATTTATGACTTGTGAAGAGTTTTACATTGTGAGAAATGTTGTCATAATAGAGTCAATTAAATATGGTGTTTTTGGAGGCACGAAGTTTCTTGTGAGGTGTTAGATGATGGTTTCAAAACCCACTGACCATCTTAGCTCATCCTCAGTTTCAAGTGGAGATTGTTATTAATGGAGTCCATGCTAAATGCAATAGACAAGATCAAAGATATTTATGGGATGCTTTAGAATTTAGTTGATCATGTTTCTTTAATAAACCTCTCACTGTGATTGGTGATTTAACATTGTTTCTTCTAGTGATGAAAGAGCTTGTAGTAGAAATATAGATGTGAGAGGATCTGCTAAATTTAATAAATGTATTTCTAGTTGTTCTCTTCAAGACATAGGATTCATTGGGTCTAAATTTACTTGGTCTAAAGAGGTTAGTCGTTATATGATCTTTGAAAGGTTGGATAGAGGCCTTATAAACTCTCATTGGATTGATACATTTCCAAACTCAATGATCAACTATCTTAATAGGAATTTCTCCGATCATAATTCTTTACTTATTTCTATTCCTCAATCTAAGGAAATAATAATAAAACCATTTAAATTTCTTAATGGTTGGGGCCTTCATGAGGACTTTAAATAAGTAGTAAAATTATCTTGGGAGCAGCCTGCTACTGGTAGAAAAATGGATGTTTTGGCTCACAAATTAAAGAGAAAATTAAAGACCTGGAGTAAAGAGGAATTCAAAGACCTTTTTAAAAAGGCTACTCAGATGGAAGATAAACTTCTTCAAGTGGAATTGACTCTATAATTAGATCCGTTCGATTTTCAAAGAGAATAATGTTCAAAAGCAAAGGCGAACTTGAACTCAGCTTTGCCTAAAAAAGAAATTTATCGATTTCAAAAATTTTGAATGGAATGGTTGAAAGATGGAGATAGGAACACAAAATTATATCATGCTAAAGTCTAACACGATAGAAGGAAGCTTTGGATCCAAAAAATACATAATGAAGATGGGTCTAGTTGTGAGTCAAATTAGGAAAATTTTAACATGTTTATCTCTTATTTTTCAGCTTTATTCACTACAGGTACTCAAGAAGAGGGAGATATGTTAAAATTTATTCCAAAGATAATCACTAATGAGATAAATAGTAAATTAGATAGCATTCCTAAAGAAGAAGAAAATTTGAAAGCTATCAAGGCTATGAATTAAAACAGTGCTGCAGGCTCAGATGATTTAATGGCCATTTCTATGTCAATTGTTGGGATATAATCAAAGAGGACTTCACTTTTGCCATTTAAGACTTCTTCTTAGGGCCTGTTTGTCTTATTCCTAAAGTAACAAGACCCTCTTTTTGCAAGGATTTTAGACCAATCAGTCTTTGTAACTTTATCTATAAGGTATTTACTAAACTCCTAAACTCAAGACTCGGTCCATTTCTCCCCTCTATAATCTCTAATAATCAATTTGGATTTGTTCAAGTTAGAAATATTTAAGATAATATTTTATTGGCTCAAGAGATGATGCACTTAATTGATAGGAAAATTTATGGAGGAAACACTATAATCAAGTTGAATATGTCTAAGGCTTATGATAGGACTTCTTAGTTTTTCTTGATCAAATCCTTAAGAGATTTTGGTTTTGCAAAAACATTTATAGATCGTATTTTGAGATGCTTATCTTACCCTTGGTTTTATGTGATTGTCAATGGACAACCTAAGGGCATTTTCAAACCATCTAGGGGTTTAAGGAAAGGGGATATAATATCCCCAAGACTTTTAATTATTACGGCTGAGGTTTTTTAGCAGAGGATTAAATAGTCTTATGTGTAATAAGGCAATAAGTTCTTTTTGACATCCTAGAGGCTGCCCTATGATTAGTCATTCGAGCTATGCTGATGACATTATTATTTTCACTAGAGGATCTAAATGAAGTCTCTATAATCTAATGAAGTTCTTAAAGAGGTATGAATCTAAATCTGGTCAACTGATTAGTAATGCTAAGAGTAGTTTCACATTAGTATAAAAAGTCCTATTTTGTTAAGATCTAGAATTGCTAAAGTTACTAGTTTCAAATTTGAAAAAGGTCAATTAAGATACCTTGGTTGCCCTTTCTTTAAAAGTATAAGTAAATCAATATACTTTGAGCCTCTTATTCAGTCTATTACCTATAAATTTTTTTGCTGGAAGTCCAAATTTCTATATATGGGTGGAAGACTAACTCTTATTAAATCTGTTCTATCATCAATTCCTATCTATACTCTTTTTTCTCGCAACCCTCCAAAGTTTATAATTAAGACTGTTACGAAGCTTTTAAGTTCTTTTTTCTTGGGAGTAAATAAGGATTATAGAAAAAAATTAATTGGATTAAATAGTAATACCGTTGTCACCCTAAAAAGGAAGGAGGTTTAGATATCATAAGTTTAGAAATAGTCTTTAAAGCCGCCAGTGTGAAAATGGGTTGGAATTTCAAAGAAGGTAAAATATTTTGGGCTAGATTTATGAATTCTAAGTATAGGAATTTTGTTAAAAGAAGTGGATCTATGGCATATAGATGAATCCAGTCAACATGGGAATCGATGAAGTAAAATTCAGATTGTGTTGAAGGCTCTCTTGTATGGAAACCTACTTCCAATGGGACTTTTAACTTTGCTTCAGCTTATGAGGTAAATAGAAGGCATAAATTGTTTTCTATAGCTGTTAATTATATTTGACATTCAAAGATTCCTCCTAAAATGTTAGTCTTTGTTTGGAGAGATCTATTTAAATATATCCCTGTAGATGCTATGGTTCAAAAAGTTAGAATTAGGATGGCTTCTAGATGTCAATGTTGTCACTCATACATTGAAGCCTTTAATCACCTCTTCATCACAGGTTCTATTGCCTAAAATATTGGATTTTTTTCAGGAACTTAATGAATATCAGTGGCAAGTCTTCCTCAATTCATGGCTCCTTTATTCAATGGTGGTTTTAGTTATGAAATTCTAAGATCTCCAACTAGTTGTATACCATTATTACAGTTTGTATTTTGTGGGAATTATGGTTGAGAAGGAATAAGTCTCTTTTTGAGGGTACTCCTATGAAATCAAACTTTATTATTCATAAAGTATTAACTACTATATTAGATCTATCTAAAGACCTATCAATTCAACTAGGAGTTGTTTCAATCAGTTAGGAAGAAATGAAGTGTTTTAACATTAAGAAGGCCTCCTCCTCCTCATCCTACTCCTCCTCCTCCTCCTCCTCCTCCTCCTCCTCATATTTATTCATTAATCATATCTGGAACAAGCCTTAAACAAGAAGATTTAAGATCAATATTATATCATATAGAGATCATCAATCTGGAGTAGGTTCTATTTTAAAAGACTATAAAGGCAATCTTATTTGGTATGCTTCAATTTTTTTGGCTAATGTCTATTCTAAATAGATGCATTTTCAAGTCATTAAAGCCAGTCTTCTTTTTTGCTCAGAAAAAAACATGTCTAACATTGATATTGAGTTTGACTCTAAAGGCCTATTTGATATTATCTCTTTTTCTTCTACTTCTTTGATTCCTTGGAATGCTATGTTAAATTTTAAATTGGTTCAGGAACTATTTACAATATGCAATGTTCTATAGTAGTCTACTCTAAAGAAGGAAATCAAATGCCTATCCTTCTATCCAAGTAAGGGACTTCTCAATAAAAACCAGTTCGTGATCAAATCAGGAAGATTTCCTAAGAAACATTTAAATTTCTTTTATATTAGATGTTTTTAATTTCTCAAGTGTATGTAATCAGTATAGTATCTAGCTTTAAAGTTTTATTTTCTCTTTGAAAAACAACTAGAGAGGTCATTTCTCTTTAATTATCAATAAACTCTTCATTCCCCCCGCAAAAAAAACTCTAAACAACTGATAAACCCCTTTATCACATGGAATGCACACTTAGAACTAAGCCTAAGAAGCATGGGTATGTGACTCAAACTGGACATGGTTTCTAACATCTTCCAGGGGAAAAGTCTTTGGACCCATGTTGATCCAATAACCCGACCTCGGGGGGACGAGGTGAACCGAGAGACAAGCACCAAAGGGTCTCCATTGTGAACAAGTTCCCCCGAGTGCATCACCGCCCGGGTCCCCCAACGCCACAACCATAACAAGAAATCACCGAAAAATAACTAGAAAACTAAGAAATAAAACTATTTGCACCCTATCAGATCAATCTAGCCTGGAAATTGGATCAATCCAATTTCTGGATCGATTTATATTGGATTTTGGATTAGTTCGAATCACCCGTGTTGACAGCTTCTTCTCCACTTTGAAAATCAATGCAAAAACGACCATAACTTTTCTAAATATTCATGAAACTCCATAAAACTTTTTCCAAAGCTCAAACCCATATAAATACACGATTCTAATAGTATAAAAACATTACATCCTCCAACAATCACCCCCAATACATCAAAAATGAAAAAATTACAAAAACTTAATTATTACAACCATATCAAATCTAGGAGCAAAAAAAATAAAATAAGTACGAATAAACCACTATAGGATCCAATCACATAAAATAAATGTATGTGACCATGATGGAAGGGTCATAAGCAAAGAATCTCTAAAAACCATGTTAGTAGTACACCATACACAAAGATTTATAATATACAACATGACAAAACTAGGGTTTTATGATGGATAACATGAACTTTTTTGATACACGATTAATCTCAACCAGTGCTTTGATATTAATTATTAGAAAAACAACTTGGGTTTGACATTTAAAATGCAAAAAAATCACATCCCTATGCATTGAAAATAAAATCAAGAACTATTTTAAAGACTTGACCTAGGGTTTAAGAATACAATACTTCAACAAATCATGTGATTCGTATGAGGAGACAAAGGTTAAAGATGATGAACTCCTTTCTTCCCACTAAGGTCTTTGAAGACCCCGTTTAACTCTCTGTAAACCTTATATATTCTAGTGTATGATCCTCCCAAAATCTAGGTAGGTATGTGGGAGCATTTTGAGATGAAAACCTTTCCTTATGAGTGAGATATGGTAATATCTCTCTAGGCCTCTTCACAAAAATATGAATAGTGTTTTTCTCACCCCTCTCAAACCCAAATGATGAATTATTTTTCTTAAAATACCTTCCCACACATTTATATACAAGTATAAAAGGTGGGCTTGGGCCATCCTAGTTTCTTATGAATATGGAACTAACTACTTAGGTATGTAGACTATACTAGGGACTGGAGATAAATAATTTAATTAACTTCCAAATAAATATCCGAAAATTCTAATTACACTTACCGTAATTTATATCATTTTTTATTTAATCATGATTAATTCCACTAAATAATTATTACTGCACGCCAATTTAATTATCGTAGAAATCACTTTAATATAATAAGGTCTTATTTGTAAAGTTTATTATGGTACATAATATGATTTTCCACGTCAAGTGTTCGATAACCACTTAGTCAAATCAATTTGCTGCTAATTGATTTTATCTAAAATCTAATCAATTTCCTTGATATTCGGACTTAACTTATTTGCTACTCCACCACGATTATAAAATAATCATCCAGCTGAGTTATTCTTGGTGGAAATAAAATATATAAGTCTATCAAGGGGGTATCACAATCCATGGAATCCCCTGTACGTAAATTCCTCCTCATTTGGATCTTATACCTCGTAACACAACTGTTACCCAATGTGCGGGGATCATTTGACCTGATATAAAATCATATCATGCCCATATTGATAAATGTGACATTTTCACAAGCATTCCAATCCTCATAATTTTCGAGATTAAGAATTTATGCACCCTTTACAAATGGTTTTGAGAATACCCGAGTCTAATCAATACAAACTTAGACTCAAATCTCACGGCTGTTCCTATTCAATACATTCTTGGGTTATATCGATCCTAATCCTTTATTGAACAATCAAACAAGTTCTTGAACTATAAAAAAAGTTCACAAAGTTCTAGATAAACTACTAGGATTTCATCATAACCGTTTCGATAGGATGTCAACTCCTTATATAGGTTGTTAACATTTTAATAATGATAAAACTGGAATATCGATCTCCTAGTGATCAACCCAAAGATGAATCACCAAAATTCCTACTAAGCTCGACAGACCAACAATCTACAATATATTTAAACCAAATATAAATCATTCTCATAACTATTATTCTTATTTCAAACTGAACTGACACCTTTACTCAAAGGTGAACGTCACACATGATTTTAATAATGAAATCTCAGTATGAATATGAGGCCATTATCGTTGGATTAGAGTAGGCTTTATCCCTTTATGTCAATTACCTTAAAGTCTACTGTAATTCAAGTGTGGTATCCAAACAAATATCATAAGACTACGGCTCTAGGGATGAAAACATGTCAACATATCTCTATATCACCCAAGACTTGATCCCCAAATACAAGTATGTTTAAGTGCAATAATATCCTCGAGTAAGTAACATTCATGTAGATGTTATAGCCACTTTGGCCTTAACCTTCGAATCTGGCCTCAAAAGGATAATTGGAGTGGATTACCTAGATCAATCGAGAATAATGAAGCAGGATATTAAAAAATATGTTCTCGCCACCTGAAAGTCTCCCAGCTGGATGGATCCAATCATTACATACTTGAGAGAAAACACATTCCATGTCGACAAGAAGCATGGTCATCTGACTAGAGTCATGGTTGCTCGATTTTACCTCTCCCCTGAAGGGAAGTTCTATAGAAGATCTTTCACTGGCCTTACCTGTAATGCGTGCAACCTGATGATATAGAACAAGTCCTATATGATCTGTATAAGGGGCATGTGGGAGTCACGTGGGAGGAAGATCTTTGCCATTTAAGGCTATAAATGAAGGGTATTAATGGCCTTACACGTATAAGGATCAAGTCTCATACGCAAAGAGGTGTAAGAAATGTCAAGTATTCTCTCCAATGATCCATCGCTTAGCTAGTGACCTCAAATACTTGACCAACCTTTAACTTTCGCTAAAAGGGGTTGGATATTGTATCCCCCTACATATAAAAACTTAGAAATCAAAAGTATCTCCTAGTCAATACAGATTACTTCACTAAGTGGATATAAGCTGAACTATTGATGAACATAATGGACAACGATATAATCCCTTTCATTTGGAGGAAAATTATGACTCAAATGGTATTCCAAGGACACTTATCACCAATAATGGAATGTAATTTAAGAGAAAATCATTTTAAGACTTTTGCAATCGACACGACATCAAACACTACTTCAGTTCGGTGGCCTATCCCTAAAGCAACGGACACGCTGAGGCCTCAAATAAGATAATGCTTGACTAGATGAAGAAGAGATTAGAAAAATAAAAAAATTGGGTGGAAATGATTCCCCATATCATCTAGGCGTATCGAACAATGCCCAGGAGGTCGATTGGGAAAACTCCCTTTGCCTTGGCTTATGGAATCAAAGCCATTATCACACATGAAGTAAGCTAACCGACCATTGAAAATCAAAGAATGATCGAAGAAATCATGAGGACTGATCTTGATGTGGCAGAGGAAAGAAGGGAAAAGCCTTAATGAATATGTCATCCTACCAATAATAGTTGGACAAGTAGTACAATAAAGGCGTCAATTCAAGAAAGTTCCAGGTCAGATATTATGTGTTACTTAAGGTCATTGGAAATGTGAGGAAGACTTTAGATGGTAAACTTGTACCTAACTGGGAATGACCATTCAACGTCATCAAATACAACCTCCAGGGAGCCTAATATATGGAAATAATAGAGGGCAGATAGATGCCCAGGGCTTGGAACACAACCAACGTTATGGAGTTTTATTTTAAATTTTCTGTTAACTTTTATCTCCTTACAAAAGTTTTTGTTTGCCACTCTAATGTTTTAGATTATTTAAGTTTCATTAATACAATTGGCTCTCTTATTGTTCCAAATGGCCACCCAATAACATCATTGAAAACTTCCTTGACCAAATTAAGATTTTATTATGTCAAGGCCATCATCATTTAGGTCACCCCAAATTTCATAACCCATAATTCATATGACCCATATTGTGTCAGAAACACTGTCTTCGATACATCCTCCTACCTAATACATAGCCGATGATAACTCGATCACAAGTCAATATTGAAAAAGAATGAATCACCCCTTAACTGATCAAACATATCATCGATATGTGGGAAGGGATACTTGTTCCATATCATGACATTAGTCATCTTAATATAATCCACACATAGCTGAAGTGAACCATTATTCTTCTTCATAAACAACACCAACTCTCCCCACGAATATGTACTCCGAAACAAAAAATACACAAAGAAGGAATTAAAAATGATTGACCTTGGGGTAGTTAATTATTGTTTCGGCTTGAAGATAGAGAATAATTTTGGTTAAACACTAATACGTTCATCAAATGGATTGAAAAGTACTACATTGGTTTAATATATGTTAAGCCCACCATTTTGTATACTCATGGTCTTCGATCTTTGGATATTAAAATATCCATATCATCTGAAAGAGGATGAAAACTATAAATTTGGTCAAGAAGTATCATATTTGCATGGTATTATTGCATTGTTAAAATGGTCGAGAAGTACCATACTTTTATATTATTAATATATTTCTATACATAACCTAATGCATGATACCAAACATAATATTTTCTGTCAATATTTTGGCAAAAACAAATATCATTAACTTGTAAAGCATGGGACTAATATCAATCATATTATGTGATATTTTTATATCTAACCATATGTGTCTCGTTAGTTATATAGATGCAGACTATCTCTCGAATCCTCACAAGGAATAATCAAAGAACTTATGACTTGCTTCAAATAACATATGTTACTACTACAACTTATGAAGGCAATAGTGCTTATATAACCCAAACTCAAAGAGGCTACATTAAGGGATATATAACCAACACATTTAAATTATTCAATATATATAAACTCAAGAAGAGTTAATCAACATATAAGTTCCAGAATAGTAATCTTATTTAAGTCAAATGACTCGATAATGTAATATGTCCATCCGTTATAACAAAGTCTTATGGAAGTCGAGCATCTGAGGAAAAATGAGATTGAAGTCAATCAAGTGCATTTAACTGACAGCCTAACTGATTTTTTTTACCAAGTCACTTTTAGAAGCAACATTCCAGAATCTTATGAACGGGATTGGAATGCACCGACTTAGCTAAAAGTCAATTTGAGATATGCAAATCTGGGGAGATCTCCTTTCCAGGGGGAGGATCAGAAATCATACACTTTTTGGGACATATGTATGATGTTTTCTTTTTACTTAAACTAGGTTTTTCGATTGTATTTTTTCAAGTAAAGGTTTTAACAAGGCATCATCAAGCACGTCCTACACTAATTTAATGATACAAAAAGTTGTACTATTTTTCCTTAACTTTAACCTTTTGCCACTGTGTTTTTCCTTAGTAAGGTATTAAAGAGGCACTATTCATTAAATGGTGGATATGGTGTATATCCAAAAAGGAGTGTTGAATTATATGACTTCTGGTGTGGATGCCCACACATCTTACATATATTTGTCTATTGGGATACCTCACCATGTCCAATAAATAGGGTGATTCCATATGAGTTTGTACACACTTGAGAAATAACATATTATCTCTCCCTCTAAGTTCTCTATGTTCTTTATTTTTAAAAATTATAGTTATTGTACGTCTTATTATTTTTTTTATAAGTAAATATGTATATATAAAAACTCTCCCAAGGGGAGGAAACCCGTATGCATGATGTATACAAGGGTATATATAAAAAATACCTAACAATGCCTTATGGGGTTGGAGAAAGTTCCAAGCCAACAAAACTCCTAAATCCTCCTAACAAGCTCCTCTAAAAAATAAAAAAAATTGGCATGGGCATTAATAACTCTGTCATAAACCACAAGGGTAAAGTGCTCAATAGGATATTTCACAACATCGATGGTGCTAACTCCACACCCTAAAGAAACCTATTTTTTCTTTCTATTCACAGAGTTCAAAGAATGAAAAAAAAAATCTTTTTCCAAACAGTCTATGATTCCTAACCTCCCTCCAGAAATATTCATGATGCTAATATATCTTTAATCGACCTATAAATCACCCAATGCACATAGAATAGGGAAATAATTAACTCACACAAATCTCTGGCCATTGAACAATGCAAATGCAAATGCAAATGAGTAATCATCTTCTCTACCTCCTTGCATATCTATCACCTATTGGCTATAGGATGACCCCGTCTTTGTAAGTCATTCGTCGTCAATGTGGCCTACCTTGTTATAGTCCATGTAAAGAAATCCACTCTCAAAGGAGCTTTAATTAGCTATATACTCCTTTGTGAAAATTAGTCTCTTCCCCTTTAAGGTCCACCGTAATCTATCCTCACCATGTTGAGGACACAATACCCCCCAACCACTCATATAAATCCTCCAACTTCACTAATTCCCATTCCCTCACATCCCTCTATAATCTAGGGTTCCATTCTCCCCTAGCTCCCACTCTCACGAACTACTTAGCCACAAACCCCTCCTTTTCTCTTGCAATGTGAAATAATCCAAGAAACCTCTCCTCTAAATAAAATGCTCCTCCCCACCTGTCTATCTAAAATCCAACCTTTCCCCCACCCCCAAAAAAAGGTTGTATGTTTGAGGAACTAATCCCACCCTTTAGTAATATTCTTCCACATACCCACTCCATGTGGAAATCTCCCTCCCCATGTCCACCTCCCCTTATATCCCTCCCCAAATCTGGACACCACCCTTCTCTAAAGTCGACTCTCCTCTAACAGGAACCTCTACGACCACTTACCTAATAAGTCCTTGTTGAATTTGTCCAATATTCTCACTCCATCCACATCCCTCATCGATTTTAAAACCTCCTCCAAGCACACAAAATTATATTTTAATCTCTCCTCAATTTCCTCTCAATAGAAAATCCTGCATTAATTTTTCAATTTCACCGGGAAAGGAAGTATCAATAAAAATTAAGTGGGAAACTTGACAAGTGATTTTTATTAAGGTTAATCTCCCCTACAAATCCCCTTTGGACAAATAAACTTTCTTCCAACACGCCATCCTCCTTTCCAAAATCTCCTCAACTAGGTCCCAAACAACCTTAGATCTATATGAAACACCTAAAGGCATCCCCAAAGACACAGAAGGTAAACTCCCCAACTTAAATCTCAGCCCTTTTTCCAATTGAGATATCTCAACCTCTCTTCCCATAGGGACCATTCTCTTACCCACATTAATATTCTTACCTAAAACCACCTTTGAGAACCTCATAATAAGTCTCAAACTACAAATTTGGTCCTCCCTGGCTCCATAAAAAATGGCAGTGTCATCAAAAAATAGAAAATGTGGTAACTGAATTAGGGAAGTTCTTGAATAACCAATTAGGAATCCACTGAGTAACCAAACCTCCACAACACAAGAAAGCATCTGCCTCAATGCCTCCCTAGATAAAATGAATAAAAATGGTGATAGGGGGTCCCCTTGACAAAAACCACCTTCTCATAGCCACGTATTTTCAAAATTGAATGGATGTCTCCCCCTTTCCACTCCCCCACATCTAAATATAATCAAAGGTGACTCGAGCTAAACAAGAGTGGACAACTACTAAAAAATATCCCTGCCACTTCACCGAGAAAAGAAAATGATCCAATCTATACAATGATGTCGACCCCTTATTGCGAGACCATGTGAAGAGACCCCCTTCTATTGGAAATCATTGAGCTCCTTATTATTAATTTATTCAGTCTTCTAAAAATTGAACAACGTTAAAGTTCTCACCCACGCACCAAGGGGATTACCACAATCCCCTTACCCCCAAAGATCCTCCCAATGCTCCCACCTAACTTCATCTTCCACAGACCCCCATAAACCCTAGAGAAACACCAAGTGAAACCATCATCTCTGCCCCTGAATAAATAAGACAGAGAATAGATTCCTTAAAGACAATCCACATTATCCATAACCCTAGAGTCCCACATGATCAACACCCTTTCTACAAGGATCATAATAATTTATATGACTATATTCTACACACTATCCTTTCCAACCCCCCTCTGCCACCTTTCTTCTCATAATATTAATTTTTTACTCCTGTAAACAAATCACATTAGTCTTTCGTACATAAATAACATCATCAACCACCTCTATTTTCTTGGGATCCTTACGTCCCCTAACATTACATGATATAATCTATAACATCATGATAAAGATCTCTTGATTCCCCCTCCCTCTCCCCCCTTGTACCCTTTTCTCCCCTCATAATTTATGGACCATTTCAACTTCTATAAATCCCTTACTCTCCATCTTTTTCCACTCAAAGAATATCCACCCCCTCTCTCCTTCTTGTCTCCACCCCTCCATTTCCTCTTTATTTTCCTAAATATCCTCCATACCTCCCTCTCATTCCCCTCATAATAAACCCCAAGGAATTTACTAAATCCTCGTATCATGTCTCCCACCCAGTCCTCTAAATCGCAACTCATGGGTGAGAAGAGAGTGAGATCATGAGAGAGAGAGATAAATGTTTGGTGAAATGAAATAAACCCTATGAGGTTTATTTATAGATGATAAATGGTCACGGTTTGGATCCTTGACCCCTCCTATGTCCAATCAAATTGTCACAAGTCCCCATAAATGGTCACGGTCCCCAATCATGATCCATTTAGTCACAAAACTTAGTGACCATCCTAAATCGTGACCATTGGGACATGACCAATCCAAATTAAAGTGTTATCACTCTTAGGGGGTAACGGTTCAAAATTGTGACTATATTACACTAAGATTAGTCACGATATAAAATCGTGACCATTCACTTGACAAAATGGTGACAACTTTCCCACCTAAATAATTATGGTTGGGTCGTGGTATGGATCCGTGACCATTGTGATCAAGGTTAGGTCACCTTTCTCGTGGTTTCTTCAGTCATGATTTTTTATGGTCGCAACGTTAGACCGTGACCACCTTAATCACGAATTTAGACTGTGACTAAATGACTGTAATTATTCTCGGTATATGGCGTAGTGTCACCCCGTGCCCGCATATCCTCCTTCTCTACCTTTGATGAATAAGGTTAAAACTTAGCAGGTTGCGTCCACATGAGTTAATAATATCCCCTCATTTATTTATCCCTCCTCAAAACTTTTGCACATATTAAAATCCCCATTTTCTATTAATATTAATTTATTTTAAAGATTAACAATCTTTTCTAGGGCATTGGGACCTTCAGAAATTAAATTGGTTCTTCCAAACCTCCTCCCTATTTTACCTTTACCAAAAATTCACACACGGAGGAGAAGGACTTCCCAAATATCCCCTCATCCCACTTGACTCACTAATCTCCGTAAATGTAATCTCTCCACCTCTACATTTTTCATCCAAACCCTTTGTTAAAAAACCAAAATGGCACTCATAATTGTCTACAACATTGGTCACCACTAACACCCATGATTTATCTTCCACATCTCTATGAACTTCTGCCATTTTCCTCTTTCCTCCTTGTTTTCCTATAAATTCACTCACCACGTAAGCTTTCTTATCATTATTACTTGACCCTCCTCTCCTTTAAATTTTTTAGCAAATGATTTAACAATATTTTGGGCCTTTTTCTTTTCACTTTCATCATAAAACCATGATTTTACGCATTTTTATGAATATGAAACTCAGTACCATGCGTTTGCTAATTTGGGTTGCTGTATGGAATGACCCGTTCTGGTGGCTCCGTTATGGGCCCAAAAGTGGGTTTGAAAAAATTGACCTCGCATGCTTTTTAAATTTTTTTTTAATTGGACCAACAACCTTGCATCCTTTACTCTCCAAAAATATAGAATGTCATCCCACCTCTCTTATCTAACATGCCTCCTCTCCCTTCCTTCCACATTTATCCTTTGTACCTTATCCTTGTAACCCTATCTTTGACTCTAAAGTACTACCCATCAGACCCACTAGCTCAACGTTCTCCATAGGACTTTGAGTATCACTTCCATATTTCATTGTATCTTCCTTCCTTCCAATGTCAGATCGATGCCTCTGCTTCATATTACAAGAATCCACCCTTTATTTATAGATTGGCATCTAATAAACCAATCCCTTACCATAATTCACTTAATTGTCTATAACTTCGGCTCAACCCTTACCAAAATCCTTTCCCATAGGAGATCCTTCCTTTTCAGCTTGTCCTCGACAACTTGAATAAACCCCCTATATTATTTTCTAATAGCCTTGAACACCTCCATGCCCAAAAAATGCAGTAACAATCCTACTAGTTTAACCCACCATTGACCATTGTTCTTTTCGGGTCTACTGTACTTACCTAATGGGTGACACTCATGAATCCATATCTCCTCAACATTGTAAGACTAAGTTTGATGATTGCTCAACATTTTATTTATTTTAACATATTTCATTAAAAATAACATCCTCATTTACTTCCCAAGAACTTTGAAGACAAGTTATTGACCAAGAAACAAACCGAAGATCGAATAATTAGAATATTCGCTACATTATAGAGGAGGTATATGTATAAGGTTTTGATTTACCTTTATAACTTTTATCCTGGGATTCTTTCAAAATTTATTCAAGGAAAATTTTAAAATAATTTTTCTAAATTAAAATATTTTTGCTTTCGATCGTTCAAATGAGTTTTAAGGTTCATTTTAACGCGACTTATTTTTTGTTTTAATGAGGCATGCTATTCATTTGAATGCGTTTGTGAGTTCACTGGAACAAACTTCAAACGGATATTCAACTGGGTTTCTATGCCTAATAGAGGTCCAACAGTCAGAAGATCATTCAAAGCTTGTTTGAACGAGAACTTTGGTTCATTCGAACGAGACTAGAGTTCATTTGAATGAAACTGGGTTGTCGTTCAAATGAACTCCTGTTTCTGTTCGAAGGAAATTTGCGTCCTTGACTTTTATATTTTATATAAAAGGCTTCTTGTGACTATTTTTCTCAAAAATTTTGGCAAAAATCACTTTACCATATCAGTACCAAAAGCCTCACAACCATTGTTTGTGAAAAACTCCTTTTTTTTTCAAATCATTCCCATTGAATGAATTTTTGAGTTTGCTTCAAACCCTAGATAAACCGTCCAAATTCAAACCCTTGTAGAGTGTGGCTTTACGACTGACCTTGTAGAGATTATCACTACTGAAGAATAAATGATTTCTAAATTTTGAGGCTGATCGATGGATACCGAGGCAAGAGCTTCTTGTTGTGGACAATTATGGACTGTGCCATTTTATATAGAAGACTTGAAGATTCTAATGCATTAATATTAGTGAAGATCTAAGTTGACTATAAGTTTATATTGATCTGTCAAGTTTAAAACAGTGTTGAATATAGGTTTTTCCTAAAAGGGATTTTTCTTCAAATCTTCTTCATGTTTTTGGTTTGAATGTTTGGTTGTATTTTTTTAGCTATATAATTATCTTGCTTGTCCACTTGAAAGTAATAAAGATAAATTTTGGCTAATAAGGGAATCTGGTTTGAGTATGAACTATTATACAGTGAATCCATATAGCTCGCATTTTAAAATTTGCATGAAAGCTTATTTTTACGAGTTACATAGATGAATCATGGTAGTTTATTGATAATTCGTATAATAGGGTACTACCTTTGATGGGACCAAATATGCATATTGGAAAGCTCGAATGAGGTCGGTACTGAAATCTATTGACAAACATGTTCGACTTGTTTGTAAAATAGGGTGAACACCACCCATTGTGACAAATGAAGATGTCATAAGTCTTAAACACATCACTCTTTGGATAGATGCTGATTTAGAGGGATCATTTGTAACTCCTAAGGCTTAAGTGCTATTTTAGTGCAGTCACACCCAATGAGTTTCATCGTATTATGACGTGTACCACATTCTGGGAAGCATGGGATATCCTATAACACACTCATGAGGGTAACAACACTGTGAAAGCTTCTAACCTTCAAAATCTCACCACAAATTTTGAAACTATCAGCATGCTAGACACTAAAACATTTGATGAATTATATGCACAATTATCTGATATTGTTAACTCTAGTTTTTATTTGGGTGAGATAATTCTTGAGGCAAGGGTAGTTAAAAGGATTTTGAGACCCCTTCCTTCCCGTTTTAATGCAAAAGTCACGATCATTAATTCATTGGGAATTTTAGATACTCTTAAGTTGGAAGAACTTACAAGAGACCTTCAAACTTACGAAATTGATATAATTTTCAAAATTCAAAAGAAAAAGGGAAAAGGGGTCGCTTTAAAATCCCAATCTAAGAAGAAAAGGAGGATTCATACTCTGAATTTGATTTTAACCTCAATGATCTTTCCCTATTTGTAAAAAAGTTCAAAAAGTTTCTTAAACCAAGAAATCAAAATACTTCTAAAGAAAATAAAAATTTTGAGAAAGACAAAAATTCTAAGTCGAAAAAGAATGGTTTTGAGAAAGTTATAGGAGATTAGCATACTAAAGATGATTCAAAGATATGATCTGAGTGTGTGACTAAGGGTCACAAGGCCCACAAGTGTTCTATAAGACTCAAGATATAAGGCAAAGGCAAAGCTACCTATAATGCCACTCTAAAGGATAGCGGTATCGATTCGATGGATTCCCTGGATGAATCATCATATGGATGTAACTTCACCACGTTCATGGATAGTCATGTTATCACATCGAGTACTTCTCATGTCAATGAAGACGTTTCTAAACATGATGCCCTCTATAGTGAGATGAACTATTTTGAAGATATTGAGGGAGGTGATGCTTTGAGTGAGGTATCATGTGACCTCCAACATTCTTATTTTGAGATTTACACTGAGTAATTTAAAACTAAAATTCAAAATAAGAATTTGGCACTCTGGGTGTTATTGCTATAGAAGGATTTGAAGGAGTCGAGAGAGAGTGATACCTTGGTGAGGATTTCTTTGAGTGAGAAACTTATTTCGATGGAGAAGAAAAATAGTGTCTTGAATAACAAAGTATCTAGCCTTATGAGAGATCTTCAAGCTTCATTAGAGACTCGTGAAAAACTTGAAGCTCATGTAACCTAACTTGAGAAAGATCTCGAACATGCTTAGCAGGTTAAAGTTACTTTAGAGGACATATCGAAGAAGGTTGTAAAGATGTTACTCGGTCCCACATTAGTTTTTAGGGAGAGGTAAGTAATATGTTATAATAGTGCATCCACTTCTAATCCCTCGCCCTAACTAGTTCCCAAGTTTGTGTTGGATTTATATAGGTCTAGACCTAATTCACCAAGGAGAGATCAATCTAAACATACTAACCATGGTAGACCTAAATAAGTTTATGCTTGCACCCATTGCAAATGAAGAAGTCACCTTAGGGAATTTTTCAATAAACTAGGAATATCTCCTCATATACATACTCCTGCACATCACTATGGCGACCTTGCTAGCTTGAAAGGGAAAGTTGAGTTCCTAGTTGCGACTTCTAAAAGCTTAATGGAAGAATTTAAAAAGATTTTTATGATTTTTGAGAAAACTTTTAACCCTACTACTAAAGCTGACAATGATAAAGGAAAACAAAAGTTGACCGCTACTTGGGTACCTAAGACTGATGATAAAGCCCTTATTGTTCTCGTTGCTCTCAAGGTTCAAGATACATCCCATTGGTATTTTCATACTGGGTGCTCTTGGAACATCACCGGTGACAAGTCTTATTTTACCTACCTTATGGATCGCAAGGAAGGAAAGGTCACACTTGAAGATGGGAGTATGTGTAGCATTTTAACGCTGGTTATGTTGAGATACCCAGATTCCCTAATATAGGCAATGTGTTATACGTTAAAAGGTTGAAAGTGAATTTAAGTAGCATTAGCTAACTTTGCGATAAAGTTTGACCGGTTGGAGTGTAACATTTATAATCAATCTAATGAACTTTACTACAAGGTGTGAGGACCAACAATAATTGCTTCGTTATCATTACAAAGTATTCGTAGTATGAAAAATTTCTAAGGTCTCCTCTATAGAATTTTATCATCAACGATTAGTTCATGTCAGTTATAGAGATCTTGTGACATTAGTGAAGAAAGACCTAGTTCGTGGCTTACCATCACTTGGAAAACCAACTTCCTTAGTTTGTGGTCCTTTTTAACAAAAAACAAATCAAGATTCCCCTTCGAAAGTTAAATACCATTACCACCTCTTATGTGTTGGAATCAATACACATGAATCTTATAGGTCCTACACGTACGGAGAGTATTGATGGTAATAAGTATATTCTACTAATGGCCGATGACTTTTCGAGATTCTCTATTATTGGATTTCTTAGAGAAAAGTCAAATACAGTTAAGATCCTAACAACCGAGTGTCATGCCCTACAAAACTAACACAATGCCACTATTAATCGAATACATAGTGACAATGATATTGAATGTAAAGAAGCCAGCGTGGATAACTTTTGTGATGAATTCGTTATCAAACATGAGTTTTTGGACGTTCATACTCAATAAAATGGGATTATTGAGATGAAGAATCGAACAATTGAAGAGATGGCGAGATCCATGCTTCTTGGGAGAAACGTGCCTAGACATTTTTAGGCTGAGGAGATTACTACCATATGCTATACGGTGTATAGGGTATATATTCGCCCACTCACGCTACATATTCTATACGAGTTGTGGATGTGTAAGAAACCCAACCTGTCATATTTTTGAGTATTTAAAACTACTTTCGACATTCTTAGAGAAATAGAGCACTTAAGAATGTTCAACTCCAGAAGCGATGAGGGAATATAATTGGGTATTTACCGTCGAGTAGAGCCTATAGTGTGTAGAACCTTGTAATATATAAGGTTGTAGAACACATAAAATTCATGATTAGAGACGATGAGGCGATTATATTTGTTAATTTTAACTCTAAGTATGTTGATGATGCACCCCCGATGACTATCTCATTTCTCCCTGTGCTACCTCAGTGGATTCCACTCATGCTTTAGAGGATTCACCATCTTGGGTTCAAAAGATTCATAACCCTTCCGACATACTTGGTGATTCTATACTAGGTGTCAAGACACATGCTTAACTTAAGAATGCGATTAGATACTTTGTTATACCTCCTTAGTAGAGCCCAGGAATATAAAAGAAGTACTCAAGGATGAGCATTAAATATGTGTTATGTAAGATGAATTGCTTTAGTTTCAGAAGAATGATGTATGGGAATTAGTCCATAGATCTAGTGAGACTAATGTGATTAGTACCAAGTGGGTGTATAAGAATAAGATAGATTATAATGGTACCATAATTTGCAATAAGTCAAGCTTGGTCGCTCAAGCCTACTGACAGATTGAGGGTGTAGACTTTGGCGAGACATTCTCTTCTGTTGCTAGAGTTGAGTCCATATGATTACTACTTGCCATAGGATGTCATATATAGATAGAAATTATATCAAATGGATGTCAAGAGTACATACCTTAATGGTATTCTTCAGGAGGAAGTTTATGTGAAACAACCAAAAGGGTTTGAAGATCGAGCGTACCCAAGACAAGTCTTTTATCCTAATAAGGTATTGTATGGTTGGAATGAAGCACCTCGTACTTGGTACGAAAGACTCAGTTCTTATCTCTTAGATCATGGCTTAAAGAGAGGGGGAGTGGATAAGATGTTGTTTATGTGGAGAGAGAGTGGTGCTATCTTAGTTGCCCAAGTCTATGTGGACGACATAGTATTTGGATCCACACGTGTAATACCCCGTATTTTTAAAACATAAAATCTTTGTTAATTAAATTTAAAAAAAATAATTTTTTAATCTATTTAATTTTAGTATGTAAAAGGGTTGGTATTTATATATAAAAATAAGGTTTTAAGTGGACTTTAACTCGGGATTAAAATTTGGAAATTATAATTTTTTTATATAAAAATCGGGAGAGGATTCAACCTAAGGAGAAAAAAATAAATAAAAATATTCGACCGTCTGATCGAGCTGAAATTTTTTGAATAGCTCCCTCACCTTCAGCTACAACATATCAAACTTTCAGCGAATTCCGAAGGTTCGATCACCCGGAATTAGTGTTTGTGTTTGATTAGGACTTAAATTCTTTTTGGTAAATAAACATAAAGTGACGGGTTTCGAACTTTTAAAACACATTTTAGACCTCTCAAAAATCAGTAGCCACCCATAATTTCACTCTCTCATCTACAAACCCCAACCCCATTTAAAATCAAGATTCAACCCAAGTTTTGAAGGCCTAAACCATATTTTCTCAAAATCATTCAAGAACGAGTCTTACTAATTTTTCGAGAGGAACTCAACCATCCAATCATAATTTTCAACCGACTTTTCTATAGGCATGAATACTTCTATTCTACATCTTTACTATTATGCATTTTAAATATTGGTTAAACATTAATTTGCATGGTTTTCTTAAAATAAACTAGAAACCTTAATTAAGGAAACTGAAATCTATGTTGGGACTGTGTTTATGATTTTTTTAATTTGAATTAAGGCTTATAACCCTTGTGTGTTTAGGGTAGATGTTGAATTTTTTGTTAATATGAATGTAGAAAATCCTAGCAGACGTGTTAAATGAAGGCGACTTGTAAAATCACATAAAATTATGTAAGTGTGATAAAAGAGAAATTATTGTTGTGTGCCCCATAAAGTTGCATGATGATGAAATTATATTAGTTTCATAAAGTAAGTTGTTTAATTTAAAAAATTAATTGAATAGATGAAATAAGATTTATTTATAATTCTTGATAAAACTTCTTATGCGACTTGTTGATTTTAATTATATTTGACATTGCGAAACGAAGGGATTTTTGGGTAGTTATGCTCTTACCAAAATTTTTGGAGTGCTTGCTAGGCCTGGGACTATTGAGTATATCTTAGTGGTTATTAACACTTTATAGTATGGAACTAGTTAGTATAGATTTATACGGATGGGATGTTTCGGGATGGGGCTGACTTTTGTGTCGTTCCGTTGATTCGATAGTCTAGGCACAAGACTAGGAGGAAATTAACGGTAGAGATTTATCCTATATAACAGGGTATGGCATACTTGTGTTTTGAAGACATCTAGGTATGGGAGTAGGGCTAATTTTGAGGATTTATGCCCTATAATAGGGTGGGGCTAATGTAAAATAATGAGAAATTAAGAAATTGATAATTAATGCCTAAGATAATAAACAGGTATTAAAATGGATTAGCGTCATCAATATGTGCAAGGCTAACAATAAGGAGCGAACTGGTTATAGCGACGTGGGTGTATGCTGGCGTCACCAATATGTAAAAGGCCGAAAGAATATGGGCAAACTGGTTATAGTGACGTGTCATGTGTGGAACCTCACAAATATGTGCAGGGCTAACAAAATTGGGCGAACTGACTATAGTGAAGGGATTGTGTGTGGTGTAAAATTTTGGGCGTGCCAGCAATATGTGTAGGACCCGGGAGAGGGTGAATTAGCTATATTAGTGTCGCATAAAACAATGAGATGGATTATTTAAATTAAATTATAAAAGTTAATTAAATATTATCACATGATAATTGGATTTAAATAATGGGGTGGCCTAGTTATGTGGGTAGATAGTGATAGTTATTTTTATTCGCATGTTAATACTTATATCTCAAATTAAAACACTCTATTGTGATGTTTATCATGTATAATGCTACTGTCTGGGTTCATGGATCCTAGTTGTAAAGAGTAGATAGTATTCATACGGTGGGCTCTCACCCATTGCGTTGACTAACATTTCAGGTATAGTGCTGGAGTAGCTGCATACACTACACCAAATTTGCTGAATTATCACGGTCATTGACCTTGATAAGTGGGACTTGTCAAGGTCAATGACTGTGATAATTCTGGGGGTGATAACTTTTGTTGTCACGGACGTGTCACAGTCATTGACCGTGATAAGTTCATTACACTTATCACGGTCCTTGACCTTGAAAAGTTTTATCACGGTTAAGGACCGTGACAAACTCGTGACATTTAATAAAAAATTGTCACGGTCATTGACCGTGACAAGTCCGTGACAAGTTTTATTTATCACAGACTTGAGAAAAAATCTATTGGGTAGTATGGCCACTGCCACTGCCACTGCCCAGCAATATATTTGTACCTGTTATAGCAACGTTGTACCTGTTCAAACATCATATATCCAAATAAAATAGAGATAATGCAAATATACATTCAAAACAATATGCATCACGATATTATCCAAATATAATTAAAATGTAACAACTTAAAATAATTCAATTGAAATAATGTCATTACATGTCTGGGGTAAGGTTATCTCTGAGGAGGTGAGTAGGCCACACGATATACAAATTGACACACCCAGTAATATAAATTGTGCCACATTGTTCGCGCAACCACAAGGGGGAGTTCTCCTTCCCGGGTATCACATGCGTGACGAGCACCTTGGACTCAATGTCTTGAAGCGAACATCCATGAACTGGCATACCCTGGACGGTATTCGGGTCCCTCAAGCCCCGCCCTATCCGCTGGACATCAAATATGTCCAGAAAAAACACGCTTGGCCAACCAAGTGTTGACATCGGTCGGTCGAAGGGAGCCAAATAGGGGAGTGGATCATCAAAGTTCGCACGTATCGGCGATAAAGCAACGAGGTCCACATCCTCGTCATTCTACACCTCGTCCTCCTCCTCCTTCATCACCTTCTCCTTCCCTTTCCCCTTACGATTTTTGCCCAAAGAACGCTTCATGAATGAGAACATATCATGGACCATCGCCTCCAAATGGGAAAACTTCGTGTCATACGAGTCCACCGTTCGAGCCAACCCGGTGTCTCTCGTCTCCAATTGGATGATCCTAGATTTGGCCACCCGTGAGATCACCCCCTTGTCCTCCCCTTACGATCAGCGCCAATCACTTGGCTGAGTCCGTCTGTGGACAAAGATGCCTTGTCGGTATCAGACTGCGACTCATGCACTTCCTTAAGCTTTGCCTGAAACGACAAAAGCACATGATTAGTAAAATAAGTAAATAAAAAAATTAGAACGCAATTAACAAAAAGTAAACTGTCGGGGGCCACTCCATGTCCCCTGAAATAAAATGAAGCAAAATTAGTATCGGCCCCGCAAAGTAAAATAATGCAAAATAATATATTTCTGTAGATATAGAAAAATTAAATCTTACCATCATCCTATGCTCCACCTCGGCGTAAGACGTCCGTCTTTTTTGCCCGATTTTCCCTCCCCGACTGGCGAGATGCCAATTGTCTCTCCTTAATCTCATTGTCAATGAACTTTTGCCCTTGTGCCAATGATATAGGCTCCTTCGGCGGGACAGATTCACGCATTCGGATAATGGACTGTCGGGTCTTCCCAAAGTATCGGGTCCGCATGTTTTTCTTCCAGGTCTTGTGTTGCTCCCTCAACTGCTCCAAGACGAAATCGCGTAGCTTTGGATCCAGGCTGAATTGTTCCTGTCCAATGAATACAATGTTAGTTGTGAATAAATATAAATATAAATATAAATATAAATATAAATATAAATATAAATATAAATGTAAATATAAATATAAATATAAAATGAAATTGAAATCGAAATTTAAATTTAAATATTCATATAAATATATATATTAATACACTACATGTAGTGCCATCCAAATAGATAACTTGAGCTCATTTGGCACCTCCCTCCAACTAGTGTACCCCGGGCCGATGATCGTCTTTACCAGCTCGAGGGATCTCGCTAATAGCCCCATTTTATTCTCGATGGCCATCCCCAATTTGCCATATTTGGGGAGCCTAGGGGCCGATGAGCCCCCGTCGCCTCCGCTACCATCGAGATCATCATCCTCACCTTAATACCTGAAGGAGACATTTTCTGTAAAAAAATGTTGTTATTAGTACAAATCAAAATGAATTAGAAGAAGACATGCAAATATGTACAATTACTACAAATTCAAATGAATTTTTACTGTTTAACGCCTCAATTCTGAATTCCAAAACAACAACATCTAGCTCATAATATGAACAATTACTAAAAATCAGAAATATCCTCACCCCTACCCCTACTGCCCACACACACGCACACTACACAAGAGTGAAAATGATAAAGTGAAAATCAATTAAAATCATTAAAAATGGATTGATAAAGTACAAATTGGAATATTTATTACAAATTGAAAAATTGTTTCAAATTCGGGTTATCATAAAAAATGGATTGATATTCAGTAGGAGCAACCAAGTCATCCACACTACTATTTAGACTTTTTGGCGCATGTGGGAAAATTGACCACGGCTCGTTGTTGATATTCTCCAAGTAAAACACTTGGTTAACCTTTTGAAATGCACAAACAAAAGACTCATCGCTCACGTGGTCATTGCTCTTCAACTTGGACAAGTCAACCATGATCAAATTGGTGACATGATCAACTTTACAAGTATTTTTATCCTCAACTCTTACCCAATCACAGTAAATACAACCTCTTTGAATCTTATATAATCCAATTCAAATATATTTCGAATTACACCATAGTAAGTCATTTCCTCTTCAATGAGGTTTTTATCTTTTGCGCTTGCTCGAAAGAAAGTAAGATCCTTTTATGAAATGCCTGAGTTATGTACATTTGTACTTTCCTCATACACTTTTGCGCCAAATACGTAACCGTTCAATTGATACTTTTTGTACTTTTGTGCCACGAACAAGGGTCCAGTGGCTAGACGAGCAAGCCTTGATGTTGCCTCACCCGTCTTTAAGAGTTGAGAATATAGATGAAATAATTAGGTGGTTTGTAAAGTTTGAGTGTAATGTAACGTTATATAACGACCATTTTCATTATAATTATCTCTTTTGACAACCACAGCCTAAATTCGCTATCTGATTGTACCATTATTTTTCATCTTTTATTGTTCTCACAGGCTTCATATTTTATGCATATTATAAAATTAATCATGTATAAAATAATCTAAAATATTCTAAAATAATGTTAAACATTAAAATAATTTAAACTTACTTTTTCCATTCTTCGACATCTTCATGTGTGTCAAATAGATAATTAGCTACTTGTTCATAATGCAAACTCGTTAATTTCACTCGTTTTCCCATCACACAAGCATGAATCGATTTATACTTCATTCCCAAACCTTTCAAACTGTTCTTCATAACATGATAGCTATTTGGATGCGTATTCTCCTTGGGTAGTAAGCCCTTCACCCATTTCAGAATTCCTGTCACGCTATTGCCAGATAAATCGTACTGCGTCTTCAAACTGTGCAAACCAACCATGGCATGTAAAGTTGTTTGATCTTTCTCACAGTTAGAGTATAACGATTGGGTCTCCTTAAATTTTAAACTTTGGTAGTCATCATCAAGGTTTATCGTGATATCTTCACGAGAACTTGAACCTTGTACATCATCAGTAATGTCATTCTCCTCTGCTTCATATACTCCATACGCATCATCAACAAATCCTCTAACATATTATGATATACGTAGTCCCCTTCTACATCTATCCTACTTGTTTAAGGTTGTTGTGAAGGTTGTTCAGGGACAAAAGGAACTTTCAATTCACCGTGAAAACTCCAAAATCGATAATTTTCTTGCATACCCGATCTTAACAAATGTAGTTCAACTGTTTTCCACTCAAACACCTTACCATTCTTACACATAGCACACGAACACGAAAACTCTTCATCATTATGACATCTCTTTGCGTATTTCATAAATTCATTATCACCTCTGCGAAACACATCCCCCATTCTATTTGTCTCACCCATCCACTCTTTGTATTTCTGATATCCCATCATAACTACCACAACTAATCACCTATTAAAGGTAAGAAGCGTATATTCATGGTTTAGTATAAGCAAAACTTAGATTTATAGTATGTTTCCTTTAATTATGTCTTATTTATATTAGATTTTTAAATTTCAAATTCAAATTCAATTTATAATAGAAATTCCTATTTCCTCCATCTCCTCTAAAGGGTGAGTGGTCCTATCCCATTCAAGATCGCATATTTTTGTAATATACTTAACAATTCATGCACATTGTTACAATTTGAGAAAAATTCGGCAGCATATCCCCGTAGTTCTCCAAGTACACGACGTAGATTGCCAAGTGTGAGTGTTATTTCAATTGATCAATTGAAATAACAGTCACACTTGTCAATCTAGTATGTACCCAGAGAACATTAGGATACGACTGCAGAACTTCCTCCAAAAGTAACAACTTTAAGCCACTAAGAATATTATTATACAAAAATTATGCAGTCCTAAACTGTCCAAATGGGACAATTCGAGAGATCTCATTATAAAGGTAATGACTCTCGAACGGGTCTAAGGGCTATTGAATGCGTACGCATAAGAACTAGAAGGCTAGTATCTATGCGCACTATATGTAATTTCAAGTATGTTTCATTTAATTATCATACTATATATATTGTTCGTTATACAAATTAATTTTCAAAAACATATGAAAAATCCCACCCCCATATGGACAATAATCCAGTGGTCATGCCACTTTTAAAATTAACCAACCCAACATCGATCCGCTATAATTCAACCGCAATGGAAACAACAAATGTGTATCCCGTACTCCTTCTAATTCATCTACTCAATTAATTCTTTTCATCAATTAAACTAACAATTAAAATATACAATTATTAATTTACTAATTTACAATGAGGGTCAATCCTACTTGCATATGAAAGGGGGACTAATTATTAATTTACAAAAAAAATTAACAACCAATCAATATTAAATCAATAAATTCTTTTACAAGGGGTACTACAATATGAGGGTCAATATATAATAAACCAATAAAAATTTAATTAAAAAATACACACACACGCACATATACACACATAACCCCCACCCCCCGCCCACCCCCACCCCCATCCCCATCCCCACCCCCACCCCCAGCCCTCCCCCTCCCCCCACTGCCGCTGCCCACCATACGCAGACTCACACACACACATATACACATGCACATACAGACACATGCACATATACACACACACACACGCATATATACACACATAAACACACACACACACACACATGCACACACACACCCTTCCCCTCCCCCCTCCACACGCATATATACACCACACACATATATACACACACGCACATATACATACATATATACATAAATGGATTAGAAATAGAGTGAGAAAACGTACTAAAGTTGTAGAGAGAGTGTGCAGTCGCTAGAGAGAGAGAGATAAATGGAGGGAATGGGAAACGGTGGAAAAAAAGAAGAGGGAGGGTTTTTTTACTGACAGAATTGTCACGGACATGTCACGGTCATTGAACGTGACAACTTTATATGATTGTCACGGTCATTGACCGTGATAAAAAATGCGTATTTTTTTGTCACGGTCAATGACCGTGACAAGGCTGGCCGGTTGAAGGGTGCCAATTTGACCATTTTTGTGTAGTGATAGGAGTGATTGGAGATATTTTTGGAGATGCAACTGGAGACTTATTTTACATGCCTTAGTAGTTAGGATCACTTTCTATTTCTGTCGCTTTTGTTATGAGATTTGTGGGCAAATTGATTCCACAATTGTCTACGGTCTTTGTTAGATAGTTATAGTTGGATTATTTCATTAGGAGTTATATTTATTTGGAAATGATTTTATTTTGGAGATTAGCACGGTGATGGATTTAATTTTGCATGAAGGTTTATATTTATTGTATCAATTTAATTATTATCATGTGGAAATTTTTTATACATCTCATATATCTGCCACATTCTGAGAATGATAACTTATTTAGTGACGTTTGGCATAGTTTGGCAGCGACGTAGTTTGGCGGTAGCTGATCACCTCGCTTGCCAGAATGCGTGGAGTGTTATAGATGGTATCAAACATGGTCTTAGGTCTCGTAGGTTGTGAGTCCGTTTAATATTCCGCGTTGCTTATCCTTAATTCCATTTGATGATTTGTACTCTTAGTTATTTGAGTCTGATGTTATTTTTGTTCTTATCTTTTGAGATGGAAAATACTAGGAGAGATGGAGATAGGAGAAAGGGTTCTGTTTCTGGTTCGGAAGTTTAGGAGAGGCCGAGGCAGGTTGTTTTGGATGCGGATGACTTATAATCTCTTATATGTGAGGCCACGACGACTGATATTGAGATAGGGAGACAGAGGTGGGTGACTTTCGAGGCACTGCAGCAGGGTACACCCACTACAGCTTGGGACTGGGTGAGGGCCAGTTTCCATTAGGGAAGTCGTCCCAGCTTTGCAGGGCGATCTGACCCAAGGATTGATCTCCAGTGTGTGACACCCTGCCTATTAAAATACCGGGTGGCCAACCCATAATAAAAATAAAACGTTGGTCTCATATGGATCATTCTTAGCATCACTATCAAAAATATTTTTTAAAGTTACTAACCACCTAGTAATTTAATTAGACTCGTGCCAAATTTTAACTTTTATTAATTAACAACATGCGGAAATAAATAATAAATTAAGCCATCAACACACCATGATAATTAAATCAAACACAAATGAATACTATAAATGAATATAACCGAATCCACTATCAGTTAAACAATAAAATACAACAGTAACAGGAACAATAACCTGGATACACAAAGTCCAATAAATAAACTGAATACAAAATCTGGGGGCGACATGCCCAAATGAATACTGAAGTAAAGTCCTTATACTAGAGACAAATGAACGAAGCGACTAGAACAAAGTCCTGCAACTTCCACATGAGCTGCAGCTATGCATCCATGTATAGAATCCTCAAACTGGGCGTCCTTGTGGCTGGACACCTAAAATGTTTTGAAAAAGGTTTTGACACGGGTCACATCCCAAGTAAAACATTTTGAAAATATTTAGCAAGCAATTAAATTGCAATAATTAAATATGCATGCATCCTTTTCATATTTAAGCAAGTGTTTCACTCTCTTGAGGTAAATCTCACCCCTCATCCAATGTGCACACCTAACGTTGCCTGCTAACCCTTTCTAGTTAAGCTACCCCCTTAACTAACCATATCAAGTTTTATTCTTCACACTAACTCGATGTGTTCACCCATATCGCCCACGCATTACATTACTAAATGTTTTATATCGAATAACCACTTATGACTTTCTCATTTTATATTTAATTCTTCACACATTAAAGTTATTTTAGATGTCACTATCTTACTTTTCAACTAAATACCCACAATTGGACACATCCCCAGTATATATTTTTTATCACACTAATATATATATATATACTAATTCATTATCAAATAATTTATAGAGGGCAGTCGACTATGTATTCATCATTCTTATAGTTAATCGTTTTTCCCATTAAGATTACTTCAAATACCAGTGTTTTCGTATCTACTAAATACACCCATTAGAATTAATCACAAGCATATATATATATATATATATATATATATATATATATATATATATATATATATATATATATATATATACACACACACACATTAATCCTGCACCCCTAGGTTAGAACCACTTCGTTAAATGTATACTCTGATATCATGTCCTGGTGCATCACTCACTGCTTAAAGGACTATTGGTTCAATCTCTCTCGAACCATCAATACAAATCACACATATTGAAGGAGAACATAGTCCCTAGACTCATGGGTCACGCACATACCTACGTTCCCATTTGAAGTTGCAAGGTTATATGTTCTTAGTTTAATTCATGGAATACACACACGCAATCCAATTTTAAAATAAGCTAACAAGTGATATTCTCCAATTTTAATTTGTGTAGCAGATTCACAAGTTCGCAAGAACAAATTTCAATTAATGCAATGAGATTGATAACTTGGTTAATTAAAATAAAATTATTCCAATTTTATTCATTTTATCCTAAGCATAGATCTAGGTGATTTAATAAAGTAAATTACGAAAATCACAACCACAACGTGCCAATGTACAAGAAAAACCCAAATGGGAAAAATCTCGGACGGCTGGGCCTAGACAAAATCCACTACAAAATAGGTTTTACAAGAGACTCAAAAGACTTACAGACATTGACTCACTCAAGACATGCTTATGCCGTCCTCGACCTCCGAATTTGTAGTACGCGAAGCTCCAATGCGTTGCTCGACACTCCTCGTGTCGCGGTATCCACCGAAGCCCAAAAGCCACCGTCGCCACTAAGCTTGAATGTAGAGATCCACCACAAACATGCTTGTTGAATGTCAAGATGATTGAAGAGGTTTTGTTTCAAAAGTTGATAAAGGTGTTGGAGATTGATTTTACCAAAAAGAGGGAAGTTATGAAAAATGCTCTCAATAGAATATAGAACTTCCTTAGGTTAAGAAACTCATTTTCGTCCATATGATATAATTGAAATAGTAGTGGACCAAAACAGTTGTTGGAAAATAACTGCTGAAAAATAAGTTAATAATTTCAGATCTGGCAGAATTCGTTCGAATGAGGTCGTTCGAACGACTTGTCGTTCGAACGAGTTATCTAACGGAATTCCAGTATCGAATTAGATAGGTCGTTAGAAATCTCATTCAAACGAGATCGTTCGAACGACATTTATAACGAGCTTCTAACGAGTTTCCAGTATAGCTTGGGGAATGTCGTTAGATCCAGGTCGTTCAAATGACCTGGACAAAACTTCGAACGAGATTTCTATTTTTTAAATAAATGTTCAAATTAATTTTAAAAATGGTTCTTTATGAAAATTAATTATTTACGAACATTACTCTATATGAAAATTTCTCGTTTATATAAAAATACTCCCATATAAAATTGATTTTGGTCATATACCTTTTAGGATAGAGAACATGGCGTGCATATTGATGTCGCGTGAACTTTGGATGCAATGGTGGAATCTTTATGTTGTATGATGCTTGATGAGGAATGACCCAAAATTGTTTTGTCCAACGGAATGAAGCCAATATAACAAATGACTCGATTGAAAATTTGTCCTTACAAATCTCCCCCTTTGGCTATTCCGGGACAAAACAAAATAATAAAAAAGAAATAAAAAGACTGAATTTGCTAAGCAAGATGCCAAACCGATTCTAAAGCCTGTCCCAAACCCGCCCCCCCCCCCCCCAAAACAAAATAGACTCAGTGACACGACTGACGATGCTGCAAGAGAGAAGGTGATGTATCCTACACACATGAAACAACAAACTCATAAACGCATGGGGAAGTAGAGAATGTAACATATATAAAACAATGTGTTATCATAGGATGTGAATATCAAATGAACTTCACTTAAACTATGCATATGTTGAATATTAAGAAATTAAATCCCTTAAAATTATAAAATCCCATTAATTAATACAACGCCCCCTAAATATGAATTCTCCTTCTAAATTTGAATTCCCATTAATTAATGTTTCTCCTCCTTTTTGTCCAGAAAAGACAAAGGGATAAATGGCCTGCATGTGAAATGATAATAGAGAGAACAATAGGCAATAAATCAAGAAATATAAAGAAAAACTAGTGACAAAGGAAATAACATGAGGATTCATTAACCAATGGGAAAGGGGAAATGGTCAAGGTGCATACATGGCGTAAGGAAAAAATCCAAACCAAATGAAACAATACATGAAATAAAATATCCACTCATCCTCACAAATACATGAAAACAGGAAATTAAAAACAAAGTACATCAAGGGGCAGGAGCATCATGTGGATAATCATCGGAAAGAGAGCCGGAGCCGAAACCGGATGAGCCTGCACCGCAGCGCATCTCCATACGACGAATGGCATCAAGGTGCTCTAACAAAAGAGAGTCCCGACGGTCCTGGGATTCATCTCGGCGTGCTTGAGCCTCCTCTCGACGAGCTTATGCCTGGCGGTCCTGTTGCATAGAAACCAAGAGCTCCTGCAAAAGCGCCCTGTCTTGACGTCGATCATCCTAAAGCTGCTCAACTTGTGAACGAACAAATAAAATATCCGTCGACTCTACGGGTGGGAGAACTGGAAGAAGAGGGTCGATGGATAGAGAGAGGGAACGGGATGACTCAGGGCAGGGTGGGTGGAAGTGGCAGAGTGAGAGGAGGCGGAGGGAGTGATGTGAGGGGTGTCGGGGGGTAAATGACCACGAGACCGGCTGACCGATGACATGTCAATGGTTTGGAATTTGGTGACGGGGACATCGGTGGATAGGCGGGGGCAGCCGACGACAAGACAAAAACGGGTAATGATAGCCGCAAATGGGAGGTCTTGGCGAGCGGGACTGGAAGGGAGGATCCTAACCGTTCGAATGACACTAAAGATAAAGGCGGGGAGGTCTATGTCAGCCCTAATGCTAATGGCAAACATAAGGTTCAGGTGCATTTTGGTTATTTGGGTTGTGTTCGGACGTGGAATAAGACAAGCACACACGATCCAATTAAGGACCATAAAATCAGGATGTAAGTGTTTGTGGAAGATTGTGATAGTGCCGGGAGGGAGGAACCTAAAAACGGTGTATATAACGAGAGAAGGGTCGAGACGAGTATCGGATGTCCATGGGAAGGAGGGATTAATGACCCTAGGTAAGGGGATTAGTTGAACAATGGATTCGGGAGAGACAATAATCTCCCTACCGCGCATTTGAGAATAAATGTGATTCTCCTTATCATGCATCCCAAAATAAAATTCCCGAATTAGGTCGGGAAAAACAGTGCCCGTGAGTGAGAATAGGGGGTCCCACCCTAAATTAGAAATCCAAGAATGCACAATGGTGCCATGGAAGGATTGGATATTAATAAGTTTCTCCCGAACAATAGAGCATGTAGAGAAACCTTGTGTATAATACAGGGTGTGTGCGGAGAGGGATCAGCAACGCAGCCTAAGGTCAAGGATACATGCATTGGCATTGGACTCCTCATCAGAGGAAGAGGAGCGTGCCTCGGGAGTGTCACGAATGCGACGTGGGCGACGGTTACGGGCCATGTTAAACTAGAATGAGACTAGAACCTACCCGACCAAAATTCCAACCAAACCACCAAACACACCAACAATCCAACAAACCAATCAGTAATAATCCCATCCTCCGCTAGGGATAAATGAAAATAAAATATTTTTTTTTATTTAAGATAAATTCCATGACATTAAAAAATTTAATTTGAGAAAACTGATAATATCATGGAATAGAGCTTAACCAGGGGCAACACAAACAAAAATCAGATAAAATGGCCCCCAAAAATATTGTAGAGATATACACACATTTATATATGAAAGTTGGGTAACCAAGGAAGAAATCGATTTGGATTAAAAATATATATATATATATATATATGTATGGAGAGCAATGTAAAAAAATGGTACCTTAAAGTGAAGAGGGAAACTGCAACACGAAAATCTACAGAGCAAAGGGGTGGACAAAATGAGGCTAATGGAGGAGGTGAAGGGAGTTGGAGTCGTGGGGAAAATAAGAGAGTGGGAGAGAGGAATAATGGGAGGTGAAGAAGATAAGGGATAGAGGAATAGAGAGTGAGAAAATGGAGGAGAGAGTGGGAGAAAAAATCTGGGAAAGTGAGTTCATGGGGAAACGTGGGCAGAATTAAGGGGAAAAGGCTGAGGTGACAGTTTTTGGGGAAGAGAAATCACAGATTTTAAACCCAGGTCGTTCGAACGAGTGATTTCATTCGAACGAGGTCTTTCGAACTAAGTTCCAGAAGCGGATTGGGAATGTCGTTAGATATCTCGTTAGAAGTTCGTTCGAACGAACTTTTCATTCGAACGACATTACGAACGAAGTTCCAGAAAGGGGGTTAGAAATTTTGTTAGAAATCTCGTTCGAACGAGAATTTCTGACGAAAATCAATATTTTTAAATAAAAATAAAATTAAATAGAGTTTAAAAAATAGCATAATAACAGGAATTGGGAAGGCCAGAACGATGCCAAAATGTGGATTTTAATAGTCCTAGCTTGTGGCAACATATCCAAATAGTGGGAGCGAGAATGTAGGGGTGTGAACAATATGAGTGAGAGTTTTTATCCAAAACAATGTACAAATGCGAAATGCCAAACAATAGATAAGCGCAATATTCACTCACATTAGCCTTCTGTCAAAAAGGAAATATTATTGAACACTTCAACACGAATGCAACAAACATACAAAATAGATGATTCTCTCGCCAATAATGTCACAATGAGAAAGCAATGAATCGATTAAATGTGCATGCCCATTGATCTTCAACTTATATCTCCCATGAGCAACAAAAGATTGAGACTATTCTTTTTGAAGAATCAATCAAGCTAATTGTTTTTGGCCTTGGCATTATATATCATTTTCAATACTTCTATTTTGGGCACACTATCGAGAATGCAAATGGAGGCTTTTTACGCAAAAACTTTATGTTTTTCGCAGCCCGAGTCCATTGCTTGAAACGGAAGCCAACCAAAAGAATATAATCATTTTTGTTACAATCTGGGCAATGGATGATTATGCACAATTTCGATTGCTTATATTAGATGTGACAGGATTGAGAAGACAACACCAAATCTCACTTTGCAAGTACAATGTGAACAAGATATCCGAAATATTTCGTGAACGGTGTGTTCAAAAGGCAAAGGTGTGAGGAAATCACAAAAATATATATCATAAAAGATCATTTTTGTGCACAAGATAGACAAGGTCTGGATTAACTACTCATCGAAGGCCACGTGGACATGGAAAAAGATAATGATCCGAATACATCGACCACAAATCCATATGGACAAAATTTTTTGAAAGCTTTTCTAACCATTCCCGTGTTCCTTGAAAATAAGAAAGATGAAAATATTTTTGAGATTTTGAATAAAATATATACAAAAGTAATCTAGTTCATAGGTATACAAATATACAAGAGAAGCAACCTAAACTAGATAAACGGCTTCGATCTCAATCAATTGAGCAAACCCCAATTGATTTCCTTAGATTTTCAAACCTAAGGGCATCTAGAGGTTTAGTAAATATGTCGACCAATTGTTGATCGGTAGGAACAAAGCTTAGAGAAACGATTTTCTCTTCAACTAAGTCACGAATGAAATGTTCACGGATCCTAATATGCTTGTTCTAGAATGTTGAATGGGATTACGAGAAATGTGAATTGCACTAGTATTGTCGCAATAGATAGTCATAGTGCCTTGGCAAATACCGTAATCTTCCAACATTTGTTTCATCCAAATGAGTTGAGTGCAACAACTCTCGACGGCAATGTATTCGGCCTCCGCGTGGACAAAGAAATAGACTTTTGTTTCTTGCTCATCCATGAGACAAGTGCACTTCCAAAATTGAAACAACCGCCATATGCACTTTTACATCCATCAACATCTCGTGCCCAATCGGCGTCCAAATAGGCCGATAGACAATTATTTATGTCGAAGGAATACCAAATTCCAAAAGACAGGGTCCCACTCACATATTTGATAATACGTTTAATGGCAAGTAAATGAGACTCTTTTAGAGCGGCTTGATAGAGTGCACAAACTCCTACACTAAAGGAAATATCCAAATGGCTAACGGTTAGGTAAAGTAAACTACCTCTCATACTTCTAAAAAGTATGTGCTCTACATAATTTCCTTCAGTATCCTAACTAAGTTTAATTGATGAACTCATAGGAGTACAAGCATGTTTAGCGAATTCGAGTTTAAATTTCTTAATAAGGTCTTTAGCATACTTAGTATGGGACAAAAATATTCCACTTTTGAGTTGATGAACTTGAAGACCTAGAAAGAAAGTAAGTTCACCTACCATACTCATATCAAATTCATTGTGCATTTCGTTTGAAACAATTTGAGTATGTTTGTCACATGTAGAACCAAACACGAAGTCGTCGACATATACTTCAGAAACCAGGATATCATTTTCATCACGACGAACGAAAAGTGTCATATCTACTCCCCCTCTCAAAAAGCCACGAGAAAGGAGATAAGAAGTGAGTCTTTCATACCAAGCACGGGGTGCTTGTTTCAAGCCATATAGCGCTTTCTTTAGGAAGAAGACATGAGTAGGATGTTTTGGGTCCTCGAACCCTTTTGGTTGTTCAACATAGACTTCCTCTTGAATAATACCATTTAAAAAGGCACTTTTTACATCCATTTGATATAATTTAAATTGAAGGTGACATGCTATGGCGAGTAAAAGGCGAACTGATTCTAACCTAGCAACAGGAGCAAAAGTTTCTTCAAAGTCAACACCTTCTATTTGGGTGTATCCTTGTGCAACCAATCTAGCTTTATTCCTAGCAATGACACCATTTTCATCCATTTTATTTTTAAAAATCCATTTGGTGCCAATGACATTTGTATTAGAAGGCCTAGGGGCTAATTCCCAAACATTATTTTTCTTAAATTGAAACAATTCTCCTTGCATAACATTAATCCAATGTTCATCTTTTAATGCTTCTTTAAAGTTTTTAGGTTCAATTTTAGAAGTATATCATAGATAGGTAACTTCATTTTCTAATTGCGCCCTAGTCTTGACACTTACCTCGGGATCTCCTATAATTTTAGAAGTGTCATGACTTTTACGCATCCAAGGAGTAGGATCCTTTTTCTCAGTAGTGGGAACAACCAAGTCATTTTGAGATTCAATACTTTCAACATTGGATACAACATCACACTCGCATGACAAATCTTCCTCATTATTAATTTGTGTGGCCGGAGCATTGTCTTTTATTACAACATTAATTGATTTCATGACTTTAGATCTACTTAAGTTGAATACTCTAAAAGCTCTACTATTTTGAGAATATCCTAGGAATATACCTTCATCACTCCTTGAGTCAAATTTTCCTAGAATTTCTCTATCTCGAAGAATATAGCACGGACTACCAAGCACTCTAAAGTAGGACAAATTAGGTTTCTTACCCATCCACAATTCATATGGTGTTTTGTTAGTGTTAGGACGCAAATAAACCCTATTAACAGTGTGACATGCGGTGTTAACCGCTTCGGCCCAAAACCTACGGGGCACATTTCTTCCTAGGAGCATAGATCTTGCCATTTCTTGGATCATTCGATTTTTTCTTTCAACTATACCATTTTTTTGTGGAGTTCGAACGATCGAGAATTCATGCTTAATTCCTATTTCATCACAAAAGGCATTCACACCGGATTCCTTGAATTCGGTTCCATTATCACTCTTAAAGCGGTTTATGGTAACACCGTGTTGATTTTGAAGAGTTCTACACTTAACAGTAAGAAAATCAACTGTCTCAGATTTTTCTCTTAGAAAGCCTACAATAGGGTATCTAGAAAAATCATCCACCATTACTAAGAAATATCTTTTTCCTCCTATGGTCTCGGTGCGAGTGGGACCCATAAGGTCCATGTGTATCAATTCTAAGACATGAGAGGTTGTTATAGAGTTTAACTTCTTATGAGGACTCTTAATTTTCTTTCCTAATTGACATAGACCGCAAATGGTGGAGGTTGGCTTTCCTAAAGGTGGTAAGCCTCGAACTAGCTCTTTTCTCACTAATCTATCAAGATCTCTAAAGTTTACATGACCTAATCTTTGATGCCAAAGATCGACAGATGAGGCTTATTCACTATTGTAAACTAAAGATGATTTATGAATAATTCCATAGCAATTGTCACTAGTTCTAATACCTTATAAAATAGATTCATCCGACTGATCATATACGGTGCACTCCGGTTGACTAAATTTAACATCAAGATTTTCATCACATAATTGGCTAATACTTATCAAATTAGCCTTGATACCATCAACATAAAGGACATTTTCATGTTTAGGAAACCCGGAGATTTAAATAGATCCTCTACCCATGATTCTAGATTTGCTACCATCCCCAAAAGTGACTTTACCATCTTTATAGTTTTCAAGAGTTGTAAATAAAGATTTATCACCAGTTATATGTCTCGAACAACCACTATTAAAGTACCATTGTGAGGTATTTTGAGCCTTAAGTGCAACATGAGCAACAAAAGCTTTATTGGAGTGATTTTTCTTAACCCAAGCTTAAGTTGTTTTCTTTCCTTTATTGGCTCTAGTGTTATAATTAGAATTATTTCCTTGGACTTTAGAAAACCTAAGAAAATCTTCCATTAGACCTTTAGAAGTATTGACTAGATACTCAACTTGGCGCTTAAGACTAGCTAAGGAACTATAGTGTTGTTTAGAAGGAGTGAAATGAGAGTTCTTTCCAAGCTTGTAGCAAAAATCTTTAAAATGACCCCGTTTGGGACAATAAGTGCATACATAGGGTTGTTTTGGACTAGATTTTGAAGATTGCATAGTAGGACTTATTTTAGAAACATTAGATTTGGTAAAAAACTTAGTTACGGGTTTGGGTTTGACTTTTGATGAATCTTCTTCTTCATATCCTATACCATTTCTCTCTTGATAACCTTTCTCCTTATATCCTAAAACAGGACCTAGAAATAATTTTTCCATTCTTCCTGAATTATCCTCTAGTGTGAATTTAACTTCACGAGAGAACTCGAGATCTTTTTCAAATTGGGAAATTTTTGCTTCGAGATATTTTCTAATCTCTAAAGACTCATTATGATCTTTGTTGACACCTTCCAAGGATACAATTAAGTCACATTTTTCTTTACCTATCAAGATAAGCTTCTCAGAGAGAGATATATTAATTGTCTCGAGTTGACTAACTAAAGCCTCATTCTCCTTTAGGCCTTTCAACTCTTTTTATAAAGTTAAGACTTTAATGGTTAATCTTTTGTTAACTTTTTGAATACGAAGAGATTCAGTGTAAAGTTCAGAATAAACGGATTGTAGTTCACTCTCATCTATTTCACTATTACTCTCTTTTTGATCACTACTAGTAGAATGAGTGGAAGAAACCTCAAGATTTTGTTCGAAATTGTCAACATTAAGGTATGACACACTTGAATTACTAGCATGGCCTGCCATAAAGGCAGTGGAGTTATTTCTAGATGAGTTAGAGTCATCAGAGTCTTCAGACTTATTATCACTGTCACTTAGAGTGGCATTGCAAACTGCTTTTCCTTTGCCTTATCTTTTAAGTTTTGTAGGGCACTCGAATTCTCTATGACCACGTCCCTCACACTCAAAGCATCTCTCCAAATCATCCTTTTTAAAGTCTTTGTTTAACTTCTTCGGATCCTGATTATTGAATTTTCTATTTCCTTTATTTTTTTTCTCAAATTTTGGTTTTTCAAATTTAGAGTTTTGCCTTTTGCCTTTTGAATTTGAGAAATTTTTTAAATTTTTTAGCAAATTAGGCTATATCATTAGGATCTATATCAGACTCATCAGAATCAGACACATCTACTTTCTTAAATTTTAAGGAACTCCTTTTTCTTTACTTTTGTTATCATTAGGAAACATATCTAGTTCATAAGTTTGAAGATCACCAACGAGTTATTCAAGTTTTAAAGTATTTATATTTCCTAATGAATTAAGAACAGTGACTTTAGGAATGAACCGCTTAGGAAGACATCTAAGGATTTTCTTAACAACACGATTTTTAGGTATTTTTTCACCTAAGTTAAAGCAAGAGTTAACAATATCTGATATACGAGCATAAAACTCATCAAATGTTTCAGTTTCTTTCATGGTGATCGTTTCAAATTGAGTTGTTAAGTTTTGAAGCTTGAACAACATTAGTTCCTTCATGAGCAACTTGGAGAAAATTCCAAGCTTCCTTTGACATTTCGCACATCATTATACGATGGAATTCATCGGGGGAGACGATACCAAATAAGGCATTTAAATCTTTAGAGTTAAAGTTACACCATTTTAGTTCTTCCTCACACCACTGTTCAACAGGAGTCAAAATAATTTCATCATTAACAACCATAGTAATAGGGGACCATCCTCTTTCAACATTAACCCAAACACGTTCATCAATAGATTTAAGGGCAGATTTCATACGTGCTTTCCAATAGGTGTAATTAGTTCCATCAAACAAAGGTAGTCTATTCGACGAAAAACTAGCCATATAACCTCTAGGATTCATCTAAATAACTTTTAGAGACTAGCTCTGATACCAATTTGAAGTTGCAAGGTTATATGTTCTTAATTTAATTCATGGAATACACACACGCAATCCAATTTTAAAAAAGCTAATAAGTGATATTCTCCAATTTTAATTTATGTAACAGATTCACAAGTTCGCAAGAACAAATTTCAATTAATGCAATGAGATTGATAACTTGGTTAATTAAAATAAAATTATTCATATTTTATTCATTTTATCCTAAGCATACATCTAGGTGATTTAATAAAGTAAATTACGAAAATCACAACGACAATGCGCTAATGTACGAGGAAAACCCAAATGGGAAAAACCTCGGACGGCTGGGCCTAGACAAAATTCACTACAAAATAGGTTTTACAAGAGAATCAAAAGACTTACAGACATTGACTCACTCAGGACATGCTTATGCCTTCCTCGACCTCCGAATTTGTAGTACGCGAAGCTCCAACGCGTTGCTCGACACTCCTCGTGTCGCGGTATCCACCGAAGCCCAAAACCACCGTCGCCATTAAGCTTGAATGCAGAGATCCACCGCAAACTTGCTTGTTGAATGTCAAGATGATTGAAGGGGTTTTGTTTCAAAAGTTGATAAAGGTGTTGGAGATTGATTTTACCAAAAAGAGGGAAGTTATGAAAAATGCTCTCAAGAGAATATAGAACTTTCTTAGGTTAAGAAACTCATTTTCGTCCATATGATATAACTGAAAAAGTAGTGGACCAAAACAGTTGTTGGAAAATAACTGCTGAAAAATAAGTTAAAAATTTCAGATCTGGCCGAACTCGTTGGAACGAGGTCGTTAGAACGACTTGTCGTTCGAACGAGTTATCTAACGGAATTCCAGTATCGAATTAGATAGGTTGTTAGAAATCTCATTCAAACGAGATCATTCGAACGACATTTCTAACGAGTTTCCAGTACAGCCTGGGGAATGTCGTTAGATCCAGGTCGTTCGAACGACCTGGACAAAACATTGAATGAGATTTCTGTTTTTCAAATAAAATGTTCAAATTAATTTAAAAAATGGTTCTTTATGAAAATTAATTATTTACGAACATTACTCTATATGAAAATTTCTGATTTATATAAAAATACTCCAACACATAAAATTAATTTTGGTCATATACCTTTTAGGATAGCAAACATGGCGTGCATATTGATGTCACGTGAACTTTGGATGCAATGCTCGAATCTTTACGTTGTATGATGCTTGATGAGGAATAACCCAAAATTATTTTGTCCAATGGAATGAAGCCAATATAACAAATGACTCGATTGGAAATTTGTCCTTACACCATTTGACCGTCGAACTATCATATCTCAGATAGCACGTTTCCAAGGTTCTATGTTCTAGGGCACGAGTCTAAAATTCCCCCGAAGGCTCCTTGAGGTAAGATCGTCCCAACGCGCAACCTCCACCCCGATAGCAAGCAGCATAAGTATGTCATACACAGAATACATCAACCAATAGGTATTCACACAACCCAAATATATAAATTACTATCAGACGTATAGGTATTTACGCTAGCTATAGTATGTGTCTCATACGTAGTGTGTATATATATATATATATATATATATATATATATATATATATATATATATATATATATCAAGAACATCCTACGTATTATTAAATTTCAATTATACATCTCATTGTATATTCCCAAGTATCCCTTAGTACTCGAAGTGTGCCAATTAACCTTTAAATATTTGAGTAGGTAATTCACTCATATTTTACTGGTCTCATTCATAGGTTCACTCATCTTCACCGTGACGCATTCTTAACCCCCGAATTCATTACATTGCGAATTGAACCAATTAATCTAATCAATTTCACAATAATTAATTTATTAAAGTAGTGTCTCTCAACTACAATGCCCGGACACATTACTTGACCCGTAATTACCTACCTTTGAGTATAATACTCAAAATTCACATCTTAAGGTTCTCCCCTTCTTTAACTCTTAAATCCCTTAATACTCATACCATCAGACTCTAAGTATTTGGTTCCATTTAATTTCTATCAATTAAATCCACCTTAAGATACCAACCCATATGTTAAATTCATTCAAAATTCCCATTCGAATACGCTCATATATTTCGGACATATATTTTTGAGTGTTGTTCATCCTAAACACTCCTAAATCCATACTCCGGATTCATGTCTATTTAATCCAAGGATAAAATAATGTTCCTTAATATTTTTCAAAGTCCTTCACTCATCTACGGACATTTCAAAATAACCCGAATTCATTTCTTCCTAAATATGTTGGTTTCGTGCACCCTATCGTAGAAAAATCATATCAAATCCAAAAAAAATCAGAAAAATATGAGGTCGGCACCCAAGTGACCGTGACAAAAAGATCTACAATTTCACATTTTACAATAACTGAAGGGGTTGATCAATCGACACCTTAGGTCAATCGATCGATCGACCAAATATCCATCTTCATCCCCGATTCTGTTTCCACCATTTTGAAACTCCGAAGCTTTCCAACTTCAATCCAGACCTCGATTACTTTATCTCCCATATTTATTTCATCTATAAAAATTTTCAAAAACTAATATATGACATTAATCCTCAGTGTTTTTTTTTTAAATTCTAGGGTTCATAAATTGTGTTTTTCTCAATACCCCTTAAATCAAAATTCTCAATTCGATTCAATAATCCGAATTCAACAATAACTTCTATAGGTTTTCGATTCTAAATCATATTATAGCCTCATATGATATTATTCTCAAATCAATTAAACATCAATTTCACCCTTAATGCTTAAATCCCCTAAACCCAGATTTAACCTGTGATACCCTCCAAAAATGAATTTTGTTATAATAACTCATCCCAAAAAGAATATGGTTTACACACACCGTGATATGAATCGCAATACCGCAATTTAAATGAAAGCAAGTTTAACTACTTGCCTAGATAATTTTATAGGGTTTGATCCTTTGATGTAGGCGGAGATTTTGATGAAGAAAACATTAATCTCCTCTTCTTGATTTGGCTCCCAAAATATGCCCAATTTTCTCTCCCAAACTTCCTCTGCATATTTAGATTTTCTCCTGTTGAGTTATGGTTTCCCCTAACCCCCTTAATTGGATTTTATTGGGCTAATCCCGTTTTTAGACTAATGGGATTAATTAAAATGGCCCAAACACTCCCGTGTGGGCCCAATTATGCCTAAAAATGCCCCGAGATCCGATTACTACCCCTGGTACTCTTTTCCTACTATTTTGACCTATTCGGAGTCAACCATGCACTCAGAATTTACATCCGAATTACTTTATAACATTCTCAATTTTTTGACTTCCAAAAATGCGACACAAAATAATCTGTATAATTTTAAATGTCTCCAAAATGAATAAGTTCCATTTATCCCAAAATAATTAAATTTGCCCAAAATTAATTAAATTCAAAGATCTTGAATTTACGGGGTGTTACACAGTGGAGGAGAGACATGGAGAGACATTTGAGGATAGTTGAATGTACTGTTGTGCAGAAGTAGATGTTGGCTACATTAAAGCTGATTGGCGATGCATTGCAATGGTGGGAGAGTGTCACCACATCGGAGGATAGGGATCGCCTTAACTGTGGAGATTTTCTAGTAAAGTTTAATGACAAGTATTTCCAATATTTTATTAGGAGCACGAAGAAGAGGGAGTTTCTGAACTTAGAGCCTGATTTAAAATAAGTTGTTGAGTATGAGCAGGAGTTCACCGATCTGTCGATGCTTGTACCGGCGGAGGTAAATACAGAGGTGAAGAAGATGGAGTCTTTTGTTAAGGGCTTATCTTGGTCTATTAATCAGATATAGCCGGAAAATTCGGCATACACTACTTACACCTAGGTAGTAGACGACGCACTGTTGTTGTGGCAGGAGAAAGTGAACTATCAAAAGAAGTTGGAGAAGAGACATGAGTTAAATGATCAAGGAGGTGAGAACAAGGGTCTAAATGGCAAGCCACGTAAGAGATAACGAGTATGACAGGATCAGCAGGCCGTTCAGCAAGTCAATGTTTCCCTGTAGGACCCCCAGGGACAGGGACAACATCGAGAGAAGGTGTCAACTAATCGTTATGAAACTTTTAGTGGTCCATGTTTTAATTGTGAAGAGGAAGGACATTGATCTCTCAGGTGTCCGAAGAAGTAAGGTCAGCCAGGCCAAGGAGCACAAGGGAAGCAAGGCCAAAGGCCTCCAGCACTGACAGTGCTAGCTGTACAGCGAGCGCCAGCAGTACCAACTGTAACCGTAGTGGGTAGGTGTTATATGCTTTCGACTTGGGAGCCTCAGACAAGGCAGTCACCACAGAAGCCAAGATGTGGCTAGCGGAGTAGCATGGCACATATTATTTTCTTAGATACTTATATATATATATATAGGCAATGTATATATGGTATTTTTGAGCGTGGGGAAAGTGTGTGTCGGATTGGGTGTATAGGCGCCTAACCATGGAATCCTATGAGTATGTATATGTGAGACTGATTTTATTTTTTCTTTTTTATGCTTAGTCGAATTTCGAGGACGAAATTTCTGTGCTAGTGGAGAAGTATGTAACACCCTGCGTTTTTGAAACATAAAATATTTGTTAAATTAAATTTTGAAAAAAATAATTTTTGGAATTTATTTAATTTTGGTTTGTAAAAAGGTTGGTATTTATATATGAAAATAAGATTTTAAGTGGAATTTAAATCTGGATTAACATTTGGAAATTATAAATTTTTTGTATAAAAATTGGGGGATGATTCGACCTAGGGAGAAAACATAAATAAAAAAATTCGATCGTCTGATCGAGTTGAAATTTTTTTAGCAGCTTCGTCTCACCTTTAGCTACAACATATGAAAATTTCAGCCAATTTCGACAGTTCGATCATATGAAATGTTTTTTTTAGTGTTTATGTTTGATTATGACTCAAATTCTTTTTGATTTATAAACATAAAGTGAAGGGTTTATGACTTTTAAAACATATTTATCCTTCTCAAAATCAGTAGCCTCCCATAATTTCACTCTCTCATCTACAAACCCTAGCCCCATTTAAAATCAAGATTCAACCTAAGATTTGAAGGCTCAAACTGTGTTTTCTCAAGATCATTCAAGATCAAGTCGTTACTGATTTTTCGAGAGGAACGCAACCATCCAATCAGAATTTTTAACCAAAATTTCCGCAGGCATGAATATTTCTATTTAGTATTATGCGTTTTAAATATCGCCTAAACATTAATTTTCATGATTTTCTTAATATAAACTAGAAACCTTAATTAGGAAAAGTGAATTCTTTGTTGGGACTGCTTTTAAATCTTTTTAAATATGAATTAAGACTTATAACTCTTTTGTGCTTAGGGTAGAGGTTGATTTTTTTGTTTGTTAATATGGATGTATATTTGCACGTAGAAAATCATAGTAGACATGTTAATTAAAAATGGCATGTAAAATCACATAAAATTATGTAAGTGTGATAAAAGAGAAATTATTGTTGTGTACACGATAAACTTTCATGATGATGAAATTATATTAGTTACATAAAGTAAGTTGTTTAATTTTGAAAATTGATTGAACGGATGAAATTTGATTTATTTTTGACCTTATGAGAAATTGGCTGAATTATTGATAAAATGTCTTATGCGACTTCTTGATCTAAATTATATTTGACAGTACGGGAACGACATAATTTTTGGGAAGTTATGCTCTCACCTAAATTTTTGGAGTACTTCGTAGGTATGGGACTAGTGAGTATGACTTAGTGGTTATTAATAATATTTTCATATGGGAGTAGTTAGTGTAGATTCCTATGGATGAGATGTTTCGGGGCGGGGTTAATTTTTTTGTCGTTCCGTTGATTCGATAGTCTAGGCACGAGACTATGAGGAAATTAAGGGTATAGATTCATCATATATAATTGGGTAGGACGTACTTGTATTTTGGAGACCTCTAGGTATGGGACTAAGGGTAGGTTTGAGGATTTATTCCCTATAATTGGGTGGAGATAATATAAAATATTAGAAATTAAGAAATAATTCCTAAGATAATAAATATGTATTAAATTGGATTGGTGTCACCAATATGTGCAAGGCTGACAGAATACGGGTGAACTGGCTCTAGTGACGTGTCACGTGTTGAACGTCACCAATATGTACGAGGCTAACGAAATTGGGCGAATTGGCTATAGTGAGGGAATCGTGTGTGGTGTAAGACTTTGGGCATACCAGCATACTGGGAAAGACCCGGGAGAGGGTGAACTGGCTATACTGGTGTCGCAGAAATAAAATGAGATGTATTAATTAAATTAAATTATAAAAGTTAGTTAAATATTGTCACATGATAATTGGATTTAAATAATAGGGTGGCCTAGTTATGTGGGTAGATAGTGATAGTTATTTTTATTCACATGTTAATATATATATTTCGTTTATATTAAAATGCTCTATTGTGATTTTTATCATGTATAATGCTACTGTCTGGGTTCACGGATCCTAATTGGGGAGAGTAGATAGTATTCATGCGGTGGACTCTGACCCCTTGCATTGACTATCATTTCAGGTATAGCGCTAGTGTAGCTGCATAGGAGTGATTGGAGATATTTTCGGAGATGCAGTTGGAGATTTATTTTAGATGCCTTAGTAGTTAGGATTGTTTTCTATCTTCGTCACTTTTATTATGTGACTTTGATTTATGGATTTGGTGGGACAATTGCTTCCACGGTTCTTTACGATTTCTGTCAGATATTCATAGTTGAATTATTTCATTGGGAGTTATATTTATTTGGAGCTGATTTTATTTTGGAGATTAAGATGCTAATGGATTTAATATTTCCTGAATTTTTATATTTGTTGAATCAATTTGATTATTATGCTGCAGATTTTTTTTATATGTATCATGTATTTGTCACATGCTGAGAATGATAACTTATTTAGTAACGTTCGGCATAGTTTGGCAGTGGCGGTTGGTCACATCGCTTACGAGATTGCACAGAGTGTTACAACGCGTTCCCAACATGCTCACACGTTTGAAGAGGAGATGAAGAGTGATTTGAGATGAGCATTGTTGGAAAACTCACGTTCTTCTAGGTCTCTAAGTTTGTCAATCTGAGAATAGGAGATTCATATCTGAATCTAAATATGCTAAGGACCCAGTGAAAATGTTTTGTTTAGACTTAGCTATGCACTCACGTACACCCATGAGTTTCTGAGACTAAGTTTAACAAAAACACTTTAGGCAAGTACATAGAGTGAACCCTTTATAGGAGCATGATAGGTAGTCTTATCTACTTAATCTCTAGTCTCTTGACATTTCCTTTAGCATTAGTCTTTATGCGCATTACCAATAGCCCCCAAAAGAGTCCCACTTACCCGGTCTTAAATATATCATTATCTGAGGCTATCTTTTTTATGGCATTTGGTATTCTTTTGATACCTATGACCATTTATTGGCTTATTTTGATGCCGATTGGGTTGGGGATGTTGATGGTTATAGAGGCACCTCAGGTGAATGATTTTACTTTGGGATTGATTTTATCTCTTAGTCGAGCAAGAAGAAAATCTCCATTTCTTTATCCACATAGGGGGTTGAGTACATCGTCGTCGGGCGTTGTTACACGTAACTCTTAAGAATGAAGCACATGTTGGAAGATGATGGGAGGCATACTGGCTATTTCTTGTGATAATATGAATGCAATTCATATATCCCATAATTCGGTCTAACATTACCATACGAAGCACATTAGTATTCCTGGGCACTTTTTCTGTGATCTTATTGAGGAGAAGATTATTTCCTTGAGATTTGTGAGCACCGAATGTTAATTACCTAATATTTTCACAAAACTTTTAGATGCACTTAGATTTGAGGATCTTAGTAAGTCTTAGGTATTTTTTCCGTTGATTGAGTTTGGGAATTTTATCCAGTATATAATGATTATCATGTTGTTAACTTTTGTCCCTATTGATAGATTGTATTTATATAAGATTTTCTTTTCTTTTAGAAAAAGTTTGAAAAATTTCAAAAAGATTTTAATTTTGATAAAATTTTGGAAAATTCAAAAACATTTTTATATATCATTTTTGATCATATATGAATGTGCATTTAGGATGTTCGAATCATAACTATATTCCATCCATTCATGTTACTTTTTCATGGTGTTTTAAAACTTGGTTTCATTTCTTTAGTGTGTTTAATAATGCATGGTTAGTATTTCGTTGTTCATTGATGATCACTTTCTTCTAGGGGTGGCAATTTTAGAAATGACACGAAAAAATGACATGGAACGACACGAAATTGACCCGAAATTGACACGATGTTTCGTGTTCGTGTCGTATTTTTTTGACACGAAGTCGTGTCGTGTCGTGTTCGTGTCTTAATTATGAGTTGTGTCGTGTCGTGTTATCGTGTTTTTTAGTCCCGAAATTTAAGAAATTATGGTTATCGTGTCGTGTTGTGTTATTTTTTATTCGGGTCATGTTCGTGTCAACTAAAAAAACATGAATTCGTGTCGTGTCGTGTTCGTGTCCGAAAAAACCTTATCGCGTCGTGTCGTGTTGGCCCAAAACACGACCCGTTGACCCGAATTGCCACCCCACTTTCTTCATGCTAGAATTTTTATCACCTTTATTGCACATATGCATGGATTTTTTCAACATTGTTTTCACTTGTCATATGACGAATACGGTGTTCTCATCTCAATTATGTTTAATAACGAACTAAATGTACTAGAAATAAATTGTGCTTGTAAGGATCATTCCCGCATTTATTTTCCCCCTAAATTTGATTTTATTTAGAGCAATGAAAAGGGGCTACGAAAGCGAAAATTTTCTTTGCATTAAAGGCCACCATTGACAAAAGACTAAATGAATATTTTGGCAGATAAAAACAGAAGTGCCAAGGCCAATTTTTTATTTCATTGATTCTTCGATTTCATCATCATTATGATATCTTCAAAAATTTGAGATTGTATGCTTACAGATATGATATTTTGAGGGTGTTATACGTAGAAGAAGAATGAGTTTGCACAATGAACTTTATTGAAAAACATCAAATAGTATGGCATTATTGATTTAAAAAGCATTAAAATTCATGGAATTTTGCATAAGATGAGTCAATTTCACTTTGTTCAATAATATTACACCTATGGTTGGCATTGAGTTTCTTTAAATGTAACTCATTGACTTCGTGCAACTTTGTTTCGTATGCCTCTATTTATTTTTCTACGGTTTAAGTTCACACAATTTCATTCCACTTCTTGTGCTATTCCATGGTGTGCTTGTATTTGTACTTATATGTACTTTTTATACACATAGTTTGATAGCTTTGTATATTTATGTACTTAAAATTTTAAAAAATCTTCAAAAATTTTTGGTTGATTATTGGGAATGTCATTACACGTGCTTAATTACTTATGTTTGTTATGATATTTTTTTTGGATTCACATGATGCTAACATTTCAGGATTAGTTTCTAATCCTTTGTCTATAACGGAAAAAAAGGGAGAAGAACAATTGAGGGAGAGTTTGTATATTTTCTTTAAATCTCTCGTATGCGTCAGAGTATTTCTTTTGCTTCATGTATGTAAGTCGTTTCACCTTGATGATATATTGGACTACATAATGAAGACTTTTTGTTAAAGATGAGGTCACGAGTGTCCTTCATTTTTAGGGTTTGGGAGGGAATTAGTAGAACTTGTCTTAGGGGTTATATTTCTGGTTTATGTTTTGTACCGGAATAGCTAAATGGAGAGATTTTTAAGACCAACTTTTATGATTGCTCAAAATTTTATTTATTTTGGTGTATCCCATTACAAATCGCATCCTCATGTACTTTCCAAGAACTTTGAAGACAAGTTAGTGACCGAACAACAAACCGTAAATCGAATGAATTGGAATCATCTCTACATTATCGATGAGATATATAGTATAAGGTTTTGATTTAGCCTTATACATTTTTCCCTGGGATGATTTTAAAATTTAGTTCAGGAAATTTTTTAAAATATTTTTCAAAATAAAAATATTTTTGCTTTTGGTTGTTCGAATGAGTTTTCAGCTTCACTTTATTGAGATTTGTTTTTTCGTTCGAACGAGGTCAAATATTTATTTGAATGAGTTTGCGAGTTCATTGGAACGGAATTCAAACGAACATACAACGAGGTTTCTCTGCCAGTAGAGGTCCAGCCATTAGAAGCTCGTTCAAAACTTATTTCAACGAGAACTTTGTTTTGTTTGAACGAGACTAGAGTTCATTTGAACAAAGTTAGGTCGTCGTTTGAATGAACCCCTATTTCATTCGAACAAACTCCAACACCTCAAATTTCATTTTAAAAAAAAGAGTTCTTGTAACATTTTTTTCCAGAACTTTTGGCAAAAATCAATTACCCATAAGTCTCACAAACCTTGTTTGTGAAAACACCTTTTGTTTCCAGGTCAATCCCATTGAATGATTTTTTGAGTTTACTTTAAACCCCACATACACCATACATATTTAAACCATTATAGAGTTATGATCAATGGCTTACCTTGTAGATATTTCTCTCTGTTGAGAAAGAAGAAAGGAATTCCAATTCGCGAGGCTGATCAGTAGATACCGAGGCAAGAACTGCTTACTGTGGATGGTGCAGGATTATGCCTTTTTTGTGAAAGACTCGAAGAAACTAATTCATTAAAATCAGTGTATCTCTAAGTTATCTGTAAGTCTATATTGGTTTATCATGCCTAAAACAATACTGAATATAGGTTTTTCCCGAAAGGGATTTTTCCTCAAATTTTTTTCTTATTTTGGTTTGAAGGTTTGGTTGTGATTTTTTAGCTCTGAAATTATCTTGCACGTTAACCTAAAATTAATTAAGATAAAATTTGGTTAAAAAGTGAATATTTTGTGTGTATGACATCCTATATAGTGAATCTATATAACCTATATTTCAATCATTAAAAAACCATATTTTAACATCCAACTCTATTTCTGCCTCTCTAATCGAGGAAAATACAAATAAAATCATGGACTATTGAGTCTACATACCTTCACCCCTTCAATAGCGTTCCACATCTCCCTAACCAATTCTAAAAGTGCATCGACAACTAGTGGCCTCATATAGACACCTTATAAAACCTTATTCATGTTTTAAGGTTACATATTCTCGGCATTAACAAACAAAAAAATATCAAGAATTTCCCAACAAAGACAAAAGATCTACCAGGGATTTCTAAGCACTAAGTATCTCGACTAGCTTTGATCGGTAAAAATCCTGAACAAGGGGATTGCAAGTGACCAGATGCATTCTCACCATAACTTAGTGCCCGTTCCAAGGTTATGTGATAACATGATTCTAAAAGGTAAGAAAAAACATATGGAAGGCATAAAAACAGTGTCAGAGAATGTAAACAAGTGGGAAACAAGTCATATCTCATTCATAATATTCATTATATACAAAGATTATGGTCAATCAGTTACAAAATGGATGAGAAGAAAAATATAAAGACATTAAATGCAAATCTAGCTATCTTAGGCGATTCACCATCTCGAATATAGTGGCCTGCCAACCGTCATTGAGATTGGGTTGAAGTTCCTCATCACTGTCATGACAGAAGAGATATTTCTTCACAGGTTGTATATGGATTATGTCAGGTGGTATCCAACACTCATCGCTCCTAAGGGGAGGCCGAGTAAAAGGAAAACCCACCTGGTACTTAGACCAAAATAGAGAATCATTGCATTTAGCCAGCCGTGTTTAAAGGCAACCAATCTAGCTTCATTGAGGCGTAATGGTGACATCCATCCCACCTTCATCATAGCTAGCAAACCAGACTGCTCGAGGACCCTTCCAGAACTGATACCTTAGTTTTATGACATGGCGGTACAGATTAAGCTTGATCGACTCATTCTTCTCTAAATCCTTCTCATCCCCATCGGTATCCCCACTTAAGGAAATATTTTTAATCTGCCACAGATTTATAATATTTTTGACTTCATCGAGCTCAGCCTAAAGATTGATGACCACACTATTTTGGTTTCTAGAATCACTTGTTATCTTCTGAAGCACTTAGAGAATAACATTGAAGGTTGCTCAAGCTCGATTAGAAGTATCTTCATTAAGAATGGAGTCCAAATCTTCATTATCTTGAACAACTGACACTAGGGTCAAGTTATTATGAGACTGTAAAATTAAAAGAAAGGCATTGAGAAATTAATGACAAGTAAACATATAGGATAAGTAAAAAACAATAGCTGGACGGAGCACGATGGAACTAAAAATGTTATGTCATCCCATTCAATAAAAAATGGGCGTAAGCCTTTATAAGAGAATACAAAAAAGACAGGGAATCCAAAATACAAGGAGATCCTAAACTAATCTAGCTAGAAGGAGTCTCCTTCTATAGTACCACCTTACCTTGATCGTCGATCGTCTTGTCTTGACCAATTTCCTCCCTTTTTTGTTCGAAATCCACTTCTTCATCCTCCTCTTCCAGGTTAGGGGGATAACTAAGATCATGGTCAATGAACAGCTCAGACTCGACAATAACCCCTGCCTTCACAAGGGCTCCATCCAAACCTTTCTTGAAGAAAGACTTGCCAATAATTTCTAATTACTTTTAGGCAGGGGTAAAGGCCATGACCCAGCCTTGGTCAAAGGCATTGTCCTTAGCCTCTAATGCCGCTTCTAGATATTGGATATAGTCCTCTATATATTTTTCTAGCTACTTGACCTTTGACTTTAGGGTAGCGACCATTGTGTCCTTGGATCTCATCACAACCTTGTGACCTTAACCTTATTTCGGGAAGTATCTAAGGCCTTTTGGGATTCATTCAAGGCCGTTCTGGGATCAATGTAGATCTTCTCCTCATTGATCCTCCTATCTAGAAGGTCAAAGAAGTCTACCAAAAATTGAAGGTTGGAAACATAGTAAAAGAATTAGTGGAAGGATAGTTTTTAAATTAAAGGATATCCAACCAAATGAAATCAAGACTTACCAATGAAAGAGTTTAGGTAGCATAGGAGATACGATTATCAGTGAATAGGCTCCCAACCAAAGCTTGGTCGGTTGGGAGATAAACTCCCCTCAGTAAACTCGGAGTCAAGTCAAAATTCTTAGACATTAATCCCTTAGTAGGGACCTTCCTCTTGTCGGGGGCATCCATCATTTTTTAGGTGGGTAGATTGATTGTAAGACAAAAGTTTGTGTAATGACCCCATTTTCTTATGCCAATATATAATTATCTTCTTTCAATTTCGTCACACTTACTATCTAATAATGATATATTATTACATATATATTTCGAGTTCTTAATATGACAAATCCCATTTTTAAATTTGAAGAATCAACAGTAAAATGGGTCAAATTGAGATTTTATGGCACATCCTAAGCTAAGTGATAAGTTTTGGGGTAGAAAATATAATTTTATGAAACTTTAGGGACTTAGTTTTAATAAAGAAAGTTTTAGGGACCAAAATGAAAAATAAAATGGGCCTTTTCGTAAATAAAATATTTTTAGGGACCTATAAGAAATATTGAAAATATATGGTGTGAAATTACCAAAATGCCCTTCCGGTGCAAAGTGATCCTTATACCCTTAATACCTTTCCACCTCATGCTCGACACCTCATGATTGGTTTTGACACCTCCACCATACACGTGTCGTCATTAGAGGAGAAGCCAAAACACGTGTCGTCGTTAGAGGAGAAGCTAAAACACGTGTCGCAGTTCGGTGAAATAAGACTACAAGACCCCTCTGATACGCGACACTTCTACGCTCACTCGCAGTTGTAAAGGCTTGGTCAGCTACACATGTGTCAATACTGTGATATCTTTGGAAAACTATAAATAGGGACTTTTGGATCATTTGAAACTCACACCAATTCCTTGAGAATTATAGAAAGAAATAGTGAGAGAAAGTGTGAGAAAGTTTCAGAAGAAGTTCTTAGGGATATTCATCTTAAGGTAATCTTAATGTTATAATGCATCTTTATAGTTTCAATTTATTGTTTTATAGCTTTGCTTAGTAGTTATGCTGGTAAAATACAATAAAGAATTCACTAATCAAAACATAAAATTTAGAAGAAATCCAAGTTGATTTTACTTTCAATATATGTAAACTTGTTTGAAATTATACGCTTTTAAAAATGATTCCTTTTAAAGAAATTGCTCGTTATTATGGAATCCCATTTAAGTAATTCCAAAGTCAGGTCCGGTGAAATTCTGTCTAGATGAGATGGTATTTAAGTGGTGCCCCTGTGACCCTCCATCTCTACTGGGACTGAATCCGAAAATGTCCTGTCTAGATGAGATGGTATTTAAGTTGTGCCCCTGTGACCCTCCATCTCCACTGGGAACCGACTAATGAGGAAGGACTATGAATTGAATTCTTCAATTATGATCAATGAGTTTTAAAATTTAACAAATAGGGATTCAGTAATCCTTTAAAAGAAGAGGTTATTATAGTATAAACTGAACCTTAGAACGTGTACTTAAATCTTTATCAGATTAATGTGTGATCGAAGACCAATACTAGTAAATTTAACCTCCATTTTGGGTGAGTACTCTGACATTCCTTGTGTATTTTGATTATATAATATTATGCAAACTATATATATTTTGTGAACTGCTTTTATTCTCAAAATTCATATGATATCGATGATTTATCCATTTGTGATATGTTTGTATTTGTCCATATAAACATACCGATTAAAAAGATTATTGAAAATGATATTGAATATTGAAAATATGATTTGGCCTAAGGGACCTCTTTACTGATTGACCTTCCTAGCTGGGTTATCGCTGGTGTGCCCTAAATAAGGCGTGGTGACGAACTAGTTCGATTGACCCTCAACTACCGGGGTATAATACGGTAGAAGAATACGGTACTAGAGTGTACTTGGCCATCAAAATGATATGATTAAAAGAAAAAAAGATATCACATTTGATTTGTTGCATTCGTCTTATTCTGAGCTATCCAATTGTGATATATATACTTTCATTTCAAAATATATATCTATTTACTGCAAGTTCCTATCCATATATGTATATGCCTTCTCTTTTGACTTGAATAGGTATTTATTTTCAAAAAACCCTAGAATGTCTAGAGATTGAACCACATTCGGCTTTTAGCTGATATTGTATAAATAACCATTTTTCAGGAAACGTTTAGGCTCACGGACGGAACGAAAATGGACTATATTGAAGATTTAGCTTTTAAAGATCTTTTTGTAAAATGTTTATTTAAAGCATGTCTGGCTCTCTTGTAATAAGGTTTAAATTTTCTCTTAAGTTGTAAGTCATTATTACTTTTAATATATATGAAGTTTCCTTTAGAAAGCTCTGATGACGTAATTCCTTTACTTCCAGTATTTTACAATTCATAAACATGTGATAATATTTCCTTTGCATTTATTTAAGGAAAAAATTAAATCGAAATATTTGTTGCCTTTGTGGCATGTCAAGACACTCGTTCCCTAATACTATTTTGGGTCGGGGTCGTGACATAGCTGGTATCAGAGCATAGGTTATGAACCCGTAGACTACTGAACATAAGTTTCGAACGTTATAGATTTTAAGTTTCCATACATATGATACATGATTAAATATCCAACTTATGTGATAACCCTCCACATGTATTACAATATATATAATTATTTATATATCATTGTTCTTCTAAATTGCAATCTTGGGCTAGTATAATACATCTTACGTTTGGCCATGACTGTAGAAAATGACCAAGGCAAGATCAACTCTAGGAACTAGTGGTTCGAGTATGGAAGGACTGGAAGGTGCATACAAGGCAATTGAAAGTCTAGCACGAATTATGGAGCATTAGGTGAATAATGGAGCACCAAGGAATCTTGAACTAAGTAATTTTACTATTGAACAGTTCAAGAAGTTGAATCCGTCGTCTTTTAAAGGTACTCCTAACCCCACTGAAGCAGAAAATTGGGTGATGCAAATGGAAAAATGTTTGATGTTCTTAAGTGTACAGATGAACAACGGGTTTTATTTGGAACATTCATGTTAGAAGGTGAAGCCGAACATTGGTGGATAATGACTAAGAGAATGCATAGGGAAAGGAATAATCCCATAGGTTGGAATGACTTCTTAGTGATCTTCTACGATAAATACTTTCCCAAAACGGTGCAAGACCAAAAAGCAACTGACTTCATGAGTCTGGTTCAAGAAAATATAACGGTTAGTCAATACGAGGCAAAGTTTACTGAGTTATCCCGTTTTGCACCTCATGTTGTGATAACCGATATTTTAAGAGCCAAGACGTTTGAACGTGGGTTAAGGTTGAATATTCGTAGCCGAATTTCCATCCTAAAGTTGACATCATATAATGACGTGGTGGCTAGGGCAACAATAGCTGAGAAGGATAGTGAAGAATATAATCAAGTTAGAGAGGGGAATAGGAAGTTTGGATAAAAAAGAGGAAGGAACCCCAATAACAAACCCTTTAGGACTATACCTAATATAGGACAACCTTTAGTAAACAAACCCTTTAATGTTGATAAATGCCAACATTGTGGTAATATTCATAGAGGGCGACCGTGTTACCTGGAGACGGGGAGTTGCTTTGGGTGTGGCCAAAAGGGACATAAAATGCGAGATTGTCCTAACAAAGGGAAGACGGAAACAAATACTTCTAATGACAATAAGGATTAGGGCAGACAAGGTAGAGTCTTTAATCTTTTCGATGCAAAGGCTTCTAATGCAGTAGTGTCAGGTACACTTTCTATATGTGCTCAACCTTTTTAAGTTTTAATAGATCCTCGTTCTACCCATTCATTTGTGTCTGTGCGTTTTGTTAATAGCTTTCCTAATATTCCTGAATCCTTGAATCATATCATACACGTTTCTACTCCTTCGGGTGAGTTATTGACAAGAACATTAGTATATAAGTCTTGCCCTATAAATGTCAGTAGTCATAAACTATTCGCTGGATTGATAGTTTTAGACATAAGAGATTTTGAAGTCATTTTGGGGATGGATTGGTTAGCATCATATCATGCTAGGGTGGATTGTTTTGAGAAGAGAGTTGTTTTCCAAATTCCTAACCAACCAGAATTCAATTTTGAAGGAACTAGCATCTTATCTCCCATACGTATTATCTCTATAATGCGAGCTTGTAGTTTTCTTAAGAAGGGATGTCAAGGATTCCTTACCAGTGTTATTGATTTACAAACAAAAGAGCCTAGTTTAAAAGATATTCCTATAGCTAAGCTTTTTCCAGATGTTTTTCTAGATGATTTGCCCAGTCTACCTCCTACTAGAGAAGTAGAATTTGCCATTGACCTTGTTCCTGGAACTACACCAATCTCAAAACCACCTTATTGCATGGCACCTTTAGAATTAAGGGAATTAAAATTTCAATTACAAGATCTGTTAGACAAGGGTTTTATTAGACCTAGTATATCCCCTTGAGGTGCTCCAGTGTTATTTGCTAAAAAGAAGGATGGGACGATGAGGTTATGTATAGATTATCATGAACTAAATAAGGTGACCATTAAGAATAAATACCCCTTACCTCGTATAGATGATTTGTTTGACCAACTGTAAGGTGAACAAGTATTTTCGAAGATTGACCTTAGGTCAGGCTATCACAAATTGAAGATTAAGGAAGAGGATATTTCGAAATCAACTTTTCACACTAGATATGGTCACTATGAATTTCTTGTGATGCCATTTCGATTAACTAATGCACCAGCCTCTTTTATGGATATGATGAATAGAGTGTTTAGGAAATATCTGGATCAGTGTGTGGTTATTTTCATTGATGACATCCTTATTTATTCCAAAAGTATTGAAGAACATGAGAAGCATTTGGAGATAGTATTACAAATTCTTAGGAAAGATGAATTATATGCAAAATTAAAGAAGTGTAAATTTTGGTTGCCTAGTGTTTCTTTTCTAGGACATGTCATATCCAAGGAGGGAGTGTAGGTTGATCCTCAAAAGATCGAAGCTATACTAAATTGGTCAAGACCAACTAATGTGACGGAGATTCATAGTTTCTTAGGATTAGCAGGTTATCATCAAAGAATTATTGAAGGATTTTCTAGTATTGCCAAACCGCTGTCTAGGTTAACGCAAAAGAAGGTGAAATATGAATGGTCTGAGGAAGTTGAGAATAGTTTTCGAGAGCTTAAGAATCGATTAGTAACTGCCCCAATTTTGACTATTCCTTCCGGTACAGGAGGATTTGTGATTTATAATGATGCTTCTAAAAATGGTTTGGGATGTGTGCTAATGCAAAATAAAAAAGTAGTAGCTTATGCCTCGAGACAGTTAAAACCACATGAGAAAAATTATCCAACCCATGACTTAGAATTAGTAGTGGTAATTTTTTCTCTTATTATTTGGAGACATTATTTGTATGGTGAGACTTGTGAGATTTATACCGATCATAAGAGTTTGAAATATATCTTTACTCAAAAGGAATTGAACATGAGACAAAGGAGGTGGTTAGAATTGATGAAGGATTATGATGTAAATATTCACTATCACCCGGGGAAAGCTAATGTAGTTGTCGACGCTTTGAGTAGAAAGTCTACACCAAATTTAGCATGTCTTATTACCAGCCAGGAAGCTCTATTGAAAGATTTGAGAAGTATGGAAATAGATGTACGTATTTATAGTGAAGGAGGAATAATCGTAAACTTACAAATACAACCCACGTTGATGGAAAGAATTAAAGTTGCACAAGTAAATGACCCACAACTGAAGAAGATTAAAGAAGAGGTTATTGAAGGGAAGAGAATTGAATTTGCGATACGAGATGATATATTAAGGTTTGGAAATAGAGTGTGTATACCGGGTGATGCCCAACTAAAGAGGCAGATTTTGGAGGAAGGTTATTACTCGAGATTCACAGTTCATTTCGGAAATACCAAGATGTATAGAGATCTCCGAGAAGTGTTTTGGTGGAATAACATGAAAAGGGAGATAGCAGAGTTTGTATCTCAGTGTTTGATCTGTCAACAAGTAAAAGCTGAACATCACAAACCATCAGGATTATTACAACCTTTACCTATCCCTGAGTGGAAATGGGAACATATTACCACGGATTTTGTGACAGGGCTACCAAGGAGTTCCAATGGTAATGATTCCATTTGGGTAATTATTGATAGGTTTACTAAATTTGCTCATTTTCTTGCTATTAAGATTACCCATTCCTTAGAAAAGTTAGCTAAATTGTATATACGGGAAATTATTAAGCTTCATGGAACCCCAATTTCAATTGTTTCTCATCGTGACCCTAGATTCGTGTCTCGCTTTTGGAAAAGCCTACAAGTTGCCATGGGAACAAAATTGAATTTCAACACCGCTTTTCATCCTCAAATAGACGGACAATCTGAGAGAACTATCCAAACCTTAGAGGATATGCTTAGGGCATGTGTACTTGATTTGAAGGGGAATTGGGACGATCATTTACCTTTAGTGGAATTTGCATATAATAATAGCTATCAGTCAAGTATTCAAATGGCTCCGTATGAGGCACTTTATGGTAGAAGGTGTCGTTCTCCTGCATGTTGGGTAGAAGTTGGAGAAAGAAAATTAGTGGGACCAGAATTGATTCAGGTCACAACAGAGAAAGTGAAATTAATACAAGACCAACTTCAAATCGCTCAAAGCCGTCAAAAGAGTTATGTTGACAATCGACACCGACCATTAGAATTCCAAAGAGGAGACTATATTTTCTTACGAGTATCACCGACAAAGGGAGTAATCCTATTTGGGAAGAAAGGAAAGTTAAGTCCAAGATACATAGGGCCTTTTGAAATCCTTAAAAGGGTAGGTGTTGTTGCGTATATAATAGCCTTACCCCCTGAACTCTCGAGTGTGCATAATGTGTTTCATGTTTCAATGATGAAGAAATCATCCCTGATCCAGCACATAGCCTAAGTCACGAGACTCTTCAAGTTAGAAAATATTTGACATACATTGAGCATCCAGTGGAAATCTTGGACCATAAAGATTAAATATTACGAACCAAGGTTATTCCACTAGTCTAACTATTATGGCAGAATCATTCTGTTGATGAAACAACATGGGAGCGGGAAGATGAAATAAAAGAGCAATATCCATACCTTTTTGGAAATTAATATAAGTAAAGTTTGGGGACCAAACTTTTTATAAGGAGGGTAGGATGTAATGACCCCATTTTCTTATGCCAATATATAATTGTCTTCTTTCAATTTCGTCACACTTACTATCTAATAATGATATATTATTACATATATATTCCAAGTTCTTAATATGACAAAGCCCATTTTTAAATTTGAAGAATCAACGGTAAAATGGGTCAAATTGAGATTTTATGGCACATCCTAAGCTAAGTGATAAGTTTTGGGGTAGAAAATGTAATTTTATGAAACTATAGGGACTTAGTTTTAATAAAGAAAGTTTTAGGGACCAAAATGAAAAATAAAATGGGCCTTTTCGTAAACAAAATATTTTTAGGGACCTTCAAGAAATATTGAAAATATATGATGTGAAATTACCAAAATGCCCTTCACGTGCAAAATGACCCTTATACCCTTAATACCTTTCCACCTCATGCTCGACACCTCATGCTTGGTTTTGACACCTCCACCATGCACGTGTCGTCATTAGAGGAGAAGCTAAAACATGTGTCGCAGTTCGGTGAAATAATACTGCAAGACCCCTCTGATACGCGACACTTCTACGCTGACGGTCGGCTAGACACGTGTCAATACCGTGATATCTTTGGAAAACTATAAATAGGGCCTTTGGGATCATTTGAAACTCACACCAGTTCCTTGATAATTATAGAAAGAAATAGTGAGAGAAAGTGTGAGAAAGTTTAAGAAGAAGTTCTTAGGGATATTCATCTTAAGGTAATCTTAATGTTATAATGCATCTTTATAGTTTTAATTTATTGTTTTATAGCTTTACTTAGTAGTTATGCTGGTAAAATACAATAAAGAATTCACTAATCAAAACATAAAATTTAGAAGAAATCCAAGTTGATTTTACTTTCAATATATGTAAACTTGTTTGAAATTATACGCTTTTAAAAATAATTCTTTTTAAAGAAATTGCTCGTTATTATGGAATCCCATTTAAGTAATTCCAAAGTCAGGCCCGGTGAAATTCTGTCAAGATGAGATGGTATTTAAGTGGTTCCCCTATGACCCTCCATCTCTACTGGGAACCGACTGATGAGGAAGGACTATGAATTGAATTCTTCAATTATGATCAATGAGTTTTAAAAGTTAACAAATAGGGATTCGGTAATCCTTTAAAAGAAGAGGTTATTATAGTATAAACTGAACCTTAGAACATGTAGTTAAATCTTTATCAGATTAACGTGTGATCGAAGACCAATACCAGTAAATTTGACCTCCATTTTGGGTGAGTACTCTGACATTCCTTGTGTATTTTGATTATATGATATTATGCAAACTATATATATTTTGTGAACTGCTTTTATTCTCAAAATTCATGTGATACTGATGATTGATCCATTTGTGATATGTTTATATTTGTCCATATAAACATACCGATTAAAATGATTATTGAAAATGATATTAAATATTGAAAATATGATTTGGCCTAAGGGACCTCTTTACTGATTGACCTTCCCAGCTGCGTTATCACTAGTGTGCCCTAAATAAGGCGTTGTGACGAACTAGTTCGATTGACCCTCAACTACCGGGGTATAATACGGTAGAAGAATACGGTACTAGAGTGTACTTGACCATCAAAATGATATGATTGAAAGAAAAAAAGATATCACATTTGATTTGTTGCATTCGTCTTATTCTGAGCTATCCAATTGTGATATATATACTTTCATTTAAAAATATATATCTATTTACTGCGAGTTCCTATCCATGTATGTATATGCCTTCTCTTTTGACTTGAATAGGTATTTTTTTTCAAAAAACCCTGGAATGTCTAGAGATTGAACCTCATTCGGCTTTTAGCTGATATTGTATAAATAACCATTTTTCAGGAAACGTTTAGGCTCACGGACGGAATGAAAATGGACTATATTGAAGATTTAGCTTTTAGAGGTCTTTTTGTAAAATGTTTATTTAGAGCATGTCTGGCTCTCTTGTAATAAGGTTTAAATTTTCTCTTAAGTTGTAACTCGTTGTTACTTTTAATATATATGAAGTTTCCTTTAGAAAACTCTGATGACGTAATTCCTTTACTTTCAGTATTTTACAATTCATAACCATGTGATAATATTTTCGTTGCATTTATTTAAGGAAACAATTAAATCAGAATATTTGTTGCCTTAGTGGCATGTTAAGACACTCGTTCCCTAATACTATTTTGGGTCGGGGTCGTGACAATTTGTCTTTCCCTTCTTCGCAAGATGGGCTTGTATCTTCTTGGGGGAATTCCTTAAGTTGACTGGGTTAGATAGACTCCCAACCTCCTTCCTCTTGGAGGGTTATGCATTTGGAGAACTAGGGGCAATGGATTTTATTCTCGATGGCATTTCCTCTTCAGAGTTAGTAGGGGTGATTATAGGGTTAAAGGAGATATCAATGACCTAGAATGAACCGGATATGCTCGCAACCTCATAACTTTGCTCGCCAAGTCCTTCAGAGATTTCTGGCTCCCAGTCAACTGGTTGGGGACTAACATTGATTATTTATTTATTTTGGCATATTATTTTAGCATGTGAATAGGTCATAAGAAGTGGATTTTTTTTACTTAGTTGTCTAAAACTTTTAATTTAGTTAAAACTCTTTTAAGTGATAATGACCCGCCTAAAATGAGATATACTCACATGGTTGGGATGCCATTGCTTTTGTAACACTCAATCACTCCCGTAAGTGGAGGAAGTGGTTGGCTAAGCTAAATGGGTGTAAAATAACCGCATAAATAAGGTTGAGGTGATAGTATGGGGCACATGATTTTGAATATTATAAAACCATTTCTATAGTGGAAACCCATTACAACCCACTCACAAAGTATAAGACTTATCTCTTTCTTTCTTTTTGCGAATTTATAAGACAACAATATAGAAGCCGACCTCAGGTGTTTGACAACAATAAGAGGTTGCCTTAGCAACCAAGACTTCTTCAACTCAGCAATATTGATGCGTCTTTGATCAGGCTCTTTCTTCTATTGTTGATCTATACATTAATAACCACAACATAAGAAAAATTAAACAACATATAAGCGAACAATGAAACATCATAATCAAATACTAGAACTATTTAATATCCCCTCTTAGGGAACCTTGGGCCCTTATAGGGTTCACCACCCTTTGCGATGGTTAAATGCTCACAGTCCTTTATTACATATCCGTGTAACCAATAGTTCTTATTAGAATTAGGTAGGTTACTACGAGGACTTTATCGGCATTCCTTGCCTTTAGATATTAGATTTTCTCGTTAGATTTCACCCACATATAGAAATAATGGATCTCAGGGATCCCAAGCTTGGTCCCATGCAATCAATTGATTCCATGGGCCCCATATATAATTCTCCAAGTGTTCGAAGAACATTGGGCAGGGACCACGTCAAGAACTCATAGAAATTAATGAAGAGTTGATTTGGGGAAAAAGTGATACCAGCCTGTGCAACAAACTGGAAAAAAAAATCTAATGCCCCTCTTCAATGTTGTAATAGTTGAGGGGACCATCTCACAACTCAACAACTACCCATTCAGGGATAGAATGACTCTGGAAGTCCTCTATTATGTTTTCATTAATGGTGTAAATCATCCTTACAAATAGATAATCATGAAAAGGGGAGAAGAACAATGAAAACTTTTGAAAGAAATTTGTACAAAATGAAAAATTACGAGAGCAACATAAAGAGGTACAATGAAGTTTCTATACAAATTGGGAATGAAAATGGAGAGGCACCTAGCCTAACTAGAGGCATCAAAGGAGTTAGTGGGTTGGTTAAACTTTTGATACATGTCTCATCATTTGACGACACACCCCTAAATGATGGCTGACACACTCTACTGCCCTTTAGGCCATTTGACGCACATTTAGTATCGTGTCCTTAAAAACATTGGGGAAAGTTTTTACATCTCTAAAACTCAAGTGGTCATCATTCTCCGAATATGGTTCCTATGGACGGCCACGTTTCACTGCCAACTACAGTCAAAACTCTCTATGAAGGACGAGCAAACCTCTGTACCCTAACCAACTATGAAGCTTTTATTCGATCGCAACTGAGGAGGTGTTATGTTTCCACCAGTCTTCTTAACGATCATAATTTAAAAAGATAAATATGGATTTAGACCGATCAACTCAAATACTGGAATTAGATACAATTGAACAAATTACGATTGCAACCTAAGGTCATGAGGTCCCATACAACATCTCTTTCTTGCTTCTATAAATGTAACTCTTACCCCGGGGAAAGGGGACATATAATCTTTGTAATCAGGAGACAATTAATAAAGAAAAGATCAAGATCCGTGGACATAGGCACATTGCTGAATCACGTACATCCAGTTCTTGTGTATGATTGTGCTTGTTTTTAATTTACTTGACTTTGAGTGTGTTGAATAAATACTAGTAGGATTTTACCTTCTAAACTTCTATATTAAGTTTTATGTATCCTTAGATTGTTTGGCTAACTTTATGTTAATTTATTATGAGATATTAAAGCTAACTAGACTGACACGCATTAGTATACTCATTTAGATAAGTTATGCATATTGAATGATGACTTGTTTATCTAATGTTCACATTATTAATCTTTTTTTAGAGAAAATTCTATATTTGTTTCTAAATTTACTAGACTCTATAAATTGCAAGTCGTATCGTATAACCTGAACCTCGACTGAGTTGGAAAATTGGGCATTCGAGTCGTAGACCGCGCCCGCGACCGAGATTTTGAACCATGAAAGTGGGCCACTTTCATGGTGCGACATTACCACGGAGGGCAAACTTTTCATTATCAGACAATTTAATCATGTCATCAAATCGATTTAAAACTATAATATGTTGTATAATTGATTGTAATATCTTTTCAATGAATTTATTTGGGTTTTACAAATTTTTCTATATTTTGCACCATATCTTACACAACATATCCCGATACGTTTCATGGTATCCGATACATAGGATTTTCGATATGCGAGGTGTTAGAGATAAACATCTTACACCTAAGCCCTGAAGACGCGTCAAAGATAAACATCTCAACTCACCTCTCTATATACTCAATGACCTCCATTCAACATTAAGAAATAAAACAAACCACCCCTTAATTCTGATAGTAATGTGTCTGATAAATAGGAGTGTAACAGTACTACCGGAACTATAAGTTTGAAAATGCAATTACTTTGACCAGAGGTACATTTCAAACAAAAATATTTCAACTTTAAAAGGTAATTAGTTGGAGTGATGATAAGGTATCTCTATGACAGTGCACTGAAATTTGAGAAAGACAACGTAGGGCTTTGTCGGACACTGCATTGCGCGGAAGCGTTGTACACTGGTTATGTGTTTTTTTCAACATTTTCACAAATATGATCTCGCGGGTTTGATATAAACACTATGCATGAGAGTCTGGGCCTGCTGGTTTTGAGTTAATAAGGGGTTGTAAAGCCTTGACAACAATTGTCATATTTGGCCGAAAGTCTGCTTCATATTGAACACAAAGCGCTGCAACTGCTGCCATCTGAGAGATTTGTATTAAGCAAACACACAAGAAATGATGTCGATATCATAAGAACACTTTCGAAAATTAGTTGTATCCGTAAAATCTTGAAAATAAGTCAAAATGGTTTAAAAAATTCAGTGCAACTTACCATCAAATGTATAAGGGTGCGTTTGATAGTACACATTTTTATGGACAATGCCCAAGACACTTCCCCCAAGGTACAAATTGCTGATGCTTACTTCATTTCTCAATCGAAAAAGTGATCCCCACCCCCAACCCCCACACACAATTTTTTGTTTTCCAATTTTTGGTAGCAAATGAACATATCATTTTTCATAACTTCAAACACACAACAGATGAAAAATAATGGAAAAGAGGATGTTCATGGAAATTTATTCAAGTAAAACTTTCCAGGGTAATTTTTTCTTTTTGACACACACAATGGGTGTGCGTTATTGCAAAGATGAAAAAAAAAGAGATTATACCGGGAATGTAATTTGGAGTTAAAAATTCCATGGAAAATAGTTTCAAGCTTAAGTTTCATTTTTGTGTGTTTGATTATAGCTGTGGAAAATCATGTATTTGTTTAAGTTAAACCATGAAAATTCCTAGGGAGGAGGTGCTAGGAAAATAAAAAAACTAAAGCTTTAGCAAGTTGTACCTAGGGTGACGTGGAATATTTACCATGGGACATGTGTCATCAAACACTAGTTGAAAATGCCCATGATTCTATATTTTTCAAGGAAAATGTGTGATATCAAACACACCCTTATAATTAAAAAAGAAAAAAGATCAAGACAGTATGAAAGACTTTGTTGAGCATTGATACCATTCTTACTTGTACCAAATGACATTAGAAAGTGAAAAAAGATGAGTTGAATGTTGAGGAGAGAGCATTTAAAAAGATATGATGGGTTTGGAGGCTCCTATAACCCAAAGTGGGAACAAGTTTTTGTTATATCAGAACACCATGCATGATGAACCCATGAAACTTTTGTTTTTTTAGGAAAAGAATGATGAGAAAAATGATGATTATTACGACCTTAGCAATTGCCTTTGGAGGGTAATCATTATTTAGCTTGGGATCCACACATTGCTTTACTTTGTCTTCGCTCAATCTTGGAGTTGCCTGTAACATAATTAGTGTCTGATTAGAAATATGTATGTGCATGCGTGTGAGAGAGAGAGGGAGAAAGTAGTAGGAAAAAGAAAACACACCCAAGTAACAAGACTCTGTTGTCCTTTGGGCATTGTGTGGTCCACTGGTTTCCTTCCTGTCAAAAGCTCTAAAAGAACAACTCCAAAACTGTAAACATCACTTTTTTGAGTTATCTGCCCTGTCATCGCATACCTTCACCGGAAACATTAACTTATGTTAGCGCAAAATAGACGTGCTAGTGTTCTCACCTAAGGATTGTTAAATAATTACTACGTCATTAATGTCTTAAAAAATAAAGATGCAGCAGAAAACTAATTCCACCCAGTGTTGTAAAATGAATCAAGCTTTTCGAACTAGGCTGAGTATCGGTTCCATTAAATAAACATGATATTTTAATCGATTAAACTTAATGTCTTCAACTCCATGAGCTCGTAAACACGTTAAAACTATTCAAAAAATAATATCCTTAAAGCTTCACTTGATCATATGTTCACATTTGATTGCTTAATAGGTTTTATCAATCAACAAGTCACTATTCGACTCAACTCATTTGCATTAACTTGGCACCATTTTAGTCAACTGAGTTGCATTCAAAGACCTAACTCCATCTTTTGGCAGATGTTATGCAAGAATTGGTACCCAAACGTTTTCCTATACAATTGTATATATATATATGATGAGAGGCAAGGAGAAAGTAGATACTATAAATATCGCAAGATTTTATATTCTTAGAAATATTATTTCATGAAGGATGTGCATTTGTGCCATGGAAATAATTGTCTCTACATAGTGCATTGCAATAAAGTGAATCTAAACTAGAAAAATCCACCAGAGCCTAAAATGCTCATCATATAATTAACTTCCTTCAATTTGATAATGTAATCAAGTTATTAGTTTAGTTTGATCCGACTTAAAACATTCTAAGGCTTATATCCTGTTTGAACAACTTTGCGGTTGGATAATTTTGAACAAGGCATTTAAGAAAATTTATATGGTGAAATTTGAAAGGAAATTCAAGGATAAAATTAGTTGAATGCAGCCAAAGATTTATGAGGCAGAATAGAAAGGCTTACTCTGGAGCGTGGTAGCCGAACGTTCCCAAAACTCTAGTTGAATGCAGTCGAGCTGCCGTGTCAGAAGACTGATTTGTCAAACTGAAATCAGCTATTTTGGCTTGAAAATCATCAAACAACAAGACATTGCTTGATCTTATGTCTCGATGACAAATTGAAGGCTGAACCTTTTCGTGCAGATATTCAAGCCCTTTTGCTGCGCCATAAGCAACTTTAACTCTCTGGTTCCAACTAAGAACTGGTCCTGGTTCAGCCCCTTGTACACCCTTCCTCCCTACACCACATTATAATCAAGACAATTGAGACGGCATTTGGTTCATGAAAACATTTTCCGTTATCAATTTCGATAAAAATTCTAAAACAGTTTTTCTTTAATTCTTAAGTAGGCTGCTGGGTTTGTTTTAGAAAACAGAACCTGGTTACAGAAATTGATAATGCCAAAAATCTGTTGAGAAATGGAAAACTGTATTCATCTTAGATAAAACAGAAATACTGGAAACATTTCTAAAACCAGATGGGGTTAACTTTTAACTTACCATGTAATACGTCATGTAAAGAACCCATTGATGCATATTGATATATTAAGATTCGATTATTTGACTCCAAGCAATAACCAAGCAACTCCACAAAATACTCATTCTTAAGCCTTGAAACCGTTGACAACTGCATTATAATGACAACACATTAAGCAAACCGTTGATTCAGCTTGATTTTTTTCACTCGTGAAGTATTTTCACCTATTTAGAGTTGGAGTTTTCATTCGTATAAATTTGCAAATAGCAGTGCACGCGAGGATTATGTGAGGTTAAATGAAATAATAAACTACCTTTTAACTTCAAGTAGGTACAAATAAATTTCACTATTGTACTTTTGAACAAGGTAAAGAACATTTCAACTCGAACCTAATGGGGGCCTTAGGAAATTAATTTCCAAATTATTCACCTGAGCTGAAAAATCATCATCGGGCTCTGGTGAAGAACTAGAATCGAGCAACTTTACTGCTGCCAGCTGTCCATTGCTTAATTTGGCGTAAAAAACGCGTCCATAAGAACCTTCTCCAATTAAAGCTTTTGAGCCAAAGTTACTTGTCATCCTATTTAACTCATCCAAGGATAAAGCTGGTATTTCTATAGGCAAAACTTTTGCAGGAGCTCCACTTCTTGCGACATTAGAGCTTCTCGGCTCTCCTAATTGGCCTAAATTACACATAATGCAAAATTATCATCGCAAGCATCGAAAAACTCTATCAAAATAGGATCCTTGTGCTAGATTCATAAGAAGTGAACTACGGTAAAACTATTAATTTTAGTTTCAGCAACAAAATAATTAAAATCTCCCTTCAATCGTAAACAAAAGACTCTCTCTTTTATTTATTTATCAGAAATTGAAAAACACTTTTAATAATTATGAGTACATCTGAAGTTGATCAGCAGTCCACTAAACAAAACAAAAACGATAACAATAAAAAGAAGATGGAAAAAAGAGAAATTTAAGCGCTTCCACTAAATGGAAAAACACAGAAGCACCATCGAAATTAGTTGTAACAGGCACTAGGGGTAATCTTTTAAGTGCTCATTTGGTTTGAGTTTTTGTTGTTTCTGAAAATTCCAGCTTGGTAAATTCACATATGAAGTTTCATAATTATTCCATATCATTCAAATTTCTTTAACAATTATTTACAAGCGGCAAGAGGATTATGGTCCAAAAATAAAATCGTAGAATTATGATTTAGAGATACTCAGTAAGTATTTGAAAACAAATTTAAAAAGAGGAATCTCCCCTCCAAAATATCTTCCCTAAAATGAATTTTGGCCCCATTCCCCACCTCCAAAGAGACTTTAGTAAAGATTCAATCCCATGAGAGAAAAATTTAAAGGGTTTCTAAATAAAATCAATTTCTACCGTATTTCGATAAGTTTCGCCTACGCATTCATTCTGAAAATTGAATTAACAATTCGCGGACCTTTTTTCCCTTATATTGAGATACAATCTCATCAAATATATAACTACCTTTTTTCATTTTCTCTAAAGTAGCAAATTTAACAAAGACTTTAAAAATGGAGAAAAAGAAAAAGGGGGTGCTGGATAAAACTGACGCTACACCAAAATGATATAATTGTCACATTTCAACCGGTCACCCTTGTCAAGGTCATTGACCGTGACAAAAAACACGCACTTTGTCATGGTCATTGACCGTGACAATTCTTTAAATAATTGTCACGGTCAAGGACCTTGACACGCCCTTGACAACTTCTGCAGCAAAAACCCTTACCCTTTCTTTTTTCCTCCCCGCCGTTCTCTCCTTTTTCCAACTCTCTCTCCCTACGCTGCTCTCTCTCTCTCTCCCTCTCTACTTTCAGGTTAATCTCTCTCTTCCATTTATATATATGTTTGTGTGTATATATGTGTGTGTGTGTGTGTGTGTGTGTGTGTGTGTGTGTATGTGTGCGTGTGTGGGGGGTGGGGCAGGGGAGGCTGTTGTGTGTGTGTGTGTGTATGTGTGGTGGGTGGGTGGAGGGGGGTGGGGCGGGGGGCTGTTGTGTGTGTGTGTGGGTGGGGGGGGGTGGGTGGGGGGGGGGGTAGGGGGGGCAAGGTACCATTGTAATTCTCTTAATATCGTGTTTTGATGATTCTATGAGATAATATATATTATTTCAAGGTCAACTCATTGTAGATAAAAATATTCACATAGTACGATTAAATTGAATCCATCCATAGATTCTATAATTACATCCACTAAAATATAATTAATAAATGAAACAGTTTTAGATGAAAGTAAATTAATAATTAGTGCCCATTTCATATGAAAGTAGGATGGCCCCTCAATGTAAATTAGTAAATTAATAATTGTATACGTTAATTATTAGTTTAATTGATGAAATGAATTAATTGAGTAGATGAATTAGAAGGAGTACGGGATACACATTTGTTATTGACATTGCTGTTGGATTATTTTATTTAGTAAATGTTTGGTTGGTTAGTTTTAAAAGTGGCATAACCACTAGATTATTGTCCATATGGAGGTGAGATTTTTCAACTTTTTTTGAAAATTACTTTGTATATCGAACAATATAAATAAGACATAATTAAATGAAATATACTATATATAATTATTAATAATTGAATTTGAATATAAAGAAGACATAATTAAATGAAACATAGTATATATAATTATTAATCATTATTGGATTATTGTGTGTGTGGTGGGGGGCAGGGGGTGGTGTGTGTACGTGTACGTGTACGTGTACGTGTACGTGTGCGTGTGTGTGGTGGGGTGGGGTGAGGGGGGTAGGGGGTGGGGGCAGGGATGGGGGGTGGGTGGGGGGGGGTAGGGGTGGGGGGGCTGCGTGTGCGCGCGTAGTGTCTCTTGTAAAAAAGTGATTGATTATTAATTTTTTTAGTAAATTACTATATGATTGCCCCTTATTGTAAATTAGTAAATTAATATATACTATATATAATTATTAATAATTGAATTTGAATATAAATAAGACATAATTAAATAAAACATACTACATATAATTATTAATAATTGAATTTGAATATACACATTTGTTGAAGACATTGCTGTTGGATTATTTTGTTTAGTAAATGTTGGATTGATTAGTTTTAAAAGTGGCATGACCACTGGATTATTGTCCATATGGGGGTGAGATTTTTCAACTTTTGAATAATTGAATTTGAATATAAATAAGACATAATTAAATGAAACATACTATATATAATTATTAATCATTATTAGATTATTGTGTGTGTGGTGGGGGGCAGGGGGTGGTGTGTGTACGTGTACGTGTGTGTGTGTGTGTGGTGGGGGTGGGGTGAGGGGGGAGGGGTAGGAGCAGGGATGGGGGGTGGGTGGTGGGGTAGGGTGGGGGGCTGCGTGTGTGTCTATGTGTACTCATAACATTTTTTTTATCTGTACTAATAATATTTTTTTACAGCAAATGTCTCCTTCAGGTATTAAGGCGAGGATGATGATGCTGGTTATGATGATGTCGTCTGGCTCGGTGGTAGCGGAGGCGACGAGGGTTCCTCGGCCCCTAGGCTCCCCAAATATGAAAAATTTGGGATTACCATCGAGAACAAGTCAGAGCTATTAGCGAGATCCCTCGAGCTGCCAAAGACGGTCATCGGCCCGGGGTTTATGAGTTGGAAGGAGGTGTCATATGAGCTCAAATTAGCTGTTTGGACGACACTACAGGTAATATATTTATATTTATATGAATATTTTAATTTTAATTTTAATTTCAATTTCAATTTCAATTTCAATTTCGATTTCGATTTCGATTTCGATTTCAATTTCAATTTCATTTTATATTTATATTTATTCGCAAATAACATTGTATTTGTTGGACATGAACAATTCAACTTGGATCCAAAGTTACGCGATTCCGTCTTGGAGCAGTTGAGGGAGCAACACAAGACGTGGAAGAAAAATATGCCGACACGGTACTTTGGGAAAACACGAGAATCCATTATCCAATGACGTGGATCCGTCCCGTCCAAGGAGCCGATCTCATTGGCACAATGACAAAAATTCATTGACAATGAGATTGAGGATCGACAATTGGCATCTCGCCAATCGGCGAGGGAAAATCGGGCAAAAAAAAAATGAACGTGCACTACTCCGGCCGGACATCTTACGCCGAGGTGGAGCATATGATGAAGGTAAGATTTAATTTTTCTATAACTACAGAAATATATTATTCTTCATTATTTTACTTTGCGACGCCGATACTAATTTTACTTTATTTTATTTCAGGGGGTAGGGAGTGGCCCAGGGGGTAAGCCACAATGCTCGATACTTATGTGGCTCTTCGGACGAAGAAGGGGAAGGACAAAGAGGTGTCCCCGAGCGTCGCGACCACGATTGTAAGTAATCCGATAGTTTAATTTTTGTTAATTACGTTATAATTTTTTAGTTTACTTATTTTACTAATCATGTGCTTTTTGTCGTTTCAGGCAAAGCTTAAGGAAGTGCATGAGTCGCAGTCTGATGCCGACAAGGCGTCTTTGTCCACAGACGCACTCAGCCAAGTGCTTGGCTTTGATCGCAAGGGGAGGACAAGGGGGGTGAGCTCGTGGGTGGCCAAATCTAGGATCATCGGATTGGAGACGAGCGATACCGGATTGACTCGAACGGTGGATTCACATGACGCGAAGCTGTCCCGTTTGGAGGCGACGGTCCAAGATATGTACTCATTCATGAAGCGTACGTTGGGCGGAGACCGTAAGGGGAAAGGGAAGGAGAAGGCGGTGGAGGAGGAGGAGGAGGTGTGGGAGAACGAGGCGCAGGATGACGAGGATGTGGATCTCGCTGCTTCATCACCGACACGTGTGTACTTTGATGATCCACTTCCTTATTTGGCTCCCTTCCCCAGACCGATGTCAACAATTGGTTGGCTGAGTGTGTTCATATTGGACGTATTTGATGGCCAGCGGATAGGGCGGGGGTTGAGGGACCCGAATATCGTCCAGGGTGGAATAGTTCATGGACGTGCGCTTCAAGAGATCGAGTCCAAAGTGCTCGTCACGCATGTGATACCCGGAAAGGAGAACACTCTATTGTGGTTGCGCGAACAATGTGACACGATGTATATTAGCGGGTGTGTCAATTCGTATATCGTGTGGCCTATTCACCTCCTCACATTTATCCCAGACATGTAGTGACATTATTTTTAAGTTGGTACATTTGAATTATATTTGGATTATATCGTCATGTATATTGTTTATATTTTGAATATATATTTGCATTATCTTTAGTTTGTTTGGATATATGATGTTTGAACAGGTACAACGTTGCTATAACATGTACAAATATACTGCTGGGCAGTGGCAGTGGCCATACTGCCCAGCAGATTTTTTTTAAATTCTGCCCAGAATTGTCACGTCCTTGACGAATAAGGTTGTCACGGACTTGTCACACCGTGACAATTTTTTTAAAAATAGTCAAGGCTTTGTCACGGTTATTAACCGTGACTAAACTTGTCACGGTCAGGGACCGTGACAATTCTAACGAACTTGTCACGGTCAATGACCGTGACACGTCTGTGACAAAAAAATTGTCCCACCCCGAATTGTCACGGTCATTGACCTTGACAAGTTGAACTTCTCAAGGTCAATGACCATGACAATTAGACAGATTTTATGTAGTTTTATGAAATTAGAGTAAACATACCCCACACGGGATAAACAACCTTAATTCCAACCATCCTTTCTTGTATTTATTTTTATCTATATTCCTTGTATCACTTCATTGACTATCAAAACAGAATTTGTTTATCCATTAAAAACTCCCCTTGAATCTTTCGCAACACCTCTCTTGTTTTTAGGGACAGAATTAGCCTGTAGCTTATACAGTCTAGTAACAAAGCGTATAGGTCTAAAGTCCTTCAACCTCACCTAATTTTGTTTCTTTTGGTAATTAAATAAATATTTTTCTCATTCACACTTGCCTTCACCAACCTCCGAATTTTGTGTCGGCCTAACATTTTCGATAATCTTAGTATAGACTAGGCAATACGGAAAAAAAAACAATGTCTAAGAAAAAAAAATAGATAGTTAAAAACATGCTAAAAGATTTTATCCCAAGTTAGAGAAGATTCGATTTCATCCTTTTACTTAAACATGGCTTTTGCCACTCAACACCAAACGCAGTTTTTGTAATGTCAAAACACAATAGATAGTACATCTTGTAATTCTATTTATTTAGACCATAATCATACAAAACAGAACATGAGGATAAGAAAAATAAACAGTGTAGAGCATGTGACAAGGAATAGAGGGTATGAACTAAGCTAGACACATAAAAGGTAAAATAAAGAATGTGTCACTGCTTTGACTTGTTAGGTAATGACATACAAAATGGACCCACTACTAGCTACGGTGACAAAGTTACAGACACAATTTGACCAACACAATGCTAACACATCAAATGTGCCAATAAAGGGTGTCTAGAGTTTTAAATTTTTGTGTACTAATGTTTTATATATACATTAGTATGGAATACGCGCGATACGCAAGCATTTTATAAAATAATTTACATAAAATTATTTTAAATAGTTTTAATAACGTAAATAGATAATAATTAATAGCATTTGTAAAAATGTTGTGCTTAATATTTTATGGTGAATATTCAATTAGTTGGTACCCAATTACTTCAGCAACATTGACAACAAACTATAATTTATAATCTTAGATTCCTAAAAGATAAAAATAACGATGTAAAAGGAGCCTCATCGATGAATGATAGATTTAGATGTATGCATATCAAAGTTCTAAAAAACGCGGGGCGTGATCGAGGCGTGGAGGCCAAGCCTTAAACCTTAGAAGTCTAGGCGGGGCTTGGCGTAAAAAGGCGTGAAAAAGCGTTTAGATCTTTTTAATATATTTTAGCCATAACAAGGCTATTAAAATATTAAAATTGTACATATCATAAAAATATGTCTGAATATTTGCAAATAAAAATACTATTTGATTATTTTGGATGAGATAATGGTCCGGTTTGCAAAAAAATCTTTAAAAGGCGATATCATTTCACTAAAGCATTGTTGTTTTTAGAGAAAAAGTACGCCTTAAGGGTTTTACCAAGCATAAGGCGTCAAAATCTTAAGGCGGGGCGTTTCTCCCAACCCTCAAGCGTAGGCGTGTCTAGGCGAGTTTTTTAGAATAGTGATGCATATGAATCACCTAAAACAAACTAACAATTATGGCAACACAATGAAAATTTGTTAGATATTTATTATTATTATAAACAAAAAGAACCTACTTAATGGAAGAGAAGGGATAAGATTGATTATTGCCAAAAAATAAATAATTCTTAAAAAACTTGACAATAGATAAATATAAAAAAATAGAGAATGAAAATAAAAGATTTACCGGAAAGATGAGAAGTAAAGGGATAAAAATCAAGACTCAGTATATAGATCACAAATAGATAGATAATGGTTACAACAAAATATATATCAATACTATAGAGAAAAAGTTTGTGAACGTGGAATCGTAACATAAAAGATTACACTAAAGAGAATAAATGTAAATGTTGTGACTCATGAATAGATTGCAACCCCAATGAAATTGACTGTGCAGGAATCAAATCTACGTGAATGTTGCTTGGCATCATTTTAAAGGTCTCGTGCATACCACTATTATTTTATACTAAAAAATTATAGAAATTATTTTAAAAGTCTAAAAATGAAATATAAGTTAGAATGGATATAAAGGGTCTATGTAAAAAAAATTATGAAGAGCATTTTTTTATTTTGAAGGAAAATATACACGGAAAATCTTGAATGTAGCAGCTGTGTCGGAAACCAAATTAAATAAAGATGGGATTCCACGTTAACTGCCTTATTGGGATTGAGCATTAAAACTTCATTATTAACCTCTCTTATTATCTACTATGGTATTATAAGTATAATAATGATTTTTGTGTGTTTCATTATTGAGAGAATATTACCTCCACCGCCATTTGGAACTCCACCTCGAGGTGGGGCTGTGTATTGATTCGCGGGTGGTCCACCGTAGTTATCCTCTTCCACGCCTCCACCACAGCACATCATACTTCAAGTAACTCGATCTCAAATAAGATAATGCTTGCAAAAGAAATTTTGTTCCAAAAATTCCTTATACCAACAATTCAACCTATAGAAATTCATATGATGAGTACTCAATCTAAGAAAATCTCAAAAGAAAAATTGACCCTCATCCTCATTCCCCTTCACCACTTCCCCAGGAGAAACATTTAAACTAGGCAATTGTCCTTGTGCATTGAATAGCTGATAATATTACTATCCTCTTGGAATCCTTCGAGGCTGTCATATTAACTGGTATTGTTACTAGGAAAATGTTACACACACGGACCTGTTTTATTTGTTTGTATAGTGGTGGGGTTGCGTCAGGAAATGATATAGGTCCCACTAATGTACAATCAAATAAAACGTATTTGGTACTAAACTGGTACTTGGCCCGGTAAGAATATCATTACTCTTGTAACTAAGGTAACATGTACAATAGTTTAATATGGTAAAAATATTGTTTTAATATAACAAAAATATTTCTAATATGACAAAAAAAAATTAATATGATAATTTTTTAAAATAATTTTATAGTGTCATCAACATGGGGTCGAGTTGTCGTTTTTTTTTTTTCGTGTTCGGGTCTCATCAGATTCGTCTATAAATGGGTGACAATTTTATCGCGTGAAAAAATCATATTCAAACCTTACCCGTTACCATAAAATGTCGTGTCGTGTGCACCCGTTATTACCCATTAAGATGATAAATAATTTTATTTTGTATACGCGTCGGTACATTAGCCCAATATTAAACACAATTAAACCCATTTATTCATTAACATTACTAAAACTCTCATTAAGTTATGAATAAATTAGCATTAAGCTATATACATTATTTGGAACAATCAACAATCTTTCTTATTTATTAAAATTAATGGATCTTAACGGGTATTAATAGATTAACGAGGTCAACTAATTCAACTCGTAAACTATCGTGTCTTATCGGCCAGCACTGATATAATTAAAAACTATTAAGAATCCAACTATTAACTAATAATTTCACGTTAATTTGTATCGTGTTATCTTTAATATTATATAACATTAAGGACCACACACAAAAACGGTAATGTCATGAAAATAAGCCAAGATATCAAGCTATAAAAGAATTTTATAAAAAAGTAACAAATAATATGAGTTCGAGAAAATTTTGTTGAAAACCCATATGCATGAATGGCACTAATAAAAAATGGAAACACACACGAGCTCATAATTGACGATAATCATGAAAACAAGGAGTAGTTAAAAAAGCATTGAGAACCTATATGGAGATAAAAGAAATGAATGCAGCTTACCAAAAACCCAGTAATGATTTTGACCCAATGATGAAAAAGAATCAGAAAAAATGATCTGGAGAGAGAGAGAGAGAGAAGAATTATGGAAATAGGAGAAGAGGAAGAAGATGCATGCCCCTCTCTCTCTCTCTCTAAATAACTGATTTGCGGGAAAGACGCTTTTAGACTTTTAACCACTAAAACTAATGCATCCCTACGTGCTAGCCTTCATGTTGCACGTCCAACTTTCTAAGTTGTTATGCCATGTCCAATTTTCCACCGTCTCAAAGTCTTTCAATATTCTTTTTTTGAGTTATGTGACATCAGCGGTGGATCCAAGAATTTAGGTGAAGTGGGACAAAAGTGTTGAGTGTATCGAGAGTTCGGGGGTGGGAGCGCCCAAGACGATTTTTTTGGGTTATTTAGAGTTTTATACAAAGTATAGCTTTATAATGTCCAAACAACTACTCTCAGTTATTATTAACAATACCTAATTAATTTCAAGAAATAAACAACGCTTAATAAATATTCACAATACCCAAATTTTAGTAGTGATAACAATTGAATTTTGCTTAATATGAAGTACAAAAATGAGTTAACTCACATAACACCAATAAGGCTAAGCACACCTGATGAAAAAAAAATAGCTTGATGAATACCCCATCTCCAAAACCTACCTTGAACTTTGGAGATGATCGATTGGACTAACCCTAATTTTTTTTTCAAATCTCAACTGGGGCGGCCGCCCCACTTGGACATATAGTGGATCCGCCCTTGCGTGACACTTAAAAATTTCAAAGCTAAGACTTGAAAATATGCACAGGAAAAAATTGACGTATAGACAGTATTAAACAAGTAGCTCAATTAAAGAATATAAATAAACATAATAAATTATGAAGTGAAAGTGATGATTTACGCATTTCTGATAATTAAATACGTCCACGGAAATAAAAAACTCAAGAGTACAAGAGTTTTTTTTCTTTTCTCTCGAGATGTGGATAAACGGAGTCCACTAGCCTTTATTTATAAGACTAGAGTTATTATTCTTGATGGATTGTGAGTTAGAATACATTTATCTTTACTATTGTAATGCTCCGACTTGAATTTTGGATTTCCTATTGGCCAAACCGGTGCGATCCAGTTGCATTAGTGGAAATTAAGATCTGATGTGTTAGGTGGCTACTTCAATATTGTTTGGTATACTATTGTTAGTAAGGGTTAATTACACTTGAACCCCTTGTACTTTGCTCCCTCGTCACTTTACCACCCAAACTTTCAGTTTCTACACTTAACCCCCTTAACTAACATGACTGCAAATTGCTCCCTACCGTCCAACTCCGTTAATTTTTGGCAAGAAAGTTTAGTCATGTGCATTGCGCATTACTTTTTAAAAGGTATTTTTGTCCAAAGAGCTATTCTCTTTTCCCCCATGTTAACGCAAAAATTCTCCATCTACGAGGACCAATAAAAAAAGGACACGTGTCATCCTACGTGGCAATATTCGACATCCGAGGAGAGTTGGTCGGCACCCGAGGAGTTTTAGTCGGCACCCGAGGAGAGTTGGTCAGTACCCGAGGAAAATTAGTTGGCACCCGAGGAGTATTAGTCGGCACCCGAGGAGAGTTGGTCGGCACCCGAGGAGAGTTAGTCAGCATAGCAACCAGGAAGATCAAATGATAACTATGCATTTAATGTGCATTAATGAAGATGGCAGCGCATTTAATGAGCATTAATGTACATTTATACTGTATTAATAGATGACAACACATAGCATACCAAGTAATTCAACAATTAGATTCGTTGAATGTAGACATAAATGTCTACATACAATGAATCTCTTTATCTCCCATCACTATAAATACATGTATCCCCTTAGCCAAAGGGAAAGATATCCAAGAGAACCTAGAAACCCCATACACAAGATACACATCCTTTCTCTCTCTACACCCTATGGTGCTATTGTAAACCCCTGGGAATAAAATAACAGTGAACGTAAGCTTTATTCATAGCCGAACCACTTTAAAAATCTTTGTCTCTTATGTGCTTGATTGAATTGCTTTCATCTATTTATCTGTGATCATAAAAATGGGATTCGGTCCAGTTTTTTGCATCAACAGATTGGCGTCGTCTGTGGGAACGTGTTACAAGCATTGTTCTCCATCAAAAGCTAAGTTTTTATTTTCTCTACGTATAATCAATTATACATACATCTGTTGATTCAATCATGATTTTTATGTTTATATACATAAATTAGTTGTCCAATTTTTATTTATGAAATCTGCAAAAATTGCATATCATGATTTCAAAATCATAACTGCTAAATTAATTCTTGTTGAGAAATCTGTGAAATGGTGGATTTCATAAATCAAAACTTTTGGCTTGATTCTCAAGTTAAAATTTTATCTCATGAAATCAATATTTTAAATGATTACATATACCAATATATACGACGATGATAAGATTTGATAATTTTCATTGTTGATTTTGAAATAATTTTTGAAAGATCTTTGATGACTATTCAAATTCCCATTACATTTTTAATCAGAGAATGGGAAAAGGTTAAAGACAATAAAAAGTTTTCTCATGGAAATCATGACCCAGATCTACTTTCTCTCTCTTCAAGTTTGAGTCTCTTTGCATTCATTTTTATGAACTATATACTTAATTTGGTTCATCTTCCATCTATGTCAAAAAAGTCAAATTGATTGATTTTGATATAAATTTGGTAATAACTTCGATCATTCAGCATATTTTTATCTCTCCAAATAGGGAATAAGAAGGGATCAATATAAAAAATAATTTTCTCTGACTAGAAAAATCATTACCCACCTCTTGTAAAAGAGGATCAGTAAAACAAATCATGACCATATCAAGACTCTGAGCACAAATTTGATATGTTGGCCCCTCGTTCATCACATCACGGGGTTTCTTTATCGAAATCACACGATATAGTGGATTAGATAGTTATTCATTTAATTAACATTCTTAATGCTTAAATTTTACATCGAATGTTATTTTTCTGATCTAAGGATTCGAGATATTCTGGTCATCCATCCATATTGTTGGTCGGCATCATCTCGGGCCATCTTTTATTAAAGGGAAGCTTAACCAGACCATTTTTGTTTGTCGAAGAAAAGATGTGAAGATCCATCAGCAACGTTGAAATAATTTTATCCAACTACGAGGTATCTTATTGTTGATCAGAGACTCTTATTGTAGCTCGATGGAACTAATTGCAGGTTGACGATCATCTACTTCTTGATCGGCGATATCTCAGTCTTGTTCGGAGGGTTCAATTTACTGGTCGGCAACTATCCAACCATCCACTTTTTGGTCGGTGACATCTAATGTTGTTCGGTGCTGTCAATGCACCATTTTTGTTGATCGGCGAAATTGCTCAGCTGGTCGGGGACCATTTGCTTCTTGGTCGGCGCCATATATTCTATAACTTGAGATATCCTTAAATGTTGGTCGGCAACATCCATGCCATTTGTCGGCAGCAGTAGAATCTTGGGGTATTAAAAAATGCGAAGCACCCCAGATATTTCTTTAAACACGAGTTCAGCTCGGGGACAAACAGGGGCTTAAGTCTTTTTTAACTTGTGATCACCCCAAAAATATTTTTAAAACCAAGTGATAAATAAATTTTAAACAACAACTTATACCTGATTAGTTGTTGGAGATTAAATAACTTTACAAAAAACTCTACGTCTTATTTATGATGCATATCTAATAAAAATTTGTCCATCTCACACACATTTGGCATAAAAATATTATTTCATATTTTGAAATTTTTATTATTTTATGCTGATACACATCACATATTGTTTGGCTGAATAATTATTCTCATGATAATAATTATTTTCTCTAGTCTCGACAGGTGCTCGGGAAGCTTATTAAAATTTCATAGGGACGATATTCAATCCCGATGAAAGATCTCGTAAACCTCTGGAAAAGTAGTATTGCTCGACATCAGGCAGCCAACATATATTATTTCATTTTTTGAAATTAATATTTTTATTTCTTAAGCATATACATATCATATATTGATTGGATGAGTAAATTATTCTCACGACTAATCAATTCAGCCTACACAAATGGTAGAGCAAGATATTAATTTTTACAGGTACAAGACTCAATGCCGATGAATGCTCGGAAATAATCTGGAAACTATTATCATTGCTCAGCATTATGAAATTTCACCTCAGCAAGGAACTATATATTTTATTATTGCTTTGATTCGTGCTCAAGCACGAATTATTCTATATATCCGTTCGAATTCATATTCTATATTCATCTCTTCATGGAGCTCGGCGAAATACTTATTATCATATTCAGCGCCGAGGAAAAGCTACAACAGTTATTATATTTCACCCCCAACGGATAGTTGGTCGGGGCAATTCTTATTTATATTCAGGCCCAGATATCTGCTCAAGCACAAATTATTCTATATATCCCTTGAGATTCATATTCTATATTCATCTCAACATGGAACTCGGCGAGATACTTATTATCATATTCAGCTCCGAGGAGAACTATAACATTTATTATATGTTACCCCCAACGGATAGTTGGTCGGGATAATTCTTATTTATATGCAGGCCCAGCAAAGTTCTCGGCCATATTCTTATGTTTTGGAAAATATTATTCTTATTCGGCATTATGCAATTGTGCCTCGACAAGATACTTATTCAGCTTTAAGGAGAAATACAACATTCGTTGTATTTCACCCCTAACGGATAGTTGGTCGGATAATTCTTATTTATATTCAGGCCTGACAACGTTCTCGGCCATATTCTTATGTTCTGGAAGATCTTATTCTTGTTCGGCATTATATAATTCTACCTCGACAGATCAACGAGGCATTTTATTATTTTTAATTATTCTTTATATCTATTTGGATGCATATTCTATTCTTATTTCAGCAAGGAGGTCTCCAACATTTATATTATCTTATTCCCAACAATCTGTTGGTCAACTCCAAGGAGGTCTCCAACATTTATATTATCTTATTCCCAATAATCTGTTGGTCAGCTCCAAGGATGTCTCCAGCATATATTATCTTATTCCCAACAATCTGTTGGTCAGCTCCAAGGAGGTCTCCAACATTTATATTATCTTATTCCCAACAATCTGTTGGTCAGCTCCAAGGATGTCTCCAGCATATATTATCTTATTCCCAACAATCTGTTGGTCAGCTCCAAGGATGTCTCCAGCATTTATTATATCTTATTCCCAACAATCCGTTGGTCAGCTCCGAGGAAGTCTCTATCATTTATTATCAAAAATGTATTCCTAAAAATGCCGACTTATGTTGGTTAGGAAGTAAATGTATTCCTACGGGAAGTAAAACTATGTATTCCTAAAAATGCCAACTTATGTTGGTTAGGAAGTAAATGTATTCCTACGGGAAGTAAAACTATGTATTCCTAAAAATGCCAACTTATGTTGGTTAGGAAGTCAATGTATTCCTACGGGAAGTAAAACTATATATTCCTAAAAATGCCAACTTATGTTGGTTAGGAAGTAAATCTATTCCCAAAAATGTCAACTCAGGTTGGTCGGAAATAAGAAGCTGTCAACTACAGTTGGTCGGAAACATTTTATGAGTATGTGAAAGCGATCAAGCAAAAAGCATTCAAAGTTCACATTCCACACTTGGGGGCTTCTATTACAGATATATTTATTCATTCTGTGGCACATTCTCATAACATCATACAGTCGAGCACCAAATTCAACTCCATAAACTTACATAGTCGGGGCCCCGACTAATTATCATTCAGAAGTTGTTTTTCTTGCTCGAGAATTAGTTCAGGAGGCTATTGAAGTTCAGGAGGTATATTGAAGTTCAGGAGGAATATTGAAGTTCAGAAGGTATATTGAAGTTCAGGAGGCATATTCAGGAGTTATTATGCACATACTATTGAAGTTCAGAAGTCAAATTCAGCATCTACAGCACTGAGATCTTTACTACTACTGTCCCGATCAACATTGAACAATAAGTTGTATGAAAATGTTTCGAAGTCCACCACTAGCCTGGTACTAATCAGATTGAAGAGTTGGGTTAAAAATCGAGTATGTTACTCGACAAAGTATTCAGAGAATCATAAATCAGAAGAATCAAGCACGTGAAGTTAGCACTCAGTTGCTCGGCACAGGAGGCAGTTGGTCGGCTAGCAAACCAATCAACTTACTTGAAGATTATGACAAGCTACAAGCTGCATACTATGGCATGGCTGCATCCAAATTCCCAGGGGTGATACATAGCACACGGAGTTCCTCAAAAGAAAGATTAGAAACCATCGATCAGCCTGCATCATATGTCGTCCAGGAGATAATGCACTTTATGTTGAACAAATCAAGAAGGTAGATCAAGAATTTCACGAGCACCGAGCAACACTGCAAAATAAATACTCCATCCTTTCAAGTAAACCATCAAGCATGGAGCATTGGGGGCTTCTGTTAACCCAAAAATTCTCCATCTACAATGACCAATCAGAAAAGGACACATGTCATCCTACGTGGCAATATTCGACATCCGAGGAGAGTTGGTCGGCATCCGAGGAGAGTTGGTCAGTACCCGAGGAAAATTAGTTGGCACCCGAGGAGTATTAGTCGGCACCCGAGGAGAGTTGGTCGGCACCCGAGGAGAGTTAGTCGGCACCCGAGGAGAGTTGGTCGGCATACCAACCAGGAAGATCAAACGATAACTATGCATTTAATGTGCATTAATGAAGATGGCAGCGCATTTAATGAGCCTTAATGTACATTTATACTGTATTAATAGATGACAACACATAGCATACCAAGCAATTCAACAATTAGATTCGTTGAATGTAGACATAAATGTCTACATACAATGAATCTCTTTATCTTCCATCACTATAAATACATGTATCCCCTTAGCCAAAGGGAAAGAGATCCAAGAGAACATAGAAACCCCATACACAAGATACACATCCTTTCTCTCTTTACACCCTATGGTGCTATTGTAAACCCCTGGGAATAAAATAATAGTGGACGTAGGCTTTATTCATAGCCGAACCACTTTTAAAATCTTTGTCTCTTATGTGCTTGATTGGATTACTTTCATCTATTTATCTGTGATCATAAAAATGGGGTTCGGTCCAGTTTTTTGCATCAACACCCCATTTCTTCTCTCTCTTTCAATTTTACTCTCTCTCTCCCTCTTTCACACACACACACACAAAGAGCCATGGAGAGCCCCCCTCCCCCTGCTTGCCCCCACCCCTCCCTGCTACCCCCCCTTCCCCCCTTCCCCTGCTGCTACCCCCACCCCTTCTCCCTGATACCCCCCCAACGAGCACTCCCACTCCCACTCCCACTCCCACCCCCACCCCACCCCACCCCCATACTCTCTCCCGTCTCTCTTTCTACACACACATACATTTATATTTGGCTTGGACAGGTTTTGGTTGGGTTTGGATTTGGAAAGGTTTTGGTTGGGTTTAAATCTTAGATTTATAAAGATTTGTATTGAATTGTAAATGTTTTGGTTGGATTTGGGTTTTAGATGTGTAAAGGTAATTTTTCCTGTTGTTTTAGTTTTTATTTTCCCGATTTTATATTTTTTTTCTTTCAAATAGTTTTTTGTTTTATGTATTTTTTGCTTATATGTATTTTTTTTTCTATTTTTTGGTCTTTTTATTATAAATTTGTTTTTCATTGGAAATCTATTTTTATGCAAATTTTTTACAAATATTTTTTTTGTTTTTTTATTTTCCAATTTTTTTTTCTTTAAAATATATTTTCTGTTTTATGTATTTTCTGTTTTTATGTATTTTCTCTATTCATTTATTAAATCGAAAAACTCAAGAGTTCAAGAGTCTTTTTTCATCTCACGACGTGCGTAAACAAAGTCCGCTAACCTTAATTTATAAGACTAGAGTTATTATTCTTGATGGATTGTGAGTTGGAATACATATATCTTTACTATTGTAATGCCCCGACTTGAATTTTGGATTTCCTATAGGCCAAATGGACCCGATCTAGTTGCATTAGAGGAAATTACGATCTAATGTATTAGGTGGCTACTTCAATATTGTTTGGTACACTATTGTTATGTAGACGCAAAAATTTCATTTATATATAGGTAATATTATTCATCTAAGATCAAAATGAGGAAGTTTCGAGAATTTTCATAGATCATAACAATTAAATGAAGTTACGTACATTGCTAAGCGTACTATTTTACTACACGTGTGGATTTGAATAAAAACGGGATGAATGTAAGTCCGGTGGAGGAGTATACATTAGTTTTCTAAAAATCCATGCCTAAGCACTAGTCTTCTACCCAGGTATTAATAGTTATCTCGCCTAGGCACAATACTATTTGGAAAATAGTAGGGAGACATGATTTTGGGACACATTTACACAACATATAAAACATGTCCGCGTATCAGTACTGGACATCTTTATCATTGTATTCCACTAAAGGTGTCCATAGTGACACGAATACACGTTTCCCATATCACAAAATCGTGTTCCAAAATGATGTATTCCTAGCATCACTCATACTATGTTGGTGTATATATAACTTTAATTTACGTATTTCATATATTTAATTGACTACTTACACTTTTTATGTAAGGTTTAGACCGTTTCCCGAACAACCAAAAAAATTTCATATTACAATTTTTACTTCCACATTTTATGATTTTAGCTCTCTAAAGCGAGCGGTAATTAACATTGTTGTCATGGGGGTAAAATCAATAGAAAAATGCTACTGATTTTGCTACCACTTGAGAATGGAAAGAGTGGTTGGCGCAACAAACCAAATGCCGTGGGAAGCATACGCGCGACAATTGTAATGCCGTAGGAAGCCAATGTAATTTTTTATTTATAATTCTAATTTTATTTTAAATTCATTTATTGTTAAATGGAAAATTCATAAGAAATGAAATAAAGATATCATATTAGATGGATTGAATAAAGAGATAACATTAGATGAATGATATGGATCAAAATAAAAAAATCAAAATATTGAGATAATATTCATAAAATAATTGTTCGTATAACATTTAATGGAAAAATAATAGAAATATACTAGGATGCGTTGCCCTGTATACTTCGGTGTAGTCTACGCCATTACAAATTAGATGATGACTCCGGCTCATCTGGATGTCGTCTCCCACCTTGTTGTACCACTATTGAAGGATGTCACGCTCCATCCGGATTTTCTCAAGGTCAAAACGCATGGGAAAAAAGTCTTGCGTAGTTTCCTCAATGAGCCATGCGTATACCATATATGGTGCCATTAATCTTATATATAACGGTACATCCCTCTCTTAGATTATGGCATGAAAAATGTACTCATGCATATGCCTATGGTGTCTGTAGACACCCCATTTTAGTACTATCCAAATGCCTCATTAAGTCCATAACACCCTCAGACCCTAGGTTCTACTCCAAGCCATAATCTAGAGGCTGTCGGATGCTTTTGAGCTTCGTTTGACTTTGGTCAACCGTCCAAATCGAGCGTAGCTCATTGTACTTTCATAAGGATCTTAATACCCTTTCCAACTATACACAACGTGCGTAAATCGAACTTAAGATTCATGCGTACTTGCCTTTTTACTCCAAACCTTGACCTAAAGGCTACTAGACATTTTTGAGCTCCATTAACTTTGGTCAGCCCTGCAAACTGAGCGTAGCTCATTGTATTTTCATATCACAATAAATACCCTTTCCAACGGTCCATACTGTTGCCCAAATTATACTCAAGAGGGGGGGGGGGGGGGTGAATTGAGTTTTTACAAACTTTAAGTCAAATTAAGATTTTAGTAAAATATTAAATTTAAATCACTTAGACAAATTTCAGATTAATAAAACTGAAAAGAATAAATTTAAGAAAATCAAATAAATGCAACAAACTAATTTAAGCAACTAGAAATGCAGATTTTAACACTTTAGGAATATTAAATTAATTTTCGTATTTAATATTAAGTGATATTCTGAAATTAATTATTTAATTCAAAAATAATTATTTTAACCTTAAAATTAATTTAGTCAAATTTCGAAATTAATTTATTTGCAAGATAGTGTGCTGAAAATATTAACTCAAGAAAGCATGTGCAAATAAATAAATAAAAGTGCGGAAAATAAATGACACCGAAATTTAACGTGGTTCGGCCAAATCCCGGCCTACGTCCACGCGCCTAGAGCCCCTGTCTCCTTTGCGCTTCACTAAACCTGATCCACTTGCGGGTAGGATCAAACCACCGCGTACAACTGTTTGCAAGTTAACTCCGAGCTTCAAACCCCGTGGCCCACTTGCGGGTAGGAACCAATCACCGGTATAATTGTTTGCAAGCTAACTCCGAGATTCAAACCCCGTGGCCCACTTGCGGGTAGGAACCAATCACCGGTATAAACCGAAGCTTCAACAAAGCTTCACAACAAATCTGAATTTTTGTAGAACAAGGTAAAATACTGAAACTCCTTAAAATACAATTTGTAATCTCAGTTTCTGAGACTTCAATAAATGATGTTGAAGTAGGCATAAGTCTTCTTCTTCAATGATTGAGCAAATGATAAAATTAATTGCTCTCTTGAATGTGTAGCTGAGTAGTAAAATAAATGCTCTCAATAATATTTCGAGTCTTGCTCATATTCTCATTCAAGTCTGTCGGTCTTCAATGCTGCTCTTCAAAGCTTTAAATGTGTCTTCTAAAAACTAGATGTTAGACACATGAATTTTGAGCATTAAATGCTCCTGATTTGCTGAGGTGAAATAACTGAGAATCATCTTCAAATCTGATATGCAAATCTTTATTTTTATCTTCTCCATAAAAATATAGCTGTTGTAGCATGGAAATGGACATCTGAAAATATATGACATTTGAAAGTAGCTTGATAGATAACCCATATATTTTCTGCAAAAAGATTGTTAGTCCAAGAGATAAAATACACACCTGATATGTAAGTGTGGAACCATTGTGTAAAGAATATAACTGGTGTGTTAAGAACATTTTTCTTTCAAGAGAGTAAGTGGGATACTGTAAGTAACTGATTTTGTTCACATGCATGTCTCGAGGAAACCAAAGATAATATCATAGGTAGTTTCTTCAGACTTTGGGAACAAACAAGATTTAATCAAGATGTGATATAATATTCAATAAGGACAAGTCATAGCCGAAAGTATAAGCTGATGAACAGTCCTTGGTAATATGAGTCCTGTCAATTCTTGTGGCAAATGGTCTGACACATGTACAACTCAGTCACAAGTTTGCAAGGAAATATATATGTAAATATATATATATATATAAGGTATATATATATATATATATATATATATATTGTACCAAAAAAAACTTTCTCGAACTCATATAAAAAAAAAACTTTCTCGAACACACACACACACACACACACACACACACACACACACACACACACACACATATATATATATATATATATATATATATATATATATATATATATATATATATATATATATATATATATATATATATATATATATATATATATAATAATAAAAGGTTTCGAACGGATATATATATATATAAACAATTTCCAAAGTTCATATATGAATGAATCCAAACTATTCATTCTTCCAATGATGGCGTAGCCTTAAGGCTGGTCAGAGTGTGTGTGGCCAAAAGCATTTCAAGGGAAATGACATGGAATGGACTCATGTCCTTTATCTAGTCAAGATAAGTACAAGAGGTCAAAAACAATTTCCAAACGGATTTATAAAGGAATCCAACTGTTTATTCGGCCAGAGATGATAGACTAGAAGTTGGCGTGTAGCAGTGGTAAAGCTCAAGAGGTGTACACGCATGCATTTGAATATATATATATATATACACTATCATTCGTACATATAAAAACAGGAATGGCGTCGACTGAATAGCAGTACACTTTAAAAGATTGATAGAAAGTTGGCGTGTACCAGTGGTAAGACTTAAAGAAGGTATGTGGCATGGCTAGTATGGGCGAACTGCTATAAGCCCAATAAAGGACAACTAGGCAAGTACACGTTAAATGTTTAATTGTACTAAAGATTCTTACACAATCTTACCCTATAATCATTTTTAGAACAAGTATTCGGTCAAGACAAAAATTAGTATAGGTAACGTAATTTCCAAAAAATATTTTTCAAATTGAAATTATTTTTATCAAAAGGAATTTCAAAACTTATTTTTTTTAACGTTTCATTTTAATTTTCTAAAGGAGTAAGAAAATTAATATATGTATGAGTGCCTAGTGTGACAGGAGTAAATGTGCAACAAACATAAATACCATAAACATAAAATAGATATAACTCACTCAGAAAGGATATTAATAAATATATGTATATATATGTATATAATGGTATATTAATAAGATTATATAATGAGTATTATACAATAATAAATATCTATAAAAAAATGTGTTTGGAATCATCAAAATCAATATATTAAGGTAAACTAAAATGCACATTAATTAAACTAATTTAATTAATTAGGGATAAATAACATTTTCGTTAACAATCTCCCCCGTTTTGATGATGACAAACAATGATTCACAATGATCCATAAAATGGATAGATTAAGCACGCATAGTGAATCAGAAATATTTCTCCCCCTTTAACATTATCAAAAAGATATTTCTTATAAATTCAGTGTCACGGGTAAAATGCGAAGCTCCCCCTATCCAAAATAATACAAGCATGGGATATAACCAAAAATTGTAAGGGACATATGTGAATACCATGAATTTTCATTAAGCACATAAGTCATCATAAATTTTTTCATAGCATGTATTTGAATGTGTAGATAGACAATAATATCATCAAATAATGCATAAGTCACCAAAATGAAAAATAAGAAAAGATAAATGATCAACTTTTCAAAATGCATCAATGATAAATAATACCAATTATTGTAGTCACACACTAATCGTGCGTTGCACACAATAGTTCCTCGGAACAACTTTTTACGCATAAATAGGAATCACAACTCAATGTTCTCAAATAATGCAAATATGAGAGATATATCAATTAGCTCAATCATCTTTCTCAATAATAGCGTATAAATTTTGAGTAGGCGCATATCAATTGATGTGTAAATCCTCATGATAGAATAAACTTTTAAGCACACAACATGAAGTATTTCATAACTCGATGTTTTCAAATAGTTTGGAATAGAGCACACATGAGTTAGAAGACATCGATAAAAGAATATAGCATTTTGCTCAAGCTTTGCCGTTTTCAAGATACGAGCTAAAATTCTGGAAAATTCAATCATATTGCAACAAAAAAATTATCAAGCATCTTTCTATGAATAATTTCCAATAAACATTTATCTCCCCCTAAGGGATACCAATGAAGGCATATATGCATATAACAAATAATGTGCATCTTTTTCATGAGATAAAATATTGTTAAAAATTGACTTCATAAAATCATTTTTGAAAAGTCTCACAAATGGTACCAATTGTTGATCATGTGGTTTCTCAATTCAAACATGCATAACACAAATATTACAAATATTAGAACAATGACATTAATCATGTAGTATGCAATAAAACTAACTCATAGAGATTAATATGACCATATCATCAAAAATCAACAAGTGAATGTTACAATATTAACATGTAGCTCATATGACTAATAAATTTTAAAAGGACATTTTCGTTTCAGATTTTTATTCAATAAAAGCATGTATTGATTCAATCTTATTATTCACAAAAAAAATATATCAAGATGTAATTAAAATAATGATCAACATCAAATGTGTGATATAGCAAATATTCTTATGCATGGAAATATATCAATTATGAAATGAATCATTAATAAATATATGATATTAATTTCAAGAAAGGTGCTCCTTACCACCTTACCAATACCAAAGATATATTCAAGTAACTTCTTCCAAGTGTGGCATTTCCAACATTAGGCAATGATAATTGAAATTCGTAATATGACCAAATCATATGCCTTGAAAATCCACATTCCATCACTAAATGCAACCTACACAACTTTGAAAATTTTCTCTTTTGGTACCCAAAATGTGTTAGGTCCATAGGGGTTAGTATGCATCTTGGTTCATTTTTGAATCCATGTAAATTTTCTTTTTCTAAATTTATGTGGACACAAATCTGAAAAATGTGTGTGTCTACCACAATATGTGCATAGATAGTTAGAATGACTAGATGAGGCATCAAATTTCAATAAATTGGAATAAGTCTTTTTCTCATTTCCTTCATCATATCATATACCATTATTATTAAATCGAATCCTTTGTGTCTCAATAATTTTATGAAAATATTCATTTCCTTTTGTAAAAGTGTCTAATGATTTCTTTAAATATTCAATCTCCCCTTTTAACTCAATATTTTCAATTTCAAGAGGAGTATTGACAATAACAGATTTTTCCTTTTTCAAAGATTTAATTTCATTTTTCAAAGATTCATTTTCTAATTTCAACTCATCAAAATCATTTGACATATAATCATATTTAGTTGAAACTAATGAATGTGACTTCTTAAGTTTAATATATCTATTTTTAAGTTCTTCAAAGCTTTCACATAATTCATCAAAGACATCTTGTAAAACTTCATAATCATCAACTTCATCATTATCACTATCACTAGAGTTAGGGTTAGAGTGTACCTCATTTTCCATAGCCATGAAACATAGATGAGCAACTTCATTTTCATTCGAATCTTCATCGGAAGAGCTTGTGTCGGAGTCACTCCATGTTGTGGCCTTCAATGCCTTTTTCCCTTTCTTATATTTTGGACAATTAGGCTTAATGTGTCCAACTTCATCACAATGATAGCATCTTGGTTCAGATTTGGATTGATGATCATCATTGAACTCTTTTGAATAATTTTTCCTTCTTCTTTCTTTGGCTTTCTTTTTGGAAATAAGATAATTTTTGAAATCTTTCGCCATTAAGGAAACATCATCATCATCGTCATCTTCACTTTCTACATTTTTGCTTCAATATTTGAAAGCAATAATTTTGTTTGCTTTAGGTTTCACTTCTTTAACAAATTCCTTGAGTTCCATCTCATGAGTGATTAAGGAACCCAATAGCTCATCAAGAGAGATAGGTCTTTCTCTAATTGCTTCCTTGATAGCTAACTTTTTGGTCATCCAATTCGCAGGTAATGACCTGAGAATTTTGCTCACCATCTCATTGTTAGTATAGGTTTTTCCAAGAGATTTAAGGCCATTAATAATATTAGTGAACCTAGTGAACATATCAGAAATAGATTCATCAGATATCATCTTAAATAACTCATAACTATGAACAAGCATACTAATTTTATCTTCTTTAACTTGACTAGTTCCTTCATAAGTAACTTCTAGTCTATCCCAAACTTCTTTAGCATATTCACAGCAACAAATTCTGTTATACTCATTTACATCAAGTGCACAATGCAAAATATTCATAGCTTTAGCATTTATTTGAATTTTCCTAATATCAACGTCATTCCATTCATTTTCTTCTTTAGGGACATAAGCATTATTTTCCATTTTAATAGGAATATAGGGACCATTCATGACAACTTTCCAAACTTCATAATCATGTGACTGAATAAAATATTTAATTCTATTTTTCCAATAACTATAATCTATTCTAGAAAATAGAGGAGGTTTAAAAATGGATTGACCTTCACCAAGAGATGTAGTAACATATGCCATTGATCTTTAACTCTAAGATTGTTAAATTTAAAAAATAAGAAGAGCACTAGCTCTGATACCAATTGTTGCCCAGATTATACTCAAGAGGGGGGGGGGGGGTGAATTGAGTTTTTACAAACTTTAAGTCAAATTAAGATTTTAGTAAAATATTAAATTTAAATCACTTAGACAAATTTCAGATTAATTAAACTGTAAAGAATAAATTTAACAAAATCAAATAAATGCAACCAACTAATTTAAGCAACTAGAAATGCAGATTTTAATACTCTAGGAATATTAAATTAATTTTCGTATTTAATATTAAGTGATATTCTGAAATTAATTATTTAATTCAAAAATAATTATTTTAACCTTAAAATTAATTTAGTCAAATTTCGGAATTAATTTATTTGCAAGATAGTGTGCTGAAAATATTAACTCAAGCAAGCATGTGCAAATAAATAAATAAAAGTACGGAAAATAAATGACACCGAAATTTAACGTGGTTCGGCCAAATCCCGGCTTACGTCCACGCGCCTAGAGCCCCTGTCTCCTTTGCGCTTCACTAAACCTGATCCACTTGCGGGTAGGATCAAACCACCGCGTACAACTGTTTGCAAGCTAACTCCGAGCTTCAAACCCCGTGGCCCACTTGCGGGTAGGAACCAATCACCGGTACAATTGTTTGCAAGCTAACTCCGAGCTTCAAACCCCGTGGCCCACTTGCGGGTAAGAACCAATCACCGGTATAAACCGAAGCTTCAACAAAGCTTCACAACAAATCTGAATTTTTGTAGAACAAGGAAAAATACTGAAACTCCTTAAAATACAATTTGTAATCTGAGTTTCTGAGACTTCAATAAATGATGTTGAAGTAGGCACAAGTCTTCTTCTTCTTCAATGATTGAGCAGATGATAAAATTAATTGCTCTCTTGAATGTGTAGCTGAGTAGTAAAATAAATGCTCTCAATAATATTTCAAGTCTTGCTCATATTCTCATTCAAGTCTGTCGGTCTTCAATGCAACTCTTCAAAGCTTTAAATGTGTCTTCTAAAAACTAGCTGTTAGACACATGCATTTTGAGCATTAAATGCTCCTGATTTGCTGAGGTGAAATAACTGAGAATCATCTTCAAATCTGATATGAAAATCTTTATTTTTATCTTCTCCATAAAAATATAGCTGTTGTAGCATGGAAATGGACATCTGAAAATATATGACATTTGAAAGTAGCTTGATAGATAACCCATATATTTTCTGCAAAAAGATTGTTAGTCCAAGAGATAAAATACACATCTGATATGTAAGTGTGGAACCATTGTGTAAAGAATATAACTGGTGTGTTAAGAACATTTTTCTTTCAAGAGAGTAAGTGGGATACTGTAAGTAACTGATTTTGAACAGGTGCATGTCTCGAGGAAACCAAAGATAATATCATAGGTAGTTTCTTCAGACTTTGGGAACAAACAAGATTTAATCAAGATGTGATATAATATTCAATAAGGACAAGTCATAGCCGAAAGTATAAGCTGATGAACAGTCCAAGGTAATATGAGTCCTGTCAATTCTTGTGGCAAATGGTCTGACACATGTACAACTCAGTCACAAGTTTGCAAGGAAATATATATGTAAATATATATATATAAGGTATATATATATATTGTACCAAAAAAATATTTCTCGAACTCATATAAAAAAAAAACTTTCTCGAACACATATATATATATATATATATAATAAAAAGTTTCGAACGGATATATATATATATATATATATATAAACAATTTCCAAAGTTCATATATGAATGAATCCAAACTATTCACTCTGCCAATGATGGCGTAGCCTTAAGGGTGGTCAGAGTGTGTGTGGCCAAAAGCATTTCAAGGGAAATGACATGGCATGGAATCTTGTCCTTTATCTAGTCAAGATAAGTACAAGAGGTCAAAAACAATTTCCAAACGGATTTATAAAGGAATCCAACTGTTTATCTGGTCAGAGATGATAGACTAGAAGTTGGCGTGTAGCAGTGGTAAAGCTCAAGAGGTGTACACGCATGCATTTGAATATATATATATATATATATATATATACTATCATTCGTACATATAAAAACAGGAATGGCGTCGACTGAATAGCAGTACACTTTAAAAGATTGATAGAAAGTTGGCGTGTACCAGTGGTAAAACTCAAAGCAGGTATGCGGCATGGCTAGTATGGGTGAACTGCTATAAGCCCAATAAAGGAGAACTAGGCAAGTACACGTTAAATGTTTAATTGTACTAAAGATTCTTACACAATCTTAACCTATAATAATTTTTAGAACAAGTATTCGGTCAAGATAAAAATTAGTGTAGGTAACGTAATTTCCAAAAAACATTTTTCAAACTGAAATTATTTTTATCAAAAGGAATTTCAAAACTTATTTTTTTTAACGTTTCATTTTAATTTTCTAAAGGAGTAAGAAAATTAATATATGTATGAGTGCCTAGTGTGACAGGAGTAAATGTGCAACAAACATAAATACCTTAAACATAAAACAGATATAACTCACTCAGAAAGGATATTAATAAATATATGTATATATATGTATATAATGGTATATTAATAAGATTATATAATGAGTATTATACAATAATAAATATCTATAAAAAAATGTGTTTGGAATCATCAAAATCAATATATTAAGGTAAACTAAAATGCACATTAATTAAACTAATTTAATTAATTAGGGATAAATAACATTTTCGTTAACAATGCATATGCCTATGGTGTCTGTAGACACCCCATTTTAGTACTATCCAAATGCCTCATTAAGTCCATAACACCCTCAGACCCCAGGTTCTACTCCAAGCCATAATCTAGAGGCTGTCGGATGCTTTTGAGCTTCATTTGACTTTGGTCAACTGTCCAAATTGAGCGTAGCTCATTGTACTTTCATAAGGATCTGAATACCCTTTCCAACTATACACAACGTGCACAAATCGAACTTAAGATTCATGCATACTTGCCTTTTTACTCCAAACCTTGACCTAAAGGCTACTAGACATTTTTGAGCTCCATTAACTTTGGTCAGCCCTGCAAACTGAGCGTAGCTCATTGTATTTTCATATCACAATAAATACCCTTTCCAACGGTCCATACTGTGCACAAATTATCCTTACGGTTCACGCGTAGTTGCCTTTTTACTCTATGAACTCCCATCTAGAGTCCACCCGACGCTTTCGAGACTAGTTTGACTTTGGTCAACTCTCGAACCCGAGAGTGGCCCATAGATTTTCACAGGGTCTGAATCCCCTTTCCAATTGTCTCTTTCGTGCACGATTCGGACTTACGATTTTTATTTTACGCCTTTTCCCCCCAAAAGTCCTTTTTGGATTTCCTATAGGCACCTGAGGTTCTATGCCTATAGGCAGAGGTATACTTTACTTTTACAGCAAGACAAGGATATGCCAATAGGTAGGACAGGGCCTATGCTGATCGACAAACCCCCTAACCCTAATTTTTTCTATTTAAGGAGGTCATGACCTTATTCCCAAGGACCTCTTTTCCAGCAATCACAACATTCTCTGTCTCGAAATTAGGGTGCGTTTGATTACAAAGTTGGAAAATGAATTGAAAAGAATTGATTTCCATGGAAAACTATTTTATGGAATTATTTTCCATGGAAAACTATTTAGTGGTTGTTTGATTACTTTTATTTTCCTACTAGAAAATCAACTATTTTTCAACTTTTGTTGTTTGATTAGAATTATTTTCGAACTAAAAAATAAGAGGCTTATGACAACTGAATATATGTAAAAGTTTATTTTTTTTAAAAACTATCAAATTTAAAACTTAATAAATAAATATCATTTAACTTTCAACATTTGAAACACAAGAAACATGTCATTGAAATAATAAAAATATAAACTCCAATATTAAAATGCTTAAACGTTTATTACAAAAACTAGAATGTCTAAAAAACTACAAATAATTAACCCAACAAAATAAAGAAGTCTTAAAACTATTAAAATACGATGTTAATTTGTCGACTTCTATCCCAACTTGTCAACAATCCAAGCACGTTCAAACTCGTCATCATCTATAAGGTGCCCTAGTGAGACGTCGGTCACGATAATGCCTAATAGTGTTATACAAAACTACCGCTTGCATTACCATTGCCCAAAATGCACCCACAAGCTGCCCATTGTTCAGTGTTCTTGCCATTTGAAAGTGATGCTTCACATACACAACGAAAAATTATTAAAAAAAAATTATAATAGTCGTACCAATCAAATTTTGATGATAAAATTAATTACAAAGTTAACGTTGAATTATAGAAAACATAATAATCTAAAGAGAGAGGCTCCCGTGCGGGAGCCCAAATGCGGGACTCCCATGCGGGATTTTTTTTAGATTTTTTTTTGTGTGGGTTATAAACATTTCAGGGTACCCCTATAAAAAAAATCAGCTCAAAATAACATTTTATGTTATTTTAAAAAAATGGGTTAAATATTGACTCATTTTTTGAAATACCAAAAAATGTTATTTTGAGTTGATTTTTTTAATAGGAGTACCTTGAAATGTTTATAACCCACACAAAAAAAATATTTTTTTTCTAAAAGAAATCCCGCATGGGATCCCTCATTTTGGCTCCCGCTCCCATAATCTAAATTATAGAAATAATTACAAAAGCATTGATGTATTCTAAATATATGGGTATGATATTTCATTAATGACATATATGAGTATGATATGGGTATGATATTCATACTCTAAATCTTTGCTGTAAGATATTCATTACTGACAGATATGGGTAAGATATTCATACTCCACAACTAAAAACCCATCATCCATTTGTGATAAGATATGGGTATGATATTCATAATCTAAATCTTTCAAAAGTCTTTGGTATACGTGTATATACCTATTGTTTTTATATATGAGGTAAAACAGAAGGTATCTTTAGGGGTAAAACTGTTCGAATTTTTTTCTTGTGGAATTTTTTGTTCAGTAACACTACTCTGTTTTGTACTTTGGTTTTAGCTATGAGTTTGTTTTACTCTGTTTTGCACACATACATAATTGAGTGGGATACACACACACACACACACACACACACACACAAGAATGTTAAATATGTATAAAAAGAGTCAATTGTATGGGGATTACGGTCCAAAACAACTTGGACTGTTTTTTTCAATTTTCTTTCATGATATTCTAGGGCTTTTGCAAATGAACATGATTTTTTTTATTACAGTAATGTCTCGCCTTTTTCTGGCATTACTCACTAAGAGGGAGAGAGTAACATACCTACAAAGAGAGATGAATGACAAAGTTGGAGCCCAGCACTTGGACGTGAGAAACGTCAAATAAGAACGAAAGTGAGAGAGAAGGGTTTACTATCTCAAATGTATAATGGAGAACATATTAAAAGTCGAAGATAATAGATAAGCACGATCAGTTCAGTTGGGTGGAAAAGATCGTGTAGTATTTTAAGTAGAATCCAATTATTAGGGGATAGTGGGGAATTGGTTTCCAGCGTTTTAAGGGAAAATGGGTCACGTGAGCTCTTTTGTTGGAAAATAATTCGTTGGAAAATTTTGTAATCAAACGCTGTAAAAAATGGAAAACATATAGAATTTTTTTATTTTCCATGGAAAATATAGACATTCAAACACACCCTTAGTGCATCATCATCCTAAAAATTCTATTTTTAAACATTCCCTCCACGTTTCTTACATCACCTTTACCCTACCTTTTACCACAAGTCTCCTCCTTACTCCACTACCATTTAACCACCATAAAAATTAGACTGCACCTCTTTAAAAATCAGTAGCAAAGTCTTCTCGAAGGTTCACTTCTTCTCTTTTTTAGCATTATTCATTTGTTTTTCTCCCATCTTTGATATATTTTAGTCTTACTTCACTTTCTCACTCCAACTAATATCCTTTTTATTACTAGTACTCATATTATATACTTTTATAAAATCAAAAAAGCCAAAAAGAGGGTTTATCTATAAATGCTAAAGTAGAATTTCCTCATTTTTTTCACACTCTCTACACTTGTACACCTTTCTTCATAACAAACTAAGGGAAGTTCAAACTTTGGGTTTATGGGTTAAACCCCACCTTTGTGATGTGTTAAACTACATGGACTTTGATGCCTATTTCGGCTACATATGCGCCCTGAGTCATTATCAAGATTCAAGTCCTATTTTGTTCATTACGCTACTTTATATAAATCTCATATTTAGTAGTATTGCACATATGTGTACGCCTACATATTGGTGTTCCCGCTCGACGTGCACATTCACTTCCTCATAATGAATCGTGATTCGGTGGTCACTAACATCATATTTTCATATTATTCTCTTTCTTTTGTATACTGATATGAATGACTCCTCTCTGTCCTTCTCATGGCATGAGTATGATGATTTTTCTTCTCATTTATTTTCACATCACACACGTTATACAAATGAATAATATTTTAGAGCAAAAAAAGAATACCATCATAGCCCATAAGAGACCGAGAGGACAGAATGGATGCCTAACACCTTTCCATTCCTTAACTTAGTCCCCGGACCCTCGATTCATTTAGTTTCGTATGCATCCGTTTATCTTTGATGCTTTCCTTTCTGGGATGACTCATTCTTTTACATGTTTTGAACAAAATAGGCTGGCAACTCCGTATTCTATCTTCTCCTCCCTTTTTGAAGACGACCGATTTATATCCATGGTATCTTGCAAAGATTGCGTGAGTGGCGGAAAGAGGACCTCCGTCCTCGAATCCTCGCACACATCGATATATTTTTCTCTCCTTTTGGGGTGATCCCGTGCCTGAGGAATCCTGGATTGGTACAGTGGCGACTCTGCTGGGGAATATTATTTTTAGAGGACTAAACTCTATTTCACAGGGGATTTACTTATTTTTCTCTCCATTTCTCTATTTTTCTATATGTGTATATATGCCTCCACTTGTATATTCTTCTTACTTTCGTACTTACATGTCGTATATATGTCTTCCTCATATTATGATGTCTATATCCTTCTCTCTACTATACCCTTTTTTTTAATGTGTATACCATCTTTTCTATCACATGCTTTATGCTCTATTCACTTGTGAATAGTTACCATGTTCACACCACTTACTCACACTTGTATTCATACCACTTGTAGATGCCCATGCTTAGTCCCACTTTCATACACTCTCACATTCTTCTCACTTGTACATAGAAACATCTTGCTTATAGGTTTCACACACCACTTGTGGATATCTATACTTAGTCTCCCTAGCATACACTTCCACATTTCTCCCACTTGTATATATGCATATATTTTATTCACTCACATATATTCACATATCGCCCTCATTTTGTACATTTTTCCCGCTCACTTGTGTATATTCACATACCTTATACTTTGTATATTCCATCATGCTTTATATATGCTCCATGATTTATGTATGTACTTGCTAATTTTACTCTCCATGTTTATCCCCCTCATCCCATACTACTCGTGTATGTTCCATGCTCTACCTCATACTAGTAGTATTTCTCTCGCTTAGCATACATAAAATTCTCCCCAAAAAAACTAATTAAGACTCATCCATTCTTGCACGAGCATTGTAATTTTGACCAAAATTTTGTCCCGTATTGGGAGGTCACTTCGTGATGGGTACCGGTCCTGTGGGGCGCGGTTAATCGAAGTGACATGATTCCCATATTCCATTGGCCTAGTACCTTGGATGTATATCTAACGGTTCCCCGTCATCATACTGCTTGATTGAACTCATGACGTGAGGTATATAACAGGGAACTCATTCACGTACGATGAGTATATCGAATTCCTTCTCACACGTACCGTCTCCAAGATGTATATACTGATGCAATTCACATACATTCAAGTATATATAATATTTTTTTACTCACATACCAATGAATGATTGCCCTTATAGGCAAAAGGTATATCGTGGAAGTAATGCCAGAAGAACCTTTATATTAACTTACCAATGCATCAACCTCATATAGGTGTCTACCCTAGGACACTCATGCGTAGTTTGCCAATTTCAACGTGAAACTTTTCCAAAATTTTGGGTCACGTTAACGCTCAAATTTTACGTAATTTTTCCTAATTTTAAAATAGGCCCCTGTCCATGAGTTTGGAAATAAATCAAACCGTATCTTGTATCATGTACCCTATATTTTTCCTTAACTCAAGTTCCGTCTGACATTTCACTTGCACCCTAGGTGGAATATAATACAAATGGAACCTAATAATAATAACTGCACTGAGGACTTTCGTTTTCATCCTTTTTTTTACAAATGCCAAAAATAAATTCTCCATTTTCCAATATACCAAAATATTTTCTCCCTTTTAATTAATATATATATATATATATATATATATAACAATGCTCTTGTGTGGACTAGTTCACATTTTAAGAATGCGGACTGGACATGTGTCACCTAACGGTGCTCTTATAAATTATTGCCTAAATTATAAGCACACTCTCTCTCTCTTCTGGGCTCACCGCCAGGTGACACATGTCCGGTCCGCATAAAAGAAGGACTGTATATATATATATATATATAATATTACTTTTTTCGTTAAGATAAAAACGAAAATCATTTTTCCCTCTCAGGTACGATCGCATAACCCAGCCTTCACTTGGATCCCTATTGGCTCATATTCTCCATCAAGCCACCCCGGAGGTCCACAGCTTACTCCGCTGCATCTATAGAATTCGATCCATCCCTCCAAAGACTATTCATGGAGAATGTCGACCATAATGCAAATGTCTATCCAGGTCTAATGGAAGTCCTTATTCAACTCAGTGCCGAGACCAGTAATCTTCAAGCAGAGGTCCACGAGATGCAAAGAAATAAGGTTCAGAATATCATGGCTCTCGAGCCTGATAATGTCTTCCCCTGTGCCATGGGTCCACTAGTGTCAGAGCCGATATGGGTTCTGGAAGAATACCAACATGTCTCGTATGCCGTACCTGCCAATGAGGTGTTACCAGCTCAGCCGTCGATACTAAATCTTGCCCAAACAGGAGGTAACCTTCCAATGCATGTCCCAATCGATCCCAAAAAATAAGAGTTGAAAAAGGTCAAATAAGTCCTCAAGTTGATGTCTAAAAATTCAACAAAGTTAAAATCTCGACGAACTATATGGACTATACTCACATATCTCCCTATCCTAAAGCTCGGCTTCCAGAGAAGTTCAAGATGCTGAATATTAAAAAGTTTGGAGCATAAGACCTCCAATCTTACACCTACGACTCTACCACCGTGCCATGACTTTACTTGGAGCATCAAAAGAGATAATGTCACATATGTTCCAAAAAACTCTCGAAGAAAGTGCCCTCCGATGGTTCCTGTAACTTAAGGAATCCAGAATCCATAGTTGGGATGATGTGTCTTGATAATTCATGATTTAATACAAGTAAAACGATGTTCTAGAGGTTACCCGTTGAGACCTAGAAATACTTAAGCAATATCCGAGGGGATTGCTTAGTAGTTTTATCGGACGATAGAGGAAGAAGGCCGTCACTATGACAAATCGGTCGTCAGAGGACGAGGATGTGAGTATTGTGAAGAAGAACTTCCTGCCACATATTAGAACTTTAATGGGAAGCTAGTACTATCCCAATTTCATATCCCTCCGAGAAGGAGGGGTAGATATCGAAGGAGGGGTCACAAGTCAGAAAACTGAATCTGAGTGGAAGAGGCTAATTAGGAAGTTCATCCCTCATAAGTATGATAACACAAACAATATTACGGTCTCAACCATCAACATCTCTTAACCTTCTACCTTGTAGACACCCAAAAATCATCCCAATCCTTTCAGAAAGGAATATACCGAACTCTATACCCCTTTGTCAAAAGTTTATTAAGATCTTTGAGCCCTAAATCTCATTAAACCTCTGGAACCCCGACCATTACCAGATATCCTTCTTTTAAATTTCAAGCATGGTTCCCGTTGCGACTTCCATCAAATCTCCATATACACCACTGATCGGTGTTTTCATATGAAGAATGTCATTATGTGAAAGTACGACGATCGCTTAAATAAGCTCTGACACCAATTTCTAAATGCTGTGTGATATCGATTTAAATAAATTCACAGATTTCAAAGTTAACCTTATTTAATCAATGTCAATTTTTAAACCAAATTAATTTAGCCCAAAAACATAAACAATTACGTGTGGGTGAATCAAACCAACACAAACAAAATTGCTAACTCACAGATTTCAGGAAAAACTCCTTTCGGGAAAAACCTTTTATTTCACTATGAATGATAAATCACAACTTACATACACAATGAAATCCGCAATGAATATCGTTCAGATACTCACATAGACACGCAGTCTAGAGTCAACAATGGAACAACCATAACAGCCTACAAGAACACGCAGTCCAATTCAGCCAGGAACACCTACGAGCACTCCCAATCGACACACAGTCTTAGTCCGCTATAGAGATAACACTCCACAAATAAATAACTTCACCAAATTTGTATCTTGGGATCCAAAACAATTCATTAAAGCATATGGGATTTTTGTGAATTGAAAAAAAAAGGATTAAACCCTTAAATGAAGAAGAAAAAGTGTTATGTTGGTTTGCAGTTTGTGCAGAATGAAAAACGTCAGGTTTTCTTCATGAAAACGGAGTAGTTTAACACGCTTTATATGAAAAACTTAAGGCGACGCATCGCTTGAATGAAATCATGCTATCGTTCGAAAGAGGACACATGTAGCTCGAACGAGCTTCGCACGACTTCAACCTGTCGCTCGAACGAGAAGCTCAAGTCGCTCGAATGACTGAGCAAAAATAATTTTTTTTATTTCGTCAAAACTCTGCCTCAACACTTAGAATTTTTTTAACAAAAAACTCCACTTCAACGCTTAGAAAATATTTTAGAAAAATTATCCCAACAATATAAATGAGCCGTTTAGGTATTTAAACACAACCTTACCCAAATTAATCTCACGGAGGCGTCTTTGTTGAAGAACGTTGATATTCGAATCCGACTTGACGCATGATTAAACTTGATAAGTTTTTGATAGTTGTAGCGGTATATGACATACTCAAATATAAACCGGATAATAAAATAATATCCTTATATACTACACCAAAATGGGTAAATTATCACCCTTCCAGCGCTTAGTCTTGTCACGGTCAATGACCGTGACAACAAACACACGTTTTGTATCACGGTCAATGACCGTGATAAGGCCGTGACAAAGTATTGTCACTATCAATGACCGTGACAAGTTCGTGACAATTTTATTTGTCACGGACTTGTCATGATCATTGACCGTGACAATACTTATAATGTTGTCATGGTCAATGACCGTGACAAATGTCGCAGTAAAAAATCCCTTTCCCCTTCTTTTTCCCCCGCCGTTCTTCCCTCCTTTTCTCTCTCTCTCTCTCTCTCTCTCTCTCTCTCTCTACTTTCAGGTTACTCTCTCTCTCTCTCTCTTCCATTTATATATATATATGTGTGTATATATATATATATATATATATATATATATATATATATATATATATATATATATATATATATATATATACACTAGGGTATGCCCGTGCCTGAAGGCACGTTGAAAATTTCCAAAATGCATAATCTCGAAGTGGCAAAAATTTTGAAAGTACATAATCGCAAAACGACAAAAATTTCCTATAAAGACATGCATATAATTTTGAAAAGTATAAAATCGTGTATAATATAAACAATAAATGTTAGATTTTCAATGTATTGTGTATAATATTGAAGTACATTGAACCATGTGCCTAATGTGTGGAGTTTGCCAAGAAAGATTGAATAGTTGTTAAAAGTACATCAAGTTAATAACCATCTTTGAATATGAAATAAAAAAGTAAGATATCAAATATTGATGTGGTCCGTAGTCCTTTCATAAGGGCATGTGGAGTATTGCTAAAGCTATAGTACCATGTCAAATTGATTTTGTTGTGATATGTCCTAGAGCCATGTGCATATAAAATAAATTATTATCTACGCATATATTTATGTAGCAAAAAAACAAAAAATATCATCCCAATCTTTTTATTGGATTAAAATCAATTTGAAGACAACTTTACTTTCCTATAAAAAATTGATAGTAATAAAATAAAGATGATAAATAGTGGTATGTAAAACGATAAAGTAAGCTCATTTTGAGAAATCAACTGGTGTAGTTTCATAAAATCGAGCAATATCTAGTAGATAAAATAAAAAGCCATCTACTCATTATTGACCTATCCCAAGAACTGTAAGCTTAACAATGCTTAAGGACTTTAATCCTCACAAAGCTTAATAATCCACAAGCCTCACACGAAGTCAAGATGTTCAGTTGATATAAAAATTAGCTATTGATATTTTTGAAGTTAATAACCATTTAAGAATCAGATCATCCGTGTGTGATCCGTAATTGTGTTGCTTGTAAGAAACAAAAACACCAAAAAAATATTTTTAATTCTTGGAGATACCAACAATAAAATAACATAAGAAATAAAATCAAAAAAGAAATCAGACCTAAAGAACGTTCAGAAACCCAAAATGAAAGCACAATAAAAAACATTCAGTAACCAAAATAAACTGCAGCAGACAAAGATAAACATTGACCCCAACCAAAACCTAACAGCAAACGGTTTAGGAAATGGGCATAATCCTTATAAGAGTGAAGGTTTTTGTTCAGGTCACCTTAGTTGAATGGAGTACAAAAAATAAGAGAAAATGAGGGGAAAACCATATAATCGAGCTACAATTGAGCATTAAAAAACAATAGAGTGAGGGTAAAAACCCACCATTAAATGCCATACACAAATTGCATCCAAACAAAACCCCATCTATCAAAACATGTCTTTTCCTTTCACAACACAAATCACTAATGAATAGTGAGAATCTTAAAACAAATGACAAAAAAAGATGCTTAACACCGAACTCGCGGGACCATTGACCAAGAAATCTCCCAACATGACCAGCTCGAGCTCAGACTCCGGCATCAATGGCCTCCATATGAAACCCAAAACTTCAAGATCCAAAACCAAGATGTAAACTTATCTCCCCTCACTGCATTATAACATAAGAAGGCTTTAAGTATAAAAAACTGAAGGGATTAAATATCAACCATAAAAAAATACAAAAGAATGCTTTAGATATGGAGGTTCTGAAACATCTAACATGCTCGGCGGGTGACAGACTCAGATATGAAGGTTCAATCTTGGGCACAACTTGAACGCGTGGCCCAAAACATTTAAATAAAAATTCCAGAGGTTTCACCGAAGATCTGAAAGAAAAAAGACACCGAAAACCTGAGCTAGAAATCATAGAACAATAGAACGAAAATCAAAAAATTGAAACAAAATAATAGAAGGAAATCAGAGAGGCAAACTAGAAATCCATTGCTTTTAGATGATTAGAGAGGCAACCCAAAGATCTGCGTCCCAGTTTCTAAAATCCATATGACCATTTTAGGAGAGAGAGTTAGTACCTAGAATGCGGTTTGAAAATTGGAGTGTGGACTGTGTGGATGTGGGAGAGGCGTGAGGAAAGTGAAGAGAGAGCATACGTACGGGGGGGTTTGGAAGGAGAGATATGAGATAAGGAGGGGAAATGGATCTTGTGTGGGTTTTCAATCTGACGGTGGTAGGTTTGTCTCGAGACATGGGACTCATCTTTGTACCTCCTGATTTATTATAGTGCCAATGAAAAGTCTACCCAATGCTTGATTCGAACCATTTATGTTGGAAGGATTCTCAACCATTAGATTCAAACCTCCTACATTCAATTTCAACCATCAATTGGCAAACCCCCAAAGATTCTCCTCTTTTTCCAAAATGATGACCTCATGGTTCAATCTTATGACCTACATAACTTTGCTACTTTATTATATATATATATATATATATATATATATATATATATATATATATATATATATATATATATATATATATATATGCATGTGTGCGTGTATGTGTGTGTGTGCATGTGTGGGGGGTGGGGCAGGGTGGGGGGGTGGGCGGTGGCAAGTGTGTTCTAATGGAGATCATGGGGGAGAGATAGAAAAATTATCTTAATTAATTTAAGAATTTTATCTTAATTAATTTATTATTAATGAAATAAATTATATATATATATATTATTGCAATTTTAAATGGTAATATAATTTTAAATAATTTTTTTAATCTATATAGCACCCACTTCGCAAATAATTGATACATTACACATCGGTTGTACACATAGAATTTTACTAATTTGTATTAAGTTTTTAACGAAAAGAAACCGCTGGTTAACAACCATGTTAAAAATTTAGGGTTAACATTGTAACTTTTAAAATGTCGAGTCTAAATTGAAATTAACCCCAAACTTCAAGGTTTAATTTGCATGTTTTCGTAATAATAATAATAATAATAATAATAATAATAATAATAATAATAATAATAATAATAATAATAATAATAATAATAATAATAATAATAATAATAATAATAATAATAATAATGGTACTTTTTGTTTTTGGTTAAGATACAATTAACTTTTTCTCCCTACAAGAGTTGAAAAAAAGCCCATTTGGATTTATGAAAATATGGCTATTTTGGTGTTAATTTTTCAAATTACTTACGCTGGTATAATTATTGTGGTACTTGTAGTTATGATTTTGAGTTTTTTGCAAAGTGGTGGTAGTAGAGTTGATGGCAAGTTGTGGTGCAGAAGAGTGACACTGGTATAAGTGGTGGTGGAGATGGTGGCATGTGATAAGGTGGAGTTGGTGGCAAGTGGAGGTGGATATAGTATGTGTTGAAAGTAGTTGTGTGGTGGGGGTATTAGAGTCGAAGAAAGAGTTATATTAAAATTTATTATAATGTAATTATTATATATGTGCGTGTGTGTGTGTGCATGTGTGGTGTGTGGGGGGTGGGGAGGAGGTGGGGCAGTGCGTGTGTGTGTGAGCGTGTGTGGTGGGTGGGGGGGTGGGGAGGGGGAGGGTGGGGGTAGGGGGTGGGGCAGTGTGGGGGGGAGGGGGTAGGGATGGGTGGGTGGGAGGGGGTAGGGGTGGGGGGCTGCGTGTGTGTGTTCGTGTATGTGCGCGTGTGTGTAGTGTGCGTGTTTGTGCGTAATGTCCATTGTAAACGAATTGATTGATTGTCCCTCATTGTAAATTGATATATGATTAATTATGAAAGTAGAATTGCTCCTCATTGTAAATTAGTAAATTAATAATTGTATACTTTAATTGTTAGTTTAATTGATGAAAATAATTAATTGAGTAGATGAATTAGAAGGAGTACGAGATACACATTTATTGTTGACATTGCTGTTGGATTATAATGGATCGATGTTGGGTTGGTTAATTTTAAAAGTGGCATGACCACTGGATTATTATCCATACGGGGGTGGGATTTTTTTAACTTTTTTTGAAAATTACTTTGTTTATACGCTTCATACCTTTAATATACGCTCCGTACCTTTAAACGTGGTATGACCATTGGATTATTGTCCATTGAGGTGTTTAACAGTAACAATTCATTTTATTTATAGTAATTGTACATATTTGCATGTCTTCTTTTAATTCATTTTGATATGTACTAATAATATTTTTTTATAGCAAATGTCTCCTTCACGTATTAAGGCGAGGATAATGATGCTAGTTATGATGATGTCGTCTGGGCTCGATGATGTTGTCTGTCCATTGAGGATGATGATGCTAGTTACGTGGCTCCTCGAACGAAGAAGGGGAAGGACAAGGAGGTGTCCCCAAGCGTCGCGACCATGATTATAAGTAATATGACAGTTTACTTTTTGTTAATTACGTTATAATTTATTAATTTACTTATTTTATTAATCATGTGCTTTTTGTCGTTTCAGCCAAAGCTTAAGGAAGTGCATGAGTCGCAGTCTGATGTCGACAAGGCATCTTTGTCCACAGACGCACTCATCCAAGTGCTTGGCTATGATCGTAAGGGGAGGACAAGGGAGTGAGCTCATGAGTGGCCAAATCTAAGATCATCAGATTGGAGACAAGTGACACCGGGTTGGCTCGAACGGTGGATTCACATGGCGCGAAGAAGTCTTGTTTGGAGGCGACGGTCCAGGATATATACATATTCGTGAGGCGTTCATTGGGCAGAAATCGTAAGGGTAAAGGGAAGGAGAAGGCGGTGCGAGAGGAGGAGGTGTGGGAGGACGAGGACGAGGATGTGGACCTCGCTGCTTCATCAACGACACGTGCGGACTTTGATGATCCACATCCCTATTTGGCTCCCTTCAACAGACCGATGTCGACACTTGGTTGGCCGAGCGTGTTTATAATGGACATATTTGATGGCCAGCGGATAGGGCGGGAGTTGAGGGACCCGAATATCGTCCAGAGTGCACTAGTTCATGGACGTGAGCTTCAAGACATCGACTCCAGGGTGCTCGTCACGCATGTGATGCCCGAGAAGGAGAACTCCCAATTGTGGTTGCACGAACAATGAGGCATGACGTATATTAGTGGATGTATTAATTCGTATATCCTGTGGCATGCTCACCTCCTCAGCGTTAACCATACCCTAGACATTTAGTGACATTGATTTAAGTTTGAATTGAATTGTTTTAAATTATTACATTTGAATTATATTTGGATTATATGGTGATGCATATTCTCTCTATTTTGAATGTATATTTTCACTATCTCTATTTAATCTAGATATATAATGTTTGAACAGGTACAACGTTGCTATAATAGGTACATATATACTGCTGGGCAGTGGCAGTGGCCATACTGCCTAGCAGATTTTTTTTTAATTCTGCCCAAAATTGTCACGGTCATTGACCGTGACAAGACCTTGACAACGAAACTTGTCATGGACCTGTCACGGTCAATGACCGTGACAATTTTTTAAAGAATGTCACGGGCTTATCACGATCCGTGACCATGACAAATATTATCGCGGTCAAGGACCGTAACACGATCGTGACAATTCTAATGAACTTGTCACGATCAATGACCGTGACCAGTCCGTGATAAAAAAATTTGTCACCCCCAGAATTGTCACGGTCATTGACCTTGACAAGTCTAACTTGTCAAGGTCAATGACCGTGACAATTCGACAGATTTGGTATAGTGACAAATCTCCCTCTATGTATATGTCGGTACAAACTAAAAACATCCGAATTATAAAATAAAAATGCCTATACAAATCTAGTACCCTCCCATAAACCCAAAACTGAAAAGGTATAAAAAATGCAAGTATCAAACTTTTCTTCGAAATCTTCAACAATAAATCTTCAAATCTTTAAGCTTTTCTCATCAGTGTGTGCAACATATGATCTTCAATCTTATACCTACACACATGAGACAAAGAAAATACCTTCTTGACACATCGAGTTTGATATGTGATAATTATATATCAAAAAAATATCAAATCTCAAATCTCCCCCATAATGCAAAACTGCTCCATAATTCGTTCTCCCCCTTTTTTTTATTTGTTCGAAATAGACAAGGAAACGAATAATCAAAATAAACATAGAGTTATCATGATAAACAAGGCAAACAACTGTGATCATCGGGATATACTCAAAGATGTCCACAAACTATTTTTGATTTTTCAAATTTTTTCAAACAAAAATGCAAAAATAATTTTTTAAAAATCACACACCATGAATTTGCACTAAGATAACCAAATTATGAAAACATAATGAATGGGTGTGAATAATTCGATAGGCAAATCAATGCAATCACGCATAACATATGTGCACGCTGAATATGTGTACTCCTAATGAATGAATCTCAAAATCGTCCTTAGGTGTCAAAAATGTGAATTTAGATGACATCGTTTTAATCAAACCGACAAATCAAAGTCAAACATGATTTTCACACGAATAATGTCTAAAACTATTTAACATTTTTTCATGAATTTTTAAGGACGTGCAAATCCGTTTTATATTCCATCCAAACTCCCTCATAAATAATAATGCTTTTTATTTTTCTCTTGAGGTGATGGAACTAAATCCTATTGGCCCACTTTATGGAATATTTTTCTTTTTATTGCCTTTAACTTTTTTCGGGCTATTTTCAACCTCATTGGACCTTGGCTTTTGTTTTTGTGCCATACATTTTCTAGGTACGATTTAAACGGTGTCTGAATTGCAAAGGATAAATGAGTACCTTTCGTAGCCCTTCCCCATTTTTCATAAATATCACACAAACTCACAACAACGGTTCTTACATGCACTACTTTCTTGTCAAGTTTTATCGCATTTTTTTCATTTTAAAGACAAAATTGAGATGAAAATACATCGATCAACATGTGATAGATAAGAACAATAGTCAAACAAATCCGTGCAAGTGTGCATTAAAGGAACTCACGAGTCAAATATGTAGATAGTAAAATAAATCACATCTAAATGACTCTAAACGTTGTAAAGCACAAAAATAAAATGATGACGCATATGAAAACACTATCAAATAGTCACATGGATATGGAATGAAATTGTGACCCGGTCATCCTAAATGTCAATTTATAAACGGTGCAAAACAAAATACAAAAATCTTTTTGAATTTTTCAAATTTTTTATCAAAATAAAATCTTTTTGTTTTTCTCAAAAGTTTTATAAAAAAAATATTATATAAATGGTACGCAAGTCATAACACTAGCAAACATATAACATAAAGCACAACTAGCATTTGACAAACAAACCATGCAAACACAATCATCTATAAGATATAGCAAGAGAATAATCATGTGCAAGCAACTGAGAATCAACTAGTCTACCATCTAATGCCTCTAAAAGTGATTTTCTAACCCAAATAGATGTGAAACGTCGCATATGGGGTTTCAGGAACTAACAAAACTCTAGGCTTCAACATCCTAGGACCTCTTCTAAGATCAAAATAAAAACGCCTAAGGTGACCTTTCCTACCAAAATGTGAACATGTGTAAACAGGTGGGCCGACACTTATGGATTGACCTTTTCTAATGTCCTTAGGATTGATTGACCCTCTACAACAAATAATGGTCTTGGCTTTAACACTCGAAACATGAGAACACGACGAGCCACTACCATTGCTACCAACACTACTCGAATCTGTCAAATCATTTTTCATCTCCAAAATTTTTGACTCAAGCAAAGAATTAGGCTCTTCCAAATTTTAGGTACTCCTTCTCTAAATTTTCAATTATTCCTATACGGTTATCATGTTCTCCATTAAAATATGCACACTTACCCCTAAGAGTCTCTTCACGTGCCACAAACTCATAGATTAAAATATTTTTATCCTCTCTAGCACAAACACAAATACTAGAATTTTTAAGGTCCTCCAATCCTTTTTCTAAAAATATGACTCTATCATCACTCTCCTTTTTGGACAATTTTAAAGTATTAAAGTTATGGTCCAAACAAACAAATTTCTCACGGTAAAAATCTCTTTGATTTTGAACCGTTTGCAAAAGATCCATTGCAGATTTAAAACAAAAATTTTCTTTTTCCAAAAAATCAATTCTTTTCGCAAACGTCAAACTCAAACTACTTAAATCATCAAAACTTTGACTCGTGCTATCAAAGGGGGGCATCCAATTACATAAGTTCTCCATCGAAAAAATTATGATATTTCACAAAGTAGATTTTTCAAAAAAATCAATATCACACAATTTTGCAAAAAATAAGGATCACTCGATAACTTAGAGAAACCCTCTCTGATACCAATTTGTGAAAGTATGGTGATCGCTTAAATAAGATTTTATACCAATTTATAAATGCCGTGTGATATTGAGAGTGCGCGTTCGTTCAAATGAATTAATTATTTAATTAAATTCCAATTTCAGTCCCAATAATTTTTTTAACTCTTGCAAACAAACGAGATTGATTAATAAATTAATCTAAGCATGCAAAACAATCACAAATGAGGAAAAAATCCCCGAAGGGCAAAACCATTTATTTCACTATAATTTTGTAAATCACAACTTACACGGATTACAATGAAATAATTTGACACACGAATACCCGCAGGCGTCGGTCGGCGTCATCAGTAATGGAACAACCTCAGTAGCCCCATAAGAACACTCAGTTCTGTTTCAGCAAAGATCCATACTCAGCAGACCTTAATATCCCCAGACTTCAATTAGTACCATGAACGGTACCAAAATCAACAGAATATAATTTTAAGAAAAATATGTCTTGGGCTCCACAAAACAATTCATAAAAAGTAGAAGGAATTATGAATTAAATGGACAAAAGATTTTGGACCCTTATCTGTGAGAAGAAGACATAATGAAAAAATATCAAACAAAAGATTTTTTCTTTCTTAAAAAGTGTTCTGCTAAAAAATAAACTTTCCTTATCTGTTTAACAAACTGTACGTGCTGGCCTTTATATAGAAAAGATTGAGTTAAAGATGATAACCATTGGCACACTTTTTAGAGATAAACTATGGAATTATTAGCGTACACGATCCCTAAAAAAAAGAGGCAGACGTAAGTTTGTAAAAGATATGGAGTGCCGTCTCTTTTAAAAAAAAAGAAAACTTCTATCCAAAACCCACTCATTGGCTAGAGGCCTTAAATCAGAGGAGGCGTGCTACTCCCTTAAAAAAAGGCATTTATATTTTGTTGAAAACTTGGTTATGCCAATCATTGGCGCGTGGCAGCCTGATAGGCGAGTAAAAGAAATTTGCCTTTACAGCTTTTGATTCCATCTGTACGAAAAACTCAAGACAACTATTGCCATATGCCAATCATTGGCACAAATAAAAAAAATCGGCGCCTACTTTATAATAAGAAGGAAACCTTGGCTGCCATTTTTTTTTGTTCCTTTTATTTTTGACCGAAACCGATTTAAAAAAAACTCCTTTTAATTTTTTTTAAATAAATAAAAAAAACTTCTTTTGTTCCCTAAAAAATCTAACCTTTTAAAAATTATCCCAACACTTTAAATATAAAATGCAAGTGGAACTTAAACATATTTTTACCAAAATTATCTCGTTGGAGCTTGAATGTTGAAGTGAACTTGTAATTCGGATCTGGAGTTTGTAGATAATGGCTTCCTCAATTCTTTGACGACTTGTAGCGGTATACGACATAATTAAATGTGACAGACAATGTCCTTACAAATCTCCCCTTATGTCTATGCTGGTACAAAATAGAAAATTTGAATTATTAATCACAAGAATGACCTATACAAATCTACCCTCCCAAGACAATCATGGAAAGATAAAATGACAAGTCTAAAAATTTTCGAACTTTTCTTCAATAATCAACTTTTCAAAACTCCAAACTTTTCTCATCAAGGTGTGGAATAATTTGATCTTAAATCTTCGTACCTACACGCATGAGATAAAGAAAAAAAAACCTCGTGACGTATTGAGTTTGAAATGATATAAACATAATCAAATCTCTCCCATACTAAAACTCCCCCATAATATCATAGTTCATTCTCCCCCTTTTTATTTGTTCGAAATAGACAAGGAAAAGAATAAATCACATAAAGCAAATCGGGGTGTCACGAAAATCAGAACAAACCAACTTTTTTTAATTTTTCAAATTTTTTTATACAAAAGCAAAAATGATGTTACAAAAATCACACATCATGAATTTATACTAAGACGACCAAATCATGGAAACGGAATGAATGGGTGTGAACAAATTCGATAGGAAAATCAACTCAATCATATCATATGTCAAGATGCATAGGTGTACTCCTAACGAATGAACATAAAAAATAGTCATTTTGTGTAAAATTGTTGAATTTAGATGACATCGTCTTAAATCAAAATCAACAAATCAAAGTCAACATGATTTTCACATCAATAATGTCCAAAACGATTTCATAATGTTCAAGACTTTTTAAGGACGTGCAAAGCCGTTTTAATTCTCCAACCAAACTACCTCATATATTTTTTCTTTTCGAGGTGATCTAAATTCTCAAACATCGGAGAATTGGCAAATAAACCTAACGGCCCTTTATTGGCAGGTATTGCTTTTTATTGCCGTTCAATATTTTTGGTCTCTTTTAAACCTCTTTGGACCCCGAATAATTAAAATTATTCAATTTTTAGGTCCAATTTAAACGACGGCTTAATCGAAAAGGATGGATGAGTACCTTTCGTAGCCCTTCATCGTTTATAAAATTCACACAAACTTACAGCAAAATGGTAAAAATATGCACACCTTTTATTATTTTGTTTTATGGCACTTGGTTCGTTTGAATAAACAGAATTGAGATGAAAACAAGTAACCAACATGTGATTTGTCAAGAACAAACATGAAACAAATCCGTGCATGTGTGCAATAAAGGACAAAGTGAGTTAAACATGTAGGTAGCAACACTATAGCAACTCAAAGACTCCAAACTTTGTAAAGCACATGAATGACATAACATATTATCTCAAATCACTATCAAACAGTCACATGGATACGACATGAAGTTGGGACTTGGTCATCCTAAGTGTTCGTTCATAAACGGTGCGAAACAAACTACAAAAATCTTTTTGAGTTTTTTTGGATTTTGCAAATAAAAGAAAATATTTTTGTATTTTTCATTTTGTTAAGAAATAAGAAAAGAACCAAATGTATTTAAATACAAAAATGATACAAACTAGAAATAGGAGTAGAATTATGTGAGCATGAAAAAAATGCATCCTATACTAGACACAAACCATCCCCTCAGTCAACTGTGCAAATCCCTAAAGACTTCCTAAAACTCTCAAATCTAAGGGCATCTAAAGGTTTCGTGAAAATATCGGCTAACTGAAAGTCAGTGGGTACGAAACTCAGGGATACGACTTTTTCCTCAACTAACTGACATATAAAGTGCTTGCGTATCCTAATGTGCTTTGTGTGCGAATGTTGGACCGGATTACGAGATATGGGTATCGCGCTCTTGTTATCACCGGAGATGGTCGTGGTGTCTTGGGAAATCCCATAATCCTCCAACATTTACTTCATTCACAAGAGTTGCGTGCAACAACTCCCGACGACGATGTAATCAACCTCCACAGTGGACCAAAAGATGGAGTTTTGCTTCTTGCTCATCTAGGAGACAAGAGCAGGACCAAAGTAAAAACACCCACCAGAAGTGCTCCTACAACCATTTACATCCCCGTCCCAATCGACATCCGAATAGGCGGACAGACGGTCATCGATATCAAAGGAATACCAAATACCGTAGGAGAGAGTCCCACTCATGTATTTGATAATACGTTTTAGAGAGAGTAAGTGTGACTCTTTCGGGAATGCCTGATATCGCGCACAGACTCCAACACTAAAGGCTATATCGAAACCACTAGCAGTCAAGTAGATAAGACTTCCTATCATACTCTGATACAAGGTTTGCTCTACGTCCTTAATTGAAGTGTCTTTACTAAGCTTGGTAGAAGTACTCATAGGTGTACGTGCATGCTTAGCGGAGTCTAAACTAAATTTCTTCACTAGGACTTTAGCATACTTGGATTAGGAGATGAACATCCCATCCTCTAGCTGACGAACCTGGAGACCAAGGAAGAATGTAATCTCACCTACCATGCTCATCTCAAACTCACTTTTCATCTCCTCCTCAAAGTGGTGAGCATGATGGGAGCACGTGGATCCAACAACTATGTCGTTCACATAGACCTGGGCAACCAAAATAGCACTGTCATCTCTCCTGGAAAACAACGTCATATCAACTCCCCCTCTCTTGAAGCCACGGTCTAAGAGATAGGAAGTAAGCCTCTCGTACCAAGCACGGGGTGCTTGCTTCAAACTATGAAAGGCTTTCCTCAGATAGTAGACGTGTTCTGGGTGCTTAGTGTCTTCAAACCCTTTTGGTTATTCCACGTGAACCTCCTCCTCCAGAATGCCATTTAGAAAAGCACTCTTGATATCCATCTGATATAGCTTGAAGCGCAGATGTCATGCAATGGCGAGTGGTAAGCGGACGTACTCAAGCCTCTCAACAGGAGAAAATGTCTCCCAAAGTCTACACCCTCTATCTGTGTGTAGCCTTGAGCGACCAACCTAGCCTTGTTTCTGATTATGGTACCATTTTCATCCATTTTATTCTTGAAAATCCACCTGGTACCTATCACATTCATCTCACTAGGTCGGGGGACAAGTTACCAGACATTATTCTTTTTAAACTGAAGCAACTCATCCTGCATAGCAGATATCCAATGTTCATCCTTGAGTGCTTCTTTGTGATTCTTGGGCTCGACTGTGGACGGGTAGCAAAAATGACTAAGAACGTTCTCTAGATGAGCACGAGTCTTGACCCCTAAGGTAGGATCGCCTAAAATGGTGGTAGGGTCATGACTATTGCGAACCCAAGCAGGTGTGTCCCCTAACACATGAGTAGGGTCCACAGGGTGTGTGAGGGACAAGTAAATTATTGCTAGAAAAGTCCTCATCCTCACACTGATGGCTAGGATCAACAAATGCCAGAGGTTCGTCATCTTGCACGGTGACGTTTATTGACTCCATAAACTTTGAGCTACTTAGGTTGTAAACCCGACATGCTCTACTGTTTAATGAATATCCAAGAAAAATTACCTTGTCGCGCCGAGAGTCAAACTTTCCTAATTGCTCTCTATCCCGTAGGATCTAGCATTTACCCCCAAAGACACGAAAATATGCAAGGTTGGGTTTCTTTCCAGTCCATAATTCATAAGGCGTCTTAAGTGTGTGTGGACACAGGTAAACCCTATTCACTGTGTGGCAAGCGGGAGACACCACCTCTGCCCAAAATCTCCTAGCAACCTTACTACCCAAAAGCATAGATCTAGCAATTTCCTGAATCGTCCGATTCTTCCTCTCAACCATCCCATTTTGCTGAGGAGTCCTTACGGCCGAAAATTCATATTTAATTCCGAGGCTATCACAGTAAAGATCTACCTTTACTTTCGTAAATTCCGCGCCGTTGTCACTACGTATCCGGTTAATAGTGACTCCGTGTTGATTTTACAGGACACGACACTTGGTCATTAAAAACTCTACAACATCGGATTTCTCTCTCAGAAAACCTAGAATCGAATATTTGAAGAAATCATCCACCATTATGAGGATATACCTCTTACCACCCAGACTCTCAGTACGAGTAGGACCCATAAGATCCATATGAATCAGCTCAAGCACACGAGATGTGGTAATGGAATGCAACTTCCTATGGGGACTACAGACTTGTTTACCCAACTGACAGGGTCCACAAATCGCGAAAGTTGACTTTCTAAGGGACGGAAAGACACGAACTAGGTCCTTTTTAATAAGACAATCTAAATCTCTAAAGTTCACATGACCTAGACGTTGATGCCACAGATCTATATGAGTGATCGTGGCGCAGTTCCATACAGATGAGGACTTGGGTATAATCCCATAGCAGTTATCGTCGGTCCTTGCCCCTTGCAATAATAGTTTATCAGCTTGATCATAGACATTACAGGCATTCCGATTAAACTTTACTGCAAAGTCAGTGTCGCACAACTGGCTAATGCTGAGTAAATTAACTTTCAAACCTTTCACGTACAGAACATTCTCTAGCTTAGGAAATCCAAGTATCTTTACAGTCCCTTGTCCTACTATGCACGATTTTCTCCCATCTCCAAATGTGACCTTGCCTTCCTTTCGATCCTCGAGGGAGGTAAAGAAGGATACGTCACTAGTCATGTGCCTGGAGCATCCACTGTCAAAATACCATTGGGAGTTATTATGTGCTTTGAGAGCGGCATGAACAACAAGGGCCTTGTCATCTTTCTGAGGTACCCAAGAAGTGGTAACCTTTTGTTTACCCTTGTTGTTGGTTTTAGCTGAGATGCGGGAAACATTCACTGATGGCAAAGACATCCGTCAAAATTCCTCCATCAAACTCTGTGATGTGGAGGCTAAAAAACTCAACACACTCTCCTAGACTGGTAAAATCATCAGTACGATGTGGTGGAGCATATGTACGTGAAGTCCGACCCAAACTATAATAATACTCTCTCAGGTGACCTTTTCTTTTGTAGTACGTACAAAAGAACACAGTTTTAGGCAGACCTTGGTTTTTTTTCTTGGCCGAACTCGTCTCTTGGGCATTGATGGGCGGCCATATGGAGTATTCATAAACCTAGGGACTGGTCCAGGTGCAATCTGAGAGGTGGAAGCAACATCAAAACCAATTCTCGACCTTTCACCAAATCCCAAGGCGGGGGCGAGGAGAATCTTTCCCATCTTACCAGATCTATTCTCGATTTGAACCTTGACTTATCGTGCTCTCTCAAGATCATGAGTGAGCTGGGCAACAAGGGCTTATAGAATCTTTCGAGCCTCTTCGGATGCACAGAGGTCTCTCGTCAGATTAGCCACTTGTTTAGTCAAGTCCCCATTTTCTTTCTCAAAACTGTAGTCTCTCTCATCACAAACTAACTCTCTCTCTATAGTCTCTCCTAATTCCTTTTTAACGACGATAATACTAAGAACTAACGCTTTGTTATGGTTTTTGGTTTTGAATGATTCGGCTTATAAATTGGGGTAGGCGCGTCTAAGATCACTCTTGCTCTCACTTCCAGCATCCTCTCCGTCACTCTCATTACTGTTAAGGTGTCCATGTGAGGTGTCATCATCATCGTCGTGAGATGTAGTGGGAGAACCTCCATGACTAGCCATGAATGCGGTGAAGTTTCATTCATGCGGTGATCCATCTCCAGAATCCACTGACTCGAGCTCACTGTCGTCACTCAATGTGGCATTTAGGATAACTTTGCCCTTGCCTTAACGCTTCAACCTAGTGGCACACTTAAAAGCCTTATGACCTCTACCGTCGCATTCATAGCAACTCTCTTCATCAGTCTTGGAGGTGTCCTTTTTATCCTTTTCATCTTTCTTGCCATATTTATTTTTCTCAAAATTATTTTTATCTTTAAAATTGCCATTTTTTAATTTGAGATTTTTTTTGAAATTTTTGGCAAAAAGAACCAAGTTGTCTAAATCAAATTCTCCCTCAGAATCAGACGCTTCTATATCTCTCTGTTTAGACGCTTATTTCCTTTTAACGGACCCCTCACCCTTTCTAACCTGGGCTTTAAGTGCAATTCCCTTATCTTTTGGTTTAACAGACTTAGGAAACATGTCAATTTCAAAGGTTTGTAAGTCTCCAACCAATTCATCACACCGACGAGTTAAAAGATGACCATTTAAATTCATCTTCAGTCCATGCAGTCACAAATTTTAAATTTGTCACGTTGTCAATGGTGACGGAGGGAGGTATCCACCCTCTTTCAACCAAAATCCAAACTCTTTCATCTATGTCTTTTAGAGAAGATTTCATACGGGCTTTCCAGTAAGCATAATTTGTCCCGTCAAAAACTGGCATTTTATTATATAATTTCTCCTTTTTTTGAACACGCCCTTTTTTTTCAAAAAATTAATTTTTTAGAAAATTGATATCTCAGAAAAATTTTGCGAAAAATTACACGGTATAATTGTGTAATTGGATCTGATACCAATTTGAGAGTGCGCGTGCGTCCAAATGAATTAATTATTTAATTAAATTCCAATTCCAGTTCCAAATTTTTTTTTTTTAACTTTTGTAAACAAACGAGATTGATTAATAAATTAATCTAAGCATGCAAGACTGAAAGAGTTGGCGCTTGCATTCAATTAAGAAATAATATTATAAATATCATTTTTAACCCATATTAACCCTAAGCATGCAACTAGGTGTGATTGAAACAATATGAAATCATGCAATAAATATTCAACACACAGAGTTTAAGGAAAAATCCCCCACAGGGGCAAAACCATTTGTATATCACTATAATTTGTAAAAGACGGTTTACAATCGGATTACAATGAAATACAGGTTGACTAAGAATTACCCTCGGGTATCGGATTCTGTAGTCGCGGCTGGAAGAAACCCTTTCTAGTAGGGCTGGCGGCTTGAACTATCCCTGTCCAGTAGGGCTGCAATAAAGAGGAAGAAGCGGTCCACTTCACAAGGGTTGAACAACAGCAATGGTGTTCTTGGGTTACCAAACTTGATTCACATAGATATGGAAGATGTGTGAATCTAAAAACCTAGAATCATAGGACTCAATAGGTGACGACTTTAGGGTTGATATGCTCTGAACAACGTGGGAAAGTCTTAGAAAAACCAATTCCCGTAGTGGGATTAAATAGGAGAACTTGAGCCCTAAAATTCGGAACATGATCTGAACACGATCTGTTTGGATTTATCCTCGTCGGATCGGTCCGGCCTCTTTAGGCGGATCAGTCCGGTGACATCGGATCGGTTCCTTTTTGAAGACGGATCCATCCAGTTGGCATCGGATCGGTTCGGCATTTGGGCTTCATCGGTTCGCTATGGATCCGGGGCACACTGGCTTCACCTCAGCAAGCGGATCGGTCCGGTAGGCGGATCGGTCCAGATGAACCAGATCGGTTCTTTTATCTGATCCGGATTGGTCCGGTCAGGTCTGATTCCCAAATGCCTTCTTCTTCTTTTGATCTTCGGATTTCGGATTTTGTTGAAGACGATGTGATCTTTTTAACCATCAATCTTGTAACGGCGTATGACATAACATATACATAAAGATGGAAAAATTGTCCTTACAAATATCCCCCTATGTTTATGCCGGAACAAACATAAAAAAAATCCGAATTATCAAGTATGAACAATGCCTATACAAATCTACCCTTCCATGAACCCAAAACTGAAAGAGGTACATATGACTAAGGCTGCATCGTTTGTTCTTCACACTTTTCTCATCAGGGTGTGTATCATGGAATTATCAAGGATGTACCTACACACATGAGATAAAGCAAATACCAAGTGACGTATCGAGTTTGAAATGAGATAATAAACATATGCATATATACCAGTTTTATGATGAACCTCAAATTTCATAACTCCCCCATAATCAGATAATTCATTCTCCCCCTTTTTATGATGTCCCCAAATAGACAAATGAGAGAAATAAATCAAGCAATCAAGTACCGGGGTGACACAAGGCATAAAATCACACCATGAATGAACATAAAACAACCAAGTCGGTGATAGTGTTAATGAATGGGTGTGATCAAAATTCGATAGGAAAATCAATGCATACAAACATGACATATGTGCACGATGAATATTGGATATTCCTAACGAATGAACTCAAATGCTTCCTTTGGTGTAAAAGATTGACAGTATAAGATATTGACTATATCAAATCTACAAATCAAAGCTCAAAGTGATTTCTACACCAATAACGTCCAAAATGATTTTCATGCTTTTTCAGGACTTTCAAGGAAGTGCAAACCCGTTTTTCAATCTCCAACCAAACTCCCTCAGATTTATATTTTGAATAGAGGAATACTAAATTCTCAAACATTGGAGAATTGGGTGAAACCTAAATGGCCCATATTTGGCATGAATTGCTTTTTATTGCCTTATCAATTTTTTTCGGGCTCTTTTAACCTCTTAGGACCTCGGATATTAAAATTCCTCCATTTTTTAGGTCCTTTTAACGGTGGCTTTTGCGCAAAGGATAAGAATCAACTTTCGCAGCCCCTCCCCGTTAAGAAAATATACACACAGTCTCACCAAAACGGTTTTTACATGCAATCCAATCTTGTCAAGTTTTATCGCATTTTATACATTGTATAGACAGGATTGAGATGGAAACACTCAAGCCAACATGAGATTGACAAGTGCAATAGACAAATATAGCCGTGCATGTGTGCAATAAAGGATATAGGAGTCAAGCATGTAGGAAATATCACTAATTACATCTCAAGGACTCCAATCAATGTTAAGCACATGGATGAAATGATGTAGCCTCTCAAATCTCTATAAAACAGTCACATGGATAAATGGAATGAAGTTGTGACTTGGCTATTTTAAATGCTCATCCATAAAAGGCAAATCTCTTTTTGATTTTTTTTTAAAATTTTATCAAAATAAAATATTTTTGAGTTTTTTCTAAAAATTTTCTAAAAAGAGAATCTTTTTGTATTTTTCAAAGAATAATAAAGAATATATAAAAGCTGTACAACAAATTTATGGTACATATAAATAGACTAGCAATAGGAAGCATATGATATGAACATGAAGAAGCATCCTATTCTAGACATAAACCAACTCCTCAGTCAACTGTGCAAATCCCCAAAGACTTCCTAAGACTCTCAAATCTAAGGGCATCTAAAGGTTTCGTGAAAATATCGGCTAACTGACGGTCGGTAGGAACAAAACTCAGGGATACGACTTTCTCTTCAACTAACTGACGAATAAAGTGCTCACGTATCCTGATGTGTTTTGTGCGCGAATGTTGGACAGGATTGCGGGATATGTGTATCGCGCTCGTGTTATCACAGGAGATGGTCATGGTGTCCTGTGAAATCCCATAATCCTCCAACATTTGCTTCATCCACATGAGTTACGTGCAACAACTCCCGGTGGCGATGTACTCAGCCTCCGCAGTGGACAAAGAGATGGAGTTTTGCTTCTTGCTCAACCAAGAGACAAGAGAAGAACCAAAGTAGAAACACCCACCCAAAGTGCTCTTACATCCATCTATGTCCCCGGCCCAATCGGCATCCGAATAGGCGGACAAACGGTCATCGGTATCAAAGGAATACCAAATACCGTATGAGAGAGTCCCACTCACGTATTTGATAATACGTTTTAGAGCGAGTAAGTGTGACTCTTTAGGAGATGCCTGATAACGCGCACAGACTCCAACACTAAAGGCAATGTCGGGACGACTAGCAGTCAAGTAGAGAAGACTGCCTATCATACTCCGATACAAGGTTTGCTCTACGTCCTTGCCTGAAGTGTCCTTACTAAGCTTGGTAGAAGTACTCATAGGTGTGCATGCATGCTTAGTACCAAATTTCTTCACTAGGTCTCTAGCATACTTGGATTGGGAGATGAACATCCCATCTTCTAGCTGACGAACCTGGAGACCAAGGAAGAATGTAAGCTCACCAACCATGCTCATCTCAAACTCACTTTTCATCTCCTCCTCAAAGTGGTGAGCATGCTGGGAGCATGTGGATCCAAAGACTATGTCGTCCACATAGACTTGGGCAACCAAGATAGCACCGTCATCTCTCCTGACGAACAACGTCATATCAACTCCCCCTCTCTTGAAGCCACGGGCTAAGAGATAGGAAGTAAGCCTCTTGTACCAAGCACGGGGTGCTTGTTTCAAACCATACAAGGCTTTTCTCAGATAGTAGACGTGATCAGGGTGCTTAGGGTCTTCAAACCCTTTTGGTTGTTCCACATAAACCTCTTCCTGTAGAATGCCATTAAGAAAGGCACTCTTGACATCCATCTGATATATCTTGAAGTGTAGATGACATGCGATGGCGAGCAGAAGACGGACGGACTCAAGCCTCGCAACAGGAGCAAATGTCTCCCCAAAGTCTACACCCTCTATCTGTGTGTAGCCTTGAGCGACCAACCTAGCCTTATTTCTGATTATGGTACCATTTTCATCCATTTTATTCTTGAAAATCCACCGGGTACCAATAACATTAGTATTACTAGGTCGGGGGACAAGTTCCCAGACATTGTTCTTCTTAAACTGAAGCAACTCATCCTGCATAGCAGATATCCAGTGTTCATCTTTGAGTGCTTCTTTGTGGTTCTTGGGCTCGACTTTGGACGTGTAGCAATGATGACTAACAACGTTCTCTAGTTGAGCACGAGTCTTGACCCTTAGAGTGGGATCGCCAACAATGGCTGAAGGATCATGACTCTTGCGAACCCAAGCAGGTGTGTCCCCTAACACAGGAATAGGGTCCACAGAGTGTGAGAGAGGAACAGGAAAATCACTGTCAGAACAATCCTCATCCTCACACTAAAGTTTGGGATCAATAACCGTCGGGGGTTCATCATCTTGCACGGTGACGTTTATTGATTCCATAACCTTAGAGCTCTTCAGGTTAAAAACCCTGTACGCTCCACTGTTCGATGAATAGCCTAGAAATATTCCCTCGTCACTCCGGGAGTCAAACTTTCCTAATTGCTCTCTATCCCGTAGGATGTAGCATTTACTCCCAAAGACACGGAAATATGCCAGGTTGGGTTTCTTGCCTGTCCACAATTCATAAGGCGTCTTAAGAGTGTGTGGACGCAAATAAACCCTATTCACCGTGTGGCATGCAGTAGACACTGCCTCTGCCCAAAATCTCCTAGAAACTTTACGACCTAGAAGCATAGATCTAGCCATCTCTTGAATCGTTCTATTCTTCCTCTCAACAATCCCATTTTGCTGAGGAGTTCTCACAACAGAAAACTCATGTTTGATCCTGAGGCTATCACAGTATAAATCTACCTTTGCTTCCTTAAATTCAGTGCCGTTGTCACTACGTATTCTGTTAATAGTGACACCGTGTTGATTTTGCAGGACACGACACTTGGTCGTTAAAAATTCTACATCATCGGATTTCTCTCTCAGAAAACCTACTATGGAGTACCTGGAGAAATCGTCTACCATCACGAGAATGTATCTCTTACCACCCAGACTCTCCGTGCGAGTAGGACCCATAAGATCCATGTGAATCAACTCAAGAGCACGGGAGGTGGTAATGGAATTCAACTTCCTATGAGGGCTACGGATTTGTTTTCCCAACTGACAGGGTCCACAAATCATGGAAGTTTGCTTTCCAAGTGATGGTAAGCCACGTACTAGGTCCTTTTTGACTAAACAAGATAAGTCTCTAACGTTCACATGACCTAAACGTTGATGCCACATATCCATAGGAGTGATCGTGGCGCTGTTGCAAACAAGTGAGGATGTGGGCTCAATCCCATAGCAGTTATCCTCTGTCCTCACCCCTTGCACTAAAAGTTTACCGGCTTGATTATAGACCTTACAAGCTTTCTGGTCAAACTTCACTGCAAAGTCATCGTCGCACAGCTGGCTGATGCTAAGAAGGTTTGCTTTCAAACCTTTGACGTACAACACGTTTTCTAGCTTTGGAAATCCTGGTAACTCTACTGTACCTCGTCCTACTATGCTAGATTTGCTACCATCTCCAAAGGTGACTCTCCCATCATTATAATCCTCAAGATGGGTAAAATATGAGGAATCACCTGTCATGTGTCTGGAGCATCCACTGTCAAAATACCACTGAGAGGTATTATGTGCTTTGAGAGCGACATGGACAACAAGGGCATTTTTCTCTTTCTTAGGAACCCAAGTGTAGGTACCTTTTTGTATTCCTTGTTGTTGTTGGCTTTATCCCGAATGCGGGGCGCATTCATTGATGGTAAGGTCATCCGTCAGAATTCCTCCATCAAACTCTGTGATATGGCGGCTAAAGACTCAACTCGCTCTCTCAGACTAGCAAACTCATCAGTATGATGTGGAGGAGCAAAAGTGCGTCGTGTCCGACCCAACTTACAGCAATCATCCCTAAGGTGTCCATTTCTTTTGCAATGGGAGCAAAAGGGCACAGTATTAGGAGGACCTTGGTTTGCTTTTCTTGGTCGGACTCTCCTTCTTGGTTTTTTATGACGGCCATAAGGAGTTGTAGTAAACTCAGGAATTAGTCCGGGTGCAATTTGGGACGTGGAGGCACCATCAAAACCTATTCCTTGCCTATCACCAAAACCTAAAGCGGGACCGAGGAGCATCTTTCCCATCTTCCCAGATCTGTCCTCTATTTGTACCTTGACTTTCCTAGCTCTCTCAAGGTCATGAGTAAGCTGAGCAACAAGGGCTTCAAGTTTCTTTCGAGTCTCCAGGGAGGAATGGAGCTCACTCGTAAGGCTAGCCACTTGTTTAGTCAAGTACGCTTTCTCTTTCTCAAAACTGCTCTCTTTCTCTCTAAGCAAATTCTCTTTACTAACCCAGGCAGACTCTCTATCTCTCTCATGGCGGTGCAGGTGGAGGACTCTCTCTCTCTCGTCTCTTCTAACTCTTCGTCTAACGCGGTGATCCTAAGAACTAACGCCTTGTTACGTTTTTTAGTTTTGAAAGACTCATTATATAATTCGGTGTAGGCGCGTTGAAGGTTACTCTCGTCCTCACTACCTTCCTCCCATCCCTCACTCTCTTCGCTCTCGCTGTCGAGGTGTCCCTGTGAAGTAGCATCCTCATCGTCGTGAGATGCACTAGGAGTAATCACATGACTGTCCATGAACGCGGTGAAGTTACGCTCATGCGGTGACTCATCTCCCGAGTCCACCGACTCGACCTCACTATCGTCACTAAGGGTAGCATTTAGGACAGCTTTACCCTTTTCCCTATTTAGACGAGTGGCACACTCAAACTCTCTGTGTCCCTTACTGTCGCACTCAAAACACCTCTCACTGTCTTTAGGGGGTTCTTTGAAATCTTTCTTTTCAAACTTATTTTTCTGAAAATTCTTTTTATCTTTGAAATTTCTACCTTTTTTAAATTTAAGAATTTTCTTGAAGTTTTTAGCAAATAATGCCAAATCATCTAAGTCAAAATCACATTCAGAATCAGAATTTTCTATCTTTCTAGATGACTCGACTCTCTTTCTTGCCGACCCCTCACTTTTTCTCTCTTGGGCTTTAAGGGCAATTCCCTTATCTTTTGGCTTGGCAGATTTAGGAAACATGTCTATTTCATAAGTTTGTAAATCTCCTACCAGTTCTTCCAATTTTAGTGTATTTAAATTACCCAAGGAATTTAGCACAGTGACTTTAGGTATAAAACGCTTAGGAAGGGAACGAAGAATCTTTTTAACAACTCTAGCATTTGGAATATGTTCACCAAGATTATAGCTAGTATTAACAATGTCAGAAAGCCTAGCATAAAATTCATCAAAACATTCATTTTCATGCATGGTGATGGTTTCAAATTGAGTTGTTAAATGTTGCAATTTTGACTCTTTAACAGCATTTGTTCCTTCGTGGGTAAGTTGCAAAATATCCCACGCCTCCTTTGACGTGGTGCACGTCATTATGCGTTTGAACTCATCAGGTGTGACAGACCCAGAAATAGCACTTAGACCTTTAGAATTAAAAGAAGACCATTTAAATTCTTCATCAGTCCAAGAAATGTCAGGTTTCAAGTTGGTCACATTATCAACAGTCACGGTGGGAGGAGTCAACCCTCGTTCAACCAAAATCCAGACACGTTCATCAATGGCTTTTAAAGCCGACCTCATACGGGCTTTCCAATAAGCATAATTTGACCCGTCAAAAATAGGCATTTTATAATATGACTTCTCCATATGAACACGCTCTTTTCAAAATCAATTTATTTCAAAAATTGATATCTTTAGAAAAATTTTGTGGAAGTAAGGAATACGCGATAGAATGGCGTAACCTGCTCTGATACCAATTTGAAAGAGTTGGCGCTTGCGTTCAATTAAGAAATAATATTATAAATACCATTTTTAACCCATATTAACCCTAAGCATGCAACTAGGTGTGATTGAAACAATATGAAATCATGCAATAAATATTCAACACACAGAGTTTAAGGAAAAAGCCCCCAAAGGGGAAAAACCATTTGTATATCACTATAATTTGTAAAAGACGGTTTACAATCGGATTACAATGAAATACAGGTTGACTAAGAATTACCCTCGGGTATCGGATTCTGTAGTCGCGGCTGGAAGAAACCCTTTCCAGTAGGGCTGGCGGCTGGAACTATCCCTGTCCAGTAGGGCTGCAATGAAGAGGAAGAAGCGGTCCACTTCACAAGGGTTGAACAACAGCAATGGTGTTCTTGGGTTACCAAACTTGATTCACATAGATATGGAAGATGTGTGAATCTAAAAACGTAGAATCATAGGATTCAATAGGTGAAGACTTTAGGGATGATTTGCTCTGAACAACGTGGGAAAGTCTTAGAAAAACCAATTCCCGTAGTGGGATTAAATAGGAGAACTTGAGCCCTAAAATTCGGAACGTGATCTGAACACGATCTGTTTGGATTTATCCTCGTCGGATCGGTCCGGCCTCTTTAGGCGGATCGGTCCGGTGACATCGGATCGGTTCCTTTTTGAAGACGGATCCATCCAGTTGGGATCGGTTCGGCTCGGCATTTGGGCTTCATCGGTTCGCTATGGATCCGGGGCACACTGGCTTCACCTCAGAAAGCGGATCGGTCCGGTAGGCGGATCGGTCCGGATGAACCGGATCGGTTCTTTTATCTGATCCGGATCGGTCCGGTCAGGTCTGATTCCCAAATGCCTTCTTCTTCTTTTGATCTTCGGATTTCGTTGAAGACGATGTGATCTTTTCAACCATCAATCTTGTAACGGCGTATGACATAACATATACATAAAGATGGACAAATTGTCCTTACAAAGACAATCACAAATGAGGAAAAAAATCCCCGAAGAGCAAAATCATTTATTTCACTATAATTTTGTAAATCACAACTTACACGGATTACAATGAAATAATTTGACACACGAATACCCGTAGGCGTCGATCGGCATCTCCAACAATGGAACAACACTTAGTTCTGTTTCAGTAAAGATCCATTCTCAGCAGACCTTAATATCCTTAGACTTCGATTAGTACCATGAACGGTACCAAAATCAGCAGCATAAGATTTTAGAAAAATATGTCTTGGGTTCCACAAAACAATTCATAAAAAGTAGAAGGGATTATGAATTAAATGGAGAAAAGGTTTTGGACCCTTAACTGTGAGAAGAAGACATAATGAAAAAATATCAAACAAAAGATTTTTCTTTCTTAGAAAGTGTTCTGCTAAAAAATAAACTTTCCTTCTCTGTTTGACAAACTGTACGTGCTGGCCTTTATGTAGAAAAGATTGAGTTAAAGATGATAACCATTGGCATGCTTTTTAGAGATAAACTATGGAATTATTAGCGTACACGATCCCTAAAAAAAGAGGCAGACGTAAGTTTGTAAAAGATATGGAGTGCCGTTTCATTTTTAATTTAAAAAAAAATTTGTATCCAAAACCCACTCATTGGCGAGAGGCCTTAAATCAGAGGAGGCGTGTTACTCCCTTAAAAAAAGGAATTTGTATTTTGTTGGAAACTTGATTATGCCAATCATTAGCGCGTGGTAGCCTGATAGGCAAGCAAAAGAAATTTTCCTTTAAGGGCTTTGATTCCATTTGTACGAAAAACTCAAGCCAACTATTGCCATATGCTAATCATTGGCACAAATAAAAAATATTGGCACCTACTTTATAATAAGAAGGAAACCTTGGGTGCCAAACTTCCTTTTTTTTGTTCCTTTTTATTTTTGACCGAAACCGATTTAGAAAAAAAACACCTTATAATTTTTTTTAAATAAATAAAAAAAACTTATTTTGTTCCATAAAAAATTTAACCTTTTAAAAATTATCCCAACACTTTAAATATAAAATGCAAGTGGAACTTAAACATATTTTTACCAAAATTATCTCGTTGGAGATTGAATGTTGAAGTGCACTTGTAATTCGGATCTGGAGTTTGTAGATAATGACATCCTTAATTCTTTAACGACTTGTAGCGGTATACGACATAATTAAATGTGACGGATAATGTCCTTACAGATATCGATTTAAATAAATTCTCAAATTTTCAAGTTAACCTTATTTAATAGGTATCAATTTTTAAACCAAATTAATTCAGTCCTAAAACATAAAAAACTATATGTGGGTGAATCAAACCAACACAAACAAAATTGCTAATTCACAGATTTCAGGAAAATATCCCTTTCGGGTAAAACCTTTTATTTCACTATGAATGATAAATCGTAACTTACATACAATGAAATCCGCAATGAATATCACGTAGATACTCACATAGGCACACAACCTAGAGTCAGCAATGGAATAGTCGCAACAACCCGTAAGAACACGCAGTCCAATTCAACCAAGAACACCCACGAGCACTCCCAATTGACATGGAGTCGTAGTCAGTTGTAGAGATAACACACCACAAAGAAATGACTTCACCAAAGTTGTATCTTGGACTCCAAAACAATTCACTAAAGAATATGTGATTTTTGTGAATTGAAAACAAAAAGGATTAAACCCTTAAATGAAGAAGACAAAGTATTCTTCTCGTTTGCAGTTAGTGAAGAATGAAAAATGTCAGGTCTTCTTCACGAAAATGGAGTGGTTTAACACACTTTACATAAAAAACTTAAGGCGACGAGTCACTCGAACGAGGACACACTTTACATAAAATAAAATCAGGTTGTCGCTCGAACGAGGACATGTGTCACTCAAACGAGCTTCGTGTGATTTCAACCTGTCGCTTGAACGACTCAGCAAAATTAAAAAAAAAATTATTTAGTCCAAAACTCTGCCTCAACACTTAGAAAAAATTCTTTAACGAAAAACTCCACTTCAACACTTCAAAAATATTTTAGAAAAATTATCCCAACACTCTAAGTGAACCGTTGAGGTATTTGAAAACAACTTTACCAAAATTAATCTTGTGGAGGCATCTTTGTTGAAGAACGTTGATATTCGGATACGTCTTGACGAATGATTGTACTTGAATAAGTCTTTGACGGTTGTAGTGGTATACGAGATACTCAAATGTAAACCGAACAATAACATAATGTCCTTACACATTGAAAGCCTAAAAGATAGAGGGATCATTGTCCCTGTAGCTAATCCTAAACCCAATATCTTTCAGAATCCTCTCCTGACACACCAGACTGGGATAAATGACATCCTCTTAGAAGAAAATCTAGATTTTGACCCTTCCACTGGAATTAAGCCCAGTAAAACACTCGATTCATCTGCCAAATCAACCAAACCCATCAAGGTTTGTCACTCTTTCCTCCTACATCCGGAGAACGCAAACAACTAAGATTTATCCCTCTTAACCAGGGCCTGTATAGCCATTCATACAGTTTAGAAGGGAGAGGCATGGAACCGCCTGTAGTGTTATATCAACTTTAGGAATTCGGGTTGAAATTTCCATAAGAAATGACCCTAAAATAACTATGAGGAAATTAATGCTATGTTCATGGAAGCCCGAAAGTGGGATCGACAATTCGATGAATGGTTCATACCAGCTAAATAATTCATCTTGGATGACATTACATAGGTTATGTCTAAAATTTTTGTCAAGGAGCGAGAAATATGTACTGCCTCGAGCTGCTCACAGTCTTAAAACTCTAAGTGCATCTAGTCCCTTCCTTCCAACACTTCGCTGTTGAATGGGAAGACTTGTATATTGAGGCCATGGATGTTATGGAATGTGTTGAAATATCATAAAAGGATGACATTATTTCCACCGAATGGATTGACTATTTTGATAACTCATATATGAATCGAAAGGTAAAGAAGTTGACTAAGTTGTTTCCTTATGTGGAATAATTTCTTTTGAGAAATTACTAAAATAAATTAGTGAGGTATCCATCATGACTGAGGTTGATGAAGATACCGAGTTTATATTCTTCCATGCTTGTGTAAATCACAGGACCCGATTCAGGAGGCATTACAGAGATCCGATCCTCCTTTCAACGGGTACATATAAGGGAAAATGAGTCGCTAAAGGACTCCTGATGAGGAAAATAATAGTAGAAAAAAGAAAGTTCCTCGACCAACTTAAGAAAACATATACTAATATCACTCTGTAAGGGCTTTTCATGCCATTCCAATTACATAGAAATGCTCTGATAAAAATCCTCACATGACCTACGATTCCTCCCACTACCATTCCTAAAGAAGTCGTTCATATGGTAGGATCTCTGACTACAACAAGGCTCATCTCCTTCTCCGGAGTAGGAAATGTCCAAGATCGGTCCTGAACATAACTGTGCTATCGATTTATCAGTCAAAGTCATGGGAAAAGTATTTCCATTAGCACATGTTGAAAATGGGCTTGCTTTGAATGCCTTCCCATTAAGGGCTATCAAATACTTCGGGATAAAGGTCGGTGACCTCACCCTAACTTCTGCCAATGTGAACACCCGATAATACCCACCAAGAGGTTATGGGGGCCTAAAATTCACACTAGGGGTTGGTCTTATCTATCTTCAAATTGAGTTCTAATTCATTGATATACCTGCCTACTGCTTGGACGCCCTTGGCTCCACTTTGTCCGAGGTGTGTCTTCTTGCATTCATTAGAAATTGAAATTATTCACTAATGACTAGGTCATCACTATTCCCAGGGATGGATATAACTCTGATGGTGTCGGCACAAGTAACCCCAAGTACTATAAATCCAACATTGGGGTTAATGATATGTTCCTCTCAGGATTTAATATTGATCCACTTCCCATCCTAGTTGTGGATAATTTTAGAGACCGAGTCTTCCCAAAGTACATCCCACATGGTATTGTGAACATGATTTAGATGGTCAAAAATATGCATTTCATGACTGGATTGGGGATGGGTCACCATCAACAAGGTATCCTTAAGCTAATTATTTGGAAGGAAGCCTTTCCCCCCTGTGACAAGGGTTACCAACCATCACTAGATGAACTCAGCACACTCCGATAACCATACCGAAAGACAATCTCAAAAAAAGAAAAAGCAATATCGGGAGATTCCCTGAATGGGAGATTTGTTAAAATTTCCCCTTTTGTGGATTCCCTGAGCCATGTTACAAACTTGTGGAGAAAAAGATGAACCCAGGTATGGAAATTTTATTTGTGGATGAAGTTACCTTGGATGAACACCAGAAGCTTCAAGTGGAGCCCCTAACCATCAAAGTTATGGAAGGCACCAAAAACGTTGAAGGGAGTGATGTTGATGAATCGTTAGACTTGTATACACTACGGGTTAGATCTTTACAAGATCCAAATGGTATCTGGTCAATCTAACTCGTCCAAAAATATCACCACTGTTAATAAACCACTCCTCAACTGGCATGCCATCCCTTTCAAACCTTCCCAAGTCCATCTGAACCATTATGTTCACCCCTTATAAAAAGCACCGGAACCTGCCACCTTTTCTTCTATCACTGATGTATTTATGAATAAGGCCTCCTTTGACGAGGTCCTCACCACTGTATTTCCTAAAAATGCTTTTAGTGAAATGAATGATGATTTTGAGTATCTTTCTGTGACTTATATTAATTATATTGATTCAAACCAAATAATTTATGAAGATGATATAATAAATGAACAATTCTTAATTGATATCAACAGGGAAAAAACTAAAGAACATAACTGCATTAAACCTAATGATGATAAGACTATTCTTTTTAATCTCAGTTTAACCAGCGATCCACGCAAGATTAGGATAAGGTCCACCCTCTATGATCATGTGAGTCATTATTGAAATAAATTCTGAAGAAATTTTTGGACCTTTTTACATGGTCCTACAATGACATGCCCAACATTGATCCAAAAATCGCACAAAACTAGATTTTTACCATCCCTAAAATGAAGCCTATTAAGTAGAAGCTGAGAAAGCTTCGGAGAAATGGTGTCTTAAAATCAAAGATGAAGTGGTGAAACAATTGAACGTAGGATTCATTCGCATGGTCAAATACCCTACATGGCTTGAAAATATCGTCCATGTGCCGAAATCTGCAGGAAAACTCTACATGTGCATTGACTATCGAGATCTGAACAAAGCATCTCCAAAGGATGACTACTCTTTTCTCAATAATGGCATGATCATCAATAACTCTGCTAGTCATGCCCTCAAATTATTTATCGATGGTTTCTTCAGGTATAATCAGATCAAGATGCATCCTAACCATCAGGAGAAGACTTCATTATAACCTCGTGGGTAACCTTTTTGTACAGTCATAACGTTCGATCTAAAAAATGTTGGGGCTACATACCAAAGGGCCACTATGACCATTTTTCATGATCTTATCCACAAAAGGTTGATGTCTATGTCGATGATATGATCATCAAGTCTAAGACTTGGTAAGGTCACATCCATGCTTTAAAAAAATTCTTCGAGTGACTACGGTAGTATCAAATGCGCCACAACCCACATAAATTCTTGTTTGGTGTCACAAAGGCAAACTCCACTACTTCATGGTCAACAAGAAAAGGATTGAAGTAGTCCATACCGAACTAAATGAAAATTTTGAAATGCCATCACCCTTGACAGAGAAAGAAGTTTGCCGCTTCTAGGGAAAACTCCAATACATTAGTTAGTTCATCAGCCAACTGACCTCCATTTGCGAGACCATTTTTAAACTTCTTCAAAAATATTCAACCAAAGTCTGGAATGAGGCATGTCAAGAAGCCTTTGAACATATTAAGAGATACCTCACCTAACCTCCGGTGCTTATGCCTTCGAAGCAAGGTCTCCCCCTCTTACATCTCATTGTCACAGACACTGAAGCAGGGACTATGCTAGCCCACTACATCAAAGAATCATGTAATGAGAGATTCATCTACTACGTTAGTAAAAAACTAGTAAGGTTTGAGGGGAACTATACCATATAGGAAAAAGTGTGTGTCACTTTGGTATGGCTCGTGTATAAGCTTTCACTACACCAAAACTGGCGGTTGGTCACGGCCAAAATCCCTGACCAAAGCTGTGGGTCGCGGACTTGGGCCGTGACCATTTCGGGCGTGACCATTTTCGTGGGTCGCGGCCCAAGTCCGTGACCAAAAAATAGTCACGGTCGAGAGGGGTCACGGAAGATGGTCGCGGACTTAGGCCGTGACCCATGTCGTGACGGGTCGCAACCCTCATCCGTGACCCACAACCGTGACAATTTTTTTTTTTAAAAAAATGGCCGCGACCCTTATCCATGACCCACAACCGTGACAAATTGGTCGCGAACAAAGTCCGTGACTCATTACCGTGACAAAAAAATATAAAAAATATTGGTCGCGGTCCTAATCCGTGACGCACAACTATAACAAATTGGTCGCGGCCAAAGTCCACGACCCACAACCGTGACAAAAAAAATGGTCGCGGCCCAAGTCCGTGACCCACAACCGTGACAGAAAAAATGGTCGCGGACTTTGGCCGCGACCATTTTTATGCGTGACAAAAAAATAAAAATGGTCATGGACAAAGTCCATGACCATATTTAACTATAATTTAAAAAAAAAAATATTTTTTTGGTCCAATCCTAAAACTAGGGGTCCTGTGAGTGCACCATCAGTTGCTACGTGTAACGTTTGACGCGTACGAGGTGTTGCAAATATTTATTAATGGCAAAACAATTAAAAAAATCACAAATTGCGAATCGAGAACGTTGTTAATAAACAAATATATATACAAACTTATAAATATTACACGTCTTAATAATTCACAGACCCCCAAAAAAAAATTGGGCAGAGTTTCCTCTATTTTCTTGATATTCCAAAACCTGTAAATATAAAACCTACTAATTATAAAGCCTGCACGGCCATAAAATTCAACAATCAAATTATAAAAGCCTGCACGGCCATAAAACTAAACAATAAAAGCCCGCATGACTGACAAAATCCTGATTGTCCACAACCTATAAACAATCTTCATGCTGTAGACCATTGCCTCCTTCGTTTGTTCCGCATGCAAAAATCCTACAAATGATGGGATACAAAAAACAAAATATCAGTAACCAAGTAGTTTTACAAAAAATTTAATCAAGCAGAAAAATTGCATATATGAGTTAAAATTATCAGTAACGAAGTAAAAATATGCAAATTACCGTCGTATTCTCAAACCGGGAGTCCCGCGGCTGCGGGGTCAGTTCCTTCGAGTTACATTGGTCCCGTGGGAGGTGCTGGTACCACCCACGGGGACGTTCGGGGGCTGTCTCGAGTTCCCATCCTCTAACGCCATGTTTTTAAGCCTAGGTCTACAAATATGCAAATTATCATCGTATTCTCAAACCGGGAGTCCCGCGGCAGCGGGGTCAGTTCCTATGAGTTACATTGGTCCCGTGGGAGGTGTTGGTGCCACCCACGAGGCCGTTCGGGGGCTGTTTCGAGTTTTCACCCACTAACGCCATATTTTTAAGCCTAAGTCTAGAAATATGCAAATTACCGTCGTATTCTAAAATCGGGAGTCCCGCGGCTGCGGGGTCAGTTCCTACAAGTTACATTGGTCCCATGGGAGGTGTTGGTGCCACCCACGGGGCCGTTCGGGGGCTGTTTCGAGTTCTCAACCTCTAACGCCATGTTTTTAACCCTAAGTCTATAAATATGCAAATTACCGTCGTATTCTCAAATCGGGAGTCCCGCGACTGCGGGGTCAGTTCCTACGAGTTACGTTGGTCTCGTGGGAGGTGTTGGTGCCACCCACGGGGCCGTTCTGGGTTGTTTCGAGTTTTCACCTTCTAACGCCATGTTTTTAAGCCTAAGTCTAGAAATATGCAAAATATCATCATATTCTCAAATCGGGAGACCCGCGGCTGCGGGGTCAGTTCCTACGAATTACATTGGTCCCGAGGGAGGTGTTGGTGCCACCCACAGGGCCGTTCTGGGGCTGTTTCTAGTTCTCACCCTCTAACGCCATGTTTTTGAGCCTAAGTCTAGAACTACGCAAATTACCATCGTATTCTCAAACCGGGAGTCCCGCGGCTGCGGGGTCAGTTCCTACGAGTTACATTGGTCCCGTGGGAGGTGTTGGTGCCACCCACGGGGCCGTTTGGGGGCTGTTTTGGGTTTTTGCCCTCTAACGCCATGTTTTTAAGCGTAAGTTTAGAAATATAAAAATTATCGTCGTATTCTCAAACCGGGAGGCCCGCGGCTGCGGGGTCAGTTCCTACGAGTTACATTGGTCCAGTGGGAGGTGTTGGTGCCACCCACGGGGCCATTCGGGGGTTGTTTCTAGTTTTCACCCTCTAACGCCATATTTTGCTTAAATATAGAAATATGCAAATTATCATCGTATTCTCAAACCGGGAGTCTCGCGGCTGCGCGATCAGTTCCTACGAGTAACATTGGTCCCGTGGGAGGTGTTGGCGCCACCCACGGGGCCATTCGGGGGCTGTTTTGGGTTTTCACCCTCTAACGCCATATTTTGAAGCCTAAGTCTAGAATTATGAAAATTACGGTCGTATTCTCAAACCGAGAGTCCCGCGGCTGCGTGGTAATTTCCTACGAGTTACATTGATCTCGTGGGAGGTGATGGTGCCACCCACAGGGCCGTTCGGGGGCTGTTTTGGGTTTTCACCCTCTAACGCCATGTTTTTAAGCCTAAGTCTAGAAATATGCAAATTATCATCGTATTCTCGAACCGGGAGACCCGCGAATGCAGGGGTCAGTTCCTACGAGTTACATTGGTCCCGTGGGAGGTGTTGGTGCCACCCACGGGGCCGTTCGGGGGCTGTTTTGGGTTTTCGCTCTCTAACGCCATGTTTTTAAGCGTAAGTTTAGAAATATAAAAATTACCGTCGTATTCTCAAATCGGGAGACCCGCGATTGTGGGGTCAGTTCCTACGAGTTACGTTGGTGACGTGGGAGGTGTTGGTGCCACCCACGGGTCCGTTCGGGGGCTGTTTCGAGTTTTCACCTTTTAACGCCATGTTTTTCTTAAGTCTAGAAATATGGAAATTACCGTTGTATTTTCAAACCGGGAGTCCCGCGACTGCGGGGTCCGTTCCTACTAGTTACATTGGTCCCGTGGGAGGTGTTGTTGCCACCCACGAGAACGTTCGGGGGCTGTTTCGAGTTCTCACCCTCTAACGTCATGTTTTTAAGCCTAATGAAAATTATCGTCGTATTCTCAAACCGGGAGTCCTGCGGCTGCGGGGTCAGATCCTACGAGTTACATTGGTGCCGTGGGAGGTGTTGGTGCCACCCACGGGGCCGCTAGAGGGCTGTTTCGAGTTCTCACCCTCTAACGCCATGTTTTAAGCCTAAGTCAAGAAATATGGAAATTATCATCATATTCTCAAACCGGGAGTTCCGCGACTACGAGGTCAGTTCCTACGAGTTACGTTGGTCCCGTGGGAGGTGTTGGTGCCACCCACGAGGACGTTCGGGGGCTGTTTCAATTGTTCACCCTCTAACGCCATGTTTTGCCTAAGTCTAGAAATATGCAAATTACCGTCGTATTCTCAAACTGGGAGTCCCGCGGCTACGGGGTCAGCTCCTACGAGTTACATTGGTCCCGTGGGAGGTGTTGGTGCCACCCACGGGAATGTTCGGGGGCTGTTTCTAGTTCTCACCCTCTAACGCCATGCTTTTAAGCCTAAGTCTAGAAATATGCAAATTATCGTCGCATTCTCCAATCGGGAGTCCCGCGGCTGCGGGGTCAGTTCCTGTGAGTTACATTGGTCTCGTGGGAGGTGTTGGTGCCACCCACGGGGCTGTTAGAGGGCTAGTTCGAGTTCTCACCCTCTAACGCCATGTTTTTAACCCTAAGTCTAGAAATATGCAAATTAACGTCGTATTCTCAAATCGGGAGTCCCGCGGCTGCGGGGTCAGTTCCTACGAGTTACATTGGTCCCGTGGGAGGTGTTGGTGCCACCCACAGGGACTTTCGTTGGATGTTTCGAGTTTTCACCCTCTAACGCCATGTTTTTAAGCTTAAGTCTAGAAATATACAAATTATCGTCGTATTCTCAAACCGGGAGTCCCGCGGCTGTGGGGTCAATTCCTACGAGTTATATTGGTCCCGTGGGAGGTGTCGGCGCCACCCACGGCGCCGTTCGGGGGCTGTTTTGGATTTTCACCCTCTAACGCCATGTTTTTAAGCCTAAGCCTAGAAATACGCAAATTATCATCATATTCTCAATCCGGGAGTCCCGCGACTGCGTCGTCAGTTCTTACGAGTTATATTGGTCTCGTAGGAGGTGAAGGTGCCACCCACGGGGCCATTCGGGGGTTGTTTTGAGTTTTCACCCTCTAACGCCATATTTTTAAGCGTAAGTTAAGAAATATGCAAATTATCATTATATTCTCAAACCAGGAGACCCGCGGCTGTGGGGTCAGTTCCTACGAGTTACATTGGTCCCGTGGGAGGTGTTGGTGCCACCCACGGGACCGTTCGGGGGTTGTTTCGAGTTTTCACCCTCTAACGCCATATTTTGCTTAAATTTAGAAATATGTAAATTATCGTTGTATTCTCAAACCGGGAGTCTCACGGCTGCGGGGTCAGTTCCTATGAGTAACATTGGTCCCGTGGGAGGTGTTGGCGCCACCCACGGGGCCGTTCGGGGGCTGTTTTGGGTTTTCACCCTCTAACACCATATTTTGAAGCCTAAATCTAGATATATGCAAATTACCATCGTATTATCAAATCGAGAGTACCGCGACTGCGTGGTAAATTCCTACGAGTTACATTGGTCTCGTGGGAGGTGATGGTGCCACCCACGGGGCCATTCGGGGGTTGTTTTTTGTTTTCACCCTTTAACGCCATGTTTTTAAGCCTAAGTCTAGAAATATGCAAATTATCATCGTACTCTCAAACCGGGAGACCCGCGGATGCGGGGTCAGTTCCTACGAGTTACATTGGTCTCGTGGGAGGTGTTGGTGCCACCCACGGGGCCGTTCGGGGGCTGTTTTGGGTTTTCGCCCTCTAACGCCATGTTTTTAAGCGTAAGTTTAGAAATATAAAAATCATCGTTGTATTATCAAACCGAGAGACCCGCGGCTGCGGGGTCAGTTCCTACGAGTTACATTGGTCCCGTGGGAGGTGTTGGTGCCACCCACGGGGCCGTTCGGGGGTTGTTTCTAGTTTTCACCCTCTAACGCCATATTTTGCTTAAATCTAGAAATATGAAAATTATCGTCGTATTTTCAAACCGGGAGTCTTGCGGCTGCGTGTCAGTTCCTATGAGTAACATTTGTCCCGTGGGAGGTGTTGGTGCCACCCACGGGGCCGTTCGGGGAATGTTTTGGGTTTTCACCCTCTAACGCCATATTTTGAAGCCTAAGTCTAGAAATATGCAAATTACTGTCATATTCTCAAATCGAGAGTCCCGCGGCGGCGTGGTGAGTTCCTACGAGTTACATTGATCTCGTGGGAGGTGATGGTGCCACCCACTTGGCCGTTCGGGGGCTGTTTTGGATTTTCACCCTCTAACGCCATGTTTTTAAGCCTAAGTCCAGAAATATGCAAATTATCATCGTATTCTCAAACCGAGAGACCCGCGGCTGCGGGATCAGTTCCTACGAGTTACATTGGTCCCGTGGGAGGTGTTGTTGCCACCCCCTTGGCCGTTCGGAGGCTTTTTTGGGTTTTCACCCCCTAACGCCATATTTTTAAACCTAAGTCTAGAAGTATGCAAATTACCGTCGTATTCTCAAACCGAGAGTCCCACGGCTGCGTGGTCAGTTCCTACGAGTTACATTGGTCTCGTAGGAGGTGATGGTGCCACCCACGGGGCCGTTCGGGAGCTGTTTCGAGTTTTCACCCTCTAATGCCATGTTTTTAAGCCTAAGTCTAGAAATATGCAAATTATCGTCGTATTCTCAAACCGGGAGACCCGTGGCTGCGTGGTCAGTTCCTACGAGTTACATTGGTCCCGTGGGAGGTGTTTTTACCACCCACAGGGCCGTTCGGGGGCTGTTTTGGGTTTTCACCCTTTAACGCCATGTTTTTAAGCCAAAGTCCAGAAATATGAAAATTATCATCGTATTCTCAAACCGGGAGACCCGCGGCTGCGAGATCAATTCCTACGAGTTACATTGGTCCCGTGGGAGGTGTTGGTACCACCCACGGGGCTGTTAGAGGGCTGGTTCAAGTTCTCTACCTCTAACGCCATGTTTTTAAGCCTAAGTCTAAAAATATGCAAATTATCATCGTATTCTCAAATCGGGAGTCCCGTGGCTGCGGGGTCAGTTCCTACGAGTTATATTGGTCCCGTGGGAGGTGTCGGCGCCACCCACGGCGCCGTTCGGGGGCTGTTTTGGATTTTCACCCTCTAACGCCATGTTTTTAAGCCTAAGCCTAGAAATACGCAAATTATCATCGTATTCTCAATCCGGGAGTCCCGCGACTGCGTGGTCAGTTCTTACGAGTTATATTGGTCTCGTAGGAGGTGAAGGTGCCACCCACGGGGCCATTCGGGGGTTGTTTTGAGTTTTCACCCTCTAACGCCATATTTTTAAGCGTAAGTTTAGAAATATGCAAATTATCATCATATTCTCAAACTGGGAGACCCGCGACTGCGGGGTCAGTTCCTACGAGTTACATTGCTCCCGTGGGAGGTGTTGGTGCCACCCACGGGACCGTTCAGGGGTTGTTTCGAGTTTTCACCCTCTAACGCCTTATTTTGCTTAAATCTATAAATATGAAAACTATCGTCATATTCTCAAATCGGAAGTCTCGTGGCTGCCCGGTCAGTTCCTATGAGTAACATTGGTCCCGTGGGAGGTGTTGGCGCCACCCACGGGGCCGTTCGGGGGCTGTTTTGGGTTTTCACCCTATAACGCCATATTTTGAAGCCTAAGTCTAGAAATATGCAAATTACCATCGTATTATCAAACCGAGAGTCCCGCGACTGCGTGGTAAGTTCCTACAAGTTACATTGGTCTCGTGGGAGGTGATGGTGCCACCCATAGGGCCGTTCGGGGGCTGTTTTGGGTTTTCACCCTCTAACGCCATGTTTTTAAGCCTAAGTCTAGAAATATGCAAATTATCATCGTATTCTCGAACCGGGAGACCCGCGGATGCGGGGTCAGTTCCTACGGGTTACATTGGTCCCGTGGGAGGTGTTGGTGCCACCCACGGGGCCGTTCGGGGGCTGTTTTGGGTTTTCGCCCTCTAACGCCATGTTTTTAAGCGTAAGTTTAAAAATATAAAAATTATCGTCGTATTCTCAAACCGGGAGACCCGCGGCTGCGGGGTCAGTTCCTACGAGTTACATTGGTCCCGTGGGAGGTGTTGGTGCCACCCACAGGGCCGTTTGGGGGTTATTTCTAGTTTTCACCCTCTAACGCCATATTTTGCTTAAATCTAGAAATATGCAAATTATCGTCGTATTCTCAAACCGGGAGTCTCGCGGCTGCGCGATCAGTTCCTACGAGTAACATTGGTCCCGTGGGAGGTGTTGGCGCCACCCACGGGGCCGTTCGGGGGCTGTTTTGGGTTTTCACCCTCTAACGCCATATTTTGAAGCCTAAGTCTTGAAATATGCAAATTACCATCGTATTATCAAACCGAGAGTCCCGCGACTGCGTGGTTAGTTCCTACGAGTTACATTGGTCTCGTGGGAGGTGATGGTGCCACCCACAGGGCCGTTCGGGGGCTGTTTTGGGTTTTCACCCTCTAACGCCATGTTTTTAAGCCTAAGTCTAGAAATATGCAAATTATCATCGTATTCTCGAACCGGGAGACCCGCGGATGCGGGGTCAGTTCCTACGGGTTACATTGGTCCCGTGGGAGGTGTTGGTGCCTCCCACGGGGCCGTTCGGGGGTTGTTTTGGGTTTTCGTCCTCTAACGCCATGTTTTTAAGCGTAAGTTTAAAAATATAAAAATTATCGTCGTATTCTCAAACTGGGAGACCCGCGGCTGCGGGGTCAGTTCCTACGAGTTACATTGGTCCCGTGGGAGGTGTTGGTGCCACCCACAGGGCCGTTCGGGGGTTATTTCTAGTTTTCACCCTATAACGCCATATTTTGCTTAAATCTAGAAATATGCAAATTATCATCGTATTCTCAAACCGGGAGTCTCGCAGCCGTGCAATCAGTTCCTACGAGTAACATTGGTCCCGTGGGAGGTGTTGGCACCACCCACGGGGCCATTCGGGGGTTGTTTTGGGTTTTCACCCTCAAACGCCATATTTTGAAGCCTAAGTCTAAAAATATGAAAATTACCGTCGTATTCTCAAACTGAGAGTCCTGCGGCTGCGTGAAAAGTTCCTACGAGTTACATTGATCTCGTGGGAGGTGATGGTGCCACCCACTTGGCCATTCGGGGGCTGTTTTGGGTTTTCACCCTCTAACGCCATGTTTTTAAGCCTAAGTCCAGAAATATGCAAATTATCTTCGTATTCTCAAACCGAGAGACCCGCGGCTGCGGGATCAGTTCCTACGAGTTACATTGGTCCCGTGGGAGGTGTTGTTGCCACCCACGTGGCCGTTCGGGGGATGTTTTGGGTTTTCACCCACTAACGACATATTTTTAAGCCTAAGTCTAGAAATATGCAAATTACCGTTGTATTCTCAAACTGAGAGTCCCACGGCTGCGTGGTCAGTTCCTACGAGTTACATTGGTCTCATGGGAGGTGATGGTGCCACCCACGGGGCCGTTCGGGGGCTATTTCGAGTTTTCACCCTCTAACGCCATGTTTTTAAGCCTAAGTCTAGAAATATGCAAATTATCGTCATATTCTCAAACCGGGAGACCCGCGGCTGCGTGGTTAGTTCCTACGAGTTACATTGGTCCCGTGGGAGGTGTTTGTGCCACCCACGGGGCCGTTCGGGGGCTGTTTTGGATTTTCACCCTCTAACGCCATGTTTTTAAGCCTAAGTCCAAAAATATGCAAATTATCATCGTATTCTCAAACCGGGAGACCCGCGGCTGCGGGATCAGTTCCTACGAGTTACATTGGTGCCGTGGGAGGTGTTGGTGCCACCCACGAGTCTATTCGGGGGTTGTTTCGAGTTTTCACCCTCTAATGCCATGTTTTGCTTGAGTCTAGAAATATGTAAATTATCGTCATATTCTCAAACCGGGAGTCTCGCGGTTGCGCGGTAAGTTCCTACGAGTTACATTGGTCCCGTGGGAGGTGTTGGTTCCACACACGGGGCAGTTCGGGGGTTGTTTCGATTTTTCACCCTCCAATGCCATGTTTTTAAGCCTAAGTCTAGAAATATGCAAATTATCATCGTATTCTCAAACCGGGAGACCCACGGCTGCGGGGTCAGTTCCTACGAGTTACATTGGTCCCGTGGGAGGTGTTGGTGCCACCCACGGGGCCTTTGGGGGGTTGTTTCGAGTTTTCAACCTCTAACGAGTTACATTGGTCCCGTGGGACATTTCAAATGATTAGTTAGATAGATTTGTTTTATTCAAGGATTGGCCTAAACAGACCCCAAATACTAACTTTGACATGCGAAATCTTGAGATAGATAAAGAGAGGGTTAAAATATACATGTTCTAAGTGTTGTGATTGTAAAATCGGTCCACATATAACCACATCCTGAAAAAACAAAGCTATATACCACTTAGATGTGTTTTCAGTCCACGTAAAATCACAACCTGAATAAATCAGTCCCCGCATAGCAGATAGGTGTTCTCAATACATTGTTTTGAGTTTACATTTTTATACCAACAATCTATATAAACAAAAAATATATACCAGTAATCTATATAAAGATAGACGGGAGAACCACTGCTGTTTATATGGTATATATTGTATACAAAACTGATGTTTATATACAAAATTGATGCATACCGAACTGCTCAAATGTATGTATTGTATCTACTCTCAAACAAAGTAATGATTTAAGATGCTATAACTGTCAACCATGACATTTTGTTTAGACATTTTTTCAAATAAAGTAATGATTTAAGATGATATACTTTAAAAACATAAGAGTAAGTGTGGTTATATTAAACTATTGTATTGATGATTTGTTAATACTCCATCCAGTCCACTCTTTAACAGGTGATATGATCAAAATTGGTAATTTACCTAACTAACATAAACCATAGCGTTGATCGTATGAGTGAATGGAATTTACCTATACAAACACAAATGAAAGCCCATATTGAAGTGACATCTTAGCTCATGTCTGGCGCCAATGCACTTATTTCGAGATCCGATGTTCAGTAAATCTGAAAATACAAATAATAGTTTATGTATAGAATAATCATATCAACCATACAATCTCTATATAGAATAATAATGCACTGTACTTTTGATTTTTGCAAAATTACACCAAATATCTGCAAATCAAAATGTTTACACCAAAGTACAGTGCATTATTACACCAAGTATTTGCAAAACAACCATATAAAGGTTTTATTGGAAATCTCTAATATACATTTCAATCAAAAATTATCATATCCAAAAACCTAAAAAGCTAAAACACAAATTAGATACAGAGTTTACCTAAGAGATCCAAGATTCTGAACCTAATAAACCAACCTGCTGCTAGCAGAAAGAGAGGGATAATACACATCTCAACAAAATTATACCAGTATAGATATCCATGTTGGCCAATCTTACTCATTTTTTGCCAGCATGGATCAAAATGCAAGTACTGATTACTGCATTATAGAAAGTGCTAGGTTTGTGAATAAATCCATTTGTCAAAGAGTTACAGATGTTGCCATCTCAAATTCCAGAGGAAGGGTTGCAGGCCATTATATATGCATATATATACCATTATATATACTGTATATATAGTATATATATGCAGTATATATACTGGTATGCTACTCTGCAGTACACTGCATATATATATATATATATATATATATATATATATATATATATATACACGGTCGATTCCTACGACTCACATTAGTCCCGTGCGAGATGTTCGTGACTCTTACGGGACCGTTTTGTGTTCGTTTTGTGTTTTCACCATTCGATGGAATATTTTTATGGTTCAGTCAAACTTTTTACAAATTTACGTCGTACACTCAAACCGGGAGCCCCGTGACTACGCGATCTGTTCCTATGAGTCGCATTGGTCCCGTGCGAGGTGTTCGTGACTCTTACGAGACCATTTTGTGTTTGTTTTAAGTTTTCACCCTTCGATGGCATGTTTTAATGCTTAATTCTAACTTTTTGCAAATTTATGTTGTACACTCTAACCGGGAGCCCCGTGACTACACGGTCAGTTCCTACGACTTACATTGGTCCCGTGCGAGATGTTCGTGACTCTTGCGGGATCGTTTTGTGGGTGTTTTACGTTTTCACCCTTCGATGGCATCTTTTTTATTCTCAAGTCTAACTATTTGTAAATTTACGTCGTACACTCAAACCGGGATCCCTGTGACTACCCATTCGGTTCCTACTATTAACATTGGTCCCGTGCGCGGTGTTCGTGACTCTTACGGGACTGTTTTGTGGCTTTTTTACGTTTTCACCCTTCGATGGCATGCTTTTATGCTTAAGTCAATTTTTTTGCAAATTTATGTCGTACACTCCAACCGGGAGCGCCATGACTACGCGGTCGGTTCCTATGAGTTACATTAGTCCCGTGCGAGGTGTTCGTGACTCTTACGGGACCGTTTTAAGGTTGTTTTACGTTTTCACCCTTCGATGGCATGCAAGTCTAACTGTTTACAAATTTACGTCGTATACTCAAATCGGGAGCCCCGTGACTATGTCGTCTCCTACAAGTCACATTGGTCTCGTGCGAGGTGTTCGTGACTCTTACCGGACCGTTTAGTGGCTATTTTAGGTTTTCACCCTTCGATGGCATGTTTTTATGCTCAAGTCTAATTTTTTGCAAATTTGCATCGTACACTCAACCCGGAAGCCCCGTTACTATGCGGTCGGTTCCTACGAGTCACATTGGTCCCGTGCGAGGTGTTCGTGACTCTTACGGGACCGTTTTGTGCTTGTTGTACATTTTCACCCTTCGAAGGCATGTTTTTATGCTCAAGTCTATTTTTTTTTGAAAATTTACGTCGTACACTCTAACCGGGAGCCCCGTGACTACGCGGTCGGTTTCTATGAGTTACATTAATCCCGTGCGAGGTGTTCGTGACTCTTACCGGACCATTTTATGGCTATTTTACGTTTTCACCCTTCGATGGCATGTTTTTATGCTTAAGTCTAACTTTTTGCAAATTTACATCATACACTCAAACCGGGAGCCCCGAGACTACGCGATCGGTTCCTATGAGTCACATTAGTCCCGTACGAGGGGTTCGTGACTCTTACGGGACCGTTTTAAGGATGTTTTACATTTTCACCCTTCGATGGCATGTTTTTATGCTTAAGTTTATTTTTTTACAAATTTATGTCCTACACTCAAACCGGGAGCCCCGTGACTACGCGGTCGGTTCTTACGAGTCACATTAGTCCCGTGCGAGGGGTTCGTGACTCTTACGGGACCGTTTTAAGACTATTTTACGTTTTCACCCTTCGATGTCATGTTTTTATGCTTAAGTTTATTTTTTTACAAATTTACATCGTACACTCAAACCGGGAGCCCCGTGATTACGCGGTCGGTTCTTACGAGTCACATTAGTCCCGTGCGAGGGGTTCGTGACTCTTACGAGACAGTTTTAAGACTGTTTTATATTTTCACCCTTCGATTGCATGTTTTTATGCTTAAGTTTATTTTTTTGCAAATTTACGCCGTACACTCAAACCGGGAGCCCCGTGACTACGTGGTCGATTCCTACGAGTTACATGGGTCCCGTGTGAGGTGTTCGTGACTCTTACGGGACCGTTTTGTGTTTATTTTACATTTTCAACCTTCGATGGCATCTTTTTATGCTCAGGTCGAACTTTGTGCAAATTTAGAAAGTATTCTCAAACCGGGAGCCCCGTGAATACGCGGTCGGTTCCTATGAGTCGCATTGGTCCCGTGCGAAGTTTCGTGACTCTTACGGGACCTTTTTTTTGGCTGTTTTAACATTTTCACCCTTCGATTGCAAGTTTTTATGCTCAAGTCTAAATTTTTTGCAAATTTACGTCGTACACTCTAACCGGGAGCCCCGTGACTACACGGTCGATTCCTACGAGTCAGATTGGTCCCGTGCAAGGTGTTCGTGACTCTTACCAGACCGTTTTGTGATTGTTTTACGTTTTCACCCTTCGATGGCATATTTTTTTCTCTCAAGTCTAACTATTTGCAAAAATTACCCTTCGACGTCATGTTTTTAAGTCTAAGTCTAAAAATACGCAAATTACCGTCGTATTCTCAAACCGAGAGACCCACGGCTACGGGGTCAGTTCCTACGAGTTACGTTGGTCCTGTGGGAGGTGTTGGTGCCACCCACGGTGCCGTTCTGGGGCCGTTTCGAGTTTTCACCTTCTAACGCCACGTTTTTAAGCCTGAGTCTAGAAATACGCAAATTACCGTCGTATTCTCAAATCGGGAGACCCGCGGTTGTGGGGTCAGTTCCTACGAGTTACATTGGTCCCGTGGGAGGTGTTGGTGCCACCCACGGGGCTGTTTCGAGTTTTCACCTTCTAACGCCATGTTTTTAAGCCTAAGTCTAGTAATACGCAAATTACCGTCGTATTCTCAAACCGGGAGACCCGCGACTGCGGGGTTAGTTCCTACGAGTTACGTTGGTCCCGTGGGAGGTGTTGGTTCTACCCACGGGAACGTTCGGGGGCTGTTTCGAGTTTTCACCCGCGGTTATGGATGGTTGATTGATTTAGAGCCTTAATTATTGCAGATGGTTAGGATATTGGATAATCTCGAAAACGTTTAGGATTTCAAACCCATTGCAAACTTGACATAATTGTTTGGTTTTATTTTCCAGGTATTTCGATTCAGTGACAAATAATTACTTTTCATTACTTTAAATAAGCGTACCCTCAGTGCTTATTGGTAGGAGGGATATTATGTACCCACGGAGGCAAATGTGGAGGATAAAGTCCCCGGTCAATGTGGATTTCTTTGTCACAACAATGGTGCAATTTCGGACAGTTTAAATAGAGGTAGGCACATTATAAATATTTATTAAATCTATACAACAAGGATGGTCTACTGATAACGTGGATTGGATACACAACCTATCTGTTAACATTGACCAAGAGCAAGAGGTGGACGTGAATGATGACCTGGCACGCGAACTTGCGTTCTATACGCAGGCAAACCTTCATCAAAAGTCGATTGTAAGTGGCATCTGCATATATATGCAGCAGTTGCATATATATGCAGATGCAACTGCATATATATGCAACACTGCCCCGCCCCCTGCCCCGTCGCCTCCCCCCCTTTCCCACTCACACACGCACACACGCGCACACAAACACACACACAAACATGTATACACTGGCATATCTGTTAAGTTTTTGGATTGGGGGTTTCACGTTGCTGCCAAAAACGAGGTATACCTCACCAATTTGTTTTAATATATTTTTGTTGAATCTTTTGTTTCAGCAAGTATGATTTATCACTGTGAAGCTTCTCATCACTGTTGTAATGGATGGCTTGATAAGTAGGATGCACTGAGCATATGGTATGTTTTATTTCTAAATCTCTCATTTAGTTTCATATTAATAATTATATAATTCTGATATGTTATTTCTCTTTCAGGTGACAATTATTTAAAGTCCTATGTGATACCGGAACTAGAGGCAACCGTAACGGATCAGATGACTGAATATGAGTGTCAGGAGGTTTGTTTTGTATATCCCACTCTTGGATTCACCCTAGATCAGGTATACTTTATATTTTATTTTAGATTTTATCACCAATATGCACACAGTCACACGCACACACGCACACACTCTCACTACATATATGCATATGCATATATGAAGATTGCATATATGCATATGCATATATGAAGATTGCATATATGCATACATGCCCCGTCCCCTCCCCCCTTCCCCACTCACACACACACACACACATAAACACACACACACACACGCACACACGCTCCCCCTACCCGTCCCCTCCCCCTTCCCCACTCGCACACACGCACACACACAAACATGCACACACGCACACACGCGCCCCCTGCCCATCCCCTCCCCCCTTTCCCACTCACACACACACGCGCATACACACAAACATGCACACATGCACACACACAAGCCGGGAACGCCGTGACTACACGGTCGGTTCCTACGACTTACATTGGTCCCGTGCGAGATGTTCGTGACTCTTGCGGGACCGTTTTGTGGGTGTTTTACGTTTTCACCCTTCGATGGCATCTTTTTTATTTTCAAGTCTAACTTTTTGCAAATTTACGCCGTATACTCAAACCAGGATCCTTGTGACTACCCGTTTGGTTCCTACTATTAACATTGGTCCCGTACGAGGTGTTCGTGACTCTGACGGTACCATTTCGTGGCTTTTTTACGTTTTCACCCTTCTAAGGCATGATTTTATGCTTTAGTCTATTTTTTTGCAAATTTATGTCGTACACTCGAACCGGGAGCGCCGTGACTACGCGGTCGGTTCCTACGAGTTACATTGGTCCCGTGCGAGGTGTTCGTGACTCTTACGGGACCATTTTAAGGTTGTTTTACGTTTTCACCCTTCGATGGCATGCAAGTCTAACTTTTTGCTAATTTACGTCGTACACTCAACCCGAAAGCCCCGTTACTACGCGGTCGATTCCTACGAGTCACATTGGTCCCGTGCGAGGTGTTCGTGACTCTTACGGGACCGTTTTGTGCTTGTTGTACGTTTTCACCCTTCGATGGCTTGTTTTTATGCTCAAGTCTATTTTTTTGCAAATTTACATCATACACTCTAACCGGGAGCCCCGTGACTACGCGGTCGGTTTCTATGAGTTACATTAATCCCGTGCGAGGTGTTCGTGACTCTTACCGGACCATTTTATGGCTATTTTACGTTTTCACCCTTCGATGGCATGTTTTTATGCTTAAGCCTAACTTTTTGCAAATTTACGTCATACACTCAAACCGGGAGCCCCGAGACTACGCGATCGGTTCCTATGAGTCACATTAGTCCCTTACGAGGGGTTCGTGACTCTTACGGGACTGTTTTAAGGCTGTTTTACGTTTTCACCCTTCGATGGCATGTTTTTATGCTTAAGTTTATTTTTTTGCAAATTTCCGTCATACACTCAAATCGGGAGCGCCGGGACTACACGGTCAGTTCCTGCGATTTACATTTGTCCTGTGCGAGGTGTTCGTGACTCTTACGGGATTGTTTTGTGGCTATTTTACATTTTCACCATTGGATGGCATGTTTTTATGCTTAAGTCTTTTTTTTTTGCAAATTTACGTCGTACAATCAAACTGGGAGCGCCTTAAACCTAGAAAGTGGCAATCCGTTTGATAATGACTTCTTTTTCTAGTGTTCACCCTAACTATTCTTTGTTCAAAATTTATGTTCTCCCCCCCCACCCACTGGAAGTGATAAGAAACAAATGAGCCAACAATACCTAAGCTATAGGGGGCACAAAAAACTTAAAATTACGGGGTTTAGACATAAATAGGATCCAAACCCAAACTAATTAAAAAATTGAATCAATGCATATTAACCTTAAAATAAAGTTCATCATAGGTCTATCCATTACCTGGATATTTTGTTACACCCAACGCCAATCAGAACCTTCTCTATGCCAGCTGCGATGCAATTTCAGATTATGTTTGATAGTAATTCGACCCCAGCATCGATGTATCATATGACAGTGAAAAAATAATGAATTTTTTGCAAACAGTTATGTTCAATTAAAAAAATGGTAGAACCAAAAAATCAAATTCAAAACCAAAGGAAGAAAACTAGGGCTAGTTCTTTCGTCACTCACTGTCCCTACGAGTTACATTGGTCCTGTGGGAGGTGTTGGTACCACCCACGGGGCCTCACGGGGCCGTTCGGGGGCTGTTTCGGGTTTTCGCCCTCTAAAGCCAAACGATAGAGACAAATAAATGAAAACATATCTATTCTAAACAAAAGAACCGATAAATCACCTAACATTTGCACAAATAGCGGGACATTACACTTAAAAGTAGATGAAATTCATAAATTAATGTAAAGTGCTAATACAATGTCAATATCATAATAGGATACAAATAAGATTGATGAGGATAAAATAATATTTTGATACTCAATCTTCCTCTAAATCAACTAAAAGATCCTTCAAATTAGGGTTGTCATCAAGAGCTGACTGGAACTCTTTTGGAGCCTTTAATGCATCTACTTCAGTAGTCATACCCTTTGGTACATGCACAACAATAGACCAATTGCCATCTTTTATGCACTTCGAGTAGAATACCTTCTTTACATTCTGAAAGGCACAAATAAAAGGCTCATCGACTATGCGGTCTTTAGTATCCAGCTTTGATAAATCTACCATAATAAGTTTGGAGTCGGGATCAAATTTGCAAGCATTCGTTGTATCCTCCACCTTTACCCAATCACAATAGAATATGGTTTCTGTGAAATCCAAGTAATCAAGTTCTAAGATTTGTTGAATTATCCCATAATAGGTTAGCACCGTATTCTTTGGATTTTTATCACTTTTGCTAGCGATACTGGTGGTCAAGGCGGAAATTGATATTCCACTATTTTGCGTCAAAAGATTTTCCTCATATGGATATGAAATGAAATCAAAACCGTTGGTGCGGAATTTCTTAAACTCTTTTGCACGAAAACTAGGACCTTTTGCTAGACGTGCAAGTCTGGAAGAGACATCACCTATTTTTAGAAGCTACATTTATTAATGAATTTGTATTAGGGCATGTTTTTACGACACATGAATAAATAACCGCACACATAAGATGTGAAAAGTACCTTTTTTGTTACCCATGCCACTACACCAAATCTGCCCATTTATCAAGGTCATTGACCTTGACAAATCCACCTTGTCAAGGTCAATGACCGTGACATTTCGAGGCGAGAAAACTTTTTTTGTCACGGTCATTGACCTTGACACAAAACTCGGGTTTTGTGTCACGGTCGTGTCGCGGTCAATGACCGTGACACGTTTGTCACGGTTTATAACCGTGACTAAACTGTGACCATTTTTAAAAAAATTGTCACGGTCAATGACCGTGACACGTCCGTGACAATTTTGTCACGGGCGTGTCACGATCATTGACCGTGACAATTATGGGCAGAATTTAAAAAAAATCTGCTGGGCAGTATGGCCACCGCCACTGCCCAGCAGTATATTTGTACCTGTTATAGCAACGTTGTACCTGTTCCAAACATCATATATCCAACACAAACTAAAGATAATGCAAATATATATTCATGACGATATAATCCAAATATTCAAAGTAAAAATAATATATATGACGATATAATCCAAATATAATTAAAATGGACAAACTTAAAAATAATGTTACTACATGTCTTGGATAAAACTGAGGAGGTGAGTAGGCCACACGGCATACGAATTGACGCACCCACTAATATACGTCGTGCCGCATTGTTCGCGCAACCACAATAGGGAGTTCTCCTTCCCGGGTATGACATGCGTGACGAGCACCCTGGACTCCATCTCTTGAAGCACACGTCCATGGACTATTCCACCCTCGACGATATTCGGGTCCCTCAACCCCCGCCCTATCCGCTGGCCATCCAATACGTTCAATATGAACACGCTCGGCCAACCAATTGTCGACAATGGTCTGTTGGAGGGCGTCAAATACGGAAGTGGATCGTTGAAGTACGAACGTGTCGGTGATGAAGCAGCGAGGTCCACATCCTCGTCATCCTGCGCCTCGTCCTCCCGCACCTCCTCCTCCACCGTCTTCTCCTTATCCTTCCCTTTCCCTTTCCCTTTACGGTCTCCACCCAACGTACGCTTCATGAATGCGTACATATCTTGGACCGTCGCCTCCAAACGGGACAGCTTCGCGTCATGTGAATCCACCGTTCGAGCCAACCCGGTGTCGCTCATCTCCAATCCGATGATCCTAGATTTGGCCACCCACGAGCTCAATCCCCTTGTCCTCCCCTTGCGATCAGAGCCAAGCACTTGGCTGAGTGCGTCTGTGGACAAAGATGCCTTGTCGGCATCAGACTGCGACTCATGCACTTTTTTAAAATAAGTAAACTAAAAAATTATAACGTAATTAACAATAATTAAACTGTCGAATTACTTACAATCGTGGTCGCGACGCTCGGGGAAACCTCCTTGTCCTTCCCCTTCTTCTTCCGAAGAGCCAAATAAGTATCGAGCCTATGTGGCTTACCCCCTGGCCCACTCCCTACCCCCTGAAATAAAATAAAGTAAAGTAAAATTAGTATCGGACGCGCAAAGTAAAATAATATCCAATAATATATTTGTGTAGTTATAGATAAATTAAATCTTACCTTCATCCTATGCTCCACCTCAGCGTAAGAGGTCAGGCCGGAGTAGTGCACGTCCGTCTTTTTAGCCCGATTTTCCCTCCTCGATTGGCGAGATGCCAATTGTCGATCCTCGATCTCATTTTCAATGAACTTTTGTCATTGTGCCAATGAGATCGGCTCCTTGGGCGGGACGGATCCGCGCCATTGTAAAATGGACTCTCGTGTTTTTACAAAGTACCGTGTCATCATATTTTTTTTCCACATCTTGTGTTGCTCCCTCAAATGCTCCAAGACGGAATCACGTAGCTTTGGATCCAAGTTGAATTGTTCCTGTCCAACAAATACAATGTTAGTTGCGAATAAATATAAATATAAATTGAAATTGAAATTGAAATTGAAATTGAAATATTCATATAAATAATACCTGTAGTGCCGCCCCAACAGCTAACTTGAGCTCATATGGCACCTCCTTCCAACTCATAAACCCCGGGCCGATGACCGTCTTTAGCAGCTCGAGGGATCTCGCTAATAGCTCCGACTTGTTTTCGACGGTAATCCCAAATTTTCCATATTTGGGGAGCCTAGGGGAGGAGGAGCCCTCGTCGCCTCCGCTACCACCGAACCCAGACGACATCATCATGAACAACATCATCATCTTCGCCTTAACATCTGAAGGAGACATTTTTGCTGTAAAAAAAATGTTATTAGTACAGATAAAAAAAATGTTAATAGTACACATTTCGTTTTACCTAATTGAATTTATTATTTTGTTGTAAATTTATTATAAATCTTTACTTTAATTAAATTTAGAGGTGGTAATTTAAGTGTGTTATACAAGAACTTATACAAAACCATATATAATTATGAAAATATATTTGTCACTTTTTTTACACGATAAGAAATTAAATATGATTATTTGTGTCAGATATAAGTAAAATTGGAGTTTATTATTTGTGTTTTTTGATCATGTCAATTTTTTTTGTTCGTAAAAAAGGATCAACCTTAATTCACTAATTGATGTCTACACCCCCACCCCCACCCCCTGCCCCTCTCCCCCCGCCACACCCACCCCCTCCCGATGTTTATTATCCAATTATTATCCAACTATTATCAATTATATATAAAATTGATGTCTACACACACGCACACCTACGCACCTACTCGCAGAAACGAAGCTATATTGTGGCCAAAGAGGGCCATGGCCCCCCTTTAGAATTACAAAGCCTTGATAGGTTTGATGGCTCCTAATAGTTAACAAGTTACATTTTATAACTTAAAATATTATGGCAAGTTGAATGATGGTGTGCTAACCCTAAAAAAAGTTTGATTATATATACATGTGTGCAACATATATATATATATATATATATATATGTTATATATATGTATATGAGGTGTTTTAAGCAATTTTAATTTTACTGTTTATGTTTTATGAATTTATATACCACGGGTAAATTATTTCAATAACTTATTATTTTGTTGTAAATTTATTATAAATCTTTACTCTAATTAAATTTAGAGGTGGTAATTTAAGTGTGTTATACAAGAACTTATACAAAACCATATATAATTATGAAAATATATTTGTCACTTTTTCTACACGGTAAGCAATTAAATATGATTATTTGTGTCATATATAAGTAAAATCGGAGTTTACTTATCATATATTAAATTCAATTCATCATATATTACTGAAATCGAGATAAAACCCTAAGCCAAAATTAGTCAACACCCACCCCCTGCCCCCCTCCACCACCCCCTCCCCCACCACACACACACACACACCCCACCCCACCCCACCCCCTCCCCCCCCTCCCCCACCCCTCCCCCACCACACACCACCACCACCACACACACACACCCCACCTCACCCCACCCCCTGCCCCCTCCACCACCCCCTCCCCCACCACACACCACCACACACACACACACACACCCCACCCCCTGCCGCCTCCACCACCGCCCTGCCCCCACAGTGCCCCACCCCACCCCGCCCCACCCCCTACCCCGACTCTGCCCCACCCCGCCCCACCCCCTACCCCCACCCTGCCCCACCCCCACACACGCACACACATATATATACACATACACACATAAATATACACACAAATATATATATATAAATGGAAGAGAGAGAGAGAGAAAATCGACCTGAAAGTAGAGAGAGAGAGAGAGCAGCGTCGAGAGAGAGAGAGAGAGGGAGGGAACGACGCGGGAGGGAAAAAAGAAGTTGAAAGGGTTTTTGCTGTTAACATTGTCACGGTCGTGTCACGGTCATTGACCCTGACAAGTATTTAAAGAATTGTCACGGTCAATGACCGTGACAAGTCCGTGACAAGTAAATTTGTCACGGCCTTGTCACGGTCATTGACCGTGACAATTAGTTATCACGGTCGTGTCAAGGTCAATGACCGTGACATAAAACGCGTGTTTTTTGTCACGGTCAATGACCTTGACAAGGCTGGCCGGCTGAAAGGTGACAATTTGCCCATTTTGGTGTAGTGTGCCCTAAAGTCAGTTGTCGTCCAATTTCTCCTTTGATTTTGGATAATTTTGTTATCGTACTTCCTACCGAAAATTATAGAGTTTAGATCATAAAATAAAAAATACATATAATCAAAGAAGAAGAATTCAGTAGATACTCACTCTCTCCAGTCTTGGACTTCATCTTGCGATTCGAAGACATGACGAGTTGCTTGCTCGTATTGTAGGTTTGTGAGTTTCACCTCTTTAGGGTTCCCAAACGATAATTCATCCTCAAACTCGTCAGGTTCCTCTATCACTCGTTCTCCACGAGGATTAAACCTCCTCACCTCTTGTTCTGGCATATGTTCCCTAGCGTATAGTGATGATTCCACCATTACGTATTCTTCAGCAATTGACCCTCCAATATACCGTGTATTCTTTACATAATCTTTGAAGGTTTTAATCAAGCGCTCAAAAGGATACATCCAACGATACCTCATGGGACCACATAATAAGGCTTCATCGCATAAATGCACAAGCATGTGGATACTGATATCGAAGAATGACGGAGGGAAATATTTCTCTAATACTCAAACTGCCTTAGCTAAAGTTGATTTCGCAGCTTTAATGTGCCTTCTATTTACCACTTTTGCACAAAGTAGGGTAAAACACAAACTGATTTGCATAATTGCCCGACGGAGATCTTTGTGTTCAGAGAAGCAATGTTGAAATAACAACGGGATTAATTGGATGATTACGTGCCAATCGTGAGACTTGCCCTATTTCAAGTCATTTGCTTGGTAGCTTACTACCCTACGTAAATTACCAGAATAACAGGTTGGTGTCTTCAAGTTGAACAACGTGTCTAAGAGGATCTTCTTCTCACTAGTAGTCAAAGTGAAAGCAGTCCGGGGGATAGAAATTCTTCCTATCGTTAGATCATTTTTTAACCACAGTCTCTTCTTTATTTTCATATCCTGTAGATCTCGGAGGGCACTCTCTCCATCTTTGGAATGAGATCCACCCAGACATGTTCCTTTCAAATGTTTTGCAGCATTCTTCTCTGTGTGCATCACATCAATTATATGCCTTACACGATGATCTTTCCAATACGGTAAATAAAAAAATATTGATCGCCTGGACCATGGCTTCGCTTTACTAGGGTCATTCGGATCCTCCCTAGCTTTACCCTTTAGGTTTACAAACTGGGGGTGTTTGCCTACGTACCTATTCCCCGCAGTCACAGTCGCAGCCATCGCCTTCTCCTCAATTTGCTGACCAGAAAGTCGAATAGGTTCCGTTCTTCGCTCATGACCGACATGCAAAAAGTTAGACTTGTCATTCCTAAAAGGGTGACTGGTCGGCAGAAATCTTCGATGACCCGTGTAACTCAACTTACCACTATGTTTTAACCAACAGGCTTCAGTTTCCTCCCCACATATGGGACATCCATAATAACCATGAACATTACAACCGGACAAGGTCCCGTATGCAGGAAGATCGTGGATCGCCCACATAACCATTGCTTTAAGTGTGAACTCTTCACCCTTATGAGAATCGAACGCCGCCACGCCTCTATCCCACAACTCTTTAAGTTCTTCGATTAATGGTGCTAAGAATATATCAATATCATCACTGGGAGCCTTCGACCCGGGTATCAACATATATAACAATGTGAACTCCTTTCTCATGCATAATGTCGGAGGAAGACTTAAAGGCACCATAAGAACTGGCCAGTAACTCTGACTAGTACTTAAATTATCGAAAGGGTTAAACCCATCGGTTGAGATTGCAAGACGAACGTTGCGCGGTTCTTTTGCAAATTCACGGTGTTGTGCATTTGAAATTTTCTAGATGAGTGAATCAACTGGATGATGCATCAAATTCCCACCCACCTCGCATCGAGCATGCCATGTCATGGCCTCCGCTATCCACGGTACAGTAAAAAAAAGTTTTAACCGTGGCCCAAGTGGAAAATACTTTACAACCTTTTGTGGGACTTGCGAGCACTTGCGATTTTTTGCATGTTTGCCATTTCCATTCTCACAAACCATATATCTAGGCTCACTGCATACAGGACATTCATCCTTCTCTTCGTGCTCATTTCGGTACAATATGCAATCATACTTGCAAGCATGAATATATTTGTATTTCAAACCTAAACCCTTCAAACTCTTCTTCATGGTAGGATAATTGTCAGGTAACATGTTCTCTTTTGGGAGAATTTCTTTAACCCACTTAAGAATTCCGGTTACGCTATTTCCAGACAAACCAAATTGACTCTTCAAATTATGCAAACCAATCATTGCATATAATACCGAGTGATCTTCATCGAAATCTTTATACAACGGTCTAGCCATATCGGCTTTCAACCGTATGTATTCCCGATCTCCTAGTAGTTCAGCATCAATTTGTTCATTTACTTGGTCATAATGCGCATTATTTGTATCCATAGGTTGGTGGTTTTGTTGGTTGTGGAGTCCGTAAGCATCATCAATTAAGTCGGTCAATGGACGATGTGTTGGTGAATCATGTACCACTTATACTCCTTGAGGTTCCGTTACACGGTCGGCTCCCGGTAATTCTTCTGGAACATAAGGTACCACTTTTTCACCATGGTATGTCCATATTATATAGTCTTGACAGATTCCCCACTTTAGTAAATGCAACTCAACAATTTCCAATGACTTATATTTTCCGTTAATACAATGAGTGCACGGACACCGAATCTTCTCACTTTTAAGATTTTTGGAAGCGTATTTAACAAATTCATAAACTCCCTTTACATGATTAATTGATATCCGGTTAGTCTCTCCCATCCACTCTTTGTATTGTGGGAAATCCATGTAATAATCTTCAAATTTCAGTCCTGTGGTAATAGGTTAAAAAATATTATTACAACTAAAACAAAAAGAATATTCTTACGACTGAAACAAAAAAATATCATTCCAAACGAAACAAAACCAATATTCTTACAACTGAAACAAAAAAAATATCATTCCAACTGAAGCAAAACCAATATTATTACAACTAAAACAAAAAAAACTATTACAACTGAAACGAAAGAAAATATTATTAAATCTTGGCCAACAGATAAAGTGGCCAAGTAATAAAAATTTTTGTATAATTCCTCAATTCCATCCCATCCCTGCTGTTAACGTACACAGGTACATCTCTGTAGCCATTGTATATTTCATCGACCATTATTTTAGCCTCACCCTTCTCCAAAGGTCGGTGATGTACTAGAGTTCCAGGAACCTTGGAGATGAGTATGCACACACCAACAAACGTTGAATTGCTCATGTCCTTGATATAGTACTCTTCGCCATAGTCACCGTGAGTTATTGACGATGATCTGAGCCCCGTGATTGGCGGAGGTGCAGGGGAGGGGAATGTTGGAGGATGAGACATTTGAGAGGGGAATGTTGGAGGGGAAGGATGTGTGAAACCTTGAGTAGGAGTAGGGTAAGGGTAACCTTGAGGAGGCATTGGGGGCCTATAACTTTCCCAAAGATTCACAAGTTTCCCAATTTGATTTGTCAATAATACCAGGGAATTTTTAATCTCATGGACATCCCCATCGGTCTTCAACTGGTGCTCCTTTTGGGATGAGATACAATTCTTGACCGAAGAAATCTCGTCCACAAGAGGTGCAATGTGTTGAAGTTTTGTTTTTGGCATATGTGAGCCAACACCTCTCGGCCTCCCCTTTTTGTCCTTTCCAAAGGTCTTAGTCAGGGAATCATTTTCAAGGTCAAAGTCATCAGTAGGGCTCGAATCTGATTGACTATTGATGGCCTCTATTGATTTCAGTATCTTAGCCAAGTGCAATGGGAATTTATTATCTTTGTCTAGTCGATCATGAAGGAATAAGTTGGACCGATTTGGGTTTTTACCGGCATCTGGACCATCTTTTATCCTACTCTCCCATTCATTTTTCAAATCCTCATATGATTTGGATCCCAGCCTATGGATATCAATTTTTTGTGCCTTTTTTTTTTGTTTTGCTCCCTCTGAAATTTTTTTTCCTTCGCCTCATTATCCAAAAACTTATTCCACTGATCCACCAGTATTTCAACATTAGGAGGCACTTTCTCTTTCAAAGCCAAAATATCTGAGCTCGCTGCCTCTTTCGGGAAATGTTTCTCCCGAAGGTTTCTCCTGTATGTCCTCAATCCTTCAGCAACCCGAGATAGAACCTTATTCTTGGAACGATCAGGAAATGAGAAATGCTTGCAAAGTTGGTCATGTATGTCATCTTTGACAGCTTGATCAACAAGGTTCCAATTGTCTGGTCCACCGACTCCCACGTTCATTTTTCCCAGCGACAAACACCGGGCTTTAAAGTTCAGCACGTCATTCCTATCACCCGTCGGTTTATTCCCGAGAAGGGAGAAGCCAATAGGCTTCTTTTCATTTGAGCGGGTGGCATCATGAGTGTTGGATGGGGGCGTTAAAGAAACGGGAGTGCTGGATTGGGGTGTGGGAGCACTTGGAGTTGGACTTGGTGAGGAGTGAACCATTGGTGGAGTTGTGAATTTCTCAGCCATTGGTGTTGAGAATTCGGGTTCTGCATGAGATGGTGAACCTCGTTGTGGTGTCACATCGGCACTTGGTACCCTTGGAATGTTTCCTCTCGACATTATCTACAAAAATTAAAAAATATAAGTGACTAAATAATTATAGTAATATGCAATTATAACTAATTAATCAAGCTTAATTAGTTATATATATATATATATATATATATATATATATATATATATATAGATAGATAGATACCTTTTCAAAGTAAGACTTTAGAATAAGTTCAATGTGTCCGATCTCCATCCATTCAGTATTAGTTTTTAAGAACCTATGAATTTTTGCACGTGGCCATCTAGAAGGAAGGGTATCTATGATTGATGTGTAGATGTCAGTGACATGAACTCGGAATCCCCTATTTCTCAACTTGTTGGCAAGATTCAATTTTACGTGCATGTGGCGCGAGACATCACAGTCTATGTCAATGCTCTCTGTACGCAGTTGTATCCATAACGGGTGGATTTTTTTTCCACCTTCTCCAACAACGTAACCAAGGTCAGGGCTATGTCGGGATTATGTGTGTGAAATATATTTTGTATAACGTCATCCCAGTTTTCTGGTTGACAAAATAGAATACGATCGAACAAGTAATCTTGCTGGATATTAAATCCATGATTTACAAGGTAGTTAAATTGTTCGATCTTTTTATTTCCGTACCTATAAATAGGAGTACCCTCTATATGACGCACGCTAATAAAAGAGTTATGTGTGCGGTCTAATTGCAACCTCTCCCACTCTTGTTGATAGTAATTATCACCGTGCCTCATTTTTCCTGAGAAAAGTATACGAGGGCATGAATACGAGTTCTGCTATTAAGGTTTAGGTTTGAAAGTTAATCTAGGGTTTATTGGCAGAATTTATACATACACACATACAATCTACGGTTTATTGACATAATTTATACATACACACATACTATTTAGGGTTTACTAAACCGTAATATTTTTTTGCCATAAATCTATACATACACACACATAACAATGTATACATACACACACATATAATCTATACATACACACATACAATATAGGGTTTATTGATAAAAAAACAATTTATTTGTTCATAGTTACACACATAAACATACATATACACATAAATCTATACACAATTTATTTGTTGGCCCAAGTCCGCGACCCACTGGGTATGACAAAAAATGCACATTAATCGCAAGATATGTGGTATACTTTTTCATAGGCAAATCAAGAGCACATCCAAAAAATTTAATAACATGTACATTTATCGACACTAGTATCAATTCAATAAATTCAACATAGTATCCAAAACCAAGCCAACAATATCTCACTATAGTAATGTGCACACGTGTTTTCGACTTGTATGTCAAAAAAATTATTTAATTATATTTTCTCAAAAAAAAAACAAGACAAGCATATTTTGTCAAAAAAATACACACATATACAATCTAGGGTTTATTGACATAATCTATACATACACACACATACAATCTAGGTTTATTGACATAATCTATACATACACACACATACTATTTAAGGTTTACTAAACCCTAATATTTTTTTTGACATAAATCTATACATACACATACATACAATCTATGAATACACACATTTACAATCTATACATACACACATACAAACATAAATCTACACATACATACACAAAAATTAGGGCTTCAGATAGAAATCACGAAATCCAAATGAATCAATACACACCAACTGAAATCGATTAGCCAAATGCAAATCCAACTGAAATCCAACCGAAATCGTAGGAGCTCGAAATCGCACGAACCCTAACAGTAAACGAAGTCGCACGTAATAAATGAGAAGCTGGTAATATTTCTTTTTAAGACCAGACTATGGTCACGACCTAGAGCCCTGACCCCATGTGCGCGACCCATTAATGAAGTTGAGGACACTGGCGATTTTGACCTGGTCACGGCCTAGAGCCATGACCCATGCATGCGACCCTTTTCCAATAGCCTTGGTGTTTGAATGACGTATGGTCATGGCCCATAGCCGTGACCAATACCAATAAATGGTCACGGCCCTCAGCCGTGACCCTTAATGTGTGTGTTTTCTGCTTCATCACGCCTTTGGTCACGGCCCAAGTCCGTGACCCATCCGCGACCAGTTTGGAGGGAATTTTGGTGCCAAGCTAGTCACGACCTGGTCACGGCTAAAGTTCGTGACCAACTTTGGAGGGAATTTTGGCACCAAACTGGTCACGACCTGATCACGGCCTAAGTCCGCGACCACCGTGGTCAGGGATTTAGTCCGTGACCACTTCCCGAGCATGGATAATTTGGTGTGGTAATAAAATTGGTCACGCCGAATATTGAGTGGGTCACGGCCCAAGTCCGCGATGAGCTGGTCGCGGATTTGGGCTTTGACCCACTGGGCATGACCATTCGTAGGATTTGGTATAGTGTTTAGCATTACATTATTTCATTCCCTATTAAATTGGCATCCCAAATTAATTCGATGAAATACCTGTTGGAGAAGCCTGCCTTGTCTAGTCAGATAGCTCGATGGTTGATGTTACTGGATGAATTCGATATCACATATGTTACTCAAAAGTCCATGAAAGGAAGAGACATTTTTTACTACCTTACTGACAATTCCAGGGAGATACGAGGTTTAGATTTTTGAATTTCGAGATAAATACATTGTCTACGCCTATCACAAAGAGCTCAGCTGGAAAATGTTTTTCGATGGAGATGCTAATAGGAAGGGATATGATATTTAGATACTCCTTATCGCTCCCGACGATTCTCATACTCCCATAACCATCAAATTAGACTTAGCTTCCACAAAAAAAATGAGAAAATATGAGGCATTTACCATAGGTATCAACATCTCCCTCGAGAAATGAATCAAGTGCATTGATGTCTATGGAGATTTATCTCTCATCGTGGGATAAATTCTCAAAAAATGGAAAGTCAAAGACAAAAAGATCCTATCCTTTCTTGCTCACCTCGAAGAGCATGCCTCGCAGTTTAAAAGTATCATCTCCCACTACCTTCCTCTCTGGAAAAAAGCCTAGACGACGCATTGGCAACCTTAGCCTCTATGGCCGACATGCCGGAGGAAATAGGAATGACCCCTTTTTAGTACAGAAACAAGCAATGGGCACTCACTGCTCCCACATTTATCTCGTAATGGAACAAGATCCAAACATAACGGGATTATGGTATTATAACATATGCCACCTCCTCAATCATGGCAGATATCCTCAGGATGCTGATAAGAAAGACTGTGCAACCCTTCCCAGGTTGGCTGCTCAGTACAATATATATGATATGGAACTCTTCAAAAGAAATTTTGATGGAACCCATTTGAATTTCATTGCATGGGTTGGGTCGAAGACGTGATGAAGAAAATGCACAGTGGGGAATTTGGACCCCACATGAATTATCATATGCTTACTAAGAAGATCATTCATCATGGATATTATTGGACCACCATGGTTCAAGACTGCACTGCGTATGTCAAAAGATGCCTCAAATGACAATAGTTTTATAACCTTCAGTACTTGCCTTCCTGAGATTTATTTAACATGACTTATCCCTAGCCCTTCTCCACTTGGAGCATAGACATCATGGTAAAGTCATTCGCAAGGCATCAAACATAAATCAATTTAACTTGGCCACCATTGATTGCTTCATGAAATGGGTTGAAGCCGAGTCATATGAAGTGTTGAATGCAATTAAAGTAGATAAGTTAATCAGGAAAAGCATCATCTACCACTATAGAGTTTCCCATGAGTTGTTGTCAAATAATGGGCTCCATTTTAAAGCTGAGGTCACATAACTAGTCAATGAGTATGGAATACAAAGGCACAAGTCATCTCCCTACCGACTGTAAACCAATGGGGTTGTCGAAGCTTCCAACAAAATCCTCACAACCATTATTAGAAAAATGACCAAAAGTTATAGATTTTAGGCAGAACGGATCCTATACGCCCTCTAGGGCTAGCATGCGTTCATCATAACTCCCACTGGGGTTCCCCCTACTCTCTGGTATATGGCATGGAGGCAGTCTTACCTTTCCAACTTGAGATACATACTCTGCGAGTTATGCTCAAAAGTCAGGTCAGTGAAGAAGATTGGCACCAAAGTCGCTATGATGAACTCGTACTCTTGGATGAATGAAGATTAAAAGCCTTATATCATATACAAGGGTACCATAACCATTGTGCAATCATTGAATAAAAAAGTTTAAGACCGCGGTATGTAAGAAGAAGATCTCGCCCTAAAAAAAATCATAAAACCATCTGTGATCCAAGAGGGAAGTTCAAGCCCAACTAGAGTGGGTCATACATTGTAAAGAAAATTCTAACAAGTGTGCCACTATGCTCACAAACCTCGATGGAGAAGAGATGGCGCCTCCGGTCAATCTGGATAGTCTTAAGAAAATTTTCCATTAGTCAAAACTCTCATCGCGCTACGACTCTCCACACTTCCCTTCCCGTCACACCCTATTTTTTGGTATGAATGCACAATCGAGTATATATAATGCAATGAATTAAAGTTAAGGCAGAAAATAGAACTTTATTCATTAAAACATCACACATAGTGTATTACCACTACAGGGGGAATTACATCTTATTGGCAACACGAAATATAAAGTAGATAATAGAAAAGTGCCACTACTTTCTCCCATCGGGTTTAGTGTCCGGCAAAACAGTTGCATTAGCATACATGTGACTAATGTGTGTTACACAAGGGGGAGAGAGACTATCGTCTTTTTCCCGAGCCATCTGGAGGAAAAAAGAATTAGCACAAATATACTAAGCTTACTTTACCAATTTTATAATAATAGTTTGTATAGATGGAAGGTGGAGTGTATAAAATTCAGATGTCTGCATACTTTAATAAGAAAGTTAAAGAGTTTAATACTGATAATCCCATACTTATCAAAATTTGAAGTGGGTATAAAATTAAACAAACCGTCAATAAAACCAAATACTAACTAATTCAAAACATGTGGAAAATAACTGGTTAGGCACAAAATTAAAGTGACACTCATATGTATGTAGCTAAACTCTGGCTCTCAATCATCTGAGACCATAGGACAAGTAGAAAATTTCATAGAATAACACGACAGTCTACTCCCTAGTTATTAGTGATGCTTTTAAAATAAATAATAATGCACAAAGGTGCAAGGTGAACTGAATCATTACATCGAATTGTTATGATATCAGTTATTAGATGAGAAGGGCTCAAATTGATCCAATGATCATAATTAAAAAAAAATTAATGAAATAGCAACATATGAGTATGGTAATATCTAGACATACATGGAATCAAATAGGGCTATCATGGAATGATATCAATAGCAGTTAAACAAATAGGCAAAATTTACTATTAAAGAGGTAAAAAGACATACTTAAATAGAGTTTTGAATGGCTTAAAAATCAAAAGAGGATATTGGGAGGAGATGGTACTTGAGTATCTTTATACAAATGTTTGTGTGAAGAAGTATTGTTGGAATTGAGATTGGTTTTAGCCCATTTATACGTAACACTGTGTATATTAAAGTTTAAAGGTTTAAATTGTAATTAATTTGAGACTTTAAAATCTTAGGCTTAGGTTCAAACTCGAAATTTGGTGTAGAAGACTTTTTGACTTAAAATACATCATAGTACTTATAGAAAAAGTCTGGATTGAAATTCATAACTTGAAAAAGTTAGGAGGGGTCAATTTGTAATTTAGGGAAAATATTTCAAGCCTGAAAACCCTAATTTTTCATAACTTTGGCTAGGTTTGACAAAAAACATCCTTACCTTATACCATTTTGACCTAAAAAATAAAATAAAAATATTAGATTTTTTTTTAGAATTTTTGGATTGGTTGCGCGAGCTCACGCGTCTGCTCAATGAATCTGGTTGAAAAGTTCTTCAACCTTTCAATAGTTGACCTAGAGTTTGAAAAACTTTGACTTGAGATATCTTGTGATTTTCTAAACCATTTGAGATGATTTATGAACAAACCCAACCTAATTTTTCACAAGGAATAAAAAAATATAAGTTTTATGGATTGAGGTTCTGTTTACATAGAGTTATTAAACTGTGTTTTTCCAAAATTTAGATTATATTTTTGAACCTTTACTGAATATGAAAAATGTTCTTACGAGTATGGTTGTGTTTATGCTATCCTAAGGAAGCATTTGGGTTCAGTTTGAAGGATTTTGATGGTCTCGTTGTGGAGAATTTGAAGTTTTTCATTTTCTGAAATAGAAAACACCTTTGAGCAATATAGGCTCAAAAGTTATGATTTTTCACAAACGAGCTATGCACTAGTGATCCAAAGCTCATAAGAAATCATTTCCTAACATCAAAACCGATTTACAATGAAGAAATCGTAATTCATCATTAAAGCTCAAGCTTTAATTGTGGTTTTTTCAACTTTCTTCAAACATGGATTGTTTTTCACGTAAACTTCCTACTGTTTTGATTGATATAGACATAATATCAACACAAAAAACCTTTGGTGTTGAAAGAATGGAATATAATGCATAAAATGCTGGGATACCTAGTTTGGAGGAAACTTTTGGGTTTTGTATAAACTAAAGTGGTGAGTTTTGGAGGTTCTATTTGCGAATAATTTATAAGGTAGAAGAAAGGGAGGTTATTGGTCTGGTTTGGAGGTGGATTCCTCCATGTTTCAAGAAGATGACTTTATAAAATCATGTTCGTCACATGTTTGCATGGACATACCATGTGATTTTGGACTAATTATCTTAGGTGGAGGCTGATGTGGGGAGGGGGAATGTGAAAATAAGTTTGGTTTTAGTTTTAGTCCTTAGTTGGAAGTATATACACTTATTTGGCTAAAAAAGTGTTACTTTTGTAAAATTTAGGAGCATTTTTATAATTTCAAATACATGTAAGGACTGAAAATGATATTTTTATTTAGTTGGGTTCTAAAGGTTTAATTTGATATAAGGTTTTGGTTAAGGGGTTTAGAATAGGCCAAGGGTTATTTTTGCAATACATAGAACTTCAAGGGTACTTGGGTCATTTACTAAAGTTTTAGGTTTTGTAGAGTAGTTTTATCCTTAGGATACTTTTGAATTTATACATTCTAGGAGGGGTAAAAGTGATAATTAGGGTATCTTGATTCAAAGTACGAATATTACAGTCTACCTACCAACAAAAAAATTCATCCTCGAATTTATCTTAGAAGAGATCAGGATACTGATCTGTCATAGCCTGTTCTAGTTCCCATATGGCTTCTTGCTGATTTTGATATTCCCAAAATACTTTAACTGAGGGAATTTCTTTATTTTTATAAGTTTTACTTGACGTTCCAAACTTTAATTATGGCATACTTCAAATTCACGATTAGATTGAACATAAATTTCTTGCCATGTAATAGTACGGGAGGGATCAGGAATATATTGACGCAACTGGGATATATGGAATACATTGTGAATGTTGAAATTCTAAGGGCCTTCAATGCTGATCTGCATAACTTTTTTGACGATCTTGGTCTGTTTTCAATCTCTTTCGAATCTGTTGTATTTTCTCAATGGGTTCTTAGTTTTTTTAGGACCAAATTTTTTACTACTTCCAGATTCTATCCAACATGTAAGTGAATGACAAGGTCTTCCATATAAACCTTCAAATGGGGCAGTTTTGATACCTGACTGATAACTATAGTTATAAGAAAACTCAACGAGGGGTAAATGTTCAGTCCAATTGTCGATCATATCTAATGTACAAGCACGTAACATATATTTTAATGTTTGAATTGTACATTCAGATTATCCATCTGTTTGAGGTAGTAATGCGGTACTCAAATGAAGTTTCGTACCCTTTGCGATTTGAAGTGCTTGCCAAAACATTTCTACCAAACGATAATCTCTATCTGACATAATGGATAAAGGAATTACATGTAATTGGATAATTCCTCGAATGTAGAGTTTAATGAGCTTTTGAAAAGAATCGGTGGTTTTCACTTGTAAAAAATGAGCAGATTTGGTAAGTCGGTATACTATTACCCAAATGGATTTATATCCTTGAGATGTATGAGGTAGTTCATTGACAAAATCCACAGTAAAATGATCCCATTTCTACTCTATAATTGGTAAGGGTTGAAGAAGTCCCCTAGGATGATGGTGTTCTATCTTCACTTGTTGACAAGTAACACATTTCCTTACAAAACTCTCACTATATTTTCTCATATTTGGCCACCAATATTGATTCTTTAAGGCATGGTACATCTTGGAGCTTCTGGGGTGAATCATAAATTTAGAACAATGGGCTTCTTGCAATACTTATTCTCGAAGAGATAAATTATCCGGTCCATACAATCTATTTCTAAATAGTAAGCATGTTTCCTTTTTTTTAATATAGTATGATACTTATTCTTAATAGTCACTAAGTTTATCTTATGATAATCTATGTATAACTTAAAGCTTCCATCCCATTTCTTGACAAATAAAACAGGTGATCCTCAAGGAGATGAACTTAGGAAAATAAAACCCTTTTCAAGAACACATCTAGTTGAGTACGAAGTTCTAAAGGAGCCATTCGATATGAAGGTATCGAAATAGGGAGAGTATTAGGATAAAGATTTATACTAAATTCTATTTCTCGAGGAGGGGGTATTCTTGGTAATTCTTCTGGGAAAACATCTTTAAATTGTTCCAAAATTCTAGGAATTAAGGAAGAAGAATTTTGAATTTGGAACATTGATGGTTCAAATGGACCTGGTCCTTGAAATACAAAAGAATAACTATCTTTGTTTAAAAAATAAATTTTCTTGTCATGAAAATCAAGATAAGCGTGATGTTTATACATAACATCCATCCCGATAATAATATTGAAAACACAAATATCTAAAATTATCGAGTTAACAAAGAGTGTACCTAAACCTAGCCGAATTTTACAATTTCTATAACCTTGGCTAGGTGCATTGATTTCACCTATCGGTAATTCTATATCCAATGGAATAGTCAAAGATATAGGTAGTAATTGTATAAATTTAGCTAGTTTAAGACCGATAAAGTAATGTGTTGAACCTGAATCAAATAAAATATGTGCAGGAAGATGATAAAAACAATTTTACCTTCTATCACATCATGGGAGTTTCGTGTAGGCAATATAGCATAATTCTTTCCACGACTAGGAACTTGCATAATTTTCTTAGTAGGATTTTTCTTAGGTTGGTTTTGGATAGGACGAAAATTTTATTTTCTTCGGGGATTATCTAACTGACGAAGGATTGGAGGAAAACTGAGGCCGAATATGTCCTAGTTCTTGACATTCATGACAACAAATCAATGACTGTGTAGTGTTATGGCGAATCTGGGAATAAGCTTGTCCATTTGGATTTGAATAGGGTTGAGGTTGAGGTTGAGGTAAAGTCCTAATAACATGATTATTTATAGTAATAGGGGGAGAAGATTGTACAAAATTGGAAGAGTTTCATTCCACAATTGCTGCAATGTCGATAAGTTGAGAGTAATCTCGAATTTGTAAAGGAGCGATAGAAGTCTTGACCCTTTGATGTAGTACTATTTCAAACTGCTTGCATTTATTTATCTCAATATCCACATACTCAATGACATAACGTACAACTCGATAAATTTGGCTTCATACTGGGCTACGGATAATTTTTCTTGTTGTAATTTTAAGAAATCTACTTTTCGTTGATCTCGTTCAGCTTCGGGAATATATTTTTTAAAGAAGATTTCTTCAAATTGCTCCCAAATAAAATTAGCAACATTCTGGTTACGTGACACTGCTTGCCACCAAAAATCAACACAAGTTTCGAATATATAGGCAACTAGAATTACTCAAAGATTGGCAGTTATACCTACTCCATTAAGAATTTTCATAATTTGCCGCATCCATTTCTCAGCTTCACTGGCACCTGGATTTTCAAGAAATGAAAGAGGTAATTCTCTAAGAAATTCATTGAGAGCATTCATCCTATGGATTTCTTCTGAGATTTCCTCGGGAGCTGGGTGAGGAATTAGTTATTATTGGGCTAAAGATGTTAATTCCTAAAGACATCGCATGATTCCTTCGGTGCGAGTCTGTTCAGTCTCAGTTCTAGTGGAGGGAATTCAAGTACTAACCATCCTAAAATATGATAAAACAGTCACAATAATACATAAGAATATAAAGAAAGAATATATCACAAGCCTATTTATATTATACAAAAGATAGAGTTATATGTTATAGTAGGGTAGTATTTCACAATAGTAAATATTCTACATAAGTTAAAGTTGATCAACCTCTTAAATATTAGTTAGTAATACTACATACATTACTTTATTTTGTTATGTTACATTAGGATGGATGATTTTCTTAATTTATGATTTTCCTAAGTGTGAACAGTAACGTCATTCTCGAAAGACGCAGAATGTGGATTATTGAAAAAGTCATTAGGCTCGGATGGATCGTCATCGGTAGAATCATTTGAATATAAAGATAAGCAAATGATAAGCTCACCATTGGATGTAGCTTTAGGATAGGGTGGTGGAGATGGTGCATTAGATATAGCACGATTGATATCTTCCTGAAATATGACCGGATTATCCACATAATCATTGATTTTTCTTATAACTTGCACTTAACCTGAAACTCTATTTGCTACTACCAGTCGCTTCACATCACTGCTCGAGTCTCCCCAATCCTCATCTACAATGCGAATCATCTCTCTAGACTGTGAAAATGGTTCTTCTCTAACCGCAGTCTCCCAATGATTTGTCGGAACAATGTACAAACTAAATAAAAGAGAATCCCATGTATTCATGCTGCAAAACGAAATTTACTATATAATATTGATTGAAGAAGTTACGGAAAGATAAAATAACTAATATCCTATAAAATTTTGCTGTATAGGTTTCCAACCGGCGAACTGTTAATTTTAAAACATGATATGATACCAACTTGTCACACCCTATTTTTCAGTATGCATATATAAGAGATTATATCTAAAGCAATGACTTAAACTTAAGGCGAAAAACAAAAATTCATTCATTAAAATGTCACATATAGTGTATTACCACCACAAGGGTGAATTATATCTTATTGTCAACACGAAATATAAAGTAGATAATAGAAAAGTGCCACTGCTTACTACCATCTAGTTTAGTCTCCGTCCAAATAGTTACATACGCATATAGGTGACTAGTGTGTGTCACACAAGGGGGAGAGAGACTGTCTATAATACCCCGTACTTTTGGCTATATTTATTTTGGGGATTAATTAATTAAATGCGTATTAATTGGAAATTAATCCGTGTTATAATTACTAATGAGATGCGAGTTGGTATTTGATTATGTGCATATATGATTATATATGTATTTGGTATTATAAATTTGTCGTGAGATTTATATACGGCAATTTAGAAATTTTATTGAGACGCGTGGGACCGCCGCGTCACGGTGTAATATTTTGATAATAAAAGTGAATTTAAAATCTATAATCCGTATGGTCGTTTTGAGTGTGCCAACGGGTCCGGAAGGGTCCAGATAGTCAGAAAACACTAGCCGGGGGTATAGTTTGGGTCCCGGGGTATTTTTAGGCCATACCGGCAACTTAAAGGGTATTTTGGTAATTTTACATTTTTAGGAATTAAAAGTGACGAAAATTAGAGATGTAAATCTGATGTGGATTTAACCCATTAAGCCCATTAACCAAACCATATTAACCTAGAAAGCTACGTAGGTTATCATTTAGGTTTTCTAAGTTCCCAAATTAAAACCCTAGCCACCTTAAGCCACCATTGGAGAAGGAGCTTGGAGAAGGAGAGAAAGAGAGGAAATTCTGCAGAGATTCTTCACCAAATCAACACCAAATCCGGAAACAAACAAGGCAAGTGGTTTAATTATGTTTAACTTCAGCAAATGTTCTTTCCATGTTAGAAAATTGAAGATTTATAATACTTATTGGAAGATGAATGAAAACCCATGATTAATTGGACTTAGGTTCTGAATATTGAGGATAAATTGCATGTAGAATAGTTTGGAGACGATTAATTTGATGTTAATACATGATTGGGTGAAAGAAAAATGAATTAAATTCTGGGATTTGATGATGATATGTAGTTAGGGTTCATGTTCTTGAGATATTTGGAAAAAGTGTAGAAAGTTGTAAATTTAATTGATATTGGGATGGATTGATCCCTTAAAAACATGTTAGGATGTGGCTATATATGTTTAGTATTGATTATAGACCTTTAAACGATTGTTGGGACTTAGTTTAGAAGATTTGAGGTGTTAAAATGGATGAAAAACGATTTGGGGAAAAATTTGGGCCGAAGCTGGTAGCTCGTTAGAAGCAGTCCCCAGGTCGTTCGAACGAACTCGTTCGAACGAGCTTCTAACGAGTTGACCAGTCGTTGCTAACGAGTAGGGATTTCGTTTGATATCTCGTTCGAACGAGATATCGTTAGAAGGGACAGTTCATTCGAACGAACTGGATCTCGTTCGAACAGCCTCGTTCGAACGAGACTTCTAACGAGCTGACAGTCCAAACTCGTTCGAACAGTCTCGTTCGAACGAGACTTCTAACGAGATGGCAGTTTGGGCCATTTTGGACTGTTTTGATTTTTTGGAGTTCCGTAAACTGATTCGAGGATATAGATATCATTCCGTAGATGTAGTAATGATAGGATTTGGGGCATTTGAGTATTTATGAGGAGGAATTTACATACGAGAGTTGTAATACATGAACGGTTTGAGTTGAGACGTGAGTGTATACTACGACGTGAGAAAATTATGGCGCGTATGATTACAAATCGGAATAGTACAAATTATGATAATTATAGTTAGTATGAGAATATGTACTACGATTAAAATACGGTACTACTAAGATGTGTGTTTACTTAGTATTGGTATATGGATTGTGTGTATGACATACCTACCATACTTGCTATCACGGGAGGTTGCGTTCGCTTAGGACCCTCTAATCCTTGTGTGCCTAAGGGGGGGATATAGACTGGTACCTCGATGAACATAGGTCATAGAAGGACTTATTGTGATATTAATAAGTCTGCTGATCATGGGAGCGTAGGTATGTGCGTGACCCATGTGATGGTGACTGTGTTCGCCTCCACTATTTGTGATTTGTGTTATCTGAACTATTCCTGAGAGATTCGGAATGTGTGATCCTTATGTACGTGATGTACCGGGATGGATAGCAGAGTATGTGTGCACCACAGCTTAGTTCTCGGGGTCCTTGTATTGTATATTTATGATGTGAATAATATACACTTAATTAATGAGGACCTTCATGTTAATGTTGTAAATATAATTATAGTATTGTTTCGATAAATATAATGAGTTAGCTGATAGAGAAATATATTGCATATTGAGCATCTGAGTTTACATTAAATCCCTATCTAATTACAAGCGTTATATGTTAATAGAACCGGGTAATAAGGGTAGAAACTATTACAGTCTAGCTAGTTATGATGTCACTTAGCTAGTGGTTTATATCGTAGTAGATGGGTACTTACGTTAGGAGTGCACAGTTAGACGAGAGGTGAGAATATAATGTGAGTGTACGTCCTAACATATACTTTGCATTTAATGTTTTAAATGTTTTTAGAGCACTTGCAGGTTTTTAAAATATAACTCCACATTCGGGCTCTGACCCATTTGTTTTTCAAATCTTTTGCTTGTAAAACCATTTTAGGTGCCCAGCCACAGGGACACCAAGCATAGGATTCTCATTCAGGTGACGAGCTGTAGCTGTTTGTGGAAGCTACAGGGATTTGCATGTAGACGCTTCTATCTTTTGGATTCCAGAGTCACTATCTATCAGTTTTAGAGCATGTGGCCCATTTATATTTAGAGATATCTTTTACATTTCAGTTTTCAGACTTTAGCATGTACTATTTCAGTATTCGGTTATTTATTTCAGTATGGGATTGTAGTGAGGAGTTTTCCTCCAGACTTTATTTACTCTATTGTGATGGTTATTCGTTTTACTTCTGTATGGTGAATGGTGTTATTTATTTCTTCATTACACTTGTTGCATGTTAATCAGACTAAATAAAATTTGGCACTTACTTTTAAATACTAGGTGGTTAGTAAAAATAAAATGTTTTCGATAGTGATGCTATTAACTGAGCCAACTTGGCATTTTGAATTAATTTAATAAAGGAGTAGCTACCCGGTATTTAATTAGTCGGGGTGTCACAGGTGGTATCAGAGCATCAGGTTCTAGTGTCCTTTAGGATCTGTACGGCTATTATGTTTCCGCTACGTTTCTTTGATATAGAGCCCTATATTTTAGGACTGTTGTACTCTTGTTGTGTATGCTTCGTTCTTCAGCTGTATTAAGTTTATTAACCGTGAACTTATAAACTTTGTTCTTATTTCAGATGCCTCCACGACGTGCACGACGAGTTCCCAGGGATGCAACGCCCGAACCCCAGCCCGCTCCAGTTCAGGGCATGATGAACGCCGCTAAGGTTGCAGCTATAGTAGCCCAAGCGGTAAATGCCGCAATTGCCGTGATTCAGTAGGCACCACCTCAGGCGCCGGTTGTCGCGCCAGTACAGGTTAATGCATTCCCGTCTGCTTGGGAGCATGTACGTGACGCTTTTCAGAAAGCGCATCCGCCAGAGTTTGCAGGAAGCTCAGATGTGGTAGTCTCGAGCCAATGGAGGAAGGATATGCAGAGGCACTTGAGAATGCATGAGTGCACAGATGTTCAGAAGCAGGTGCTAGCTACTTTCAAGCTAGTTGGATCTGCACTGCAGTGGTGGGAGTCTATTACCACCGCGGAGGAGAGGGATACTCTCACGATTCAGGAGTTCTAGGTGCGGTTTGACCGCAAGTACTTTCCGTCCGCAGTTCATACAGAGATGAGGAGGAAGCTGATGAGTCTGAAACAGGAAGGCAAAACAGTGGCCGAGTATGAGGCCGAGTTTACTAATCTGTTGAATATCGTTCCAGATGAGATACCAACAGAGAAGAAGATTGAGAAGTTCACCGATGGGTTGAATTGGAGGATCCGTCAGCATCTGCTAGGGAACCTATCGTTGGCCACTTATTCTGATGTGGTTAACGCTGCATTGTTACACTGCCAGGACCACCGTTTTCATATGGCCGAGGGCAAAAGGTCGGGAGAGTTTAGCCATCAGGGCAGGACTGGAGGACATGGTGCCAGCGGGGCACAATCTGGTCAGGGGCAGAGATAGAATGAGCAGGGCTCCCAGTAGGGAGATAATAAGAGGTTCCGGTCAGGGAACTACAGGCAGGGACAGGGAGGTTTCCGTCAGGGCCATCAGGGCCCAAACGGCCATCAGGGCCAGCAGGGGCAGAATGGGCAGCAGTTTCATCAGGGCCAGCAGGGCCAAGGGAGGAACGGTAACGGCCACCAGGGCCGGGGACAGCAGGGGCAGAGGGGAGGGAACTTCCCAGGGAAGTGCTTTGTTTGTGGCAAGACTGGCCATAAGAAGCAGGATTGTCCTGATAGGGGCAGGGCCCCACAGCAGCAGCAGCAGGGTGCTCGCCAGGAGCCACAGAGGCCTATGTTTCCCGCCGCTCTTCCCGCACCGCCACAGATGGCAGCATTGCCACCCATTCCAGCAGTCCCAGCTCAGTAGGGGCAGCTACAGTATGGACGTGTCTACAACGTCTACCAGGCTGCAGTTCCACAGGCACCGCCCGCGATCGAGGGTATGTTTCCTATCCATGGTACTATGGGTCGGGTATTGTTTGATATGGGTGCTACACACTGTTTTATAGCTACACACTTCACGAAATCTTTAGGATTGTTAGCTACGGAGGAGAGCACAGTGACGTGTGTCGACTCACCATTGGGGAGTGGGTCACTTATTTTCTTTATATGCCGGGGAGTGGGGGTAGAGGTTGGTGGTTTGGTATTGCCTGCAGACATGTTAGTGTTAGACATGCATGTTCACGATGTGATCATCGGTATGGATTGGCTCGTAGCATATAGGGCCATGATTGATTGCTTAAGCGGGAGCAGTGTTTTTTCCATTCCGGGGCAAGAGATGTTTATAGTGGCGATGCCTCGCCCAGAGGGAGGATCGACCGCTCATCTGTATTACATAGAGGAGGATACCTCTAAGGAGGTTGTTATTCCTTTAGATTCGATCCCGGTTGTCAGGGAGTATTCGGATGTGTTTCAGGAGATACCAGGCTTACCACCCAGTCGAGAGATAGACTTCGTTATAGATTTGCTACCGGGTATGAGACCTATAGCACGTGCACTGTACCGTATGGCTCCAGCTGAGATGCGAGAGTTACGGGATCAGATAGAGCAGCTGTTAGGGCAGGGCTTTATTCGCAGGAGTACCTCACCTTGGGGCTCTCCAGTTTTGTTTGTGAAGAAGAGGGATGGATCACTGAGATTGTGTGTGGACTACCGAGAGTTGAATAAGGTGACGATACGGAATAAGTATCCATTGCCTCGAATCGATGACTTATTCGACCAGTTGAGAGGAGCTTCTTTCTTCTCAAAGATTGACTTGAGATCGGGATACCATCAGTTGCGTATCAGGGAGGAGGATGTCTCGAAGACTGCGTTCTTGTCGAGATATGGTTCTTACGAGTTTCGGGTTATGCCTTTCGGCTTGACCAACGCTCCAGCAGTGTTTATCGACTTGATGAACAGAGTGTTCAGGGATTTCCTAGATCAGTTTCTCATTATTTTCATTGATGACATTCTGGTTTACTCTCAGACAGAGGAGGAGCACGCCGAGCATTTGAGGCAGGTTTTTCAGACACTTCGTCAGAACGAGTTGTATGCAAAATATGAGAAGTACGGGATTTGGCTGAAGGAAGTCCAGTTCTTGGGTCATATTATTTCCGACCAGGGAATATCTGTTGATCCGGGGAAGGTATCAGCGGTGAGGGAGTGGGGACAGCCCACGACACCAACGGAGATTCGTAGTTTCTTGGGTCTAGCAGGATACTACAGGAGGTTTATTCGGGGTTTCTCGGAGATAGCAGGTCCTTTGACACATCTTACTCGTAAGGGTGTGCCCTACATCTAGAGTGATTCCTGTCAGTTGGCATTCGATGAATTGAAGGACAAATTGACCTCAGCACCTGTGTTAGCATTGCCGAGGCCGGGAGTTGAGTATTTGGTTTACACCGATGCGTCTTTGCAAGGACTGGGAGGTGTATGACAGCAGGAGAGATAGGCCATAGCTTATGCTTCCCGTAAGCTTAAGCCTCATGAGAAGAATTACCCCACACATGATTTGGAGTTGGCAGCAGTGGTATTTGCCTTACAGATTTGGAGGCACTATCTTTTGGGAGAGAAGTTTCAGCTGTTCACGGACCACAAGTCACTACAGTATCTGTTCACGCAGAAGGAATTGAATATGCGGCAGCGTAGGTGGCTTGAATTTGTGAAGGACTACCAGTTCGACATCCAGTACCACCCGGGTAAGGCTAACGTGGTAGCAGACGCGTTGAGCCGCAGGCCAGCAGATGAGGTGGCAGAGGTGTGGAAAGCTAAGTGGAAGGAATTGGGACACCAGGATGCAGTGGCCCGATCTTTCATGTCTGTGATGACCGTTACACCGTAGATTGTCACGAAAGTAGTACGGGCACATGCTAATGACTCGTTCTATCAGGAGCAGATAGTTCGATTACTTGCAGAGGGAGCCGAATCCTATACCGTTAGCTTAGACGGGGGATTACGCTTCAATGGGAGATTGGTAGTTCCGGAAGGAGAGGAATTACGGCACGATGTGATGGCAGAGTCGCACGGCTCACAGTTCGCGGTACATCCCGAAGGGGACAAAATGTACCAAGACATGAGATGCCAGTATTGGTGGAGCGATATGAAGAGAGATATTGCTGAGTTTGTCTCGAAATGCGCCACTTGTCATCTCGTAAAAGTGGATCATCAGAGACCGACAGGATTACTACAGCCATTGGAGGTCCCGGTGTGGATGTGGGAGAGCATATCCATGGACTTTATCACGGGGTTGCCTACGTCGCAGAGGGGTCACGACTCCGTTTGGGTAATTGTGGACAGGTTGTCCAAGGTCGCTCACTTCTTACCCGTAAGGACTGATTACACTATGGGACAGTATGCCCAGCTCTTCATTTCAGAGATTGTGAGACTCCACGGTGTGCCCCTAAATATCGTGTCTGACAGAGACAAGATATTTGTTTCGAGGTTTTGGGAGAGTTTCCAGGAGGCAATGGGCACGGAATTGCGGTTGAGTACGGCTTATCATCCGCAGACCGATGGGCAGACAGAGCGCACCAATCAGATGCTGGAGGACATGCTACGCATGTGCATTATTGACTTCAGGGGTGGATGGGAGCAGTACCTTCCACTGGTGGAGTTTGCTTACAACAACTCCTATCAGTTAAGGATTGGCATGGCTCCGTTTGAGGCGTTGTACGGTAGGCCTTGTCGTTCCCCAGCATGTTGGTTAGAAGTGGGGGACAACAAACTACTTGGGCCGGAAGTGATTCAGGATACTTCGGCAAGGATTGAGTTGATTCGGAGTCGCATTCGGGTAACTCAAGACAGGCAGAAGAGTTATGCTGATGCGAAGAGGTTTTTCAGGGAGTTCCAAGTGGGGGACCAGGTTTTGCTCAGGGTTTCTCCGATGAAGGGGATTATGCAATTCGGGAAGAAGGGGAAGTTGGTACCGAGGTATGTGGGGTCGTTTCCTATTATTGAGCGGATCGGACCGGTTGCGTATAGACTTGGACTACCGGAGCACTTGCATCGGATTCACGACGGGTTCCATATTTCCTCGCTGAGGAAATACCTTAGAGATAATTTGGTCCATTCTCACATTGCTGTGGAGTACATCGATCTCCAGCCGGATAGCTCCTACGAAGAGGGGCCGATTGCTATTTTGGACCGAAGCGAGAGGAAACTGCGGTCAAAGATGGTTCCGTTAGTGCGTGTTCAGTGGCGACATCACAATGTCGAGGAGTCCACATGGGAGCGCGAGGATGAGATGCGCGAGCGTTATCCAGAGCTGTTTTTAGCAGGTAGTTTCTAGTTTCGAATTTCGGGACGAAATTCAGTTATTAGGGGGGGAGTATGTAATACCCCGTACTTTTGGCTATATTTATTTTGGGGATTAATTAATTAAATGCGTATTAATTGGAAATTAATCCGGGTTATAATTACTAATGAGATGCGAGTTGGTATTTGATTATGTGCATATATGATTATATATGTATTTGGTATTATAAATTTGTCGTGAGATTTATATACGGCAATTTGGAAATTTTATTGAGACGCGTGGGACCGTCGCGTCACGGTGTAATATTTTGATAATAAAAGTGGATTTAAAATCTATAATCTGTATGGTCGTTTTGAGTGTGCCAACGCGTCCGGAAGGGTCGAGATAGTCAGAAAACACTAGCCGGGGGTATAGTTTGGGTCCCGGGGTATTTTTAGGCCATACCGACAACTTAAAGGGTATTTTGGTAATTTTACATTTTTAGGAATTAAAAGTGACGAAAATTAGAGATGTAAATCTGATGTGGATTTAACCCATTAAGCCCATTAACCAAACCATATTAACCTAGAAAGCTACGTAGGTTATCATTTAGGTTTTCTAAGTTCCCAAATCAAAACCCTAGCCACCTTAAGCCACCATTGGAGAAGGAGCTTGGATAAGGAGAGAAAGAGAGGAAATTCTGTAGAGATTCTTCACCAAATCAACACCAAATCCGGAAACAAATAAGGCAAGTGGTTTAATTATGTTTAACTTCAGCAAATGTTCTTTCCATGTTAGAAAATTGAAGATTTATAATTGTTATTGGAAGATGAATGAAAACCCATGATTAATTGGACTTAGGTTCTGAATATTGAGGATAAATTGCATGTAGAATAGTTTGGAGACGATTAATTTGATGTTAATACATGATTGGGTGAAAGAAAAACGAATTAAATTCTGGGATTTGATGATGATATGTAGTTAGGGTTCATGTTCTTGAGATATTTGGAAAAAGTGTAGAAAGTTATAAATTTAATTGATATTGGGATGGATTGATCCCTTAAAAACATGTTAGGATGTGACTATATATGTTTAGTATTGATTATAGACCTTTAAACGATTGTTGGGACTTAGTTTAGAAGATTTGAGGTGTTAAAATGGATGAAAAACGATTTGGGGAAAAATCTGGGCCGAAGCTGGTAGCTCGTTAGAAGCAGTCCCCAGGTCGTTCGAACGAACTCGTTCGAATGAGCTTCTAACGAGTTCACCAGTCGTTGCTAACGAGTAGGGATTTGATTCGATATCTCGTTCGAACGAGATATCGTTAGAAGGGATAGTTCGTTCGAACGAACTGGATCTCGTTCGAACAGCCTCGTTCGAACGAGACTTCTAACGAGCTGACAGTCCAAACTCGTTCGAACAGTCTCGTTCGAACGAGACTTCTAACGAGCTGGCAGTTTGGGCCATTTTGGACTGTTTTGATTTTTTGGAGTTCCGTAAACTGATTCGAGGATATAGATATCATTCCGTAGATGTAGTAATGACAGGATTGGGGGCATTTGAGTATTTATGAGGAGGAGTTTACATACGAGAGTTGTAATATATGGACGGTTTGAGTTGAGACGTGAGTGTATACTACGACGTGAGAAAATTATGGCGCGTATGATTACAAACCGGAATAGTACAAATTGTGATAATTATAGTTAGTATGAGAATATGTACTACGATTAAAATACGGTACTACTAAGATGTGTGTTTACTTAGTATTGGTATATGGATTGTGTGTATGACATACCTACCATACTTGCTATCACGGGAGGTTGCGTCGCTTAGGACCCTCTAATCCTTGTGTGCCTACGGGGGGGATATAGACTGGTACCTCGATGAACATAGGTCATAGAAGGACTTATTGTGATATTAATAAGTCTGCTGATCATGGGAGCGTAGGTATGTGCGTGACCCATGTGATGGTGACTGTGTTCGCCTCCACTATTTGTGATTTGTGTTATCTGAACTATTCCTGAGAGATTCGGAATGTGTGATCCTTATGTACGTGATGTACCGAGATGGATAGCAGAGTATGTGTGCACCACAGCTTAGTTCTCGGGGTGCTTGTATTGTATATTTATGATGTGAATAATATACACTTAATTAATGAGGACCTTCATGTTAATGTTGTAAATATAATTACGGTATTGTTTCGATAAATATAATGAGTTAGCTGATAGAGAAATATATTGCATATTGAGCATCTGAGTTTACATTAAATCCCTATCTAATTACAAGCGTTATATGTTAATAGAACCGAGTAATAAGGGTAGAAACTATTACAGTCTAGCTAGTTATGATGTCACTTAGCTAGTGGTTTATATCGTAGTAGATGGGTACTTACATTAGGAGTGCACAGTTAGACGAGAGGTGAGAATATAATGTGAGTGTACGTCCTAACATGTACTTTGCATTTAATGTTTTAAATGTTTTTAAAGCACTTGCAGGTTTTTAAAATATAACTCCACATTCGGGACCCGTTTGCTTTTCAAATCTTTTTCTTGTAAAACCATTTTAGGTGCCCAGCCACAGGGACACCAAGCATAGGATTATCATTCAGGTGACGAGCTGTAGCTGTTTGTCGAAGCTACAGGGATTTGCATGTAGACGCTTCTATCTTTTGGATTCCAGAGTCACTATCTATCAGTTGTACAGCAGGCCCATTTCTATTTAGAGATATCTTTTACATTTCAGTTTTCAGACTTTAGCATGTACTATTTCAGTATTCGGTTATTTATTTCAGTATGGGATTGTAGTGAGGAGTTTTCCTCCAGACTTTATTTACTCTATTGTGATGGTTATTCGTTTTACTTCTGTATGGTGAATGGTGTTATTTATTTCTTCATTACACTTGTTGCATGTTAATCAGACTAAATAAAATTTGGCACTTACTTTAAAATACTAGGTGGTTAGTAAAAATAAAATGTTTTCGACAGTGATGCTATTAACTGAGCCAACTTGGCATTTTGAATTAATTTAATAAAGGAGTAGCTACCCAGTATTTAATTAGTCGGGGTGTCACACTGTCCTCTTTTTCCTGGGCCATCTGGAGGAAAAAGGAATTAATATAAATATGCTAAGTAGGCTTCACCTATTTTTATAACAATTATCTGTATAGATGGAAGGTGGAGTGTGTATAGAATTCAGATGTCTGTATACTTTAATAACAAAGTCAAAGTGTTTAATACTCATAATCTCATACTTATCAGATTTCAAAGTGGGTATTGAATTAAAAAAGGCATCAGTAAAACCAAATAATAAGTAATCCAAAACCTTTGGAAAATAACTGGATATGCATATAATTGAAGCGACACTCATATGTATATAGGTAAAATCTGGTTCTCAATTATCTGAGATGATAGGCCGAGTAAAAAATTATGTGGGATAAAACGAGAGTCTACTCCCTAGTTATTTCTCATGCTTTTAAAATAAATAATAATGCACAAAGGGGAACTGAATCGTTACAACGAATTGTTATGATATCAGTTATTAGGTGAGAAGGGTTCAAATTAATCCAATGATCAAAATTTGAACTATTAATGAAATAAAAACATATGAGTATGGTAATCTTTACACATACTTGGAATCAAATAGGGTTATCATGGAATGATATCAATAGCAGTTAAACAAAGATGAAAAATTTACTATTAAATATGTAAAGGATCTCCTTGAACGAAGTTTTGAATGACTTAAAGATCAAAAGAGGATGTCGGGAGGAGATACTACTTGGGTATCTATATACAAATATTTGTGTGAATAAGTACTAATGGATTTGAGGTTGGTTTTAACCAACTTATACGAAAAACTGTGTATATTAAAGTTTAAGGGGTAAAATTGTAATTAATTTGGGACATTAAAATCTTAGGATTAGGATCAAATTCAAAATTTAGTGTAGAAGACTTTTTGACCTAAAATACATCAAAGTACTTATTGAAAAATTTTAGGGTTGAAATTCATAACTTAAAAAAATATGGAGGGGTCAATTTGTAATTTATGGAAAATATTTGAAATCTAAACCCTTAATTTTTCATAACTTTTGCTAGGGTTGTATGTAAAAGTTATTCTCCTACACGGACCAATGATAATTGTACACTTGTACTCCTACGTGGTCAAATGGATACCTTGATCGGCATTAGAGATACTTAATCGGCTGGATAGTCGACCAACTCCAGAATGCCAACCATCAGAAATACTAGAAGTTGCTCAAATGGGATGCCAACCAACACTGAATTCTAAAGGTTTCATTTATTGTAAATAGATGTAAATGCCTAAAAATATAAAGGCGTTCCATCTAGTGTTTTACACCATTATAATTACAAAAGACCCCCTCAGTTGGTGGGACAACTCGAATCACTCATATGCATACCATACTGAGCTATTGTAAACCATACTGAATAAAACCAACGTGGATATAGGCTATTTCACAGCTGAACCACTCTAAATATCTCTTTTCTTGTGTGTGCAATTTGAGTTACTTACTATATTATTATTTTTGAATGTAAATCTAGATTTAGTCTAGTTTTAAACATCAACAGATTGGCACCGTATGTAGGAACGGTTATCTATCATCGTTCTCTACCTTTTGTTTCGTTTCTTTGCCTTTAAAGAAATGACATACCCAAAAATAGCACAAAAAATGAAGGCCATGCCGTCATTCCATCTTTTTTTCCGATTATGATAGATCTATATGAAATTCTGCTCAACCTAGCTCGAGGGCAAGAAGCCATGCAAGAGTTTGTTAATCAATTAGCCTGCACTATGCAAGCTAAGTCTTCCAGATCTAGGAGGGATATGCCACTTCCACCAGCTAGAAATGAACGGAGTTATCATTCTCGTTCTTCTCATGATAGGTCATACCGTCCTGGGGTACTTCTTCATTCCGATCAATGCATTACTATAATGGTAGATATTTTTCCAAAGAAAGACTAAGTGTCTTAGAGAGGTTAAGCAGGGAGTCTTCTTTTAATCATCTAGGTCCCCAAGCAACTAGAGGACATCGTAGGTAGAAAAAGCGTTGTCATTAATACAAAGAAGGGTCCACAAGATCTAGGTCCAGTATGAGGGGATCAATGCGTGCCGAGTAAACCTCTCAGGAGGAGAGTTCAACACATAGGCACAACAAAGCCACTAAATAAACCTCGGACAAATCTAAGCCAGAAGAGATCCCTATCCATGCAGCGATTGAAATATCAGCTAGGTGAAATGGCCAAAACTAATAATCCATTGCAAAGGAGTTTTGTTAAAGGCTCACCTTTTATTCTGGCTATCGTGAACTATCCATCCAAGTTCAAGCAACCAGTAGTTACTCCCAAGTACGATGGGAAAACTGATCCAATCATGCACATAGAGCAATATCAAGCTACTGTCAACATTTACTGAGTGCTCGACGAGATGAGATGTAGAGTTTTCTCCAATTCTATCACAAGGCCATCCCAAATTTTGTATAATAATCTCCCAAGAGGTAAAATCTCTAGTTTTCATCAGTTAGATAAATTATTCATAGATAACTTTTTATTTGGGCCTAAACTAATCAAGAGTGTCACTTATCTCTTGACCGTGTGACAAAAGCTATGGGAAAGTACTAGAGAGTATATTACACATTTTAACAATGACAAACTAGAGGTGGTGGACTATGAGGAAAAAATTCCATTGTAGCACTTATGAGTGGGTTGCTCACTAAAGATCTTTACTATGCTTTGGCGAAGAATTTGCCCAATACTATGATAGAATTAATGGCTAAAACTGTAAAAATAATAAATGTCGAGGAAGCTATGGCAACCAAGGAAGCTTCAGAGACCAAGGGTAAAGTCAGAAAAATAATTCTAATTCTTTCAAGAAGGAACAAAAAGACAAAAAAATGGATCGAATTAAGAAGTATGATGAATATACTCCGCTCAATAAGGGTATTCACCATATCCGTAGGAAATCAAAGGGGATAGAGAATTAAATTGGTCTAGAAAGTTGAAGACAACCCCAACAAGTGGGATAAGTCCAACTACTATGATTTCCACATGAATCGTGGGCACAACTCCAACATCTGCATTGCACTAAAGAATGAGATTTAAAATCTTATTCGACGAGGAAAATTGAGCAAGTTTGTTGATCAAAATGGCAAGAGAAATGATTAAAAGATGTATGAATATCCAGCTCGAGAAAGGGAAGACAATAAAAGAGCAAGAAATAATGATTTTAAGGAATATCTAGACCTATCGAAGAAGCCTGATGAATTAGAGGTGGAGGTAGGCATAATATCCTTTGGATGCCACTTTATCGCCGGAGGAGATGCTGAAGGAAGAGACACAATTACATAAAGGAAAGCTTACTTAATTGAAACCAAGGCCTGCCTAACTATTAGACAGATTGATTTGGCTGAATCTAGTGATAGTCATCCAAGGAAAGTCAATAGAGATAGGCTGGTGATCAGATTCTCTAAAAATGATCTTAGTGGGATCCTTTATCCTCACGACGATCCATTAGTTATCACATGCAGGGATCATCATGGGAGAGTTTCAAGGATGTTGGGTGATAATAGGAGTTTAGCTGATGTAATTTTCCACAACTATTTCCAAAGCTTAGGGCTGAAGGACAGTAAAATAGAACCATATCATAGACCTCTCATTGGATTTTCAGGAGAAAAAGTATACCGATTGGGAATGATCAAGCTGGAATTTTTGGTCGGCACCTGGCTCGTGAACAGGAGAGAAAGAATTTATTTCTTTATGTTAGACAAAAATGTCCCATCAACTTATAATATCATCCTAGGAAGAGTGGGGATAAAGAAGTTAGAGGCCATGCCATCTACAGTGCATCAATGCATGTAATTTCCAACAAATCATGGAGTCACATAGTAAATGGCAATCAGAAAGAAGCCAAGAAATGTTATTATACTTCGGCCGACTAATAGGAAATCCAAATGAAGGGTACAACCACTTTACATATCGTCACTCTGGATCCTCAGGAAGAAGAGAAGCTGGTAAAGGGGCGAGTTATGGAAGAAATAAAAGTTTTTGTATTGACGACGAGAAGCTAGAAATAACCACCCAGTTCGGTTCAAGATTGTCTCCTTCTCTCAAACAGGAATTAATTACATTCCTTAGATAAAGGAAACATGTGTTTGCTTGGAGCCACAAATATATTCCAGGAATTTATTCAAACTTCATATTCCATGAGCTTAATATCTATCTAGGCTCTAAGCCGATGAAGCAAAAATGAAGATTTTTTAGCCCTGAGAAGAATACGACAATCAAGGAGGAAGTGAAGAAATTGCGGCGAGCATAGTTAATTGAAGATGTCAAGTAACCTAATTGATTGGCTACTGTGGTAATGGTCAAGAAGAAAAATAACAAATGGCACAGGTGTGTAGATTTTACAAATCTCAGTAAGGCATGTCCAAAAGATCATTCTCCTTTACAAAGGATTGATCAATTGGTCGATGCTACAACATGTCATGAGTTACTCTATTTTATGGATGCTTATTCTGGTTATAATTAGATTAAGATGAAACCTTAATACAAGGAAATAACTTCCTTTGTTACCAATCGAGGACCTTATTATTATAATGTCATGCCCTTGGAGTTGAAGAATGCTGGAGCTACCTATTAGAGACTAGTGAATAAGGTTTTTGAAGATCAAATCGTCAAAAACATGGAAGTATATGTAGATGATATGCTCACCAAGAGCAAATTTATTGCCGACCACATTGAGGACTTGGATCAAACCTTTGATCAACTGGAAAAATATTAGATGAAGCTTAACCGAACCAAATGTATCTTCGGGGTACAAGAAGAAATATTCCTAGGGTACATTATCAATCAAAGGGGAATATAAGCAAACCCCGATAAAATTATATCCTTGGTCAAAATGCAATCCCCGACCAATAAGAAAGATGTTCAAAATCTAACAAGAAGAGAAATGGGCACTAGAAAGTCACCCTGCCCCCATCCGAAGGGAATACACTGAGCTCCATGCTCCCCTCTCCAAAGTTTACCAAGCCCTATTAAGTCGAAACCTCATTAAACCCTTGTATCCCCGTCTATTGCCAAATCCACTCACAAGAAACTTCAAGGCCGATGCTCATTGTGACTTTCACCAAACTACTGGCCATACCACCGACCAATGCTTTGACCTTTGAAACATAATCCAATATCTCATTGATCGGGGTACCATCGCCCCACCAGCCAAACACTATTCACAATCCACTTCCAAATCACACCAATGCCATCTTCTTAGAAGAAAATCCAGATTTCGATCCCTCATCTCAAATCACCCCCATATACTCTCCTAAACCTCTTTAAATTTGCCCATATTTCCTCCTACACCCTACTAGCCTCGCTGATCAGGCACTGTCACTCCTCACCAGAGCATGCAACGCTGTCCGTACTCGTTCCGAAAATGGAAGTATGGAATTGTCAGAGGTGTTAAACCAACTCCTAGAGTTCAGACTGAAATTACCCTCACAGATGGTCATCGATTGCCAGAGATTCAGTACACTGTTCTTAGAAGCACGAAAATGGGCCCGAGATTCAGACAGATGGGTGGTACCAACTGACGAAGTCAGCGTAGATGATGTTGTCCAAATTATGGAAGAATTATTCGGGTAAACCAATAGCATTTGCAGTATCACTAGGTTACTTGACACTTTGAAGCTACAAGGGCACTTGGTCCTTTTAATCACACATATCCCCACAAAATGGGAGAACTTGTATGAAGAAGCCGTTGAAGTTGTGGAATGCATCGACTTTACATGGAAAGATAGAATTGTTACCACCGGATGGGGGGAAGAATTCAAATATTTGAACTAAGAACAAGCTTCAGGAAGAGCTGGCCTAGTAGCCGACATATGTGGGATGATATCATTTGAAGAGATCCTCAAAGAAATAAATAGGGAGGCAGAACAACCCGAGGTTGACGAGGAAATGGGATTCATATTCTTTCCTTCTTCAGTAAATCACATGATCAAATCAGGGAGACATTACCAGGTTCCCAGCTCACTACCAGCAAATGACAAGGGGAAGGGCGTTGAAGACCTTCCTATGCCAGAGATGACCATCGAGGAGAGTAAGATCCTCTATCAACTGAAGAAAACTCAAGATAACATCACTCTATGGGGACTTTTCATGTCTTCCCAGCTGCACAAAAATTCTTTAACAAATTGCTCACTGGACCCACAGTTCCTCCCTCTACCTCACCAGAAGAAGCGATAAATCTGGTGGGATCCTTAACCTCTACCCGAATGATATCATTTTCTAAAGAATAAATCCCCAGATTTGGCCCAAATCACAATCATGCACTCAACATCTCCGTTGAAGTTATGGGGAAGGTCGTTCCACTCTCCCTTCTCGATAACGGATCCACCTTGAACGTTTGCCCTCTGAGAACCTTCAATTGTTTAGGCCTGAAAGAAAGAAACCTCGCTCCAACCTCCGCCATTATACGTGCCTATGATAATACCCATCGCGAGGTGATGGTTTCCATAAAACTTGTAATTGAGGTTGGCCTTATAAACCCCATCGTTGAATTCCAAGTCATAGATATCCCAGCTTGTTTCAACCTGTTGCTCGGACGCCCCTGGCTCCACAATATCAGGGGTGTGTCTTCCTCACTCCATCAGAAATTGAAGTTTTTCGTCGACGGGCGAGTCATCACCATTTTGGGCGATGACAAAAATGTCGAGGGTGCAAGCACCAGTAGTCCAATTATCAATATACATCACGGGTCAAATGATATTCTCTTATCAGGATTTTGAGTTGAGACACTCCTACTCCCGGTAGGGGACGGTTTCAAAGAAAGGGTTTGTCCAGAATATGACACTCATGGAAATATCAATGTGATTCAGATGTTCAGAAACATGCACTTCATGCCCGGACTGGGGCTAGGGCAAAGGCAGCAAGGGATACTTGAGCCCATCGAACTAAAGAAAGCTTTCCCTCCTTGTGGCTTAGGGTATCAACCATCAGAACGAGAGCTCAGAATGATCCATCAGTCTCGACCATAGACAAGATTTGACTACATCCCGACTATCTCAGGAGACTTCTTAAATGGACGATTCATCAAAGAAGGCGAGGACTTCCCCTTTTGCGATTTTCCAGAACCATGGTATGACCACACAGATAAGAAGATGAAGCTTGGAATGGAGATATTTTTCCAAGACAGCTACCCATGGGCCGAAAGTTTCCCACACCGCGTACAACCGCTCATCAAAGATATCAAAGAGACTGAGGAAAGTTATTTCGAAGATTCCTTCAACTTACAGATACTAGGGCTGGCCCTCTCCATGGTTCATTCAGGTACTACATCAATGGACCCATCCTGTCTGATTAAAGCTGCTGGTACACCTGTCCTCAACTGGCGTGCTACGCCAGTTCTACCTCTTGAAATCTCCACTAACCCCAATGTTTACCCTATTTCTTCTTTTGTTGTCTATCCTTGTTTAAATGTAATCGAGACCTCTTTTGATGAGGTTCTCAATGCTGTTTTTCCTATTAATGAAATAAAGGAAGATTTTGAGTATCCTGATGTGCCTTACATTAACTGCTTGAATTCTAGTCAAACTTTTGATGATGATGATTTTGCAAATGAATAATTCTTAACTGATCTAAATAAGGTTAATAATAAGTAACATAACTGCGTTCAAGTTAATGAAGAAGAGACTGCTATTATTAATCTCGGTTCTAGTAGCCAACTACGCGAGATTAGGATACGAGCCACCCTTGACGAGCATGAGCGCGCACAACTCGAAGAATTGCTCAAGGAGTTCATAGATGTCTTCGCATGGTCTTATGAAGATATGCCCGGCATTGATCCTAAAATAGATCAATACGAGATCCCCACTCTCCCAGATTATAAGCCGGTTAAACAAAAATTGAGAAAACTCCACACCTAATGGTCGCTCAAGATCAAAGAATAGGTGGTCAAACAGTTAAACGTGGGTTTCATCCGGGTGATCGAATATCCCACATGGCTAGCCAACATTGTACCTATATCAAAATCAGGAGGGAAGGTTTGAATGTGTGTAGATTACCGAGATTTAAACAAAGATTCTCCGAAGGATGATTATCCGTTACCCAATATCGATATGATCGTGGACAACACAACCAGTCATGCTCTCAACTCATTCATCGATGGGTTTGCCGGATACAACCAAATCAAGATTCACCCAGACCACCAAGAAAAAACTGCATTCATCACCCCATGGGGAACTTTTTTCTACACCATTATGCCATTCGGTCTCAAGAATGCTGGGGCTACCTACCAAAGGGCTGCCACAACCATCCTGCACGATCTGATTCACAAGGAGGTCGAGGTTTATGTGTATGATATGATTATCAAGTCCAAAACTAGAGAAGGTCATGTTCCCGCTCTTCGGAAGTTCTTCGAACGACTGCGACTGTATCAGATGCGGCTTAATCCATAAAAGTGTGTCTTCGGCGTTACAAAAGGAAAACAGAAACAGAGATGACAAAAACAGAAAAGAAAGAAAGAGAAGAACATAAAGATATATCCCAGGTCGAAGGACCTCCTCTGTCAAACCCAACTCCTTCGGATCCATCGCATGAGGACGGTGCAACATAGGCACCATCCCTCCATCAGCCCGCCGGTTGTTGTATGAAGGGGTATGCAGCCGTACAAATGGGATCTCCGAGGTCGTCTTCGCCGCAGATGCCGACGGACCACCGTCGCTGTGGGAAGATCCCACCGACCGACTCGAACCTGCCAGAGGGAAGGGGAGTACATCATATATGCTGGGTGCCATCAACCAGCTCGTCATAAAATCCATATAGTTATATGGCGCAGCCGTATCGGTGTATAGCAAGTAGGACTCGCCGACATCGCCGCGATCCTCTCATCCTCCGACATCAGTCGCTCCTGCCTCATAGACGTAGGAGGCTGCGTGGGTGGCACCACCACCTCCTCCTCAGCAATATGACGAACCACCCTCTCCCCGAGGTACCAGGAATGGCCGAACTCATGCGCTAGCAAACGCCTCATCCGCGCGTTCACCCCGGTAGCCCCCGTATCCTGAATGGCTGTCCCCCAGAGATAAAAGGTCACCTGAAAATCTACGAGCGAGCATAAATCAATACAAGATCAGAAGGAGAAAAAACCAATATTGAAATGGAAAGAGTCTTACCCTACCACTTGTCAGGTCATTCAAGACCTGATGCACCGCCTCCAGGGAGAGAGATCCTTTCGACTGTCGATTGGCCTTACGCCATCGATACAATCGACAGAAGGCCCCAACAATGTTATCCTTCAAAGAAATCAGCGGGTTATTGTACCCAATCACCTCATAGAACCACGTCTGAGTTCGTAAGAAAAAAAAGACGCATAAGGAAAATGCGAATGCATGAAAGGAAAATGCGAGTGAATGAAAGGAAAATGAGAATGTATGAAAAGAAATGCGCAAACTAAAGAATACCTCAAGAAGGTACGTGGCCCCAATAAAGGTCTGCCGACAGCACCGGCTGAATGCATCCATAGAAAAGTAAAGGGTCGCTAAAGTAAGACTCCCCCAGTCATAGAAAGGGCTATTCGAAAACATCCTCAAGTATGGCAGAAACCACAAATGAATGACGTCGCCTCTCGATGCCACCATGAAACCTCCCAATACCAGTAGAATGAATAACTGGGACATCTGCCTCACTTGCAGCCCGTCTTCCACATCAATCACCCTGCTCAACAGAACATCCTTCAGTAAGGACAGCCGGATAGAATCCCCGAAAACTATCCTCCCTACATCACCAAGTGCCACGCGCACTGCCTCCGGCCTCACCCATAAAGAGCGATCCACCTCTATCTTCTCTCCATCACAATCCAGCCCCAGCAACTGCTGCACGTCTATGGGAGTCACAGTCATCTCCTCGAAGAAAAAATGAAAGGTGTGGGTAGTGTCCCACCACCTCTCTCCCAAAGTGCACAGGACCGCTGTCGAATGAGGCGTCTCATCCAGCGCAGATGCCAACCGCCCAAAACCCACTGATGATACCATCCAACACACCACAGGTGGGAGATGCTCCCAGACATCCTTGAGCCCCGTTGTCCCACGGGCACGCATGTTCTTCAAAGAAATATCAGACTGGCAAAAAGGAAAAGTCTCATCAAAGGTCAAGAAAGAAAAATCACCAAAAAGAGAAGAATGCCAAAGGTCGGGTTACTTACATAATCGCCAGAGATAACTCTCAAAGAGCGATGACGCAATGGCTCCCGTAGTAGGGTCCGCTCATCCACAACAGGCTCAAACGCATCAAAGGAGTTCTCACTCCCCAAAGCAAGAGGCGCCCTAGCCCTCCACTCCACATTAGCCCAATCATCAACGGTCAACCACTCCCCATGGACTGCAGTGCTCACAAAAGCGGCCATTTCTTGAAGATCGGAATGCTAGAATGATTTACATAAGAATCGCAGAGAGAGAGAAAGAAAAGAAACTGTGAAAAAAAATGAGGGGACTCGCCCCCTTTATATAGGATGCCAAGCGCCGACCCCTTGCCTTCCCGAGGTAGCCCAAAAGTCCGTGCCGCTGCCGAATGGCACCCTTCATACTATGCCGACCGACATCCCCCTTAAATTTCGTACAGAGATTCCCAGAAAATACCAGAAAACCTCGAAAAATCCCCGAAAAATTCCAAAAAATCCCAGGAAGGATTTAAAGCCTTTTCACCAAGAAAACTTCACATTCCCTCAATCAGAACCTCTCCTCCCCAGCGGAATCCTCAAAAACCAAGTGAAAACTCCTCCCGGTAATGCTCCGGAGGATCCCTAAGGATCACCTGATCACTTCCCCAGTGGAATTCTCCTATAACACCCAAAATAGGTTGTTCCCCCCCTGCGAGGTCTCCTAAAATCTTCCCCAGCTATCAGCTCCCCAGCTCAGATCCAAATCACAAATCTCTTTCTCTAGCAAAATCAAAATCTAATCTTTATCCACTTTTGGGTCAGAATTGGCTTCGGTCTTGGATCACCACCTGAGTTAGGTCAGAATTGACCTCGGTCCTCAGTCGTCAGCACTCTTGGGTCAGAATTGGCCCCGGTCTTGGATCGTCACCTGAGTTAGGTCAGAATTGACCTCGGTCCTCTGTCGTCACCACTCTTGGGTCAGAACTGGCCTCGGTCTTGGATCGTCACCCGAGTTAGGTCAAATTTGTCCTCGGTCCTCGGTCGTCACCACTATTGGGTCAGAATTGGACTCGGTCTTGGATCGTCGCCTGAGTTAGGTCAGAATTGACCTGGGTCCTCGGTCGTCACCACTCTTGGGTCAGAATTGGCCCTGGTCTGGGATCGTCAAATGAGTTAGGTAAGAATTGACCTGGGTGCTCGGTCGTCACCACTCTTAGGTCAGAATTGGCCCCTGTCTTGGATCGTCACCTGAGTTAGGTCAGAATTGATCTCGGTCATCGGTCGTCACCACTCTTGGGTCAGAATTGGCCCTGGTCTTGGATTGTCACCTGAGTTAGGTCAGAATTGACCTTGATCCTCGGTCGTCACCACTCTTGGGTCAGAATTGGCCTCGATCTTGGATCGTCACCTGAGTTAGGTCAGAATTGGCCTCGGTCCTCGGTCGTCACCACTCTTAGGTCAGAATTGGCCCCGGTCTTGGATCGTCACTTGAGTTAGGTCAGAATTGACCTCGATCCTCGGCCATCACTCTTAAGTTAGAATTGACCTCGGTTATTTGATCTTCACCCTAAGCCCGCAGATTTGGCTTTAACCTGCAGAATTGGTCACCCCCAACACCACTTCAGGTACATAGAATCGACCTAAACCTCCGATCGTCATTCATCCCCAGCACACTCCTTAGGTCCTCAGAATCGACCTAAACCTCTGATCGTCATCCAATTCCAACACACTCCTTAGGTCCTCAGAATTGGCCTCGACCCTCTGAATCGACCATACTCCCTCAAAAACATCATGTGGTGTCTATTTGACGGTCATCATTTATTCCAAACTCGCCTGTCGAGGGGCTCTGTAGACACCCCATTCAGTTACCCCCTAACTCTCCTTAGGTCCCTAGTACCTCCCTCCATCACTACAAACCCAGGTCATGTCCCGAGTATTGACCTGGAAGCCATCGGGCACTCCCCGGCTCAGTTTGACCCAAAAGTCAAACTCTTCATCTCGACCGATATTGAATGAATCTTAATAGGGCACTAAATACCCTTTCCAACGAGCCATCCCGTGCACGATTTCGACTTACCATGCGGACGAACGGTCCGTTTGCGTCCGAAACTTGACTCAAAGGCCACCGAGAGCTCCCGGGCTCTGTTTGACCTATGCCAACTCTTCAGATTGATCGAGGCTAAATTAATCTTCAAAGGGCATTGAATACCCTTTCCAACGGTCCATCCCGTGCGCGATTCGGATTTTCCATTCAGACGAACGATCCGTTCGACTCCGGGAGGTCACCAAATGCTTCCCGAGACCGGTTGACCAAAGTTAACTCTCCAAACCGGGTCAAACTCTTTAGAATGTTGAAGTACATCTCCTAACCTTTCCAACGGTCTACCCCGTGCGTGATTCAGACTTACCATGCAGAAAGACGATCCATTTGCGTCCAATGGACCGACAAACGCTTCCAAGCCCCCCCCCCCCTCCCAAAAAAAAAAAGAAAAGAAAAAGAGGGTTTGCTCATAAATTCCAAGTAGGGATTCTCACACTTTTTCCACAACTAAAACACTTTTTCTACACACACACACACACACACACACTAACACTCACAAATAAGAGATTCTCCATTTGGATTTATGGGATAAACTCCACCCCTCGTTTTGTATGCGAAATACGTGGACTTTGATGCCTTTATAGGCTACGTAGGCATCTCGGGGTAAAACCCGAGACTCGAGTCCTTTTTCTCACTTTTTCTCTTACTTTATATATTTCTCTAAATCTAATCTTCTTATATTTTATATATTTGTAACATATTACTCCATATGCGTTATCGTTCCATTATAACGACCAACGTAGGGGTAATCACGTAAATCTTATTTTTTTAATATTATTCTTATATCCTCCTACGGTTGAATCGCTTTATCTTTTCCATGATACAAGTCAAGGATTCCTACCTCCATTCTATATATACACATGCACACATATCACGGGGGGAAACAAAAGCAAAATAGCAAATATCCATGAGAGACCGAAAGGGAGGAATGGGTGCCTAACACCTTCCCATTTCGTAACTAAGCCTCCTAACCCTTCTCGAATCATCTTTGTTTTGCACGCACCAGTATGTCTTTGGATGCCATCCTTCGGGGTGGCTTCCCTTTTTTTTTCTTTTGTCTGTTTTGACTAAAATAGACTAGAGACTCTGTATCTCTCTATATTTTTACACCACATCTCAAACGACGCCGGCTGAAGCGCTCCCGAGAGGGACGCGCGGGACCCGAAGGATCCTTTCCTCCACGCGCTCGCCCGCACGGAGAGGATCGGGGATGACAGCAAAAACTGTGTGTCTTCTTAAAATTTTGCCTATACTTTCGATGCTTTACGGAATATAGTAGAGGTTCTTATTAGTATGGTTGTGTATCTTCTATCCTAAGGAAGCATTTGGGTTTGGTTTGAAGGCTTTTGGTGGTCTAGTTATGGAGAATTTGAAGTTTTTCATTTTCTGAAACAGAAAACACTTTTGAGCATTTGAGTCTCAAAATTTATGATTTTTCACAAATGAGCTATGCATTAGACCTCCTAAGTTCATAAGAAATCATTTCCTAGATTTAAAATTGATTTACAATCAAAAAATAAAAATTCACCATTAAAGCTCAAGCTTTAATGACATTTTTTCAAGTTTCTTCAAACATGGACTATTTTTCATGTAAGCTTCCTACTGTTTTGATTGATATATACATAATAACAACATATAAATTGTTTGGTATTGAAAGAATGTAATATAATGCATAAGATGATAGGATACCTGATTTGGAGGACAATTTTGAGTATTGTATAAACAAAAGGGGTGAGTTTTGGAGGTTCTGTTTGTAGGTAATTTATAGGGTAGAACAAAGGAAGGTTATTAGTTTGGTTTGGATGTGGATTCCTCCATGTTTCGAGAAGATAAGTTTATGAAACCTGTTCCTCACATGTTTCCATGGTCATAACTTATGATTTTGGACACATTAGCTTAGGTGGAGGATGATGTGGGGAGCGGGAATGTGAAAATAAGTTTGGTTTTGGTTTTTTTTCCTAGGTTGAAAGTATATACACTTATTTGGTTCAAAAAGTGTTACTTTTGTAAAATTTAGGGTCATTTTTATAATTTAAGGAACATGTAAGGGTTGAGAATGATGTTTTTAGTTATTTGAGGACTAGAGGTTTAATTTGATATAAGGTTTAGGTTTAGGGGTTTATAATAGGTCAAGTAAAGCTTATTTGAAAAGTTGAGGGGTTATTTTTGCAATACTTGGAACTTCAAGGGTACTTGGGTAATTTAGTAAAATTGTAGATTTTGTAGAGTAGCTTTATCTCTCCTCTTTATTCAAAACTATGTAGGATTCGATCACGTTAAGAATTCACCTTTTCAAAGAAACACTCATAATTTTCAAAATACCCACAGAGGCACATAGGAACCCCATAAAAAATACTTTGGGCATGGTCCTTTTTCTTTCACAAAAGGTTATGCTTTTCTCCCATCGAGAACCTTAGTCTCTTTCATCACTTAAATGAACAAAATGATTATGTATAATTTATAATTCGGTATAGATAATTCAAATAATTTATTTCCTTCAAAGGCATAACAAAATATGTTGAAGCCATCATCTTTGATTACAAATAATTTATGTCAATTACATGGCACATCAGTGATAAGAACGAGAAAATAACAAAAACACCTTACTAACCCCATAACTTGACCTACAAACAAACATACATATTACCAAGCTTGTCCCCCCACATTCCCACAAAATCCACTTTAATTTCCCGTTAGTCCTGCCTCATAATTATTTCAAGTCCTCGGAAGACCCTAAGAATCCAATGTCGACTACACTTTTGTATCCACTCCATACGACGATATGCCTTTGTAGAGGGGGCTTGAAGGTAATCCTGAGATTAGGGATAATTCCCCCATTGGCAACAGTGTTTGGGATTAATAAATTGAGGCAGCTCAGCGTGGTAACTTAGCGTGGCATCTTGGCGTGGCAACTCATACTTTAGCTTGTTGTGTTAGTCATATTGTATCTTTGTTTATATTGACTATAAGCTATAACGGTTGTAATGATGTAACGAGAATAATAATGAGTTTTAGTGTGAGGTCAAACGGTACTCGCGAGAGACCAGGCTTGGCAGGGTCTGGGAGAGCTTTCATGTTCTATCGAATGACCTCGTCGTGGGAAATTTAGAGAACTTGGTTTAGAGGATGGAGAAGTGAGGCACCATTGGGGCTTGTCCTGACCATCTTAGATACACCTAGTAAAACATCGAAGAACCCTTAATGTGGAACCTCGGGCGGAGAAACTTGGAATTCCATCGGGCGTTGAGTTGTGAGCCAAGCAACCCTATACTTAATGTCACATCTAGTTTATCTGGTGTCACTAACCATCTAGGAAATGTTAGACATGCACTTGAGTAAACTACCGTGGTATTTGGGGCTATCAGATAGTTGGTGAGCCACCTCTGTGACAACAGCCCTTTGACACACAGTGGTTAGGAAAAATGCATGTCTTGGCATTTAATGTTTATGACGTGGAGACAACTAGTGCATCAGGTATTTAATGTTTGTGACATAAAGTATGAGGGATGTCTTTCACAGGAATTAATGGCATAGTTACATCGGGGGTGGTGTGGGAGTCTATTTAAGGGCCCCAACCAACTCTGAGGAGATGATGATTTGGGTTCAGAGTTCATAAGTGATTACTAGAGAGTTATTATAAACCAGAGAGTTGACTCACCCATCATTGTCATTTATTACGAAGATTTTAATACTTGATAGAGATTCTTGAGGGTAGTTGGTGTCTTTTTGGCTGCCTGTCAAGGTGTATCTAGGGTGCTTACTTCTCTCTCCCTCTAGCTAAGTTACTTCTAAGTTCATTACTACCTTCTGAGTTATACACAGGATATTTATGAGATCAAATTGAGTCTATCTTCACTGAGTTGTGTTCGTATATCTTGTGGTTAATCAATAGTATTGCTTCTTAACTTTTCATTACGGTACTCAAAGGGAGTTACACCTCCATCTGATCTAAACTACCCTCTTACATTTGGCTACTCCTTTCGGGAGGAATTATTCTAAAGCAAGGTGTATGGCACAAGATAACGTTAATCGAAGGCTCAACTCTGATGACATTCAACACAATGAAGAACATACGGGGAGAGAACTGGAGGATCTAAGGGATGGGGCCCCTCGAATAGAGGTACCTCCAGTTCAGGCGACGAACGACATCCCAGGGGTGACACAAGCTTCCACGAGTGCTGCGTTGGGAGTAGCCCAAGTGGCACTCCGCATGAATAAGTTTTACGAGTTCTTGCAAACTCCGGTAGCTTCGACGGTGTTAGGAGGATTTGAAGCCAACTCCTTCGTGACACCAGGGGCAACCCCAACGGACCCACCAAGTGCAGGTATGACGGGAACAGTCCCAGAAAGTATACCATCTGTTGTGAATACATCAGTGGGAACCTCGAAAGTATCAATGGCTCCAGTTGTGATGATTGCTCCAGCTGCAACAGGCACTCAACCCATGGTCCTGTTGGTTGTTTCCCCAATAGTATCACCCATGGAGGAAATGAGGAAGGAGATGCAGAAAGAGATGTTGAAGTTCATGTAGGCCTTCGCAATCTACTGGCGAGGTAGCTTCGGTCTATGATGACTTTCAAACACATTATCCCCAAGAATACAACTATGAGCCCTATCCAAAGGACTATATTCCTCCTATTTTTGAACAATACACAGGTAAAGGTGGAAACCCAAAGGAGCACATTAAGCGCTTCGTTGAACACTTGGGGGCACATTTTAATAATAAGAAGCTCAGGTTGAGGGAGTTTTCTAAATCCCTAACCGATAAAGCATATACCTGGTATTCTCATTTGGGTCCCAAAAGCATTTCTACGTGGGGGGAGATGCATGTTTTGTTCGTCCAGAAGTTCTTTCTGGTGGAAGATGAGTTTACTTTGACCCAATTGGGGAGGGAGAAGCAACAACCCGGGGAAGAAGTGGTAGCGTATGTTCGAACGTTCAGGGAAAGGTCCCTCGATGTGAGGGAGGAGGCCAATGTGTCCAAGTTATTGCAGATCTGTGCGAACGAACTACTTCCTGAGTACATCTGTCATCTCATTAATGAAACGTGTGAGGGGATTTTTTCGGCGTTCTTAAAAGCACTAAGAAATATCTCCTTGGTGGTGCGACCAAATTTGGTAGTGGTGACCATGATGTTTAGGCAGCCGATACAACCTGTGGGGGGGAGGTTTCAGCCCCCATGGGTAGGGTACACCGAGAGAGCAGATGGGGGCAAAGTGTCGAAGAGGGACAATAAGAGTAAGTTTAAAGAGACAGGGAGGACCCACCACCATTACCTTGTACGGTGGAGGAGGCTATCAACTGTTACAACACAATGGTCTAAGGAGGGGCGATCTATGAACTAAAGGGACTTCCCATGGGGGAACCCGATGCGGCGATAAGGGCGGATCCCAAATATTGCCAGATTCATCGAAAGATCCAACTTCCAACAGAGAGATATTTCACACTGAGGAGAATAATCGATAAGTACGTAAAGGCAGGGATGTTTCAAATACCTCCACAGAACGTTAACAACATCCCACTCCCAACACATGGGGCCAATCTGGTGGTGGCCTATGATGAAGAGCCAGAGAGAGAAGAAAGAGAGCCAACATCTAATAGGAGGAGTTCGAAGAAGATCTGGAAGATTGTACGAAGGGAATGGCTAAAGTAGTACCGACCTACGATGAGGTAAGCCCTAAAGACGCGTAGGACGTATACAGCGTTGAAGGTGAGGAAGCAGACCCAGTCCTAGAGTACTATGCAGTTTCAAAATCCCCAAAATTAACCTGGTTCTTTGAACTAGAGGGGATACCTAAAGAGAGTAGGTTGGAAATAATTCAGGCAATACTTGACATTGCGAGAAAGAACGCCGTCCCTTCGCTGAGATGTAAGGGACCCATGGCTAGGTTGGTGAGGAGGTTTCTGTCATAAGTAACCTTCAGCGATGCAGAAAGGGATGTGAGATTCCCTCATAATAGGCCATTGTATATGACCGCCAGCATTAACGGAATTCATTTCGTAAGGACTCTTATGGATGGGGGAGCTTCCATCAATATTATGCCAATCGACTCCTTCCACGCAGCCAATATTCCAGAAGAAAGGTTGGTCCCCATGCCTTTGGTGATTTCGGGGTATGATAACCAATCTTCCAAATCCATTGGGTACGTTAATGTTGGGATTGTAATAGGAAATCTGAGTTCCCATATCAAGTTCCACGTAATAGAGAGTGCAACTTCCTATCATCTGCTAATAGGAAGGGTGTGGATGCACAACCAAGGGCTAGTTCCTTCTACGTACAACCAATGCTCTAAGGCGAACATCAAGGGAACATAGGTGACCATTAGGGATACGAAAAGGCCCTTCGCTATCGAGGAAGCTCACTTAGTGGATGCGACATTTTACACAGAGTTGGAAGAAGATGTTCGGGTCTTAACGAGAAGAATTGAGGGAGCCTGGATTCCCTCGATCAGAGAAAGGATGGGGACCTTGAACGAGAAGAATAAGGAGGTTATAAGAAGCACAAGGGTAATGGATGAAGAAACTCACCAGGCGGTCCCTCGGCCCCATAACATATCGAAGAAGCTCAAAGACAGAGTAAGGCCCATAGTGGATCCGATGGAGTGTGAGGTCCAACGGAAAAGTGTGCTGAGCTGATTTTTAGGATAAAGATTGGTCGAGGCTTCTAGAGAGAAGCAGAGGAAGGCAACTATAGCTACCAGCAGACAGTGCAAGAAGGTCATTATCGTAGAAGGAAAGGTGATATATCGATTATAATGGTGTGAACAGGTGGCTGAAGAGGCTGACAATGAGACTGACTCGATATATGAGTGCTTTTTAGTGGATCAGCGGGGACAATACATGGTGATAGATAACTCCAACGTAAAAGAATTTGTAAAAGAAGTTATCGAAGAACCAGAATACATGGCGGATTAATCGAAACTGCAGGCGCAAGAACTGGACCAGTTGAACCTAGCAAAAGAAGAGGAGGACCAAGGCCTATTTTTATCGTGAAAGATCTCAGTAAGGAGAAACGACAGGCATTGGTTATGTTTATTCGAGAGTTCATAGACGTTTTTGCATGGAAATACACAGAGATGAAAGGGCTGGATGAGGAAGTCAGCTGTCGCAAATTGAATGTAATGCCTTCAGCCATTCCGATGAAATAAGCAACAAGAACGTACAAACCTAAGCTAGACTTAAAGATAAAGGAAGAGGTCCAACGCTTATTGGCGGCAGGGTTCATCAAATCGATACAGCACCCGCTTTGGCTGTCTAGCATTGTCCCGGTGGGAAAGAAAGATAAAAACCAAATAAGGTTCTGTGTAAACTTCAGAGATTTGAATATAGCTTGCCCCAAGGACGAATTCCCTCTACCCTCCATTAATAGCTTGATAGATGCAACGGCTGGTCATGAGATGTATATCTTCATGGATGGGTATGTAGAGTACAACCAGATCAAGATGGACCCAACCGATGCAGAGAAAATGATGTTCAGGACCCCTTTGGGAAATTTCATGTAGAGAGTAATACCGTTTGGACTCAAGAACAATGGAGCTACTTACCAGAGAATAATTATGGCCATTTTCCATGACTTCTTCCATAAATTTGTGGAATTATATATGGATGATTTGGTCATCAAATCAAGAAGGAGGAGTCCCATATGGGAAATTTGAGGAAGTTGTTTGCCCGATGCAGGAAGTATAAATTGAGGGTGAACCCACTGAAGTGCGTATTTAGGGTAACAAGTGGGAAATTTCTATGCTTCGTGGTTAATCAGAAAGGGGTGCAGATGACCCATGACAAGCAGCGAGCGGTCTTGGAGATGCCAAGCCTAAGAACGGCGAAGGAGCTGAAGAGTTTCCTCGGTAAAGTCTCTTATCTTAGGAGTAGAGGGGGCTTGAAGCTCAGCGTGGCAACTCAAGTGTGACATCTTGGGAAGACAGCTCAGCGTGGCAACTCAAGCGTGGCATCTTGGCGAGGCAGCTCAGCGTGGAAACTCAAGTGTGACATCTTGGGAAGGCAGCTCAGCGTGGCAACTCAAGTGTGACATCTTGGGAAGACAGCTCAGCGTGGCAACTCAAGCGTGGCATCTTGCCGAGGCAGCTCAACGTGGCAACTCAAGTGTGACATCTTAGGAAGGCAGCTCAGCGTGGCAACTCAAGTGTGACATCTTGGGAAGACAGCTCAGCGTGGTAACTCAAGCGTGGCATCTTGGCGAGGCAGCTCAGCGTGGCAACTCAAGCGTGGCATCTTGGCGAGGCAGCTCAACGTGGCAACTCATACTTCAGCTTGTTGTGTTAATCATATTGTACCTTTGATTACATTCACTGTAAAGCTGTAATGGTTGTAATGGAATAATGATAATAATAATGCGGTTTGGGTGAGGTCAAACGATACTCACGAGAGACCAGGCATGGCAGGACCTGGGAGGGCTTTCATGCCCCATCGAATGACCTCACCATGGGAACTTTAGAGGGACTTGGTTTGGAGGATTGAGAAGTAAGGCACCATTGGGGCTTGTCCTGACCATCTTAGATACACCTGGTAAAACACCGAAGGACCCTGACCGTGGAACCTCAAGCGGAGCAGCTTGGAGTCCCATCGGGCATTGAGATATGGACCAAACAACCCTCTACTTAATATCACATCTACTGTGGGTGATGTCACTAGGCATCTAAACATTATCAGACATGCACTTGAGTAAACCACCGTGGTATTTGGGGCTGTCAGGCAGTTGGTGAGCCACCTCTGTGACAACAACCCCCTGACATATAGTGGTTAGGCAAAAAGGCATGTCTTGGCATTTAATGTTTATGACATAAGAGACAACTAGTGCATCAGGCATTGAAGGTTGTGACATAAAGTATGAGGGATGTCTTTCATAGTCTTTAATGACTGAGTTGCCTCGGTGGTGGTTTGGGGGGGCTATTTAAGGACCCCAACCACCTTTGAGGAAGAGAGACTGGTAGAGAGTTCAGAAGTTATTGCAAAACCAGAGAGCTTACTCACTCACCATTGTCATTTATTATAAAGCTTTTAATACTTGACAGAGATTCTTGAGGGTGTTTGGTGTGTTTTTACGTGCCTATCAGGGTGTATCTAGGGTGCTTACTTCTCTCTCCCTCTAGCTAAGCCACTTCTAAAAGTCCATTAGCATGACCTGAGTTATACACGAGAGATTTGAGAGTTTAAACTGAGTTCATCTTCATTGAGTTTGTGTGTGCATTTCCTATAATTAATCCAAGGTTTTGGCTAATTTAACTTGTGATTACCATACTCAATAGGGGTTACGCCTCCATACATAATCTAAAGTACCCTCTTACATTTGGCGACTCTGCTGGGGAGGCATCCTTCTAGAGAAGGGGTATGGCGCAGGATAATGCTACTAGAAGACTCAATTTCGATGACATACAGCATAATGAAGACACAGGCTGCGAGGGAGCAGGAGGCCCTAAGAGATGGGGCTCCTCGAGCAGAGGTACCGCTGGATCCAACAACGATAGGCGTCCCAGGGGCGGGACAACCTTCCACGAGCGCAGGGCTGGGACCTGCCCAGATGGCGCTCCTCATGAGCAAATTTTACGAGTTTTTGCAAACCCCAGTAGCTTCCACTATGCTGGGAGGATTGGAGACTAATGCCTTCGTAACACCAGGAGTGGCCCCAGGGGGCCCACCAGGGGTAGGCATTATAGGAGCGGTCCCATCAAGTGTGCCCTCTGTTGTGAATCCCGCTGTGGGAGGCTCAGGAGTTTCAATGGCGCAACCGATAACGTTCGCTCCGATTGCAACGAGCGCTCAACCGTCTGCCCCGTTGCAGGTGGCCCCAGTAGCCTCGCCCTTAGAAGAAATTAGAAAAGAGATGCAGAAGGAGATGCTGAAGTTCATGCAGTCTTCCTCACAGGCTGTGGGCGAGGTGGCAGCGGTCTACGACGACTTCTGGACACCCTACCCCCAGGAGTACAACGACGAACCCTACCCGAAGGACTATATTCCCCCTACCTTTGAAAAATACTTAGGGAAGGGAGGGAACCCGAAGGAACACATTAAGCGTTTCGTTGAACACTTGGGAGCGCATTGCAATGACAAAAAGCTTAGGCTGAGGGAGTTTTCCAAATCCCTGACTGATAAAGCATACACTTGGTACTCTCACCTGCCGCCCAATAGTGTCTCCACGTGGGAGGAGATGCATGTATTGTTCGTCCGAAAGTTCTTCTTGGCAGAAGATGAGTTCACCTTAACCCAACTTGGCAGGGAGAGGCAAAGGCCAGGAGAGGAGGTACTGGCCTACATCCGAAGGTTCAGGGAAAGGTCCCTCGACGTGAGGGAAGAAGCTAAGGAGGCTAGGTTACTACAAATTTGTGCTGAGGGATTACTCCCTGAGTATATCTGTCACCTGATCAATGAGACACGCGAGGGAACATTTTCAGCATTCTTAAAATCTGCAAGAAATATATCTTTGGTGGTGTGACCTAGCCCGGTAGTAGCTCCCATGATGTTCAGGCAGCCGATATAACCCAGCGGGGGAAGGTCTCAGGCCCCATGGGTGGGATATGTCGAGAAAGAGGATGGGGGCAAGGCCCAGAGGAAGGACAACAAAAGAAAGTTTGGAAGGGATAGAGAAGACCCGCCGCCATTGCCTTGTACGGTGGAGGAGTATGTGAGTTTCTATAACGCAATGGTGCAAGGCAGAACGGTTTACGAACTAAAAGGCGTCCCGAAAGAAGAACCCGACGCGACAACCAGGGCCAATCCCAAATATTGTCAGGTTCATCGAAAGGTCCAGCATCCAAAAAAAAGCTATTTCACGCTGCGAAGAATCATCGACAAGTACATGAGGGCGGGAACATTACAAATCCCCCCGCGGAACGTTAACAATAACCCGCTCCCGGCGCATGGGGCCAATGTTGTAACGACCTATGATAAAGAGGCAGAGCGGGAGGGGGGAGGGGCAACAATGGAGTTCGATAAAGCACTGGAGTATTGCACTAGAGGAATGGCTAACGTAGTTCTGGCGTATGATGAAGCAAGTGCTAGGGACGTAGAAGACGCCTATAGCGTTGAGGGCGAGGAAATGGACCCAGTCATAGAATATAGCGCAGTTTCAAAATCCCCAAAGTTTGCTTGGTTCTTCGATCAAGTGGGGATACCAAAGGAGAGAAGACTGGAAATAACTCGGGCGATCCTTGACATCGCGAAGAAGGACGCGGTTCCCTCTTTGAAATGGAGGGGACCCATGGCAAGGCTGGTGAAAAAGTTCCTATCAGAGGTGACCTTCAGCGATGCAGATAGAGATGTAAGGTTCCCTCATAACAGGCACTTGTATGTGGCGGCCAGTATCAACGGGGTTAGTTTTGCAAGAACGCTTATGGATGGGGGTGCTTCCATCAACATTATGCCGATCAACTCCTTCCACGCAGCTAATATCCCAGAAGAAAGGTTGGTCCCCATGCCTCTGGTAATCTCAGGGTATGACAACCAATCTTCCAAATCCATTGGGTATGTGAATGTGGGAATTGTAATGGGAAATCTGAGTTCCCACATCAAGTTCCATGTAATAGAAAGTGCAACTTCCTATCATTTACTAATAGGAAGAGTATGGATGCACAATCAAGGTTTAGTTCCTTCAACATATCATCAATGCACCAAGGCGAATGTCAAAGGAACAAAAGTGACCATTAGGGCTACAAAAAGGCCTTTTTCTATCGAGGAAGCTCACTTTGTGGATGCGGCCTTTTATACGGAGTTGGAGGAGGATGCTCGAGTCCTAACGAGAAGAATGGAGGGGGCATGGGTTCCCTTGATCAGAGATAGAATGGGGCCTCTGAACGAGCGAAGCAAAGAAGCCGCGAGTAACGAAGGGGTGAGGGCCGAAGAAACCCATCAGGTGATCCCTCGACCCCAAAGTACCACGAAGCAGCTCAAAAACAAAGTAAAGCTTAGAGTGGATCCGGTGGAGCATGAGGTCCAACGAAAAAGCGTGCTGAGTCACTTTTCAGGGGGAAGAATCGCTGAGGCTTCGAGAGAGAGGAAGAGGAAGGCCGTGGCAACAGTTACCAACAGGCAATGCAAGAAGATGGTCACTGAAGAGGGGAAGGTGGTATACCGTTTATAATGATGTGAGCGGGCGTCCGAAGAGACTGAGGATGGGGCTGAACCGTTATATGAGTGTTTTTTGGTGGATCAACAGGGACAGTGTATGGTGATAGACAACTCCAACATACAGGAGTTCGTGGAAGAGGTCGCCGAAGAACCAGACTACATGGTAAATCAACCAAGGCCCCAGGCACAAGAGTTGGAGTAGTTGAACCTGGAAGGAGAAGGGGAAGACCCAAGGCCCATCTTCATCGCGAAGGATCTCGGTAAGGAGAAATGAGAAGCCTTGGTTGGGTTAATCCGGGAGTTCATAGATGTCTATGCATGGAAGTATACCAAAATGGAAGGGCTAGATGAGGAAGTGAGCTGCCACAAGCTAAACGTGAGGCCTTCAGCCATCCCGGCGAAGCAGGCAACAAGGACTTATAAACCGGAGTTGGACTTGAAGATTAAGGAAGAGGTTCAGCATTTGTTGGCAGCAGGATTCATCAAACCAATACAACATCCCCTTTGGCTATCTAGCATTGTGCCAGTAGGGAAAAAGGACAAGAGTCAAATAAGGATCTGTGTGGATTTTAGAGATTTGAACAGGGCTTGCCCCAAAGATGAGTTCCCTCTACCCTCCATTGATAGCTTGATAGATGCCACGGCTGGGCATGAGATGTATAGCTTCATGGATGGGTACGTAGGGTACAACCAGATCAAGATGGACCCTGCGGACGCAGAGAAAACGGCATTCAGAACCCCGTTGGGCAATTTCATGTACAAAGTAATGCCGTTTGGACTTAAGAACGCGGGAGCTACTTATCAAAGAACAATGATGGCCATTTTTCACGATTTCTTCCACAAATTTGTAGAATTCTATGTGGATGATTTGGTCATCAAATCGAAGAAGGAGGAGTCCCACCTAAACGACTTAAAGAAGGTGTTTACTCGATGTAAGAAGTATAAATTAAGGATGAACTCATTGAAGTGCATCTTTGGAGTAACAAGCGGGAAGTTTCTAGGCTTTGTGGTTGATTGACAAGGGGTGCAGATGGACCAGGATAAACAACGCGCGATCTTAGAGATGCCGTGCCCAAGAACGGCGAAGGAGCTAAACAGTTTCCTCGGCAAGGTCTCCTACCTCAGAAGATTTGTACCGGGATTGGCCGAGGTAACACACCCGTTGATGCAGCTGCTACGAAAGAACACAAAGTTCAGGTGGGAAAAGGATCACCAGGAGTCTCTTGATGAGTTGAAGAAGCTACTCGTTTCACCACAAATCATGGTTCCTCCACAGGCAGGAGTACCGTTGCAGCTGTACCTCACCTCCACTACAAGGTCCGTTGGAGCTTTGCTGGCACAAGAGATTGACGGGCAAGAACGACCAGTGTATTACCTCAACAGAATCATACATGGGCCAGAGATTAGATATAGCAGCCTAGAAAGGCATTGTTTGGCCTTAGTCTTTGTAGCACAAAAAATTAGACATTATTTGATGTCTTTTACAATTCATATTGTAACTAGATGTGATCCTATTAAGTATTTGTTGGATAGAACTATCTTGATTGGCAGGGCAGCTAGGTGGTTCCTTATTCTCTCCGAATATGATTTAAAGTGTGTGGTTCCTCGTGCTATCAAAAGCCAGGCGTATGCTGATCTGTTGGCAATCTTTCCATCAGGAACGTTTGAACCACCTAAAGAAAACATTCCGGGAGACGACTTACAAGCCAACTATTTGGATGCAACCAATGAGGAATGGACGATGCAGTTTGATGGGTCTTCGGCAGAGAAAAAAGGAGGGGCAGGGGTCATCCTTTCAAAAGGAACGGAGGAGATTTGCCTTTCCTACAAACTAGAATTCCCTTGCTCCAATAACGAAGCAGAATACGAAGCGTTGGTACTAGGGTTGCTGGAGGCTCTTCGAAGGGGAATTCGTTCACTCTTCATCAAGGGTGACTCGAACTTAGTAATTCAGCAAGTTAACGGAGAATATGCATTGAAGCACATGAGTTTGGCACCGTACAGAATGATCATTCAAAGGCTCCTCAGCCAGTTCCATCGGACCAAAATCAGAAGACATCCCAGAACGATGAACCGTCTTCCAGACGCTTATGCTACTATTGCTCAAAAGATGGTCATGAGGAGCGATACGACCATCGTTACGATCCAACGAATAACAACTCCTTCGGTGGTGCAATCAATACTACCGATGGAGGGAGATGCGGATTGGAGAAGAGATATTAAGAAGCAACTGGAGTCTGGTGAGGGGGCGATGCGGCTAGGAGAGTTGGCCCAATATTTTACATGTCAGGGAAATATCTATTTCAGAAATACAGGAGGATGGTTGTCAAGATGCGTCAGCCCCGAGGAGGTCGAGCAAATATTGAGGAAAACGCATGAGGAGCATTGCGAGAAGACTGAGATACCCCTATATAGGAGAATTCAAAGGGAGGGGTATTTCTGGCCTAGAATGAAGCAGGATGCGGCAGAGCTACAACGGAAATGCAACAAGTGTCAGCTATTCTTCGAAGCAGCTGAGTGCCATTTTATTGAAGCTCAAACAGACTGGAGGCATCCCTACATCGACTTCATTCTGGAGGGGGTTGTCCCAAAGGAGAAAATAGATGCAATGGGTCTAAGGCGAAGGGCTCCAAGGTTCTACGTCCAGGAGGGGCAGCTTTATCGAAAGGGGTACTTTAATAGGCCCTTGCGATGTGTCACAAGGGAAGAAGCAGTGGAGGTCCTCAAATAAGCGCACGATCCAGCACACATAGGAGGGGCTAAGTTGTATGATCAGTTGATGATGTTGGGGTATTATTGGCCAATGATGGAGAAAGACTCTGCTGAGTTCGTTCGAAAATGAAAAGCTTGCTAACTTCATGGAAATATGATCCATGCCCCATCGGTGGACTTACACTCTCTGTCAACACCCTATCCATTTCATACTTGGGCGTTTGACCTAGTGGGGGCAATACACCCTTCTTCGAGAGGCAAGATATGGATACTGGTGGAAACAAAGTGTTTTACAAAATGGGCCGAGGCAATACCACTCAAACGGGCAACGGCTGGGGTGGTGAGAAACTTCATCAGAGAATACATCATTTGCCATTTTGGGATCCCAAAAGTAATTCTCTCAGATAGTGGGACCCCCTTTGTCAATTCTGAAGTAACAATGCTCACGGACAAATACTCCATTGTTCATCACACTTCAACGGTGGCATACCCAAAGGGAAATGGTCAGGCCGAAGAAACTAACAAAACCCTGATTAATATTTTGGCCAAAATGATGGAAGACTTTCCAGGGGCGTGGGATAACAAGATACCAGCTGTCTTGTGGGCCTATCGAACAACCAAGCGAAAACCCACAGGATACACGCCGTTCTCTCTTGTCTATGGGGCTGAGGCAATCCTCCCAGGAGAATTGGAAGTTCACTCTGCCCGTTATGCCTTGAGAAGTAACATGCTCCCTCATAGTAGACATATACAGATGGAAGCGTTGGATGAGCACAGAGATAACTCGATGCAACACTTTCAAATATATACGAAACAACTCTCCAGGGCATATGACAACTTGGTGAGACCAAGAAAGTTCGTGGAAGGAGACCTCGTATTGAAAGCGGCAGTAAAGCACATTAGGGGACTTCCTCTGCCAAAGTTCGCAGCCAACTGGGAGGGACCTTACGTTGTGAAGGAAGCGCATGACTCAGGTTATTGCTTAATTTCGAAGATAGAAGAAGACAAGCCATTTAAGATTAACAATAAGTGGCTGAAGGTTTATCATGTGTAAAATAACCAAGTTTGAGCTGATGTTATATTGTTATAAATATACAAGTTTTGGGTGACATTTTTTTTTTAGAATAAAGAATTGCAGAAACACAAAACTCTATAGCACACAACAACAGTCATAACACATGAAGGGATTGAAAAGTATGCGTTCTTCATTCATAAACAATAGAGTATTACAAAATTTCCTTTGGAAGCTATTGTCCAAGAATTACATAGAGAAAAAGAAGTAACTACCCTAAAAGAAAAGATAAGTCCGAGGAAGAGAAAAAATCTCCAGGCAGGCCCGAAGAAGCTGCTGTGAAAGACCGTTGGGCGTTAATGGAAACCTCCAGCCTCGTTTGAACTTGCGTACGTTCGATTAGAAGTCTCTCACATTTCAGTTTGGCCAGGCACAAAGCTTCTTCGGCATCCTTCACCTCTTGATCCATGGCTTCCAAAAGAGGGGCCAATAAGACCAACCTAGCCTCCTCAGCTTCCTGGTCCTCCTGGTGCTTTCGTAACACTTCCCTCTGGCCGATCAGTTGCTGGTTCTTCAAAGTCTTAAGATACGTTATAAGCCAGTCAAAACGGAAACCATCACGTCCCAATTCCTTCAGAAAACCTAGAAATTGGTTGAGAAGGGATCTGGTAACACTGGCAGTGGGGGTACTGGCGATTTCAGCAACAACAATCGCTATGCCTTGCAGTCTGTGACTCATCACATGAATATTTGAGCGCAGGCAATCCGGTGTGAAGGTATCAGGATGGCGATCCACCAATTGTTCAATCACCAGGCGATGGTTGACGGGAATTTGAGGAGATTGCCGAAGCACCATGAGGCAGAACGAGTGAGGAGCTAGGTCAGGAAGAGGCAATTCGCACCCAGATTCGCTCTCGGCTGCAGCACCAGTCGTAGAACCTTGATCATCATGAACAGAATTTTCCGAAACATCAGGTTCTTGGAAGGGCGAACCTACAGGTGAGAGAACTGGGGGCGAATTTTCCCGAGCAACCTGAAAAGAAAAAGCCCAAAAGGTGGAGATTATATAAAAATCTTAACAAGCGCTTTCGTTGTTAAGTCACCGTTATAAGGTGGAGTTTATGAAAAATCTTAACAAGCGCTTTCGTTGTTAAGTCACCGTTATAAGGTGGAGCTTATGAACAATCTTAAAATGTGTTTTCATTGTTAAGTCACCGTTATAAGGTGGAGTTTGCGAAAAAATCTTAACAAGCGCTTTCGTTGTTAAGTCACCGTTATAAGGTGGAGTTTGTGAAAAAAATCTTAACAAGTGTTTTCATTGTTAAGTCACCGTTATAAGGTGGAGTTTGCGAAAAAAATCTTAACAAGCGCTTTCGTTGTTAAGTCACCGTTATAAGGTGGAGTTTGTGAAAAAACTTAACAAGAGCTTTCGTTGTTAAGTCACCGTTATAAGGTGGAGTTTGTGAAAAAACTTAACAAGTGTCTTCGTTGTTAAGTCACCGTTATAAGGGGGAGTTTAAGAACAATCTTATGAAAAATCTTAAGATGGAGATTATGGAAAATCTTAACAAAAGATAGCAAGAAAAATATACCTCAGTCACAACGGGAGCATTTGAGGTAGCCACAGGGACAGGAACCATTGGGGGAGCGATTATTACCTCAGATGGCATAACGGGGTCCCTGGACGCAGAAGCCTCCACGCTTGTCCAAACCTGATCACCCGTATAGGGCACAAGGGCCAGCATATTGGGTTCATCATGAGAAGACACTGAGCCCTCAAACAAAGCCACGTCAGGAGGGGGTGTAAATACACCAACCTGGGCCCTCACTAGAGGAGTTGGTGCAAGATCAGGAGAAAACTGTGCACAAAGCCAAGTGTTAGAAAAGAAGAATGGGCACAGAAAATATGAATAAATATCTCGACGTGTTACTTACCTCGGTTATGGTGCTAAGTAAAGGAATGATAGCCGGGGACCTCATTAGCATCGTTGGAAGAAGAATGCTCGCTAACAACGAGGACATTTCCACCTGGGGTACCCAAAACATATCACACTTCAATAATCCAAATACGAAAAGAGTATGACCGAAAAGACTACAACAAATAAATTATAGATCACATCATACCTCGGGCTCACTCTCCTCAACAAGTACAATGGGCAGAGGAACCTCAGGTGAGGCCTGTAAAGCAGAAGAGACCAAAGGTGTTATCTCGGGATGTGCCACTTCGGGCAAGGTTACCACTTCAGGCGAGGAATCACTCGCATGATCAACATCATCAACTCCCACAATAACTTCCCTCGCACGTTGGCTGACTCCATGGCGAGAATACGTAAGCCCTGTCATGGGGGAATGAGGAGGAGTCACATCGGTATGAGATGCACCGAAGCGTCCCCCCACAAAATGGCTCACGGGAGGGCTGGAAGGGTCTGGTCTTTCTACTTCATCTCCCTGCACCACAATTGTCAAAGTATATGTATAAGTAAAGATAGTCCTCCTTAAGCAAAAGGGCAATAAATAACTAAGTCAGCCATACATACCTCCGATTCAGAAGGAGAACGAGAAGACACAACCATGGGCGAAGAGGGAGGATTAGCAGCAACTGATGGGGCAGGGGTGGATTGCACCTCAGGGGTCAGGTGTACTTCAGGAGTCCGTTTCTTCTGGGACTTGGTGCCCAGAGTCTTCTTCCTCGAGCTAGCTGCACTAATGCTGACCCCTTGAGGAACCTTGGAACTCTTCCTCTTTTTAGCCGTTGGCTCTGAAGGATCCACCACCACCGTGGGGAAAGCAACGGAGGAAGGGACAACGACTGCATGCCATTGATACTCAGCGTTTATTCGGTCCAGTTCTTCCTGGGCCTCCCTCCTCACACGCTCAGCCATCTCAGCAGGCATGGGAGGAGGAACGGAGGCTATGGGAAGAGCTTCCACGGGAGTTTGGGGCTTCTGGGACTTCGACTTCGATTTTGATGTCCCACTCTTGGCCGTTCTTACTTTTTTAGCAAGAGGTTGAGAAGCCCCCTCGTCGGTAGTAGCTGCAGCAGAGGGGGCAGCCTTCTTCGCAGCAGCAGCTTTGGACTTCGGCGTGGCAACTGGGACCATGGCACAAAGTGGGGGAAGCTCGTTGGGAGGTGCTTTGTGGGTTGAACTTAGAGGGAAATCTATCCCAAGCAAAGAGTTTCCCTTTAGCCCCAACTCTAGGGCAGAAAATGAGCAAACAGGAGGGTACACCGGCTCTCGCTCGATGAACTTAGCAATTTCAGCTAGTTGTCTTGGCCAATATTTGGTGGCAAATAGAGGGGTCAAATCCCCATGCCTAATAATACTGGGAATGGTGACAGGACCAGCCATTGCTGAGGATATCCCCCACGCAGCAGTTGAAGAAAACAACAAACATGCCTCGCCAAAGGAGACTTTTGGGTTTGATGATTGGAAAACTGGACGTGGCACCCCCTGGTCAAACCCAAACTGACGGCTGCATCGGTTGGGGTTATAATGCTCGCTCGAGTATCCCCACTCGGTGTAGGAGGGAAGATATCCAGGAGAAAGCAGAAGAACCACGGCAAGCGAGGGATCCTCAATGTCAGGAGAAGGGTCCTGTATCAATCTGGCATCATGATGAAAAAATTTACAAGTATGAAAAAAAGCATCTTCTTGATAGGGCCTCATAACAAAACTCTCAAAACGATCAATCACTGAAATCAACTCCTTTCGGCTTTGCCTCTTATGGTAAATGAAGGACCGAGGAGGCAAAATTGTTTTAGCCGAAGGAGGACTGTTGGACTTGGCCGCTATGGCAGGAAAGCGGAAGTAAAGAAAGCCAGTCAGAAGCACACTATTGGCAAAATTGGCCAAGTTATAACGGCCAATGGAGCGTTCCATGTCGAATAAAGTCCTGTCCAACCAGGTGTACAAGGATCCCAAGGCAATTGCAGCCAGGGGAAGCTTTATGCCTCGAGCTAAGCGAAGGGACAGGTTGATAAGGTCCCTTCGGGGCTGGTCGTTGGGCTTGCCCGTAAAAAAGAAGCGGGAAAGAATCACAAGGATGTAGGCGGGAAGTTCCAACGGTGTACCTTGACCAGGGGCATCTGCTGAGGAACTGCCTTCACCAAAACCCTTGAAGAAATAATTGATCAAGGGAGAAAAAGTAGCTTTGTTGGAAGAACCGATGCAGCTTTGGCATATACGATCCAACTCCAAACGATCGGCAGTCTCTTGGGTATCAAGAGCCTCATCGGTGTAGGGCTCATGACCTGTTGCATCGAGGCCCAAAAGCTCGCACACGTCCTCCAGAGTGATGGTGAACTCACCCCACGCAGCGATGAACGTATGGGTAGTCACGTTCCATCGAGAGATCAAGACAGGAAGGGCAGTATTATTCTTTGAGAGAGTGAACTCACCAAACCATTTAGCCCGTTGCAGCCCAATCTTGGTGAGGATATCAGCATACGAACTCTGCATGTGAGAGTTCCAGGCAGCAAAGTGGGCGGGGGATCCCCCGGGTGCTTCAAAATCAATATGGTACCAGGGGAAGTCCCCTCTCTCTAAGAGAAATCTCAGAGTTCCTTATGGGGGCAAAAATCCCCACTTAGACACCTCTTCGTCTTCATCACCCAGCAAGAGGTCGTCGAACTTGGAGGAAAAGCAGACAGCCTTACAGGCAACAGCAAAGCCATCACCCTCCCCAAAAATGGGAGAGCGACAGTAAAATCTCAGCTGTTTTTGGCGAGCAGCACCCGGGGCAGAGGCAGTAGTGGTGGTGGCAGATGGAACACTGGTGGCGGAAATGGTGGGGTTGCTTGAAGACGCCATGACAAACAGTGAAGCTGTAACAAAGAAAGCTTCAAGAGAAAAGGGATTGAAAGCAACAATGGAGACAGACGATCACAAGTAGTGTTATAGCTCTTTGCAACAATGGCATATCTCTCTCTCTCTCTCTCTTTATAAGAAAACAAGTGATAGGCTGAGGAAAAAAGATAAATAACGAAGTAAGGAAATAAGTGAAGAAGAAGGAAGAAGTAGAAACAGACCCCTCAGGCCCACGTGTTTAAGGTTCAAAGTATTTTGAAAATGGCTGTTGAGACTTTCGAGTTTGGCGTTTAGATTTTCCCACCCTCGCACGTGCACGGCCACCTGTAATCATTTCACAAGAACACGTGGCACTTCGGGAAGTGCTACGACAGTTGAAAAGACAGCGTACGTCATTAATGAAATGACGCATAGAGAACAGGAAGCGTTGCCTTCTTCAGCAAGCTTGAGTTTTTCGCGCCAATCTTTTTGTCAGACTTATCTAACAAGGCCCCAACGAAGAAGATGTTCCAACGGTTACACAAAGAAAAATCCATCAAGTGGAGTCATTTCGTGCAGACATTTCTTGTCCCAACAAATATCTCCACGAGGGGGCAAATGTAGAGGGGGCTTGAAGCTCAGCGTGGCAACTCAATTGTGACATCTTGGGAAGACAGCTCAGCGTGGCAACTCAAGCGTGGCATCTTAGTGAGGCAGCTCAGCGTGGCAACTCAAGCGTGACATCTTGGGAAGGCAGCTCAGCGTGGCAACTCAAGTGTGACATCTTGGGAAGACAGCTCAGCGTGGCAACTCAAGCGTGGCATCTTGGCGAGGTAGATCAAAGTGGAAACTCAAGCATGACATCTTGGGAAGGCAGCTCAGCGTGGAAACTCAAGTGTGACATCTTAGGAAGACAGCTCAGCGTGGCAACTCAAGCGTGGCATCTTGGCGAGGCAGCTCAGCGTGGTAACTCAAGCGTGGCATCTTGGCGAGGCAGCTCAGCGTGGCAACTCATACTTCAGCTTGTTGTGTTAATCATATTGTACCTTTGATTACATTCACTGTAAAGCTGTAATGGTTGTAATGGCATAACGATAATAATAATGCAGTTTGGGTGAGGTCAAACGATACTCACGAGAGACCAGGCATGGCAGGACCTGGGAGGGCTTTCATGCCCTATCGAATAACCTCACCATGTGAACTTTAGAGGGACTTGGTTTGGAGGATTGAGAAGTAAGGCACCGTTGGGGCTTGTCCTGACCATCTTAGATACACCTGGTAAAACACCGAAGGACCCTGACCGTGGAACCTCAAGCGGAGCAGCTTGGAGTCCCATCGGGGCATTGAGATATGGACCAAACAACCCTCTACTTAATGTCACATCTACTGTGGGTGATGTCACTAGCCATCTAAACATTGTCAGACATGCACTTGAGTAAGCCACCGTGGTATTTGGGGCTGTCAGGCAGTTGGTGAGCCACCTCTGTGACAACAACCCCCTGACATACAGTGGTTAGGCAAAAAGGCATGTCTTGGCATTTAATGTTTATCACATAAGAGACAACTAGTGCATCAGGCATTGAAGGTTATGACATAAAGTATGAGGGATGTCTTTCATAGTCTTTAATGACTGAGTTGCCTCGGTGGTGGTGTGGGGGGGGCTATTTAAGGACCCCAACCACCTTTGAGGAAGAGAGACTGGTAGAGAGTTCAGAAGTTATTGCAAAACCAGAGAGCTTACTCACTCACCATTGTCATTTATTATAAAGCTTTTAATACTTGACAGAGATTCTTGAGGGTGTTTGGTGTGTTTCTACGTGCCTATCAGGGTGTATCTAGGGTGCTTACTTCTCTCTCCCTCTAGCTAAGCCACTTCTAAAAGTCCATTAGCATGACCTGAGTTATACACGAGAGATTTGAGAGTTTAAACTGAGTTCATCTTCATTGAGTTTGTTTGTGCATTTCCTATAATTAATCCAAGGTTTTGGCTAATTTAACTTGTGATTACCATACTCAATAGGGGTTACGCCTCCATATATAATCTAAAGTACCCTCTTACAGAATTATATATGGATGATTTGGTCATCAAATCAAGAAGGAGGAGTCCCATCTGGGCAATTTGAGGAAGGTGTTTGCCCGATGCAGGAAGTATAAATTGAGGGTGAACCCACTGAAGTGCGTCTTTAGGGTAACAAGTGGGAAATTTCTATGCTTCGTGGTTAATCAGCAAGGGGTGAAGATGACCCATGACAAGCAGCGAGCGGTCTTGGAGATGCCAAGCCTAAGAACGGCGAAGGAGCTGAAGAGTTTCCTCGGTAAAGTCTCTTATCTTAGGAGATTTGTGCCTGGGTTAGCCGAGATGACAAACCCGTTGATGCAGCTGTTATGAAGGAACATGAAATTAAAGTGGGAGGAGGTTCATCAAGATTCACTCGCTAGGCTAAAGAAACTGCACGTTTCACCACTCATCATGTTTCCCCCGCAAGCAGGAATACCGTTGTAGCTATACCTCACATCCACCACGAGGTCCGTGGGAGCTTTGTTGGATCAGGAGATTAATGGGGAATAACGGCCGATCTACTACCTCATCAGAATCATACATGGGCCAGAAGTAAGATATAGTATCTTGGAAAGGCATTATTTATCCTTAGTCTTTATAGCACAAGAACTTGGACATTATATGCCGTCTTTTACAATTCATACTATAACTAGATGTGATCCTATTAAGTATTTGCCGGCAAGAACTATATTGATTGGTAGAGTAACTAGGTGGTTCCACATCCTCTCCGAGTATGACTTGAAGTGTGTGGTTCCTCGCGCGATCAAAAGCTAAGTGTACGCCGATCTGTTGGAAATTTTCTCCTCGGGAACGTTTGAGCCACCCAAAGAAAGTATTCCAGGAGACAATTTGCAAGCCAATCACCTAGATGCGACGGATGAGGAATGGACAATGCAGTTCGATAGATCTTTGGTAGAAAAGAAAAGAGGAGCAGGGGTTATTCTTTCAAAAGGAATGGAGGAGATTTGCCTTTCCTTCAAATTAGATTTCCCTTGTTCTAACAACGAGGTGGAATACAAAGCATTGGTGCTAGGGTTGCTTGAGGCCCTTCACATGGGGATTCGTTCACTTTGCATCAAAGGTGATTAAAATTTGGTAGTTCAGCAAGTGAATGGAGAGTACGCGTTGAAACACATAAGCCTAGCACCATACAGAACCATCATCCAGAGGCTTCTCTGCCAGTTTCATCGGACCAAGATTACGAGATATCCCAGAATGATGAATCGTCACCCAGACGCCTATGCCACCATATCCCAGAAGATGGTTATGAGAAACGATACAACTACCGTCGTGATCCAACGAAGAACAACTCCTTAAATAGTACAATAAATTTTACCAATGGAAGAAAATACAGACTAGGGGGGGTAGAGATTATAGGGCAATTAGAATCTGGGGAATGAACGATGGGGCTGGGGGAATTATCCCAATACTTCACGAACCAGGGAAACCTTTACTTTAGGAATGCAGGAGCATGGTTGTCGAGGTGCATCGATCTAGAAGAGGCAGAGCGAAGATTGAAGAGAATACATGAAGAGAAATGTGAGACAACTGAGATACCTCTCTACTAAAGAATGCAAAGAGAGGGGTATTTTTGGCCCATAATGAAACAGGACGCGGCGGAGCTATAACGAAAATGCGACAAATGCCAGTTATTCTTGGAGGCAGCTGAATGTCATTTCATGGAAGCTCAAACTGATTGGAGACAACCGTATATTGACTTTATCAGAGATGGAGTTGCCCCAACACAGAAAATTAATACAATAGGAATCAAGCGGAGGTCCCCGAGATTTTACTTTCAGGAGGGGCAACTTTATCGAAGGGGATACTTCAACAGGCCATTGCATTGCATCATAAAGGAAAAAGCCGAGGTCCTCAAATAGGCACACGATCCAACTCACATAGGAGGGGCCAACTTATATGGCCAATTGATGATGTTGGGGTATTATTAGTCAATAATGGAGAAAGACTATTCATTCAAAAATGCAGAGCTTGTCAACTTCATGGAAATATGATCCATGCCCCATCGGTAGACCTACACTCCCTGGAAATGCCTTATCCTTTTCACACTTGGGCATTCGACCTGGTAGGGGAAATACATCCTTCTTCGAGGGGGAATATATAGATACTAGTAGCAACGGAGTGCTTTACAAAGTGGGCTGAAGCGATACCACTGAGAAGGGCAACAGCGGGGGTGGTGAGAAACTTCATCAAAGAATACATCATTTGTTGTTTTGGGATCCCAAAGGTCATCCTTTCAGATAATGGAACCCCTTTCATCAATTCAGAAGTAACGATGCTCACAAATAAGTACTCCATTGTCCATCATACTTCGACAGTGGCATATCCAAAGGAAACGGTCAGGCTGAAACAACTAACGAAACTTTGGTTAATATCTTAGCTAAAACAATGGAGGATTCACTAGGAGCATGGGATGATAAGATACCAGCTGTATTATGGGTCTATCGAACAACTAAAAGAAAACCCACAGGGTATACTCCGTTCTCCCTTGTCTATGGGGCCGAGGCGATTCTCCCAGTGGAGTTAAAAGTTCCCTCTGCTCGATATGCTTTGCGAAGTAGCATGCTCCCTCAGAATAAACGTGTGTAGTTGGAAGTGTTGGATGAACACAGAGACAATGCGATGCAACACTTTCAAATGTATACGAAACAACTATCCAGGGCATATGATAACTTAGTGAGACAAAGGAAGTTCGTGGAGGGAGACCTCGTATTAAAAGCAGCGGTGAAACACATCAGGGGGATTCCTCTACCCAAGTTTGCAACAAATTGGGAGGGCCTTTCATTATAAAATAAGCTCATAACTCAGGTTATTGCTTAATTTATAGGATGGAAGAAGATAAACCATTCAAGATTAATAATAAATGGTTGAAAGTCTATCATGTGTAAGCAATTAGTTTTGGACCACTGATGTATCTAGTTGTTGTTATGAATACACAACTTCTTTTTTATGACGAGTATGGAAGTTCTCTTTATTATAACCCAAGTGGAGATGAAAGAATTATAGAACTTCATAATGTATGCAAGAAGTTATAACACAAAGGAAAAGCATGAGAAAACATATATCTTTCTTCATTCATAAGCTTTGGGGAATTACAAAATTGGGAGCTATCGCCTAAGAATTACATAAAAAAGGGGAGGGGGAAATATATAAAGAAGTTCATTAGCCTAAGAGGAACCATAGATCTGGGGAAGAGAAAAAATCTCCAGGAAGGCCCGGAGAAGCTGCTAGGCAAGACTGTTGAGCATTCATAGAAACCTCCAGCCTCGTTTGTGCTTGTGTACGCTCGATGAGGAGTTTATCTCGATTTGACTTCGTAAAGCGTAGAGATTCTTCGAGGTTCCCCACCTCTTTATTAACGGCTTCAAGAAGAGTTGCTAACTCAGCTAACTTGGCTTCCTCAGCCCACTGATCCTCCTGATATTTCTGGAGCAGTTCCCTGTGGCTATCCAGTCATTGGCTCTTCAAAGTTTTCTAATGCGTAATAAGACAATCAAGATGAAAGCCATCACATCCTAATTCCTTCAGGTGACCCAGGAATCGGTTGATAAGGGCTCTAGTAACGGTTAAGGTTGGAGTACTGGAAATCTCAGCCACAACGGTAGCCATGCCCTGAAGCCTGCAACTCATCACAAAGATGTTGGAACGCAGGTAATCCACGGTAAACGTTTTGGGATGGTGGTTTGCAAGCAGCTCAACTACCAAGCGATGGTTGGCAGGAATCTAAGGAGAACTCTGGAGAACCATCAAGCAGAAGGAATGAGGAGCCAAGTCGGGTAGAGGAAGCTCACAGCCAGATTCTCTCTCAGCAGTAGCATCGATCATGGAACCTTGATCGTTGTGGCTAGAGTCTTCTAAAATAACGAGTTTCCGATGGGGTGAGGAGGTAGGCGAAAGAACTGGTGGAGAATCCTCCCGAGAAACCTGAGAACAGTTAGAGGAAATAATGAGTTTATGGAAAATCTTAACAAGTGTTTTCGTTGTTAAGTCACCGATAAAGATGGAGTTTATGAAAAATCTTAACAAGTGTTTTCGTTGTTAAGTCACCGATATAGGTGGATATAATGAAAAAACCGTAACAAGTGTTTTCGTTGTTAAGTCACCGATATAGGTGGAGTTTATGAAAAATATTAACAAGTGTTTTCGTTGTTAAGTCACCGATATAGGTGGAGTTCATGAAAAAAACCTTAACAAGTGTTTTCGTTGTTAAGTCACCGATATAGGTGGAGTTTATAAAAAAACCCTTAACAAGTGTTTTCGTTGTTAAGTCACCAACATAGGTGAAGTTTGAGAAACTGAGAAATGCAGAGAAATTAGTGAAGTACCTCAGCAGTAGCATCAGCGAGAATAGGAGCCACTATAGAGGCTTCAATGGCGCCCCTAACTGAAGAAGCCTCAACGGTCGGCAAAGCTCCCTCGCTAACCAACGATACCAAGGCTAACGAAGGAGTTTCACTGAAAGAACATGAGGCACCTCCCAGCAATTCTCCAGTGTGGGCAGCCATTGAAGAATAACCATGCGGGACAGCAGTATCAACCTCGGTCTCAGAAAGAAAAAAGCCACTAAGAGAAAAGGGTGGGGTAAGGCTTGGCGAAAGCTGCAAATACAAAACCAAGTGTTAAACACAAGGAGAAAGTGCAGGAAAAGGAAGCAATACGTCTAAGCATTACTTACCCCCGTTATGGCACTAAAAAGGGGAATTGCAGTCAAGGGTCTCGTCAGTGCAGTGGGAAGGAGAATGTTATCTATTAGAGACGCCACTTCCACCTAAAACATCACAGCATATCATAATGATAAATAAAGCAATGGGATAAGGAAAAGACATGAGACTTGACAAGAAATTTACCTCAGGGGCACTCTCTTCGAACACAACGATGGGCAGAGGGACCTCTTGCTCGGATGGTAATTCAGAAGAGGCTGGAGTAGTTGCCTATGATTGGCCAGATATTTTGACAGATCTAATAGTAGGCGCTCCTATAATAGCTTCTTTGGCCCCTTTGGGAGGACAAACAACGAGATTAGGTGAGACTTATCATGGGGGAACAGGGAGGAGTAGTATCGGCTTGAGAGACACCGAAACTCCCCCCACGAAATGGCTCACAAGGGAACCAGGAGAACCAGGGAGACTAGGCCTTTCTTCAACTCCCTGCACCAAAGTTATCAAAGAAATAAGCAAATGAAACATGCCTTAAGAAAAAGGGGAACAAGAATAAAACATGGACACATACCTGAGATCCGAAGGGAGAACGAGAAGGTATAACCACTGGTGAAGGCGAGGAGGAGGAAGAAACAGAGGGAGCTAAGGATGGAGGTATCTCGTCTATTCGTTTCTTCTAGGACTTAGTGCCCAGAGTTTTCTTCCTTGTGCCCGTTACATCAGCACCTTGAGGTACCCTAGACCTTTTTCTCCTCTTTGCCTTTGGCTCGGTGGGATCAACCACGATCGTGGGAAAGGCAACCGAAAGAGGAACGACGATAGCACGCCGTTGAAACTCAAAGTTTATTCTTTCGACCTCATCTTGAACCTGCCTTCTCAGCTCTTCGCTTACCTCTGCAGATATAGGAGGGGGAATTGAGGCAATAGGGAATGCCTCCAAAGGAGTTTGTGCTTGATATTTGGACTTGGATTTAGAGGAAACCCCACTTTTAGACTTCTTGGTCTTTTTAGCAGGTGTCTGAGAAGGCCCTTCCCCTGTTGTAGCCTCGGTCAAAGTGGCAGGTGGTTTGGGGGTTACAACGGCCTTGGGCTTAGGCATGGCAATGGGGATCGTGGGGCAGTGTGGAGGAAGTTCAGTAGGAGGTACATTAGGGGTATATCTTAGAGGGAACTCAATCCCAAGAATAGAATTATCCTTTAACCCTAACTCCAAGGCTGAAAATGAAAGAACTGGAGGATACACGAGACCCCCCTCGATGAACTCAGGAATTTGGGCCAGTTGTCTCGAACAGTACTTTATTACAAATAGAGGGGTCACGTCCCTTTACCAGGTGATGCTGGGAATGGTGACTCGCCCATCCATTGTAGAACTCACTCCCCACGTAGCAGTTAAGGAGAACAGGGAACATGCCTCGCTAAAAGAGACCTTAGGATTAGATAATTGAAAAACTGGGCGAGGAGCCCCCTGATTGAAGCCAAACTGATGGCCACATCGGTTAGGATTATTTGAAAATGTCGTATGACTGTGTGATAATTGATTAACTTCACAAATTTCTAATTTGACACACTTATTTAATTTCAACCCCTAAACATGCATCTAAAGAATGTGATTCAACCCATAAACAAATAAAGCATGCGACACAAAATTACGAAAAAATCCCCGTAGGGAAAAACCTTTTATTTCTAAAACTTTGAATAATTTACAAGACCATTGACTTACATACAACCTGATAATCAACCACAAGTGTAACGCATGGTGTCTTCGGCAAACCTTCAAAGCAAAGGCTAGAAATAGTGTCGGCTGGAATCTCTCGCAGGAACTCCAGGTGGTTAGTAATGAAGAAGAGAAACGGCTTCTTCACAAAGGTTGAACAAATACAAGGATGTGTTCTTGGGTTACCAACAAGATTCACAAAGGTTTGGCAATTGTGTGAATCAAAACATGAGTCTTGGGACTTAAAAAATATGAAGACTAGAGGTATTTCAACTCTCAAAACGTCTTCCAAAGTCTTGCAAAACTGCTCCCCCGAAGTTTGTTTAAATAGGAAAACACATGAAGAGTTTCACAAAATAAAAACTCTGAAATTCTATCCAGCGTACAGGGACCTCGAACCGGTTTGGGTCCCCTGCGAATCGGTTCGCCCCCCCGAACCGGTTCGGGCTGGGTTCGGGGAAATTCGCTGGAAAAGGGTTAAACACTTAGAAAAAATTCCAAGGCTTTTTCTTGGAATTATCTCCATTTTCAACGGGCCATAACTTGTTCACCGTAGCTTGAATTGAGGTGCCATTTATTCCAGTATCTTTGTTGCGACAAGCTCTTCAACTTTCCAGTTGACCGATCATCCGGATGGTGAATGTAAAATTACCAAATTGCCCTTGAACTTCCCTATCATGCCTTGTTGTACTGTTTTGACATCTCTTGTGTACCACTTGCATTACGAGCCTAAAATCATGGAACGTGAAGTCGTTGAGGCAGATGAGGGACATATAATGGAGACGTTGAATGATAGATTCCCGGAATTCGGATTGAGTCCATCGAGTGAGATCTTGAGGTGACATGACAAATGTAGCGGCGTACGACATACACAAATGTAACATATTGGACATGAGAAAAACGTCCTTAGAAATCTCCCCCTATGTCTATGCCGGTACATACATAAAAAATCCGAATTATCAAATATGAAATTGCCTATACAAATCTACCCTCCCATGAACCCAAAACTGAAAAGGTACAAATGAATAGTCTCCATCGTTTGTTCTTCAAATCTTCAAGAATCTCAAATATTTTCTCATCAGGGTGTGCAATTCAGTGATCATATATTTAGTACCTACACATATGAGAAAAAGAAAAAATACCAAGTGACGTATCGAGTTTGAAATGAGATAAGCATAGATACCAATAAATGATAAGCATAAGTTAAATCTCAAAAACTCCCCCAAAATAAGATAATTATTTCTCCCCCTTTTTATGATGTCCCCAAATAGACAAATGAGAAGAATGAATCAAATAAGCAAAATCGAGGTGTCACAAGGAATAAACTTTCTATTTTTGAATTTTTCAAAATTTTTCACACAAAAATAAGATACCATTTGAAAAAAATATGTAAAACATGATAAAAAAAATAACACCATGGATTTAAACTCGAACAACCAAGTCATGGAAATGGAATGAATGGGTGTGAACACATTTCGATAGGTAAATCAACTCAATCAATCATATGTGCATGATGCATATGTGTACCCCTAACGAATGATCATCAAAAGAATTCTTAGGTGTAAAAACTTGTTGAATTTAGATGACATCGTCTTATGCAAATCAACAAATCAAAGTCAAAGTTATTTCCACACCAATAATGTCCAAAACTATGTAGCGCATTTTCAAGCAATTCAAGGACGTGCAAACCCGTTATAAAATCTCCAACCAAACACTCTCATATATATTTTCTTTTTAGAGGTGTTAAACTAAATTCTCAAACTTTGGAGAATTGGTGCAAAAACCTAAATGGTCCATAATTTGGCATGAATTTCTTTTTATTGCCTTTAAATTTTTTCGGGCTCTTTTAAACCTCTTTGGACCCCGGATAATAAAATTCCTCCATTTTTAGGTCCAATTTAACGGTGACTTAGTATTCTCAAAGGCAAAATGAACCTTTCGCAGCCCTTCCCCGTTTTCAAATAAAGCACACAAACTCACAAAACGGTTTTTATATGCACACTTTCCTTATCAAAATTTATCGTTCTTGGTTTGTTTTAAGGACAGGATTGAAGTGACAACACCCAACCAACATGTGATAAGATAAGCACAATAATCAAACAAGTCCGTGCATGTGTGCAATAAAAGAAACATGTAGGAAGTAACACTTAATTACATCTTAATGACTCCAAACACTATAAAGCACAAGGACGAATTGACCTATTGTCTCAAAACACTATCAAATAGTCACAATAATAAATGGAATGATATTGTGACTCGGTCATCCTAAGTGTCCATCCATAAACGGTGCAAACAAAATACAAAAATATTTTTGAATTTTTAAAATTTTATCAAAATAAAATATTTTTGTATTTTAAAAAAAAATTAAAAAAAACAAAAAAAAATGACACATACTAGCAATAGGCAAACAATGTCATCATGAAAATCATCCTATGCTAGTAAACAAGTCAAACCTCAATCATTAGGTGCGGAGGGGTTTTCCAAAGGTGGTGACAACTTATAAAAAACCTCCATTAATTCTTGTGAAGATTTGACCAAAAATTTAACTTTCTCACCTAGATGTGCAAACTCTCTCATGTAGTCTCCGAGAGCATGTAAAGTATCATGAGTGGGTACATGTGTGCCAGAAACACGTGTAGAAAAACGTGACACATAACCCAACTTAAAACAAAATTCCTTAAGGTGACCTCTCCTCTTGCAATGGGAACATACATATATAGGCCTAGGAACACCTCTCTCAAAAACTCTAGGAAGGGCTCTCCTAATAGGAATGGGATGCCTAGGTGGGTTAGGGTGAGACTTACGTGAATCAAATACTAAAATGAGAAATGTCTCGGGTGATAATTGGGAAGTAGAAGCACCGCCATGACTTATTCCTAACTTATATCTTTTATCCTTATGAACCTCGTTTTCAACCTTCTTAGGTGCGTTCAAAAAATTGACTTTGACCTCCCTGGCACGTTCGATATCACTCTCGAGTTAGGATACATATGTCGTCAGACTAGACAACGTGTCAGTCAAATTACACTTCTCCTTTCCCAAAACCTCCTTCTCTTTCTCCAAATCTAAAACCCGACGAACTAAATCACGATTATACTTCTTTGTTTTCAAGGTCTCGGTGTACAAATCTCTAAAAGCTTTTTGGAGCTCACTTTCATCTCCACTTTCACTCTCACTTTCTCCCTCATTTGAAGAACACAAATCACTATTATCGCTTTCATGTGCACTCTTGTGAGACATAGTGGGTGTTCTCACACGACTAGAAAAGGCGACAACCATCCCATGTCCCAAACCTTTATCAGACTTATCTCCCTCATCACCCTCATCACCCTCACTATCGCTAAGAGTGGCGGGCATAGCAGTCTCTTTTCCGTTTCTCCTTATCCTAGTAGGACACTCTATAGCTATGTGCCCTTTCCCTTCACACTCAAAGCACCTGATCTCATCCTCCTTGTCACTATCTTTGGCCTCCTCTTTCTTTTTATTTGACTCAAAAGATCTCTTTTTATTGGAAGAATTTTCTTTATTCATTTTGAGAAACTTTTTAAAATTTTTCGCAAACAAGGCCATATCATTAAAATCAAAATCTTCCTCAGAATCGGACTCACAAACTTTTTCTTTCTTTTTATTATATGAGTCTTTAAAGCAATGCCATTATCCTTAGCCTTAATGGTTTTGGGAAACATGTCAATCTCATAGGTTTGAAGATCTCCTACAAGTTCTTCCAACTTAAGTGATTTCAAATTTCCCAAAGAGTTCAAAACTGTGACTTTAGGAATAAAGCGAGTTGGGAGAGATCTCAAAATCTTTTTAACGACACGCGTGTTATCAATCACCTCACCCAAATTAAAACATGTGTTAACAATGTCCGATAAACGAGCATAAAAATCATGAAAGCATTCAGACTCAGACATGGTAATAGTCTCAAATTGGGTGGCCAAATTTTGTAATTTAGATTCTTTAACCGTGTTCGTACCCTCACGTGTCAGTTTCAAAACATCACAAGCCTCTTTAGATGTGGGGCACGTCATAATTCAGCGGAACTCATCAGGAGAGACAGCTCCAGAAATAGCACTTAGACCAAGGGAATTAAAATTGGACAATTTATAATCATCTTCAGTTCAGGCTGACACGGGTTTTAAAGCGATGATGTTATTAACAGTGACCGTGGGAGGAGTCCAACCATTTTCGCAAAGCAACCAAACACGCTCGTCAATAGATTTTAAAATCGTTTCATACGAGCTTTCCAGTAGGCATAATTAGACCCGTCAAAAATAGGCATCTGATTATATAAGTGATCCATAGGAAAAATTGCGAATATGCACAAACTTGATTAAAAAAAACAATATCACACGATTTTGCGAAAAATAGGAATACGCGATAAATTAACGTAACCCGCTCTGATACCATTTTGAAAACGTCGTATGACTGTGTGATAATTGATTAACTTCGCAAATTTCTAATTTGACACACTTATTTAATTTCAACCCCTAAACATGCATCTAAAGAATGTGATTCAACCCATAAACAAATAAATCATGCGACACAAAATTAAGGAAAAATCCCCGCAAGGAAAAACCTTTTATTTATAGAACTTTGAATAATTTACAAGACCATTGACTTACATACAACCTGATGATCGCCCACAAGTGTAATGCACGGTGTCTTCGACAAACCTTCAAAGCAATGGCTAGAAACTGTGTCGACTGGAATCTCCCGTAGGAACTCCAGGTGGTCAGCAATGAAGAAGAGAAATGACTTCTTCACAAGGGTTGAACAAATACAAGGATGTGTTCTTGGGTTACCAACAAGATTCACAAAGGTTTGGAAATTATGTGAATCAAAACATGAGTCTTGGGACTCAAAAAATATGAAGACTAGAGGTATTTGGACTCTCAAAAACGTCTTCCAAAATCTTGCAAAATTGCTCCCCCGAAGTTGGTTTAAATAGGAAAACACATGAAGAGTTTCACAAAATAAAAACTCTGAAATTCTATCCAGCGTACATGGACCTCGAACCGGTTCGGGTACCCTGCAAACCGGTTCGCCCCCCTGAACCGGTTCAGGCTGGGTTCGGGGAAATTCGCTGGAAAAGGGTTAAACACTTAGCAAAAATTCCAAGGCTTTTTCTTGGAATTATCTCCATTTTCAACGGGCCATAACTTGTTCACTGTAGCTTGTATTGAGGTGCTGTTTCTTCCAGTATCTTTGTTCCGGAAAGATCTTCAACTTTCCATTTGACCGATCATCCGGATGGTGAATGTAAAATTACCAAATTGCCCTTGAACTTCCCTATCAGGACTTGTTGCACTATTTCGACATCTCTTGCGTACCACTTGCATTATGAGACTAAATTCATGGAACGTGAAGTCGTTGAGGCAGATGAGGGACATATGATGGAGATTTTGAATGCTAGATTCCCGGAATTTGGATTGAGTCCGTCGAGTGAGATCTTGAGGTGACGTGACAAATGTAGAGGCGTACGACATACACAAATGTAACATATTGGACATGAGAAAAATGTCCTTACAATAGTGCTCACTGGTGTATGCCCACTCGGTGTAAGAGGGAAGGTATCCTGGAGAAAACAAAAGGACCACAGCTAGTGAAGGGTCTTTAATAATGAGGTCTAGATTAGTTTCCTGGACCACTCTTGCTTCATTGTTGAAAAAACCACAAGTGTAGAGAAAGATATCCTCTTCATAGGGCCTCATCACAAAATTCAAAAAATTATCGATAATAGAGATCAAGTCCTTTCATCTTTGTCTCTTGTGATAAACAAAAGAGCGTGATGGAAGAATGGTTTCCCCCAAAGTAGGGCGGTTGATCTTGGATGCTACGGCGGGGAAACGCACGTAGAGGAAGCCTATTAGGAAGACACAGTTGGTAAAGTTGGCCAGGTTATAATGACCCAGAGATCTTTCCATGTCAAAAGGGTTCTATCAAGCCATGTGTAGAGGGATCCCAGGGCGATTGCAGCCAGAGGAATCTTGATACCCCGGGCCAAATGGAGGGATATGTTGATGAGGTCCCTTCGAGGTTGGTCATTGGGTTTTCCCGTTAAAAGAAAATGAGAAAGAACGACAAGAATGTAGGCAGTAAGTTCCAGCGATGTACTTTGATCGGGGGAAGCCTCAGAGGAGCTACCTTCAGAAGGATCCTTGAAGAAATAGTTAATAAGAGGAGTGAAACTAGCTTTGTTTGAAGTACCAATGCACTTTCGATATATACGATTTAACTCCAAACGGTCAGCAGTCTCTTGGGCATTCAGGGCTTCATCAGAATAGGGCTCATGGCATGTTGCCTCAAGGCCTAAGAGCTTGCACACGTCCTCCAACGTTATTATAAACTGTCCCCATGCAGCAATTAACGTGTGAGTGGTAACATTCCAGTGAGACACCAGAACGGGAAGGGCAACATTATTCTTGGACAGGGTGAACTCACCAAACCACTTAGCCCGATGAAGCCTAATTTTAGTGAGAGGGTCAGCATGGGAACTCTGCATATGGGAGTTCCAGGTCGTCAAGTGAGCAAGAGAGTCCCCAATTCAAAGTCGACGTGGGACCATGGGAAGCCCCCTCACTCAAGACGAAATCGAAAAGTCCCCTCTGGAGGTAGAAATCCCCAGTCATCAATACTTTCATCTTCATCACCAAGTGTCAGAGCATCATAGTTGGCATTAAAAATGAAAGTCTTACAAGACCCAGCAAAGTCAATATGCTTACCGAATATGGGGGACCGGCGGTAAAAGCGCAACTGGTCCTGACGGGTAGCAGTCAATGAGGCGGCAGCAGAGGAGGTGACAACTGGGGTAGAAGGTGGAGCACTGGTGATAGGTTTGGGAGGATTACTTGACGAGGCCATTGAAGACAACAATGAATTATAAAAAAAAATTTTGGTAAACGAAGGGTTGGGAATGAAGATGGAGAAGAACTACCACAGGTGGTGGTGTAAAAGATGAGAGAAGGAAGAAGCTAGGTAAGAGCTTGGTAAACAATGGAGTTTGCACGGAGTTCTCTCTCTAAAGAAGACAAGAGCTTGAAGAAGATTAAGGAAAGAGAAGGGTTTGAAAAAAGAGACATTTGAAACCTTTTAAGGAACTCATTTGCTGAGTTTCCCACCACCACACGTGCAAGGCCACCTATAATCATTTCAAATGGACACGTGGCACTTCAGGAGGTGTTTTGACAGCTGAAAAGATAGCGCCATGTTATTTACGAAGCAACGCCTGGGGAATAGACGTGGTTTCCTTCTTCAGCAAGTTTGAGTTTTGGCGCCAATTTTTTTTATCAGACATATCCAATAACTCCCATCGAAAAAAATGTCCCAACGGTTCAAAAAAGCTACGATGTCCCCTCGCCACAGGTGTAAACGTTATTTAAATAGTGACTCGGCTACATCGGGGAGAATTTCTTCTTTTTCGAACATAGCAAAGTGTTACAAGGGAGAATTTCACTTAGCAATAATCAAAACGAGTATTTGAGAAGGTTAGCAGGCCTTTCAGAATAATTTCGAATAATAAAGTTAGACGGTTGAAGCTCAGCATCAGAAAAAAGTGGCGATGTCCCTTCGCCAAAGCACCAATAAGACGTAGATCTTCGGTTCAGGTACATCGGGGAGAATTTTACTTTTTTCTGAAGATTCTAACACGGTGGTTTTAACGAGAGAAAAGATGTCAGAATTTTTTCACACAAAAAAGGTTTATCGAATTGAGAAGTTTCGTGCATACATTTCTTATTTCAATAACAAATCTCTCCACTAAGGGGTAAATGTAGAGGGGGCTTGAAGGTAATCCTGAGATCAGGGATAATTCCCCCGTTGACAGTAGTGTTTGGGATTAAGAAACCGATGCAGCCTAGCATGGTAGCTCAGCGTGGCAACTTAGCGGGGCAGCTTGGCGTAGAAACTCATACTTTAGCTTGTTGTGTTAGTCATATTGTATCTTTGTTTATATTAACTATAAGCTATAAGGGTTGTAATGATGTAATGAGAATAATAATGAGTTTTAGTGTGAGGTCAAACGGTACTCGCGAGAGACCAGGCTTGGCAGGGCTTGAGAGAGCTTTCATGTTCTATCGAATAACCTCATCGTGGGAACTTTAGAGGGACTTGGTTTGGAGGATTGAGAAGTGAGGCACCATTGGGGCTTGTCCTGGCCATCTTAGATACACTTGGTAAAATATCGAAGAACGCTTACCGTGGAACCTCGGGCGGAGCAGCTTGGAGTTCCATCGGGTGTTGAGTTGTGAGCCAAACAACCCTCTATTTAATATCACATCCACTTTATTTGATGTCACTAACCAGCTAGAAAATGTCAGACCTGCACTTCAGTAAACCACAGTGGTATTTGGGGCTGTCAGACAGTTTGTGAGCCACCTCTGTGACAACAGCCCCCTGACACACAGTGGTTAAGCAAAAGGCATGTCTTGGCATTTAATGTTTATGACGTGGAGACAAATAGTGCATCAGGTATTTAATATTTGTGACATAAAGTATGAGGGATGTCTTTCACAGGTATTAATGACAGAGTTGCCTCGGGGGTGGTGTGGGAGGCTATTTAAGGACCCCAACCACCTCTGAGGAGAGGATGATCTGGGTTGAGAGTTCAGAAGTGATTACTAGAGAGTTATTACAAACCAGAGAGTTGACTCACCCACCATTGTCATTTATTACGAAGCTTTTAATACTTGATAGAGATTCTTGAGGGTGGTTGGTGTGTTTTTAGCTACCTGCCAACGTATATCTAGGGTGTTTACTTCTCTCTCCATCTAGCTAAGTTACTTTTAAGTTCATTACTACCTTCTGAGTTATGCACGAGAGATTTATGAGATCAAATTGATTCTATCTTCACTGAGTTGTGTTCGTATGTCTTGTGGTTAATCAATAATATTTCTACTTAACTTGTCATTACTGTACTCAAAGGGAGTTACGCCTCCATCTGATCTAAACTACCCTCTTACAACCTTGATCAACTTGGATAAAATCACAATCCCTTTCTCTAGAGCATCGAACATCACAAGTCACCTTTGTCCAGTCTCCTTATCACAGACCTTCATAACTGCCTTCTACCATAACCATAACGAATAATCCCTAGGCATAAACTCAGGCTCCTCGATAGACTGAGACGAACATGTAGACACTCAACGGTGCTTCCACAAAAGTTCCAAAATCATCCTCAAAGATTAAGTCAGATCTTCCACAGGAAAGAAGTTGGTTATTTGAGGAGGAACAGTCTATTTCCAGCCTACTTGACACATAAGTTGCTAAGGAAAATAGTAGGAAGTCTGGTGAAGGCATACCAATCATACATAGTAGTAGTCACTCAGCTGCAGAACATGCTACAGGTTGCTCCAACATGGCACTAACCAACGAAGATTCCTAGTCCTATGGTCCATAAGACAATTCACCACGTTCTTCGTAGATGGGATAAATCTGAAAAAAAATGTCCCAAGAAATTGGGAACCCCCCCCAAAGGGTAATCAAGAGGAGCTATCAGGCGCATTCTTTCAAACAACCACATGAACAACATGAAGGGCCTGCCCCATAAAAATTATACTGACCTTCTTTCTAGTCATCCAGGACATTCAGAGTCTTCATTAGTATAAAAGTAGTAATATTACAATGATGAGATATCCATAAAACAATCGTGACCACTTGAGGGTCCTCCATCACATCACAAGTTACTAAAAGTAACCTGACAATCAACCCTAGGGCTATAACACTAACAATGTAGTTATCAGTATATTCTTTTTGACAAATCAAATTCAACACCGTCAGAAGGATAATACTTCCTCCATTCACAATTGGTCTGGAATCTAAAGGAAAAATATGAAGTAACTTGGCTAATGACGCTCGAGGGGAATGAGACAGGTCCAACATATCTACAGCAACAATAGAATTAATGCCTAATATCAGAGAAAACTCCTCATATGTGGGGCATACTTCATACCGACCAAGGAAATATATATGTTCCTCGGGATATCAGAACTGAAGTGCCGCTTCTAAGAGATTCCAATCCATGTAACGGTTACGCCACAAGGTGATCGAACGCAAGTTAAAAGCCTCATAGTTGACGTTGTAATGACACATGTCCTCTAAACCCTCAAGGTAATCCGTGAAAGATTCGATCATGGGAACCTCAATTTCAAGAAGGGAAAAGATTTGGAAAATAAGAAAAAATAAAATTGAAGTGTGATGATGAAACTCCCATTCAATCCCTCCTTTTATACCCAAAATACTAATAGTAAACAAACGGCCCGACCAACTGTTATGACTACTGCTATTAAGTACACCCAAGTGTAGAAGGAGTACAATAATGGCTAAAAAGTGATTTGGACTTAACTAGTATGATGATAGGAAGACCAAGGGGTATGTCAATCGGTATCCCCTTATCGTTAAATTTTTTCTACCTTCCCCTCTTGCATACATCTTTCCAATAAAGACCCTACTTTGTTAAAGACAGCATGTTTATAAGAGTTTTTCGAGTGCTTCTTTCTAAAAAGAAAAATAAACGCGTGTTTTTTCTACTTACCTTTGCAACAAATAAAACTTCAACAAAAAATTAAAGTGCACGTAGACTAGGTTATTTATCTCAAGATAAATCAAAATAATGAAAAATGCATCTTGTATATATTTGTCATTATTCTTACATTTTCCAGGTCTAAAAGAAAAAAGAAAAAAAGATCAAAGAATTTGTTGGGGTGCATCCTGGAGTTTCTAGAACCTTGTTAAAACTACCATTTTAAGCACCTTGATGAACACGCTTACCTCAACAACAAGCGGTAGATCCCCCACTCCCAGAATTAAAACTCTCCTCAGAAGTGGCTAGTCGCACCATACAAGACGTGGCCTCTTTCCTCACATAATAAGACACCACCGCCATCCAGTCTCAAATGTCACACAACCAGGATGTTGATACACGAATAGTCTGCAAAATGATCAGTCTAACAAGAGAGAGGAAGACAGTAATAAAGAAAGAAAATCAGAATCAAAGTGCAAAAATAAAAAGTAAAGTCAAACCTATCTCTAGAGAACCTCCTCGGGAAGGGGAGTGAAGCTATCTATCATCGCCTGAGGATGAAGAGGCAGTGAGATGACATACTCACCACCCTGCCAAATATAATAAGGAGGAGTGGAAATATACTGAAGAAGAATATCCTCTACTGGCATCACTGCACTACCCCCGAGCTATGAGTTAAAGATACCAGTGCACTATTACCCCTCCCTAATTTTTCCTCTATCGGAGGAATACCCTCCACATCATAAATAAATGATGATATCAACTAACTGATCACGAAGTTTAGCTGATCATATACCAACGCCATGTCCGTATAGATCATAAAGAGTTTGCCCCCAATCTCCACTATTTTATCCTTATCCGACAACTCATTCATTCGCCTCATGAACTTAGAAGGTCCTGGCATTAGGACCTCCATGTTACCCTCCATCACATACCTCAACACACTCTCCCCCAGTTATCATATGCACCCGAACTCATGTGTTAGAAAACTTTGCATCAGTATTAATGCTTGTAACCCCTGCCCCCAAATAAAAGACAATCCTTAAAAATATAAAAAGTGAAACAAAACACAAAATCCAGAAAGAACTAAACCAGAGCCTTACTTGATCACTCGTCAAGGCATTTAACACGCCCCTACCTCCTTTAGAGCCCAAAACTCCTTCGACTTCCTGTTCGAATTCCTCTATTGGTAAATCCTCAAGAAGTTCCCCACCTAACTGACATTCAAGGACACCAATTGAATTTTTTTCCCAATCACCTCGTAGCACCACATCTGCAAAAAGCAATACAAATTACAAGAAAGAAAAATTAAAAAGACAACAAGAAAATAGAGGAAGTTGTATCTAAAGATTACCTCCAGAAGGTACGTGGTCCCCATAAAAATTTGTCCGTGACATTGACTAAAGACATCAAAAGAAGCATAAAGGGATGTCAACATGAATATCCCCCAGTCATATAAGTGAATTTACCAGATAACTCTCAAGAAAGGGAGAAACAACAAATGGATGACATTGCCACTCGTCGCCCCCACAAACCCCCCAACAAGAGAAAAATAAACAAACGAGTTGTCTGACTCACCTCTATCCCATCAGTCACATTGATCTGTCTAGATAATAAGGTGTCCTTCAACACCGATATGCTAAACAACTCTCTAGAAAGGATCCATTCGATATCCTTAAGGGCAACCTAAACTACGACCTCAGATAAGCACAAAATCTGGTCCACCACAATCTGGTGACCCCGCACTCCAACCCAGTCAATTGATGAACATCATTGGTAATAAACATTATCTCCCCCTTGCCCAAGTGAAATGTATGGGTGGTGTCCCAACATCTCTCGCCCAAATCACACTACACCACCGAAGAATGCGACATATCATCGAAAGCCCAAGCCAGAGAGGGCCAAATCAAGAAGCCTTCACTATCAAACGCACCGCTCGGGGGAGTGTCTCTTGCACTTTATTTTCCCATCGATCAACTAGAATGGATACTCGATTAAGCGATAGCCACCTTCACATGAGACAAAAACCCTTTAGTATCCCAATGATAAATGAGAAGGATAAAAGAAAAATAACATAAAAATAAAAAATAGTAGGAATAAAGAGCAAGCACTCATAAAACCATTTGGGTTCTTCACCATCACAGAACGATGGTCCTCTGGCTCCCACAGCACAACCCTCTCATCAAGAAAAGGGCTCAAACCTATCATAAGTGTTCTCACTCCTCAATACAATCGCCTCGGTATCACGTTGTTCTAGGATGACCTACTCATCGGTATCCATCCAGGAATTGTTCGCCATGCCTTCCATGGGTTATTTTAAGGAAAAATTCCTGAATTGGATTTCTAAAGAGAGAGAAGGAAGTTCACTGAAAGGAAGATGTGGAGATTGAAGGAGGACACCCCCTTTTATAAGCAGCAAGGGGGTATACCGATCGGTAGTCCCCTGGTCATGACATTCGATAGTGACTCTTCACCTTCCCTGAGAAGCCCAGGAGTCCTTACCCTACGCTGATAGGCACACCTATACCTAGGCCTATCAACAGTACTCTAAAATTTGGTCGTAAAAATTTTAGAAAAGTCTAGAAATTGCCTAAAAATCACAAAAATCTCTAAAAAATCTCCATAGGTTAAGTAAATAGGAGCTTTGAGAAATTTTCTAAGCAAAGCGCATCAGCACTCATAGAGCCCTCTTCACTAGCATACTCCCCAACGAAATCGGAATGGAAGAGAGCCACCTATCATAACCACTGGTCATAAAAAATCTTTAGGTTCTCGAATTGACTTAGGTCCATAGAATTGGAAATCAACCTTAGCCATCTGAATTGATCACCTTAAGTCTTTAGGTCTACATAATCTCCCTTGACCCTCTGAATCTGTCACCTAAACTCTTTAGGTCTGCAGAATTGACCTAGGCCCATAAATTCAACCTTAACCCTCTGACCTAGGCCTGCAAATTTGGCCTCGAACCTCTGAATCGGTCGCTTTCAGATTTTAGGTCCACAGAATTGACCTAGGCCAACATAATAATCGTCGACCCTATGAATTAGCCTCTTTCACTCTTTAGGTCCACATAATCAGCCTCGACCCTATCAGTCAATCACTTTCACTCTTTAGATCTACATAATTGACCTCAAACCTCTTAATCGGTTACCTTAAATCTTTAGGTTCAGAGAATTGATTTGGGTCTATAGAATTGACCTACATCTGTAAATCCACATTGACCCTCTGAATCGGTCACTTTCACTCTTTAAGTTCGTCGAATTGACTTAGGTCCATAAAATTGACCTTGACCCTCTGAATCGCTTGCCTCAACTCTTTAGGCTTACGAAATCATCTTTGACCCTCTAAATTTGGTCGCTACCTCCCATAATCCCCAGAAAAAGGCCTTAACCTTAGGTCATATGCGTCAAGCCACTACCCAAAAAACTTTTTAACATTCCATAATTATCTATCTTTCGATGAACTCCACTTATTTCAAGATCTCCCATCGAGGGGCTCTATAGACACCCCATCCTAATACCATCCAAATCTCTCCTTAATTCCCTAACTTCCTTGGACACTAGGTACTCCAAGTTCAGATCCAGAGGCTGTTGGATGCCTTTGAGATCCATTTTTACATTGGTCAACCCTTCGACTCAAGTGTAGTTTATTTGACATTCATAGGTCTCTAAATACCCTTTCCAATAGTACATAATGTGCACAAATCAGATTTATAATTCGCGAGTACTCTCCTTTTTACTCTAAACCTTGACTAGAGGTTGTAGGATGCTTTTGATCTCCATTTGACTTTGGTCATACCTCCAACCTAAGTGTAGCTAATTTCACTTTCATAAGAATCTAAATACCCTTTATAACGGTCCAATCCTGCACGAATTAGCCTTACAGTTTGTGCTTACTTGCCTTTTTACTCCGAGAACCCCCATTTAGAGGCCATCAAGTGCTTCTGAGACCCATCTGACTTATGTTAACTCCCAAACCCGAGAGTGGACCATATATTTTTATATTGATCTGAATCCCATTTCCAATAGTTTTGACTATGTATGATTCGAATTTATGGTTTGCATTTTATGCCTGTTTTTCCGAAAAAGTCATTTTTGGACTATCTATAGGCATCCCATACCCTCTGCCTATAGGAAGATGTATACTTCACTTCTCCAGCATCTAGGGTTTTCCTACAGGTAAGCTCGGGGATATGATGATCCACAGACCCCATAACCACATGTTTTCCTATGTAAGGAGGTCATGACCTCATTTCTAAGGGCCCCTTTTTAAGCAATCAGAACATTATCTGACTCGAAACAGTGCGCTATCATCTTAAATATTCCATTTTTTAAAATATTCCCTCCACTTTTCTTACATCACCTTTACCCCAACTTTTACCACCTATCTCCTCCTTACTCCACCACCATTTAACCACCATGAAAATAAGCCTACACATCTTGAAAAATTAGTAGCAAAGTCTTTTAGGAGGTCATTTTCTACTCTTTTCTATTTCATTCTAATTAGTATATTTCATTTCTTTTCTCCCATCTTTGATATTTTTTTTATTACTTCACTTCCTCACTCCAACTAATATACGTTTTTTTATTACGGGTGTTCACATAACATACTTCCGTAAAATAAAAAAAGACAAAAGGCGATTCATCTATAAACCCTAAAGTATAATTTCCCCCTTTTTTGAAACTCTCTAAACATGTGCACCTTTTTTCAAAACAAACTAAGGGAATTCTAATTTTGGGTTTATGGGTTAAACTCCACACTTATGATGTGTCGAACTACGTGGACTTTGATGACTATTTCGGCAACGTAGGCGACCCGAGCATTATCGGGATTCGAGTCATATTTGATTCATTACGCTACATTGTATAAATATCATATTTAGCAGTACTGCGTGTATGTATATGCCTACATATTGGTGTTCCCATCCGACATGCACATTTACTTCCATATAGTGAATTGTAATTCATTGGTCACTAACACCGTATTTTTATAGTGATCTCTTTCTTTTGTATACTCCTTAGAATGAATCCACTTCGTCTTCCCATGGCGTGAGTAGGATGATTTCTTTTTCTCACTTATTTTCACATCTCACACTTTATGCACATGAGTCAAATCTTGGAGAGTAAGGAGAATATCATCATCTCCCATGAGAGACTGAAAGTGCGGAATGGGTGCCTAATACCTTCCTATTTCGGAACTTAGTCCCCAAATCCTCTATTCATTTGGTTTCGTATGCATCAATTTGTCTTTGATATTGTCCTTTCGGGGAAAACTACATTATTTTGCTTATTTTGACTAAAATAGGATTGAAACTCCATTTTCTGTCTTTTCCTCCCCTTTTAATGGCGCCCAAGTTATATCAGTGGTAGCCCACGAAGATCGCGCGAGTGGCAGAAAGAGGATCTCCATCCTCGAATCCTCGAATGTGCCGAGAGATTTTTCTCTCCTTTAGGGGTTATCTTGTGTCAGAGGAATACTTGATGGCCATAGTATTCATCTTATATTAACAAAATAAGTTAATAAATGTCAAAATAGTAATAGGTTAGGAATAAAATGTGATTAATCAAAATATATAAACTATCATTTGCGATAGTTGGTACACATCCGACATAATACCCAAGGCAGCCTCTAGGGGGTGCTGGGTCAAGGAGATGTATTTTTTATTTCTTTTGTCTCTCTCCATACCCTGAAAAGATCTTCATATTTTGATGTGGATGTGGTGTGATAGAAGGATACCCTCTTTAGGGCATAGTGATGTTCCCAAGCATACATAATTTAGAGCTTTGACTGTGTGACATAGACTAGTACATCATTAACATTATCCTCTTTGTACACCTTCTAAACCAATAGTCTATAGACCTACTCCCTTCATCACATGTTGTAATGCAGATGGATATCCATGTAATTATAGGCAAAGGAACCTGATGCAGTTTCAGTGTCATGCAATCTTCTTAGGTTGGTCGTGCCGACATGCCATGTCAAACAGATGTGGAAGTAAAGCCATTTGAATTTTAATGCGCTGACATCGAGTTGTCCCCTAAAAACAATACATGAATACCATCCCCATCTAATAAAATAACACTCTTCACTATCGTGACGTGGGACTTCACAACCTTTTCCCAGTCAATGTGTTAGTGTTTCAACCACGATTTCCATGCCACAACTTAAGTTCCTTTCATCTCCAATTGGCCACCGACCATAATGAGTTTGTGATGTACCTCATCGATAACATTATGCTTGTTCCTCCGCTTCTATCACCGAATGCCCATGGAATCATCATTTTTTGTGTGATCCTCAGCCAATAAAGGGCGCATGCATCGAAGGTACTCAAACCACCCAAACTACAATATAATTTATAACAAGGATTATCCTAATGAAATTAAGTGGATGAAACTAAATAAATGAAATCAATTTACTTTGAGGATCCAGGTGAACCCGTTCTCATGTGAACTCTAATAGGTATCTCCCTATCGGTGACTCCAATAGGTAAAAATAGACAATGATGGCGTCGCCCTAGTCAAAATCTTCCAAATGATCCAGGTGAATTAAATACAACAGCCATCTAAATCTGATGGCATTATTGCTAGATGTGAAGAACAATTGACTAAGAGTATAAAATAAAAATTCTTGAATTTATCCCCATGGGTCATTAGATAGCATGTCCTCCCTGACAAAAATTCTTAATTTTTGTAAAATAAGTCTACTGAACAATGTTAGACTTTCTATCATCATCCTCGAGACCAAGGAGATATTGACTCGCAGACTGAACTGTCCCGTTCCCTCTGTTGAACGAAGTGATCTCTTGCCTCCCCACCTCTAACGTTATCAGCATGATGAAGTCCAATGGTGTGAACCCTATCTCCCACATGAAAAATGAAATCTGTGGATCATATCCCACTATATATTAATAAGTCACAAAATAAGGCCCTGATTCATTTGTGCGAACGGAATGGTAATAGTGGGGCAAAAATACAAGTCTATATCCACCCATAAATATATTTCCAGCGATGGCCCTGATGTTCCATATCAAGCCCTAATGAATACATGGATCCCATTACACAATGAAGCTTATACTTATTTATATATTAAAAATGAAAAGTAATATATTAATCACCGGAATAAATAATTTCGTAAATTACTAAATAATTTAATAGTTTGAATTAATATAATTAAATCACTATCTATCCAATTTATTTATTAAATGTATAAATAATTAAATATTCTAGCATGAAAATAAAAACTGAACGACGTACATACCTCATTATTCAAATCTATATGCGAGAAATGTGTATCCAGAGAGCACTGGAAGGGGGGGGGGGTCCATAACATCCATCACGTTTTGAAATCCATAATTATTACTAGCACATTAGTCTACACGAAACTCTCATTGTGCAAGTCGAGGCGTCAATGACAACCTCCCCAACTCCGTGACTTCAGAGGCCTGGGATAGTATGAGTTGAGAATAAAATGGTTAAGAGAGAAGTTTGGGAGGTTGATGTAATGTCGCCTAAAATCTCAATGGGGGTAATATGATGAAAACTTAGATCCTAAATAATTGGGTGAAAACTAGAGCTTTAGAGAGCATTTTGATAGAGTTTGGGAACTCAAACTATAAGTTTTTTCCTCCAATAAAACCGTTGCTCTCCACTCTTATTTGTAAAAGGTTCTTTCATAAAAGAGATAGTTTTCTCCTAAAAATTATTAAAAAGGATAAAATCATTTTAAAATCAAATTTATAAAATTCTAACACCCAAAAAACATATATCTAAGGATCATCATAAATACCCATTAATACCTGAGAGATCTTTGTAACATGAAGACAAAAATGAGCACACAATATGACATGATGATATAGATCTTCTAACTTAGCCGAAACAATGAGGCAAAGGCATAATTCTTCTAAGGGAATCATATTTGAGAATAGAGGGACCTCTCTCAATTGATATTTAAAGTATTGAAAGGATTTTTTGCACTTGTCTATTTAGATGAATTCTTTCTCCAAAGTCTAGAAGAACTGGATACATTTGTTCATCGCTTTGATTATGAACCAATTTAGCATCGTTACCTTCCTAGTCAGTGATTGTATATCCTTCATAGTTTTTGGACTTCTCATATTCGTTATTTCTTAGATATTTTCAAGATTGTCTTCTGCCTTCCTATACATAACTATAAATCTACGAAATTTCCTAGACGACACTCCGAAGGCACATTTCTCGAGTTTCATCCTCATTTCATATTGATCAAGAAGTTTAAAAGTCTCCTCTAAGTTGGTCACATAATCATCTCCTTTCAGTGTATTCACCAAAATATCATCCACGTACCCCTATATAGTCTTCCCTATTTATTCCTGAACAAATGATTAACTTGGATCTGGTAGGTGGACACCGCATTCTTTAAACTGAATGGCATTTCCCTGTAACAACATGTCCCCCTGTCAATCACGAAAGAGATTTTATCCCCATCGACTGGGTGGATCTGGATATGATTATATCCATAATAAGCTTCCATGAAAGACAGGATATCATTCCCAACCATTGCATTCATATGGGCGTTGATCCTCGGTAGAGGGTATGATTCATTTGGACATGCTTCATTTACGTATGAATAGTCGACACACATTCTCCATTTTTCATTCAATTTTCGAACCATTACGACATAACCATTTGGAATACTTGATATCACGAATAAAACCTACTTTAAGTAGCTTACTAACCTCAACCCATGTGACCTGGTTCTTCTTATGGATGAATGCCCTCTTCTTCTTCCTCACTGCTCAACTAACTGGTTTTACCTTCAGTGGATGAGTCATCACTGGGGCATCAATTTTGGCATATACTCATGCTTCAATGCAAATTTCTTATGGTTCCTTTTTGAAAACAAAACAAATTCTTCCCTCTTAAAATCAGTCAAAGATGATCCTACATATACCACCCTCTCCAAACAGTTGTCATATAATGGAATCGAGATGAAGTCTTCAGTTGAAGATCCCATAGTTGATTCTTCTATTAGGTTCAACCCATAAATATTAAAAGTTTCTCTATTTTTCTTCAAGGATGAAAAGTAACAACTCCTAGCACACAACTGGCTTTCATGCACTATTTCTATCCCGTTGGGTGTTAAGAACCTAATGGTAAGGGACTTAATTGATAAGACCACATCAAGTCTTCTTAGGGTAGTTCATATAATAAGTAGATGGCAAAATGATGGCGATCTCACTATTAGGAATTCTATCTGTAGAGCGATTGACGTTGGTCCCTTCTTGATTATGAACGAGAGCTCAATTGACCCCTCCAAGTATAATTGCGCTATGGAAAACCCCAATAGTGGGATCTTCAATAACTTTAACCATGATCCCCAAAGCTTTTTCTTCTAATAACACTCAAAATAGATGATATTTGCCGGGCTCCCCGTGTCTACCATGATTTTATCAATTTTTAATTTAGAGATCTCAACTGTGAATAAAAGATGACTGTCATTAATTTCGTATTTAGAGATCTCAACTGTGAATAAAAGATGATCGTCATGGGGAGTGATCAGATCTTGAGAATCCTTCGACGTGAAGGTGATATCCTCCCAATATTCGATTAGTTAATCTGTTTGTACTTCCATAAATTTTCTCTTTGGCTTCCCGTATGTTTAATAAGAAAACTTTAATTCTCCCCCGATTGCAAATCCACCAGAGATCATTTTTATCCTCGTTTAGCTACGGCTACCTCCATTCATTCCTTTCATCTTGTCTCCCTCTCTTTTAGCCAACTTTTTCTATGATAGTCACTTCATTCATTGATTCGATCGTCCCATTGAGGAGCTCGTCTTTATACAAATTCTCTCACATACCAATCTACACCAATAATCTGATCTCACTTTTCAAGTGAAGGCAGTTATTGGTGTCGTGACCATAATCTTAATAAAACTAATATAAAAGATTAGAATTGAGATTAAGTATCCTATTATTTGGTTTGTTCATCCACCTCAAAATCTGCGGATTAGTTATAATATTCGGTACTCATCCTACTATTGTATTGATGGAAGTTAATTGCTTCGTGTAGGTTTGGTTTACCTCATTAGTACCTTTTGGGGTGAAATTTCGCCTTCCATTCTTGTCTTCAAACCTTATTTCTCCAAAATCTCTTGAATGATGGTGAAAAATCAAATTATCTTGAATATTGCCTGATACCAATTTGAGAATAGGGAGATGATTCTGGATTTTAATTTTTAATTTCTTCAAGTTAAGTTTTCCCTTAAATAAAATTAATTCAAGTCCAAATTTTCACAAACCAAATTTAAAGGGTCGTCAAGCTCTACTAGACTTGAAAAACATATATCCCACCCAAAATAAAAATTAATAGCTTGACTCAAAACCTAAGGATAAATATCTTTGCCGATGAAGATTGTTGTTTTGAAGAATTCATGCACACTTAAGCAAACTATCAAACGCATAGGGAATAAGAATATTAATTGCATGTAAAATAAATACTCCCCCTAAATTAATTCTCCCCTTTATCAAATAAATGACCTACTTAGAAAGACGTCTCCCCTAAGTTAAATCTCCCAATCTAAGATACGATTACAATAGGATTAGATACCAATTCTCCCCCTATCATTCTCCCCCTTTTTGTTCAGGAATAGACAAAGGATAAAGGAACCAATTTAACAAAATGAAGCATAAGGAGATACGATCATGAAAGATATCAATTGATGCAAAACAAATGATAAAGGATATCAATTGATGCAAAAAAAATGATACCAATGTGATACATAAGATACGAAGCATGTGATATCAACAACAATATGCAACACGATAGATACCAATTATGAATTAGAAGCATAGATGGACTAGAAACCAAGGCAAATAAAAAAAATACCATATAGATGTAGACATAATGACTACCACTAATGCACATGCACATATACATAGGAAAATACACCACACATGAAACAAAATACAATAAGTTTTTCACACTCGTATGGCAAAAATGTGTCATATGGAAACAGAAGTGTGGGGGTGTGAAATAGTAACAAATAAATTTAGACCCAATCACTTAAAACATGTTCACGGAGTTCTCATTTGATTGCAAAATTTGTCACATTTGAATATAACCTCATGTGGCAATATAGGTTGAACTCAATGAACAAACGTACACGATGCATACAAGCCTAGAATTTTGATGATTCCACAAATCAATAGAGCCATGACAATGAAAGTACAACTAGGATAAACGAACATTGTGAAAATCATTGATATACCATCTAATCTCCCTCAAAATATGCATATATAGTTTAATCTTTTGAATGAATAAATCAACTAAAAAAAATAGTCCTTGGCAAATATTTTTCTTTTAATACCATTATTCTTTTAGGCCTTTAGACCACATATTTCTTTTAGGTCCAAGCAAACGGTATCTTACTCGCAAAGGATGATATTTCCTTTCGGAGCCCTTCCCCATGCGCACACACACACACACACACACACACACACACACACACACACACACACACATATATATATATATATATATATATATATATATATATATATATATATATATATATATATATATATATATATATATATATATATATAAAATCTTTTTTCGCTCAATTATCGCGTGCAACGGATTTTAACATGCACTAATCCTCCAAGGTCACATAGCATGTAGATGACTAGATTGGTAGGAGAACACCTCACAAAACTCAAATATACATGCGACGTTATAATTTCAAGTGAGCCCGTGCATGTGTGAATTGAGGCATATAAAAATAGAATCCATTATAGCAACACAAAATCCAACTACTCCATGTAAGCATGGTAAATAACAGTTTAAGGATTGACAATCTTAACAAAAAGTTCAAGCCACAAGGGAGTGGAAAAAAAAGGGATTCAAACACAAGTATATGCAGCATAGTGTGTGTCAAACTAAAATACACACAAAATAAAAATCTTTTTGAGTTTTTGAAATTTTTAACCAAACACATAAAAATATTTACTCAGAAGAAAAACAAAAATCATTTGTATTTTTCATTAAGCCTAAATTACTAAAAGGTAAAACATAAATGATATACAAAAATCTTTTTGTATTTTTTCATTTAATGCAAACTAAAATAAAAGAACTATAATACAAAAGATAAACAAACATCATAATTCTAGAAGTGATATGTGATAAAGCAATGACTAGAAAATGACTAAACATGCATACACCTAGCAATGATATATAATATGAGGCACAAAAAACTAGAGTATGAAAACAACTATCACATTCAACCTTTAGATTTAGTAAGGGAGGAAGCATGTGAAAGTAAATGAGAATAAAAAATCCTATTTTGTAAAGATAACAAGTTGGATCTCTTAACCCAAACTAATGAAGAATGATGATTACGGGGTGTAGGAATCTTGACTACCTCGGTTGCCTTACGTTGGGATTTTCTAGAACCTTATTTAAGATCAAAGAAAAACTTCCTAAGATGACCTTTTCGACCACAATGAGAGCACCTAAAGACATGGCGAAAAGACTTACCTAGGGAATGATCTAAAACATTTTTCCTAGAGGATTCTCCTAAAACATTGGTTTTGGCTTTAAGAGTTGACTCATTACAAGTATCGAAGCCTAAACCACAAGTGTCATTTTTAATTTGGATTGTTCTTAATATTTGATCTAATTTCTCCGAACGACACTCCAAATCAACTTTGACTTTACTAGAGTCTTTTAGTTTATTTTCTAAATCTACAATGTGAGATTCTAATAAAACATTGCGCTCTTCAAATGCGCGAAGCTCCTTTTTCAAGGATTTCACTAAACCTTTAAGGCTATCTCTCACGCCTTCTACATATTCAAGATTCTCATGAAGAGCTCTCTCACGTTGCCTAAGGTCTTCCACTAAAACACTCTCATTAATGACCTCGACATGCTCTTTCAAACTAGCTTCTAACTTCAAATTTTCTCCTTTTAATTTAATAGATTCTTCATATAATTCTTGAAATGAAAATTGAATATCACTCACATCAACCTCATTTTCACTTTCACTCTCTCTTTCTTCTCCACTCTCACTACCATCATCTCTTTGTGATTCACAAACAATGGCCTTGGAAGTGTCATGTGTTAAAATTTCATCAATAAAGGAGTGCTCACTTTTACTCACATGACTAGCCATAAAACCCACAAAGTTGGGATTAGTGGGGGAATCGGTCCCTCTTTCTTATCACTATCACTAAGGGTTGCATTGTAGGAAATTGGTTGCTTACTCTCTCTCCTTAGTTTAGTGGTGCAGTCTCTCGCCCTATGCCCATAACCCTCACAACCATAACACCTATATGACTCGTCCTTATTTAAATTTTCATTAAAAGTTTTAGGGATCTTCTCGTCTTTGTCATGCTTAGAATTTTCAAATTTCTTAAATTCATTTTTAAATTTATCTTTGTTAAATTTAAGAAATTTATGAAACTTCCTAGCAAACATAGCCATATCTTCCGAGTCACTCTCACTTTCACTCTCTACTACTTGTTTTTCCTCCTTTTGGGCTTTTAAAGCAACGCCCTTATCTATTTTCTTTTCAGTTTTAGAGGGAAACATTTCTAGTTCATAGGTTTATAAATCACCTAAGAGCTATTCTAATTTCGTAGAGGCTAAAATGGGTAAAGAATTTAACACGACCACCTTAGGAATAAATCTATCGGGTAGGGACCTTAAAATTTTATTTTTCTCCCAAATTAAAAGATGAATTAACCATATCGGAGAGTCTAGCATAGAATTCATCAAATGTTTCTTTTTCATTCATTTTGATGGTTTCAAATTGAGTGGTGAGGTTTTGGAGTTTAGAAGCTTTTACGACACTAGTTCCTTCAAGAGTGAGTTGTAAAATATCCCAAGCTTCTTTAGCGGTTTCACATGTCATAATGCATCAGAATTCATCTGGTGTGACTGCGCTAAACAAGGCATTTAAACCACGGAAATTAAAATTTGCAAGTTTAAATCCATTCTCACTCCATCTATCGGTGGATTTGGGAACACGTTCATTTTCAACTAAATATGTAGGTGGGGACCACCCGTTAACAACTGACAACAAAACCCTCTCATCTAGAGACCTAAGTGCCGATTTCATATGTGCTTTCCAATACGCGTAGTTGGAATCATCGAAAATAGGAAATTGTGAAAATGGGGAAAATTCTATTTTAGCCAAAAATATTTGAATGGACCTTAACGCAATAAATTAGTGCTCCAGCTCTGATACCAATCTGAAGGGACGTGATAGGACCCTCAATTTTAAAATTTTCAAATATAATTTCCTTTTAAATGTCGAATAAGGATGGTTCAATTAAAAATGAATAATATTTTCAAGATTTACAATTAAAAATTAAAAATTTTAATTCTCCCAAAATTAAAATTAAACTAAACCGGATTTTAATTTTCTCAAAATTAAAATTGCACTTTAAACCAAATTTGTGAATATTTAACTTTTAGCCCTAAAGATATTCAATCCAAGTCCTAGAAATTTGCTTAACAATAAATATTCATTTTGCAATTTAGGCCAAACCAAATTTTATCCAATAATATTAATGACTTGAATTAAATTAATATTTGCCCAAATTAAATTAGCACCAAATTAAATATACCAATTTTATCTTTTTACCTAAGCATGCATCTAATGTGATTTTACAAAAGATAAGATAAGCAAACCACTATTCCGCGATGTACGAGAAAAAACCCATAACGGGAAAAAATCTCGGACGGCCCTAGCCTTAAGTCCACTAAGTATGGTTTTATGATTACAAGACAGATGACTTACACAGCTCGACTTGACTCTGTCCAAGCCCCTGACGCGTCTTCTTGCAACTACCTCCGCCTAGTCGACAATCCCGGAGTCCAACGGAACCTTGAAATCCACCAATGAGGCCTTTGGAATAATCGTCAACCCGCATCCGAAGCCTTTCTCCGAGTGGAAATGCCGCAGTAACAAAGAAGTCTTCTTTTTTGTGGGATGTAGAAGTAAACCCAAATAACTCTTCAAACGATAGAGTAGAACCCGGTGACAAAAAAACTCCAAGAAAGATATATATATTTAGGGACATGGATAAACTAAAATGGGTGTAAACAAAAGTGTTTAAGAATTTTCTTGAAAAACAAACACACAAAACTTGAACCTTTTCATAGAGGAATTAAACTCTAAAAAAAATTCACTCTAGAGATTGTAGGAGATGAAAAAGTTAGTTTGAAAAGGTCGGTTCCCGCACAGCTTAATTTTATCAAAAAGTAGAGGGGAAAAAGTAGTGGGAACATGGAAAAAACTGCTAAAAACTGCCAAAAAAACTGTTCCCGCCAAACTCGTTCGAATGACATTTCGCTCGAACGAATTTTTTGTTCGAATGACTTTACTAACGATGTTCCAGTGCAAAAAAGAAAATCTCGTTAGAAGTCTAATTCGAACGACCTGGGAATCTCGTTCGAACGAGATTCCAGTTCGTTCGAACGACTTATCAAAAAATATAAAATTCTTTGTAAGCCCAAAACGTTTTATGAAAAGTTCAAAAAAATATTTTCTGAGTAAAACAAAGTCGTTAAAACTATTTATAAAAAAATTATAAAATACACCCAATAAATTTCCAAGATCCTATATATATATATATATATATATATATATATATATATATATATATATGCATTCATACCTTAGGAGAAATGGAACCAATGTTGTTGACGTAGAAACGAGGCACAATAAACCCGACATATGATAAAACTTTATAATCTTGGACGCTATGTCTTCAACTAACACATCATAGGATTAAATGGATACACTTGAGCACTATCCTATGACTCAAATGTTTTTTGTCCAGAATTGAGCCAGCACTACATTGAGACTCAATCGAAGACTTGAATCCTTACAGATTAGTAAACATGGGTGAAATTCTTAGAGAGAATTTTCGCTGAAAAGGCTTGAAAAGTCCATTAGGAAAATTTCTCTCCCGCACTATAAAAATGTATGGAAAAATTAGTGGGAAGTTGAAGAAAAATTGCATGAAAAAAACCATCATTTTTAACGAAAACCAATCTCTTTCGAACAACATAGTCATCTCGTTCGAATGACATAGTCATCTCATTCGAACGAGATAAGAACGAAACTTCTAACGAGAAGTCAGCACAAGCCACATAGAGACTTTATTATAGGTTGTTCGAACGAACCTTTGAATGAACCCAATATCTCATTTGAACGACTTGGAAAATTTGTTCTAACGACTGTAAGAAAAAATAAAATATTATTCTACAAAAATTCTAAAGTGATTTTAAAATAAGATTAACAAAATTCTAACATCCAATAATTAATTTCCTAGGCCCAACATAATGTAGGCATTCATACCTGAGAGATTCTTGGAATGTTGATGACGGAAATGAGGCACGAAACACGACATAGGATGTGATCTCTTCGACTTGGCCACTATGTCTTCAACAAAAATGTCATAGGCTTAAAAGGTCACAAATGCAACTTCTATCCTATGGCTCAAAGAGTTTTGTCTGGAATTGAGTCAACACATACAATTGACTCAATTAAAAATTTGTCCTTACAAATCTCCCCCTTTGGCTATTCCAGGACAAAACCAAAAATAAAAACCCCATGGGTCGTTAAACTCATCTAAAAGACTCAATCCCAACCCCCCCAAAAATACAGATGCTTGACCGACACATATATTGAGAATATTTCCTTTCATTAAATCTTTGCGGCATGAATCTATACACTTAAATACACCATAAATGCACAGAGAATATAAAGATATAAATTGCATAATTAAATCCTCCCCCTTTGTCTAGCAATCTCTACCTAAGAAATGACGTCTCCCCATAAGAAATAGATCTCCCCCAAATGAAAAGAGTTAGATACAATTTCTTACCTTTTTTGTTCAAGAATAGACAAAGATTAAGGTGCATATAATAATTAATTTCTCCCAAATTAAAAAAATTCTACTCCTAAATGAAACAAGGGCTCAGCATAAAGGAAAAATAAGTATTTCATGCAATGATGTAGAGTGATACAAGAGATAACAAAGCAACTTGGAAAAGCAAGAACAATTAATCCACATAAGGAACAATATATACCAACTATGATGCGATATCAAAATGATATCAACTAGAATGAACTAAAATGATCACGAGATACCAATGAAAAATCGCAACAAGTAGATATTAATATGAACCAATAGTATATAAGGAGTATATGTAAAAGAAAGGACTCAAGACAAATGATATATATATATATATATATATATATATATATATATATATATATATATATATATATATCAATGAAGCATAAGCACACACATATATAAGTATAAACACCACAGAAGACACTAAACACGATAAACTTTCCACACTCATATGGCACAAATGTGTCAAAACCAAATGTGGTAAACGAAATGAATGGATGTGAACTAGAGGCAAAAGAGTTATAAACCAATCACTTAAATATGTTCGAGGAGTTATATTTGATTACAAATCTCTAACAAACTTAAATTTAGCCTCATGTGACACGAGGAAGTGAACTCAAAGAACAAGCAAGAATAATGTATATAAGCCTAGAATTTTGATGATTCTATAAATCAATAGAGTCATGATTAAAAAAGGCATAATCATGATTCATTGTTCAAATCCGTTGATCTTCAACTAAACACCCTCAAAAGATAAACATATTACATATTTTCTTTACTTTACTTTTCTTTTCTCAATTCTTTTGAAGTTATTTTTTTTAATGATCAAACAAAATAAACTATGTCGGCCTTTAGAAATTTCTCTGTTTCTATTGCCTATAATATTTTTCATTAGGCTCTTTCCAACGGTGGCTTTTCCACAAAAGAGATTTTCTCCTTTCGAAGCCCTTTCCCGTGAACCCTCATCTATTTTTAATAAAATTCATAATTCTCACAGGCAATGGTTCTTACATGCACAAATCCCCCTTATTCATAAAACATGTAGATTACAAAATTAATGGGAGAACATCTCACAAAGCTCAAATATACATGTGAAGTTAACGTTCAAAAGAGCTCGTGCATGTGAGTGAGGAGGCATGTACAAAGAGAATCCATAAAGCAAATAAAAGTCAAACTACTCCATGCAATCATGATAAAGAACAATTTAAGAATTGAAATTGATAACTAAATATTCTAGCCACATGGAAACAGGGAATGATATATGATTCAAACACAAGAATATGCCACACAAAATGTGTAAAACTAAAATACAAAAAAAAAAATCTTTTTTAGTTTTCAATTTTTTTTAAAAAAAATTAAAACAAAATTAACTCAAAGGACAGACAAAATCTTTTTGTATTTTTTTAATAAGACTTAATAAATGCAAAAACAAAATATAAAGGATACACTTGTCATAATTCTATCAAAATTTATATGATGAAGCATATACTAGAATATGACTAACAAACATACAACTAGTAAGAATATATCATGAAGCAAAACTAGTGTATGTAGACAAAGATAACTCAATAAACCTTTAGATCTAGTATGGGAAGTATCATGTGCAAGTAAATGAGGATCATAAAGTCTATCATGTAAAGCCTTCAAATCGTATCTCCTAACCTACATAGGTGTAACGTGACACTCTCAGGTTTTGGTGACCTTGGTGACTCTACCCTTGGAATGTTTCTAAGATCTAAACAAAACCTACCAAGGTGACCTTTCCTACCACAATGTGTGCAAGTGAAAGCACGGTGATAAGTATTACCTAAGGGTTGACCTTTTCTAGCGTTCCTAGTTGATTCTATCACAATCATGGTATTGGATTTATTAGCAAAAGAAGTTTGAGTATCGAAGCCGATACCATACCATACTTAGTAAAAGAAATTAAACTTGACTCGACTCGAGTCTCTCAATCTATCTTCAAGATCCAATATCCTAGACTCAAGTAAACTCCTAGTCTCTTCATACTCAAGAAGATTTTTCTTCATAGCCTTCATTAAACCTTGGAGACTATCCCTCTCATATTTAACATACTCTATATTCTCTCAAAGAGTCCTCTCATGTGCCCTAAGTTGTTCAATTAAAACATTTTATCATTACCTACAGCACATTCTTTCATCCTAGCTTCCAACTTAAAGATATCCTTTTCTAATTTCAAAGATTCCGCATACCACTCACGATTAGAGTTCACTCACTTCCTCTTCCTTGTATTTATTCTCACTCTCTTCTCCACTCTCTCTACCATTAAACACTTAAGATTCACAAACAATGGCCACAAAAGTGTGATGCAAATAAATATATTCATGGGAAGATTCGTCATCAATGCTCACACGACTAGCCATAAATGCGGTGAAGTTGCGCTCAATGGAAGAATCATGTCCCTCTTTTGGTTCACTATCACTAAGGGTGGCATTATGTGCAATTGGTTTCTTGCCTTCCTTCTCGGGTTTTGTGGGACACTCGACTTCCCTATAGCCACAACCCATTTAACCATAACATCTATTCGACTCGTTCCTTTTAAGATCATCATTATGATTTTTAGGGGGATTCTCGACTTTGTTATACTTAGACTTTTCAAATTTCTTACAATCATTTTTAAACTCCTCTTTATTAAACTTAAGAAATTTTCTGAACTTCTTAGCAAACATATCCATATCATCTGAGTCGATGTTAGACTCATCATCTAAAACAGGTGTTTCCTCCTTCTAGGCTTTCTAAATTTTTCCCTTATCCTTCTTCTTCACGTCATTGGAGGTAAACATATCAAGTTCATTGATTTGTAACTCCCCTACAATCTCTTCAAGTTTCAGAGAGTTTAAAATGCCTAAATAATTCAAAATGACCACTTTTGGATTAAAACTATTGGGTAATGATCTCAAAATTTTCTATATGACATGGTTGTTGGGTATCTTCTCTTCTAAGTTAAAAGACAAGGTAACAATATCAGATAATCTATGATAGAACTCATTAAAGGTTTCATTCTCATCCATTTTAATGGTTTCAAATCGAGTGGTGGGGTTTTCAAGTTTAGAAGCCTTAACAATACTAGTACCTTCATGGGTGAGTTAGAGTGTGTCCCAAGCCTCTTCATACGTTTCACACGTCATAATCCGAAGGAACTCCTCTGGTGTGACAACACTAAAAGGAGCTTTTAAACCACGAGAATTGAAATTTGATAGCTTAAGCACATCCTCACTCCATCTTTCTATGGGTTTAGGAACACAAACTTGTCATACGAAACACGTTGGTGGGGACCACCCTTTAATGACCGATTGCCAAACCCGCTAATCTAATGACTTAAGTGCTGATCTCATATGAGCTTTCCAGTACGCGTAGTTAGAACCATAAAAAATAGGAAACTTCAAAAATGATAAATTTTCCATATTTAAACCTAAAAGGATCTAACACAACAATTTAGTTAATCTTCTCTGATACCAATTTGAAAAACTAAATTATCTTGAATATGTTCTGATACCAATTTGAGAATGGGGAGATGGTTTCGAATTTAGATTTTTAATTTCTTCAAGTTTAGTTTTCTCTTAAACAAAATTAATTCGTGTTCAAATTTACACAAACCAAATTTAAACATGAATTTGCCAAATTTACCTTTTCTTAAACTAAACTACCTAAATGAATTAAGCAAAAACATAATCAATTTTGTGCTTAAACCAATTTTATCTTTTTAACCTAAGCATGCATCTAAGTGAATTCAAAGATAAAATAAACAATCCTAACGCCACGATGTGCGAGGAAAATCCACAACGGAAAAAACCTTGGACAACCCAGCCATAAGTCCACTAAGCAAAATTACAAAAGGACACGGGAGAAGACTTACACAATGACTCAACGCCCTCGGAAGCCTTGACTCTCTTCATTCCTTCAACCTCTACCTAGTGATAACGTAAGACTCCACCTACGTCTCGGAGACAACCAATGGGGCATGACTACCATCAGGCATACGGAGTCCACCGTATGCATATTAACGAACACAGAATCCTCCGCAAGATACAATCCTCAATGATGTAGATAATGACAAACCCGGTGCTAAAATGTGATCTCAAAGTATATATGTATGTTGAAACTTGGATCACAATAATTGGGTGTAAACTATGGTTGGATTTTGGTAAAAATTAGTCACAGATGATTAATAAACATTGATGAACTTATTAGAGATAATTTTTCCTCAAAAGGCTTGAAAAGTTCACTAGGAAAACTTCTCTTCCGCACTGTACGAATATACGAAAAAAGTAGTGGGGAGTTGAGGAAAAATTGCATGAAAAAACTTCTATTTTTTAAAAATTGCTCCCGTCATTCGAACGAAATCCAATCTCGTTCGAAAGACATATGCATATCGTTCGAACGAGATAAGAACATAACTTCTAACGAGAAGTTAGCATAAGAGATAAAGAAACTTTGTTAGGAGTTGTACAAAAAATAAAATATTTTCTACAAAAAATATAAAGTGATTTTTATTTCCTAGGACCAACATAATATAGCCATTTATACCTGAGAGATCCTTGGAATGTTAATGACAAAAATAAGGCACGAAACATGGCATAGGATATGATCTCTTCGACTTGGATGCTACGTCTTCAACAAACATTTCATAGGCTTTAAAGGTTATAAATACAACTTCTATCCTATGACTCAAAATGTTTTGTCTAGAATTAAGGCAACACATACAAATTGACGCAATTGGAATTTTTTCGTTACATATGGCTTGACTGTTAACTGCTAATGGTATCCCCAACATGGATGTGCTTGTCTAGTTTCTTTATAAGATCCTTTATGTTGGTGGGTGTATTCTTTGATAGAGGATAGATCGTGTTGCTGTTGTACACGTCCGCAAGCAAGCTAATACGACCACCTTCTTCTCTAGGTCATAAATATAGCAAAGTTCATCCTTGAATCTCTTCACATACTTTTTGATATTTTCTTCCTTTGTCTTAAGGACATTGAATAGGTGGTTAGTGGTGTTCTTATGGATTTCGATCCCTATGAAATGACCAATAAAGCACTCAAAGAGATCGTTAAATCATGTGATCGAATTGGGTGGAAAAAGGTTGAATTAATTTCTCAATAAACCTTTTATCATTGTATTATATGCAACCGATCTGGTCTGGTATACCCAGGAAGTCGATATGTTCCCCATAATAACTTATGTGGTCCCTAAGATTGGTGGTCCCATCGACTTAGTCCATTCATAGGAGTTTGAAGTGAGATGGCATTAGGTAGTTCATAACTTGTCAACTAAATGGAAGCTCTCATTCGACATATCTATAGTTCTCGATAACTTATAGGAGTTCAACTTACCTTACTACTAACACTCGGTGTATGGTGGAGGAGTTAAGTGGATGAGACGGTGGTCATCGAGATACTTCATTATTTATATTTTATTTGACGTGTGGAGTCTGGTCTACATGTTTCTCCACATCGTGGGTGGAGTAGATGGTAATCTGTTTAAGATCTTCACGAGCAGGTCTTGAAGAGATTTTTTCTTCTCCTTGAGGTCATTAATGGCTTGGATCACTTAGTTTTTGTTCATGTCTTTAAAAACTATCGTTCCCACAGACGATGCTAATTATATTGAGGTGAAAGTCTAATGTACACACACAACACCATAAATTTATAACTTGTGTATTCCAATAAAGTGAAGGGGATGAGAGTAGAGAGAAACAAAAACTATATGTGGTTAAGATGGGATCAACTTACGTCCACGGGGTGAAGGGGTGGGGGAGTTCTTTGATTATTATGGGGGAAAGGAGAATTACAGAAGGTTATAAAGTTATTCGAGCTTAACATTATTCCTTACTACAAGAGGATTTATATAATTAGCCTTTACAACGTCTTCCCTAATTCATAGCATACAAGTCGAAGATATTTTAATTTGGGTAAGGCACGTGTTCATCGCTGGAATCCCCATTCACTCCCATATTTTACGTTTTTTGAGAGTCCCAATCATATTAATAGGGAGCGTGTTAGTCATTTCAGTAACGGTATGCTGACAAAGTGTTGCTATTGCTCATGTGACAAAATTGGATGCCTTGATGATTGAGGTGGTGTGTTCGTCTGTTAAAGCTGAGATCTTGGATGATTGTTACACGTCGTTCGTCTTCATAAAGTTATAATATTTCCTACGATGTTGTTGTCCATTCAATCATTCATCTGGTTACTAATTTAGCCATCCCACTGTTCATATGTTAATGGTTACTAAGAATGTAATCACACTAGGCAGGGATGGTTCGAACAAATAAAAAGTCTATTTTTGTATTTTTCTAATTTTAAAGATCAAAACTTTAAACAATTTAAACCCAATAAAATTATGCACCAATTTTAAACCGTTCGTTGTGAAAATATGATTTATCCAATTTTATCTTTTTAACCTAAAACATGTATCTAGATGATAAGTAGATAAAGTAAATAAACCATACACAACATGCCTATGTACAAGAAAAACCACAGAGGAAAAAATCTCGGATGGACCAGCCAAATAATTCACTATGATACGGTTGTACAAAGCATAGATAGTAAACTTACTCAAAAAATCATATCCCTCACAAGCCTTGACTCTCTTCTACCTTCAACCTCTCCTCTGCAGTGCCACGTGGGAGTTTACCTACGCAAGCTACCACAATACACGAGTCCACATACGCTTCAGTATCCATCGATGAGACTCAGCAATCGTCAACCAAGTATAGAGTCCACTATATGAAGTTGGTTCTCAATCCAATATGACGAGAAAAAACTTTGGTGCCTGAAAAGACAGATGGAAAAAGCATAAGAAAGATGAAACATGCATCTTTAAACTCAATGGGTGAAACTAGTGTTTTAAAACTTTAAAACATATAGGAAAATATTTTTGGCCAAAAGTTCTTAAAAAATTTAAGTCCAATATGCCTTAAAAAGTAAAAACACGAATTTTAAGGTGGCAAACTCGTTCAAATGAAATTACATGGTTCATTTGAACGAGATGGTATTTTCATTCCAATGAAAACTAAGTTCGTTTAAACGAGAAGCCATTTTCGTTCGATCGAACTTCCAATGAAATCTGCACCTGATCGATAAAAAACCCTCATTTGATGTTCGTTAGATGTATGTTCCAATGAGATTCTAGTGTCATTTAAACAAGACCAATTTCATTTGAACGAAAACTCAATTTCATTCTAATGAGATACAAATCTCATTCTAACGAGATTCGAATCAAAATTCAGATAATTTTGTTTAAAAAAACACCTATAAAAATTACCCAAGGATCATTTTCAAATGAATTCATACCTACGAGATCCTTGGTAAACGTGAAGACAAACTTTGGTGCTAAACACGACATAATGTATATCCACTTTGAATCTTGGACGCTATGTATTCATCAAACATGTCATAGTTTTACGAGAGAGAAAATACATAGACTAACCTATGACTCAAATGTTTTGTCCATAATTACGCCAATTACAAACAAATTGACTTAATTGGAAATTTTCCTTGTAGTTACTCCTTCCACCTGATCGTGATGCATTTCATTTAGCTTCGGACTAATTGAATATATCCCTCATTAGGACTGACCAAAAATACCCCTCATAAAAAATGATTAACCAAGGTGTGAATCTAAGTCCACTAAGTCCTATGTCTTTCCTAAATGGTTTAATTAAGGTTCAATATAGGTGAGTTTAGTCCTATGCAAACACTCAAATAATGTTTTTATATGTAATTTCAATAATTTTTATTCTATGGATCACATAGATAATACTATACTCTTACATCTTAAAAAATAAAATTTCTAAGGTAGTCGATTAATCCTAACCTATACATGTAGGCACTAGATGGGCTCCAACCATTTGATTATCACCTAGAGATTCGAGATTCATTACATAAATATATAATCTATGGTAAATATATATGAATAAATTGTACTCTTTTAATTTTAAAATCCTTCCACTTATTCTATTTGCTTATACACAATCAATAATTGATCAATGATTCATTTTAGTTACTACAAATGCCTTTTATCACATTTGAACTCTCCAAGAGTCTAATTAGTGATTGTTACTCATTATGATTAAAAAAATGTATATTTATATTTTGTTCCTTAGCCTTATGTTAACTAACTCATGTTGGAGTCATCATTATATAGGCCCACATCATTTTTATACTAACTCCTAATCTAGGCTTTGTACTTTTCCTTAAACTTTATTCGACTTTGTAAGAGTATAAAATATACTCATTTCATATGGCGTGAACACACTTTCAGTCCTAGTTTAGGATATCTCTTGAAATCTTCATTGCTCAAAAATTTCAATCTAAGATTCACTCATGCCTCACTTTGAGTATGCCACTTCTGATGAAGGCAAAAATGATGTTAAAGACTGTTTGTTAGAAAATGGTATTGGTCAACAAATTTTGAGCAACTTTGAACTCAAATTTAGATGGGACCCACATCATGATAATCGTGGGACCATATACGAATGCGTTTTCCTTCGTAAGGAGATCAACGTAGTGTATTTGTATGTCCAATTACATTAAGTTATGAGTGATAAATATGTCCCAAAAGTGACTCATAAAGCAATGAAAGTTAATAAATTGGGTGTGTGGCCATCCCCGATCCTCACTGAGAGAGAGGAGGAAGGTATCTCTATGGTGGGAGGATCTCGGTCTCGCACGTCCCACTCGGGAGCACTTCGACCGTCGTCGGTGATGTGTGAGGTGAAAATGTAAAGAGATGGAGTCCCCAGTCTATTTTACTCAAATCAAACAAAAGAAAGTGGAGCCATCCCGAAGGACAACATCAAAGACATACTGATACATACGAAACTAAAAAAAATATTAGAGTAGGGTTCGGAGGCTAAGTTACGAAATGGGAAGGTGTTAGGCACCCATTCCTCCCTTGCGGTCTCTCGTGGATTTGTTGATATTTTCCTCTATTTCCCCGTGATATATGTGCATGTGTATATGTAATGAAGATAGGAATCATCGAATAGTATCATGGAAGCGATAGAGCGAGTCATCCATAGGAATGTTCCTAAAAGTAAAATTTGAAAATAGGATTTACGCGATTATCCTTACGTTGACCGTTATAATGGAACGATAATGCGTATGGAATAATACGCCATTAAGAAGAAATATACGTATATGTAAATATGTAGATATGAGAGAATTGAGTTAAAGAATTAGAAAAAAAAGGAAAATAGAAAATTGAGAAAATTGGACTCGAGTCTCGAGTTTTATCCCATAAATCCAATCGGGGATTTCTCTTATGTGTGTGTGTGTGTGTGCGGAAAGGTGTTTCACTGTGAGAAAAGCGTGAGAAAAGTGTGAAAAAGTGTGTGAGAATTCTCGTTTGGAATTTATGAGTGAACCCTCTTTTATTATTTTTTTGGGTTTTATTTATATGAAAAAAATAAGAGATGTGCAATAATACTAAATAAAAGTATATTAGGATATGTGAGATGGAGAGAAAAAGTGCTAAGTAATGAAACAAGTTAATGCGAATTTAGGAGGATTTGAAGAGAGAGTTGAGAAAGTTGGGCCTTCTTGAAGATCTTGAACTTGATCTTGAATGTTGAAGAGCATACCCTGCACTTGGATGATGATGAAGGGCAGTTAATTTGCCAAATTTGATGAAACAGATGATGAAATGTGAGGGTTGGAAAGGGATTTTGATGTAGAAATCACACTGACTTCGAGAGAGGTTTTCTGAGTTCGTTGAGAGTGATGGATCTTAGATCTTGGGTCCCTTTGCAATGAGGTCAGGGCCTCATTTTTATAGGCCCAGGGCATTACCTATCGGCATAGGTCTGGTCTGATAATCGACATGTATTTTTAGGCACACTGTCGATAGGCAGGATTTTGAACCTGCCGTTTGACAGTCTCTTTCAGATTCCTTTGGAAAAATGGTCATAAAAGGCAATCCGTTGATCCGAATCGTGCATGGGGAATACCGCTAAAAAGGTACTCTAGAGACCTTCGAAATTACTTGGGACTACTCTCGGGTCCGAGAGTAGTCTTTAGGTAAAATGTGGCTCGAAAGCGCTCGTCGGTCCTTTAGACGGGGGATCGTCGGACGCAAACGAATCGTTTGTTCTCATGGTAAGTCAGAATCGTGCATGGGACGGACCATTGGAAATTTTAGGAGATGAACTTCGACATTCCAAAGAGTTTGACTCAGTTTGGGGAGTTGACTTCGTTCAACTGGGGCCTGAAAGCGTTCTATGACCTTTCAGAGTAAATTAGATCGATCGTCCATACCGTAAGTCAGAATTGGGCCCAAAGCGTACCGTTGGAAAAGGGTTTCCGTGGTCTTTGAATATTTATTCAGTCTCGATCGAGTTAAAGAGTTGAATTTGGTCAAACAGAGCCCGGGAGCATCTGGTGGCGTCCTGATTAAGTTTCAGGGGAAAATGGGCCATTCGTCTGCATCGTAAGTCAGAATCGTGCACGGGGGAGACTGTTGACAAGGGATTTCAGTGACCTTTGAAGATTTATTCAGTCTCAATAGAGCTGAAGAGTTTGAATTTTAGTTAAACGGAGCCTGGGAGTGCCAGATGGCCTCTAGGTAAGTATTCGGAACATGACCTAGGTTTGTGGTGATGCAGGGGGTGATAGAATGGGGTGTCTATAGACCCTTTAACGGGTGAGTTTGGAACAAACGATAGTCATCGAATAGACACCGCATGATGCCTTTTGAAAGAGGTCGATTCTGCGGACCTAAGGAAATGAGGATGACCAATTCTGAGGGTTAAGGCTGATTCTGAGGATCTAGGGATGAGGATGACCGATTCAGAGGGTCGAGGCTGATTATGAGGACCTAAGGATGAGGATGACCGGTTTAGAGGGTCGAGGACGATTTTGAGGGCTTAAGGATGAGGATGACCGATTCAGAGCGTTGAGGCTGATTCTGAGGGCTTAGGTTGTGATGACCAATTCTGCGGGTCAACACCAATTCTGAGGGCTTAGGTTGTGATGACCAATTATACGGGTAGAAGCTAATTTAAAGGGCTTAAATTGTGATGACCAATTCTGCGGGTCGAAGCCAATTTTGAGGGATTAAATTATGGTGACCAATTTTGTGAGTCGAAGCTAATCTGAGGGCTTAAATTATGATGACTAATTCTTATGATGACCAATTCTACGGGTCGAAGCCAATTCTGAGGGCTTAAATTGTGATGACCAATTCTGCAGATCGAAGCCAATTATGAGGGCTTAAATTGTGATGACCAATTCTGCGTGTCGAAGCCAATTCTGAGGGATTAAATTATGGTGACCAATTCTGCGGGTCGAAGCCAATTCTGAGGGATTAAATTATGGTGACCAATTTTACGGGTCGAAACCAATTATGAGGTCTTAAATTGTGCTGACCAATTTTGCGGGTCGGAGCCAATTCTGAGGGATTAAATTGTGGTGACCAATTCTGCGGGTTGAAGCCAATTCTGAGAGATTAAAATTTGATGGTCTCAAGGAACTCAGTCCGAGAAATTACCGCGTGATTTTGATTTGAGCTGGGGAACTGATTGCTCGGGGAACTTTTGTGTCTTTTGGATACTTTATAGGGGAATATCCAATTTGATGCTATAAATTCCACTGGGGGAGTGATTAGGTGGTCCAGGGGTTGGACAATTTGGTCAGGAAATTTAAGACTTTTGGGTAACAGGAGATAACCTGAAGTTTGGGATGCTTTAGGGGTCCTCTGGGGACACTGCCAGGGAGATAATCACTTAGCTTTTGAGGGTTCTACTGGGGAAGTAGGGGTTCCACTTGAGGGAGTGTGAAATATTCTTGGTGAAAATGTTCTAAATCTTCCCCGGGATTTTTGAGGATTTTTCAGGGTTTTCTGGTATTTTTTGGGAGTTTTTGTATGAAAACTTAAGGGGGGTGACGGTCGGCATGGTGTGGAGGGTGCCATTTGGTAGTGGCATGGACTTTTGGACTGCCTCGATAAGGTGGAAGGTTAGTGTCGATCGGTATGTGGGGGTTCAGTGCCGATTGGCATGACCCTTGGCTTCTTATAAAAAAGGGGGGCGGGTGCCCCTCATTTTTCATAGCTTTTTACCTTCTCTATCTCTAAAATTTTCTTCTGCAAATCGTCTTAACATTTCGCAACCTAAAAAATTGCCGCTTTTGTGAGCACTGCGACACAAAGGGAGTGGTTAGCTGTTGATGACTGGGCGAATGTGGAGTGAAGAGTCATGGTGCCTCTTGCTTTGGGGAGTGAGAATTCGTTTGATGCGTTTGAGCCAGTTGCGAATGAGCGGACTTTACTACGGTATTTGTCGCATGATCACTCTTCGAGGGTGGTGAACCCTAGTGGTTATGTAAGTACATAATGACTTTTGGCATTCTCTTTTTGTGATTTATTTTTTTCTTGGATTTTGACAAGGCTTTTTCTCTTTGACAGTCTGATGTTTCTTTGTCGACTATGCATGTCCGTGGGACGACGGGGTTAAGGATGTTTGGGAGCACCTTCCACCTGTGGTGCATTGGGTAGTATTGTCAGCAGGCTTTGGGAGGTTGGCGTCTGTGCTGGATGAGACGCCTCGTTCGACGACGGCCTTATGTGCTTTGGGGAAGAGGTGGTGGTACACTACCCTACCTTCCATTTTGGCTTTGGGGAGATGACTCTGGCTCCCATAGATGTGTAGTATCTAGGGCTGGATTGTGATGGAGAGAAGATAGAGGTGGATTGCCCTTTGCGGGTGAGTTCAGAGGCGGTGCAGGCGGAGCTAGGTGATGTGGGGAGGATAGTATCTTGGGACTCTATCCGTTTATCTCTACTGATGGATGTTTTGCTGGGTAGGGTGATTGATGTGAAGGAAGGGCTACAGGTGAGGTAGATGGCCCGACTGTTTATTTTGCTGATGTTGGGGGGATTTCTGGTGGCGTCGAGCGACGACGTTGTCCACTTGTGGTTTTTACCACACTTGAGGATGTTTTCGAACATCCCTCTCTATGATTGGGGGATCCTGACTTTGGCAACCCATTATTTTTCTATGGATGCATTTAGCCGATGTTGTCCACAGTCTTTTACTGGGGCCACGTATCTTCTTGAGGTATTCTTTTATTTGCGCATTTTCCTTTCATGCATTCGCATTTTCTTTGTTCGGTTCTTTTTTTATCGTGGATTCTTGTCTTTGGCAGACATGGTTCTATGTGGTGATTGGGTGTAATACCCAGCTCGTTACTTTGAAGGACAAGACCGTAGGGGACCTTTGTCGGTTGTATTGGTGGCGGAAGGCCAATCGACAGTCGAGGAAGTCTCTTTCTCTGGAAGTAGTGCGTCAGGTCTTGAATGGCCTGACTAGTGATAGGGTAAGACTTTTTCCTTTTTTAGTCTGGACCTTTGTGTGCTCTGATTCCATATTGACTTATATCTGCTGGGGATTTTTCAGGTGACCTTTTACCCTTGGGGGACGGCTGTTCAGGACAGGGGGTCGACTGGGGTGAATGTGCAGATGAGGCATTTGCTGGCGCATGAGTTTGGCCTCTCATGGTATCTCGGGTAGAGGGTGGTTTGATAGATTGCTGAGGAGGAGGTGGTGGTGCCACCTGCGAGGCCCCCTATGTTTATGAGGCGAGAGAGGATGTTGCCAGACGACGCGAGGATTACGGCGATGATTGGCGAGTCCTATTTATTGTACACTGACATGGTTGTGCCGTATGATTATATGGACTTCGTGACGAGTTGGCTGATGGCGCCTAGCATATATGATGCGCTGCCTTAACCTCATGCGGGTTCAAGTCGTCCAGTGGGGTCCTACCATAGTGGGGGTGGTCCATCGACATATGCGGCGGTGGTGACTTTGGAGGTTCCTTTTGTGTGGTTTTATACCCTTTCATACAACATTCAGCGGGCGGATGGAGGGATGGTGCCCATGTTGCGTCATCCTCATGCGATGGACCAGGAGGAGTTGGGCTTGACAGAGGAGGTTCTTCGTCCTTTAGTATATCTTTCTGTTCTTTTCTTCTTTTTTTTCTTGTTTCTTTTAATCTTCTTTTCCTGATACTGATTCTTCCTTTTCTTATAGTAAGTTCGGGTGTCCACCACTTGGCTGAGGGACACTAGGGACTAGATATCTTCGGCGACTGACCATATTCAGGATGCAGTTTCTGTTCCTTCTTTCTTGGTGCCATCTGCCTCATCCGGGGAGGAATCTGGTTCAGGTAGCGGTGGTGTGTCATCTCGCCGCAGGGGAAAGAGAGCACGTCGTAGGGATGGGAGCTCTTAGGAGAGAGAGGTGAAGTGTAGGTGGGAGAGAGAATGTGGGTTCGGGTTGAGTCCCGTTGTTTTTTTGATTTTCTTTATTTCCTGCAAAATTGATGTAACACGGAAAAAATATCAATGCAATGCAATGGAGTTATTTATTATCTTCTGTTTAGCAAATGAATGAATGAATGCATATGCGCTTTTTACTTTGATGCTGAGACCGTGGAAAGAAATATTTTTTGGAAATTGAAGGAAAGTTTTATTTAAATGAGAAATTATATAAAGATGGAAGGGGGTTTTGAAATCCTATTGAGAATATCAATTTATTTTTATTAAGTTTTCTGATTTTGACAAAATAGGAAAAAGGGAAGTTTTCTAAAATAGGAGGTTGCCGATCGACAAGCCTCTTATCCTGCCTATCGGCAGGTCAGTCCAGTCCCATAAATTCAAGGCTTTGATTGGTTCCCTCTTCAGCTTTTGGTACCTTGTGGGGAAGGATTCTCTTCGATTTTGGCAAGGGTTGTGCCTTTTGTGAGGGTTTTCAAGTATAAAAAGGGGTAAGGGTTGAGTGTTTTCATCACACCTTCACATTCTTACTTTCTTATTCTATGAGATGGCTCTCCCTGGTAGTGTTGAGTTTGCTAACTACCTCGAGACTTTGGAGGAGATGTGCTCCTACAATGTCGAATACAATGCTTTCAACATGCGTCGAGTCTCTTTATGGCGTAATCGGCCCACAGAGTGGAACATGCTGATGGAGGAGATACAATTCTAGTACCCCTAAGACTATATATTCCTCTTTGGCTTGGAACAAGTCAGATCGACTTATGAGGAGTTTTTCTCCATGTTGGGGGTAAATCCTAGTGTGGCGGCTGCTATGCCTGAGTTTTCGCGATCTCCTCGGGAGCTATTGGCTAGACTTCTCCACGTCTCACCCTCGGTGGGTATATATTTGGTTACTGGAGGAATTATTTCCCTTCCGGCGGTGTTGCGGTCTGTGCTACAGGAGGTTGGTGATGGTGGATATACTAGAGTCGTCGTTCTGGGCTTGGTTTTGAAATTGCTGTTGGTGACTGGGGAACTGCTGGTGGACCCACAACTTGTAGCCATTACTTCATGGATGTCATACCATCGCAATCCTGTGGTGGTGATATTGGCAGAGACTTTGAATAGACTGGATGCCAGGCGAGAAGGTCGTTCTGACTTTCTGAGGGATAGCCATGTGATGCAGTTCATGTGGTTGTCTGAAAGATTCAACCCGGTGACTCCTTCGGAATATCCTTTGTCGGCTGTGACCAATTTCTTTTCACTCTATTTCATCAGTGTTGGCCTGGATATAGAGAGCTGGGAGAACTGGTTTGTGGAGCATGGAGCTCTGAGTCTGCACTGGTCAGTACCTTGGTGGGGATAGTTGCAGCCTATTCTAAAGCTGGGGGAATACCCGTACATTCAGTTGGTTGCTCTTAGACATACCTCTTTGTATTTACCTTTGTGGCTTCTATGCCAATTTGGATGGGAGCAGGTCGTGCCACCTCAAGCACTAGACTTATTTCCGATAGAAGATCTGACAGAGCGTCTGCGCATGCGGCTTGGCTCTTTGTGGGAGAGTCGGTGTCCATCTACCCGTCCTTCCCAGTCTGTTGGGAGAGTCTGGCACATCCTCGGTGATTATTTGAAGTGGTTGTGGATAAGAGTAGTTAGAAAGATTTTGGTAGTGGAGACTGGACAAAGGTGATTTGTCTTATCCGATACCATAGAGGGAGGCATTATGGTTTTTCTGAGGCTGGTTCAAGCCTATCGGTCTATGGAGCGTCTGTGGCACTCTATTCAGGCAGGGGAAGCTTGGGGACCCCAGAATGTAGATGATGATGGAGCGGACTCCTCTGGTAGATGTGGGTATGAGTTTTGGAGAGTTTGCTTTATAATGGGGAATAAATTTGGGAATTTATTTGGCTTTTTAGGAAGGTAGGGGGAAGGGAGTTATCCGTTCATTTTCTTATGTAATTGCACTATAATTTCTTATTATTGAAATAAACAAGTTTTTGATCATATAATTGTTCCTTTTGATGAATTTTGTATTCGGAATTACCCATACCGATTGCTAAGGCATGAATAGTCCTTTTGTTTAAGTATATGTTGGAATGAACTATTGTTCTCGGAGATAAGAAAAGAATAGGTTTTTGTGAAAAAGAAAGGGCCGTGCTCATGTACAATGCATGAGTTGCCTACGTACCTCTGGGGTTTTTGAAAAGTTTTAATTTTTATGAAATGGTTTTGTAGAGGATCAGGCCCACGTAGTTCTGGGTAGAGGGAAATGATTTTTTTTAGAATATAAGGGAGGTGGGAAGAGTCGTAGTGCGCCGAGGTTTTAGACTGGGGGTAGAAATTCTTACGAAGGTCCAGGCTGACTGAACGATCCATCTCTTCTCCATCAAGGTTGGTGATCATAGCGGCACCTCCGGACAAGATCTTCTTTACAATGTAGGGGCCACTCCAATTGGGCTTGAACTTACCTCTGGGGTCGCAGATGGGTTCTATGATTTCTTTAAGGGCTAAGTCCCCTTCTCGGACACCGCGGTCCTTGACTCCCTTGTTGAATGAGCGTGCTATTCGGCGTTGGAATCCTTGTATGTGATACAACACTTTCAGTCTACTTTCGTCTAAGAGTGACAACTCGTCGAGATGGCTTTGATGCCAGCCCTCCTCATTGACTTGGCGTTCGAGCATGACGTGAAGCGAATGGATTTCTAGCTCAATAGGTTGTAACACCCCGTGTTTTTATTATTTAATTTAATTAATTAATTGGAATATTTGAGAAAAATAAATTTTTGGATTTAATAATTTTTATTGGGTAATTATGTTGCTTATGATTTTAGAAGAATAAAACTTCAAGCGGAATCGAAATTGGATTTAAAATGAAGTTTTTATGAGAGTTTTAAGTATAGCCTTTAAAAAAAACATTTGTCATGGATTTAGGCTATGACTAATGTAAAATTTGATTTTTAGTTAAATGGTATTAAACGAAGGGGAAGGGCAGTGGTCGCGTACCTGATCGATTGATCGATCGACCTAGGGAGTCGATCGATCGACTATGCCATATTTGAGGCAGTTCGGTGATTTTATTTTATAGTGTTAGAGTGGGATTAGGATTCCTAATGGTTTATAACCATTCTAATCCATAGAGGGGCTTCTCATAATCACTTTTTCTCAAGTTTTTCACCAGATAACACTTCCAAATATTTTTCCTCTCAACTATAATCATCAACCTCCAACATAATCAAGTTTTAATCACAAGTTTTGGGAGTCTTAATTAGGGTTTCATTAATTTGTTCAAGAACACTTATTCGCTAATTTTTCGAGAGGAATCCAACCATCCTACCAGTTTTTCTTCAACTTAATCTTAGGCATGAATACTCTATTACTTTCCTTTAGTATTATGTGTTTTCAGTGTCACCTAAACACTTAATTACATGTTTTCTTAAAAATAATTAGTAACTTAATTAGAGAAAGTGGACACTAACTATGGGGTTGTTTTTATAAAATCTTTTAATCTGAATAATATTCATAACCCTTTGGGTACGTAGGATTCATGATAAATTTTGGGTTTTATTGGTGTAGGTTGCATGTAGAAAAACCTTAGTTTTGAAATAAATGATTTTTGGGTGCGTATAACTCACATAATTTATGTAGAGATAATGAAATTGAAATTGTGTGGTATTAATGATGAAATCTCCATGTATTTAAGTTAAAATAATTAAATAAAATTAATCGGGTATTTTGACGTTGTGATAGTTAAATTAAGATTTAATTGAATTGGACTATCATGTGTAGTTTTACACGTTGATTAATTATGCTTGTTTGTGTGACTTGTTGGTGTTACTATATTTCCTTTGTGATGACGAGTTGTTGGGTATTTTCTCTCCATATATTTTAGGATGCCTTTTAGGTATGGGACTAGTGGGTATGCCTTTTGATGATTTACTCCATCTAGGTATGGGACTAGTGAGGGTAGATTATCATGATTCTTATCATATTGGGGTGGACTGCTTTTTTTATCCTTTATCGTCCTTACGCAAGCCTAGGCATGAGATTAGGTCGAGGTTTAGGTTAGAAATTCATCCTATATATAGGGTAAGACGGATTGATAACTTAGGGACCCTTAGGTATGGGACTAAGGGGTATTTTGAGGATCTCACATCAATAAAAGGGTGGGGTAATTTACAAATTGTGAAATTGAGAAATTTAGAATTAATGCCTAAGATAAAAACGGGTATTAAAATTTGTGATGACATAATGTGTCGGGGCCGACAGTTAAAACGGGTTAGAGGGCGATTGACAAGGGGAAGCGTGACACTTTGGTGGATTACCACCCGGGACGGGAGGACCGTCATAATAAAAAGTGAGTACAAAAATAAAATTGCTTTTATAAATGGGGATCTCTACGGGTAGTTAGTGATTTATATTTATCGCGTTTAATTATCCCGTTTAATTTAATATTTTCTATTGTGATATTTATTGCGTATAATGCTACTGTCTGGATTCAAGGATCCTATTTGAGGGGAGTAGTGTGTATTCATGCTCGGGGATCTGACCACATGCGTTGACTAACTTTTTTCAGGATAAGTTTTGGAGGAGCTGGATAAGATTATCGAAGTTATCATTTGGAGGTGCAGCTGGAGTTATTTATTTTATTGCATTGTTTATTTAGACTTTCATTTCCAGTCGTATTTAACTATGAGACTTTATTTGAGTTTATTGGGCTATTCGGTTCCAAAGTTGTTAGAGGTTTTCAGTTGGATTATTCAGTTGGTTTGGTATTCAGTTTTTATTTGATCATTATTGGAGATTAGATTTATTCGGAGTTAGCATGTGATGAATCTTTTATCGCTTAGTTGTTTATGATCATTTGAGATTGATTCAATTATTTATCTTAAGGATTTATTGAATTATGTCTCATATCTGTCTCATTCTAAAAATGGTATTTATTTAGCTCACGCCCGGCATAGTTTGGCGGCGGTGGATGGCCACCCCGTCTGTCGAATTTCGCGGGGTGTGACACAGGTAAGACTGCTTCCATGACTTAGACCAGAGAGAAAGGGGTAGCCCGAGTAGAAATTCAGATTGAAGTTCGGTAGACCCAGAGGGCGTAAGGAATTCGTTCAGCCCAATCTCGACAGCTTTCGATCATCTTACTAATGATGGCTTTGAGGTTCTTATTAGCGGCTTTGACTGCACCATTGGTTTGAGGTCGGTAGGGAGAAGATTTGTGTCCCTGAATCCCATACTCGTTGACCACTTATGTGACTTCTGCCTTGAAGTGAAACCCGTTATCTGACACTACTTCGTGCGGGACCCCGTATCGGCAGATGATGTTCTTCCTGATGAATTTGGCCACTTTCTTAGAATTTAGGACTGCGTATGACTGAGCTTCGACCCATTTGGTGAAATAATCAATGGAAACTAGGATGAATTCATACCCGTTGTAAGCCTTGGGTGTAACCTTCCCTATGATGTCGATGCCCCGGGTGGGGAACGATCAGGGATAAGTCATGTTGTATAATTCTCACGAAGGCAGGTGTTGAAGGTTGGAAAACTGTTGGCATTTATGGCATCTCCGGACATAGCCACTGCAATCCAGGGTCATAGTGGTCTAGTAGTAGCCTTGTCGGATGATATTCTTGGCAAGCATAATACCGTTTATGTGGGGTTCGCATTCCCCACTGTGGATCTTCTGCATTACCTCTTCAATGTCAGCCCCTACGATACAGTGTAGATGGGTTCCATCGAAGTTTCTTTTGAACAGTGCTTTATGAAAGATGATGTACTGGGCCACCAGCCTTCAAAGGGTTACACGGTCTTTCTTGTTTGAACATTCGGGATACCAACCATGCTTGAGGAGGTGCCAGATATCATAGTACCAATAATTGGCTAGCTCGGGATCTTCTTTGGTGATGAGTTAAATGTGGTAGCAGTGGGTTGGTTTATCTTTCTTTTGAACTAGGAAGGGGGCCATTGTTATTCCTTTGGGCATGTCGACCATGGAGGCCAAGGTATTAATGGCATCGTCTAGGTTATTCTTTGCTCGAGGTAGGTAGTGGAAGGTGATATCATGGAATTGGGAGGCTAGTTCTTCTAAGTGGGCATGTAAGGGTTGGAGTCTCTTATCCTTGACTTTCCATTTTCTGAGCACTTGATAGATGATGAGGGCAGAATCCTCATAGACATCTAGGCATTGAATACCTTTCTTGAGAGAAACTTTAAGGCCTACCGTATATGTTTCGTATTCAGCCATGCTGTTGGTGCAGGAAAAATCCAATTTGATAGCGATGGGAGCGTGGGAGTCATCAGGGGCGATCAGAAGAATCCCAATGCCATATCCCTTTTTTTGGTAGCGCCATCAAAGAACATTTGCCAACGAAGGTTGTCTTGAGTAGCAAAGAGGATGTTTTCATCTGGGAATTCAGAGATCCAAACATCAACTTCTTCCATGGGATAGTCCGCGAGGTAGTCAGAGATGGATCTTCTTTTCATGGATTTCTGTGTGACGTACACGATATCAAACTCGACTAGGAGTATCAACAATCCATTCATTCGGCTGGATAAGGTGGGTTTCTTAAGAAGGTACTTCGTAGGGTCCATTCGTGATACACGTTTGATGGGGAAGACGAGCATGTAGTGTCGCAACTTTTGGGTGACCCAAATAAGCGCGACACATGCCTTTACCAAAGCATTATAGTTGACTTCGTATCCGATCAATTTATGACTGGCGTAATAGATGGCTCTTTCTTTACGAGATTCTTCAAGGTATTGGGCTAGCAAAGCCCCAACTGTAGTGTTGGTTATGGTTAGGTATAGGAGTAAGGGGAGACCAGGCTATGGTGGCATGAGTACCGGAGGTTGGGTCAGATATTACTTGATTCAGTTAAAGGCTTCTTGGCAGGCCTTGTTCCAAACCTTGATTGAATCCTTTTGGAGGAGTTTGAAAATAGTTTCGCAGATGGAGGTTAGCTGGATGATGAATCGACTGATGTATTGCAATTTCCCAAGGAATCCACCAACTTCTTTCTCCATTTTGGGAGGTGGTATCTCAAGTATGGTTTTCAACTTGGTAGGATCTGCTTCTATCCCCTTCTCAGTGACCATAAATCGTAAGAATTTCCCCTTGGTAACGTCGAAGACACATTTCAGTGGATTGAGTCTCATCTGATACCATCGGATTCGTTCGAAGAACTTCAGGAGAGCAGGATCATGACCTTCTCTAGTTTTGGATGTGATAATCATATCATCCATATAGACCTCGACTTCTTTGTGAATCAGATCGCGCAAGATGCCAGTGGCAGCCCTTTGGTAGGTAGCCCCAGCATTCTTGAGACCAAATGGCATGACAATGTAGCAAAAGTTCCCCATGGGGTGACGAATGCGACCTTTTCTTAGTGATCCGGGTGCATTTTGATTTGGTTGTATCCGGAAAATCCATCAACGAATGACTTAAGAACATGACTTGCTGTGTTGTCCACGATCATGTCGATATTGGGTAGCGGGAAATCATCTTTCGGAGAGGATTTGTTCAAGTACCGATAGTCTACATACATCCGAACTTTCCCTCCTGATTTCGACAAAGGAACTATATTATCTAGCCATGTGAGATATTCGATCACGTGAATAAAGCCCACGTTCAACTGTTTAACCACTTCTTCTTTGACTTTGAGTGACCATTCGGTGAGTAGCTTTCTCAACTTTTGTTTAACCGGCTTGTAATATGGAAGAGTGGGGATCTCATGTTGAACTATTTCAGGATCAATGCTGGGCATATCATCATAGGACCATGCAAAGACATCCACAAATTCCTTTAGTAATTCTTCAAGTTATGCGCACTCATGCTCGTCAAGGGTAGCCCCTATCCTAATCTCGCGCAATTGGCTATTAGAACCGAGGTTAACAACAATAGTTTCTGCTTCATTAACTTGAACGCGGTTATGTTGTTTGTTATTAACCTTATTTAGATCAGTTAAGAAGTATTCATTTGCAAAATCATCATCATCAAAAGTTTTATTAGGATCTAAACAATTAATGTAAGGCACAACAAGATACTCAAAATCTTTATTTATTTTATTGATAGGAAAAACACCATTGAGAACCTCATTAAAGGAGGTCTCGTTTACATTAGAGAATTGATAGACAACAAAAGAAGAGATGGGGTAAACATTGGGGTTAGGTGGTGTTTCAACAGGTAGAACCGGTGCAGCATGCCAGTTGAGGAGAGGTGTATCAGTAGTTTTAATCAGGTGGGATGGATCTAGCGATGTAGTGCTTGAATGAACCATGCAGAGTGTCAACCCCAGTGTCTGTAAGTTAAATGAATCCTCAGAGTCACTTTCCTCGGAATCTTCAATATCTTTGATGAGCGATTGTACATGGTGTTGGGAACTTTCGGCCCTTGGGTAGTTGTCTTGGAAAAATATCTCCATTCCAGGCTTCATCTTCTTGTCTGTATGGTCTTACCATGGTTCCGAAAAGCCGTAAAAGGGATAGTCCTCGCCCTCTTTAATGAATCCTCCATTCAAGGAGTCACCTGGGATAGTCTGAATGCAGTCTAGTCTTCTCTTTGGTTGAGACTAGCGGATCATTCTGAGCTCTTGTTCTGATGGTTGATACCCCAAACCACAAGGAGGGAAAGATTTTTTCAGTACAATGGTCTCAATTATCCCTTGCTGCCTTTGTCCTAGCCCCAGTCCTGGCATGAAGTGTGATAAGCACCCAAAACATTACAATTTATACCCCGAATAGATGTAGTTTAGTTGCAAGTTCTCGACAATTTGGGTCTTATACACTTAAATATTCATTGTGCATGCTTAATTGCAGTTGCGGTGTCAAAAGCTATATTTTCAGGCAATTTACAGCTAAAATAGTGCTAAATACCTTTTCCCTAAACCTATCCTAAACCATGTGTGTGTTTTGTTTGTGTTTTTTTATTATTTTTTAGATTTTTAGTTCAAGTCATTTTTATTTTTAGGATTTATTTTAGATTTATTTAGAATTTGTAGGATTTATTTTTGATTTATTTATAATTTTTTAGGTTTTATTTTCTATTTTTCTATTTTATTTTATTAGTATAATTTTATTTTATTTTTATTTTTATTAGTTTTTAGTGTAGTCTTATTTTATTAGGATTAATTTTAGGATTTTATTTTTAGTTTATTATATTTTATATTTTTTTAGGACTTTAGTTTTCATTTAGATTTTAAATTTTATTTCTTTTGTTTTATTTTAGTTTTTATATAAGCTTACGATTTTAATTTTTAATATTTTTAATTTCTTATTGTTTTTAATTTGTTTTATTTTTAGTTAGATTTTATATTTATTTTTTTAGTTTTAGTTTTATTAATTTTATTTTGAGTTTTTTTATTAAGGGTCACATACTAACACACACCCTAAGTCACACCACACTATCCTACACCCTAACACCTCACTCACCCCCACCTAACTCCCTTACACCCTCACCCACACATTAATCCCATACATCCTCACATACCAAATACACCCACTAACCCATCTTCAACCTTCCACCCTTCTCTCTCCTCTCTCCTCCATTACCACAAACAACCAAACACCTCAAACCTCCAACAAAAAAACTAAACTCCATCATCCTACCAACCCACTACCCATCACACCCCTCCATTCCGACCCCGACCTCGCCTGTCCTCATACCGACAGCTGGCGGCTAGCCCCGACATCCCTCTACCCAGCGCCTCCGGTGCCCAGCTCACCAACCCCGCTGACCTACACCCGACCTCTGGCCTCTCTCCCTCACTTCGCGACCCGCGCCTCAACCTCCTGAACCCCCTCGCCGGCTACACCCTTTCCCCACCATCTCATCCTCCCAACGCTGACGAAACCGCCAAATCCGACAACCTCCATCTCCGGCGGCGAAACAAACCATACCCGAAACCACCACGCAACCCGGACCTCACTCCGACCCTTACTCGAATCCAAGCCCAAACCATTTTCAAAACCAAGACCCATTTCCCAAACCCTTTAAGCCAACACGGTTTTCCCACCTGCCAACAAACACAAGAAGCCAAACTAAAACATAACCCACATGCCATATTAAAACCCATTTAAACTAACTACTTAAGCCTTTTACCAAACTAACCTCACTTCTAAACCAATACCTAAAATGACCTCACACCATATCCACATGCACCCCCTAGCCATTTACCCAATATACCCCTTATCCCCCATGCTCCATGTGCCTACTATAAATGAGGATGAAGACCCATTTTCATGGGAATCTCAAAATTAGTTTTAAGCTTGTTGTGATAAAATTCTCCCCACCCCTCTATGTTGAGTATTTGCATTTTTAGCAAATACCTCAATATAAAGGTGTGTAGTGAAAATTATCTCTAGGATAAATTTCACCCCACCCATCTATTATGAATTTTTGCATTTTTAGCAATTATTCATAATACATTGATGTAGTGAAATTCATCCCTTATGGGAGATAAATTCTAATCCATTCCTTTATGTTGAGATTTTGCATTTTCAGCAATTATCTCAACATAAAGTTATGATTTAGAATTTATTTATTTGGATGAGTTTTAATGTACAATTTTATAATGTTAGGATTTGCATTTTTAGAAAATCTCTTTTATTATTTGATTGTCCATTATGAATTCATCCACTATCCTTTTGATTTTTATTTTGTAATTTTTAGTTTAGATTCAATAAATATATGAGTGAGGGATTGTTGATGTAATTGAAGATTTCATTCCAATTCAAGGATTAAATGGCTTTGATCTATTCCTCTCTTATTACTTTTAGTTTAATCTTCTCATGATTTTATTTGTTTACTTATATTTGTGGATGATGATTATTGAGGGCTAATATCCCATTCATGGGATGAAATTTTTAAGCCCTCATGAATCCAATTTAGTTAGTTTACTTTTTAGCACAATTTCATTTACCTCATTTTTTTATTAGCTTTTACATCTTAGTAGTACTATAAAAATTAGTATATAGTTAGTTAATTAATATTCCCTTGAAAAATCCATAAAAAATATAAAAAGTAAAAATAGAAAAATATAGTAAAATGAAAATGAATCTATATATATGTCCTCACCAATTTTTTGTTTCACCCTTAGATTTGGATTGACTCCCTTACTTACTGCTACACTAGTTTTGTTATAATTTTGTAGATTCAAGGGAATTTTGATGGATAGAGAAGTTGCACAACGACAAATCTACATTAGAGACAATTTTTTTAGTTATCAAAGTGCATGTTTTTAAACATTTGAATCACATTGAAGTTGCCATGAGGGTCGTATTCTGGACAAACCCTTTCTCTGAAATAGTCCCCTGCTAGGAGTAGAATTGCTCAACTCGAAATCCTGATAGGAGCATATCATTTGACCCGTGCTGTATCTCAAGGATTGGATTGCTCGTACTTGCACTCTCGGCATTGTCGTCGTCGCCCAAAAGGGTGATGACTCGTCCATCGACGAAGAACTTCAATTTCTGATGGAACGAGGAAGACACACCCTTGATACTGTGGAGCCAAATTCGTCCAAGCAATAGTTTGAAACAAGATGGGATGTCAATAACTTGGAATTCAACGACAGGATTTATAGGGCCAGCCCCTATTACAAGTTTTATGGATCCCATCACTTCCCAACGGTTATTATCATAGGCACGTACAACAGCGGAGGTTGGAGTGAGGTCACTTTCCTTCAATCCTAATCATTTGAAGGTTCTTAATGGGAAGACATTCAAGGTGGATCCATTATCGACAAGAGAGAGTGGTACGATCTTCCCCATAACTTCGACGGAGATGTTGAGTGAATGATTGTAATTTGGCCCAATTCTGGGGATTTCTTCTTCGGAAAAGGATAGCATTCGAGTAGAGGTCAAGGATTTGACTAAATTTATCGCTTCTTATGGTGTGGTCGAAGGAGGAACTATAAGTCCAGCGAGTTACTTGATCAAAGAATTTCTGTGCAGCTGGGAAGACATGAAAAGCCCCCATAGAGTGATGTTAGCCTGAGTTTTCTTAAGTTAATCGTGGATCTTGCTTTCCTCGAGGGTCATCTCTGGCATAGGAAGGTTTTTAACACCCTTCCCTTTATCATTGGCTTGTAGTAAGCTTGGGATCTAGTAATGCCATCCTGATCTGGTCATGTGATTTACCAAAGAAGGGAAGAATATGAACCCTGTTTCTTCGTTAATCTCGAGTTGTTCTTCCACCTTGTTTATTTATCCGAGGAGTTATTCAAATGATATTATCCCGCACATATCGGCTATCGGTCCAATTTTCTCTGAAGCTTTCTCTCCAATTTAATCTTCGAATTCTTCCCCCCACCCGGTGTCAATAATTCTGTCTTTCCATGTAAAGTCAATGCATTCCACGACTTCAATGGATTCTTACTACTGGTCATCCCATTCTGCGGGGAGATGTAAGGGTGAAGAGACCAGGCTCCCTTGTAACTTTCGAGTATCAAGTAACTCAACCATACTGCATATATTGTTGGTTTGCTTGAATAATTCTTCCATGATCTGGACAACATTATCTAGGCTGACTTCATCGGTTGGTACCACCCAACTGTCTAACTTTCGGACCCATTCCCTTGCTTCCAAGAATAGCGTACTGAACCTCTGGAAATCAATGATCATCTGCAAGGGCAGCTTCAACCCAAACTCCAGGAGTTTGTTTAATACTTCTGATAATTTCATACTTATATTTTTAGAACGGGTACAGACAACGATGCATGCTTTGGTAAGGAGCAACAGTGCCTGATCAGAGAGGCTAGCAGGGTGTAGGAGGAAATATGGGCAAGTTTGGAGCGGTTTGGGAGAGTATATAGGCATGATTTGAGTTGAGGGATCAAATTATGGGTTCCCTTCTAGGAATATGGCATTGGCATGATTTGGGAGTGGGTCGGGAGTAGTGTTTGTCTTAGGATTGGCTGGTGGGGCAATGATACCCCGGTTAATCAGAATTTGGATTATGTTTCAAAGGTGAAATCATTGGTCGGTGGTATGGCTAGCAGTTTGATGAAAGGCACAATGGGAATCTTCCTTGAAGTTTCTTGGAAGTGGATTTGGCAATGGACGGGGGTCCAAGGGTTTGATAAGGTTTTGGCTTAACAGGGCTTGATAAACTTTGAAGAGGGGACCTTTGATCTTGGTGTATTCCTTTCGCACTGGGACAAGGCGGCTTTCTGGTTCCCACGAGGTCGTTGGTTGAGAGATGTTATTAATGGATGAGACTGCAACATTGATAGGTTTGTCATATTTTCTGGGAGTGAACTATCCAGACACTTTCTTTGGTTCAATTTCTGTTTTAGCAAGACCTTCCTCGATTTCTACTCTTACTTCTCTGAGAGCTCAAAAGTGGGGATAGTATTGTCCTCCCATGGTTGCTCGGACATGGGGTAAGAAATTCTTCTTCACTATGTTGACTTGTTCTTCATCGGATGTCGATTGGTCATAGTGGCTTCTTTTTCTCTCCATTGGGCTATGAAGTTACTGACCGATTACCCAGAGTTCTATTTAAGTAGCTCTAAATCATGATGGGTGACCTCAAGCTCTTCGTTGTATTTGTACTATGACATGAATTCTCGGGCTACATCCTGCTAGCTATGGATTCTCGATTCCTCGAGAGATAAAAACCATCGGAGGGCATAATCTTTCAAAGTTTGCTGAAATAATTGGGCCATCACTTCTTCGGAAGCCCCTAGGAGAGTCATAGAACGGTGATAACCGCAAAGATGAACCATTGGGGGTCCACTTCCTCCAAGTTTCTCGATATTTGTCATCTTGAACTTCTCGGGTAACCTCGCTTTAGGATAAAGAGACATGTGGGTGTAGTCCATGTAATTTCTCGAGATTCTGACTTGGTCGAACTTCTTAGTTAGTATCTTGAGATCTTATTTGACCTTATTCAACTCTTCCTCTTTTGGATCAATGATTATTGGCAAGTTAGCCCCAGGCTGGGTAAGTTTTGGCATAGGAAGTTGGGCAGGTGGCGGGCCATTAGCAGGAGGGGCACGTGGAGCGTGCTGATACTCTTCAAGAACCTAGATAGTCTTGAGTGGACCCATAGGGTGAGGGAATAAGGCCTCGAGATCTTGAGGAATAGGAACCTGGTTTCTTTGCATCTCTTGGACCTCAGTTTGGAGGTTGTCAATCTTGGACGCGAGCTGAGCTAAGACTGCCGTCAGATCTGGCTGTGCAACCGGTACTTGATCTGTGTTCTCCATGGAAAGAGGATGGATTCCGGACTCGAAAGAAGTAGCAGAGGAACAGACGGAACTTCGGGGTATTTTAACTGAAGATCGAAGCCAATAAGGATCCGGGCCAAGGGCGTACAATCGACCTTAGAAGGCATAAAATGGGATTTGTTTTTGAAAAAAGAAAAAAGAAAATTATTTTTGACATTTTTTTCTTTTTGAGATTGAAAGACAAAATATTTTTGGATTTTTGATAAAGAAAGGAGAAATATTTTTGGGATTTTGATAAAGAGAGGAATTTTTTTTTGGATTTTTGATAAAGAAAGGAGAAATGTTTTTGGATTTTGATAAAGAAAAGAGAAATATTTTTGGGAGATGTGTCTCAGCATGATTATTATAATTATTATGTTCTCACTTGTATTAAGTTCTGCTAATGCAAAATGAAATTCCGGATGGGACCCGAGCCTAGAAAAGTTGGCTTTGTAACATATGTAAAGCTATGGTTGGACTTGTAACCAGGCTCACGGGCAGGGTCCCAGGCGAAAATTTGGGCCGCAGGCTGACCCAGATTTTTGATAAAGTTTAGGGTCGAAACTGGTAATCTAACATGTGTGTCCTAGGCTTGACACCTATACGTGGGTATGCAGTTGGTTGGGTGAATTGGAAAGGGTTCCCTCCTTTGGCGTGACTTCCACGATATACATCTTTGCTTTTGAGGGCAATCGGTACGTGTGGATAAGCCATTTGATATACATGAGTGTACGTGAATTGCCTCACTATATACCTTATGGGGACGGTACGTGTGAGAGTGAATTCGATATACTCGGCATACGTGAACGAGTTCCCTGTGATATACCTCTCGTCATGACTTCGGTCAAGCGGTATGATGTGGGGGAACCGTTCGATATATGTTGAAGGTACTTAGCCAATAAAAGGTGAGAGTTATATAGCTTAGGCCAACTGCGTCCTGCCGGGCCAGCGCCCATCGCGAAGTGATCCTCTAGTTACTGGACAAAAGTTGGTAAATAACAATGCTATTTGGTGATGTCGTGTGAATCATGCATGATTCCCTTATTAGTATCTTATGATGAGAGTATCTTTCTTGATCATGCCAAATAGGGAGCAAAGTACAAGTACCAATAGTATACTAAGCATGGGTAAATGATGTGTTCAACATGTGGATGTATGTGATACTAGGTGCACGTGGTCCGAACTGTACATGGAGAATCTTCTACAAGTGTGTGAATATAAGCATAAGCATTCGGTACACATGAATAATAAAGGGGAACATGCACAATAGGGGAATATATAAAAAAATAAAACACCCATGTAAATAGAGTCTATCCTTCTTAAACAAAATTCCCCAGCGGGGTAGCCACTGTCGCCATAACCGATCCTCGTGGAGAGAGAGAAGGAAGGTATCTCTGTGGTGGGAGGATCCCGGTCCCGCGCTGTAATACCCCATAATTTTATTGATTTTATTTAAGGGATTAATTGAATTAAATGAAAATTAATTGCGAATTAATCTGGATATAAATACTAGCGAGATGTGAGTTGGTATTTGATTATGATGTTAAAATTGAACATTTCATTTCATGTGTATTGAAAATATTGAAATTTTCACGAGACAGAAATACGACAATTTGGGAAATTTAGTTGGAACGCGCGTGTTAGTCGCGTCAGGAATGAAATTATTTAAAATGAAAAAGTGAATTTTATTTTTATCAACTGAATGGTCATTTTGAGTGCGCCAACGTGTTCGGAAGGGTCGAAATAATCAGAAAACACTAGCCGGGGATTTAGTTTGGGTCCCGGGGCACTTTTAGGCCTAATCGGCAACCTAGAAGGGTATTTTGGTTATTTTAAAAATTAGGTAATTAAGACCCACGAATTTAAGTGTTAATTTAGATATTTTAAAAGATCCACCAAGGCCATTATTAGCCAAAAAGGGAGTTAGTGGGCTACGGGAGTTTAAAGGAGAGTTTGTAGAGGTTCCAAAAGAAACCTCCAACCACCATCACCATCCTTGGGAGAATTCTGTAGAGAAAGGGTAAAATCAACCTTCATTCACCAACATCAATTCAGAAGAACAGATCTAAGGCAAGTGTTTTTATTTCGTTATTTGCATTGAATATTTTCTCCATGTGTAGTGTAAAAAACTGTTTATGTCTTGGAGATTTTGATGAAGAATACCCAATGGAATTATTGTAAATCTTGTGGTTGTTGGTAGGAATTTGCATGTAGAACATTAATGGATGAATTCAATATACAAACAGAACTTTTGATGATCTGAAAACGGATTAATAAGGAGTCTTTTTATGAAATTGAATTTTGGGTTCAAGTTCATAGGGTTTGGGACAAGAATTGGGGATTTATGATTTTGGCATGTTAATTTGTAAGATTTAACCCCAAAAATATGTTAAGGGATGATCTAGGGTGACTAAAACTGGTTTACAAATGTTAAAACATAATTTGGATAGTCTTAGGGTGGATTTAGAGAAGAGAAAAATGAAGAAAAACTAATTTTGGGGATTTCTGGGCGTAGTCTGTCATCTCGTTAGAAGACCTGCCCAGGTCGTTCGAACGACCTCGTTCGAACGAGACTTCTAATGAGTTGACAGAATGACCTTTTAGACCTGATTTTATTTCAAATGTCCAGTAGACTTAATTAATGGATAATTAACCTTCCCTTATTGACTAGTGGGTATAATTGTGAGAATTGGGGTACGTTGAGGAGTAGAATTTAGAATCTTGTAGTAAATCGGATGACAATTGTGGATTTGGAAACGAGTACCTAATTACGACGTGAGAAGAGTAGACAACTTAAATGTATAAAAATCGGGGACTTATAAACGTATGACATTAAATTATGAGATATCTAAGATGTGCGAATGCTTAGTATATGTAGTTATCTGTGTATAACATATCTACCATACTTGCTATTGTGGGAGGTTGGCGTTCGACCAAGGCCATCTAATCTTTGTGTGCCTACGGGGGGATTTAGATGGTTACCTAGAGGACATAGGTCAGAGAAGGACTTATAGAGAAGTTAATAAGTCTGCTAATCATGGGAGCGTAGGTGTGTGCGTGACCCATGTGATGTGAACTATGTTCGCCTCCATTATGTGTGATTGTTGTTAATTGAGAACGATTCTTGAGAGATTCAAAATGCGTGGTCCTTATGTACGTGATGTACCGGGATTGGATAGCAGAGTATGTGTGCACCGCAGCTTAGTCTCGGGGTGCTAGTATTCTATATTTATGATGAGAATAATATACTGTTAATTGAAATGAACTGTCATGTATAAATGTGAGTATAAATAATAGCAACGTTTTGTAAAGATAAAATGGAAGATCTCTAGTAATTAGTAGTACTAATATGGGAAACTGTGTAGAAAAGTGAAACACTCTGTTTAAAATAAGATGTCGGGAATTGAATTGGGAATCGTATATTAATGTTAGATTTTGTATTGGACTAGTTAGATATGGGAATAACTAGAATGGGTACGGGTACGATAGGAGTGCATAATTAGTTGAGAGGTGAGGAACTTATGTGAGTGCACACACTATCATGCACTTTATATTCACTGTTTAATGATATTAAACACTTGCAATTTTTAAACTGTTTTCACAATCGGTCTCTGACCCGTTTGCTTTCAAATCTATTTTTGTAAAACCTTTTAGGTGCCTAGCCACAAGGACACCAAGTATAGGAGTTCCATTCAGGTGACGTGCTGTAGCTGCTGTGGAAGTTACAGGACCTTGATAATATACGCCTACATTTTCGATCTTGACTCCATTATCAGATTTTCTCATTTGTTGGGCATGTTTCCCCATTTCTTTTAGAGACATCTTACTTATTCAGTTATTTCAGATTTTGGGTTGTAATTAATTTAGTGATGCAGACTCGGTATTTGTTTATTCCTGTATTCGGATTGTTGTGAGGAGTATTCCTCTAAACTCATTATTATTTTATGGTACTTCTATTATGACTCTGTTGTGGAGTTTATGTTAGCATTTCATAATTTACTTATTGCATGTTAATCGAATCTAATTAAAATTGACAACTCACTTTTTAAATATTAGGTGGCTAGTAATTGTTAAAACGTTTTCGACAGTGATGTTATGAACTGAACCAACTTGGCATTTTGTATTAATTTGAATAAAGGAGTAGCTACCCGGTATTTAATTAGTCGGGGTGTCACACGCACATCCCTCTCGAGAGCTCTTCGGCCGCCGTCAGTGATGTGTGAGGTGAAAAATGTAGAGAGATGGAGTCGCCAGTCCATTTTACTCAAAATAGATAAAAGAAAGTGGAGCCATCCCGAAGACAGCATCAAAGACATACTGATACATACGAAACCAAAAAAATGATTTGAGTAGGGTTCGGAGGCTAAGTTATGAAATGGGAAGGCGTTAGGCACCCATTCCGCCCTTGCGGTCTCTCATGGATTTTTTGTTATTTTTCTCTATTTCCCCATGATATGTGTGCATGTGTATATGTAATGGAGATAGGAATCATCGACTAGTATCATGGAAGAGATAAAGCGAGTCATCCATAGGAATGTTCCTAAAAGTAATATTAGAAAATAGGATTTACACGATTATCCTTACGTTGACCGTTATAATGGAACGGTAATGCGTATGGAATAATACGCCACTAAGAACAAATATGCGTATATGTAAATATGTAGATATGAGAGAATTTAGTTAAAGAATTAGAGAAAAAAGGAAAATAGAAAATTGAGAAAATAGGACTCGAGTCTCGAGTTTTATCCCGAGACACCTACGTAGCCTATAGAGGCATCAAAGTCCACGTAGTTTGTATGCAAAACGAGGGATGGGGTTTATCCCATAAATACAACCAGGGACTTCTCTTATGTGTGTATGTCTGTGTGCGAAAATATGTTTTAGTGTGAGAAAAGCGTGAGAAAAATGTGAAAAAAAAGTGTGAGAATTCCCGTTTGGAATTTATGAGTGAACCCTATTTTTCTTATTTTTTGGGGTTTTATTTATATGAAAAAAATAAGAGATGTGCAATAATACTAAATAAAAGTATATTAGGATATGTGATATGGAGAGAAAAAGTGCTAAGTAATGAAATAAGTTAATGCGAATTTAGGAGAATTTGAAGAGAGAGTTGAGAAAGTTGGACCTTCTTGAAGATCTTAAACTTGATCTTGAATGTTGGAGAGCAGCCCTTGCACTTAGATGATGCTGATGATTAGTTAATTCACCAAATTTGATGAAAAAAATGATGAAAAGTGAGGGTTGGAAAGGGATTTGGATGTAGAAATCACGCTGACTTCGAGAGAGGTTTTCTGAGTTCGCTGAGAGTGATGGATCTCAGATATTGGGTCCCTTTGCAATGAGGTGAGGCCCTCCTTTTTATAGGACCAGGGAATTGCCGATCGGCATAGGTCTGGTCCTGCCAATCGGTAGGTGTTTTTAAGCACACTGCCGATAGACAGGATTTTGAACCTACCATTTGGCAGTCTCTTTCAGATTCGAATCGCGCATGGGGCTTACCGCTAGAAAGGTACTCCATATACCTTCAAAAGTCCTTTTCACTGCTCCCGGGTCTAGGAGTTGTCTTTAGGTCAAATGTGTCTTGGAAGCACTCGTCGGTCCTTTGGACGGGGGATCATCGGACGCAAACGGATCGTCCGTCCGCATGGTAAGTCAGAATCGCGCATGGGGTGGACCGTTGTAAAGGTTAGGAGATGAACTTCGACATTCCAAAAAGTTTGACTCGGTTTGGGGAGTTGAATTTGGTCAACCGAGGCCTGAAAGCGTTCGATGACCTTTCAGAGTAAAATGAATTGTTCGTCTGTATGGTAAGTCAGAATTGGGCCCGAATTGGACCGTTGGAAAGGGGTTTCCGTGCCCTTTTAAGATTCATTTAGTCTCAGTTGAGATGAAGAGTTGACTTTGGTCAAACAAAGCCCGGGTGCGTTCGGTGGCCTCCTGATCAAGTTTCGGGGGAAAATGGATCGTTTGTCCGCACTGTAAGTCAAAATTGTGCATGGGACGGACCATTGAAAAGGGGTTTTAGTGCCCTTTGATGATTTATTCAGTTTCGGTCGAGCTGAAGAGTTTTACATTTTGTGAAACGGATCCTGGGAGTACCCGATGGCCTCTAAGTAAGTATTCCGAACATGACCTAGGTTTGTGGTTATGCAGGGGGTGCTAGAATGGGGTGTCTACAGGATGTATTTTAACTCTTGTCCCACATTGGAAGAGTATTGGAAATTTTAAGAGTATTGGAAATTTTAAGAGTTAATAAGACCTCAATTATGGACAAAGGCTTGGATGCTTTTGGGGTATTCCAAATCTTTGAAGGGGAGATGACCTACACTATGCAAGTGTTGGGTTTAGGATAAAAGCCCACATGTGCGCGCACCTTCCATCCATCTGACCGACACTGCTCGGTTCAGTTCGAGCTTGGGCATGGGCTTACAAAAATCCTTTTCATTTTTGTGCCAAATTAATTAATTTCGTAATTAATTAATCAATCTGTTTAAACATTGAATTAATTAATTTCGTAATTAATTAAACTATTTAAACAGTTAATTCCCAAGAGTCAACTGTTCAAAATTAACTTCCTCCCTCCATTTGAGACTAATGAAAATTTCCCTCTAAATTCTGTCCGAAACTTCTACTCCATTTTTTTCCAGAAAATCTCAGCTACTGCATACATCCCATACATATTATCTTTGTTGTCTGGTTGAGTACAAAAATACAGAATTGAGTTAGCAGAAATTAGTCATAGTTGTGCTACTTGATTAATTTGGAAATTCGTTCTATCTTGGGAGACAATTATTCATCACCTTTAGCACATTGGAGGGAATAAATTTGTCTTAAGGAGACTATTCTAAACAGGGCTCAGATTATTATCTTCTCAAAAATCATTCTTATTTTTTGTAAATTCAGTCTACTACAAGTAAGTTTCTGAATTTGTTTATTTCTATAATTTGTGTATTTATATACATTATGTTTTAATTTCGAATTTATAATATCAGCAATAACAATCTTAAGACAAATTGATATGTTTACTGTTTTATAAATTCATACATAATAATTTCTATATTAAAGAAATGTTAGTGTCATCTAAATCTATTTTACAGAAAATTTGATATATTATTATTTTATTTTAGAAATTTAATAACACAGTTAACATTATTTTAGTGTTACAGAAAATTAATTTTCTACATTGTTCATATATTGTATTTGATTTTAGAAAATAACTTTTTATTTATATTTTTTTTAGGAAATCTGTTTGTATAAGATTTTGTTTTAAATTTTTGTATGGAATCTTTAACTTAATTTTAAAAATAGTTGACACAAATTTTTACTTAATTTAGACTAGTAAAAATTAATGTGTAAATATTTTAGTTTAATTTTGTGTTATAGAATTGTGAATATTGTGTAGTATATTTTACTATAATTCTGTGATATATAATTTAGAATTCTTATTAGAATTCGTATAGTATTAAATATATTTTGGGAAATTGGCGTACATAATTGTGTATTCTGTTTTGATAAATTCATTGCAAATGAATACTATTATTTATGAAAAATCTATTTTTGTAACAGAAATGGAATCAAAAAGTACAAACACAGTCCCTCCGTCCGTAAATGTGACTCATGTTACTATTGCTACCCCCGTGAACATGCCACATGGGTAGAAACCGAAAAAATTTAACGGGGCCCATTTCAAACATTGGCAATGATAGATGTACTTTTATCTCACAACTTTCGATTGGCAAGGTTTGTGTATGAAGATTGTCCCCCTTAGCAAGAATGAGATGAAACTGAAAAGGTTGCTACCGTGAAAGCATGTAAACATTCTAACTTTCTGTGTTGTAACTACATCCTGACATACTTGGACAAGACATTGTAGCATGTGTACAACACCATGGAAATCGCTAAGGAATTGTGGAATTCTTTGGAGAAGAAGTATACAATCTAAGATACGGGTATGAAGAAATTCATCGTGGGGTGTTTGCTAGACTTCAAAACGGTTGACTCCAAGCCGATTATTACACAAGTTCAAGAACTTCAGGTTATTCTTCATGAAATTCATGCTGAAGGAATGTCAGTCAGTGACACCTTTTATGTGGCAGCAATAATTAAAAAGTTGCCTCTATCTTGGAACTTGTTAAAAAATTATCTCAAGCACAAATGCAAGGAGATGAATGTTGAAAAATTGGTAGTACGGCTACGGATTGAAGAAGACAAATCTGATATCAAAAGAAAAGTGGTAAGAACATCATGGAGTCCAAGGCTCGTGTGGTTGAAGGTCCTAAATCCATACATAAGTGTGATGGAGAAGGCACATCTAAGAAAAGAAAGAAGTTCAAAGGCAAATGCTACAATTGCGGCAAGCCAGGACATCGCTCAAGCGAGCGTCGCAAACCAAAGAACCCGAAAAAGAACAATGCTCAATAACTTGTGATGGAGGGTGAGAACATTTTCGATGGTATCGCAGACATACTTCTTTCTTCTATTGTTTCTGAGTGTAATTTGGTAGAAAATACTAAGGAATGGTGGCTGGGGCTACACACCACATTTGTGCAAACAAATGGTTGTTTGCTACTTATAAGGATTTGGAAAATGAGGAGACTCTGTTTATGGGGAACTCTTCAAGTTATAAAGTCGTGGGACAAGGAAAGGTCATTCTAAAAATGATTTTGAGAAAGGAGCTTACTCTTAACAATGTGTTGCACGCGTCTGACATCCATAAAAATATGATTTCCGAATCACTGTTAAGCAAGAATGGGTTTAAACTTGTGTTTGTTTCTGATAAGTTTTTTTTGTCCAAAAATGATGTGTATGTGGGAAAGGGCTACCTGTCTGAGGGGATCTTTAAAATGAATGTAAGGACATTGATGCAAAGGATTCCCCAATGAATGAAATTGCTAGTTCTACTTACTCTACTGAATCTTCTAATATTTGGCATGCTAGATTAGGACATGTTAATTTTGATACCTTGGGTAGATTAATTAACTTGGAATTTTTGCCAAAATTTAATATTGATAAAAATCATAAATGTGATATATTTGTGGAATCAAAATTAGCTAAATTACCTTTTCATTCTATTGAACGGATCACTGAACCAATAGATTTAATACACATGGATATTTGTGATTTAAAATTTATACAGAATAGAGGTGGGAAAAAGTACTTTATTACTTTTATTGACGATTGAACAAAATATTGCTATGTATATTTGTTACACAGTAAAGATGAGGCTATTGACGCATTTAAACAATATAAAAATGAGGTTGAGAATCAATTAAATAAAAAGATAAAGGTTATAAGGAGTGATAGAAGAGGTGAATATGAATCTCCTTCTGATAAATTTTGTTCCTAACATGGAATTATCCATCAAACCACCGCCCCTTATTCTCCTCAATTGAATGGTGTTGCTAAACACAAAAACCTTATATTGAAGGAGATGATGAACTCTATGTTGATAAGTTCAGGAGCTACCCAGAACTTGTGGGGGAAGCCTCATTATCGTTTAATTATATTCTTAACAAAGTCCCACATAAGAAAACTCATAAGACACCTTATGAGTTATGGAAAGGTCGAAGAACTCACTATAAATATTTACGAGTGTGGGGGTGTTTAGCCAAAGTGATGTTCCTAAACCTAAAAAGGTAAAAATGGGACCAAAGGCGGTTGACAGTGTGTTCATCGGTTATGCTATAAATAGCAGTGCATATCATTTGTTATTTTATAAATTTGAGATTCTGGATATTCATGTACATACGATTGTTGAATCGAGGGGTGCTTCATTTTTTGCAAATGAATTTCCATATAACATGACCCGAGAATCTGGTCCTTATAAAAGGACAAATCAAGATACTAAAATGCTACTCATCAACCTATTGAGTCAATAGAGGATGAACCAAGACATAGTAAAAGGGCAAGGACCTCGACTTCTTTTGGTCCGGATTTTCTAACATATTTTCTAGAAAATAAACCTCAATCATACAAAGAAGCAATATCCTCACCCGATGCTTCTAATTAAAAAGAAGTAATTAATAGCGAAATTGTATCTATTTTGCAAAATCATACTTAGGAACTAGTGGATCTTCCATCAAGTTCGAAACCGTTAGGTTACAAATGGGTCTTCAAAAAGAAATTGAAGTCTGATGGATCGATTGATAAATATAAAGCTAGACTTGTAGGTACAGACTATAGGCAAAAGGAAGGGTTGGATTACTTCGGCATATACTCACCGGTAACAAGAATTATGTCTATTCGAATGTTAATAGAAATAACTACCATTAATGGACTTGAAATACATCAAATGGATGTAAAAAATGCTTTCTTAAACGGTGAATTGGATGAGGAAATTTATATGGAGCAACCTGAAGGTTTTAAGGCTACCGGACAAGAAGGAAAAGTGTGTAAGCTTGTGAAATCACTTTACGGATTAAAACAAGTCCCTAAGCAATGGCATGAAAAATTTGATAATGCAATGTTATCAAATGGTTTCAAAATTAATGCGTGAGATAAATGTGTTTATCTTGGAAATCCTCAAAAACAAGCGTGCATTGCTAGATCGATAATGGAATCTTATTTCATTACGAAATTTCTTAGAGGATGTTCCAAATTGTTCAAAACCTATGCCGGCAATATGTATACATTTTGATAGTCAATCGGTAATTGGAAGGGAACAAAATCACATGTAGAATGGAATGTCATGACATAATCCTCGTCGACACAATATCGTTAGACAACTTCTCTCAAACGGAATTATCTCAATCGACTATCTAAAGTTAAGAGATAATAGAGTGGATCCACTAACTAAAGGTTTGAACCGAGAGAAAATTGAAAGATATCGAGAGGAATGGGCCTAAAGCCTATAAATAAATAAGAATCAATATAGTGGAAGCCCAACTTAGCTGATGGGAGATCCCAAGATCTAAGTTCAATGGGCAAACCTAACTACATAGTATTCAGTAAGCATTGGAGGATATTTAATCCTATTCGTTCCAAAGATGAGACAATTCACATCTACCGCAAAATTAGGATAAGTTATGCTTTTAATGAAATCCATAACTTAGTATGTCTAAGTGGGGTATTGCAGGATACTCTTTATGGAAGTCACCTAAGTGATTAAGAAGGGGGCCACTTCTATGAGAATAAAGAAAGGCAAATTATCTAAAATACTCACGGAACCAAGTGGTGTTCATGGCCAAAATGAACACAAACGTGAGAACCAACTGTGTTGAAGATTTATTATGTGAATATTATTATTTAGGTTTATAGAAATGGTTGAGGTTCAAAGACATGAAGTCTACTGATTAACCAAGTGAATCCAATAATATATAACCAAGGAAAGTTTAAGGCCACTAGGATACTCTCCAGATCCAATAAATGTTCAAATCTTACTCAATTTATGTTTTCATCTACATCTTGCATATCTTTATATAGCTATATATCATTCATGTGGGGGATTGTTAGAAAATGGGTATTCGAGAAAAAAATTGAGAAACTTTGAGCTCAAATTTAGATGGGACCCACATCACGATAATCGTGGGACCATATACGAATGAGTTTTCCTTCGCACGGAGATCAACGGGGGATAATAATATGTCCAATTACATTAAGTTATGAATGATAAATATTTTCCTAAAGTGACTCATACAGCAATGGATGTTAATGAATTGGGTGTGTTTTAACTTTTGTCCCACATTGAAAAAGTAGTGGAAATTTGAAGAGTTAATCCAATTATCAACTAAGGCTTGGATGCCTTTGGGGTAACCCAACTCTTTGAAGGGGAGATGTCCTACACTATGCAAGTGTTAGGCTTGGTATTGGTCTTGGGCTTTGGCTTATAAAAATCCCTTTCATTTTAAGCGGAATTAATTAATTAATTAATCTGTTTAAACACTTAATTAATTAATTCTGTAATTAATTAAACTATTTAAACAGTTAATTCCCAAGAGTCAACTGTTCAAAATTAACTATCTGACAGTTTATTTGAACAGTAAACATGGTTGCTATATAAACATATGCTCTCCCTCCATTTGAGACTAATGAAAATTTCCTTCTAAATTCTGTCCCGAAATGCTACTCCATTTTTTCCAAAAAATCTCATCTACTGCATACATCCCATACATATTATATATGTTGTCTGGTTGAGTACAAAAACACAGAATTGTGTTCACATAAATTAATCATAGTTGTGCTACTTGATTAATTTGGAAATTCATTCTATCTTGGGAGACAATTATTCGTCACCTTTAGCACATTGGAGGGAATAAATTTGTCTTAATAAGGAGACTGTTCTAAATAGGGCTCGGATTATTATCTTCTAAAAAATAATTCTTATTTTCTGTAAATTTAGTCTACTTCAAGTACGTTTTTGAATTTATTTATTTCTCTAAATTCTATATTTATATACATTATGTTTTAATTTCGAATTTATAACATCAGTAATAACAGAGTTTTACCAGCGATTAATAATATGCCAAATTGAAAAATGTTTTCAAATTTGACCTTGTATAAAATTGACATATACGTACTTATGAAATATACTTTCCTTATTAGAACTCTATTCATTAAATGCGTATTTTGTATTTCAAAGGCTTGTAAAATAGGGTGGTTCATTTTCATTTTTTTCGCAACTTGAAATTGGGATTGCCAACCTACAACAAGTCTAAGAACTTCTCACCACACTAACGTTTCAAAACTTTCTCCCATGATCCTTCCCTGAACCTCCTTAGACAAATTTTGAAAATTGTGCAATGTCCTTGCCCTTTTCTTGACATTGAACGAAGAGATTTTCACCTTGGAAACCTTCTTTCAATGCCCCTCAAGTGACATGGTTTTCATTTTTAAGTTATTCTTATAGACCTAAAGGAGAGCTCAGAAGATAGTCACACTTAGTTCTCTTCCTAAAAAGTGAAACTTCACACTTTCAAACAAGTCACATACTCGTCCGAGATTGAGTAAAACGACATTTAAGCTAATTGTTTGTATTATTTTTTGTATATAAAGATGTTATTCACCTTACCCAAGTAAGGGCATGGTATGATATACCATGATTGAGGCCATGAGTGTGTGTACCTAGATAAAGTTGAAAATTTAACACATATTAGGTCTATTTAATTCAGTTTCAATTTAAGTGTTTTTTACTTCAAGTTTTTATAAAATTCGAAGTCTTAAGATTTTTTTTTGCTTGTTTAAAAATATTGATTAATTTGTGAAAAAATATTGAATACTTTCGATGATATTCAACTCAATTTTTTATTTAAGATCTTGGTTTTTAATTTGTTAGTGATTTTCTTTCTTTTGCGTTTTATACACTTCGTCAAATTGAGCTAGCCTAGTACAATTTTTGTAGACGTCGTAACCTTTAAGATATTATCTCAAGCCGTGCATTTTTGTGTATACTCTTAGTTCCTTTTTCTATGAGAATTTGTTTTAGTTTTGAAGGATTTCTTAACATTGTTTGTGAATGGAACATGTTTGTGATACAACTGTTGGAATTAATATTTAATTATTTATTAATTATAAAATTTGGCCAAATTTTGTAATTCTAAATTAAATAAATTATTTTTCCTGAATTAGTGTGGTCCAAATAAGGGTACGAATTCGATTTCAAAAATTATTCTAAAAGCCACATGACTTTTGGTATATTTGTGAGACCCTTTAGCTACTTTAGTGGATGATAGACGATGATTTTAAAGGGGAATTTTGGGTCCCCTTACACCCTATATATATAGATCCAATACCCACTAATTCGTACAAAATAACACAGAAAATATATTTGGGCTAGGAAGGGAAAAAACTATTTTTCCAAAATTTTCCATAAATCAGCATTGCGGCCATTTTCTAAGAGGTCTTTCTGGAACTTGAAGAAGGAAGAGCTAGGAATTTTGGAAGTTGTTCTTGAGGCACATTAAATCCAACAAACAAATCCAATCTCAATGGATAAAGATAATTTTCCATAAAGTTTGTAATTAATAATATAGTGGTGATTGCATGAGCATATTGAAGATCCTATAAGAATTATATTACTGTTATATATATAATTCTTATTCATGTTGTATGATAAAAGGGCATCAGAGCCTCATTTAAATATTTTCATGCTATCACTCTACGAATTTAAAAAATCAAACTACATATGTTGATAAACTCAGTTTTAATGTTTAATTTCGCTCAAATTTTATTATGATTATTAGAATTACGTGATAATTTTAGCACTGATTTGTTTATCATAATGATTTTTATTACATGATAAATTATATAAGAAATTGTTCTCATGGACTAGAATTAATTATGTCAAATTATTAAGAATTTTATATGTTTAATTTTTTTAATAAATCCTACTAAGAACAATTTTCGTTATTTGATTTGTTAAGAACATTTTTATATGTTTGATTTTTAACAAATCTGATTAAGAACGGTTTTGGTTGTTTGATTTGTTAAAAACAATTTTATTTGTTTGATTTAACAAATCTGTTGAGAACAGTTTTTTTTTGTTATTTGGTAGATTTTAACGAAACATATAGATTTTAGCGAAACATATAAACATATAAAGAATCAATTAAAACAGTTTCATTTGATGTACTGAGACCATATAAATGTTTTTTTGATGTTATTTTAATGCTTACCTAATCCATTCCTACCAAGCCTACAAATTTCAAGCAATTCTGGAACAAAATTTTTTAAAAAGCGCTTAGGGTGAATAATATTTTTGTCCCCGAACTTGTTCCGAATGCGATGAAACTTGGTGGTCTGACTGGAAACGGGCCAGAAACCATTTTTCATTATCTTTGGTTGTGATGCAAACTGTTTTTCGGCGATTCGAGATCGTTTAGGCCCTCTAAACTCTAAATTTTCCATTTATGGAAATAATCTCGGGGGGTATATCTGACTCCAGAAAAATTATTTTTGAATTATGTAAAAAGTTTGGAGATTCCGGAGTATTTTTCTACAGTTTCATGATGCTAACTCATTTTTTTTTTTGAAAAAACTTCATGTTTTTCATATTTTACAAGTGTTTCATTTAGAACTATTTTATAAACGTTGTTCTAATGATCATGTTTTAGTTGAATATTCGTGTCAACACAGGCCAACATATTTCATACGGTAAGATATTATTCTTGTGTTGATTTAGTATTCATATTTTTATGATTCTCGTGCCAAACAAAGGCCAATGATTCATAACATGGAATATTAAATGTATTACATTTAAAAATAATTAATATACATAATTTTATGAGTCTCGTGCCAAACACTGGCCAATGATTCATAATATTGAATATTAAATATAATAATTTTTGATATTTTGATTAACGCTTCTTGTGCCAAATGCAGGTTAATGACTCATTATGTGAAATATCAAATTTATGCCCATTCCAAAGTTTGTTATTATATGGATTTCATCAACTTTAGAATTATTGATTGAATATTGAATTGTCTAATAAGGCGTTTATTAAATCACAATTTTCTATGTTATAAATTCATTAAAGATATTATGCTTTTATGGTTTTGTTATTAAAGGAAAACTTATAATACAATTTATTATAATTCTGCCATTAAAATTTTGACAATTATATATATTCATTTCCTTGTAAATTTTAGTCAGGTGTTTTATATTTTAATTAGAGTGAGCATTTTGCATTTAATCTTAACCTAATTTATCAAGCCTCAACCTTTGAGAAATTCAACGGAATTAATCTGTCGGAATGTTGGGAGAAAATTGAGTTTAGCCTTGAGGTTTTGGACTTTGATGTAGCACTTCTTATTGACAAACCCGCTACTATTACTGAAGAAAGGAGTGAGGATGATGTGCTCATATATAATACATGGTCAAAATCGAATAGGCTTTGTCTTATGTTCATAAGAATGTGCATTACAGCAAATGTGAAAACTTCCCTACCTGAAACGACCAACGTGAGAGAGTATCTGACGAATATTAAGGATAGGTTTTGCACTGCTGAGAAATCCCTAGCTGGGAAACTTATGGCTGACTTTACCACTATGAGGTTTGATGGCACTCGGACCATGAATGCACATATTATTGAGATGACCAATATTGCTGCAAAACTGCGAACTTCAGGCTGTGTAGTGAACGATTCTTTCTTAGTCCAATTTGTCCTAAACTCCTTGCTTTCTGATTATTGGTCTTTCTAGATTCATTATAATAGCATTAAAGATAAATGAAATGTTAATGAACTGCAAAGCATGTTAGTTCTAGAAAAAGGATGTATCAAGCAGCAAAGTGGTAAGGTGCCTAAATTTCAAGTGGTAAATGCAGTGGTCAATAAAGGAGCTGGTAAGGAAAAGAAAAGAAAGGGTATGAAGTGACGTCCTGGTCCTTCGAAAAATGAGCCTAGTTCGTCACACCGAAAGAAGGAAAAAGAAAAATTAACATGTCACTTCTGTCATATGAAGGGGCATATTCAGAAAGACTGCATTAAGCGTAAATCTTGATTTGAAAAGAAAGGTAAGCCTTGTGCTTTTGTATGTTTTGAATCAAACTTCATTGGTGTTCCTTCTAACACATGGTGGATTGATTCTGTTTCTACATGTAATGTTTCAAATACTATGAAGGGCTTCCTTTCAATCTAGCAAATAAAGCAAAATGAAGATTTTATTTACATGGGAAACCGGGCAAAAGAAAAAGTTGAAGTTACTGGATTTTTTCATTTAAAATTATAATCTGGACTTTATTTAGATCTTGAAGACACTCTTTTTGTACCCACTATTTCGAGAAATTTAATTTCCTTATCTAAACTCTCAATAAGGGGCTTCTCTTTTAATTTTCAGAATAATGGTTTTACTTTATATAAGAATAATTATGTTTTTTACTCGGATTTCTTGTCGAATGGTTTGCTTCAAATTATTCTTGATCCTAATTTTTTGGAATCTTTATTGTCTCTGCATACTAATGTTGGAACTAAACGTAAATCATTTAATGAGTATTCTTCTTACTTATGGGATAAAAGATTATGACACATCTCTAGAGAAAGGATTGAAAGGCTTATTAAAGAGGAAATTATCCCTGATCTGAATTGGTTCGATTTTGGTGTATGTGTGAACTGTATTAAGGGTAAACATAACAAACATATAAAGAAAGAAGGCACAAGAGGCGAACAACTTCTTAAAATTCTACATACAGATATTTGTGGTCCTTTTGATGTTCCTTCCATTGGTGGAGAAAAATACTTTATCACTTTTATAGATACTTTTTCTCGATATTTCACATTGTATTTATTAAATGATAAATCTCAATCCGTTAATGCAGTTGAAGTTAATATTACAGAAGTAGAATGACAATTGGACAAAAAGGTGAAAATTATTTGATCGGATAAAGGTGGTGCGTCTTACAGAAAATATGATAAATCGGGGCAACATCCCGGTCCATTTTCTAAACTCCTTGAACGTTTGGGTATTTACGCACAATACATAATGCCAGGTTCACCATGGTAGAATGATGTAGCTAAAAGGCGCAATCGTACTCTTATTGAAATGGTTAGAACTATAATAAGTAGAACTGAATTGCCTATATTTTTGTGAATGCATGCTCTTATGACTGCTGCACATATCTTAAATAGGGTTCCTAGTAAGGCAGTTTTAAAGACTCTTTTTGAACCGTGGAAAGGTTGGAAACCCTCTTTAAGTCATTTTCTTGTTTTGGGATGCATAGTAGAAGCAAGAATTTATAATCCACACAAAAAAAAATTGGACCATAGAACATTAACTTGTTATTTTATTGGGTATCCAAAAAAATTCAAAGGGTATAAATTCTACTGTCCTAACCATACAACAAGAATTATTGAAACCGAAAATGATAAATTCATTGAAAATGGTGAAGTTAGTGGGAGTAATGAAGTTTGAAATGTGATTATTCAAGAAATTAAGGAAAACACTCATTTTCTAAGAACTCCAGACAATCACAATGAGGTTCCTCATGTTCCTATTATTCATAGTGATGTTGTTGCACCGATTATTGCTCCGACCAACAACGAAGAACAAATGGATCAACCACATACTGAACAACCACATAATGAGCCTATTATTGAAACACCACAAGACATAGCTTTAAGGAAATCTCAAAGAAATCAGAGTTCAGCTATTTTGGATGGCTATGTGGTGTATCTCCAAGAAAATGAATTTAACATTGGTGATATTGATGATCCGTTCTCTTATGAAAAAAGTTATTTCTAGCATAGATTCTAATAAATGGATTGATGCCATGAATGATGAAATAAAATCTATGGATTTTAATCAAGTCTAGGAGTTCGTCGATTTGCCTAAAGGTTATAATTCAGTCAGGTCTAAGTGGATATATAAGATCAAACGTGACTCAAATGGCAATATTGAATGACATAAAGCTAGACTTTTTGCCAAAGGTTTTACTCAAAATGAAGGCATTGATTATAGTGAAACCTTATCTCCAATTTCCAAGAAGGATTCTCTTAGAATCATGTTAGAACTCGTAGCTCATTATGACTTAGAGCTACACCAAATGGATGTTAAAACAACTTTTCTTAATGGGAGTTTAGAGGAAGAAGTCTATATGGAACAACCAAAGGGCTTTATTTAGAAAGGAAAGGAACACAAAATTTGTTCGTTAAAGAAATCCTTATATGGACTTAAACAAGCTTCTTGTCAATGGTATTTTAAGTTTCATCATACCATTACGTCCTTTGGTTTTAAGGAAAACACTATTGATCGGTGTATAGACCTAAGGATCAGTGGGAGTAAGTTTATATTCTTGGCCCTATATGTTGATGATTTGCTTATAGCCAGCAGTGATATTGGTTTACTAAAGGACACTAAGAAGTACCTTTTGCAAAACGTTGAAATGAAAGATTTAGACCTGGCATCCTTCGTGATCGAAATAGAGATTTATTATGATCGATCACGAGGATCGATATGATTTTCTTAGTTGACTTACATTAACAAAGTTTTGCAAATGTTTGGCATGAAATTTTTTAATTCCATTAATGTTCCAATTCCAAAAGGGGAGAAATTTAGTTTAAGTCAGTGTCCCCAAACTAAATTGGAAAGAGATCATAAAAGAGATGTGTAATATGCTTCTCTTGTAGGGAGTTTATTATATGCACATGTTTGTACTCGACCGGATATTAGTTTGGCCATTGGGATGTTGGGAAGATATCAAAGCAACCTGGGTGACTTCCATTGGAAGCCTGCAAAGATGGTGTTAAGGTACTTGCAAGGAACCAAAGACTACATGCTCACTTATAGGAGATCCGATCATCTTAAAGTGGTTGATTATTCAGACTCAAATTTTGGAGGATGCCTTAATAGTAGAAAAATCACTTCGGGTTATGTTTACCTTCGGGCAGGAGGGGCCATTTCATGGAAAAGTGCTAAGTAGAGTTTCATCACTTCTTCAACTATGGAGGCTGGGTTTGTGGGTTGTTTTGAAGCTACAAATCATAGATTGTGGCTGCAAAATTGTATTTCAGGACTTAGTATTATGGGTTCGGTAAGTAAGACGATGAAGATGTATTGTGATAATGTCACAGAAGTCTTATTTTCAAAGAATTATAGATATTCTAAAGCATCTAGGTAAATTGAGATAAAGTATCTATCTATCAAAGAAGAAGTTCAGAAACAAATTGTGTCAATTGAGCACATTAGTACTAGTGATATTATGGCTAATCCTTTAACTAAAGGTCTATCTCCAAAGATATTTTTGCAACATACTAAAGACATGGGTCTCGAGTAGTTCATTCTGTAATTTCCATTTGCTTAGTTATTTGACACAACTTTCGATATCAATAAAGAGTTTCTGAATTCTAATTTTTTTTTCTTAATTGTATACATGCATGTGAATGACTGAATGTTACAGAAATAGTATTTTATAAAGACATTATGAGACCATTATGATAACTCACATATTTATCCTTACTAAGTATGACATTGGTGGCGTGCTACATGAAAGGAACCATGCTCTTGAATTAGTGTGGAAATGCCATGACTCACACTAAAGAAGTATTTAGTTAAGGTGCTTGATGATGTTCTAAGATACTCGCGCAACTTATGTTAATCAAATCATTATGTATAACCTTATTAGGACCAAGTGGGAGACTGTTGGAACTAATATTTAATTATTTATTAATTACAAAATTTGGCCAAAATTTGTAATTCTAAATTAAATAAATTATTTCTCCTGAATTAGCGTGGTCCAAATAAGGGGACAAATTTGATTAAATTAATGGAATTAATCTTAGAAAATTATTCTAAAAGCCACATGACTTTTGGTATATATATATGAGACCCTTTAGCTACTTTAGTGGATGGTAGAGGATGATTTTAAAGGGGAATTTAGGGTCCCCTTTCACCCTATATATAGTGAACCAATCTCCACTAATTGGTACACAATAACACACCAAATATATCTGGGCTAGGAAGGGAAAAACCTATTTTCCAAATTTTTCCATAAATCAACTTTCTGGCAATTTTCTAAGAGGACTTTGTTGAACTTAAAGAAAGAAGAGCTAGGAATTTTGGAAGTTGTTCTTGAGGAACTTCAACTCCAACAAACAAATCCAATCTCAATGGAGAAAGGTAATTTTACATAATGTTTTGCAATTAAAAATATAGCGGTGATTGCATTAATAGATTGAAAATCCTATAAGAATTATATTATTGTTATATATATAATTCTTATTCATGTTGTATGTTAAATTACAACAACTGCTTCCCTCCATCTGAAGATAATGTGTGAAATAGTGGTTTGTGAAAGTTGTGGATTAGAGTTTCAAGTCATAGTGTCCTTCTATAGTCCTCTACCTTAGTTCACGTGTTCATCGGTTTAGAACATCATTTTTTTAGTAAATGGGTTTATAATTTCATCTAGTGTTATGTGATTGATGAAAATTTGTTGAGTCATTTTTTCACATATGAATAAGATATTTTCCTTATCACGGAATTGAAAAAAATTATCTTTAACATGAAAACAATTAATTTGTTAGCCATCATTGAGAGCATGAGCTCTCAGACTCCTTAACATAACCTTCTCATGTCTTTACACTCAATTTACCGGAGTATAATAACTCTCGACTTATACATATTTTTATTTTAAGGGGCAAATACCAAATAGTCCTTCGAACATTTTTTAACACACATTTAGTGCAAGCCTCTTTATTTTGTTCTAAGAAGTCCCTCACCATATAAAAACACTAAAAAAAAAGGAGCTCTGGTGAGGGTTGTCAGAGCTCCGACAGTGGGGTTGGGGGGTGAGAGGTGGGGCGGGTGTGCCTCTAGCACAGACTTTTAAGAATAAGAGAATATTGGTTAAATGGGTGTTTGAGGGACTTTTGAAACAAAAAAAGGCTTGGACTAAATATGAATTAAAAAATGTTTGAGGGACTTTGGTAATTGATCCATTCTATTATTTATAAGCTGTCGAGATACAAATCTCATAATCATTACCTAACACAAACTAATTACTTGAACTTTTTTTTGGATGCCACCAAAATCTTTTAAGTCGCGCGTGCACACACATACGTCGAGGATACAATATACATGATTAAGCATAAATTTTTCACATTTATCCCTTTAATTTCAGTATTTTTATGATCCCGTGTATTGTAATTGACTTGGATTTGTCTCATATTTATGCTAGTAACCCTTTTTGGCAAGTATTTTGTGTTTTGTGTATCTCTTATGTGTTTTACAGGTATGTTGCGCAAGAAAGTGCGAAAGAGAACTCGAAACAGTGAAAGAAACCAAGAAATGGGGAGTTCAAGGGCATTTTTATAAATTTTCAGCCATATTCCGGAGGTGGGGACAACTAGAAAGTTGAAGAGCTCAAAATTACAAGAACAATGCAAAACACGTCACCCCAATCTGAGCTACGGTGAAGACGTTATGCCCATTTAACGTTGAGAAAGAAATCCAAGGCAAAACTGTTAAGTCCGAACCGAACCGATGGACTAGATACGAGCCGGTTCGCCTTTTGTCACGCTCAAGATCCATTACAAAAATGCTTTTAATGTGTGATAAATTTCCAGAAGAGGGATTTTTATTTTGTTATTTTTTTAGCCAAAAGAGTTTTACGCTTTGAAAACTCTTCTAAATGACCAAAGATTTATATATAGTCATATTAGGACTCTTTTTATTCAGATTTCATTCATGTAAAATCTCCTAATCAAGGAGGAACATCTAGGAGAATATTTTACAATTTTGCACCTTAAATTCAAGAGCTTTTTCGATTTTTCTTCAAGATTCGATTTCTTCTTGCATGTTCATGTTCTTTAATCTTGGTAACCTTTATTTCCAGCACTTTGATTATTATATCATTATGTTTTCATGCATGTTAATGTGTTTTTATGTAGAGATTTATAATACCATGTTCATCTTGTTCTAAGGGTTGGGGTGCATGAACCCACCCCAATGTGGTTTGCATGACTATAAAATTAGTCCTCTACATTAAATAAATGATTGAATCGTGTTGATTGGTTGTCACAACCGTCGTAGGGCTTTTTACCTCGTTTTCCCTAGGTAACCGGGGTGTTTAAGAGTGCGACGCGCATGTTAGCTACGTCGACACTACTTTATTCTTACTCTTGATTATATATGATGTGGGCTTGTACCCTCATATATGTTATGCTTGAGATTAATAAAGACTAGTTTTAATCAATTATCTAATTTACGACTTATTTTATATCTGGTAAACATACTAGGGTTTGGGGGATTGTATTTCAACCTATTTTCTCATTCATTTTACTTAGTTTTTAATTAATTTAGTCTTGCATCCTTAGTTAGTTCAATTGATTTGCATTTAGTTTGATAATTTTTAAATCAAAATCATTTTTCTTTCTTTTCTTTTAGAGTCAACCTTAGAATTAGTCTTCCTATCCTTTGTCATCACGAGCGATCGTCCTATTCCCAGAGGATACGACCCCAACATACCGGGATTATTACTTGAGTTACTGGTTTGCACTTGAACTATAATTTGTACGCACTAGAGACACATTTGTAGTCGCATCAAGTTTTTGGCACCGTGCCGGGGAATTAGGTAGACTTTTAGGTTAGGTCGGTTAATCTCTAATTTGACTCTAATTCTTAAAAAGATAAAAAAAAATCAAAAATCTAAAAAAATCAGAAAAATAAAAAGGTAAAAAATGCGTGTTACGTTTTTTAACAGCCTACTTTTAAATGTTTTATTTTAACTTGTTCAATGGATTTAATTGTTATGATAATAGTGGGAATAAGGAAGACGAGATTTATGAAGAGTGTATCAATAAAACTAAAAATAAGTCTCAAAATTAAACTCCCAAGACTGTAGGTGAAGACATCCAAATCCTTGAACTTGAAAGGCTTGAAAAAGAAAGACTTGAAAACGAATATCGTGAAAAATTCATTTTTGGGAGAAAGAGTTGGATGCATTATTTGAACCCCATGAGGATTTTTCTTCTGAGATTTTTAAAGTTGAAGAATGTTTTCAACCAAATGAGGAATCTAAGGTTTTAAAGCCAAGGAAGCCTAGTTTGGAAGAACTATTGATTATTAGCAAAAAGCATTTGGATAACGTTAGTGCTATAGGTTTGATAATTAAAGAAACTAACAATGGGATTGATGCTTATTTGGAAAGCTTACAAGAGGGAGAGACTTGTGTTTCACCTAAAAATTTTGAGGACAAAATCATTGAGAGTGATCCAAGTACTTTTGAATCATTAAAAAAAAATTCTTTTTACTACGGAGGCTTTTGAGATGGCAAAAAACTACGTCTCTAAAACTCACCTTTTGAGACGGCAAAAATTACCCGTCTTAAAAACTACTCTTTTTAAGACTGTTTTATTACCCGTCTCAAAAGATACTATTAAAAGAGACAGCAAATTAATAGCCGTCTCAAATAGTATACCTTATGAGACGGATGAAAATTTTGGATTCCCCCCTTAGTGAATTTTAGTCTCCCTCTTCTTCTATCAACAATGTTTAAGAAAATAAAAAAAGAAACCAAAAGAAGACCAAAAGAAAACCCCCTCTCCATCGTCTTTTCTAAGCCCCGCCCGCCCTAAGCCCATTATTCTCCTTCTTCACCTCCCGACCGCCCTAAGCCCCGCACACCCTCCATCACACACCCTCCCTAGCCCTAGCACCAGCCCTCTCCATCGCAATCGCCGCTGGTGAAGTTGAGTAGGTAGCATTATTTCTTCTCTCTTAATTATTTTTATGTTTTATTCCATTCTTACATGTTAAAGGGTTTATGTTCTTAATTGAATTGGTTGGAAGATTGTATAGGAGGTGAAGAGTAGTGTCATACTGATTTAAGTAGTGGGAAAATCACTAATTTATGAGATATTTTGAATCAGTGGATATGCTATTGGTTTCAGCAATTTTATTTCGAATCTGTGTTTGATAGTTGGGATTTAGTTTATTCTATCGGTGTTTTAACTGCTGCAATCAGTGATACATGGTTGACCTGAAAATTTGTAATATGATTTTTGGATGTAGGAAGACAATCTTATTTAATAAGCTAATCTCATTCAAGTTATAGTATCACCGAATTGATACGGATAAAAGGTAATTTTAATTATTGGTTATTGATTAATATCATTAGTTTTTATACTGGATTTATTTGTAGTGGTGTTAGGAGGTTGAGAGTGAGCCAATTAAAAACTCGGATTGTCAATTGGTTGTTGTAGTATAGTTTTCGGATTAATTTATGAGAAAATATGTATACTTGTTTATATGAATTTTAGTTAAATTATTGATATGTTTGTTTGTGTTAATTAATTCATGTCCTTTGGAAGTATTTTATGCATCTAATTTGATTTACTATTCGATTATGATTTTATTTTGTGATATATGTAACAGACCCAATTAATTTAAACATGTATAACCATTGAAAAAATCGACAATATTATCCAAGTATATCTCATGGGAATATGAAGCACGAACACGGATACGGGTGTCGTGTCCGACACGACACGGACACGCCGACATAACAAACATAGAAAAAACAGGACATGCCACCGCAAAGACACCGCGTATATATATATATATATATATATATATATATATATATATATATATACACTAGAGGAATGCCCGTGCCTAAAGGCACAACAAAAAAAATTTAAATGGCAAAAATCTTGTCCCCCAACAAAACATGAAAAATACATGTTAAGAAATACTCAAAATGGCATATAATTCCACCGTATATTAAAGAAATACCTAAAATAGTGTCCAAATTAATACAAAAACTCAAATTCAAATAATACAAACAACTTTTATACATTTGAAACCAAAATAACACATGATTTAAATTGCAACATAAAAACAAACTTACCCCATGAATATTTAATCTTTTCGAACAAATGAGATATACAACCTGTGAGTATCAAGTATCCCCGGGGGGGGGGGGGGGGGGGATACGAATACAAATTTTCTTTGTGAGGACCTATAAACAATGAAAAAATTCCAACACGTGCGCAACACCAGCAAGAGTTTATAGGTTTATTGTCCTTATTAAAGCAGAATTGTGCCCCTGTTGCGCACTTTTGCGCTCAATTGCGTCAAATCGCGCTCAATTGCGCACACTGCAGAAGCACTTTTGCACGCTTTAAAGACCTAGATAGATACAGACGTGGTTGTTGAGTTACAAGCAGGGATAGAAAGGAAAATGTTCGATTATTCCATTTCTACAAGCAAGGAGTTTATTGCATATTTGTTGACCATCCACTATTTTTTGCTAAGGTTTGGGGAAAAACTGAATCAAAAGTGTATGGGCCCATTATTGGAGAAGATTACCAAAATAATCAAATTCAGTTCAACTTGCTATAACAGGCAGCTCTTGAAGCACTAAGAGTTTTTAATCTTAGAAATCGTAAATATTTCACCGAATCGCATGGGGACGATGTTGTGTTCATTTCTAATATTTCACCTTTACTAACTGTCACCATTGTCATATGTATATATAATGTTCAATGACTGGACTCAGAAATATCAAATCAGAAACATCACTGTCACTGCATTTTCTTAAGAAGTATCAAGTAAACAGGTTTCCCAAAAAAAAAGAATGAGGATACATATATTTGTCATTCACAGATATTGCAGTAACGAAGTAAGGATCGATGGGATAGGTTTTGTTAAAGATGATAACTTAGTTTAAAAAGTAAATTCGGCTCTCCAAAGCCCTCGAACTAGATAGAGGATTTGACCCTATTTTTTAATCTTTTTCTATCTTTGTAACCAAATGCACCCAAAATTGAAATACCAAAACACAGATTGTTAAGGTTGTCTATTTATCACTCCATATTGGGATGAGAATGTGTTTCGAGTCCAAAAGGCCTACAGTGTATGATTCTTTCACAATTAATAAAGTACCTGACAATCACACCCACATCTTATGTTGGAAAGCATGGTCAGAGGATGACCTGTTTAGGTTATAAATTGAGGAGTTTATGTATAATGAAGCCCATTGAGAATTAGTTAAGCCTCTATCAATCCTGTCCATAATCACATCATCTTCACCACTATTATTACATTATGTAAATTTAGTGCTTCTATACTCTAAATCAGTGATCTCACAGTGACCCATAGCTTGATTGAAATCAGCCATAACTTGCAAAACCATTTGGTTCCCACCTAGTTTTTCTCTGGAGTCGGACACTACATTAAATTCACCAATTACTAAATGAGGTTTGGAAAATAAATTTTGAGAAATATTAGTAAAATGAGCCCATGGATCAACCATTTCCTCCTTTCTACACTTGGCATACACTGCTGTCATGAATATTTATTGATTCAAAGATTGATGATTGACGCTAACAGTAATGAATTTATGTCATGAAATATATGACTTTGATTTATATGTCAGATATGTTATATCAATGAATATAAGTTTTTCCATAGTGTTCAAATGGTATGAGTCCTAATTAAACTTGTGAAGTTGTTCGAAGTCGGGATATTAGGCCTAGGACTTTTATTGGTCATTATCTTCAAATTTTCTTTCTAGGACTAATTTGTGTTTTCCTATCATATATCTTTGATGTGTGGTTGTTTTGGCTACATATTGTTTGGATTCTTAAAGATTTATTAACATATTTTCGCATTTGCACATATATCTACAATAATATATAACCCAACGATGATTGATTGTGCACATATATCTACAATAATATATTTTCGCATTTGGGTGTGTGTGTGTATATACTAAGAACGTGATTATTTGTTTCGATTTCAGCCTATGTTTTAACCTTATGTTTTAACAGAAAGATATTTTGGTAAGTTATATATTGATTGCGTACATGTATTCATCAGTATATATTGCACATAATGTAATTTTGCTTGTATTAGGTGAATTTAACTAGGTTAGGTGGCTCGTGAGAAAATTGGGAGGAGGCCTCGTTCCAAGACATTATGTATGGATTTAAAAAAGACAATGTTGATTCTAGATTTATCCATAAAAAAATTTGTGGGAATCCATCAAAAAATTTGTGATGCTCTTTCTACTTGGGCTAGAGGAAATTATGCCTCAAATCATGTTGAAGACAGGTTAGGCAGAGTTCTATATGATGAGGATTGGCTCAATCACTACCTAGATGCTCCTATATTATTTTTCCCAAATCTATTTACACCATTATCCCATCATTTACACCCCCTTTAAGTTCAAAGCAAGGAGACTAAGCATGAAAATTTGGAGATTAGGCATAGGACTGATAATGTACTAAGCACTCCATCAAGAAATTTGTTCAATATAATTTATGTTTGCCAATTTCATGATAATGAAAAGTAGAGAAAAATGTAAATATTCAGTTTCACCATCATATACTAATAGTTCTCATCATATACTAATTATTTCAGTCTTTAAGTCAGGTTTTCGTATTGGGTTTTAAACAAGTATTGTCCAAGTAACTAAATCAAGTTAATGTTTCTTGACTTTTTCAAAACCATAGCTAATTGTGTTTTGTATCCCATTTGTTGCAGGAAGTTTACTATCCCACGGGGACTTGTTATACGTATACTTGAGTCTTTTATTGTGGAGCTTTTGCATCTATTCTCCCGAACTAATACCTTGTCGCTTAAGTCCTCTTTAGCCTTGCTCTCAACCACAAGCAGGGGTGAGACATATTCAAGTTAAATTTTGTTCATTATGTTGTCCAACGGTAAAACGAATTGTAATGTGCATTTTTATTCATATTAGATGTTTAGAAAGCTGTGGCTATTTCTGTTGTTGTTTTTTAGTTAATTTTTGTGTTTAAACAGGTTGGTTTTCATGAATAAATAAAGGAGACTCTGCCGATTTTTTTAAAAATATTAAGTATTTTTAAAAGTAAATAATACGAAGATATTCAAACTTGATAAGGTTTTTAGAGATTGTCATCTATAAGAACTATTAAAAAAAAATTCTTCTTTGTTTAAGGTAACTGACATTTAATAAATTTATTGTAGGTGAAAACCTTTTGTGGACAAGGCAAGATATTGGAGTCGTTTTGCTGGAGGTCGCACGATTGAAGATTGCGAGTTTACTTTGCGTAACATCATTTTATGTTAGGGATAGATGGTTTTTTATGTATTTTTTCTAATGAGATGAGTGAAATTGTATAAAGAGATCTATGTTGGACACAATGTTTAAATTGTGTATTTTTTCTTTGTATGAACTTTAATTATAATTGAATGGAAAATTATATGTTATATGTTGAAATGGGATGCAAAATATGTCATATTGTTTTTAAGAGGTTCTGTTTATAATTATATAGAGTATATTAAGGAATGGATGAAATTTTAACTCTGGTGCCAAAATTATTAAAGACGACTTATTTGCCGTCTCAAAAGGGTTCCATAAACGGGGACTTTTTGAGACGGTTAATTTATCGTCTCAAAAACTCTTTGGGAACGTATATTAGCGTCTCTAAAAAACACTTTAAAATACAGATTTTTTGCCGTCTCAAAAGGGTCCTGTAAGTAATGACCTTTTGAGACGGTGTATTTCCCGTCTCAAAAGAACTTTTTGAGACGGCTTCTGCCGTATCAAAAAGCTTTTAAAATGGAGGTCTAATACTACGCTCCTTTGCCGTCTCAAATGGCATCACAAAAGGTTTTTGAGACGGCTAGATGACTTTTTGATACGGTTGGGGCACTGTAGTAAAAAGCAGTTTTTTTATAGTGAATTTCAAGCTCTTATCAGTATTTCAAAATCTATTGAGGTTGAAGATCCTTCTCTTCCGGGTGCCCCCACAATTATCGAACCATTAAACCCATTACAAGAATCGGATAAAAGTCTTGAGGACGTTGACTCGATTCTTAAATGAGAATGTTTGTTTGAGATGCTTCATCTTATGGGCTATTCAGTTACACGCGCCACACTTCCAAATCCAATTGAAAATCTTGCGGGTTAGGATTTTGAGGATAAGGACCCTTTGCTTGGATTGTTTTCCAAGATGGAATCTTCCTTTTTGTGTGCCTAGCTTCCCATACTACTTGAAAAATCTTTGGGCGGTGATTCTATTTTTCCTGGATCCCAATTTTAGTTGTCCCCCTTAGCATCCAAATCCCCCATCATCCCTTTAAAATTTTTAATTGGCGATGGCCCAATTCTTCTGCTTTACACATGGCTTCCGTTGTTCAAACGGAATTCTTATTTTCTGAGAGGCATGCATCCAAATGAGGGTATACCGATTATCCCTCAAAGTCAAATTGTATTTTGGCTGGACCCTCAAATTTTTTGACTTCTACTGTATGGTTTATTAGAAGTCCAAATTATAGGTTGTAATTTTTTCGTTTTTTATTTATTCATTTTTCTTTTTTTATATAGTCTAGTGTGATTAGTTAAAGTTTTTGTTATTCGTTTTTTTTTGTTATGCTTGGTTCTAACATGTTTTGTAAATTCAATGGACTCGTACTTATCGGGGATCGCTCCATTTGGGTAATATCTTTCTTTTCCTCTCTTTATGTTGTGTTCTTGATTCACATTGAGGACAATGCAACATTTAAGTTAGTGGTGTGGGATATTCTTCCCTTTTTTTAGTTTAGATTGATTGATTTGATCACATGTTCGTTCCAAGTATGTTTTTTTTAAAATTTTAAAAATTTCCAAAAAATATAAAAAATTTGAAAAAGCCAGAAATATTTTTCTTCACAATATATAAAAATTGAGATTTAAAATTTTTCAAAAATGTCACAAAATTTGTTTTGAAGTCTCAAATTTGTAAAATTCAAATGCACAAAGCCAAAATTGACCAAGTAAGAAAATTGACAACTTTACGAATAAGTGTGGAGATTAACTAACCTGGTGAGATTTTATGCCTATCGATTTTTCTTAGTTTTTAAATCCATCTGAGTTAATGGTTAACTCAAAGTTCTTTTAAGCATTTTAATAAGTCATTGAGGGTCTCAATTCCTTTATTTTGATCGGTTATGGAAAACATGTGAGATTTTTTCTTGAAAAGCGCACTAAAAATATCTCTAAACTTGTAAGGGGGCTTGAAGATAATCTCGAGATTAGAGATAACCCCCCCAGCGAATACAACATAAACAAGAGATTAAGTCAGCGAGGCATCTCAAGAAATGCAACTCAGCAAGGCATCTCAAGCGATGCAGCTCAGCGAGGCAACTCTAGCGATGCATCTCAGTAAGGCATCTGTAGAGATGCAACTCAGTAAGGAAGCTTTAGTGATGCAGCTCAATAAGGCAACTCAAGTGAGGTAGTTCATCGTGGAAGCCCAGGGAGATCTTCCAATGGAGAAACTGTCCGAGAGAACCCATCCTTTAGTTCTGTTTGTCTTACTTAGTCTTATTGTATCCTTTGTTTATATTGACTATGAGTTGTAAAGATTATAATGTTATTTAGTGTGAGGTTGAACGGTATTCGTGAGAGACCAAGCCTGGCAGGGCCTGGGAGAGCATTCATGCTCTATCAAACGACCACCTTGTGGGAACTAAAGAGGGACTTGGTTTGGAGGATTGATAAGTGAGGCAGTGTTGGGGCCTGAATTGACCATCTTAGATACACCTACTAAAACACCAAAAGACCTTTATTGTGGAACCTTGGGCGATACAACCTTGAGTTCCATCGTGAGTTGAATTGTGAATCACTTGTTCCTTCTACTTAATGTCACATCTACTCTAGGTGATGCTACTAGCCAGCTAAGCAATGTCAAATCTGCACTTGAGTAAACCACTGTGGTATTTAGGGTTATCAGAGAGTAGGTGAGCCACCTCTGTGACGACAGCCTCCTGACGCACAGTGGTTAGGCAAAAGGCATGTCTTGACATTTAATGTTTATAATGTGGAGCTGACTAGTCCATTATGCATTTAATGTTTGTGACATAAAGTGTGAGGGGTACCTTTCACAGTTTTAAAGGACTGAAGCATCTCGGCAGTGGTGTGGGGGTTATTTATTGGCCTCAACCACTTCTAGGAGGAAAGAGTTATTTTTTAAGATCTTTGGCTAGAGAGATATGATCATCAGGTATAAAGAAGTTATTTCAAAACTAGAGCTTTTACTCATTCACCATTGTCATTTATTATGAAGCTTTTAATATCTGATTGGAGACCTTTGAGAGTTGGTGTGTTTGGCTGCCTACCAAGGTGTATCTAGGGTGATTACTTCTCTCTCCATCTAATTGAGTTACTTCTAAGTTCATTATCATCTTTTGAGTTATACACGAGAGATTTGTGAGTTAAAACTGAGTTTATTTTCACTATGTTGTGATTGTGTGTCTTGTAATCAATCTAGAGTGTTCCCGGTTAACTCATCAGTACTATACTCAAAAGGGGTTATGCCTCCATCTAATATAAACTACCCTCTTATATTTAGCGACTCTGTTGGGGAGGTATTCTTCTAACAAAAGAGTATGGTGCAGGATAACGTTAATCATAGACTCAACTTTTCTAATGTTCAACGCAATGAGGAACAAGCGGTAAGGGAGATGTAGACTCCCAGAAGTGGTGTTCCCCCTCAGGTAGAGATTGCCCGAGATCCAATGATTACAGGAGTACTAATGATCACACAAGCCTCTACTAGTGCTGTTCTAGGACCAACGCAAATAACCCTCCTCATGGGTAAGTTTTTGAGTTTCTGCAGACACCTGAGGCTGCCATGGTCCTAGGAGGAGGAACACATCCCAGCTCTTTTGTGACACCCGGGGTGGTCCCAGTAGCTTCAATGAACCATGCTTCAGTTGTTACTGCGTTGACTAGACCCATAGGCATAGCACCCACTCCTGCCTCGATGACAGGCATAACGAGTGTGACCACTGTCCCATCGGTAGTCCCTCCATACGCCACCAATGTTCCATCAGTGGTCCCTCTGGACACTCCCTCCACAGTTGAGAAGATGTCGGCATCCGTATTAGAAGAAATTAGGAAAGAAATGAAAAAAGATGTGCTAAAAATGACAGCAGCTTCCTCGCAGTCGGCGAGTGAGGTAGCTTCAGTGTGTGATGATTTTCGCACGCCCTATCCCTAAGAATACAATAATGAGCCTTACCCGAAGGACTACATCCCTCCCATATTTGAGAAATACACTGGAAAAGGGGGAAACCCAAAGGATCAAATTAAATGCTTCATCGAACATCTAGGGGCTCACTGCAATAACAAGAAGCTCAGATTGAGGGAGTTCTCAAAATCATTAACCGATAAAGCTTATACGTGGTACTCTTATTTGGCGCCAAAGAATGTTTCAATGTGGGAAGATATGCATGTTTTATTTGTCCAGAAGATTTTTCTGGCAAAATATGAGTTCATGTTGACACAATTGGGCAAGGAGAAGAAATGGTCGGGAGAGGATGTGGTGGATTATGTTCGAAGATTCAAGGAGAGGTCCCTCGACATAAGCGAAGAAGCCAAAGAGTCCAAACTATTACAACTCTGTGCTGAGGGTTTGCTCCCAGAGAACATCTATCACCTTATTAATGAAACTCGCGAAAGGACTTTTACAGAATTTTTAAAAAATGAAAGGAATATATCATTGGTATTCTGGTCGAACTCTATTGCGGTACCATTGATATTCAGACAACTGGGCCACCCGTTGCAGCATGTGCCCAGTACCTACGGGTGGGATATGTCGATGGAAGTGAAGGAAGTAAACAGTCAAATAAAGATAACAAAAGAAAGTTTGGGAGAGATAGAGAAGACCCACTACCATTACCCTGCATGGTGGAGGAGGCCATTAGATGTTATAATGCCATGGTTTAAAGAGGAACGATGTATGAACCTAAAGGCATCCCCGTCGTGGAACCAGATGCTGTAACCAGACCTGATCCCAATTATTGCCAGATCCATCGAAAGATTCAACATCTAACGGGGAGTTTCTTTACTCTAAGGAAAATCATTGATAAACATGTAAAGGCAAGGACACTGCAAATCCTTCTACAAAATGTTAACGACAACCCACTCCCAGCACATGGGGCCAATCTGGTGGTGGCCTATGATGATAAGGTTGAAAGAGAAGCGAGGGAGCTAATAATGGATCAAGAGGAGTTTGAAGAGGCTTTGGAGGACTATATCAGAGGAATGGATAATGTGGTGTTAGCCTATGATGAAGAAAGTGCCAGAGATGTAAAGGGTATATATAGCGTTGAAGGTGAAGAAATGGACCAAAGCCTGAAGTACTGCGCAATTTCACGGTCCCCAAAGTTTGCTTGGTTCTTTGACTAGGTGGGAATGACAAAATAAAGTAGGTTGGAAATATCCCAAGAAATCCAGGATATTGTGAGGAAGAATGCAGTCCCTTCGCTGAGAAGGAAAGGACCCATGGCCAGGCTAGTGAAAAAATTTCTATCAGATATAACGCTCAACAATGCCGACAGGATCGTGAGATTTCCTCACAATCTATCATTATATGTGACTGCCAGCATTAATAGAGCTAGCTTCGCGAGGGCTCTTATGGATGGGGGAGAATCCATCAACATCATGCCAATTAGTTCTTTCCTTACAACTAACATCCCAGAAGAAATATTAGTCCCCATGCTTTTGGCTATTTCAGGTCATGACAACCAGTCTTCCAAATCCATTAGTTATGTGAATGTTGGGATTATAAAGGGAAATCTGAGTTCCCACATCAAATTCCACTTGATAGAGAGTGCAACTTCCTACAATCTATTGATAGGAAGAGTGTGGATGCACAACGAAGGACTAGTTTTCTCAACGTATCACCAATGTGCCAAGGCAAATATTAAAAGAACTGAGATCACTATACAAGATACGAAGATGCCCTTCACTATCGAAGAAGACCACCTAGTGGATGCAACATTTTATAAAGAGTTAGAGGAGGACATGAGAGTACTAATAAGAAGAATGGAGGGAGCCTGGGTACGTTCGATCAGAGAAAGGATGGGGCCTGTGAACGGGCAAAATGATGAAACTACAAGCGACAGAGGAGTAACAGAAGAAGCCTACGAAGAGGTACCTTAACCTGAGAAGATCTCAAAGAAGCTAAAGGACAGGATGCGACCCAGAATAAACCTAATGGAATACAAGGTCACACGAAAAAGTGTGTTGGGTCGATTCTATGAAGGAAGAATGGTAGAGGCTTTGAGGGAGAGTAAAAGAAAGATAGTTGCAACGGCCACGAGGAAATGCAAGAAGATTGTTACTAAGGAAGGGAAGGTAGTTTATTGCCTATAATGGTGTGTACAAGAAGCCAAAGGATCTATGGCGGAGGCTGACGAGGAGGCTGACCTGATATATGAGTGTTTTCTGGTGGATCAATGGGATAATGTATGGTGATAGACAATTATAACATACAGGAGTTCATAGAGGATATCGCTGAAGAACCAGACTACATGATGGACCAAACGAATCCACAAGCACAATAATTGGAGAAGCTAAACCTGGAAAAAGAAGGGGAGGAGCCAACTCCCATTTTCCTCTCTGAAGAGTGCCCAATATGTGTATTTTAAACAAAACCAATTTTTCTTCGAAAAAGATCCAACTTCTAATTATTCACCAAACCAAGTTGTGAAAAACCCAATTCTCACTTTAAACCAATTTTAGCTTGATTAATCCTAAACATGCATCTAGTGATTAAGACAAGTAAAGTAAAGTGAAGAATACTCACAACGACGGATGTACGAGGAAAAAACCCAAAATGGGAAAACAACCTCAGACGGCCCAAGCCAGACAATCACTATGAACAATGGTTTTACAAAGACAGATTAGCCTTACACTAAGACTCGATCCCCACGGGTCTTGACACTCCTTCTGATCTTCAAATGTTCTTCATTAGTGCCCACACAGAAATTTCATCTTCCACGATCTCTGTCCACATCACAAGCCTCCACGCGTGTCTCAGTGTCCACCGATATGGCTTTGATACGTCTACGATGTCAAACGCGATGTCCGCCGCTTTTTCACCGCAAAACCCTTTGTATTCAATGTGTGAAACAAACAACTTTGGTGCAGCAAGATCACGTAAACATATAAGAATGATAACTCGGATCTTTGCAAACTCTAAGGATGTGTTTATGCTTTGTAAACCTTAGAAAACATGTGCAAACAAGGTTCTGGTTCGTAAAACTTTTTTTCCAAAAAGCACACTACCGAAATTATGATGAAAACACCGTTTAAATAGGATTTAAATGCCGCCTCAAAAAATGTGTCGTTCAAACGACTTAAGCATGTCGTTCGCGCGACATTGTATCACGTTCGAACGAGATCCAATGTCGCTCGAGCGACCTTGCGAAAGTTTGACTTTCTTTAACTTTCGGATAAAAACGTCTCTTAACAAAGAGATTCAAATTAGTCAAACTTTCTTTCGAGCTTATCATCATAAAACGAAGTTGAAACCATTAAAACACTTTTAAAACATTTAAAAACATTTTTCTTTATAAAAATTACATCCTTATCTTTTATAAAATAATTCTGAACACCATTAATTATACGAATTCATACCTGAGTGATCTCGGAATGAAATTAACTTTGAAGACGATTAAACTTGGACCAAATAAACATCAGCATGATTAAATCTTTGAAGCTTTGACACAACGTCTTCAAATTCTTCAATACGTCATAGACCAAGTGGGATCGTGACAAAATAAACAACTCCCTATGATATATTACAAACACAGTTTTGTTCACGGAATTAAGTCAAACAATACAGGGACTCAATTGGAAATTTATGTCCTTACAAATCTCCCCCTTTGACTATTCCGGGACAAAACTAAACCAGTGAAATGCTTAACCGGGCCGGGCCGTCCAGCCATATGATGCCTAAATCCCATCCCATAAACCCAAAATCAAAAACTACAGGACACGGACTAGTATATGTAGCACCGGCAAGCATGAACTGTCTGAATGTGATGTAGACTTGAAATCTCAAATCACTGAAGCATACCTACACACATGAAACAGACAAATAAATACCAAGTGAGCAATTACTTGAAACATGTGAGCAATTACTTGATACTAATTTGAAACAAATATCATAAAGAAGCGCTCAACAAATCTCCCCCTACATCACATACCAAATCTCTCCCCCTTTTTGTCTCGAATAGACAATCCGGTGAAAAGATAAACCAATATGAAGTATCTAGCATGAGAATATGATACCCAATTGAATCAAGTTGATACCAATTTTGAAAAAAAAAATCGGTAGATAATCATGAAACAACCAGCTAATAATGATCAAACAATAACAACTCAGTAGCTAGTAAACCAAGGAATCACACATAGAGTATACCAATCAAACTAGGTGTGATAAATGGACTCATATGCAAAAAACCAATTTGGAACATAAAAGAACCCGCATATAACCAAATAGTCCAGAAATGCTTCCCGCATTACCAAAAAAAATATAACAATAAGAACTAGAGGACTACAAACCAATTAGAAGCCAATTTTGACCCTGTCGTTAGAACGAGCCAGGGAGTTCTCTCAAACGAGATGAGGAAGTCGCTCGAACGAAGTACATAAGTCGTTCGCACGAGATGAGATGTCGTTTGAACGACTTCGTGCGACATGCCAAAATTTCCCAGTTTCCCAGAAATATTATAAAGTATTGTCAGTAAAATAATTTCCACAAAATATTCTAGGAAGGGACTGACAGAAGCAAAATAGTGCTAAAACAGTAAGCATTTAACACAAAACCCAAAAACTCATAAAAACTTAAAATGCGAGTTACATGCAAACATAGTACCAATGTGCTCAAACATGTACATGGAATGAATGGGCGTGAAACTACAACAAATGAGTCACAATTCCAACACATTGAAACGATCAAGAAGCTCTAATTGATAGCGATAAATCATCAAACTTTATCATATCTATATGACAATAAAAGTGTGAGCTTAATGAGCTTAATGAACTAAACATACTTCATGCACACAAATCCAGAATTTTTATGATTCTACAAACAATAGCGTCAAATTGCAATGATTCAACATTAGGATTAGTTGTGCAAACCCGTTTAAAATTTTCTCCAACAAAACTCCCTCATATATATATATATATATATATATATATACTTTTTCAAGTTCTTGAGAGGTTTCTAGCATTCTCAACTTAGAGAAAATCTTATTGGCCCTTTTCTTAGCATATTGCATTTTCTTTTGGGCTCTTTTAAACGGTGGCTTTCACGATAGGTTAATTTTGAACTCTCGCAGCCCTTTCCCGTGAATCACTCATCATTTTTACCAATTTTAAATCCTCATGGTAAACGGTTATTACATGCACACTTCTCCTTAAGTCTACTTATGCATAGATGACAAGATTGAGATAAGAACGCCTCATCAAATTCAAATATGCAAGAGAAGTCAAACATCCATATAAACTCGGGCATGTGTACGATGTTGGCATATATACAAAGTCGAATCAAAATGCATATCAACTTCGAAACAACCCCATACAAACAATGGTTAAGATCATTCTAAGCATCGATGATAATGACCAAATGTCCTAGCCACATGTATAATGAAACGATGGGGGGGGGGGGGGGGTCCAAGCACACCAATATGCCACATCAAACATGTAAACTCAAAAACAAAAACTGAAAATCTTTTTGGCTTTTCAAACATATTTGACTCAAAGAAAAGAAAAATCTTTTTGTATTTTCAAAAGTTTTCTAAAAAAAATAAAATCTTTTTGTATTTTTTTTCAAATAGGACTCAAACAAATGAAAACTATAATAGAAAAAGATAAACATGTCATAATACTAGCAACGAATATATCATGAAGCAAACTAGCATATGACAAATATGGCAACACTATCATCCTTTAGATTTAGCATGGGAAGAATCAAGTGCACCAAAATGAGAATCATGAAGTTTAATTCCTAAAGCTACTAAATCCGATTTCCTAACCCAAGTAGGTGTAAAATTGCGCATGGGGTTTTTGGGAACCGGGGAAACTTTATTCCTAAACTTCCTAGGAGCTTGTATAAGGTCGTAACAATAATGCCTAAGGTGACCTTTCCTACCACAAAACGTGCAAGAGTAGCGGTGGTGGGAATGATTACCTTTATGTGGACCTTTTCTAACCATCCTAGTGTTTCTCACACGTGCGGGGGGAATGGGAACAACTCTTTCACCAAAACCTATACCTCCCCTATCTTCCTTAATTTGGACGGTGCCTAGGATCTTATCTAACTTCTCCGACTTAGCCTCCAAATCAAACTTGACTCTAGACGAGTCTTTCAACCTTTCCTCCAACTCAAGAATCCTAGATTCGAGTAAACACCTAGTCTCCTCAAACTCTAAAATCTCCTTTTTCAAGGACTCCATCAAACCACGGAGATTGTCTCTCTCTTTCTCCACAAACTCTAATTTCTCCCTAAACTCCATCTCTCATGCCCTAAGATCCTCAATCAAACTATCATTATTTTCTATGGCATGCTCATTCAACTTAGATTGCAATTTTGAGTTAGCCTTTTTCACCTTCACTGTTTCGGCATATAATTCATTAAACGCATTTTGCAATTCTTTCACATCAACCTCCTCGTCACTCTCTTCTCCCTCACTAACATGGTATACACTCAAAACCTCCTCAGAAGTGTCATTCACATGAGTATTGTCGTCGTCGGTCACATGACATGTCATAAACGCAACAAAGTTGCGATCAATGGGGGAACTCTCTCCCTCTTCCGGTTCACTATCACATAAGGTTGCACTATAGACAATGGGTTGCTTTCCCTCTTTCTTAAGTCTAGTGGGACACTCCTTAACCTTGTGACCGTACCCCTCACACCCAGAAAACTTATTCAACTCATCTCTCTTAGGCTTCTCAAACTTGTCCTTAGAGGTGGGATCTACTTTGTTGTTCTTGAATTTTTCAAATTTCTTGGCATCTTTCGATTGCTTTTGAAACTTAATAAATTTTTTAAATTTCTTTGCCAACAAAGCAACATCCTCAAAATCGGAATCGGAATCGAAATCCGAAACTTTAATTTCCTCCTTCCGGGTTTTCAAAGCAATACCCTTTTCTCTCTTAGGCACTTGCTTGGAGGTAATCAAGTCGATTTCATAGGTTTGTAAGTCACCTACAATCTCTTCTAGTTTCGTTGACTCTAACCTACCCAAGGAGTTTAAAATGGTCACTTTCGCATCAAACTTACTAGGCAATGACCTAAGGATTTTCTTAATGACACGGTTGTCGGAATTTTCTCACCTAGGTTAAACGATGAGTTGACAATATTAGACAACCTAGCATAAAACTCATCAAAGGTCTCACTCTCTAACATCCTAATGGTCTCAAACTGTGTAGTGAGATTTTGAAGTTTTGACACCCTAACCGTGCTAGTGCCCTCGTGAGTGAGTACCAAAATATCCCAAGCCTCTTTTGATGTTTCACAAGTCATAATTCTGTTATATTCTTCCTGTGTGACATGTGAAGAAATAACGTGCAGACCCTTAGAATTATATTGTGCAAATTTTTGTTCAGTTTCATTTCATGACTCAACAGGCTTTAAACTAGTCACCTCACCTACAATAGTGACAGGGGGTGTCCAACCTTTCTCAACTGCAAGCCAAACACGCTCATCAATAGATTTTAAAGCACCTCTCATTCTCATCTTCCAAGAAGTGTAATTAGTGCCATAAAAAATAGGAGTTCGAGAAAATTCATTATATCCAGAATTCATCTTTGAAAACACACGGGATCACAAAACAAATAAAAATGTTTTCTAACTCTGATACCAATTTGAAGAGTGCCCAATATGTTTGTTTTATCCAAAACCAATTTTTCTCCGAAAAAGATCCAACTTTTAATTATGCACCAAACCAAGTTGTGAAAAACCCAATTCTCACTTTAAACCAATTTTATCTTGATTAATCCTAAACATGGATCTAGTGATTAAGACAAGTAAATTAAAGTGAAGAATACTCACAATGACGGATGTACGAGAAAAAAATCCAAAACGGGAAAATAACCTCAGACGGCCCAAGCCAGACAATCACTATGACCAATCGTTTTACAAAGACAGATTGGCCTTACACTAAGACTCGATCCCCACGGGTCTTGACGCTCCTTCTGATATTCAACGTTCTTCATTAGTGCCCAAGCAGAAATTTCATCTTCTACGATCTCTGTCCAAAACACACACCTCCATGTATGTCTCGGTGTCCACCGATATGGCTTTGATACGTCTACTATGTTGAACACGATGTCCATCGCTTCTTTATCGCAAAACCCGTTGTGTTCAATGTGTATAATAAACAACTTTGGTGCAGCAAGATCACGTAAACATATAAAAATGATAACTCGGATCTTTGCAAACTCTAAGGATGTGTTAATGCTTTGTAAACCTTAGAAAACATGCGCAAACAAGGTTCTGGTTCGTAAAACTTTTTTTCCAGAAAGCACACTACCGAAATTATGATGAAAACACTGTTTAAATAAGATTTAAACGCCGCCTCAAAAAATGTGTCATTAGAACGACTTAAGCATGTCGTTCGCGCGACATTGTATCTCGTTCCAACGAGATCCAATGTCGCTCGAGCGACCTTGCGAAAGTTTGACTTTCTTTGACTTTCGAATAAAAACGTCTCTTAACAAAGAGATTCAAATTAGTCAAACTCTCTTTCGAACTTATCATCATAAAATGAAGTTTAAACCATTAAAACACTTTTAAAACATTTAAAAACATTTTTCTTTATAAAAATTACATTTTTATCTTTTATAAAATAATTCCGAGCACCATTAATTGTACGAATTCATACCTGAGTGATCTCAGAATGAAATTAACTTTGAAGATGATTACACTTGCACCAAATAAACATCGGCATGATTAAATCTTTGAAGCTTTGCCACAACGTCTTCAAATTCTTCAATACATCATAGACCTAGTGGGATCGTGAAAAAATAAACAACTCCGTATGATATATTAAAAACACAATTTTATTCACGGAATTAAGTCAAAACAATACAGGGACTCAATTGGAAATTTATGTCCTTACACTCTCGAAGGATCTCTGCATGGAGAAATGAGAGGTTTTGATTGAGATAACCCGAGAGTTTATAGATGTCTTTGCATGGAAGTATACGGAGATGGAGGGGATAGATGAAGGAGTAAGATGCCATGAATTAAACATGATGCTTTTAGCCATTTCGATTAAGCAAGCAATGAGGATTTACAAGCCTGAGATGGACTTGAAGATCAAAGAAGAGTTCCAACGCCTATTGGTAGTAAGGTTCATCAAACCAATACAACACCCACTCTGGATGTTTAGCATTGTCCCAGTGGGTAAGAAGGAAAAGAATCAACTAAGGATCTAGGTGGATTTCAGAGACTTGAATAGGGCTTGTCCCAAAGATGAGTTCCCTCTGCCCTCCATCGATAGCTTGATAGCTGCCACGACTGGACACGAGATTTATAGTTTCATGGATGGGTATGTAGGATACAACCAGATCAAGATGGATCCAAAAAATATAGAGAAGACAGTGTATAGAACCCCGTTGGGAAACTTCATATACAAAGTAATACCGTTTGGACTAAATAATGCTGGGGCTACTTATCAAAGAACAATGATGGACATTTTCCATGACTTCTTTCACAAATTTGTGGAGTTTTACGTGGATGATTTGGTCATTAAATCGAAGAAGGAGGGGTCCCACCTGAGCGATTTGAGGAAATTATTTTCCGGATGTAGGAAGTATAAACTGAAGATGAACCCGCTAAAATGCGTCTTCAGAGTAACCAGTGAAGAGTTTCTAGGCTTTGTGGTAGATCAGCAGGGGATGAAGATGGACCAAGAAAAACAATGAGTGATCTTAGAGATGCCAAGTCCGAGAACGGCGAAGGAGATCAAAAGTGTCATCGACTAAGTTTCCTACCTTAGGAGATTCGTGCCTAGATTGGACAAAATAACACACCCGTTGATGCAACTTTTGTGAAAGAACACAAAGTTCAAGTGGGAGGAAGTTCACTAGGTTGAAGAAACTGCTCATTTCACCTTAAACGAGGATTCCTCCAAGCGTAGGAATACCGTTGCAGCTATACATCACATCCCCCACGAGGTGTATCAGAGCTCTTTTGGCACAGGAGATTATTGGGCAAGAACAAACAGTCAACTACCTTAATAAGATCATACATGGTCCAGATGCCAGGTATAGTATCCTTAAAAGGCATTGTTTAGACTTAGTCGTTGTAGCACAAAAACTTAGACATTATATGTTGCCTTTTACAATTCATATTATAACGATATGTGATCCTATTAAGTTTTTGTTGGCAAGAACTTTATTGATTGGTAGGGAATCTAAGTGGTTCCTCATTCTCTCGGAGTATGACTTGAAATACGTGGTCCCTCGTGCAATCAAGAGCATACATAGACCTCTTGGCAATCTTCCCATTTGGGATATATGAGCCACCACGAGAGATCATTCCAGGATATGATTTGTGGCCAATCACCTAGACACAAGCGATGAGGAATGGATGACGCAGTTGGATGGATCTTCAGTGGAGAAAAAAGGATGAACAGAGGTTATTCTTTCAAGAGGAACGGAAGAAATTTTCCTTTCCTACAAGCTAGACTTTGCTTGTTCCAACAATGAAGAAGAGTATAAGGCATTGGTACTGGGGTTAATGGAGGACCCGGGTTCGTTCACTCAACATCAAAGGTGATTCGAACTTAGTGATTCAGCAAGTAAATGGAGAATATGCGTTGAAACACCTCAGTCTATCACCTTACAGAATAATTATTCAAATGCTTCTCAACTAATTCCATCGGACTAAGATCAAGAAGCATCCCCGAACGATGAACCGTCATCCCGATACCTATGCCACCATTGCTTAGAAGATGATCATGAAAGACGATACAACTACAGTCATAATTCAATAAAGAATAACTCCCTCGACGGTATAGTTAATTCTGCTGATGGAGGATAACTCTGACTGGAGGGCACATATTAGAAAATAATTGGAGTCTGGGGATGGAGAGATGGGGCTGAGAGAATTAGCCCAATACTTTACAAATTATGGAAAACTCTACTACAGAAGTACATGAGGATGGCTATCAAGATGCATCGACCCATAAGAATCAGAGAAGAGATTAAAGAAAACACACAAAGAGCACTGTGAAACAACGAAGATCCCTATTTACAAGAGAATTTAAAGGGAGGGATACTTCTGGCCTAAAATGAAGCAAGATCCAGTATAGCTATATGATAATGTGATAGATGCCAGCTTTTGTTCGAAGTGGATGAATGCCATTTCGTTGAAGCTCAACCAGATTGGAGGAAGCCCTATATTGACTTTATTAAAGATGGAGTTGTCTCTACGGAGAAAATTGATGGGATGGGACTCAAAAGAAGGGCCCCAGGGTTCTACGTTTTGGAATGGCAGCTTTATCAAAGAGGGTACTTTAACAGGCCATTGTGTTGCATCACAAAGGAGGAAACAATCGAAGTCCTCAAACATGCTCATGACCCAACTCACATAGGAGGAGCAAAGTTTTATGACCAGTTAATGACGTTGGGGTAATATTGGACAACAATGGCGAAAGACCCTGCTGAGTTCGTTAAAAAATATAAAGCTTGCAAACTGTATAGAAATATTATTTATGCTCCATCGATAGATCAACACTCTCCGGTAACCCATTACCCTTTCCACACTTGGGCGTTTGACCTGGTAAGGGTAATACATCCTTATTTAAGGGGAAAAATCTAGAAATTAGTGGCAATAGAGTACTTTACAAAGTGGGCTGAAGTGATACCACTAAGAAGGGAAACAACGGGGGTGGTGAGCAACTTCATCAAAGAATACGTCATTTACCGTTTAGGAATTCCAATGGTTATCCTCTCCGAAATGGAACTCCCTTTGTCAACTAAGAGGTAACGGTACTGACACAGAAATACTCCATTATTCATCATACTTCAATGGTAGCATATCGAAAGGAAAATGGACAAGACAAAGCAACTAACAAAACATTGGTCAACATTTTGGCCAAGACAATGGAAGACTTTATGGGATCGTGGGATGACAGGATCCCAACCGTCCTGTGGGCCTATTGAATAAATAAAAGGAAGCCCACAGGATATACCCCATTCTCCCTTGTATATGGATCCAAAGCGATCCTCCCAGTGGAGTTGGAAGTTCCCTCTTCCTGATACGCCTTGCAAAGTAGCATGCTTCCTCAGAACAGACATGTGCAGTTGGTGGCATTAGATGAGCACATAGATAATGCTATACAACACTTTCAAATGTACACGAAGCAACTCTCAAGGGCATATGACAACTTGGTGAGACCAAGGAAGTTTGTTAAAGGAGACCTTATTTTGAAGGCAGCAATGAAGCACATCAGAGGGCTTCCTCTACTTAAGTTGTGAATTGGGAGGGACCTTTCATTATAAAGGCGGCTCACGATTCAAGTTATTGCTTGATTTTGAAGATGGAAGAAGATAAACCATTTAAGATTAACACCAAATGGTTGAAAGTCTATCATATATAAGCAAGTAACCTTAAAACATCGATGTATCTAGCTTTTTGTTATGAAAATATAAGCCACTTTTTTTTTAAAAGATTTCTTTTGTTGTAACTAGAATAGGATAAAAGATTGCGAAGTGTCTATTTTAGGAAAGCAGTTATAACGTAAAGATGTGGCATGGAAAGTATATAACTTCTCTTTCATTTATAAATTGGGAAGCATTACCAAAATGGGAACTACTGCCCAACAATTACATAAGTGAGAAATGGGAAATTTATACAAATATGGGGGATAGATCATTGGCCTAGGAGGAATCACAAGTCTGAAGCAAAGAATTTTTTTCCAAGAAAACCCGAAGAAGCTGCTAAACATGCTTGCTAAGCATTGATAGAGCAACCCTCCAGCCTAGTTTGGACTTGAGCACGCTCGATGAGCAGTTTCTCTCATTTCAACTTTGACTGATGAAGAGCTTCTTCGATATCCTCCACATTTTTGTTGACAACCTCAAGTAGAGGTACTAGTTCGTCTAGCCTAGCTTCCTCAACTCATTGAGTCTCCTGATGCTTCTGAAGTAATTACTTATAACTTTCTAATTGATGACTCTTAAAAATATTCAAGTGTCCTATCAGCCAGCTAAATTGGAAACCATCCCTGCCCAACTCCTTTAGATAACCCAAAAAATTAATTGAGGAAGGTCCTGGTAGCATTTTTAGTAGGGGTGCTGTCGAGACCAGTAATAACGAATGCCATACCTTGAAGCCTATGGCTCATCACGAGAATGTTTGAAAGAAGGAAGTCAACAGTAAAAGTCTCAAGATGATGAGTTACGATCTGTTCAATCACCAATCCATGGATAGTAGGTAGTTTGGGAGAGAGACGAAGAACCATGAGGCAAAATTCAGGAGGAGTTAGAGCCGGTAAAGGAAGCTCACGACCAGATTCACTATCGGCCTGAGCACCTGTCATGGAACCTTTGTCGTTAGGACTTGTTTCCTCAAATACAGTTGGTTCTTGATTCGGTGAGGCAATCGGCGAAGGAACTATTTGAGGTTGCTCTTCAACGCGACTAGACTCCTTAGCAACCTAAGGACAAATAAAGAAAATAATGAGTTAAGTATAAAAAATCTTAACAAGTGGTTTTCATTGTTAAGTCACCGTTACTGGTAGAGTTTGATGAAAAATCTTAACAAGTGGTTTTCATTGTTAAGTCACCGTTAGTGGTGGAGTTTGACGAAAAATCTTAATAAGTGGTTTTCATTGTTAAGTCACCGTTAGTGGTGGAGTTTGACGAAAAATCTTAACAAGTGGTTTACATTGTTAAGTCACCGTTACTGGTGGAGTTTGATGAAAAATATTAACAAGTGATTTTCATTATTAAGTCACCGTTACTAGTGGAGTTTGACAAAAAATCTTAACAAGTGGTTGTCATTCTTAAGTCACCGTTATGGGTATCACCATTAGTCGTGGAGTTTTATAAAAAATTTAATAAGTGGTTTTTCATTATTATGTCACCATTACTGGAGGATTTTGAATGTTTAAAGATGAGATCCTTCTAAAAAGGAGATTTCACATTGTCAAGATAAAGGATAAACACCGCGAAACAAAGAGAAAATGATGAAATAACTCAATAACTGTTGGAGAGACAACGGTAGATGGGAAAGAAGATGAAATGGTAGCCCCCGTAGAGGGCAAGTTCATCTACTCAAGAGTCTTTACAGAACCCTTAGTTAGAGGAACTTCAGACAGAGGAACCTCAACACCCGATGAAGCTCCTACTTCAGTAAAAGGAACTAGAGAAAAGGTTAGGGGTAGGCTTGAAGGGGCCATTCGACCTTCCACAGATACATCATCTCTTGTAGGGGAAAAAAAGGACCATAGTAAGTAGATAAGACAATGGTAGCCATAGAAATGACTGGATTCCCGAGGGATGATGGCAGAGCTAAGTTTGGAGCAAGCTGAGAATATAAAACTGAGTGTTAGAAGCAAGGAATGTCACAAAAAGAAAGGGCAAAGTGCACATTCAACCTACCCCAGTCATGTTGGAAAAAAGAGAAAACTCATAAATGGGCCTTAATAGTGGAGGCTTGCGGAGGAAATTAGCCAGTGCAAAAGCTAGTAACGAGGCGGCTTTAACTTGAAATACACTAAGATATCTAGATAATTCAGCAAAGAAAGAAGGATAGAAAAGAAAGATCTAGAAGTGTTTAGAACTTGTTACCTTGGGAGAAGTTTGCAAAATTGGAACAATATCTAGAGGAACCTCCAGCTGAGGGGATGACTCAAAAGAAGCTGGGGGAGTTCCCTCTAGCTGAGAGGAAACTTCCACAGGGTCAATAGTATAAATAACCTCCTTAGCAGCCTTCGCCATATGTCGGGAGACTAAATGATGAGAATAAGTGAGCCCGATCATGGGAGAACGGGGAGAGTTGCATCAACGGAACCAATCCCAAAGTGTCCCCCATGAAAGGACTCATAGGAGGGTTGGGTCTTTCTTCTTCAGCTTCCTGCACCAATTTGCTAAGAGTTAGACAAATACAGTTGGTTATAAAAATAAAAAGGGAGGAAAACAAAAACATATGTATACTTCTGATCCAGGGGGAGAGTGGGATAATATCACCATTGGCAAGGAAGGAGGGGAAGTAGCTGGTGAAGACCTCTCCGTGGAATGATGCTCAATAGTAGGATAGTCATCCAACGCCATAGCTCTAATAGTAGAAGGAGCTAGGGTGAGATGTACATCAGGAACCCGTTTCTTCTGGGACTTGGTACCCAGAGTATTTTTCCTCACACTAGCAGCACCAAGAGTTAGAGAAACCCTTGAGCATTTCCTTCTCTTTGACCCACCTTCAGATGGATCTATTAAGATTATTGGGAAGGAAACAATAGGAGGAACGATGGGAGTGTGTCGTTGAAACTCAGAATTTATATGCTCCACCTCATCTCAAATTTTCTTTCTTAACTCCTCACTCATTTTAGCAGACATATGAGGAGGAACAGAGGCAATAGGGAATGCTTTTAAGGGAGCTTGAGGCTCAGGTTGGGACTTAGACTTGGATCTCCTAGTTTTTTTGGCTGGTGGCTTGGAAGGTCCTTCACCAGAAGCTGCATCGGTTGGAAAACCTTCATTGGAAACATCTTCAGTAGGGGCAAGCTATTTTGGGGTTGCAACATTCTTGGATTTGGGCATGGCAGTAGGGATCATGGGGTAATAAGGAGGTAGCTCACTGCGAGGATATTTAGAAGTCTTGCTCAGAAGGAACTCAACTCCAAGAACAAAGTTGCCCTTGAGGCCTAATTCCAATGCAGAGAAAGAAAGAAAGAACTGGGGGATATCAAGGTGGACTTTGTATGAATTCATAAATCCTGGTGAGTTGCATCAACCGAAATTTGGTGGCAAAAGAAGTTACGACATCCCCTTTTCTAGTGGAACTGGGGATGGTAACTCAACCATCGATAGTACAAGTCGCGCTAAGTACCACTGCAAAAAGGTATAAAGTAGAGGCCTCGATAAAAGTATCCCTCTTATTCATTAACTAAAACATAGGTCAAGGAGCCCCTTGATCAAAACCGAACTGTCTGCTGCATTGATTGGGGTTGTAAGGTTTATAAGTATATCCCCATTCAGTGAATGAAGGAAGGAACCCAGGGGTGTCCAGAAGCACCACGACTTGCGAAGGTAGACTCTCCGTACGACCTCATGATGAAGGAATCCAAATGATCAAAAAGGCCCATTATCTCCTTTCGACTTTGTTTTTTGTGTAAGCACAGGAGGCGAGGAGGATTGATACCTTGGCTCACAGGATAAGGAATAGATTTGGCAACAATAGCAGGAAAGAGGGTGTAGAGAAAACCTATTAAGATAATGGTATTTGCAAAATGGGACAGGTTGTAACGACCAAGGGATCGTTCCATGTTAATGTGGGTTTGATTTAACCAAGTATAAAGGGACCCCAAAGCAATGGTGAACAGAGGAAGATTAAAAGCTCTGGTTAAACGAATGGAGATGTTTATAAAGTCCCTCCTAGGTTGGTCGTTGGGTTTCCCAGTCAAGAAAAAATGGGAAAGAAACACAAGGATGTAGATTGGTAATTCTAAAGATGTACCTTTACCCTTGCCCCTTTACCCTTGCCTATGATAAAAGTGACATCCTTAAGGGTAGGAGATTCGAAGAAATAGCTGATAAGGGGGGTGAAGGTAGTTTTGTTGGAAGACCCAGTGCAACGGTGACAAATCCGATCCAGCTCAACTCGATCAGCAGTTTCTTCAGCATCCAAGGCCTCATCAAGATAAGTAAACTCACCCATGGATTCAAACCTAAGTAACTCAGAGACATCTTCTCAGGAAATGGTGAACTCCCCCTAGGCAGCGAATAAGGTGTGAGTTGTGACGTTCCATCTGGAGACCAATACTTGGAGTGCAACATTGTGCTTAGAGAGAATGAAACTCCCCAAACCAGTTGTCTCGGTGAAGACCAACCTTGGTAATATCTTCAGCGTGGGAGCTCTGCATATATGCATGTCATACAAAAAAATTAGTTGGAGATCCCCCAGGTGCTTCAAAATCGATCTCGGAGTAAAGAAAGTCACCACGATCCAACCTGAAGCGCAGAGTCCTCTCTGGAGGAAGAAAACCCCACTTGGATGATTCTTCGTCTTCATTACCCAGTAGTAAATGGTCAGACTTAGCTAAAAAATGGTAGGTCTTTCATGCATCAGAGAAATCATCATCTTTTCCAAAGATAGGAGACTGACGGTAAAAGTGTAGTTTCTCTTGGTGAGCAACATCCAAAACGGTTGTACTAACAGTGGCAACAACAACAGAGGGGGTAGTAGTGGAGCTTGGCTGAGCACCGATGGTGGTAGCCTCGGGGACGCTTGAAGATGCCATAGTAAGTGTTGATGAAAGAAAAATCTTAACGAGGAAGGGCTATGGACGAAAAATAGAGGAGTATAGCCACAGGTGGCGGTGAAAAATACGATGAGAGGAAGGAAACCAGGGAAAAGCTTAGCAATAATGGGACTCTGAGGATTTTCTCTCTCTAAGTATGCTAGGAGTTGAATAAGATGAAGGAAAAGTAAGAAAAAATGACTAAGTGTTTGAATAATAGCCGTTTGAGTTTCCCACCACTGCACATGCAAAACCGTCGGTAATCATTTCAAATGGATGCGTGGCACTTTGATAAGTGTCCTGACAATTGAAAAGACGACATTATGTCATTAATGAAGTGACATATGGGGATAAAATGGGTTTCTTCCAAGATAAGTTTTGAGTTTGGTGCAAAAATTCTTCTTTTTGTCAGACATATCCAATATCCCACAACACAGAAGCTGTTATGGAGGTTTAAAAACTACGATGACCCCTCTTACAAGTCCTAACGGTGTTTAACTATGACTCAGGTACACCGGGGAGAATTTTATAGTTAAAAAAGTTACTTTGAGGTGAAATACACAATTTTAAATGCCAGAAAAGTCTAGGAGGAAGATTTCATACCGCTAGAGGCAGTACTAACGCAAATACAAACTACTTATAGTTATACTGCACAAACGGTATGATACAACACAGACAGGGGAGAATTTCACTTCCCAAGAATTCGAACGGATAGTTAACAGGTTCCCAAGGTATTTCAGGAAAATTTCAATAGCTACAGAAGAAGAGATAGAACGGATGAGGCATAATGATAGGAAGAAGTTGCGATGTCCCTTCGCTAATCGTTGATAGGCCGCAACGCTTTGGTTCAGGTACATCGGGGAGAATTTTACTTTTTCTTGCAAATGATAGTGACAGAAGTTGTAATGAAATAGAAATACCTGATTTTTTTTAGAAGGCCCATCGAATTGAGAAGTTTTTGTGCAGATATTTCTTGTTCCCACTACAATAAGGGGAAAATGTAAGGGGGCTTGAAGATAATCTCGAGATTAGAGATAATCCCCCCAGCTAATACAACAGACTCAAGAGATTAAGGTAGCGAGGCATATTAAGTGATGAAACTCAATGAGGCATCTCAAGTGATGTATCTGAGCGAGGTAGCTCTAGCGATGCATCTCAGTAAGACATCTCTAGTGATGTAGCTCAGTAAGGCAGCTCTAGCGATGCAGATCAAGTGTGGTAGTTCAGTATGGCAACCCAAGGAGATCTTCCAACGAAGAAAAGTTTTGAGAGAACTCATCGTTTAGTTCTGTTTGTTTTACTTAGTCTTGTTGTATCCTTTGTTTATATTGACTATGAGTTGTAACGATTATAATGTTATTTAGTGTGAGGTCAAATGGTACTCGCGAGAGACCAGGCCTGGCAGGGCTTGGGAGATCTTTCATGCTCTATCGAATGACCTCGCTGTGGGAACTTCAGAGGGACTTGGTTTAAAGGATTGAGAAGTGAGGCAGGATTGAGGCATGTCCTAACCATCGTAGATTCACTTGGTAAAATACCAAAAAACCTTGACCGTGGAACCTTGGGAGATACAACCTTGAGTTCCATCATGAGTTGAAATGTGAATCACTTGTGCCTTCTACTTAATGTCACATCTACTTTAGGTGATGCCACTAGCTAGCTAAGAAATATCAAATCTGCACTCGAGTAAACCACTGTGGTATTTAGGGCTGTCAGATAGTAGGTGAGCCACCTCTGTGATGACAGCCTCCTGACGCACAGTGGTTAGGCAAAAGTCATGTCGTGGTATTTAATGTTTATGACGTGGAGCTGACTAGTCCATCATGCATTTAATGTTTTTATCATTAAGTGTGAGGGATGCCTTTCACAGTTATAAAGGACTGAAGCATCTCGGGAGTGGTGTGGGGGTTGTTTATTGGCCATAACCACTTGTAGGAGGAAAGAGTTCTTTTTTAAGATTTTTGGGTAGACAGAGATGATCATCAGGGAGAAAGAAGTTATTACAAAACTAGAGCTTTTACTGATTCACCATTATCATTTATTATGCAGCTTTTAATATTTGATTGGTGTGCTTGGCTTCCTGTCAAGGTGTATCTAGGGTGCTCACTTCTCTCTCCTTCTAAATGAGTTACTTCTGAATTCATTATCATCTTTTGAGTTATACACGAGAGATTTGTGAGTTCAAACTGAGTTTATTTTCACTAGGTTGTGATTGTGTGTCTTGTAATCAATCAAGAGTGTTCCCGGTTAACTTATCATTACTATACTCAAAAGGGGTTACGCCTCCATCTAATCTAAACTACCCTCTTACAAAACTAAATTAATCTCGAGAGGCATATGGTAATATAATTACTAATTCAAATTAATGAAGTTAGACCCTCGTTTGTTTACCCAAAAATATTAGCCATAAAAAGTTGTGAAATTTTTTCCCTTTTGCTAACCCAATTGAGCCTAATAAATTTTTTCCTTTCGTTTGGTAACCCGAAAAACCCAATTAGTCTGGAGTTGTGAAAATTGGAAATTTCATCAATAAAGTCGAAAAGGTGCAATAAAAAGGGGCAAGAAAAAATAATAGAATAAAGCTAAAAAAATAGCAATAAAAGAAAAATGCGAAGAAAAAAAAGAGAAAAATGAGCAAAAGCCCGAAAAAGGACTAACGGAAATCATAAGAAAATTTTTCCAACTCCGAAATTCCTAGCCATTCCCAATTTTTACCCAATACACCTTATAACCTGAGAAAGTCCTAATCGACTCCGACTCGCAAAATTAATCACCGTGTGGAGATCTAAGACACGAAAATATAATAAGAGAGATTAATTTGTGTGAATAAGAGACAATGTTTCCTGTTTTTCAAATGACCATATTTCGATGAAGAGATCTATTCACCTAAATAATTTTTGTCTTTCAAATTTGTGTGCGTGACCTTGTGTCCATTACATTTACTCTTATAAATCACACATACCGAGAGAAATAGCCACAATCTGAGTGATTCATTTGTGAGAGCATCCCGTGAGATTTTAAAATGAAAGATTTTTTTTGAAAAGTAACATAATGATCAATCGGTGGAAATTTACGATTTAATTTTCGTCTTCGCACACACACACTATGAGTTGAGACTTAGGAATATGAATTTATGGTGAACATTTTTGGGAAGTTTAAATTGTACAATTTTTAATTATTTTGATTTTTCCTTGAGTCGAAATCGAATTTGGTGGGTATATTCACTACAGGCCCTCACGAGACAAAACCCGACCTACTAGAGTAACCTAGGGGTTTAACGGTTTATTGCATATGCTAAATGCAATCTCTTGCCCGCAAAAAATTTATTCTATCCTAATAGAGTTTTTGAAGAGTCCATAACTCATTCTCTTATGCTTTTACATTGCTTGGGACGCGCAACGTTCTAAGTTAGGGAGATTTGATGAGGCATAAACATTTCACATTTATCCCCTTAATTTCGATATTTTTATGATCCCGTGTATTATAATTGACTTCGCTTTGTCTCATATTTATGCTACTAACCCTTGTTGGCAAGTATTTCGTATTTTGTGTATCTCTTATGTGTTTTACAGGCATGTCATGTAAGAAAGTGCGAAAGAGAACTCGAAATAGTGAAAAAAACCAAGTTATGGGGAGTTTAAGGGCATTTTCGTAATTTTTAGCCATATTCCGGAGGTTTGGACAAAGAGAAAGTTGAAGAGCTCAAAATTACAAGAACAATTTAAAAAATGGAACCCCAATCCGAGCTAGGGTGAAGACGTTATGCCCATTTAAAGTTGAGAAAGAAATCCACGGCAAAACTGTTAAGGCCGAACCGAACTGATGGACAAGAACTGAACTGGTTCGCCTTTTGTCATGACCAAGATCCGTTAAAAAAATTAGTTACGCTTTTAATGTGTAACAAATTTCCAGAGGAAGGATTTTTATTTTGTCTTTATCTTTTAGCCAAAAGAGTTTTATGCTTTGGGGACTCTTCTAAACGATCCAAGACTTAAATATAGTCATATTATGACTCTTTTTTATTCAGATTTCATTCATGTAAAAGGTCCTAATCAAGGAGGAACATGTAGGAGAATATTTTACAAGTTTTCACCTTAAATTCAAGAGTTTTTCCTATTTTTCTTCAAGATTCGATTTCTTCTTGCATGTTTATGTTCTTTAATCTTGGTAACCTTTATTTCCTGCACTTTGATTATTATTTCATTATGTTTTCGTCCATGTTAATGTATTTTAAACGTAGAGATTTATAATACCATGTCCGACTAGATTTTAAAGGGTTGGGATGCATGAACCCACCACGATGTGGTTTGCATGGCTATAAAATTAGTCCTCTAAATTAAATTAATGAATTAATCGTGTTAATATGATGTCACAACATCGTAGGGCTTTTTACCTCATTTGCCCCAGGTAACCGGGGTGTTTAAGAGTGCTACGCGCGTGTTAGCTATGTCGACACTTCTTTATTCTTACTCTTGATTATGTATGATGCGGGCTTGTACCCTTATATATGTAATGCTTGAGATTAATAAAGACCGTGTTTAATCAATTATCTAATTTATGACTTATTTTATATCTGGTAAACATACTAGGGTTTGGGGGATTGTATTCCAATCTATTTTCTCATTCATTTTACTTTGTTCTTAATTAATTTACTCTTGCATGCTTAGTTTAATTTTTAGTTCAATTGATTTGCATTTAGTTGTTAGATAATTTTCAAATCAAAATCATTTTTCTTTCTTTTCTTTTAGAGTCAACATTAGGATTAGTCTTCCTACCCTTTTTCGTCACGAGAAATCGTCATATTCCCTAAGGATTCGACCGTAACTTACCGGGATTATTACTTGAGCGACCGATTTGCTCTTGAACTGTAATTAGTATGCACAAGAGACACATTTTTAGTCGCACCAATACATCCACCACTGATCATTGTTAGGGAATTAGACGCTAACTAAATTCTGCCAATAATTTTTCCTGGGTCTTGGGATTTAATGGGTCAAGAAAATAATGCAAAAATAATAATGCACACACAACACAAGAATTTATATGGTTCACCAATTTGGCTATGTCTACGGCTCAATCTCTCTTTTCACTAATAATGATGGTGTTTACAAAACACACTGTGTATCACTTACACTCCAAGAATACTAACTCTGTATTTTTTGGATTACACTGTGTATCACTGACACCACTCACTAATTTTGTGGAGGCTAACACTGCCTACTACACACTCTTTAATATCTCTCACTTTAATATCTCTCACTCTCTTGTATGTTTACACGTTTGTGTTAGTGTGTGTTTCTTGTTGCTTCCATTGCCAATTTATAGGCAAGACTTGGGGAACAAAATTACCAACCTTCTTGATTTTTAAATCATCCACCAACCTATTTGTTGAAAGTTTCCAAAATCCTATAACCTACAATTTCTATAGTGAGTCAACAATTGTGGCTTAGGCTCCATACTTTAACAATCTCCCACTTGGAGACTAATGCCAAAAATAACATTAACCAATTAGTAAACTCTCGATGTGAGACCTGCTTGTCTTCTACTCTTGAAGACCTACTGAAGTTAAATACAACTTCAATTTATCTATAGTCACTGTCTTAGTTAACATGTCTGCTGGATTCTTGCTTCCCTGAATATTCTCAAGTTTTAACATCCCATCATCTAAAAGTGATCTTTTGAAAGGATAATGAAGTTCGATGTGCTTGGTCCTTGAATGAAATGCTGAATTATTTGCCGGATGTATAACACTCTAGCTGTCACTATGCAAAACATTCTTCACCTATTTGAATGCCAATTCTGCCAACAATCCTTGTAACTATATCACCTCCTTATTGGATTTTATCACAACTATATTCTTCCTCTGTAGTGGATAATGCGACTATCTTTTGTAGCTGCGAAACCCAAATGACTGCAGTAGTACCTATTATGAAAATGTAACCAGTAGTGCTCCTCCTATGATCTATGTCACCAGCAAAATATGAGTCTACAAAACCTTGTAGTCTTAACTTTCCTCTTCTGAAATATAGGCATTTGTCAGTTGTACCTCGCAGATACCTTAATATCCACTTGATTGTTTGTAAGGACATATTTTCATAGGTCCGTTATCAATTTATTATGTCATATACCGCTACACCGTCGAAGAGCATTCAAGAGACATCTACATCAAAGACGGATCCGAATTACTCAAGTTCTTCATCATTCAAGACTTCGCGAAGTGTACTTTGGTAAGGTTATGTTTTAAATACCTTAACTTTTCTCTTAGAGATTTTGGGATATTTTTTACAAAATATTTTCCAAGTGTTGGAGCGGATTTTTTCGTCAAAATTTGAAAATGAGTATTTTTTCTAAGTGTTGAAGTGGACATTAAAATAATGATTTTTTCGCAATAGTCGTTCGAATGACATAGCATGTCGTTCACGCGAGATAACATGTCGCGCGATCTCGTTCGAACGACAGTTGTCCTTCGTTCGAGCAAAATACTGATCTCGTTTGAACGAGCTCTGTTTTCGAGGCGGTGCATTTTTCTATAAATACTCATTATTTGGTAACGTTTTCATTAAGAAGTCACAGCGTTTTGAGTAACAAAAAAACTGCGAAAGCATAATCCTTTTTGGCTTCTTCCTTTAGGGTTTTAATCCCTTTTGTTTTCAATTCACAAAACTCCCATATGCTTTAGTGAATTGTTTTGGTTTTCAAGAACATACTTTGCTCTTGTTTATACTTTGTGGGGATAACTCTACAACCGACAGTTGCATGCTATTATGGAGGGGGTCCTTATAAAGTTCACTCTTGTGGAGAAGCCACTTTTCTTCTTCATTGCTGCGCTCCTGGAAAGGGAAAATTCCAGCCGTAACTTGTGGAGGAGCCATCTTCTTCTTCACTGTTGCCCTCCTGGAAAGGAAAAGTTCCGGCCGAGACATCGGAACCGACACCTGCGGGTATTTCCTATGTCACCCTATTTCATTGTAATCCGTGTAAGCCGTTTTCTTATAAATTATAGTGAAATAAATGGTTTTGCCCCTTTGGGGGATTTTTCCTGAAATTGTTTATTTTATCATGCATGCTTTATTTTATTAGATAAATCATCTGGATTCATGTTTTAGGGTTTAACTAAAATTTGGGATTATTTAAAATTGGATTTTATTTGAGAAGTCGCAATATTTCCGCTGTAGCGATTCTACATTATTTCCTAGTGTTCTTTTTCGGGATTAGTCATGAACCCGCTCACAACTCCCACAATATGAGCAATATCTGGTCTTGTGCAAATTATGGCATACATGAGACTTCCAATGGTTGAGGCACAAGTAACCTTAGACATGAAGTTTCTATCATCCTCCATCTTGGGTGACTGTTCCTTGGATAATCGAAAGTGATTATCCAATGGTGTGCTAACTGCCTTAGATCACACATGCTGAACATTTTCCGAACATGCACAATGTACTCTTATTGAGATAACTCCAAGGTACTTTTAGATTTGTCTCTATTGATTCTCATCCCCAGAATTTTCTTCGTTGCACATAAATCATTCATGTTAAACTCGATCGACAATAGACTCTTCAATTTCTTGATTTCACCCATGTCTGAACCGACCACTTTATAAAGTAGAAAAATAATGTAGCTCGACTCAAATCTCTTAAAGTAGCAGAAATTACCAATGTTGCATCTGTAATAGCCATTTTTCTACATAAACCCATAAAACTTCTTTTACCACTGTCCTAGAGGCTGTTTCAAACCATACAAGCTCTTGTTCAGTTTACACACGAGTTTCTCTTTGCCACACTCTGAGAAACCCTCTGATTGCTTCATATATTTCTCCTCCTCAAGGTCACCATGCAGGAAAGTAGTTTTCACATCTAGTTGCTCAAGATTCAAGTCTTTTGCTACAATAATGCTCAAAATGGTCCAAATGGTAGTAAGTTTTACAATTAGTGAAAATATATCGGTATAGTCGATTTCTTCCTTCTGTTGGAAGCCTTTGGCTATAAGTCTTGCCTTATACCTCTTGGAACCATCATCTTCTTCCTTGAATCGATATGCCCATTTGTTGTGTAAATCCTTATTTCCCACAAGTAACTCAGCTATCTCCAATGTCTTGTTAGAGATAAGGGACTTTATCTCATCTTTCATTACGATCTCCCACTTTCTATCATCATCTACCCGATATGCTTCATCATAACATTCAGGTTCACCTCCATTAGTGAGAAACAAATATTTCATATACTTCCTATTTGGTACATTAGGCCAAGATGATATTCTCAAATAAGGAACATGACGTGAATACTGTGGTGTGTCAGTATGTTGTAGGCTATTATGTGGTGTTGATTCGTCTGACTGAGAGCTTTCATCTATTTGTTGTGACACACTATTATTTGGAATATCATCTGGATCAACATACATGGGATTGCACTGTGTTGCACCAATAGAGTGTAGTACATTTTTGTCCTTCTACATCACCTTCTCATTGAATATCACGTCTTGACTTCTTATCACATTATTGGTTTGGTCATTCCAGAACTTGTACCCAAACGTATCTCCACCATATCTGAAAAAGTGCATCTTAGTGACTCGGGGTCAATCTTTCCCCTAGCTTCATCACTAATATGCACATATGATACACATCCGAGGACTTTTAAGTGTGAAATATTTACTTCTTTATCACTCTATACCGCTTCTGGTATTCTCTGCTCTAATGGTACTGATGGTCCTCTATTGATTAAGTAGGATTCAAGTTAACTTCCTCTCCCCAGAACTGATTGGGAAATCCTGCTTGTATACACATGCTTCTGTCCCTTTTAGTCAATGTTTTGTTCATCCGTTCTTCTATGACATTATGTTGTGGTGTCCCTTGCACAGTCCTCTCTAGTCTGATGCCATTTTCATAACATAACTTCTTGAAGCCAATGTCATCAGCGTTGTCAGATCTTAACTTCTTGATCTTTAAACATGTTTTAATTTCCACCATAGCTTTCCACTTCTTGAACATTTTGAGCATTTTTATGTGTTCCTCAAGAAATAAACCCACACCTTCCTAAAATGGTCGTTAATGAAAGTCACGAAGTATGACTTACCACTAATGGATGAGACAGTAGTTGGGCCCCAGATATCTATATGAGTCAGCTCAAGCTTTTATTTCTTTGGTAGTCTTCCACTCTTTATGAAGTTAACTCTCTTCTGGTTACCAAAGATTCAACTTTCACATTGGTCAATGTCAACTGACTGTAGATCTGGTAGTTTCCCCTTGGAGTGCATGATCTTGATCCCCTTGTAACTCAGGTGACCAAGTCTCTGGTGCTATAAATTTGGATCATCTTTGCTATCTGCAACTGTAATTGACACATAAGTGTTCACCGTCATATAGAGTTTACCACTCTTTTTACTGCGAGTGGCTAATATTACACCTTTGGAAAATTTTAATGAATCAATATTGAAGGTTGTGACATAACCTTCAGTTGATAATTGGCCCACGAAGATCATATTCTTCTGTAAATTAGGGATATGTCTCAAATCCTTTAGTTTGTACACAAAATCGTTCAACTTGATGTGTACATATCCCTTGCCAACCACATCAAGGGGCTTATCATCACTAAAGTATACCTTGTTAAGTTTTCCTGGTGAATGTCCTACTAAGAGTTATTTCTTGGAGGTCGAATGAAAGGAAACTCCGAATTTTAGCACCCATGACTCCAACTTGCTATCAGTGCATAACATGTTTCTTTTTCAATGATGTTTGCTTTCATCTTCTCTTTTTCTTTCTTCAGGGATCTACACTGATTTTTTAGTGCCTGGTCTTGCCACAATTCCAACATTTGATCACCTTCTGATTTTGATTTTGGGGGTCGGAGTTTTTGGGATTTCGAAACTGCGACCTGCCATTTTTGAATTTGAATCAGGTACATCCTCCACTAATGCTTAAATCTCTGCCTCTACTCTCTATGTTCAAGGATGATGCTGAGGTGGAAGCACCATATAACTAATTTCTAATTTCTTCAGCCATAATTGTGCTGACTACATCAGCGAACTTTAGTTTTATCTTTCCTGCAGATCCAGTGATTGCAATAACTATGCCTTTCCAACTGTAGGGGTGTCCCCACCAAAGGGTGGTTAACTTAGTTAAGAAGATTGATTGATTCACGAAGAAAGAGAATGAATGCTGCCTTATGGACCCACCTCGAAGAGCCTTCACAGAAGTGGATCGAAAGACCCACCTCTAAGATTCTCCGCAGAAGTGACTCGAAGGACCCAACTCGAAGATTCCCCAATTTTCTCAGTTAGAAGGATCCAATTTGTAGATCAAAGTCACTTAGATACCAATAGTTTATAATAAGTAATATAATATTGTGTCATTTACTTTATCTTAGAAATGTATGATGAGTGAGGTTGTTTCTTACACACGAGTGACCAGGCCTGGCAGGGAATGGGAGAGCTAACATGCTCTATCGAGCAACTTCTTCTTGGGAACCTCTCAGGGACATGGTTTGGAGGATTGAGAATAAGGAAATGTTGGGAATGAAGTTACCAACCCTCTTATCACACTTGGGCAAAACTTCATCCAGAACAAATGGTCACTCGAGCCATAATAACCGAGCCACCTTAACGCTTACCTGTTCGAAGGAAGCTCCTTGAGGTACTTCTGTATTGGCCCCAAAATAACTCTCTGCTAACAAATAGATGACAATGCACTCGAGCCACCTACCAGTTGAGCATCCTCAAAACAGATACTAGCCCGCCTGAGTGATGTGGCCAAATATCTGACAGAGTGACTATTTAAATCACTTTCTGATGTCATAATGTCTGGCATTTAGGGACTCAAAAATGTATCACTTAAGTGGGTTTATCCTTAGGATGGCAGACCTAGTTCACCAAACCTGGCCATTTAGCCATCCTCAAGTATCCCTCAAGCTGACATTTCACAACCCTCATTAATGCCCACAATGCTTCCATCCAATAGAATGGTTTCCTGCTAAAATCATAAGATCCCATGCATTTAATGCAATATCTTGTGCATTTAATGCACCCGATCAAACTGATCGCATGCAAGCTTACTCGAGCAGCCTTGCCCCTATATATATATACACCAGATGAACAAGATAAAGTGGGGAACCATCGAGAAAAACATTACCTCCCCACACCCATATAATATAATCATCATTGAGCATTAACTGAACTTGAAGTTCCTACCTTGCCTTCATTGTGCCCAGAGTGCATGTTCTTTCTCCCTCCGACCATGCTTCCTGTTGGTCCAATTTATTGTGCTTGTCATGCATCTTTTGTGCCAATAGGATATTTCATATAAGTCTAAACATTGGTCTCTCTTATCTTTGACTCACCTGCAATGTTAACCTCGGTCTTGATAAGGGGTTACATCCTCCGCTCATGCTTCCATATCTGCATCTACTTTCTACGTTCAAGGATGATGCTGAGGTGGAAGCACCATTTAACTAATTTTGAATTTATTCAGCCATAATTGTGTTTACTACATCATCAAACTTTAGTTTTATCTTTACTTCAGATCTAGTGATTACAATAACTGTGTATTTCCAACTATCAAGCAATTGTCCAAAAATTAGACAAGATTGTATCTCATAAGTGATAGACATGTCCACCGCCTCTAACTGGTCCGTCACTTATTTGAACTTGCTGAGATGTTCTCCGAATTGCGCTCCTTTTGACATCGTCATATTAAATAACTTTTTTATTAGATGGATTTTATTTTCCCCAGAAGGCTGTTCATACATACTAGAGAGGGCCATCATGAGAGGCACAACTGTCTTCTCATTTTTTATGTTGTAGGCTACTAACTTTGACAGTGATAGCCTTATGGTTTCAAGATCTTTTTGGTTCAGCAGCTCCCATTCCAAATCTTTTATTTCCTATGGTTTGTCACCCAAAGGTAGATAAACATCTTTCTGGTACAAGCTGTCTTCTATTTGCATTTTCCAGAATCCAAAATTTGTGTCGTCAGAATGGGAAATTTTGGACTTCTTTTCTGACGCCATTACTCTCCCTTCAAAAAATAGGACGGATACAAAAAATTACTTTGCCGAGTAATTTTTAGTAAGCACAAAGTGGGGGGGGGGCAATGCTGCAAGTTGGGGGGAAGCTTCAGCGGCCCCAGCCGCAATGGTTGGCCAAGGAATAGGCATACCAGCTTCAAGGATCCCGGAGGTAACAACACTGCCACTAGCTAGCCCTCATTGGTCGGCTTGGAGGAAATGAAGAAGAGCTGCTAAAGTTTATAGTTGTATCTAAAGGAGATAGTTATTCGGTGTACGATGACTTTCGTACCCCCTATCTAAAGGCATAAAAATAGTGAACCCTACCTGGTAGGGTATATTCCACCAATTTTTTAAAAGTACACGAGGAAGGGTGCTAACCCCAATGAGAATATGAAGAAGTTTATCAAAAGTCTTAGGGCCCATTGCAACAATAAAAAGCTAAGGCCGAGGGAGTTTTTAAAATCCTTGACAAAGAAAGCCTACACGTGGTATTCCCACTTGGCCCCAAGTAGTGTAAGCTCTTGGGAAGAATTTCATGTTTTGTTCATGAAAAATTTCTTTTTGACCGAAGATCAGTTTACACTCACTCAGCTAGCACGTGAGAAATAAAAGTTTGGAGAGGATGTTGTGGCTTACATTGGGAGGTTTCGTGAACGCTATCTAGATGTGAGTGAGGAGACGCGAGAAGACAAGGTTTTACATGTGTGTATAGAGGGCTTGCTACCCGAGTATATATATCACCTGATTAACGAAATGCGAGAATGCACGTTTGCAGCATTTTTAAAAGTGGAGAGGAATATCTCTTTAGTTGTGAAACCTGTAGTACCCCCGCCTACCTTGTCGAGTTTGCTAATCAGGCCAACGGTACCTTGTCGAGTTTGCCAATCAGGCCAATGGTCACCTCGGGGAAGGGAATACGCTCTAGGGTCAATTATGCAAACGATGGACCAAAGAGGAGAACGGTGGTGGTCTAGGAGGTATAAAGGGAAGAAACTACAAGAGAAGAATTAAGGACGAAACGGATCCCCCCGAGCTACCTTTCATGGTAGAATAATCTTTGAACCATTATGACCTCATGGTTCGTGACAAAGTTTGCTGGTCGGTTAATGTCAACACCGCATAGCTCTTCGGGAGGACAGGGAGAATACTCATTATTGCGCACTCCATAATAGGGTAAAACACCCTACTAAAGTGTCTTTTTCACTAAGAAGGTTGATCCACCGTCAAGTGAAGAATGGGGAGATCGTGTTGCCACAAACTAATGTAAACAATAACCCTCTGCCACCTCATGGATCCCATATGGCTAGTGCTTTTGATGAGGAGGTTGAGCGATTGATGATGGGACAGTGGCTCGAGGGGACTGACTTCGAAAGATCTCTAGAAGATGGCTTCTAAGAGTCTTTAGAAGAGTGCACCTTCGAATTGGCTCAACTCCATTTGGGTGATGGGATCGAAGGGGCAGAGGACCAAGAGAAAGGAACATACGATCCAATTGAGGGATTCAATAGGCAGTTGGGAGCTTGTACTCTGGAGGAAGTGAATGTAGTAATAGCATATGATGAGGCTGCATATAGAGACGTGGAGGAAGTTTATGAGTTGGAAGATAACCAGGAAAACTCGTGGATTGAATGTGCAGTTGCTTCTCACTCGCCAAAGTTTAGTTGGTCCTTCGATCAGGTTGGCCTTCCGGAAGACTCCTGACTGGAATTAAAGCAATCCATCTTGGATATCACAAGAAGAACATGGCACCACACTTAAAGTGGAAGGTACCTATGGCTAAACTCCTGAGAAGGTATCTCTCAGAAGTCACATTCTCAGAGGCTGACACACTTATCAGGTATCCCCACAACACACCCTTGTATGTTAATGCGTCTGTAAATGATTGTGTTTTCTCACGAGACTTGTTGGACGGAGGGGCGTCCATCAATATAATGCCCATTGTATCCTTTTATGCTTTCGGGCTGTCGAAAATAAGGATAGTTCCCCATCCGTTGGCAATATCAGGGTATGACAATCAGTCTTCTAAATCGATGGGCTATGTTAACGTGGGCATCACGATGGGGAATATAACTTCCCACATTAAATTCCACATCATGAATTGCGATCCATCACACCAACTGTTGGTGGGTAGGATATGGATGCACAACCACGGGTTGGTACCCATCACTTATCATTAATGTGCTAAGGCAAACATAAGGGGTAAGGAGGTGGTGATTCTACCTACCAAGAAACTTTTTACAAAAGAGGGTGCGGACACATGCTCGAAGAAGCTACTATGGTAACAAGATGTACTGGGGGATAAGGATCCTGTCAATTCAAGAGAGGGTGCGGACACATGCTCGAACGATTGTAACTTACGAAGAAAATATTGAACTGGGAGCGATGAGGCCCCTAGTCTATCAAGATAGCTCAGTGATCTAATGAGAGAGAACCAAGTCCAAATGCAGAGTTTTCTCAATAGACGAACGAAGAGAGAGGTGGATGAGAATCATAGGAAGAGTAATTTTCAGAAGCAAGTGTCCCGACAATGCAAATGGGTGGTCTTGACTAATGGTAGAATTATCTACAAGCTCTGAAGGTGTGAGTAGGTAACCAAGCGTCTGGACGATGAAGATGACTCGATATATGAATGCTTCCTAATGGATAACCAGGGTCAATGCTTGGTAATTGACAACTCCAGGGTATAAGAGTTTATGGAGGAACTAGAAGAAGAACCAGAATGCATGAGGGATAAACCTTGATCGTAGATCCAAGAGTTATAAAAGATCGACTTGGATAGAGAGGGCGAGGACCCAAACACTATTTTAATCTCGAAGAACTTAGAGGGAACTCCTCGAGGGGAACTGATCAAGTTACAGTTGGAATTCAAAGACGTATTTGCGTGGAAGTACACCAAGATGCCTGGAGCAGACCAGGAGGTGAGTTTCCATATATTGAACATTTTTCCCTTAGCCATTCTAGTGAAACATGCCACTCGAATGTACAAGGCAGAGTTAGATATAAAGATTAAGGAAGAGATTCAAAGGTTGATCACAGCCGATTTATATAGTCCCGATGCAACATTCGATCTGGCTCTCTAGCATTGTACCTGTGGGAAAGAAGAAAGTGAGACAAATTAAAATATGCGTAGACTTCAGAGACCTAAATAGGGAATGCCTAAAGGATGAATTCCCGTTGCCTTTAATTGATAACCTTATCGGTGCAACAGCAGGCCATGAGATGTTCAGTTTCATGGATGGCTAAGTGGGATATAATCAGATAAAAATGGATTCGGGCGATGTAGAGAAGACCACTTTTCGAACGCCTTTGGGAAATTTTATATACACGATCATGCCTTTTGGATTGAAGAATGCATGGGCTACTTACCAGAGGATGATGGACATCTTCCACGGCCTTTTCCACAAGACCGTGGAGTTTTATGTTAATGATTTGATAATTAAATATAAGAAGGAGGGATCCCACCTGGAGGATTTGAGGAGGGTGTTCACTCGCTACATGAAGTAGAAGCTAAATATGAACCCTCTCAAATGTGAGTTTGGGGTAACAAGTTGGAAACTCTTAGGGTTTGTGGTAAATCGCCAGGGGGTACAAATGGACATGGACAAGGGAGGAGGCATACTTAAAATTCCAAGACCAAAATCAACAAAAGAGTTATAGAGTTTTCTTGGCAAGGTCTCCTACCTGAGGTGGTTTGTCCTGGGGTTAGCCGAGGTGACACACCCTTTGATGGAGCTGCGGAGAAAGGGGATGAAGTTTGCATGGGAAACAATTCACCAATACTCCATAGACAGGCTGAAGGCACTCATCACTTCTCCTCAGACAATGATCCCCCCGAAGGCAAGTATGCCTTTACGTTTGTACCTTACATCAACAGAACGATCTATTAGCTCCTTGTTGGCCTAAGAAATGGAAGGCAATGAAAAACCTATTTATTACTTGAGTAAGATCATACACGGGGCTGAGGCCAGATATACTAGCATTGAGAGACATTATTTAGCCTTTGTATTCGTAGCACAAAAACTTAGGCATTACTTGGTATGGTTTACAGTTTATATCGTAACTAGGTGTGATCTTATAAAGTTTTTTCTTGCTATAACTGTGTTGATAGGCAGGGAAGCTTGATGGTTTTTAATCCTCATAGAATATGATCTCAAGTGTGTGGTCCCGCGGGCCATCAAAATCCAAGTGTATGTTGATTTATTGTCTGTCTTCCTATTAGGGATGTTCAACCCACTTGTTGAAGAGCTCCCGGGTGATGATCTCTAAGCCAATTTCATAGCATCTAGATTTGATGAGTGGATTATGGAGTTCAATGGATCTACAGTCAAGAAAAATGGGGGAGCTAGAGTCATCCTATCAAGAGATGGTGAAGAAGCCCGTTTATCTTTTAAGTTGGAGTTTGAATGCTTGAATAACGAGGCAGAATATGAGGCACTGGTTCTGGGGTTACTCGAAGCACTGGGAAGAGGTATCCAAGTCATAACAATTAAAGGGGATTCTAACTTGGTGGTAAAACAGGTAATGGGGGAATTCGCGTTGAAGCACATGAGTCTGGCACCTTATCGAACGATCATCCAATGACTTTTTGGACAGTTCGAGGTGGTGAAGATCAAGAGGCACCCTCAAATGATGAACAGACATGCAGACACCTACGTAAACTTTGCACATAATATTTCATTTGAGGGGGAATTAACTGTGGTGTAAATAATGAAGAGAACGACCCCCTCGACGGTGTTGGAAATGCTACGCTCAGAGGCCAAAGATGATTGGAGGGGTGAGATCAGAAAGTAGTTGGAGAGGGGCGAAGGGCCACTCAACTTGGATGATTTGGCGCAGTACTCTGTTACCAAAGGCAACTTGTATTATAATAATAAATAAGGTTGGTTGTCCTGGTGTATAGATCCTTAGGAGGCCAAAACAAGATTGACTGATGTGCATGAAGAGAGTTGTGAAACCACCGAGCTTCCTTTGAATAAGAGGATACAACAGGAAGGGTATTTTTGGCCTTCGGTGAGACAAGAAGCCTTCGTAGTGAAATGAGAGTGTTCAAAATGTTGATTGTTCTATCAAGCAGCAGAATGTTTCACGAAGTGGGTAGAGGCCATACCACTTAATAAAGCCACAGCGGGGGTAGTAGCTCGATTCATGAAAGAGTACATTATCTGTTATTTTGTCATCCCAAAGGTGTTCTTGTCAAATAACGGTAACCCCTTCATGAACAGTGAGGTGCACCTAATAACAGAGAAATACTCCATCATCCATCACAAGTCAACAGTAGCATACTCGAAGTGCGATGGGTGGGCAGAGGCTACCAACAAAACTTTAGTAAATATTTTGGCAAAAATGTCAGAGGACTTTTCGAGCACATGGGATGACAAGATCACCAAAGTACTATGGTCTTATCAAACTACAAAAAGGAAACCAATGGGATACACACATTTTTCTTTAGTATTTGGGGCAGAAGCTGTGTTACCAGTCAAACTCGAGGTATCTTTTGCTCGCTTCAACTTGCAACGTGCCATGCTCCCCCACAACCATCATGTACAACTCAAAGCCCTAGAAGAACACAGGGATAATGTCACAAGGCACTTAGAGATATACAAAAAGCAGTTATCCAGATCCTATGACCAGCTGGTGAGGTCGAGAAAGTTTAAAGAGGGGGACTTAGTCCTCAAAGAATGCGCGAGCCATATCAGGGGTTTGTCGTTACCCAAATTCAAGGCCAATTGGGAAGGCCCCTATATCGTTCGAGTAGCCCAAAATTCGGGTTATTGCAAGATATATAAGATGGAAGACAATGTTACTTTCAAATTTAAGAACAAGTGGCTGAAGATCTACTACGTTTAAATGTATGTTTGGCCAAAACTTTTGTTCATTATGCATTAACTTTTCTTTTTCTTATTTTTGTTGAAAAGAGGGATGTAAGTTTTATAAACAATTGGGTTTGCCTATTTAATATAGCCCCTATCAATGTTCATGTGGAAAATGTTAGGTTACTACTTTCTTTTATATGATGTCGGTTGTATTCTTCGTCATGCACAATGTGATTCGCATTGTAGTAATAATTCTAGCCAGTGTAAAAAGAAAAAATATATAACAATAAAGGAAATGGGGGAAGACACCAAGTTCACCAATGTTTATTTATTTAATAAAATATATGGCTATGGTTACACTCAAGCAAAGAAATTTAAAGTCCCACAAATGAGAAACATCAGTAATAGAAACATGCAACAAAGGAGCTAGGGGTTGTCTATGATAAAGAGGAGCTTCGCTGATCCAAGCAGCCTATAATGATGTGGGGGAAGAATCTACACAAGGTTGATTTGGTCTGAAATGAGATCAGCCAAGTCTTTCTGGCAAAGCTCCATCGCCTGATGCACATACTCCAACTCCTGCTCCTTCTTAATCATCTCGGCCTACGCATGAGCAACAACTTCACAAGCCTCATGCACCTCTTGTTCAGATGCCACCGACTTGGTCTCCAATCCACAAGCTCTTCTAAAATAGCCACTTACAAGCAATGTGAACTTTGGAACCGATGATAGAGGGTAGGCAAGTCAGTCTTCTTAAAACTACGAAGAATCTCCACCAACCTATACATGGAAAACCAATCATTTGTGAGCACATTAAGTCTTCCTAGTAAAGTCCTTATAGTATCGGGGCTACAAGATTCGAGGGGAGCATTGAGGATTTCTTCCAAGACCATAGTGAGCCCGAGCAAGCGACATGCCATCATCTCAGGAATAGGTTGAAGGCAGTGGGTGGTAAATGTTAAAGGAAAGAGAACCAATAACTGCTAGATCAATAAACGGGGACCCTCAGTCAAAATATAAGGAAGGTTGGATAAATTTTTCCTCATAACCACCTCGGGGGCAGCCTCAGGAGGATGCACGCTAAAAACACTATCACTTGCAGAAGGGCGCTGAGTATGCGAGGTGCTATCACTTTCCTGAAACTGAGGAGAAACCACTTCGGGCACATCACCAACGCCAGGGGACACCTCTTGAGCTCGAGCAGTAGGGGACCCGTCTAAAGAAGAAACTTCGGCTAAAGTCCTCGCTTACACCATTTCCTGAGCAACAGGTTTAGCTTTTGGTCTACGGGTCACAGGTTGATAGACCTCCACCTGAAATACAATTATATATATATATATATATATATATATATATGTGTGTGTGTGTGTGTGTGTGTGTGTATGTGTATTTTAAGTAAGAAACAAAATGAGGGAATCATGCACAAAGTATCTTGCAAGTATGAGAGATTATGCTAATAAGACTTGGCCCACCTAACCCTCAGTTATGGGAGATTATGCCAATAAGACTTAGCCCGCCTAACCCTCGGTTATGGGAGATTATGTCAATATGACTTGGCCCACCTGATCTTTAGTTATGGGAGATTATGACAATAAGACTTGTCATGCATGACCCTCGGTTATGGGAGATTATTCCAATGAGACTTGGCCCTCCTGACCCTTAGTTATGGGAGATTATGCCAATAAGACTTGGTTCGCCTGACCGTCGATTATGGGAGATTTATAAAGCCAAATATTACTTAGCAAAATTAACAAGTTTACTTGTAAGAGATAGATGGAAGCAAAATTCGTGAGTGTCCATTTCTACTACGTCTTCCTTCTCAATCAGATCAGGAGCCACCAAAGGATGTTGACCTTGGGGGGAAATCAAATTCCCCCTATTTTAGCAAACCTCTCCTGCCCTTCCTCCCCAGACCTACCCCAACAAGATCAGCGCCTTCCTTGTTCAGGATGGAAGGCCCGAACACAGATATAAGCATTTGGTCATTCGAAGGAAGGGGAACTGATGGAGTAGTTTGAACAAGTATTGGTGCTTGCAAAAATAAGAGGGAAAGATAGAAGTTATAATGACATGTTGAAAGAGAAACTACAGCTTAGACAAGTAAGGAAAATTAAATTGCCACATAAAATTAAGAAACAAGCATAGGGGACTTGGGTATGTCCTCAATAACTCTCACATCAGGAACACCCTTCTCAAGACCAGCCTGCTCGCATAAAAAATAGGGATCAGGGGAATAGACGCTACTGGACTCAGACGGAGAATCAAATATAACTTCCCCTAGTGGAAATGGGAGATTACTAGTGAAGTAGTAGGGGTAGCTCTCTCGAAAGGACAATCCTCTCCAACATCATCGTGCGTATCACCTCGCAGATCAACCTGAAAAAGAAATGAAGGTAGGTTAAGAGAAGAATGAATTTATTAGAATGAAAAGAAAAGAAAAGAAGAAGAGAAACATTCAGAGCAAGAGGTATCAAGGGGCTTACTTATTTCTCTAACACATCTTCCAGAACCTCATAATCTTGGGGAGGCGAGGAGGATTTAGAAGGAAAAATCATTCTCCTCAACCTACCTCTCCAAACCAATGAAGTTTCCTCTTCCTCTTCCTATTATTCAGCTTCTTCTTCTTCCACTACATTCTCTCTATCCTCAAGCTCCTCATCTTCATCATCATTACAACCAGCATCAATAACAACACGTTTCTAGGGCAGTTCTTCCTCATCGGATTCAAATGATTCTTCTATCACGAGCTTAAGAGGACTGATCGCCTTTCTTTTCTTACCACTACCAGCAGTGCAAGGAGAATATGAGAAACCTAGAGAATCCATCTGGGCCGATATAAACGCCCTGTCTTCTTCACTAAAATTCTCCTAAGTTTGGGAAGGCAGATAAAATATTAAGCTCACCTCTTGGGCGACTTTGGGGTTGGGGGTATGGTCAGTTGAAGGCTGGGGATGGTTTTGAGTTTCTTCAAAGGAACCTTTCAGGTGGACCTAACCTCCGCCCCGGTTGAGGCAATGCACGAGGATTCAGTCCTCTTAACTGGCCTCGAGGAACCAAAGGCAATGGCAGCAACCTCAACTGGAAGGAAGACTTTCTTCCTTTCACAACTGCCAGGTCCACAGGCGCTACGGGGGGTAGTTCAGAGGGAACACTGGTGTTAGAAGTACTAAGAGGAAAAAAAATGATAAGGTGGTGAAATTTATTAAACGCAAATCTGTGGGTGGGAATCTCTCAACTTCAGGGTACCGGGGTTCCTTCAAAATGTTGGTTTAAAAACGGACCAGTTAGTTTTGCTAGAAAATGTTCAGGTACATAGCTGACCTCTTCCATTGAGCCTCTTTTCTCTGGACCATGGGATTGGCTGGATAATTGGAACATGGACTTACAACAGTCGAAGTTAGATAGTTGCACACGCAAAAGAAAAGTTTATGGGTTTTTCACGGGTGAACTGACCCAATAGAGGGGCTCCTTGGTCATAGTCGAATTGAATGGCTATACGGTGGGGGATATAAATAGAATAAAATCAACACCACTCTGTGAATGAGGGCAAGTAAGAAGGTATTAGAAAAAGGGGGACATTATTCTTAGGAAAATTCCTAGCAAGAGCTTCATCAATAGGGGCAATGGGGCATTCCTCCTAAGTAAAAAAGTAATTTGTAAAAAATTGATCCACCCCAACATAGGTTCAAGGTAAGAACCTTTCTTCTCAATCGATCAAATAAATGAGGGGCTTCTTAACACTTTTATTCTTCCAGCAATAAATACGGGGGATCCTTATGGGATGAGAACCGGGGTAGTTGCCCGTAGGAGCATAATTGGGAAAATGGGCGTAAAGGAAAGTTGTTAAAAGGACATTATTAGCATAATTAGAGACATCAAACCTGTCGATGATTCGTGCAGAGTTCTCTACCACACGGTCCAACCAAGTGTACCAAAAGCCAAGTATGATAGCAGCAAGAGGGAGCTTCATGCCGCTCTCCATCCGAACAACCATGTCGATCAAGTCCTTTCGGGGGGTAGTCATTGGGCTTGCCCAGAAGGTAGACTTTTGATAGAATCACCCAAATGTAGCCTGCCAACTTGATTTTGGAATCAAATCCTTTTCCTGCGAGGGACTGTTCAAACACCTGCTTCCCTCAGGGGTTCTCTTTGGTGGCCTCACGAGCCCTAATAATAGCTTTCTCCTCGATGAAATAAAAGTATCGAATCACTTCAGAATAGGTGCACTTGTTGTAAGTGACCATGAAATCCTTTACCATTGCCTCAAGCTCAACTCTCAAAGTTTTCTCCACGCTGGAGATGGCCTCTTAGAAGAAAGTATCAAAACCAACAACTTCCAACCCCGGAAGCTCACAAACATTTTCCAGGGTGATGGTGAATTCACCCCATGCAACCACAAAAGTGTGTGACCTATGGCTCCAACGGGAAATCAACAATTGGATAACAATACTATTTTTGGCAAGGGTAAGATCACCTAGCCAGAGAGAGCAAGAGAGACCAACAAGAGCTAATTGAACAGAGTACTTGGAATATATATACTCCGTCCAAGGGCCCAACCCCTCGTAAGCACTAGAGTAAGATTCAAACTCTACCTTCGAATAGGGGAAATTGCCCAGTTCAATGCAAAAATGAGTAACAGTAGCAGTGTGGATATATACAAAGTCTTAAACATCCTCACCCTCCTCCATTAGCAGGTTAGGCTCCTCAGTTGGCACCAGTTCACCGGGAAACCTCTCCGTCGTTTGCCAGAAGAGGTCTTCCTCATCGAAGTACGGAGCATGGCGGTAGTGTGCCCACTGGTGTTAGTGCGCTTGAGTCTCAAGAGTAGCGCTCCTAGACGATTGGGTTTGCTTCACGACAGGTGCCACGGAAGTGTAGAGAGAAGGGGACAAAAGGTCAAGATGGAATGAGTGAAAGAGGTAAAGATAGAAAACATTCGCAAAAATTTAGTACAAGAGAGTAGAATTCCAAAGGTGATTGTTTAAAATAAGGATACCCCTTTATATTGGGGAAATGCGACCCCAAAAGAGAGAAAAAAGGTGACGTTTGGAAAACGAAATAATGAAAGGTTTAGCATGCGTGGCTGTTAAGTATGCACGGCTGTAGAAAATCAAAGGTTACAATGATGACACTTCAGGGGGACGCACGGTTTAGCAGCGTTGTCTACACGAGCACACCCAGGGGTTGCCATGTGTCACACTACGGAAGAACAAATGACAATTACATTTAAAGCAGCACGCTTGGAGTCTTGTCTTCCTTGGGGAACGAAGAGATTTGGGGGAAATTTAAATAAACCACTTCATTTTCCGCAAGGAAAAGACTGAAGATCAACAAAGGGTTTCGTACAGATATTTCTGCATGCAATAAATAAATATCTCTATGAAGGGGAAAATGTACGGGGGTGTCCCCAACAAAGGGTGGTAAACTTAGTCAAGAAGATTAATTGGTTCACGAAGAAAGAGAAGGAATGTTACCCTATGGACCCACCTCACAGAGCCTTCACAGAAGTGGCTCGAAAGACCCAGCTCAAAGATTCTCCACAGAAGTGTCTCGAAGGCATCTTGAAGATTCTCTAATTTACCCAGTTGAAAGGATCCAATCCGTAGATTAAGGTAACTTGGATAACAATAGTTTGTAATAATTAATAGAATACTGTGTCATTTACTTTATCTTATAAATGTATGATGAGTGAGGTTGTTTGGAACCCACGAGGGACTATGCCTGGCAGGGCATGAGAGAGATAACATGCTCTATAAAGGAACTTCCTCTTGGTAATATCGCGGGGACATGGTTTGGAGGATTGAGAACAAGGCAACGTTGGGAATGCAGTTACCAACCCTCTTTGCACACTTGGGAAAAACTTCATCTAGAACAAATGGTCACTTGAGCCACAACAGCCAAACCACCTTAACGATTACCTGTTCGAAGGAACCTCCTCAATGTACTTTTATCTTGGCCCCAAAATAACTCTTTGCCAATAAATAGATGAAAATGCACTCGATCCACCTACCATCCGAGCAACCTTATAATAGATACTAGTCCCCCTGACTGATGTGACCAAATATCTGACAGAGTGACTGTTTAAATTACTTTTTGATGTCATAACGTCTAGCATTTAGGGACTAAAAAATGTATCACTTAAGTGGGTTTATCCTTAGGATGGAAAGCCTAATTCACTAAACCTGGTCGTTTAGACATCCTCAAGTATGCCTCAAGCTGACATGTCACGTCCCTAATTAATGCCCATAATGCTTCCATCCAATAGAATGGTTTCCTGCTAAAATCATGAGATCCCATGAATTTAATGCAACATCTTATGCATTTAATGCAACCGATCAAACTGACTGTAAGCAATCTTACATGAGCAACCTTTCCCCCCATATATATACACCAGATGAACAAATTAGGGAGAGTGCAATTTTTTGGAGCCTAGAATTGCTGCCCAAATTCCTCCATAGTGGGGAACCACCGAGAAAAACATTAACTCCCCACACCCATCTAATACCATCATCATTGAGTATTAACTGAGCTTAAAGTTCCTGCCTTTACCTCATTGTGCCCAGCGTGCTTGTACTTTCTCCCTCCGACCACACTTCTTGTTGGTCCCATCTATTTATTGCGCTTGTCATGCATATTTTGTGCCAATAGGCTATTTAATATAACTCTGAACATTGGGCTCTCTTATCTCTGACTCAACTGTGGCCATCGCCAACATTTAATATTTAACGGTGTTAACCTCAGTCTTGATAAGGGGTTACATCCTCCGCTCATGCTTGAATATCTGCCTCTACTTTCTACGTTCAAGGATGATGCTGAGATGAAAGCACCATTTAACTAATTTTGAATTTATTCAGTCATAATTGTGTTTACTACATCATCAAACTTTAGTTTTATCTTTACTTCAGATCTAGTGATTACAATAACGGTGCCTTTCCAACTATCAAGCAATTGTCCAAGAATTAGACAAGCTTTTATCTTATAAGTGATAGACATGTCCACCGCCTCTAACTGGTCCGTCACTTATTTGAACTTGCTGAGATGTTCTCCGAATTGCGCTCCTTTTGACATCGTCATATTAAATAACTTTTTTATTAGATGGATTTTATTTTCTCTCCATAAGGCTGTTCATACATACTAGAGAGGGCCGCCATGAGAGGCACAGTTGTCTTCTCATTTTTTATGTTGTAGGCTACTAACTTTGACAGTGATAGCCTTATGGCTTCGAGATCTTTTTAGTTCAGCAGCTCCCATTCCAAATCTTTTATTTCCTACGGTTTGTCACCCAAAGGTAGATAAACATCTTTCTGGTACAAGCTGTCTTCTATTTGCATTTTCCAGAATTCGAAATTTGTGTCGTCAGAATGGGAAATTTTGGACTTCTTTTCTGACGCCATTAGCCCCACTTGAACAAATAGGATAGATACAAAAAATTACTTTGCCAAGTAATTTTTAGTATGCGATTGTTGTTCCTTCTATTCGTTAACCAAAAGCTCTAATACCAATTATTAGGGAATTAGATGCTGTTAAATTTCACCAATAATTTTGCCAAGATCTTGGGATTTAATGGTTCAAGAAAATAATGCAAAAATAATAAGGCACAGACAACATAAAAAATTTACACAGTTCACCAATTTGGCTATGTCCACGGCTCACACTAGTCTAGCTCTGTAATTTTTAGCTTACACTATGTATCACTAACACCACTCACTAATTTTGTGGAGGCTAACACAACCTACTACACACTCTGATATATCACTCACTCTAATATGTCTCACCCTCATATATGTTTACACATTTGTGCTAGTGTGTCTTGCTTGTTGTTTCCATTGTCAATTTATAGGCAAGATTTTGGGAACAAAATCACCAACCTTCTTGATTTTTAAATCATCCACTAGCCCATTTGTTAAAAGTTGCCAAAATCCTATATCCTGCAATTGCTATAGTGAGTCAACAGTTGTGGCTTAGACTCCATACTTTAACAATCATTTCCATTACTTGATTATCCCAGAGCAACGAGATCCATAATTAGTCATTTTTAACCTTTTTATCAACCTCGAAATTTATTAATATCATTTATATTCAATTTTACACTAGTTGCAACTAATTTCTTCCCTAGGTAGGTTCTAGTCAAATATCATGAACCTAAGGGATCTTAATTTTTTGAGGATACTCCCAATAGCACTTCAAGAGAATCACGATTTAATATATGAACATGTATGCTTAAGCATCACTGTTTTTTTATTATACTATCGTTTAGCCAAAGCTCCTTTAAACACCCTATATAGGTATCTACTCAAGTATCAAAAAGTTCAGGGAAGCACTTCACTTTATAGAGTCATAGGGTAAAAATTGTGAAAAACATAGAAAGAACTTGAAATGCGGTAAGATGTTCAAAATTTTAATTAATATGACTTAAACATAACCTTTTGATTTTGTGTCCCAAATGATTTAATGTGTGAACATATTAAATGATGTAAAATGTTAACATGTTCCCTAAGGTCACATGTTTTGAGCCTCGAAATAGTAAGTGTGATAGCTTCACATTAGTATCTGTGCCCTATTAAATGTATGTCGAAACTCTATCCTTACAATTTTGGTAACTAAGTGTGTGCCCTAGGGCACATGTTATTAAAACCCTAAAATTATATTTATTTTAGTTAAATAGGTATAATAAAAGAGTGTCTATTTGATTGAGAAGAGACGCAACTCTTGGATCAAAGGTTGAGTCTTCTCTCTACTTCTAAAAAGCACACACCATTCAAATAATCACAATTTCTATAGAGAATATATAACGCATTAAATTGTTAAGGAATTATCAAAGGGTTAAGAGAGAGAAACTCCAATTCTTGTGAGTACAAAATTTAGGACACATTTACAACGACTACAATGGATGAAGGTACGCTTCCACTTATTATCTATTATGATTCTATCTGAGAAAAATAATGATTTTAGATTGGTTATTTAGGGTTTGGTATACCAATGAAAATTTACATGTGGTATCAAAGCAAGGTTATGAATCATTATTATTTTCTAAAATATTCATTGTTCTTTTAGAATTTTTTATCATTTCGTATATCATATATATATATATATATATATATGACAGTAGTCAGATCAAGTTGTTAGCATGGAATCAAATTGTTAGAATGGAATATTCTATGATTGTTTATAAGTGACAACAATATGTTTATATATACATGACGGAGGGTCTCTATTAATGAAAATATATTGTGATGAGCTATTTTGGTAGTATAACTCTAACAGATATTTTACAACCTGAGTTTATGCTTTAATTGTGTATATTTTACTTAGCTTCATTTTTTGGTAGTATAACTCTAATAGTATGTTTATATTTTACAGTCTCGGATATAAAATCATGACAATCCATCATTTTGATTTAATGCTTTGATACATGATTTTAAATATATGTTTATGCCCCGACTTTCTATTGGAACATATACATTCTTAATGTTTCAAATATGTATGTTTCTTCTTTAATTGTGTATTTATATGCAATTATACACGTTATTACTATTGTATGTAAAAATTACACTCTCACATGGACCAATAATGAATATACACTTATCCTCCAACATGGCCGACCAACCACCTTAACCGACTTCAGTCCACTTAGTCGGCTAGATAGCCGACCAAGTCCAGAAGGCCAACCAATAGGAATACCAATAGTTACTCGGATGGGATGCTAACCATCTTTGAATTCCAAGAGTTACTTTATTGTACACAAAAGTAAATGCCTGACAATATAAATGAGCTCCATCTCTAGTGTTTTGTAACCACTATAAATACGAACTACTCCATCATCTCAAGGGACAACTTTAATCATTCATATGCACAATATCCTAAGCTATTGTAAACACTACTGAATAAAAACAAGACTGGACGTAGGCTATTTATAGATGAACCACTCTAAAACCTTGTCTCTTGTGTGTGTGGTTCGAGTTACTTATCTTATTTTTATTTGTGATTATAAATTTGAAGTTAGTCCATTTTTAGACATCAACAACTTAGAGCCATCTGTGGGAACGTTCATCTATCATCGTTATCTACCATTTGTTTCATTTATTTGACTTCAAAGAAATTAATGGTCCTGAAAATACCGATCATAATAACAGTGATACCATCATCCCATATTCTCCTCCTAGTGTGGCAAACTTGCAAGGAATTCTTCTCATACTGGCTAGAGGTCAAGAATCCATGCAAGAGTCTATCAAGAAATTGGCACACATTATGAAATTTAAATCCTCCAATTCTAGAAGAGATATGCCACTATCTCCATCTAGACATGTAAGGAGTTATCATTATCGTTCTTCTCAAGATATGTCATACCGTCCTATGCAACTTCTTCATTTCAGTCAACTGATTATTATGATGGTAGGTCTTTTTCCAAAGAAAGGCAAAAGTGTCTTGGAAAGGCTAAGCAATGCCCACGAGTAACTAGATGACAAAATAAGGAGCAAGAACATCGTCGTTAATACAAAGAAGGGTCCACAAGGTCTAGATCCAGTATGAGGGGCTCTGTGCATGCCGAGAAGACCTCTCAGTAGGAGAGTTCAACACATAGACATAATAAAGTTGCTATATCTACCTCGTTCCAGTCTAAGCTAGAGGAACATTCTTGAAAGGGATCCAAGCAAAGGTTGGAAAATCGGTTAGGTAAAATGGCCAAGATAAATAATCCATTGCAAATGACTTTCATCAAAGGATAACCTTTTGTCCAGGAAATTATGGACTACCCCACACCCTCCAAATTTAAACATCTAGTGGTTACTCCCAAATACGATGGGAAGATCGATCCAGTTATGCATATACAACAATATCAATCTGCTGGCGATATCTACTGAGTGTCTGGCAAGATGAGTTGTAGAGCTTTCTCTAATTTTATCAAAGGGCCAACCCAGATTTGGTATAACAATATCCAAAGAGGTCAAATCTCTTGTTTTCATTAGTTACCTAAATTATTCATTAATATCTTTTGTTTCAGGTATAAGTCGATCAAGAGTGTCACCCATCTCTTGACCGTGCGATGAAAGCCAGGAGAAAACTTTAGAGAATATATTACTCGCTTTAACAATGAAAAACTAGAGGTTATGGACTATAAGGAGAAGACAACCATTGCACCACCTATAAGTGGGTTTCTTGCTAAAGATATTTACTAAGATTTAGTAAAGAATTAACCTAAAACCATAATAGAACTAATGCAAAAATCTAGGAAAATAATGAACGCCGAGGAAGCTAGGGCAGCCAAGAAAGCTATTGAGACCAAACGTGAGGGTAAAAAATAATTCAAATTCTTTCAAAATGGATCAGAAAGATAAGAAATCGAATCGGATAAAAAGTATGATGAATATGCCATGCTCAAAAAGGGTGTTCACCATATCCTGGAGGAGATCAAAGGAAATAGAGAATTGAATTGGCCTGGAAAGTTAAAGACACCCCCCAATAAGAGGGATAAATCCAAATATTATGATTTCCATAAGGATCATGGACACAACAACAGTAGCTGCATTGCGCTAAAGAATGAGATTAAAAATCTTATTCGATGTGGAAAGTTAAGAAAGTTTATTGATCAGAGCGGAAATCAAAATGATCAGAAGAGGTTTGAATCTCTAACCCTTACAAGGTATGACAATAAAAGAGCGAAAAATGATGATATTGAAGAAGACCCATACTTGTCGAAGAAACCTGATGATCCAACGGTGGAAGTTGGCATGATATCTTTTGGGTGTCATTTCATTGCAGGTGGTGATAATGGAGGAGGAGATGACATAGCAGAAAGAAAAGCTTATTTGAATTAAGTTAAGCCTGCCCAACTGTCAAATAGATTGATATGACTAAATCTAGTAATAGTCGATCGAGGAAAGTCAACTGGGATAGACTAGTGATTGGATTCTCCATAAATAATTTGTTTGGGATCCTTTACCCTCATGAAGATCCGGTTAGTTATCACATGCAAAGTGCATCATGGCAAAGTTACAAGGATCTTGGTTGATAATGGGAGTTTAGCTGATGTAATGTTCTATAACTATTTTGGCAGCCTAAGGATGAAGATTGGCAATCTAGAACCATACCATATGCCTCTTATTGGGTTTATAGGAGAAAATGTATACCCATTAGGAACCATCAATATGGAAGTCTTGGTCGGCACCTGCCTGATGAGTAAGAGAGAAAGAATTTGCTTATTTATTCTAGATAAAAAGGTTCCATCAGCTTACAATATCATCATGGGAAGAATGGGAATCAAGCAGTTAGAGGTTGTGCCTTCTATAGTGCACGCATACACGAAATTTCTAACAAATTATGGAGTCGGCATAGTAAATGGCAATCAAAAAGATTACAGGGAGTTTTATTATACATCGATCGACCAATAAGAGATGTAGTTGAAGAGCACAACCACTTTCCACATTGACACTCTGGATCCTCGCTAAGAAGAGAGGCTGGTAAAGGGGCAAGTTATGGAATAAACATAAGCTATTATTTTGGATGGCGAGAATCCATAAAGAACTACCCAGATCGGTTCCAGGTTATCACCTTCTCGCAAATAGTAACTAATTGTGTTTATTAGAGAAAAAAAGAATGTTTTCTCTTGGATCCATAAAGATATGGTGGGAATTGATCCGGATTTCATATGCCATGAGCTTAATATTTATCCAGTCTCCAAGCAAATCAAGCAAAAGGGAAAGAGTTTTCAGTCTAGAGAAGAATACAACAATACCGGAGGAAGGAGAGAAACTACAGCGAGCTCAGTTCATTGAAGATGTCAAGTACCTTAATTGGTTGGCTAATGTGGTGATGGTAAAAAAGAAAAATAGTAAATGGCATACGTGTGTAGACTTTACAGATCTAAATAAGACATGTCAAAAAGATCATTTTCCTTTATCAAGGATTGTTCAGTTGGTCAATGCTACAGCAGGTCATGAGTTACTGAGTTTTATGGATGCTTATTCTTGTTATAACTAGATTAAGATGAAGCCTGAAGATAATGAAAGTACTTCCTTCATTACTGTCCGAGGAACTTTCTTTTACAATGGCATGGTCTTTGGGTTAAAGAACGCTGGAGATACCTATCATAGATTGGTGAATAAGGTTTTTGAGGTTCAGATCGAAAAAAACATGGATGTTTACATAGATGACATGCTTACCAAGAGCAAGCATGCTTCCAATCATATTGCAGACTTTGCTCAAACCATTGATCAATTAAAAAAGCACCATATGAAGATTAACCCAACCAAATGAATCTTCGAAGTATGTGAAGGGATATGCCTAGGGTACATTATTAATGATAAGGGAATAGAATCGAACCCTGATGAAATTAGAGCTTTACTAGAAATGAAGTCCTCGACTAATAAGAAAGAGGTTCAAAAGTTGACAAGAGGAGAAGCTGCATTGAATCGCTTGGTTTCCCGAGCAACTGATAAGTGTCTTCCATTATTCAAGGTGCTTAGAAAGACCTTTGAGTTGAATAATGAATGTGATAAGGCCTTCATGGATTTGAATAAAAACTTGGGTTGTCCTCCACTCCTTTTGCCGATCAGTTATGGGAGAAAAACTTTATTTATACTTGGTTATTTCTGAGTAGCCTGTTAGTGCAGCTTTGGTCTGACTAGATAGTGGAGTTCAAAGGCCAGTATATTACACTAGAAAGGCATTCCGAGGAGCATAAGTCAGGTATCCATGCTTGGAGAAGTTATTTTTAGGTCTTATTGAAGCCTTTAGGAGGATGAGACCATACTTTCAAGCCCATACCATTATGTCTATACAGATTTGCCTTTGCGATAAGCACTTCATAAACTAGAAAAGTCTGGAAGGTTAATGTTTTGGGAAGTTGAACTGGGGGAGTATGAAATTATTTATAAACCCAGGGTGGCAAAGGCCAAGCAATAGCAGACTTTATTGTCGAATTCACATATGCAGAGGAACAACATAATCCACATTTGCCTACCAAGAAGACTTCTACGAAAGAAACTTTAGCTCCAAAGCAAACAAAGATTATGTCCGATCAACCTACTATCTCGGCTGCTCAAGAATGATTGAAATAAATCAAAAAGTTATTCAAGCCTGGAGTACTGGTAGAAGAAGAGTTATCTTATGAAATTCCAATTTGGTAGTTATTTATAGATGGATCCTCATGTCCTAGTGAAAGTGGATCAGGTCTCATCATCAAGATTCTAGATAACTTGGATGTGGAATATTCTTTGAGATTAAAATTCAAGGCTTCCAACAAGGAGGCTGAATATGAAGCTTTGATCACTGGACTGGAGTTGGCTTCATCACTAGCTGCCGATAAGGTAATTGTATATAGTGATTCCCAATTAATTATAAATCAAATGCAACAAATTTATGGTATGGTAGGGGGAAACTATGATGAGATATTATAAAAAAGCCATGGAAGCCATTTTATTGATCAATTCAGTCAAAATAGTGAGGATTCCCAAAATTGAGAATGCCCGAGCAGATGCTCTTGCTCGTCTTTCTTCAGCAACACCAACAAAACTTAAGAGAACAATTCCAGTGGAGATTCTTGCCTATAGAAGCATTGGTGGGATGGTAATCAACATTATATATGTGGAATTAGGCCCCTCGTGGATTGATCCAATTAGAGAGTACATCGAAAGAGGAATACTACCATCCGACCATAAGGAAGATAAGAAGATGAGGTAAAAAGCAGCCAGCTATATGTTAGAAAAAGGTGTCCTGTACAAGCGAGGATACATAGTTTCCTTATTTCATTGTGTTCATCCAAATGAAGTGAAGTATTTGATCAAAGAGTTGAATGAAGGCTCATGTGGGGCATGCACAGCTGGGTGGTCTCTAAGACAAAGGATAGTAATGCAGGGTTACTATTGGCCGACGATGAAAGAAAATTGTATTTCTTTCACCAAAAAGTGTGATAAATGCCAGAAGTTTTCTATCAGTAACAAAGGAACATGAGTAAGCCTAACACCCATCAATTGTCCATGGCATTTCGCTATATGGGGAATTGACTTGGTCAAACCATTTTCGACCACCAAAGGAAGATTCAAGTACTTGGTTGTAGTTGTTGACTATTTTCATAAATGGGTGGAAGTTGAGACCCTAGTTGATATGCCTTATCAAATAGTGTTCCAGTTCATATGAAAATAGATCATTTGTAGATATGTCACATACCCAATGCTTTCATTACCAACCACGAAACTCAATTTGATAATGAATAATTTGAAGAGTATAGTATTCGACCAGGCATCCAGAAACTTCACTCTGCACATGGGCATCCACAATTCAATGGCCATACATAAATCAGCAAAATAACCTTGTTGTATGGGTTAAAGAAAAGGTTCCATGAGGCTGAAGGCAATTGGATTACTGAACTCCAAAGTGTTCTATGTGCAAATATAACTACTCCCAGAACGGTAACAAGAGAAACTCCATACATGCTAGCTTTTGGCACTAAAGCGGTTATACCAATTGAAATAGGTTTGCCGACTCATAGGGTAAGGTGAATATATCTGGATATGATAGAAGAAGTCCGAGAAGATGCTGCTATTAGGGTGGCTACCTATTAACAACGGACATCAAGGTTTTATAATCGATGGGTCAAGCCGACCAACCTAAAGCAAGGAGATCTGGTAATTAAGAAAGTAATCCAGAAGAACAATAATTTAGTGCCTAATTGTAATGGTCAATATCATATCTCGGTAGTTATCCAACCAGGAACTTATCGATTAGAGACATTATAAGTAGAATAATTCAAGAATTCTTGGAACGCAGACCATCTATGCAAGTATTCTAAGTAATTCAATTTTGAAAATAATGTAATTGCTTATTCAAGTTAATGAAATTTCAGATTTTCTCCGTTATACAGCCTTTTTTGTCTTTTGTTTTTCGAAGTATGGTGGCTACATACCTAATTAATGAGCAATTTTAATTCAAGCTTTTCCAACTTTAAAAAAGTAAAAGTTTTTAAAAAGTTCCTCGCCGAGAAGGGCATGGTTTAAAATTTTTCAAGATTTTCCAACTTCAAAAATTTTTTCAAAAACTTCCTTGCTGAGAAGGGCATGGTTCTAACTTTTCTAACTTCAGAAAAGTTTTCTAAAAGTTCATCACCGAAAGGTGCATGGTTTAAGCTCTTCTGAACTTTTCCAACTTCAGAAAAGTTAAACGTCATGTATGATTTTTTCTGCAGGTCAAGAACAAGAAGTCAGTAAAATTTCTTAATTATAAGTTTTACCCAACCAGGTTAAAATATTGGAAGAGTTATACATTCCTAATACACTCGGTCGCCACTGATAACTAATACTACAACTTAGTACAGTAAATCTATTTATAGTTTTATCTAAGTGCATTAGTCGAATCTAAGGCCATATGCATGATTCAAACATTAATCATATATTAAATATTTGAAAAGTTTATTTATTCTATAATCCGATTAACTAATCTTTATACAGAAGAATTAATAACAAAGAGAATTAAAAAAAATGACTTCATTTCATTTATCAAAATGCATTACAATATCAATAATTGATCAAAATATATGACAAGGAAAATAAATTTATTCTACTAGACACTTTCCTTATGTCTTATCCATTCTAGAAGGAGTATCATCAAGAGTATATGGAGAGTTGATTGTGCTTAAATCCCTTAATATCTGCCAATTTTTGTTGCTCGGCCTATCAAGAAAATGAGGAAGGCAGACTATTTCATGCTCACCATGAAGACCATAATCCCCTAAATATTTAGTTATCAATCATTGGGGAATGGAATTTGTATGAATCCATGTTGTGTCTAATTTGAATGAAGGCATATAACAATCTAAGAAACTTGGATCATTCCGATGCTACAAGTTACTGTTCTGATCACACTTCAGTACAATAAGCAAATTGGTCCATCCTCACTTATATCCCTCACGATTACTTTGAGAAAGATGATCATCCATATGGCTAAGACCTCATTGTAACCTTCCATCAAAACTACCTAAGCTATTTATGGAATTGGAAGATTAACCTCTCCACTTGATTTTGAAGTTTCTTAAGAACACTATCTGTTGCTTTCAACTGAGTAGCTTGATCATCAATGAAATTATCTTTGTCTTTCAACTGGGAAGCTTGGTCAGTACGAGTATTCTTAGTTCTTTCTTCTTTAAAAGTTTGGCGAACAACAATCCTTTGCCTAGAAGTTTGCCCATGTTTAGTTATTGTTTACTACAATGCTTCCTGTTCTTCCAACCGTCTGGCATTTTTATTTTCCCAGAAGAAAGCACCTTTATCGGGACCAGTAGTAGATGATATCTTCAAGATGTCTGGTTCATCCCTCATGGTGTTATTTTCTTTCTCCATCATAGCAGCAATTTCTTGGAACTCTCCAAATCCTAATTTGATGTCCTTTAATTTCTGGTCAAAACCACATCCTTCACTTAGTGCCTTATACTTGGCTTCATAATCATCATGGAGTAGTGCTTTAGTTTGTTTGTGATCTTTTATCAGTTGTTCAATCATTTCATAATATGCAGCATTATTAACAACAACCCTATCCAGTAAGTAATGGAGATGGATATATGATTCTTTGACTTGGTTAGATATATATATGCCTAGCAACCTAGTTAAGTCTTCTTCAAACATGAGAACATCACTAGCCTATAGAAGGTTTCTACTTCGTCTTAGCAGGTCGGATTTAATGGAAATTATTTCTTTTTTCCTAGCATCAAATTAGAAAATAACAAATATATGAGTTTGTGGGACAAATCCAGAAGATCAGACAACATAAGAAATGAACAACATAGTTCAATAAGAAATCAAAGACATTCTAAGGTATGAAAAATAGTTGATAGTAATTAAAGAAAACAAAAAGTTATTCTTTCATTAATTAATAGTTGAAGTAAAAAAATGTTATATCAGCAAGAAAAAAAACTAGATAGACCTTCTCCTTGTTCTTGGCCTAGTCCTGGCCATCAGCGGGTAAGTCGACACTCATACTGGGCACCATTGAAGACTCAATAGGCACAACAGAGGATTATCCTAACCCCTCCTTATCATCAAATTCCTATTTCAAGTTAGGAGGAGTGACAGGGTTATGTCTTGAGAAGAGTTCAGAGATTTGTTCTGTGATGACCAACTTCAAAGCTCCAGTCAAGACTTCCTTAAATAAACATTTCTTGGCATACTTAACCTGAGCAGAGGTAAAATAAATAGCCTTCTCCTATCCTTTATCAAAGCCATCTTTTACTTTGACCTTCAACTCAACCATTTTTCCCTCAGTAGTTTGTGCCGTAGTTGTGGCATCAGACAATTTATCCTTGATAGCCTTGGCCCACCCTTCACCATCATTTAGTTTTTTCTCGATCGCTTCAGCTCTCTCCTAAGTAGCCTTTATTTTTCCATCTCATTTATTGTCCCTATCATTAGCCTACTTTAAATCCTCTTCCCAGGATTTTGGCTTTGTCTCCAAAGTTTATCAGGAAGCTTTCAAAGATTTCCTCATACCTTTAAAGGCCTCTTCAACTTATCCTGGAAAAGAACGCAGTTGATCATCCTTCTCCATCATCTTGTTAAAGTCAATAAGAACGACAAAGAAATTAAAAGAAAAAACATCAGAAATAATTCACCATCATGAAGAAAATAACATAAAAGTGAGAAAAATTACTAGTGCCAAGGTATGGCAAGTCCTTTCAGTCAGCCTAGACCTGGGCATGGGGGCCGATGCAGCTCTGTCAACAGGAAGCATTCCAAACTTAATTAACTCCTGCCAAGTCTAGGGTTAATAGCTACTGAGGCTGACCCAATGTCAAGGTTAGCCTGAATTTTTCTCATCAACTCCTGTTGGTCGGCAGACTTCTTAGAAACTAGTGGATGTTGCTCGGCTGATGTCTTTTAGATCTATTTTAAGGGATCGAGAAAACCTTTCCTTATCCACTTTAGCTCGAGTCTCATCAGCACCAATAGTCCTCTTTTCACTGGCCTTGGACTTTTTTTAATAGCATCAGCAACTTTGGGGGTTGGAGATTGGAGATTGGGGACCACACATCAAGTTGGGCTTCTTACTCTTAGTCATATTTACATAAGGAGAAAGAGTAATCTTAAAAACTTTTAAGGATTGAAACGAGGAAGAAGTTCCTCCTGAGATATATCCATCCCCTACAGATTCAGTTGCTGAGGAAGTTGGCACAGGATGGTCCTCAAGATTGACAGCAAGAGGGGGAAGAGCAAGTGTAGGTTGAGAAACAAAAGAAGTTGTGGAACTCTTATATTCTAACAGAAAAGATGCAGCCCTGGGATGTTCGTTCCCAACCTTATGGTTCAATCCCCACAAGAACTTGATATAGTTGATATTAATTTCCCCTTCCTGGTAACTTCTTCTTCCTTTCCTCTGCATCCGAAAAAAATAGTAAAGTTAGTCAATAGACATCAGAGGACATCAGGGGCCAGAATGAGCCACTCTAGTAGGGAGGGGGTATATTTCCAATTCTTGATAACAACACCATAATCCCAATAATCCCCGTTAGAATCTGGTAGATTTACTACTAGAGACCTATTGGCATGCCTAGTCTTAAGGCAATAAGTACTCTTTCCAACAGTGACCCACTTGTAATAAAACATCAACTCCAAAACCCGAATATGGGTTCCATAGAGTTCATTTAACCTAAGAATCCCATTCACAACCCTCCAAGTGTTAAGTTCTACTCTGGCAGGAACTACATCAAAATATTGGCAAAATTGTAGAAAAGTGGGGTTTGGTGGAAAGGTGATGCCACACTCAGCTATAAACAAAGTGGGGATACAATGACCCTAAGGAAGGGAATAAACATCTTTAGGACCCCTGGTATCTCTAAATCTACCTAACCCGAAATTTTTCTGTTTTCTCTAAACTCATCTAACGAGTTCTCATCTTCAATGTGAACCATGGTGGAAAAAGAGAAAAAAAATGATAAAACCAAGGAAAGGAAAAATAAGTCTTACAGGGAATTAAAGACCACGAAAAAACTGAAGAAGAAAAGGGCAGCAAACTATCGCACGGGAAAAAGCTTGAAGGCAAAGAGAATACTAAAATTCAGAAGGTTTGAGGTAGAAAGAAAGGATGGAAACTTAATACCTATCTGTAGGTTGCATCGAGAAAAGGGAATAAAATGATTAACTGAATGAACCGTATAGTTACCATTGACTGCACACTTTTTCAAGCGCCAAAAGATGACTGTGCCCTTTGGCGACTTAAAAAAGTTCGAATTATTTATAAAAATACCATCATCAAATAGTGCTAGTAGAACTTTTTACATGTATGGGAGGTCAGCCACCGACCAAACACCCAAACAGTACGCCGAGTAACTCTTTGGGCTAAATACTCCTTACTTTTACATAAGCATCCAACATGGAGCATTGGGGGATTTTGTTGTATGTAAAAATTACACTCCCTCGTGGACCAATAATGAATGTACACTTATCCTCCAACATGGTCGACCAACCACCTTAACCTACTTTAGTCCACTTAGTCGACTAGAATGCTGACGAACTCTAAATGGCCAACCACCAGGAATACCAATAGTTACTCATATGGGATGACATCTAGCCCTGAATTCCAAGAGTTTCCTTTATTGTACACAGATGTAAAGGCCTGACACTATAAAGGCTCTCCATCTCTAGGGTTTTGTAACCACTATAAATACGAACTACTCCCTCAGCTCAAGGGACAACTCAAATCATTCATATGCACACCATCCTGAGCTATTGTAAACACTATTGAATAAAAACAACAGTGGACGTAGGAAATTTTACAACTGAACCACTTTAAAATCTTGTCTCTTGTGTGTGTGTTCGGGTTACTTATATTATTTTTATATGTGATTATACATTTAGAGTTAGCCATTTTTAGACATCAATAGATTGGTTACTTATCTTATTTTTATCTGTGATTATAAATTTGGAGTTAGTCCATTTTTAGACATAAAAAATTACTATGATATTTCTTATTTACAAAAGTATGATAATAATTCACAATCTATAAAACCCTAATAATAAATAACATTGTACTATTCTTGTTATATATGTGCATATCTTATATTGTTTAGTTAACTATTATTATTATTAATGATGATTAAGCGTATCAATATTTTAATATGAATTTGTAACTTAAGTGAGTTTGGTAGTTGTCAAAGTGACCCCAATAAGAAAGTAGTTATGAATATCATATGATATAATGTACATAATACATAAAAAAAATTGTATTAAGATAATGACATGTTAAGATGCATTTTTTTATTTTTTTAAAAATCATCGATAAATAATTAGCCCAAAGGTATTATTTTGAAATGATTCTAGAAATTTAAATAGGGTTATTAGAATTTCAATTTTACTTATGTGGGGATTGGATACCCAAAGGTAGCATACTTAAAGAATTAAAATTTCATGATTCCTTAACGCTATCACTAATACAATATAAATTGAGTGAACGCTTTATATGTTATGATTTATGTCCAAAGGAAAAGACCATAATGGTATTATTTGTTCATGACTTATTATTTATACGTGTTCATACTCAAATAATTAACGTAAATTTATTTATTTATTTATACTTTTATTGCAGACTCCATCCCTATTTCACTGCAGTCGCATGCTTAATCTATTTCAGTATTCAATGGAATCAGTTTTTTTATTGGTGTGAACAAGTCCAATTTCACCTAGGTGTATGGGATTTGGACATGGTACTCCAAAATAAAAATCCAACTGCTATTAGTCAGATTAGCACCGTGGATGAAAAAAGTCTCCACAAAGCCTGGGAGAAATCGAACAGACTTAGTATGATGTTTATGCGAATGACAATTTCACACTATATTAAGACTTAACTTTCCAAAACTGATAGTGCAAAAGAATTTCTGAAAATTATGGAAGATCATTTTCTTAGTGCTGGCAAGTTCCTCGTCCAAACATTAATGGCTAAACTAACCATAATGACATATGATGGGGCTCGAGGTATGCATGACCATATCCTCGAAATGACAAACCTAGCCGTCAAACTTAAGATGTTGGGAATGAATGTGGTTGAGCCATTTATTGTTTAGTTTATTTTGAATTCCTTACCTCCTCAATACGGGCCATTTCAAATTCACTTCAATACCATTAAAGACAAGTGGAATATGAATGAACTGACAAGTATGGTTCTTCAAGAGGAGACAAGACTTAAACAACATGGAAATCACTCTATCAATCTATTAACTCAAAGAGACAAAAAGAATCGTAGAAAAGGAATGAAAATAAAGGCATCAAGCATTAATGAGTCTAATAAAGCTTCTAAGATAGGAACATGACAATGAAAGAAAGTGATACTTTTGTAAGAAGGCTGGGTATTTTCAAAATGATTGTCACAAACATAAGGTATGGTTTGAAAAGAAAGGTAATCTTTTAATTTATGTATGTTTTTAATCAAACCTTACTGAAGTTCCTCGTAATACCTTGTTAATTGATTCTGGTTCTATTGTTCATATTTCAAACACAATGCAGGGATTCCTTAGGACCCAAACCATTACAAATCCAAATGAACATTTTATCTATATGGGGAATCGGGTCAAAGCTCCAGTTGAAGCTATTGGAACTTTTCATTTATTTTTTAACACGAGATATTATTTAGATTTGCATAAAACTCTATATATACCTACTGCTTCTTGATACTTGATTTCTTTATCCATGATTGATAATGATAGTTACTCTTTTAAATTTAGAAATAGTTTTTTTCATTTATTTCAAAATGTATGCTTTATAGGTTCTGGTGTTTCATGTGATGGGTTATACAAATTAAAACTTGATAATAATTTTGCTGAAACCCTTTTGACCCTGCATTCTAATGTTGGAACAAAATGTACTAAAATTAAAGAAAATTCATCCTTTTATGGAATAAAAGGCTGGGGCAAATCTCTAGAGAAAGATTAAAGAGACTAGTAAAAGATAGGATACCTAACGTGGATTTTACTAATCTCGGAGTGTGTTTAGATTGTATTAAAGGAGAATAAAATAAACACACTAAAAATGGTGTTATAAGAAGTAGTGAGAGTATTGAAATTATCCACACTGATATTTGTGGTCCATTAACCACTACGTCTTTCAGTGGAGAAAAGTATTTTATCACCTTTATTGATGACTTTTCACGTTATGGATATGCCTATTTATTAAGTAAAAATCTCAGGCAGTGAACGTCCTTGAGGTGTACATTACTGAGGTTAAAAGACAATTAGACAGAATAGTGGAAGTTGTAAGGTCTGATAGAGGTGGAGAATATTATGGTAAATATAATCAGTTCGTTCAATACCCTGGATCATTTGTTAAATTCCTTGAAAAACATGGCATTGGTACTTAAATATATGATGCCAGGTACACCACAACAAAATGGCATTGCGTAATGATGTAATCGTACATTAATGGACATGATTAGAAGTTTGTTAAGTAAATCCTCTTACTCGAATACTTATGGAATGGAGCCCTAAAATACGTCGTGTATTTATTAAACCATGTACCTAGTAAGGAAGTTCCAAAAACTCCTTTTGAGTTATGGAGTGGAAGGAAACCTACTTTAAGACATCTTCATATATCGAGATGTCCAACAGAGGCTAGGATTTACAATTCGTATGAAAAGAAATTGGATTTTGGAATGATAAATGGTTACTTTATTGGTTACCCAGAAAAATCCAAAGGGTATAGGTTTTATAATCCAAACCATGGTATGAGAATCATAGAAATCGATAATGCTAGATTCATTAAGAATGGCAAGATTAGTGGGAGTGATGAACCACGTAAGGTGGATCTTCAAGAAGTTAGGGTAAATATACCTTTAGCCCAAGCTTCTAAACAAGTTGTTATTCCCATTGTTATTAACCAACGTAATAATGATAAAGAACAACATAATGAGCAAAAACTTTATAATGATATTGTATCCAATGAACCAATGAACAATTAAGAAGATCTATTAGAGAAAGAAGATCTTTTATTCCAGATGATTATGTGGTTTGTTTACAAGAATCCTATTTTGACATAGGGATGAGTAAAGATAAGGTTTCAATTTCACAAGCCATAGATTATAAAGATTTTACTAAATGGTTTGATGCCATGATAGAAGAATTGAAATCAATGGACTAAAATGGAGTTTGGGATATCATTGAATTGCCTAAAGGATGTAAGAAAGTTTCTTGTAAATGGGTCTTTAAAATCAAACATGATACTAAAGTAAATATTGAACAATATAAAGCCAGACTTGTGGATAAAGGTTTCAATAAAAAGGAAGGTGTTGATTATAAAGAGACATTCTCACCTGTATCCAAGAAGGACTCATTTAGAGTCATAAATTAATGGATCATTATGATTTAGAGTTGCATCAAATGGATGTAAAAATTTCTTTTCTAAATTAGAATTTAGAAGAAGTAGTCTATATGGAGCAACTTGAAGGCTTATCATTAAAGGGAAATGAACACATGGTTTGTAAACTTAAGAAATCAGTATATGGACTTAAACAAGTTTCCCGTCAATAGTATATTAAGTTAAATGACACCATTATCTCTTTTGGATTCAAAAGAAATTTTCATAGATCGGTGTATATATCTAAAAGTGAGTGGGATAAAGTTTATTTTTCTAATCCTATACGTCGATGATATTTTACTTGCTAACAGTGATCTTGGTTTATTGCATGAACCCAAGAACTTTCTCTCTGATAACTTTGAAATGAAAAATATAGGTGAGACAGCTTATGTGAATGGAATCAAAGTTTTTCGAGATCGAAAGTATGGATTGTTAGGCTTGTCCTAAAAAGCGTAAATGAAAAAAATATTTAGCTAGTGATGCCCCTATTTAGAAAGGTGATAAGTATATTCTTATCCAATGTCCTAAAAATGATTAGGAATGTAAGAAAATGGAAGGAATTTCGCATGCTTAGGTCGTCAAAAGTCTTATGTATGCACAGACTTGTACCAAATCAGATATCAACTTTGCAGTTGGAGATTTGTGTAGAAACTAAAATAATCTAGGAATCGAACATTAGAAAGATGTAAAGAAAGTTATATGATACTTACAGGGAACAAAGGATTATATGCTTACCTATAAAAGGTCAGATCACCTAGAGGTGATTGGATATTCTGAATCAGACTTTATCGAATGTCCCGATGGTAGAAAATTAACTTTTGGTTTTGTTTTCCTACTGGGGGAGCTATCTCGTGAAAAAGTGCAAAGAAATCTATTAGTGAATCATCTACTATGGAGGCTAAATTTATGGCATGATTTGAGGACACCGTTCAATAATTATGGTTGCGAAATTTTATTTTTGGACTTGGAGTTGTCGACTCTATTGCCAAGCCGTTGAATATTCATTGTGATAATGTCGCAGTTGTTTTCTTTTCTAATAACAAAAAGTATTCTAATGGTGCTAAACATATGGAATTGAAATATCTTATTGTCAAAGAAGAAATATAGAAACAATTGATAATAAAATCACATAAATGATGATTGCTGATTCATTAACAAAGGGATTGCCACCCAAGACATTTAAAGTACATGTTAATAATATGGGTCTTGAAATTATAAATAATATTTGAATCTTTAGACATATGTATTTGTAAATTACTTTATTAGATATATTGAGATCTCTGAAATAGTTTTTTCTGTTAAACTTCCTATTTTCCAATTTGTATACACATTATGAATGGAGGAATAATAATAGGAATAGTCTTGACAAAATACATTATTATTGGACCTTATATGGCAATACATTATTTTCCAGTTGCCTAATTACTAAATTATATTAAATATGTTACTAATGTCGTGGTGCATGGAAGGAACTATGTCGCTTTAGCAATATAGAACCACCATGACTCGTATTAGTAGGTTACTCAATATAATGGATGCAATATAACCAAATTAAGTGGAAATTGAACTAATTCGTTGTGATATATTATTATGATCACATAAAGTATTGTATCCCATAATCTGTTATTTAATCATATGGGACAAGTGGGATAATGCTAGACGTAACCTTTTGGTTTTGTGTCCCAAATGATTTAATGTGTGGACATATAAAATGACATGTATTTTTGGTTAAAGAGGTAAAAAGGTGTGTCTCTTTGATAAAGAAGAGACAAAATGTTTGGATCAAAGATTGTGTCCTCTCTCTACTTATAAAAAGCTCAAGCCATTCCCATCAAAGGTGTGTAAAAAAGTCATAATTTCTACAAAGAATATATAACACATTAAAGTGCAAGGTAATTATCAAAAGGGTCATGAGAGAGAAACACCAATTCTCATGTGTAAAAAAATTAGGACACATTTACAAAGACTACAGTGGATCAAGGTACGTTTCCGCTTATTATCTATTATAGTTTTATGTGAGAAAAATAATGATTCAAGATTGGATGTTTAGTGTTTGACTTACCCACTAAAATTTACATGGTAATTCTATTTTAAAACCACTACTTCTATTTCAAATTATGGAATTTTCAAATCAACCCATATAGCTTCAAATCATGATTTTATTATAAAACACCCAATAAACTATATTAAACATCTAATGAAAATTATTTATAAAGTTATGATTTTGACACCTCATCAACAATTTTCAATATTTAGCCATTTATTCATAACAACCCCTGTATTGTATGCATGTGATCACTTCGTTATTACACAATGCATCTCATTTATCCCCAAACTTGTATTATTTAGACTAATAACGTTTAAAAAATTTCAAACTTTTATTATTTAACCCTTATTTCCAAAAAACTTGCATGAAGCATTTATATGTAATGATTTTCCTAATTTTCCTTTAAAATGTGAATTCGAGTTGTTATTGTTTCAAGATTTATGTCATCGCACTTACGAACTTAAGTTTATATATTATTAAATCATGCATAATTATGATATAATAACCAATGGGACTCAGACTTTTCAAAACTACTTCTAATCAAAGAATAAAATAAAGATAGTTGCACAGTTGTATTATTTTCATGTTTGGCACTATTGATTGCGAGTTAGGGTCGCACTCTTTCTTGCTCGTTTTCCTATTGAAAAATGAAGATAGATTCAAATTCACATGGCAGGTCTTTCTCGCTTTCTCTACTTTGAAAAAAACAAACCCGACTTCTTGTGATGAGAATGTGGAGCCTAGTTGTATACACGCACGTGTGCGCACACGCACACGCACATACACATACATATATAATTCTAGAAAATTTATTCGAAATAGTTTTGATGTAATAACCTTAACCTTAAATTCAATTTAGAATTATTATAGTTGCAAGTTGATGTAAATGGTGGCCCTAATTCTCAAAATTCTTCCCCAAGAAGGTTTGCCAATGTTATGCATACAACAATGAATAACTTATTCTTGTCCAACCTTGGTCCAAGGAAACCTCTATAAATAAAACCATAAAAATAATGTTAGAAACCTTTAAAATACATTACTTATGGTCAAGATAGTTACACCATCCTCTGATGAACCACAAAGAACACTTTAGGTGATGGTATCCAAGAACTCTTTCTTGATGATGATTCAAAACCCACCACAACTCTTCCAAAACTCCAAAGGGTTATTTTTGTCCCACAAATTACATATAATTCTCAGTGTATCACTCTCACATTTCATATATAATTAAGAATAGGACTCCTCTATCTCCCAAGCTCTTTATATCTCTTTAAATCTCACAAAATAAAGAAAAATATGTTAAATCCAATTATACTCGCTAGGAGGCCATAAAAGGTCCACGTGAAAATGGTCACATTGGTCTAATTTGTGATAACCTAAAAATACAATCTCGTAAAAATGAAATGAAATTTCATTTTTAACCACATTACTTCTCATTTGAATGACCCAAAATTTGTTTGTAACAACTGTGTGAGTCACATGTCACATGACATGGGTGATAGACTGGACCATAGGGGATTGTTTTTTATTAACCATTGAATATGAAATTTGGAAATTTACACTCAAGAGAAATGTCATTTCTTCTAAAAATTATTTATTAACTTATAACTAAATTCAACTCAAACTTTCCTCCCAATGTAATACAATGAAGCCTTTATAACCCTCAAGACTGACTGCAACCACTTGATAAATATAACTAGGTCCATTTATCCATAACATTCATCCTAAAAGTCAATTGATTCCATTAATATTTGATTATTTTTTTATAATTATATTCCAAAATTCCCAATTCACTTTTAAGTCTAAAATACAATCCTATAATGCACTAAGTCCACTAATTATTAAATAGTAAACCATAATTCTCTAATTACAATATTTATAAATTTATGATTTTGGTTCATATCACTACATTCTTACCCACTTACAAAATTAAACGATACATATGCTTACATTATCTCGGTCAAGGGGTAATCATTAAAATTCCTAGTGATTTAGTATTTTCCTTCTTACATCGTACTATAATTATCTTTATGACCCCATTTATGACCTCATCTAATTGAAATTTGTTTACCCTAATGTAATTTTGATCAGATAACATTTCGATAATTATCAGGTCCCACATATTGCGCCACATGTAGTCCTAATTTCCTCACATTTCCAAGTGGGAAATCAAAAGAAATTTAAATTTAAGGGAATCTAATCTTCTTGAGTTGATATATGACATGACTTCACTGTTTTGTCTCTAATCTTCTTGAGATGAAAATATGAACTCAAAACAAAATGAGACCTATATCCAGGACTATAGCCATCATACAATCAATAAATTTAAGGGAATCATTCAAAGATGAAGCATATAATAATTGTTCTCAATCAATACAAATCAAGACCATCCTATACCATTCATGACCTGACCAGAATCAAACATTCATAATGAACCAAAGAAAAACAAAGACAATTCTTGATCATCATCATCCAAGCAAATGAGATCATTCCCAAATATTCATAATCTAAGGAATTAGTGAAGATCCATATATTTACAGTCACCAGAAGTTCAACCAAAAATCAAGACACTTGGACTATGACAAAGATTAACTCATACAATTAAATTAAGCACCAAGAAAAGTTAATTCCATCATTTCGCATAAGATAAGATTTTGATCAACATATTCAAACCAGAAGTGGCATTTTATATTCCTTACAATTGATCAAACTCCATAAGATCTTCCCAGAGCTTTGAAGAACTTTGGGAATGATTGTAATATTGTAAATGAACTTGTATAATCTTATAATTACTCAATCCAACCCCCTTAAACCTTCCCCAAAGCCAGAACCTTATGAGTTATATCAACATTATGAGGAGTTTTAGTCAACTTAGAGTTGACTCAACCTTGTAGATTCGTCTCAACTATATGGAGTCGATTCAACTCTGAGATAGAGTCGACTTAAATTATTGATTTAAGACTGACTTCACATGAATGAAAATAATATTTAGAGTTAGGACTTTGAGTCGACTCAATGTAATTTAAGTCAACTCAAGGTGTCTTAATAGTAAAATTTCCAACGACTAGTTCTGAATTCATCAAGATGCAAAAATTACAATACTAACCTCCAACGACTAGTTTTTAAAAAGTCCTACAAAAGGACCCTTTGGGGTTCTTCTTCAAACACACAAGATTCCTACAACAATCACTGATCAAAGTTCCATTTAAATCTTATGTTAATTTATTTGATCATTCTAAAGAGAGAAACTATAATAACCCTAGCTTTTGAGAACTTATTTTATATTAATTTACTATGTGAAGTAACTATATAAATTGTTGGAACATGGAGTATATATTAATTGAATAAGATGAAAGTTAATATTTACTGAATTGTTGCATATTTGCTATACGTGTATGTAGATATCATCATATTGCGTTTTATAGTGTCATATGCTTTAAATGACATTTATGGTTTAAATGAAATCGGAACTTGAAATGATTTATAAAATTGTCGGATGCCAATTTAGAAGTTGTAGTTAGTCATTAAATGTGCGAGATAGTCAAAATGAGTGTCATATTGTATTTTTATGTTTCAGGCACTTTTGACTGGTTTTAACATAAATGTGTAGTTGCGAGTCATTTTAATGTGGTATTAACCATTTAGTTGGGAATTTAGACTAAAAGCCACGATTTAGTCTTACACCTAATATATTCTCTTAAGTGTGTATTTGCTAACCTAAAGAGAAAGAGAGAAGAAGAGAACTTCTAGAGAAAAGAGAGAGATTGAAGATTGAGGCTTGGGATTGTTGCTACCATAAAGAAATCTGAGAATTCTACTTCAAGGCAAGTTTTCTACTTGCTAATATATGGTTTATGATAAATAAATTGTATTGATTGTTGTGGATTAGTTATGGTTTAACAATGTTAGGGTTTTGATGGATTTGTAGGTTTTGAATCCTTGAAAGTTGATTTAGATATTTATTGGTGTAAATCATAGTTGTGAGATGAATTTATGATTAGTTGGTTGCCATAAATGAGCTTGGTTTGGGTAGAAATGAGTTAGGGGAAATTTAGAGTCCAAGACTCCATAGCCGAATTGGGCAATTCTGGGCTGGGCGAATCGATTCGCCCCCAGCGAATCGATTCGCCATAGGGATAGCTTACAGGTCTGAGTGGACCGAATCGATTCGGCATGTCCGAATCGATTCAGTAATTGAGATATGATAGTCTTTATGGTTTATAATAACACCCCAAAAGAATGTTTGGATAATAAATTGAGAGTTTATTCATTATTGAGGTTATAATGATGATATAAGCTACGTATGGCTCCGGATAAAATTTAATGTATCCATTAAGACAAAAATGAAATTGTTAAATGATAATTTACTTAATCATGGAAATGGTAAATGGTAAATGGTAATGTACTTAAACACACCTCTCTAAATTCCATCATAAGGGCAGTGCGCTCGTGAGGTGAAGCCCCCTGGCTAATGAATGCGGGGTGGATATAGTCTTAGGCCATATGAGCACTTATTGTATGTTTTTTGTGATGGTGAGGTAATTCTGGGTGTGGTTATGACTCTCCCGCAGGTATATGGAAGCTTCTCGACGTCTTGCATTGTAGGTGCCCAGGTTGTCTTGGTTGATATTCCTTGGAAGATGATGGTCATTTAGGGGTGCGTACAGTGGGGAAACCCGGACGGGGGGTCTTAGAATCATTATATGTATATGAATATAACTATTCTTATTCAAGTTGAACTTGATTTATGTTAAATTCCACAAAGAGCATATAATAGTGATTATATTCTTGATAAGGAATGGAATGCCACAAAGAACATTTAAATTATGATTTTGTTTCCTGATAAGGAACGGAACTATGAAATGAATCAGTGTAAATGACGAAAGCCTTTAATTAATGTTAATTATTCATATCCTCTTGCATAACTAAATGGAACTTATGATCAATTAGTTTGTTTTAGTTGATGCATTGAATTATGTAGGTAGATTCTTGTTACTATCCATCATGATTAACTATTCATAACTGTCATACTCTTATTTCATCCGGTGATCATATAAACTCGGGCCCTGACCCGTTCATATTTCTTGTTGTGCATGAATCTTGTATCCGCTTAGGTGCTCCGCCGCAAGGACGCCCGTTTTGACTTTCTTATTCTGGTGTTTTTGAGGAGCCGTGATACTTTGCGAATATTACGGGATATTTTATTATTAGACGCCTTCATTTTTGTACTCTAGTTATGATCGGGTCATTTACTCGGGCGTGTGGCCCTAACTATTGTATTTGCTTATTGTAATGTATTATGTAATTTACATTTAACTGTTGTATTACGTTGTAGTGACTGTTGACCGACAGCATATTCGGTCTCCTTATTGTACACTTGATGCGGATGTAATATAAGTTCTTTTTATATTCCACTTTCTTTTTTTAAATTGGGTTGTTTAAATTCTTTCCTTAACGTATAAAACAAAATTTTTGGCAACCCATTTTTCTGAAATATAGGGTGGTTATCCCTTATACTTATTGTATTATTGTGATGCTGAGAATGATTCCATCTATGATTCCTATTGTTATTGGAGTATAGGGTTGGACACCCCTTATTTTGGTGAGCGGGTTGTCACAGATCGTATCAGAGCATCAGGTTCTAGAGTCTTTAGTATCTATGCGGACTTGTTACGTTCTACCGTAGCGTTCTGTGATATAGAACTTAATGATAAGACTGTTTTGTTGCCTATGTTTGCGACCTTCTGCAACTTAGATTGATCTAAATAGTATTCTAATTCTATTGTTTCTTTATCTCAGATGCCGCCTAAGAGAGGTCGCCCCGCTAGAAGGAATAGAGTTGTAGAAGAGGATATTGGTCCTCCACCGTCGCCACTAGGAACTATCAATGCTGCTGATGTAGCAAATATCGTGGCCCAAGCGGTCAATGCTGCTATGACTATCGTAGTTCAGCAAATGACACAAGCTCAACAGTAACGAGCTCAGGATGTACAAGCCCCTACTGGACCTTCTCCGTGGGAGAGAGTTAGGGAATCCTTTTTAAAGGGTCATCCCCTAGAATTTCAAGGAAGTTCGGACGTCATAGTAGCTAATCAGTGGAAAAAGGATATGCAGCGCCATCTGTGCATGGTGGAGTGTAGTAAAGAGAGGAAATAAATACTTGCTACCTTTAAACTAGTTGGAGTTGCGCTACATTATTCTGAGTCGATGACTATGCCAGAGCAGAGAGATGCTATGACCATCAATGACTTATGGGTTCTGTTTGATCGGAAGTATTTCCCTCCCGCAGTCCAAAGGGAGATGATAAGGAAGCTTTGGAATGTGGTGCAAGGTGAGAGATCAGTTGCGGAATATGAAGAGGAGTTCACTTGGTTGGAAAGTTTTGTACCGGATGAGATGACTCCGTAGGAGAGGAGAATATCCAAATTTATTGGAGGTTTGCACTGGAGGATATGGCAACATTTGCTGGGCAATCCAGCCTTACAGACTTTTGTAGATGTGATGAATGCGGTGTTACTCCATTGTCAGGAACATCGGTTGTATGTTCAAGGCAGTAAGAAGGCTTCAGTTATGGGACAAGCTGGGAAACTCAGAGGCAATGGGGTTGGAGGAGGAGCATTTCCCTCATCCCAATCTTTGGAAAATAAGCAAAAAGAAAGGGATCCCCAGTAAGGGGACTTGCCTAAAAGGCAACGTTTTGGTGGGTTTAATGTGGGTGGCAGTAATGTTAGGCAAGGTCAAGGTGGACCACAACAGCAACAAGCAGGTAGAGGTGGAAACGGGGGTAGAGTCCATCCGGGTAAAGGCTTCGAGCAGATTCTAAACAATCGGGGTCGAAACCAAGAGAATGCGACGAATCAGTGCTTTCAATGTGGAGAGTTCGACCATTTCAAGAGGTCGTGTCCTCACTTGATTGGGGGATAGCTTCCTAGGATTCCACAGCAACCACATGCTCAGTTACCGCCACAAGCACCTAATCTAGTTGTCCCTCCACAACAGGGACAACTACTATATGGGCGTGTTTATCATATTCAGGATGCTATGCTTCCTCCGGCTCCGCCGGTGCCGCTAGCTATTGAGGGCAAGTTTCACATTCAGGGGCACATGGGTCATGTATTGTTTGATACGGGTGTGACCCACTCATTTATTTCCAAGAGTTTTGCTCAGTTTACAGAGCTGATTAAATCTACGGAGAGTACCTTCACTAGTGTTGAGTCCTCTATGGGTGATGGTTCACTTATTTTCTTTGTTTATAAATAAATAGGAATAAACCTTGGTAACTTGTGTTTTGAGGCCGATTTGCTCGTCCTTGACATGGTCGGGTATGATGTAATTCTGGGTATGGATTGGCTAGTGAAGTATCATGCGATAGTTAATTGATATGGGAAAAGTATAGTTTTTTCCATTCCGAGGCAATAAATATTTCTAGTGGTTATGCCTCATTCAGAAGGAGGTTCTAGCACTTACTTGTATTGTATCGCGGAGGAGTTTTCTTGGGATGTAGTTGTTTCCTTAGATTCGATTCCGGTTGTTAGAGATTTCCGTGATGTTTTTCGGAAAATACTGAGTTTGCCTCCGAGTCGGGAGATCGAATTTTTAATTGACTTAGCGCCGGGAACTCGACCGATTGCGAGAGCTCCATATCGTATGGCTCCTATTCAGATGAGGGAGTTAAGGGATCAGATTCAGGACTTACTAGAGCAAGGGTTTATTAGGTGTAGTACGTCGCCATGGGCTGCTCCGGTGTTGTTTGTGAAGAAAAGGGACGGTTCTCTTCAGTTATGTGTTGAATACAGAGAGTTGAATAAAGTCACCATCCGAAACAAATACCCGTTGCCTCAGATAGATGATTTGTTTGATCAACTTAGGGGAGCGTCGTACTTCTCTAAGATAGATTTGAGGATAGGGTATCACCATTGAGGATACGGGAACAAGATGTGTCCAAAACCGCTTTCCTAACGAGATATGGGTCCTATGAATTTTTGGCTATGCCTTTCAGACTAACAAACGCTCCTGCCGTGTTTATGGACCTCATGAATAGGGTATTTCGAGACTTCCTGGACCGATTTATCAGCGTGTTTATTGATGATAATCTAGTGTATTCTCAAACATAATCTGACCATGCTAATCATTTGCGATTGGTCCTGCAGAGGTTGAGGGTTCACCAATTGTATGCCAAATTCGAGAAGTGTGGTTTTTGGTTGCAGGAGGTACAGTTTCTGGGTCAAATTGTGACATCCCAGGGTATTTCGGTGGACCCAAGTAAAGTTGTTGCGGTGAGGGAGTGGGGTCATCCCACGACACGTACCGAGGTTCATAGTTTTCTGGGTTTAGCGAGTTATTACCGCTGGTTTATCAAGGGTTTCTCTAAAATTACTAGCCCTTTGATAAAATTAACCCGGAAAGGGGTGAGGTTTGTTTGGGATAATTCTTATCAGTCATCTTTTGATGAGCTAAAGGATAGGTTGGCTTCTACTCCAATCCTTGCGTTACCAAGGCTAGGATTGGAATATTTGGTTTTCACCGATGCATCTCTACAAGGATTGGGAGGTGTACTTCAACAAGAGTGACGAGTGATTGCTTATACTTCTCGCGAGATAAAGCCCCATGAAAAGATTTATCCAGTGCATGATTTGGAACTTGCCGCAATTATTTTTGCCTCGAAGATTTGGAGGCATTATCTCCTAGGGGAGAAAATTAGTCTTTTCGTTGACCATAAATCGTTGCAATATTTGTTTTCACAAAAAGATTTAAATATGCGACAACGCCGATGGCTATAGTTTGTGAAAGACTATCAATTCGACATCCACTATCACCCGGGCAAGGCGAATGTGGGGGCAAATGCTTTAAGTCAAAAGCCCGAGGGGGAGTTAGCGATGGTATGGAAAGCCAAATGGAAGGGTCTTAGTCAAGAGGATGCGGTTGCTAGGGAATTTATGTCAGTGTTGACCGTTACGCCTACTATTATGGCAAGGGATGTAGAGGCTCAAGGAAGGGATAAAGGTTGTCAGAACCATATACGCCAATTGTTAACCGAGGGAGCAAAATCCTACTCAATAAGTTCCGAGGGTGGATTACGTTTTCACGGGAGACTCATTTTCCCGGACGAAGGGGATTTAAGACGGGTCGTGATGACAGAATCTCATGGGTCTAAATTTTCAGTGCATCCTGGTGGGGACAAGATGTACCAAGACATGTGCCGTCAGTATTGGCGGGCGGGCATGAAGCGGGATATTTCTGAGTTCGTGTCCCAATGTGCTATTTGTCAATTAGTCAAGATAGATCATCAGCGAACAACGGGTTTGTTACAACTCTTGGAAATTCTAGTGTGGAAGTGGGAGGGTATATCGATGGATTTCATCACAGGCTTGCCAACATCGCAAAATGGTCACGATTATATTTGGGTTATCGTTGATCGTTTGACTAAGTCGGCACATTTCCTACCAGTACGGACCGATTATAATACTGCTCGTTATGCCCGACTATTTATTGCGGAGGTTATTAGACTCCACGGGGTGCCAATAAATATAGTCTCCGACAGAGATAAGATATTTGTTTCTCATTTTTGGGGAAGTTTCCAAGAAGCTATGGGAACCGAATTGAAATTGAGTACTTCTTATCACCCTCAAACAGATGGGCAGACAGAAAGAGTCAACCAAATATTAGAGGATACGCTCCGAATGTGTGTGCTTGATTTCAAAGGTGGTTGGGAACAATATCTCCCTTTGATCGATTTTGCCTATAATAATTTGTACCAATTTACTATTGGGATGGCGCCCTATGAAGCACTTTATGGCCTGCCTTGTAGATCGCCCACTTTTTGGTTGGAAGTGGGGGATAATAAGTTTCTTGGACCCAAAATGATCCAGGATACTTCTTCCAAGATTGAACTCATCCGGAATCGCATCCGAATAGCTCAAGATCGCCAAAAGATTTACGCCGATGCGAATAGAAGGCATATAGATTTGGAAATTGGAGATCAAGTGTTGGTGCGAGTATCGCATATGAAAGGTATAAAGCAGTTTGGGAAGAAAGGGAATCTTGCGCCGCGCTATGTGGGACCTTTTCCCGTTATTGCCAAGGTAGGTCCAGTGGCGTATCAACTTGCCTTATCGGAACACTTACAATAACTTCATGATGTGTTTCATGTGTCCTCTTTGAAGAAGTATAAGAGGTGTGAAGGAGCCCTTTGGCATATTACTTTGGAAGATATTGATTTGTAACCCGATATTTTGTATGAAGAACAATCGGTAACAATCTTAGATCACGGAGAGCATAAATTTAGATCGTGAGTGCTTCCCTTGGTGCGAGTTCAATGGGGTCATCACGACGCCAAGGAATCAACGTGGGAGCGAGAGGATTATATGCGGGAAAAATATCCGCATCTCTTTATACAAGGTACGCCTGAATTTTGAGGGCAAAATTCCCTCATAAGGGGGGGAGTATGTAACAACCTTCGCTTTTGAGAACTTGTTTTATATTAATTTACTGTGTGAATTGATTATATAAAACGTTGGAACATGGAGTAGATATTAATTGAATAACCTGAAAGTTAATATTTACTGAATTGTTGTATATTTACTATATGTGTATCTAAATATCATTATGTTGCATTTTATAGTGTCATATGCTTTCAATGACATTTATGGTTTAAATGAAACAGGAACTTGAAATGATTTATAAAATTTCCAGATCCCAATTTAGAAGGTGTAGTTAGTCCTGAAATGTGCGAGATAGTCAAAATGAGTGCCATATTGTATTTTTATGTTTCGGGCACTTTTGACTGGTTTTAACATAAATGTGTAGTTGTGAGTCATTTTAATGTGGTATTAATCATTTAAGTTGGGAATTTAGACTAAAAGCCATGATTTAGTCTTGGACCTCTTTTATTCTCTTAAGTGTGTATTTGCTAAGCTAAAGAGAAAGAGAGAAGAAGAGAACTTGTGGAGAAAAGAGAGAGATTGAAGATTGAGGCTTGGGATTGTTTCTACCACAAAGAAATCTGAGAATTATACTTCAAGGCATGTTTTCTACTTACTAATATATGGTTTAGGATGAATAAATTGTATTGATTGTTGTGGATTAGTTATGGTTTAGGGTTTTGATGGATTCGTAGGTTTTGAATCCTTGAAAGTTGATTTAGATATTTATTGGTGTAAATCATAGTTGTGAGATGAATTTATGATTATTTGGTTTCCATAAATGATCTTGGTTTGGGTATAAATGAGTTGGGGGAAATTTAGAGTCCAAGACTCCATAGCCGAATTGGGCAATTCTGGGCTGGGCGAATCGATTCGCCATATGGACAGCTTACAGGTCTGAGTGAACCGAATCGATTCAGCCTATCCGAATCGATTCGATAATTATGCAGAAAGTTGGATTTACCTTTTTGAATCGATTTAGCTGGACCGAATCGATTCGCCCTAATCGATTTGGCCAGGGCAAATCGATTCGGAAATGCTGCAATTTTGAGTTATTTTTTCTAACTCAATATCAATCCTTTTTCTTTAGGCTTAAGACTTAGGAACCTTGTTGTATGGAGTAAACTTAGTGTCCTAGAGTCCTACATGAGTTAGTTAACTACCCTACGTTAGAAATGGATTATGTGGGGGTTATTCCGGGGGTATACTAATTGATGTTAGGGTATCCGTTTTCCTTTAGTTAACGATTATGAGTCTAGGAGTTGTAAGGTCGTATTGGGAGACTTTAGAAGCTAAATTGAGCTATGATAGTCTTGATGGTTTATAATAATACCACAAAAGAATGTTTGGAGAATAAATTGAGAATTAATTCATTATTGAGGTTATAATGATGATATAAGCTACGTATGGCTCCAGATAAAATGTGATGTATCCATTAAGACGGAAATGAAATTGGTAAATGATAATTTACTTAATCATGGAAATGGTAAATGGTAATTTACTTAAACACACCTTTCTAAATGACATCATAAGGGAAGTGCGCGCGTGAGGTGAAGCCCCCTGGATAATGAATGCATGGTGATTATAGTCATAGGTCATATGAGCGCTTATTGTATGTTTTCTACGATGGTGAGGTAATTCCGGGTGTGGTTATGACTCTCACGCAGGCATATGGCCGCTTCCCGATGTCTTTCATTGTAGTTGTCTTGGTTGATCGGCCTTAGAAGATGATGGTCATTTAGAGGCGCGCACAGTGGGGAAACCCAGACGATCGGTCTTAGAATCGTTATATGTATATGTATATGAATACAACTATTCTTATTCAAGTTGGACTTGATTTATGCTAAATGCCACAAAGAGCATATAATAGTGATTATATTCCTGATAAGGAATGGAATGCCACAAAGAGCATTTAAATTATGATTATGTTTCCTTATAAGGAACGGAACTATGAAATGAATCAGTGTAAATGATGAAAGCCTTTAATTAATGTTAATTATTCATATCCTCTTACATAACTAAATGGAACTTATGATCATTTAATTTGTTTTAGTTGATGCATTGAATTATGTAGGTACATTCTTATTACTATCCATCATGATTAACTATTCATAACTATCATACTCTTTAGTCATCTGGTGATCATATAAAACCGGGCCCTGACCCGTTCATATTTCTTGTTATGCATGAATTTTGTATCCGCTCAGGTGCTCTGTCACAAGAACGCCCGTTTTGACTTTCTTATTTCATTGTTTTTTAGGAGCCGTGATACTTTACGGATATTACGGGATATTTTGTTGTTAGACGCCTTCATTTTTTTACTCTAGTTATGATCGGGTTATTTACTCGGGCGTGTGGCCCCAACTATTGTATTTGCTTATTGTAATGTATTATGTAATTTACATTTAACTATTGTATTACGTTGTAGTGACTGTTAACCGACAACATATTCGGTCCCCTTATTGTATACTTGATGCAGATGTAATATAAGTTCTTTTCGGATTCAACTTTCTTTTTTTAAATTGGGTTGCTTAAATTCTTTCCTTAACTTATCAAACAAAATTTTTGGCACCTCGTTTTTCTGAAATGTAGGGTGGTTATCCCCTATACTTACTGTATTATTGTGATGCTGAGAATGATTCCATCTATGATTCCTATTGTTATTGGAGTGTCGGGCTGGCCACCCCTTATGTTGGTGAGCGAGTTGTCACAGAAACCAAGTCCTAAACCCATTCCAATGTTTGAGTTACAAACCTAGAACTGAGTTGAACTAAAACTCCACCCTAAACACCTTTGAGATAAAATATTTATTCTGAAGACCTCTTTAACCAAAGATATACATATAATACTCTTATGTAATGAAGTTTTAAGCCAATACCCATGTAATTAACATACCTGTGATTACTTATTTCGTTTACATTTCTAGAAAGAGAAAGTAAACACATATGATACTTGTTTTAAGTGAAACAACTTTGATTTACATTTTGGTTACAAAAAATGTTGTTGTTTCTTATAGTTGAACTTCATTATAACTTCATGGCCAGTATTTCCCTAGTTAAGAGGAGGCATGATAAGACTGTGGGCTCTTGCATGTACTTCTTGTGTGAGGACGGGTATAATTCCCTTGTTATTTTCAGTTTGTAAGGTGTTATCATTCCTTCCCTACACCAAAACAAGCAGATTTTCACCGTTCTTGACGTGACAAAACAAAATTGTTATGGTTAAGGACCGTGAAAATTACTGTGCACGACCAATCACCGTGATAACTCCTTATTGTCTCCTTTTATCCCTGATTGATTTTCAAACCTTGGAGTGACCAATATTTATCAAGGTCGTGTCACAATCAATGACCGAGATAAATATTCTCTTGTCATGATCTTGTTAGGGTCAAGGACCATGATAAAATTATTATCCGCAAAAAATATTGGGCAGTAGCTACTTCCCAGTAGAAAACTTTCTTCAAAACAAAAACAAAAAAAAAACTTGTTTTTGTTCGAACAAAACAACAACAAACAACCATAATATAATATCCATTAAAAGTAATCAAACACAAAGGAAATTAAGAAAATCAAACCAGATTACATCAAATACAATTTTAATTACATTACAAAAATATTTTAATTACAAATCATAAGTATCAAAATACAAAAGCTCAATAAGGATCAAGGAAAACATTCAACCAAATTACAAATGGCCCAAGGATTCCGTCGATATATTACACAATTCCTTACCTATCCAACCACAAGACTTCATTCCCTTTCCTAGGAAACACCTCAATCACTCTGACCCGGGATTCGTAAGGCTATAGTGGATGGTCGTGCACCAAGGTACCCATAATGGTTCTCGAATCCTTATCCTCCTCGACAAGTTGTGACCATCCACGCATGTTATGGATATAAACTCCCTCCCCACTAGGCTCAAATGGAGCAAGATTGTGGGGTTAGGGTAGAGTATATATCATTTGGGGATGATGAGTCGACTGCTATCGGTGAGGGGGATGGAGTAGCAGTCTCCTCACCAACCTTATCCTTACCCTTTTCTTTATTAATACACTTCCCCTTGTATGACCGCTTGACCCATTTGATCATATGATTTATGGTTCTTAGAGAATTTCCAACTTCAATTCCATCTCAGACATGTACGTGTCAACCCTAGGAGGACAACCCACTATGAACTCAAGAAGGTTCATCAACTTCAACTTTCTTATTTAGGAGTTGACACCCTAGTACGACCTTTTATATCTTATCCCAACACTTGGCTTAGTGCATCAGTGCTCAGATATGCCTTATCAGCATCACTTTGGTTGTTGTGTACCCCCTTTAGCCTCTTTTGAAACAATATAAAAATATGTCATTTACCTTGAAAATGAATATAAATATATTACTAAAATTAACAATACATTTTCAATTATGACTTACCAAAGTCTCAGCGACCTACGAATTAACATCCCCACCGTTATTCAACCAAACCGTTACATAGGAATCGATTATATGTGGATTCCTACGGGATAATCCCAGACTCATGCACTAATTAAATTAATAATTAAATTTTAATTTTCTAATTGAACAAAATGTGACTTAATTAAATCAATTTATTTATACTCCTATGCTCCACCTCCTCGTAAGATGTGCATTCGGAACAGTGCACATTCACTTTCTTTGAGATATTAGTCATCGCTAACTCACATGCGGATAATTGTCTTTCAAACGCCTCAAAATCTACAAACATCTGCTAGTTAGACAACGTGATCTGCTCCTTCTATTGGACAATGTCCCTTTATCTCAACACGAACTCTCGATCCTTCTCGAAATAGCGGGTGCCCAAATTCTTCTTTCATTTCTCGCTTATAATGACCAGTATATTATCCAATGATTATGGGGGAAAGTTGAATTATTATTGTCCAACATACATATAATATAATAAAGCTAGTGAATTATCATTTAAAAACATATAATGAAATCAAATATGAAAGTCGTATATAAATATAGATATTTTAATACCTCAAACCCTCCCAAAATGGATACGTTTAGCGCACCAGGCGTGTTTCTCCAATTATCGTACCTGGAACAAATTATTAGTTTCATTAATTCTCCCGAACTCATCATTAATGACGTATTATTTTCAATGACTCTTGAAGTCTTGTTGAATTTAATGGATTTTCTATTTTTAAGACCCCGTATCCCCTACTTTGTCATATGGTATGATGGTCGGATGTAGATATATTCTGCAAAAAAAGATTCAGTAGCATAATATATAACAAAAATTAAATGGATATACTTAATCTCAATATAAGAATTTAAATAACACAAAAATATTCCAACTCATTAGGGTTCCTTCTACAAGTTAGTTTAGTGTCATGTGATGTGATTGTGCCTCTTTTTGTGCAATTTTATTGTTAGATTATGTTTTCACCCCTGCCACCCTATTTTCAAGATTTTTCTTGTATTTTTAAATTTCTATCAAATTCTCACTCTGTGAGTTGAATTTTCAATTAGACCATTTAACATATTATGATATATGGTATCCTCCTATAATTCCACCGGTGTCCTAGTTGATGGTTATACGTGGGATTGTTCGGGAACAAAGGGACAATGGATTTTTGCGCGTAAAACACACACCTGGTAGTCATCTTGCATACTACATTTATGAAAATATAATTCAACTATTTTCCACTCAAATAATTTATCCTTTCTACAATGTGTGCAAGGACAAATTAACTCTTAACTATTGAGACACCTCTTTGTGAATTTTATTAATTCGTTAGCATCTCTACTATACGTATAACCAAGTCCATTGTCTCACTCATCCACTTTTCTATAGAGGACATCCCATAACAACTTGTATGAGACAACCTAAATAACAACTTAATTAATGAGTTATTTTAGTCCCAAACATAACCTAATTAATAACCTAACTAGAAAATTTAATTAACGAAATTAATAATAATAATAATAATAATAATAATAATAATAATAATAATAATAATAATAATAATAATAATAATAATAATAATACAGAGGTTAAGTGTAACGTGTTTCAAGAGCCATAGGACACTATCATATTGAAATATTAAGTTGTATATACATACCAAATTGGTTTTAATTATATGTTATAACCTAATCAAATCCAACTTTCAAAACCTATGTATATTTGAATAACATTAAAAATTATCAAAGAAAGTTCAGTGTGTTCTTTGCCATTTTCACCCAAAATCCCAAAGTCCTTCACATTTTTAAATAATCTAATAAATTATATGTTTAACCATAATGATTACATTTACAAAAAATAAACATATTATATTGAAACCTAAAAAATACCAAAGTCAAATATTTTCATTCTAATGAAGTATGGTTTGAATGATCAAACCATATTTTTGACTAAATTCTTTCCAATAATATCAAAGCCAGACATATATATACAATTAGTTTAAAAAAATAAAAACATTATAATGAAGCCCAAATAAATATATAAAGTAAAATATCCACGTTCTAATGAACAATGGTTTGAATGTTCAAGCACAATTTTTGCACAACTTGATTTCAAAGAAAGAAGACAAGACATGTATATACAACTAACTTATAACACATATATTCAAGAATTGCACACACATTTTTATATATATTATTTCATGTATATATATATATAATGTGTGTGTGTGTGTGTACATAAATGAGTGAATGAAAATGAGAGATTTTGATCTAGGAGAGAGAGAGCGATACAGGTTGATGGGAGATAAGAGGGAAATATAAAAATGGGTCCGAGGTAAGGATTTTAAGTTGGATGTTATCGTTAGAATTATCATGATTTACAATGAGACCGTGATAATCATTATTGCGATCTTGTCACTGTCAAGGACGAACGTGTGTTTCTTGTCACATACCTTGACCCTCACAAATGCTAGAAAAAAAATTAAGACATTGTTTGCTCTTTTTTTGTAGTGCTTGTGAGGTTTTTGGTTCAGACTTCGTGTGCCAGATATAGTGAAGTTTCTCGAGTATCGCCTCGAGCATGGATGTAGGAAAAGGCCAAATCATGTTAAAACTTTAGTTTCAAAGTTTCTCTAAACTCTCACTCTTGATTATTTATGATTGTTGATTGATTGTTTCTATTTGTATTGGTCACATTGTAATTAATATTTGAAGAAAGCTAAGAAGGTTTAAAATTTCCATTAATTTTATATATACCTAATTCACCCCCCCCCCCCCCCTCCCCCCAGTATACTTTCGGGTCAACAACTGGTATTAGATCCTAGACCATAGATACTTATTGTTAAAAAAAATATACTTTTGATTTTAAACATCATAATGGAATTTTTACCAAATGTCTCCATTACCAAATGATAATTTATCAACCGACCACCATATTTTGATGGAACTAACTATAGCTTATGTAAAAATAGAATGCAATGGGTTATTCAAGATCATTACTATGAAATATAGAGATATATAGTTAATGGCTCATATATCCAAACGAAAATCATAAATAATACTTCCGTACCAAAAGACGACACTAAAAACACTGAAGTTGATATTAAAAAAGTTCAAAAAAATTCCAAAGCAATAAAGAAACTTGTCTATTAACTATCAATGAATGAGTATAATATAGTCTCATGTTTCATATTATTAAATAAATATAGGACACTGTTAAAATCACACATGAAGGTACATCAATAGTTATAGAAGATAAAATTAGCATACTCATACGTAGTTATAAACCATTTAAAATCAAAGAGGAAGAATTTATCACTGAAATTTATAATAGATTTAATAACATTATAAATAAACTTCATAACCTTGGTAGAAAATTTTCTAATAATTTAAAATCTGGAAAACTTATTAGGTTAATGCCAAAAAAGTGGAATTCCAAGAAGATAGTCCTTCAATCTAAGATATAGATGGGAGACATATAACTCATTAAATCTCTTATAACGTATGAAATGGAGATCAAAGAAAGATAAGAAAGGGAAAAAAAAGATCAAAAGAAAATCTTAGGTCTCCTTGGAAATAAAGAGAAATAAGATTGTTACATAAATGAAATGATGACCTTATTACCCAATAATTTCAAAGCTTTCTTAAATATCAATGAAAGGATTTTCACAAAACACCAAGATACAAAAGAAAATCCCCCGATGAACATAAATCCAAAGAAAAATAAAAATCTTTTGGATGCAACAAATACGAACACTTTGTTGCGGATTGTCAAAAATGTAAAATGGAAATAAGAAAGGAAATAATGAGGAAACATGAACTACATGTAAAGAAGTAAATGAAAGCATCTTGGAGCGACTCAAAAGAATTTCACTCTAGTTGTGAATCTAGAAAATATGATGAAGAAAATTAGTGTCTAATGGGATTGAATAATGAGGTATGCATGAAAGCATCTGTAAAAGAAGGAATATTGTACCTTGACATTGGATTCTCACATCACATGACAAGTGACAAAAATAAGTTAACTTGGTCCTTAAGGAAGGAAGAAAAGTCATATTCACAGATAATTCAAAGGGAAGAATCATTGATGAAGGCAAAATTAGTACATATACTTCTACTTTCATTGATAATGTTCTAGTTGTTGGTGCTCTTAAACATAACTAAATCAGCATTAGTCAGCTATTTAATAAAGATTACTAAGGAGTTTTGGCTCAAAACACTACATGGTTAAATGTTCCATTGATAACGTTATATGTTTAATTGCATCTAGAACATCAAATGGTTGCATACTGGATATATAAGATCTAACTTATCAAAGGATAAAATGTCTCACCATTGTGGATGACTGCTCATGGTTGTGGCATAAGAGATTTGGTCATACTCATATGTAAATCATTCATAAATTATACAATAAAGACCATATGAGAGGACTCCCAAAATTCAAGTACACAAAAGATGGAATACGTGATGCATGTTAATATGGTAAAAACCATGAAACATTTCTTAAAATAAAAAAGGATATAACCTCCATCATACCTCCTAAATATATCTATCTCGATTTATTTCGTTCAAATCATGTTTATAGTTGAAACAAAAAGGTATATGCATTTCTCATTGTTGATGACTTCTCTAAACAAAACTGAAAATAATACCATCTTTATTAATTTTGTAAAAGAGTTCAAAATAAAAAGGGTTTCACCCTCAAATATATATGAAGTGATAGAGGGAGAGAATTTGACAACAAAGAAATAAAAGAATATTGTGACAATCAATAATTTTATTATAATTTTTCATCTCCTCGGACCCCTCAATAAAATGGTGTAGTAGAAAGAATGAATCAATCACTTCAAAAAATACTAAAATGTTTTTGGGAAGAAGCTATTAACATCATTTCCCATGTATGTAATCAATAGGGTAATAATTCGAAAGATAATCAACAAAACCCTATATGAGATTTGGAAAGGAAAGAAACTAAATATAGGGTATTTAAAGTATTTGGTTGCCAATATTTTTTCCTAAATGGTCAAAATAATTAAGCAAGTTTGATCCAAAATTTGATGAAGTAATATTTTTAGGATAGTCCACAAATAGCAAAGCCTACCTGATTTTTAACAAATGAACTTTGGTTATTAAGTATCCATTCATGTCACATTTGATGAAATCAATCCTTTTAATCCTAAATAATTAAATGGTGGTGATGAATATGACTAGAACCATATAGGAAAAAAAATAAAAAAAACTTTACCTAAAAGCAGTATAATCTCGTAAAAAAGCTCCCTTAGATCAAATCAATGAAGCCCGTCAAGATCTAACAAAAATTTGGAAGTTCATAACTGACCACCCAAAAGACCAAATTATTGGAAAAACCTTCCCATAGTATAGTTACTAGATCCAAATTGAAAAATTATTTCAAGAATTCCTCTTTTCTATTTCAAATGTAACCTAAAACCATAATCTAAGTAGAACAAGATGAATTATGAATGCTAGCTATGTAATAAGAGTTAGTTAAATTTGAAAGAAACCAAGTTTGGTCATTTGTTCCTCCACCTAAAACCCATATCATCATAGGCAAAAAATTAGTTTTTGAAAATAAAAATGATGAATCAGGTTATACTATTCATAACAAAACATATTTATTTTCCTAAGGATTCAAATAATAAGAGGGTATTAATTATGAAGAAACATTTTCCCCCATCGCCAGATTAGAAGCCATATGTATGTTACTTGCATTTTCATGTTTTAAAGACTTCAACCCTTTTTAAATGGATGTAAAAAGAGGTTTTCTGAATACTTACGTTAATGAACAATTCTATCTAAAACAACCTCTGAATTTTGAAAATCATAAATTCCTTAACCATGTGTTTAAACTTACAAAGCCTTTTATGGTCTAAACAAAGCCCTTCAAGCATGGTATGAAAGATTGAGAAACTTCCTATACTCATATGGTTTTATGAGAGGATTAATTAATAATACTCGTTTTATTAAACCTCATAATCAAGATATCCTCATTTTCAAGTCTATTTAGATGATATTATATATGCGAAGACTTTGAATAAGGAGTATATATATATATTATGAATATTTTGCATCATATATGCAAAAATAATTTGAAATGAACCTAATGGGGAAACTAAAAAATTTCTTAGGTCTCTAAGTCAAATAAACCAAAGAGGGTATTTTTATAATCAATACAAATGTATCAAAGACCTAATAAATATATTTGTTCCAAGTTTCGCTAAACCCCTTGGCACACTAATGTGTACTTCTACAAAAATTAATAGTGATGAATCGTGAAAAGATATTGATAAGAAACTATTTCATGGCATGATTAAAGTCATTATATTTGATTGATAGTCGACATTGCATCATGTTTCTGATTTGTTTATGTGATAGATTTCAATACCAACCAAAATTATGTCATTTAATTGTTATTAAAAGAATATTTTTGTACCTACTCGTGTTTACGCCATATTATCATTGTCTAATGAGAGTTTTACATGTAGAATTACAAACCAGAATTACACACTACAAAAAAAGGCAGTTTTTGAGACTGGACTTTTCGAGATGGTTAAAAAATTTGAGTCTCTAAAACCCACCTTTTGAGATGGATAAAATTAGAGGTCCTTAAGATGGCTAATTTTACCCGTCTCAAAGGTAAAACTAAAGAGACTGCATATTAATAGTTGTCTTAAAAGATATACCTAATGAGACGGCTAAAACCAATTTGGATTCTCCCTTTATCTATTTTCATCTTGCTTCTTTCTATTAATATAAGTAAATGAAATTATAATGGAAAAGAAATCAAAACCAAAACCCCACCTACGTCATTTCCTCTTCACTGGCCAAAAAAGTTATGTACACTCTCAGTCGCACCCCTTCACCGCCCTCGCCCTCTCCCTCATCGCTGGTTAAGTTGACAATACTGGGTCAGTCATATTATTTCTTTTTTGTTGACTTTTTATTACCTTTTATGACATTGTTTCATGTTCAAGGGTTTATGTTCTTAATTGAATTGGTTGGAAGATTGTATAGGAGAGGCGAGATCTAATATAAAATATTGTATATAGAGTGGAGTTTCAATATTTGGATTGATACGAATAAAAGGTAATTTTAATTCTTCATTATTGCTTAATATAATTAGTTTTTTACTGGATTGATTTGTATTAGTGATAGGAGGTTGAGAGAGAGCCAATTGAAAACCTGAATCGTCAATTGGTTGTTGTAGTATGGTTTTAAGATTAATTTATGATAATATTTGTACTTGTTTGTGTGAATTTTAGTTAAAATAATTGATATGTTCATTTGTGTTAATTAATTCATTTCCTTTTCAAGTAGTTTGTTCCATTAATTTGATTTACTATTCGATTATGATTTTATTTTGTGATATATGCGATGAACCCAGTTAATTCAAATATGCATCACTGTTGAAATAATCGTCAATGTTATCAAATACCATATCAAATGCTAAATATTATCATTCAAATCACTAAGTGTTGGGATACAAACTCCAACATATGAGGTGGTATCCGAAATAAATAAATAAAAAGACAAGCATTAGTTAAAATTCTAGTTTAAACAAAAAATTAGTAAACACAAAAAGAAATGTCATGATCCTTAAACAATCTAAAAAGATAAACTTGATATTTCACGATCTGATTAGCATGAAATGAGGTACGAACACCCAAAGACACACAAAAGTAACCTAAGGGAAGTGATTGTGTCCTCACTAGACTCCTGATCTGTAATTAAGTACTATACGATTGTTTTAAAATTAAAAGTAGGATTTAGGATTTGAAAACTTAAAATAGTAACTGGGTGGCCAAAAAAGAGGCGTGGACACCCTAAGATGTACCAAAGTATGGTATCTCATCTTTTTTGGATTAATCTCAGATCTAAAATCATTTTGCATTCGTGGATGGTTGCGTCAGATGGGTAAGTTTTTTGTGAAATAAGATCTGGAATAGATTAGATCTAATGATGGTTATGATTTATAGGGATTTGATACAATTTAATGTTGGTTTGATCCATTGACTGCGTGGATCACTTGTTAGTTTTTAATGTTCTTTGATTGAGTTTTAATGGTGAATCCTAGATCAATCGGAAGGTTAAACATGCATAAATGTTGTCTTTATGACCATGAAGCATAAACCTTCAAAATTAAGAGGAAAATAAATAAATAAAAAGTATGTTTAATGAAGTTCTTTATTCTATGAAGGAAGTCTAATGTTTGTAATGGAAAGTTTCTTGGGAGATTAAAACATAGTATAACTTCTAAAGGTGAAGTTATTACTGATAATTATGTGGCGACTCATGTCATGTTTTTAATTAAAGACAAATAGTGAATATTGATTATCAATTTGAACAAATTATTCACTGTATATGAAACTTAAATATTTTTGTGGTCTGCTTTCACGGGGTATTTAACTAAGCTTACTTAGTTTTTTCACCAAACTTTTGTTAGTTCAACACCTTATGGGGAATGCTATTTTAATGACCATATTCGATTAAAAAATAGTATCTTTGGAATCACATTTTCCCGCGCAATGCACGGGTTACCACTAGTATCTAATATCAGTTCATATTCAATGTTCTTTAGGCCGAGTGGACGAATTTGATTTTCTGACATTTGGTTAACTAACCAAAATCGGAAGTTTCTTGTCCTTTTAACGCGTATTCAAGAGTAAAAGCTGTTGATACTCTAAAAATAAGATAATTAGGGATAACATAGAATAGAGTGACCACACTCTTGTCTTTATAAACAATTCAACATCCTCCTTAGAATCAATGAGTGTGTCCGTGAGCATAACATAAGATGCGATAAAATGGGATACATTAGAGGAACACTGCTCGTAAGTAATCAAGTTCCTTAAAAATGTTTTGGTGAAGTCATCAACGCGCAATGGTGGAAATTCTAAACAATGTGTACCACACATCTAACGCACCCACTTAAACAAACAACAAAAAAACTTTGATATATGATGTAAAAGATTAAATAACCCTAACAACAGACAATGACTATATGATATTAGAGTAGTCCCCTCTTCCACAAGTAATGTTGGAATTGTCTCCTTTGCCAAGGCCATAGGTAATGTAAGAGTCATTTCCTCTGCCACGACAATATGTAATGTTGGAGTCGTCTCCTCTGTCACAATCACATGAATTGTATTATTAGGGTTTCATAACCTTAAATATTCAGTTTGGTAAGCAAATACCATCAAAGTAGTCATGATTTGATAAAGATTCATCAAATAAGAAGGAAATAAAAAAGAAGTTCGAAATTTCACAATGAACTCCATCTTAGGTAGGCTTCCTATATGACTTTTTACTCCATGTGAATATTAATTCATCTTCAAATATTGATTTCAAAGAAAATATTAGCCATCATAATTAGAGTATAACTTGAAAATTAGAATGCATCGTGATGTCAAAATATAACTTGAAAATAAGAATGCAACTAAATCTGCGTGTTTTCATAAAGGAGCTCCACCTTAATTAGAGTATACTTGGATAATGAACAAAAAGTAGTTAAATATGAAAATTATGAAATGCAAATAATTAGAATAAAACCTAAAATCAGACCTCTGTTGACCCAATTTAGAAATAAAAAATCGCATGTTGATATATTCCATACGTGGGCTAGAAGTTCTTACATTCACAAACATTGAAGTAAATAAGATACTCAATTTGGCTGCCTAGATTGTTGATTGAATCAGTAAATTCAAGCGTAATAATGAGTGAAAACTCATACGGAGCCTAGATAGATCACTTAATGTATATAGAATATGGAAGACAATGCCATTTGAATTAAACACAATAATGATTAAAAATTGTACAATCATAATCCAAGTCTGTCAATAGAATTAAGGAGACATCATTATAAAAAGATGACGTGATAAAAACAATACCGAATATGTACATAGATCAAACATTAACATTGTTTCAAACATTGCCTTATCTCATTAAATATCAACCAAAAAAATAAGGCAGTCAAATAGGGTTGTTGCCATTAAATACAAGGATGTTGCCATAAAGTTTTAAGGTTTTAAATACAAGGTTGCTGCCACAGATATAGAAAATTTATTTTGTATATTAACTATGTCCATATTGTTTTCCAAAATTTCATATTCCCCTGCCCTATATTATTGTAACTAATTCAGTTTGAGCATTATTGATGTCTAAAAATGGAGTGGGTCCAAATTTATAATAATAAATAAAGATAATCAAGCAAAGAAAACACACAATTAACAAGGTTTTTAAAGTGGTTTAGCTATGGGACATTCCTACATCCACTGTTGATATTATTATTGGTAGTTACAATAGCTCAGTATTCAGTGTAGTTGCGCTAAGTTGAATCCCCCCCTTGAGTTAAGGGAGATCATATATTTATAGTGGTTAGGAACCCAAGGGATGGAAGGCCTTTATATATTCAGGCATTTACGATGTACATAATAAATAAGACTCTTGATATTCAGTGGTGCTTGTGGAGATTCGAACCGAGTAACCTTTGTTATTCTTGATGGTTCATATTCTAGAGGTTTATCAGTCTGCTGGATGACTAAGTGCCTATGGAGCTGACTAGGATAGCTAGGGTAGGTATGTAGGAGGACATGTGTCCATTTCTCATTGGTCCACATAGATGAATAATTTTTTGAAAAATAGTGATAGGACCCCCAATTCTAAAATATTTCACTTTAATTTCCTATGTGTGAAGAACTTGGAATAAACACAAACTGATGGGTGTATGTGTTTTGGTAGAAATTAATTTATGAAGGCTTGAAAACACAAAAACATGAACTTTGATTTTGGAAATTTTTTCTTAATATTTCTCTCTCAAACTGTGACAAAAGTTATCTCAAAAAGGTTGGTTCCCGCACATATAAAATCTGGGAAAAAGTTAGTGGGAACAAAAAGAGTGGAAACATGGAGAAAACTTCCCAAAACAGCAAAAAAAAAATCCCATCCAGAAATCTCGCTCGAACGAGATTTTTGTTTGAACGACATTTCTAATGAAAAGTCAGTGGCCAAAAAGGGAAAACTCGTCGGTAAACTCGTTCGAACGAAATCCTCGTTCGAACGACAATTTTGAACGGAATGTCAGAATGTGCAATTTTACATATTAAGCATAAAAACTTTTTATTCAAAGTTCTAAACACTTTTTCTTAAAAGAAAATTCATTTTAAAATAAAATTACGCCCATTATAAAATTATTCCAAGTCTCCCTATATATATATAAATGCATTTGGAGACAATGGAATCAATTTTCGTTGACGTCAAAACATGGCACTTGAAACTCGGCACTTTGATATCTTCGATTTTAAATATAAGTCACAACGTCTTCAACTTTACATGTCATAGGCTTGGTGAATGCTCAAGAACCTATGACTCAAGTGTTTTTGTCTGAAATTGAGCCAACACTACATTAAGAATCAATTGGAAATTTATGTCCTTACAAATCTCCCCCTTTGACTATTCTGGGATAAAAAAACAAAACAAAATCCTAAAGGGCCATCAAGCTCTACTAGACTAAAAAAAATTCCCATCCAAAGTTTAAAATAAGAAGCTTGACACATAGACCGCTTAGAATAAACAACTTTGCCAATGAAATTTTCCACTTAGAAAAATTCCTGCACACTTAAGCAAACTATCAAACGCATAGAAAATATCTAAAATATTAAATGCAATTAAAATAATTACGCCCCCTAAATTAATTCTCCCCTTTATCAAATAAATGACCTGCTTAGAAAGACGTCTCCCCCTACGATAAATCTCCCAAACTAAGATATGATTACAATAGGGTTAGATACCATTTCTCCCCCTATCATTCTCCCCCTTTTTGTTCAGGAATAGACAAAGGTGATAGAATTAATAAAATACTCATTCCCCCCCCCCCCCCCCCCCAATAGAATTAAGTATGAATTCTCTACTTAAAAACTACATAAGGGATATAAATATAGGAAAACAAGTACTTCGAAGATGCATAAAGTGTTAAGGACATGCAAGCATATGGTCAATACTTGACAATAACTAATCCAAGCAAGAATAATGGATGCTACCAATGATTTAAACAAAACGATATCAATTTGAAACATAAGGGACTAAGTATGTGATATCAAACAAACATTTTGCAACCAATTAGATACCAATTATGAATTAAAGCATAGGAGGACTAGCTAAAATGGCAAAGACTAAAAAAAATTACCATATATATGTAGACATAGATAATATAACTAACACACACGCACATATATATAGGAATAAAAACCACACGTGACACAAAACACATTAAGATTTTCACACTCAAATGGCAATAATGTGTCCAAATATATGTGGTAAACGGAAGTGTAGGAGTGTGAACTAGTAACAATTAAATTTAGACCCAATCACTTAAAACATGTTCACGGAGTTCTCATTTGATTGCAAAACTTTATCACATTTAGATATAGCCTCATGTGACAATATAAATTAAACTCGATGAACAAACATATGCAATGCACATAAGCCTAGAATTTTGATGATTCTACAAACCAATAGAGTCATGACAATAAAAACGCAACTAGGATAAACGGACAATGTGCAAAACCGTTGATATACCATTCAAACTCCCTCAAAATAAGCATATTAATTATGGAATGACTATATCAACTAAACAATACAGGCTTTGGCAAAATATTTTTCTTTTATTGCCATATTTTTCTTTTAGGTCTTTGGGGCACATATTTCTTTTAGGTCCATAATAAACGGTGGCTTACTCACAGAGGATAAATTTACTTTAGGAGCCCTTCCCCATGCACATTCATAGAATAATTTTTTTACATCACACAAATCTCACGTTCAACAGATTTATCATGCACAAGTCCTCCTAGGTCATAAAATATGTAGACGACTAGATTGGTAGGAGAACACCTAACAAAGCTCAAATATACATGTGACATTTAAATTTCAAAAGAGCTTGTGCATGTGTGAAAAGGGGCATATAAAAATAGAATCCATTAAGCAACGCAAAATCCAACTACTCCATGTAGGCATGGCTAAGAACATTTTAAGGATTACAATCTTAACCAAAAGTTCTAGCCATATGGAAGCGAAAAAGAAGGGATTCAAACATAAGTATATGCCACATAAAGCGTGTCAAACTAAAATACACACAAAACAAAAATCTTTTTGAGTTTTTCAAAATTTTAACTAAACAAAAATATTTACTCAAAAAAAAAAACCATTTGAATTTTTCGATAAGCCTAAATAACTCATAAAATAAAACACAAATGACAAACTAAAATATATATAATACAAAAGATAAACAAGTCATAATTTCTAGCATGTGATATGAAATAAAGTAATGACTAGAAAATGACTAAATATGCATACACCTAGCAATAATATATAATATGAAGCACAAAAGGCTAGAGTATGCAAAAAACTAACGCAATCAATCTTTGGATTAGGAAGATAGGTATCGTGTGAAAGTAAATAAGAATAAAAAATCCTATCTTGTAAAGCTACCAAGTCGGATCTCCTAACCCAAACTAATGATGAATGACAACCTCGGGATATAGGAATATTGGCTACCTCAGTTGCCTTACATTGGGATTTTCTAGAAAATCTTTTAAGATCAAAATAAAATTTCTTAAGATTACCTTTTCGACTACAATGAGAGCACCTAAAGACTCAGCGAAAAGATTTACCTAAGGAATGATCTATAAAGGCTTTCCTAGGTGATTCTCTTAAAACATTATTTTTGGCTTTATGAGTTGACTCATTACAAGTATCGAAGCCTAAACCACACGTGTCATTTTTAATTTGGATTGTTCCTAATATTTTATCTAATTTCTCCGAACGACACTCCAAATCAAATTTGACTCTACTAGAGTCTTTTAATTTATTTTCTAAATCTAAAATGAGAGACTCTAATAAAACATTGCGCTCTTCAAATCAGAGAAACTCCATTTTTAAGGATTCCATTAATCCCTTAAATTTATCTCTCTCGCCTTCTACATACTCAAGCTTCTCTCGAAGATCTCTCTCTCTCTCGTGTCCTAAGGTCATAAACTAATGCACTCTCATTAACGACCTAGGCGTGCTCTTTTAAACTCTCTTTTAACTTCAAATTTCCCCTTTTTAATTTTATAGATTCGGCATATAATTCTTGAAATGCAAATTGAAGTTCACTCACATCAACCTCATTTTCACTTTCACACTCTCTCTCTCTCTTCTCTCCACTCTTACTGCCATCATCTTTTAGAGCGTCACAAATAAGGCCTCGGAAGTGTCATGTTTTAAGTTATCATCATCAGATAGTATCTCACTCTCACTAACATGACTAGCCATGAATGCAGTAAAATTGTGGCCAATGGGGGATTTGGGTCCCTCTTACTTATCACTAACACTAAGGGTGGCATTGTATGAAATAGGTTGCTTACCCTATCTCCTTAGTTTAGTGGGGCATTCAAAAGCCCTATGACCATAACCCTCACAACAATAACACCTATTTGACTCGTCCCTATTAAGGTTTTCATTAAGAGTTTAAGGGATCTTTTCGTCTTTGTCATGCTTAGATTTTTCAAATTTCTTAAAATCATTTTTAAATTTATCTTTGTTAAATTTAAGAAATTTATGAAACTTCCTAGAAAACATAGCCATATCTTCCGAGTCACTATCACTCTCATCATCCATAACTTGTTTTTTCTCCTTGCGGGCTTTTAAAGCAATTATCTTATTAATTTTATTTTCATTTTTGAAGGGGAACATATCTAGTTCATAGGTTTGCAAATCACCTACTAGTTACTCAAGTTTGATAGAGTGTAGGGTGGGTAAAGAATTTAAAACGATCACCTTAGGGATAAATCTATTGGGTAGGGACCTAAGGATTTTCTTTACAACTCGGTCGTCGGGTATTTTCTCTCCTACATTAAATGAAGAATTTACTATATCGGAGAGTCTAGCATAAAACTCATCGAATGTTTCTTTTTCATCCGTTTTGATGGTTTCAAAATGAGCGGTGAGGTTTGGGAGTTTAGAAGCTTTTACGATACTTGTCCCCTCGTGAGTGAGTTGTGGGATATCCCAAGATTCCTTAGCAGTTTCACACTTCATGATACGTCGGAATTCATCCGGTGTGACCGTGCTAAACAAGGCATTTAAACCTCGAGAATTGTAATTTGTGAATTTAAGCTCGTTCTCACTCCAACGTTCAACATGTTTGGGAACACACTCATTCTCTATTAAACAAGTAGGTGGGGACCACCCATTAACTACGGATAACCAAACCCTATCGTCTATAGCCCTAAGTGCCAAACGCATAGGTGCTTTCTAATATGCGTAATTAGAACCATCGAAAATAGGAAATTTTGAAAATGGGGAAAATTCCATTTTTAACCAAAAATATTAAAAAGGACCTTAACGCAATAAATTAGAGGTCCGACTCTGATACCAATTTGAAAAATGGTGATAGTAACCACAATTTTAAAATCTTTCACTTTAATTGTATATATGTGAAGAATTTGGAATAAACACAAACTGATGGGTGTATGTGTTTTGGTAGAAATTAATTCATAAAGGCTTGAAAACACAAAAACATGAACTTTTGATTTTGGAAATTCTTTATTAATATTCCTCTCTCAAAGTGTGTCCAGATTTATCTCAAAAAGGTTGGTTCCCGCACATATAAAATATGGGAAAAAGTTACTGGGAACAAAAGAGTAGGAACATGGAGAAAACTACCAAAAACTGCCAAAAACATTTCCTGCCAGAAATCTCATTCGAACGAGATTTTCATTCGAACATTCGAACGACTTTTCTAACGAAAATTCATTGTCCAAAAAGGGAAAACTCGTCGGCAAACTTGTTCGAACTAAATTCTCATTCGAACAAACTTCTCGTTCGAATGACAATTTTGAACGAAATGTCAGAATGTGCAATTTTACATATTAAGCCTAAAAACTTTTATTCAAAGTTCTAAACAATTTTTTTGAAAATAAAATTCATTTTAAATTTAAATTACACCCATTATAAAATTATTCCAAGTCTCCCTATATATACAAAAATGCATTCATACCTTTTGGAGACAATGGAATCAATTATCGTTGACGTAGAAACATAGCACTTGAAACTCGGCACTTTGATATCTTAGCTTTTAAATACAAGATGCTACGTCTTCAACTTTACATGACCTAGGATTGGTGGATACTCAAGAACCTATGACTCAAGTGTTTTTGTCCGGAATTGATCCAACACTACATTAAGACTCAATTGGAAATTTGTGTTCGTACATTTTTTCATTCAACAAAAGCCCCCAATGCTCCATGCTTGATGAGTGATGAAAAGTATGGAGTATTTGTGCCAAAATATTACTCGAGGTGATGTCTATATTCATCTTAATTGTCTTGTTGATAGGGTTGTGGTGAATAATGATGCCTACTATGAGATAATGGAACAACTGTAATAAAATCACAATCTTTTTCTGGCATTTCTACATTCTGACTATGAAGCTAAGTACGAGGCCTTGAGTGCATTTTGGGGGTTTGATAAGAAGTTTCAAGATATCACTTCTGACCTTAAGAAGCAGGAAATGGTTCTAAATATTAAAGCTAAAACTTCTTGGGAGATTGCTAAACTCCTAGAAAGAAGAAAATAATGCCTTGAGGAATGAGTGGGATGGTCTGAAGAGGACAATTGATACTGGGTCAAATGAACGTGTCTTAATCTTGGAGATGGAAAATGCCGAACTTTTGGAGGAACTATAGAACTTGAAGAAGAGAAAAACTAAGTCTTTCCAGTCTTCTAAGCATGTAGTGGTTGTTTGGTTAACAACAGATGAAAAGATAACTAAAAAGTCCTTGGCCAAATAAGCAACCTTGTTGCAAGATAAAGATAAGGCCATCAAAAAGCTCCAAGACATGGTGTACCATTTAACTTTCCACTTCCATAAGTAACCCAAGGCTATTTGGATGGATGGGTATGACGAAACTCTAACTCACTTAGATGAGCATCTGGAGCAAGTTCGTCAGAAGGATATAAATGGGGTCGGTTGAATTTGTTGGAACTATTAAAGATAGAGGAAAAAAATGAATTGTGGCATTGCCATGATCCCGATATACTAGACTATCTTGACCTTCCATTTAGGATTGATGTCAACTGGATTTTGACTGATGCCATTTTTCAGAGCTTAGTGATAAAATACTAAGGGGATTATGGCCTTTAAGGAGAAAATGAATATGTTTGCCCCCCACATCTGTTAGATCATTTGAGAAGTAGTATACGCAATAAGCGAAGATATTTCAGGGTTACAACCTTGCCAAGCACCCTTGATGAGCCTCCTACTGGGATCAGTAAAGCTGAAGGAAAACGTCTAGTAGAATAGGCTTGTATTTCCTGGTTTTTGATTTTTGTATTGTAACACAAAGTGTTTGGAATAAAATAGATTTTGTTTTTCAATATGTATGTTTTTAATACATTTTTATCTTTATTCAACGTTGACACCAAAATTTACCAACCTACGTGGACCAATTACAAGACAGCATGTGTCATCCAATGTGGCACAAGTCCAAGTCAGTCTGGTACGAAATACCGACTAACAAGGAAGCCCGACCAATAGGAAATCTCGACCAACTAAGAAGCCCGACCAACCGCCTTTGTTTCCAACAAAGCGATAACGGTCTTACAACCTGTATTGCCAATGAAGCGACAACATACATATATTTAATTCTCATTATGTATTGATGTAAATTCCTAACGAATGAAGGAATTCCATCCTTTCACATGACAATTATCAAGTCCCCTCTTTGGCTATAAACACATTGTATCACCCTCATTATAAGGGACCAAAAAATCAACTCAAGGAAATCAATACATAACAACGGACGTAGGCTATTCCATTCACCCAAACCACTTTAAAATTTCTTATGTCTTATATGTTTTACTTATTTTATCTGTGATCGATTAATTAGGCCTAGTCTAATTTTTGCATCAACAGATTGGCGTTGTCTGTGGGAACGTATTGCTAAACGTTTTCACTCATTCATCATCCATGGCTGAAACTCCATAATCAAGTACCAGAAATGAGGGAATTCTTCCTACTCCCTATGTCCCTCCAAATAACAATGATTTAATAGGAATTTTGGCTAGCTTGGCCAAGGGTTAAGAGGATATGTAGGATACTATATGATAATTGGATCAAAATTTACAAGATATGGAGAACTTGCATAAGTTAATCAAAGGAATATGCGACCACCGCCAATAAGGAGTATTGGTCATAGCCATTCCAGAACTTTTAGGGATCCTTCATACCTTCCTGGAGAAACTTATTCTATTAGGATCACTAATTCCACTGATGGATAATCCTTCATCCTAGAAAGATTGAGTGCTTTAGAAAGGCTAAGTAAGGAATCTCCTTTCGATCATTTGGGACCCCAGGGATATTCCATATGGGTTACGTCGAGAAATACTCGATGATCAAGACAACTGAAGGAAAGTTCAACCCAATCCAGATTAAATACCTAACGAACTGATAGGTCCAGTCAGAGAGATGGTTCACAAGAATAAAGCTCATCACGATCAGTTAGTCGGCATAGAAAAGTTACCACCCATAGATCTGGTGCTGGAAGTGACACTTGGAAAGGTTCCATTCAACATTTGGAAGACAGATTGGGAGAAATGTCCAAGGCCAAGAATCCCCTCTAAAGAAGTTTTATTAAGGGGTCCCTCTTTGTGCAAACCATCGTAGATTTCCTTATGTCGACTAAGTTTAAAGCTCCACTGGTCACTCCTAAGTACGATGGGAAGACTGATCCAGTTATAAATATAGAACAATACCAAGCAGTGACTGATAACTATGTTGTTATTGATGAGATGAAATGCAGGGAATTTTCAGGAACAATCAATGGATCTGCTCAAATTTAGTATAATAGTATTCCTCTGGGATAAATTTTTTTCTTTCAACAACTCGTCGAGATATTCATTGATAATTTTTTCTTTAGAGAAAAACCAATGAAGCGAGTAGCTCATTTCCTTAGTGTAAGACAAAAGGAAGGAGAAAGTACCAGGGATTACATCACTCATTTTAATAATGAGAAATTGGAAGTCATTGATTACAAAGAGAAGACTGCAATCAATACCCTCATGAGTGGTTTTCTCCTCGACAAGATGACTATACTTTGACTAAAGATCCCCCCGAAGACGATGATAGAATTGATGGCCAAAGGAACGAAAATAATGAACATCGAGGAAGCTATGGCTGTGAAAAAGAATTCAGATGCAAAGGCGGAAGCAAACATATAAGGGAAGCCAGATAAAAAGGAGCACAAGAATCATAATGAGCACAAGCGTTTGAAAGTAAAAGAAATCCTAGATCGTCTTAGGAAATTCACTAATTACACTCCATTAACGCTGGACATACATCACGTGTTGAAGGAAATCAAGAACAATAATGATTTTAGTTGGACTAAAAAGTTAAGGTCACCTGCTGATAAGAGGGATAAGTCTAGATATTGTGAATTTGATAAAGATCATGGTCATAATACAAACCGGTGTATTGCCCTCCATAATGAGATTGAAGCGCTCATCCGAAGAGGAAAGTTGGACAAATTTGTTGATTAACAAGTTGGTGGAAGAACTAGAGGTAGAGGTCAACAGAGATCTAAATCACTAGTTAATCTTAGAGAAGATAAGAAGAGGAACCATGACGAGCATCCAGAAGATGATCCTGTTCTTCCCAAAAAGCCTAGACAACTGGAACGCGAGGTATTCACACTCAGTTTTGGATCCTTTTATTTCCATATGATTACAGGTGGAGATGCAGGAGGAGGAGATCATACAGTTGAAAGAAAATCTTACCTCAATGAGGCTAAAGATTGTTCCTATATCCAATGAATCATCATTGTCGAGGAAGATCGACCAAGAAAGGTTATCAATGATAAGCTCATAATTGTCTTTTCCAGGAACGATATATCTGGAGTGTTTTATCCTCATGATGATCATTTAGTGATTAGGGTCATGATGAAAGAAGTATTGGTGGCAAGACCATTAGTGGATAATGGTAGTTCAGGATAACGGTAGTTCGGCAGAAATCATGTTTTATCCCTATTTTGATAGTTTGGGATTAAAAATCATCCAATTGGAGCCTTACCACAGACCACTCATTGGATTTTCTGGCGAAAAAGTTCTTCCATTGGGAACAATCAAACTATACGTGTTGATCGGTACATGGATGACGAGAAGTACAGAGAAAGTGAGATTCTTTATAATGGACAAAAATGTTCATTCTTCCTATAATATGATTATGGGAAAAGTTGGTCTGAAGAAATTCAAAGTTGTACCCTCTATTTTTCATTAATGCCTAAAGTTCCCGACTAACTTTAGAGTTGGAGTCGTGAAAGGAGATCAGAAGGTAGCTCGGGAATGCTACTACTCCTCTGCCGAGGAAGAAAATATGTTGGAAACAAAGAGGAAAATAACCACTTATCAAGTGGATATATCTGAGTCGAACAACAAATCTGAGGTTGAAACCTTAGATCCACGAGATGAATCTTAGCTTGTAAAAGGCCAAGTGATGGAGGTAACAGAAAGCATTATTCTGGATGATGATAAACCATAACGAACTACTCAAATAGGGGCGTCATTGGAACCAGTCCTTAAACAGGAGTTAGTGGCTTTCTTGAGACAAAGGAAACATGTGTTCGCATGGGGTCACGAACATATGCCAGGCATAAACCCAAATTGCCTATGCCATGAGATTAATGTGAATAAGGAGGTTAAACCTGTGAAGTAGCGAAGAAGAGTTTTTAGCCCAAAAAAGAACCTGGCTGTATAGGAAAAAGTAGAGAAGCTTCAAAAAGCTTCCTTTATTGAAGATGTAAAGTACCCAGATTGGTTAGCCAATATAGTTATGGTCAAGAAGAAGAAAAATAAGTGGAGGATGTGTGTAGATTTTACCGAGTTGAACAAAATGTACCCAAATGATCATTTTCCTTTGCCACGAATGGATCAACTGGTGGATGCTACTTCAGGGAATGAGATGATGCATATTCTGGTCATAACCAGATCAAAATGAAGCCAGAGGATAGATAAAGTACTTCCTTTATTACTCCTCGAGGAACTTATTGCCATAATGTTATGTCATTTGGTCTAAAAAATGCAGGTGCTACTTATCAGAGACTGGAGAACAAAGTATTTGAGGAGCAAATAGGCAAGAACATGTGTAACACACTATAATTATGAGGATTTAGTATTTAATTATTTTTGGGAGAAATAAAACTATTTAAATTGTAGAAACTTAAACTTATGATTAGGAGAATTTATTTGAGTGGGGAGAATTATTTATATTTGGCGACCTTAGGCTTAATTATTCGAATTATTGTTGTGTCACATTTTGGAGGTCAAAATTAGAGAATGTTATAAAGTATTTTGGATGACAATTCTGTGTGCACGGTTGAGTCCGGATGGGTTGAGATAGTCAGAAAAAGGTACCAGTAGGTAATAATCGGGTTTCGGGGCATTTTTGGGCATAGTCGGGCCCACACGAGGGGATTTTGGCCATTTTAAATAGGCCCATGTGACTAAAAACGTGATTAAGGATTATGAACCTAATTGAGAGAGTGTTGAATTACAGTTAAAACAGTTCCAAACCTAGGGTTTTGAGAGAAAAATAGAGGAAGCAAATTAAGAGCAAGTTGGGGATCTTTTAGAGACTAATCAAAAGTGAGATTTTGGAGTTCATCATCAAACCATCCTCTACACCAACGGATCAAACTCTACGAACCCTATAAGGAAAGTGGTTAACTATTGTGATTCTTAAATATATGATAATCAATTCATATTATATCATGTGTATTGGAAATGTCTGTTTTTAGGGTGGGTATTGTTGAGAAATTGGGTTTTCGTTTAAATTGACAATTGAATGAAATTAAAAGTGTTATGGTTTGTGATATATGAGTATGGAATATAGAAATTGGTATTGGAGGTTGATCCTAGTATAAATTAATGAAAAATTTAGATATTAGTATAGAAACTTAGATCGAATAATGAAAAAATGGAAAATACCCAAATCGGGAATATTTGAAATTATGAAAATCAATTAAGAATTTATGGTCTCTAGGATGTTTAGAACCTTTTCTCATGTGATAATATTGTTGGTTGTGATGGAATAACAATGGATAGTAAATAAAAATCTTGGTTGTGTGTTAATGGAGTAAAGAAAAAATCGTAGAAGAAGGGTTTCTGATCGATCGACCCTGGGAGGCGATCGATCGAGGGTCCCAGATTTTTGACAGTTCACCCAGTTTTAAATATAAGGGGAAAACAATTTTAAATTTAAGTTCTATGCTTTATTTAGTGACAAATAAATATGAGGCACATGTTCCTAGAAATTATGGGGAAGAGTAATTGGGATTAGGGAGGATTTAGGTGGGGCACTTTATGGAACAATTTGAGGAATTCACTTCCAAAGTAATTAGATACGGATCGAGTGAGAGAGTCCGGGTATATTGATTGAGTGACGCCAACATAATAAAATTGATTAATGGGTAAATTAATTAAATTAGAGTCGGACCATAGACTCGGGAATATACAGTGTATATATATATATATATATATATATATATATATATTGTGTGTGTTTTCTTATAAATATCAGTGGTTAGATATTTAATTAAATTATGTACGCTAGTGCTATCATGGGAGGTTGCGCGATGTGGGTGAATCCCCTAGCTTGAGGAGTAGGGCGAGTATATCCCCAGGTCATAGCGTATGTTATATGGGTGAGGGGCTTATCTCACTTTTAGGAAGAAATATGACCGCCTCTAACGTTTATGTTTTTGGCTAAGATTGTGAAAGATTCTGACGGGGGGTAACTAGGTTAAGTGAGAACACATAGTATGATAACACTTTAGAGGAAATCATCTGGCGAGGGTATACTCTAAAGGATGGATATACATATGGCATATGGGTGGATGTTGTAGTAAAAAAATACGTATATAATAGTATTAAATATTATATGCGGGTAATAATGAAGAGTGTAAAGTATTTACTTTATAGAACCTGTATCACGATTATATAATATTAATTTAAAAGAATTAATTAAGTTAATGTGAGGGATAACGTGTAACCCATGAATAGTAATACTCGGTTAGATTAGTACGGCAACGGGAGATTATACTAGGATTAGTTGTATGAGGTAGTATAACTAGGTGGGGTTCAGCTAACCGTTAGGTGTGCACATTAGAGGAGGGGTAAGTATGTCCTCAAGAGAGTGCGACATTAACTTAAATATGAAGCGCATTCATGCAATTTTAATTACAACAGTTAATTCACTTGATAAATATTTTCAAAATATTTTTGGTTCTAACCCTTGCTATAAAACTATTTTCAAAATCTTTTAGGTGTCCATCCACAGGGACGCCAGGACTGATATTCCATTCCAGGGCCACACAACTACTACACATGTGGATGCTAGTAGGAGTTTGAGTAGATGCCTCATTTATTTATTTCTAGATTAGAGATCTATTATCAGATTCAGATATCTTTATGGGCATGTCTACCCAGTTACTTTCAGTTTCAGCGTTATTATTATTTACTTATTTGTTGGAGTACTTTTTACATTATGGTTTGTAGCCGATGGTTTATTCGGCAAACTGTTATTTATTTTTTAGTTGATGTTGGATCAGTTGTAGTGTTTGGCTCTTATTATTATTTTCCGCATGTTATCACTTTTGTTTAATTAAAAAGATAGAATTTGGTAGCGGCTTTTTGAATACTAGGTGATTAGTGAGTTATAAGAGATTTTCAACAGTTATGATGAGAATGAACTGACTGGGATTCCTTCTTTAATTTGATATAGGACTGATCACCCGGTATTTTATTAAGTGGGGTGTCACAGGTGCTATCAGAGCATCGGGTTCTAGTGTCCCTAGGATCCGTGCGACTTTTCACATTTTGGCTTAGCGTTCTTTGATATAGATCCCTATCATAGGATTGTTATATTCTTATACGTATGCATATTTATGTCCTTCTGCCAATTACTTTATATTTTATGGGAACTCATACGGTTCAATTCTTATTTCAGATGCCGCCTAAGAGAGAGAGAGAGAGCAGCTGGGGGGGAGACTAGAGAGGCTCATCAGGAGCCAGAGTTATCGCAACGACTGCCAGAGATGATTTCGGCCGCACAGGTAACTGAATTAGTGGTGCAGACAGTTAACGCGACGATGATCGCAATGGAAAGATACTTTCCACGAAATCAGCCACAGTCGTTAGTAACTCCAGATGTTCATGCACACCTGGGGCCTTCAGAGTGGCAGCGAGTACGAGAGGCCTTTCAAAAAGGCCATCCACTAGAGTTTCATGCGAGTTTAGATGTGAAAGTATCTAGCGTGTCAGTGGAAGAAAGATATGCAACGTCACTTGCGCAGGGTTAACTGTAGTGAGGTACAGAAGCAAATGCTAGCCACTTTTAGGTTAGTGGGGGCAGTGCTACAGTGGTGGGATACAATCACCACCATTGAGGAAAGGGACACAATGATTAATGTCGAGTTTTGGGTGCGGTTCGACCGTAAGTATTTTTCGCCAGCAGTTGAGGCCGAGATGAGGAGGAAATTTAGTGAGGTGACTCAGGGGGACCGTTTAGTGGCCAAGTACGAGGAAGAGTTCACTTGTTTGGCCAAACGTCCTTAATGTTGCACTCCTCCACTGCCAGGAGCATCGCTTCCATATGAAGGGAGGTGATAGGGAAAATGAACCCAGTCAGCCAGATAAGACAGGAGTCGGCAGTGCCATTGGAGTATCCCAGTAGCAGACAGCGGGACATCAGGGGTAGGATTCCCGACAAGGGAATCAGGCCAAGCGATCAAGATCTGGGAGTTATTGACAGGATGGCCAACACTTGTGAAACGACCAGCAAGGAAGGAATCAGTTGCAAGGTGATGTTATTAGGAAGTGTTTCGTTTGTGGGGCATAAAGGCACATGAGGAAAGATTTCCCTAAGCGAGGGAGGGGGAAACTATAGGATGAGGTTCTCGATGTACAACCATTACAATAGTTTTTGGGCCAGTTCCGACGAGAAAATTTAAGCTAGGAACCCGAGCATCAGCCATTGTAGCTAGAGTATGGAGGTAATTATCTTTTATCCTATGGTCCTGGGATATGTTTTGAGTGAAAGTGAGGGTGTCACAACATAAAATTTATTTTCTCTAGAGTTCGTAGGTAAGTCGAATTTAGTGGGTGCACGGGCTATAGAAGCCATATTAGGTATATAAAATATTTCTTGGGGATGAGGAGTTCTTTGGTGTTAACCACGAGAGAGTGGGGGGTGTACAAAGAGAAAAGGTTTGAATTGTAGGAGGGGTCAATACTTTTGAGAATTATGGGATTAGGGTAGATGATTTTCCAATTATCGGTTAGATAACGGTGGATTTAAACTATTGTGGATAGTGATAGTAAGTTTTGGTGTTCATGGCACCAAGGTATGAGTGTCTTATAATAGGTGTCACTTGAGAGGGGTTCTAACATATATATATATATATATATATATATATATATATATATATATATATATATATATATATATATATATCTGTGTGTGTGTGTGTACGTTGTATTGTGTGGTATGATTTACACATAAGAATGTCTTGGGTTGTTATATTTTATCTCGATAAGTAGGGATGTCTACTGAAGTGAGTCAGGGTGGTTAGATTTATTTTCGAGCGAGGAGAGATAGCTCGGGGTTTAGTTTGTGCAAGAACTAGTGATAGTAAGGGTGCGTAATTTTATGTTATCTTTTGTATAATAAGAGTGGGAGTGTATACCTTTGTCTTAAGAGACAGGTATTTGGGGGTGAGTGATGTCGACTGAGGGCTTAACGGATCTCAACGATCGACAATGTTAGGAAGTAGTGTATCGGGGGGGGGGGGGGTCCTTGTATGAATTTTTCTTTGCGAGACATCCCACGCATGAAACTTAGCGCATCGTTGGGAATGGGGAGATGTTTGGTTGGTAGTACATGAGTTGGGAACCCCGGTTATTATTCATATATGTGATACGACTATTGACTACGGGTTGGATGTTATATTACGGGTTACGGATAGCATAATCGAGTAATTTTCGTGCGGTTAAGCACAGGGACAGGGTGTATGGGCACCCTGGTTAATTAGGGTAACTTTCGTACGATTAAGTACGAGGACAGGGTGTATGGGAACCCTAGTTAATTAAAATGTATATTTCTGTAACTCATAATTAGAACTAGCACAGATAGAGGTAAAAATCTTAGAAGCACAGGACTAGGGAGTGATATTCAAGCTTGGGGTACTAGGCTTACCTTAATTTCGAGGACGAAATTCCTTTGTAAGGGGGGAAGTATGTAATACCCCATAAATATGAGGATTTAGTATTTAATTAGTTTTGGGAGAAAGAAAACTATTTAAATTGGAAAAACTTAAATTTATGATTTGGAGAATTTATTCGAGTTGGCAGAATTATTTATATTTGGCGACCTTAGGTTTAATTATTTGAATTATTGTTGTGTCGCATTTTGGAGGTCGAAATTAGGAAATGTTAAAAAGTATTTCAAATGGCAGTTCTGAGTGTACGGTTTAGTCCAGATGGTTCGAGATAGTCAGAAAAGAGTACCCGGGGGTAGTAATTCGATCTCAGGACATTTTTTGGCATAGTCGGGCCCACGCGGGGGGATTTGGGCCATTTTAATTAGGCCCATGTGAGTAAAAACGTGATTAAGGATTATAAACGTAATTGAGAGAGTGTTGAACGACATTTAACACAATTCCAAACCTAGGTCTTTGAGAGAGAAATAGAGGAAGCAAATTAAGAGAAAGTTGGGGATCTTGTGGAGACTAATCAAGAGTGAGATTTGGGTGTTCATCATTAAACCATCCTCTAAACTAATGGATCAGACTTTATGAACCCTATAAGGAAAGTGGTTAACTTTTGTGACTCTTAAATATGTGATAATCAATTCATATTTTAGCATGTGTATTGAAAATGCCTGTTTTTTGGGTGGGTATTGTTGAGAAATTGGGTTTTCGGTTAAATTGACAATTGAATGAAATTAAAGGTGTTATGGTTTGTGATATATGAGTCTGGAACATAGAAATTGGTATCAGAGGTTGAACCCAGAAGAAATTGATTACAAATTTAGATATTAGTATAGAAATTTAGATCGAATAACAAAAACCTGAAAAATACCCAAATTGGGAATGTTCAAAATTATGAAAATCAATTAAGAATTTATGGTCTCTAAGATCTTTATAACCTTTTCTCATGTGATAATATTGTTGGTTATGATGGCATAACAGTGGAGAGTAAATAAAAATCTTGGTCGTGTGTTAATGGAGAAAATAGAAAATTTGAGAAAAAGGGTATATGATTGATCGATTGATTGACCCTGGGAGGCGATCGATCGATGGTCCAAGATTTTTGACAGTTTGTCGAGTTTTATATATGAGGGGGAAATTAATCTTAAGTTTAAGTTCTATGCTTTATTTAGTTATAAATAAATAAGAGGCACATGTTGAAAGAGTGTGCGCTTGCGTTCAAATAAGAAATTAAATAATCAAGCTCAGTTCAACCAAAATAAACCCTAAACAAGCAACAACGTGTGATTGAAATAATATGAAATCATGCAAGAGATATTCAAACACACACATGGGAGGAAAAATCCCCCAAAGGAGCAAAACCATTTATTTTCATTATAATATTGTAACATACAATTTCAGATTACAATGAAAAATACAGTGACACAGAATTACCCGCAGGTGTCGGATCTGTAGTCGGCGGATGGAAGTTTCCCTTTTTAGGAGGGCAGCAATGAAGAAGAAGAACGGTCTTCTCCACAAGGGTATGAACAAAACTGTGTTTGTGTTCTATGGTTTCAAAACGATTCACAAATGATTTGGCAATTTGTGTGAATCAAAACATGAGTTTTGGTAACTCACAAAGGTGAAGACTTTGAGTTTTTGAACTCTGAAAATCGTGTGTAGAAGTCTTGCTAAACCAACTCCCCGAAGTGGGTTTATAAAAGAAGTCCTGGACCTAAAAAATCTCAGCACGATCTTCTCGAATATATCCCAGGCGTACCTATCTGCCTTTGATGCGGACCGGTCTGGGGGGGCGGACCGGTTCCTTTTTGAAAGATCCTCCTTTGGTTTGCATTCGATCCGGGGTCTTCTATTTCTTCAGTAAGCGAATCGGTCTGGTAGGGGGGCAGATCGGTCCGGGGACTGATCGGTTCTTTTAATCTAGGCGGACCGGTCCGGCTGTGCAGAAAAATGATTCCTTTCTTCTTTTGAAATTTGGATCCGTTGAAGACGATGTGAGCTTGGATTACTTCAATGATGTAATGGCTTATGACATACAAATTGATAATGGACAAAAATATCCTTACAAATATCCCCCTATGTCTATGCCGGGACATACATAAAAACAAACATCCGAATTATCAAATATCAAAATGCCTATACAAATCTACCCTTCCATGAACCCAAAACTGTAAAGATACAAATGAATAAGACTTCATCGTTTGCTCTTTGAATCTTCAGGAATCTCAACTCTTTTCTCATAAGGGTGTGAAATCCAATGATAATCCATGTAGTACCTACACACTTGAGATAAAGCAAATACCAAGTGACGTATCGAGTTTGAAATGAGATAAACATATATACCAATTTATGAGAAAACTCAAAATTTAACTCAAAATTTCAAAACTCCCCCATAATAAGATAATTCATTTCTCCCCCTTTTTATGATGTCCCCAAATAGACAAATGAGAGAAATAACTGAACCAAGCAAATGCGGGGTGTCACAAGGACTAAATCATACCATGAATGAACATAAAACAACCAAGTCGGTGATAGCGTTAATGAAGGGGTGTGATCAAACTCGATAGGAAAATCAAAGCATACAAACATGACATAGGTGCACGATGAATATTGGATATTCCTAACGAAAGAACTCAAATGCTTCCTTTGGTGTAAAAGAATGGCAATATAAGACATTGACTTAATCAAATCAACAAATCAAAGCTCAAAGTGATTTCCACACCAATAACGTCCAAAACGATTTTATGCTTTTTAGGACTATCAAGGAAGTGCAAACCCGTTTAAATATTCTCCAACCAAAATCCCTCACATATATATTTTGAATATAGGTATTCTAAATTCTCAAACTTTGGAGAATTAATGGTGAATCCTAAATGGCCCATGATTGGCATGAATTGCTTTTTATTGCCTTTAAAAAAAATTCGGGTTCTTTTAACCTCTTTGGACCTCGGATAATAAAATTCCTCAATTTCTTAGGTACTTTTGAACGGTGGCTTTTGCGCAAAGGATGGATGATTACCTTTCGCAGCCCCTCCCCGTTTTGCAAATAAACACACAGTCTCACCAAACGATTTTCACATGCATTCCAATCTTGTCAAGTTTTATTGCATATTGAACGTTGTATTGACATAATTGAGATGGAAACGCTCAAGTCAATATGAGATAGACAAGTGCAATAATCAAATATAGTCGTGCATGTGTGAAATAAAGGATATAGGAGTCAAACATGTAGGAAGATATCACTAATCACATCTTAATGACTCCAAACAATGTAAATCACATGGATGAAATGATGTAACGTCTTAAATCTCTATCAAGCAGTCACATGTATAAAATGGAATAAAATTGTGACTCGGCTACCTTAAATGCTTATCCATAAAAGGTGAAAAATAAAAATCTTTTTGGAGTTTTCAAAAATTTTATCAAAAAAAATATTTTTGGGCTTTTCAAAAATTTTCTAAAAAGGAAAATCTTTTTGGAATTTTTGCTTTTAACGAAATAATAAATAACCAAAAGTAGAACAAACTAATGACACAATCTAGCAATAGGAATTATATGATATGATAATGACAATGCATCCTATGCTAGACATGGATCAACCCCTCAGTCAACTGTGCAAATCCCCAAAGACTTCCGAAGACTCTCAAATCTAAGGGCATCTAAAGGTTTCGTGAAAATATCGGCTAGCTGACGGTCTGTGGGAACAAAACTCAGGGATACGACTTTCTCCTCAACTAACTATCGTATAAAATGCTCACGTATCCTGATGTGCTTTGTGCGCGAATGTTAGACTGGATTGCGGGATATGTGTATCGAGCTCGTGTTATCACAGGAAATGGTCATGGTGTCCTGTGAAATCTCATAATCTTCCAGCATTTGCTTCATCCACAAGAGTTGCGTGCAACAACTCCCGGTGGCTATGTACTCAGCCTCTGCAGTGGACAAAGAGATGGAATTTTTCTTCTTGCTCAACCAGGAGACAAGAGCAGAACCAAAATAGAAACACCCACCAGAAGTGCTCCTACAACCATCTACATCCCCAGCCCAATCGACATCCAAAAAGGCGGACAAACGGTCATTGGTATCAAAGGAATACCAAATACTGTATGAGAGAGTCCCACTCACGTATTTGATTATACATTTTAGAGCGAGTAAGTTTGACTCTTTTGGAAACGCCTGATATCGCACACAGACTCCAACACTAAAGGCTATGTCAGGACGACTGGCAGTCAAGTAGAGAAGACTACCTATCATACTCCGATATAAGGTTTGCTCTACGTCCTTGCCTGAAGTGTCCTTACTAAGCTTCATAGAAGTACTCATAGGTGTACGTGCATGCTTAGCGGAGTCTAAACCAAATTTCTTCACAAGGTCTCTAGCATACTTGGATTGGGAGATGAACATCCCATCCTCTAGCTGACGAACCTGGAGACCAAGGAAGAAAGTGAGCTCACCTACCATGCTCATCTCAAACTCACTGTTCATCTCCTCCTCAAAGTGGTGAGCATGCTGGGAGCATATGGATCCAAAGACTATGTCATCCACATAGACCTAAGTAACCAAAATAACACCGTCATCTCTCCTGATGAACAACGTCATATCAACTCCCCCTCTCTTGAATCCACGGGCTAAGAGATAGGAAGTAAGCCTCTCGTACCAAGCACGGGGTGCTTGCTTCAAACCATACAAGGCTTTCCTCAGATAGAAGACGTGATCCGGGTGCTTAGGGTCTTCAAACCCTTTTGGTTGTTCCACATAAACCTCCTCCTGTATAATGCCATTCAGAAAGGCACTCTTGACATCCATCTAATATAACTTGAAGCGCAGATGACATGCGATGGCGAGTAGTAAGCGGACGAACTCGAGCCTCGCAACAGGAGCAAATGTCTCCCCAAAGTCTACACCCTCAATCTGTGTGTAGACTTGAGTGACCAACCTAGCCTTGTTTCTGATTATGGTACCATTGTTATCCATTTTATTCTTGAAAATCCACCTGGTACCTATCACATTAGTATCACTAGGTCGGGTACAAGTTCCCAGACATTGTTCTTTTGAAACTGAAGTAACTCATCTTGCATAGAAGATATCCAGTGTTCATCCTTGAGTGCTTCTTTGTGATTCTTGGGCTCGACATTGGACGTGTAGCAAAGATGGATAACAATATTCTCTAGCTGAGCACGAGTATTGACCCCTAGAGTGGGATCGCCAACAATGGCAGAAGGATCATGACTCTTGCGAACCTAAGTTGGTGTGTCCCCTAACACGGGAGTAGGGTCCACAGAGTGTGGGTGAGGGACAAGTAAGTCACTCCCAGAGAATTCCTCATCCTCACACTGTAGGTTAGGATCAATAGCCGTCGAAGGTTAGTCATCTTGCACAGTGACGTTTATTGATTCCATAACCTTGGAGATCTTAAGGTTACAAACCCGGTATGCTCTGCTATTCGATGAATATCCTAGCAATATTCCCTCACAGCTTATGGAGTCAAACTTTCCTAATTGCTCTCTATCCTGTAGGATATAGCATTGACTCCTAAAAACACGAAAATATGCAAGGTTAGGTTTCTTGCCAGTCCACAATTCATAAGGCATCTTAAGAGTGTGTGGACGCAGGTAAACCCTATTCACCATGTGGCATGCAGTAGACACTGCCTCTTCCCAAAATCTCCTAGAAACCTTATGACCTAGAAGCATAGACCTAGCCATTTCCTGGATCATTCTATTCTTTCTCTCAACAATACCATTTTGCTGAGGAGTTCTCACAGCAGAAAACTCATGTTTGATCCCGAGGCTATCACAGTAAAGATCTACCTTTGCTTCTGTGAATTCAGTACCATTGTCACTACGCATCCTGTTAATAGTGACACCGTGTTGGTTTTACAGGACACGACACTTGGTCGTTAAAAACTCTACAGCATCGGATTTCTCTCTCAAAAAACCTACAATAGAATATCTAGAGAAATCATCCACCATCAAGAGGATATACCTCTTACCACCCAGACTCTCGGTACGAGTGGGACCCATAAGATCCATGTGTATAAGCTTAAGAACACGAGAGGTGGTAATGGAATGCAACTTCCTATGGGGACTACGAATTTGTTTTCCCAACTGACAGGGTCCACAAACCGTCGAAGTTGGCCTTCCAAGAGATGGTAAGCCACGTATTAGGTCCTTTTTAACTAAGCGAGTTAGATCTCTAATATTTACGTGACCTAGACGTTGGTGCCACAGATCCATAGGAGTGATCGTGGCGTTGTTGCAGACAAGTGAGTATGTGGGCTCAGTCCTATAGCAATTATCCTTTGTCCTCACCCCTTGCACTAAATGTTTACCGGCTTGATTATAGACCTTACAAGCGTCCCGGTCAAACTTTACGGCAAAGTCAGCGTCGCACAGCTGGCTAATGCTGAGAAGGTTTGCTATCAACCCTTTGACGTACAAAACATTTTCTAGCATAGGAAATCCAGGTAACTCGACAGTACCAAGTCCTATAATGCTAGACTTGCTCCCATCTCCAAAGGTGACTCTTCCATCCTGATAATCCTCAAGTGACGTAAAAATGAGGCATCACCTGTCATATGTGTGGAGCACCCACTGTCAAAATACCACTGTGAAGTATTTTGTGCTTTAAGAGCGACATGAACAACATAGGCCTTTTTATCTTTCTTAGGTACCCAAGAAGTAGTGACCTTTTGTTTTCCTTTGTTGTTGTTGGTTTTAGCTGGAATGTGAGAAGCCTTCACTGACGGCAAAGACATCCGTCGAAATTCCTCCATCAAACTCTGAGACGTGGTAGCTAAGAACTCAACTCGCTTTCTTAGACTGGTAAAATCATCAGTATGCTGAGGTGGAGCAGTAGTACATCGTGTTCGACCCATGCTATAGCAAAACTCCCTGAGGTGGCCTTTTCTTTTACAATAAGTACAAAAGAACACAGTCAAAGGCAGACCTAGGTTTGCTTTTCTTGGTCGAACTCTCCTTCGAGTTTTTTTACGATGGCCACAAGGAGTCATAGTAAACTCAGGAACAGGTCCAGGTGCAATTTGGGACGTGGAGGCTCCATCATAACCTATTCCCTGCCTATCACCAAAACCTAAAGCGGGGCCGAGGAGCATCGTTCCCATTTTCCTAGATCTATCCTCGATTTGAACCTTGACTTCTCGTGCTCTCTCCAGATCATGAGTAAGCTGGGCAACAAGGGCTTTGAGTTTCTTTCGAGTCTCCATGGAGGAATGAAGCTCACACGTAAGACTAGCCACTTGTTTAGTCAAGTCCTCTCTCTTTCTCAAAACATCTCTCTCTCTCTCTAAACAGACTTTCTTTCTCAACACAAATGGACTCTCTCTCTCTCAAGGTAGTGAAGGTGGAGGACTCTCTATCTCTTGCTTTTCTTAAATCTTCCTCTAAAACGGTGATCCTAAGAACTAACGCTTTGTTGGGCTTTTTAGTTTTAAAAGACTCAGAATATAGCTCGGCGTAGGCGCGTTGAAGATCACTCTCGCTCTCACTTGTGTCATCCTCCCCCTCACTCTCATCGCTCTCACTATCGATGTGTCCCTGTGATGAATCATCCTCATCGTCGTGGGGAGAACTAGAAGTGCTCACATGACTAGCCATGAATGCGGTGAAGTTACAATCATGCGGTGACTCGTCTCCAGAATCCACCGAATCGACCTCACTGTCGTCGCGAAGGGTAGCATTAAGGACAACCTTGCCCTTTTCTCTATTCAGACGAGTGACACACTCAAACGCGCTATGACCCTTACCGTCGCACTCAAAGCATCTCTCACTGTCTTTCTTAGGAGGGTCTTTGAAATCTTTCTTATTTTTCTTTTCAAACTTATTTTTCTGAAAATTCTTTTTATCTTTGAAATTTCCACTTTTCTTTAATTTAAGAATTTTCTTGAAGTTTTTAGCAAATAAAGCCAAGTCATCTAAGTCAAATTCACACTCGGAATCAGACGTTACTATCTCTCTCTTTATAGATGACTCAACTCTTTTTCTTCCCGACCCCTCACTTTTTCTCTCTTGGGCATTAAGTGAAATTCCTTTATCTTTAGACTTGACAGATTTGGAAACATGTTAATTTCATAAGTTTGCAAGTCTCCTACAACTTCTTCCAATTTTAATGTATTTAAATTACCTATAGAATTTAGCACAGTGACTTTAGGGATAAAACGCTTAGGCAATGATCTAAGAATCTTTTTCACAACTCTAGGTTTAAGAATTCGTTCACCAAGATTAAATCTAGTATTAATAATATCAGACAACCTAGCATAAAAATCATCAAAGCACTCAGTTTCAAGCATGGTGATGGTTTCAAATTGAGTTGTTAAATTTTGCAATTTAGATTCTTTTACAGCATTAGTTCCTTCATGGTTAAGTTGTAAAACATCCCATGCCTCCTTTGACGTGGTGCACATCATGATATGTCGAAACTCATCGGGGGTGATGGATCCGCAAATAGCACTCAAACCCTTAGAATTAAAAGAAGACCATTTAAATTCATCTTCAGTCCAAGAAGTGACAGGTTTTAAATTGATCATGTTTTCAACAGTGACGGAGGGAGGTGTCCACCCTCTTCCAACTAAAACCCAAACCCGTTCATCCATGGCCTTTAAAGCCGACTTCATGCGGACTTTCCAATATGCATAATTTATCCCGTCAAAAACTGGCAGTTTATTATATGATTTCTCCATTTGAACACGCTTTTTTTTTAAAATCAATTTTTTTCAGAAAATTGATATCTTAGAAAAATTTTGCGGAAAATAGGAATACGCGATAGATTAGCATAACCCTCTCTGATACCAATTTGAAAGAGTGTGCGCTTGCATTCAAATAAGAAATTAAATAATCAAACTCAGTTCAACCCAAATAAACCCTAAACAAGCAACAACATGTGATTGAAATAATATGAAATCATGCAAGAGATATTCAAAACACACATGTGAGGAAAAATCCCCCAAAGGAGCAAAACCATTTATTTTCATTATAATATTGTAACATATAATTTCGGATTACAATGAAAAATACAGTGACACCGAATTACCCGCAGGTGTCGGATCTGTAGTCGACGGCTGGAAGTTTCCCTTTCCAGGAGGGCAGCAATGAAGAAGAAGAACGGTCTTCTCCACAAGGGTATGAACAAAACAGTGTTTGTATTCTAGGGTTTCAAAACGATTCACAAATGATTTCAAAATTTGTGTGAATCAAAAAATGAGTTTTGGTAACTCACAAAGGTGAAGACTTTGAGTTTTTAAGCTCTGAAAATCGTGTGTAGAAGTCTTGCTAAACCAACTCCCCGTAGTGGGTTTATAAAATAAGTCCTAGCCCTAAAACATCTCAGAACGATCTGCTCGAATATATCACAGGGGGACCGGTCTACCTTTGATGCGGATCGGTCTTGGGGGGGAGGACCGATTACTTTTTGAAAGATCCACCTTCGATTCGCATTCGATCCGGGGTCTTCTGTTTCTTCAGCAAGCGGATTGGTCCGGTAGAGGGGCGGACCGGTCCGGGGTCAGATCGGTTCTTTTAATCTGGGCGAACCGGTCCAGCTGTGTAGAAAAAAGATTCCTTTCTTCTTTTTAAATTCGAATCCATTGAAGACGATGTGAGCTTCAATTACTTCAACGATGTAACGGCTTATGACATACAAATTGATAATGGACAAAAATGTCCTTACACATGTTCCTAGCAATTATGGGGAAGAGTAATTGGGATTAGGGAGGATTTATGTGGGGCACTTTATGGAACCATTTGAGGAATTAACTTCCAAACTAATTAGGTACGGATCGAGTGAGCAAGTCTCGGTATATTGGTTGAGTGATGCCAAGGAAATTAAATTGATTAATGGGTAAATTAATTAAATTAGAGTCGGACCATAGACTCGGGAATATACAGTGTGTGGTAGTATATATATATATATATATTTAATTAAATTATGTACTCCAGTGCTATCAAGGGAGGTTGCGCGATATAGTGAATCCCCTAGCTTGAAATGTAAGGCGAGTCTATCCCTAGGTCATAGCGTCCGTTATATGGGTGAGGGGCTTATGTAACTTTCACGAAGGAAATATGGCCACCTCCAACGTTTATGTTTTTGGCCAAGTTCTTGAGAGATTCCGACTTGGGGTAACTAGGTTAAGTGATCACACTTGGTATGATAGCACTTTAGAGGAAATCATCCGGTGAGGGTATATTTGGAAGGATGGATATACATTTGGCATATATGTGGATGTTGTAATAATAAAATGTGTATATAATTGTATTAAATATTATATGCGAGTAATAATGCATGGTGTAATGTATTTACTTTATATAACTTGTGTCACGGTTATATAATATTATTTTAAAAAAATTAATTAAGTTAATGTGAGGGATAATGTGTAACCCACGAATAGTAATACTCGGTTAGAGTAGTATGGCAAGGGGATATTATACCAAGATTAGTTGGACGGGGTAGTATATCTTGGTGGGGTTAAGGTAACCGTTAGGTGTGCACATTAGAGGAGGGGTAAGTATGTCCTCAACAGAGTGTGACACTAACTTAAATATGAAGCGCGTTCATGCAATTTTAATTACTGTAGTTAATTCACTTGCTAAATATTTTCAGAATGTTTTGGGTTCATACCCTTGCTATAAAACTATTTTCAAAACCTTTTAGGTGTCCAGCTACATGGACACCAGGACTAATATTCCATTCCAGGGACACGCATTTGCTGCACATGTGGATGCTAACAGGAGTTTGAGTAGAAGCCTCATTTCTTTATTTCTAGACTAGAGATCTATTATTAGATTCAGATATCTTTTCGAGCATGTCGCCCCAGTCACTTTCAGTTTCAACGTTGTTATTATTTACTTAGTTGTTGGAGTATTCTTTACATTATGGTTTGTAGCCGATGGTTTATTCGACAAACTGTTATTTATTTTTTAGTTGATGTGGGATCAGTTGTTGTGTTTGGCTCTTATTATTGTTTTCCGCATGTTATCACTTTTGTTTAATTAAACAGATAGAATTTGGCAGCGACTTTTTGCATACTACGTGGTTAGTGAGTTATAAGAGGTTTTCAACAGTTATGATGAGAATGAACTGACTGGTATTCCCGGTTTAATTTGATATAGGACTGATCACCTGGTATTTTATTAAGTGGGGTGTCACAGGTGCTATCAGAGCATCAGGTTTTAGTGTCCCTAGGATCCGTGCGGCTTTGCACATTTTGGCTTAGCGTTCTTTGATATAGATCCCTATCATAGGATTGTTGTATTCTTATACGTATGCATATTTATGTCCTTCTGCCAATTACTTTATATTTGATGGGAACTCATACGGTTCAATTCTTATTTCAGATGAATTCCAAGAGAGAGAGAGAGAGATAGCAGCTGGGGGGGAGACTAGAGAGGCTCATCAGGAGCCAGAGTTATTGCAACGACTGCCAGAGATGATTTCGGCCGCACGGGAAACTGAATTAGTGGCGCAGACAGTTAACGCGATGATGATCGCAATGGAAAGATACTTTAAACGAAATCTGCCACAACCGTTAGTGACACCAGATGTTCATGCCCACCTGGGGCCTTCAGAGTGGCAACGAGTACGAGAGGCCTTTCAAAAAGGCCATCCACTAGAGTTTCAGGGGAGTTCAAATGTGAAAGTATCTAGCATGTCAATGGAAGAAAGGCATGCAACATCACTTGCGCAGGGTTGACTGCAGTGAGGTACAGAAGCAAATGCTAGCCACTTTTAGGCTAGTGGGGGTAGTGCTACAGTGGTAGGATACAATCACCACCATTGAGGAAAGGGACACAATGTGCGGTTCGACCGTAAGTATTTTTCGCCAGCAGTTGAGGCCGAGATGAGGAGAAAATTTAGTGAGGTGACTCAGGGGGACCTTTCAATGGCCGAGTACAAGGAAGAGTTCACTTGTTTGGAAAATTTTGTATCGGATGAGGTAAACAATGAAGAAAGAAAGAAATCTAGGTTCATGGATGGGTTAGCTTAGAGGATCAGGCAACATTTGATCGGTAATCCCGCATTAGCAGCTTATATAAACGTCCTTAATGCATCACTCCTCCACTACCAGGAGCATCGTTTCCATATGAAGGGAAGTGACAGTGAAGTTGAACCCAGTCATCCAGATAAGACAGGAGGCGGCAGTGCCATTGGGGTATCCCAGCAGTAGACATGGGGACATTAGGGGTAGGATTCTCGGCAGGGGAATTCAGGCCAACCGATCAAGATCTGGGAGATATCGACAGGATGGCCACCACTTTTGACACGGCCAGCAAGGAAGGAATCAGTGACAAGGTGATCTTATTAGGAAGTGTTTCATTTGTGGGGGATCAAGGCACATGAGGAAAGACTTCCCTAAGCGAGACAGGGGGAAACTACAGGATGAGGTTCTGGATGTACAACCATTACAACAGTTTTTGGGCCAGTTCAGACGAGAAAATTTTAGCCAGGAACCCAAGGATAAGCCATTGCAGCTAGAGTATGGAGGTAATTATCTTTTATTTTATGGGCATGGGATATGTTTTAAGTGAAAGTGAGGGTGTCACAACATAAAATTTATTTTCACTAGAGTTCGCAGGTAAGTCGAATTTAGTGGGTGCGCGGGCTATAGCAACCATATTAGGTAAATAAAAAATTTCGTGGGGTAGCGGAGTTCTTTGGTGTTAACCACGAGAGAGTGGGGGGTGTACACAGAGAAAAGGTTTGAATTGTAGGAGGGGTCAATACTTTTGAGAATTATGGGAGTAGGGTAGATGATTTTCCAAATATCGACTGGATAACGGTGATTTTAAACTATTGTGGATAGTGATAGTCAGTTTTGGTGTTCATGGCACCAAGGTATGATTGTCTTATAATAGGTGTCACCTGAGAGGGGTTCTAACATATATATATATATATATATATATATATATATATATATATGTGTGTGTGTGTGTGTGTGTGTGTGTGTGTGTGTGTGTGTGTGTGCGTGCGTGTGAGTGTGTGTGCGTGTGTGTACGTTGTATTGTGTGGTATGATTTACACATAAGAATGTCTTGGGTTATTATATTTTATCTCGGTAAGTAGGGATGTCTACTGAAGTGAGTCGGGGTGGTTGATTTTATTTCGAGTAAGTAGAGAGAGCTCTGGGTTTAGTTTGTGCAAGAACTAGTGATAGTAATGGTGCGGAATTTTATGTTATCTTCTGTAGAATAAGAATGGGAGTGTATACCTTTGTGTTAAGAGACAGGTATTTGGGGGCGAGTGATGTGGACTGAGTGCTTAACGGATCTCAATGATCGACAATGTTAAGAAGTAGTGTATCGGGGGGGGTTCCTTGTTTGGATTTTTTTTTGCGAGACATCCCACGCATGAAACTTAGCGCATCGTTGGGAATGGGGAGATGTTTGGTTGGTAGTACATGAGTTGGGTACCCCGGTTATTATTCATGTATGTGATATGACTATTAACTATGGGTTGGATGTTATATTACGAGTTACGGATATCATAATCGAGTAACTTTCATGCGGTTAATAGGGGGATCGGGTGTATGGGCACCCTGATTAATTAGGGTAACTTTCGTACGGTTAAGCACGGGGACTGGGTGTATGGGCACCCTAGTTAATTAAAATGCATATAACTGTAACTTATAATTAGAACTAGCAAAGATAGACGTAAAAATCTTAGAAGCACAGGACTAGGGAGTGATATTCAAGCTTGGGGTACTAAGCTTACCTTAATTTCGAGGACGAAATTCCTTTGTAAGGGGGGAAGTATGTAACACCCCATAATTTTGAGGATTTAGTATTTAATTATTTTTGGGAGAAAGAAAACTATTTAAATTGGAGAAACTTATGTTTATGATTTGGAGAATTTGTTCGAGTTGGCAGTATTATTTATATTTGGCGACCTTAGGTTTAATTATTTGAATTATTGTTGTGTCGCATTTTGGAGGTCGAAATTATGGAATGTTAAAAAGTATTTCAGATGACATTATGAATGTACGGTTTAGTCCATATGGTTCGAGATAGTCAGAAAAGAGTACCCGGGGGTAATAATCCGATCTCGGGACATTTTTGGGCATAGTCGGGCCCACACGGGGGGATTCGGGCCATTTTAATTAGGCCCATGTGAGTAAAAACGTGACTAAGGATTATAAACGTAATTGAGATAGTGTTGAATGACATTTAACACAATTCCAAACCTAGGCCTTTGAGAGAGAAATAGAGGAAGAATATTAAGAGAATGTTGGGGATCTTGTGGAGACTAATCAAGAGTGAGATTTGGGTGTTCATCATTAAACCATCCTCTCCACTAATGGATCAGACTCTAAGAACCCTATAAGGCAAGTGGTTAACTTCTATGATTCTTAGATATGTGATAATCAATTCATATTATAGCATGTGTATTAAAAATGTCTGTTTTTGGGGTGGGTATTGTTGAGAAATTAGGTTTTCGGTTAAATTGACAATTGAATGAAATTAAAGGTGTTATGGTTTGTGATATATGAGTCTGGAACATAGAAATCGGTATTGGAGGTTGAACGCAGAAGAAATTGATTACGAATTTAGATATTAGTATAGAAACTTATAGATCGAATAACAAAAACCCGAAAAATACCCAAATCGGGAAAGTTCAAAATTATGAAAATCAATTAAGAATTTATGGCCTCTAGGATCTTTAGAACCTTTTCTCATGTGATGGTATTGTTGGTTATGATGGCATAACAGTGGAGAGTAAATAAAAATCTTGGTCGTGTGTTAATGGAGAAAATAGAAAATTGGAGAAGAAGGGTATATGATTGATCGATCGATTGACCCTGGGAGTCGATCGATCGACGGTCCAAGATTTTTGACAGTTCGCCCAGTTTTATATATGAGGGGGAAATTAATTTTAAATTTAAGTTCTATGCTTTATTTAGTGATAAATTAATAAGAGGCACATGTTCCTAGCAATTATGGGGAAGGGTAATTGGGATTAGGGAGGATTTATGTGGGGCACTTTATGGAACTATTTGAGGAATTCACTTCCAAAGTAATTAGGTACGGATCGAGTGAGAAAGTCCTAGTATATTGGCTGAGTGATGCCAAGGTAATTAAATTGATTAATGGGTAAATTAATTAAATTAGAGTCGGACCATAGACTCGGGAATAGGGGTGGCAATTCAGGTTAATCGTGTCATTTTCGGGTCGCGTTGATTTTAATTTAAGTATAATATTTGGGTACTTTTAAATCTACACAAGCTAATCATGTCATGTTCGGGTCATGTTCGAGTTATTACCATAAGCGGGTTATCGTGTCAAAAATTGCCATCCCTACTCGGGAATATACAGTGTGTGGTAGTATATATGTCTATGTAGATAGATAGATAGATAGATAGATAGATAGATAGATAGATAGATAGATAGATAGATAGATAGATAGATAGATAGATAGATAATTAAATTAGGTACTACAGTGCTATCAAGGGAGGTTGCGCGATGTAGGTGAATCCCCTAACTTGAAAAGTAAGTCGAGTATATCCCTAGGTCATAGCTTCCGTTATATTGGTGAGGGGCTTATCTAACTTTCACGAAGGAAATATGGCTGCCTCCTACGTTTATGTTTTTGGCCAAGTTCGTGAGAGATTCCGACTTGGGGTAACTAGGTTAAGTGATCACACTTGGTATGATAGCAATTTAGAGGAAATCATCCGCGCGAGGATATATTCGGAAGGGTGGATATACATTTGGCATATGTGTGGATGTTGAAGTAATAAAACGCGTATATAATAGTATTAAATATTATATGCGGGTAATAATGCAGAGTGTAATGTATTTACTTTATATAACTTGTGTCACGGTTATATAATATTATTTTAAAAAAACTAATTAAGTTAATGTGAGGGATAACGTGTAACCCACGAATAGTAATACTCGGTTAGAGTAGTATGGCAAGGGGATATTATACCAAGATTAGTTGGACGGGATAGTATAACTTGGTGGGGTTAAGGTAACCGTTAGGTGTGCACATCAGAGGAGGGGTAAGTATGTCCTTAACAAAGTGCGACACTAACTTAAATATGAAGCGCGTTCATGCAATTTTAATTACTGTAGTTAATTCACTTGCTAAATATTTTCATAATGTTTTGGGTTCTTACCCTTGCTATAAAACTATTTTCAAAACCTTTTAGGTGTCCAGCCACAGGGACACCAGGACTAATATTCCATTCCAGGGACCCGCATCTGCTGCACATGTGGATGCTAACAGGAGTTTGAGTAGACACCTCATTTCTTTATTTCTAGACTAGAGATCTATTATCAGATTCAGATATCTTCTCGAGCATGTCGCCCCAATTACTTTTAGTTGCAGCGTTGTTATTATTTACTTAGTTGTTGGAGTATTCTTTACATTGTGGTTTGTAGCCGATGGTTTATTCGGCAAACTGTTATTTATTTTTTAGTTGATGTGGGATCAGTTGTTGTGTTTGGCTCTTATTATTATTTTCCGCATGTTATCACTTTTGTTTAATTAAAAAGTTAGAATTTGGCAGCGGCTTTTTGAATACTAGGTGGTTAGTGAGTTATAAGAGGTTTACAACAGTTATGATGAGAATGAGCTGACTGGGATTCCTTCTTTAATTTGATATAGAACTGATCACCCTGTTTTTTATTAAGTGGGGTGTCACAGGTGCTATTAGAGCATCAGGTTCTAGTGTCCCTAGGATCCGTGCGGCTTTTCACATTTTGGCTCAGCGTTCTTTGATATAGATCCCTATCATAGGATTGTTGTATTCTTATACGTATGCATATTTATGTCCTTATCCCAATTACTTTATATTTGATGGGAACTCATATGGTTCAATTCTTAATTCAAATGCCACCCAAGAGAGAGAGAGAGAGAGAGAGAGCTGGGGGGAGACTAGAGAGGCTCATCAGGAGCTAGAGTTATCGCAACGACAGCCAGAGATGATTTCGGTCGCATAGGTAACTGAATTAGTGGCGCAGATAGTTAACGTGACGATGATCACAATGGAAAGATACTTTCCACGAAATCAGCCACAGTCGTTAGTGACAGCAGATGTTAATGCCCACCTGGGGCCTTCAGAGTGGCAGCGAGTACGAGAGGCCTTTCAAAAGGGCCATCCACTAGAGTTTCAGGGGAGTTCAGATGTGAAAGTATCTAGCGTGTCAGTGGAAGAAATACATGCAACATCACTTGCGCAGGGTTGACTGCAGTGAGGTACAAAAGCAAATGCTAGCCACTTTTAGTCTAGTGGGGGCAGTGCTACAGTGGTGGGATACAATCACCACCATTGAGGAAAGGGACACAATGACTATTGCCGAGTTTTGGGTGCGGTTCGACCGTAAGTATTTTTCGCCAACAGTTAAGGCCGAGATGAGTAGGAAATTTAGTGAGGTGACTCAGGGGGACCGCTCAGTGGCCGAGTACGAGGAAGAGTTCACTTGTTTGGCAAATTTTGTATCGGATGAGGTAAAAAATGAAGAAAGAAAGAAATCTAGGGTCATGGATGGGTTAGCCTATAGGATTAGGCAACATTTGATCGGTAATCCCGCATTAGCAGCTTTTACAAACATCCTTAATGCAACACTCCTCCACTCCCATGATCATCACTTCCATATGAAGGGAAGTGATAGGGAAATTGACTGATCAGTCAGATAAGACAGGAGGCAAAAGTGCCATTGGGGTATCCCAGCAGCAGACAGGGGGACATCAGGGGTAGGATTCCCGGAAGCGGAATCTGGCCAAGTGATCAAGATCTGGGAGCTGTTGACAGGATGGCCAACACTTTTGACCTAGCCAGCAAGGAAGGAATCAGTGGCAAGGTGATCTTATTAGGAAGTGTTTCGTTTGTGGGGGATCAAGGCACATGAGGAAAGATTTCCCTAAGCGAGGCACGGGGAAACTACAGGTTGAGGTTCTCGATGTACAACCATTACAACAGTTTTTGGGCCAGTTCAGAAGAGAAAATTTTAGCCAGGAACCCGAGGATCAACCATTGCAGCTAGAGTATGGAGTTAATTATCTTTTATCCAATGGGCATGGGATATGTTTTGAGTGAAAGTGAGGGTGTCACAACATAAAATTTATTTTCACTAGAGTTCGCAGGTAAGTCGAATTTTGTGGGTGCGCAGGCTATAACAGCCATATTAGGTATATAAAAAATTTCGTGGGGTAGCGGAGTTGTTTAGTGTTAACCACGAGAGAGTGGGGGTGTACACAGAGAAAAGGTTTGAATTGTAGGAGGGGTCAATACGTTTGAGAATTATGGGAGTAGGGTAGATGATTTTCCAAATATCGGTCGGATAACGGTGGATTTAAACCATTGTGGATAGTGATAGTAAGTTTTGGTGTTCATGGCACCAAGGTATGAGTGTCTTATAATAGGTGTCACCTTAGAGGGGTTCTAATATATATATATATATATATATATATATATATATATATATATATGTGTGTGTGTGTGTGTGTGTGTGTGTGTGTGTGTGTGTGTGTGTGTACGTTGTATTGTGTGGTATGATTTACACATAAGAATGTCTTGGGTTATTATATTTTATCTCGGTAAGTAGGGATGTATACTGAAGTGAGTCGGGGTGGTTAGATTTATTTTCGAGCGAGGAGAGATAGCTCGGGGTTTAGTTTCTGCAAGAACTAGTGATAGTAAGGGTGCGTAATTTTATGTTATCTTTTGTATAATAAGAGTGGGAGTGTATACCTTTGTCTTAAGAGACAGGTATTTGGGGGTGAGTGATGTCGACTGAGGGCTTAACGGATCTCAACGATCGATAATGTTAGGAAGTAGTGTATCGGGGGGGGGGGGGGGAGGGGGGTTCCTTGTATGAAATTTTCTTTGCGAGACATCCCACGCATGAAACTTAGCGCATCGTTGGGAATGGGGAGATGTTTGGTTTGTAGTACATGAGTTGGGAACCCCGGTTATTATTCATGTATGTGATACGACTATTGACTACGGGTTGGATGTTATATTACGGGTTACGAATAGCATAATCGAGTAATTTTTGTGCGGTTAAGCACGGGGACAGGGTGTATGGGCACCCTGTCTAATTTGGGTAACTTTCGTACTGTTAAGCACAGGGACAGGGTGTATGGGCACCCTAGTTAATTAAAATGCATATTTCTGTAACTCATAATTAAGACTAGCAAAGATTGAGGTAAAAATCTTAGAACCACAGGACTAGGGAGTGATATTCAAGCTTGGGGTACTAGCCTTACCTTAATTTGGAGGACGAAATTCCTTTGTAAGGGGGGAAGTATGTAACACCCCATAATTTTGAGGATTTAGTATTTAATTATTTTCGGGAGAAAGAAAACTATTTAAATTGGAGAAACTTAAATTTATGATTTGGAGAATTTATTCGAGTTGGCAGAATTATTTATATTTGGCGACCTTAGGTTTAATTATTTCAATTATTGTTGTGCCGCATTTTGGAGGTCGAAATTAGGGAATGTTAAAAAGTATTTCAGATGACAGTTCTGAGTGTACGGTTTAGTCTAGATGGTTCGAGATAGTCAGAAAAGAGTACCCGGGGGTAGTAATCCGATCTCGGGACATTTTTGGGCATAGTCGAGCCCACACGGGGGGATTTGGGCCATTTTAATTAGGCCCATGTGAGTAAAAACGTGATTAAGGATTATAAACATAATTGAGAGAGTGTTGAATGGCATTTAACACAATTCCAAACCTAGGTCTTTGAGAGAGAAATAAATGAAGCAAATTAAGAGAAAGTTGGGGATCTTGTGGAGACTAATCAAGAGTGAGATTTGGGTGTTCATCATTAAACCATCCTCTACACCAATGGATCAGACTCTACGAACCCTATAAGGCAAGTGGTTAACTTATGTGATTCTTAAATATGTGATAATCAATTCATATTAAAGCATGTGTATTGAAAATGTCTGTTTTGGGGGTGGGTATTGTTGAGAAATTGGGTTTTCAGTTAAATTGACAATTGAATGAAATTAAAGGTGTTATGGTTTGTGCTATAAGAGTCTGGAACATAGAAATCGGTATCGTAGGTTGAACCCGGAAGAAATTGATTACGAATTTAGATATTAGTATAGAAACTTAGATCGAATAACAAAAACCCGAAAAATACCAAAATCGGGAAATTTCGAAATTATGAAAATCAATTAAGAATTTATGGCCTCTAGGATCTTTAGAACCTTTTCTCATGTGATAATATTGTTGGTTATGATGGCATAACAGTGGAGAGTAAATAAAAATCTTGGTCGTGTGTTAATGGAGAAAATAGAAAATTGGGGAAGAAGGGTATATGATTGATCGATCGATTGACCCTGGGAGTCAATCGATCGATGGCTCAAGATTTTTGACAGTTCGCCCAGTTTTATATATGAGGAGGAAATTAATTTTAAATTTAAGTTCTATGCCTTATTTAGTGATAAATAAAAAAGAGGCACATATTCCTAGTAATTATGGGGAAGAGTAATTGGGATTAGGCAGGATTTATGTGGGGCACTTTATGGAACAATTTGAGGAATTCACTTCCAAAGTAATTAGGTACGGATCGAGTGAGCAAGTTCGGGTATGTTGGTTGAGTGATACCAAGGTAATAAAATTGATTAATGGGTAAATTAATTAAATTAGAGTCGGACCATAGACGCGGGAATATACAGTGTGTGGTAGTGTATATATATATATATATATATATATATATTTAATTAAATTATGTACTCCAGTGCTATCAAGGGAGGTTGCGCGATGTAGGTTGAGAACGTGTGTGCACGCGTTCAAATGATCAAATTACATATAAAACACCTTTTAACCCAAACAAACCCTAATCATGCAACAATATGTGATTGAATAAGATGATAATCTAAGCAAGAACATTCAAACACATGCAATTGAGGAAAAATCCCCCAAAGGGGCAAAACTATTTATTTTCATTATAATATTGTAGCTATACAATTTTTTATTACAATGAAAATACAAGTGACTAAGAATTACCCTCAGGTATCGGATTCTGTAGTCGCGGCTGGAACTATCCCTTTCCAGTAGGGCTGGCGGCTGGAACTATCCCTTTCCAGTAGGGCTGCAATGGAGAATAAGAACGGTCTTCTCCACAAGGGTGTGAACAGAAAAAGTGCGTTCCTGGGTTGCAAAGTGATTCACGAAGGATTGGCAATTGTGTGAATCAAAATACCTAGAGTCTAGATACTCAATAGGTGAAGACTTGGGGCTTTATTTACTCTGGAAACCGTGTCAATAAGTCTTAGAAAACCACTTCCCGTAGTGGGATTAAATAAGAGGACTCGGGCCTTAAAAATCTTAACACGATCTGTTTATGTTTATCCCAGGCGGACCGATCCAGGTCTGAGGCGGATCGATCCGATTTGACCGGATCGGTTCTTTTATTCTGAGGCGGATCAGTCCGTTGATGATCGGATCAGTTCGCTCCCAGGCTTCATCGGTTCGCTTGCGGTCCGGGGTATACTGGCCTTCTGGCAAGCAAGCGGATCGATCCGGGCCTTTATGCAGACCGGTCCAGTTAGCCGGATCGGTTCTTTTATTTCAGCGGATCGGTCCGACTGTCAGACTATGATTCCTCTTCTTCTTTTTATATTCGGATCCGTTGAATCTTGAATCTTGAATTTCTTCAACGGTGTAACGGTGTGCGACATAATACATTGATAACGGACAAAAATGTCCTTACAAATCTCCCCCTATGTCTATGCCGGTACATACATAAAAACAAATATCCGAAATATCAAACAACTAAAAATGCCTATACAAATCTACCCTTCCATGAACCCAAAACTGGAAAGATACAATTGAATAAGACTACAGCGTTTTCTCTTCAATTCTTTCAGGAATCTCAACGCTTTTCTCATCAGGGTGTGCAATCCACTGATAATCCATGTAGTACCTACACACATGAGACAAAGCAAAATACCAAGTGACATATCGAGTTTGAAATGAGATAAATAAACATATATACCAATTTATGAGGAAACTCAAACTTTTAAATCTCCCCCATAATAAGATAATTCATTCTCACCCTTTTTATGATGTCCCCAAATAGACAAATGAGAGAAATAAATTAAATAAGCGAGTGCGGGGTGTCACTAGGATAAAATCACACCATGAATGAACACAAAGAAACCAAGACGATGATAGCGTAAATGAAGTGGTGTGAAAAAATTCGATAGGAAAATTAATGCATACAAACATGACATATGTGCACGATGAATATTGGATATTCCTAGCGAATGAACTCAAATGCTTCCTTTGGTGTAAAATAATGACAATATAAGATATTGACTCAATCAAATCAATAAATCAAAGCTCAAAGAGATTTTCACACCAATAACGTCCAAAACGATTTTATACTTTTTCAGGACTTTCAAAGAAGTGCAAACCCGTTTAAAGATTCTCCAACCAAACTCCCTCAGATATAATTTTGAATAGAGGCATTCTAAATTATCAAACTTTGGAGAATTGATGTGAAACCTAAGCGGCCCATATTTGGCATGAATTGCTTTTTATTGGCTTTAAATTTTTTCGGGCTCTTTTAACCTCTTTGGACCTCGGATATTGAAATTCCTTCATTTTTTAGGTCCTTTTTAACGGTGGCTTTTGCGCAAAGGATAAATGATTACCTTTCGCAGCCCCTCCCCGTTATACAAAAACACACAGTCTCACCAAAACGGTTTTTACATGCATTCCAATCTTGTCAAGTTTTATCGCATATTGTAAGTTGTATAGACAGAATTGAGATGGAAACACTCAAGCCAATATGAGATAGACAAGTGTAATAATCAAATATAGCCGTGCATGTGTGCAATAAAGGATATAGGAGTCAAACATGTACGAAGATATCACTAATTACATCTCAAAGACTCCATACTAAGTAAAGCACATGGATGAAATGATGTAGCCTCTCAAATCTCTATCAAACAGTCACAGGAATAAATGGAATGAAGTTGTGACTTGGCTATCTTAAATGCTTATCCAGAAAAACAGAAACCTTTTTTTTTTTCAAAAATTTTATCAAAAGAAAATCTTTTTGTGCTTTTCTTAAAATTTTTCTTAAAGGAAAATCTTTTTGTATTTTTGTTTTAACGAAATAAAAAATGAACAAAAATAAAACAAACTAATGGTACATGCTAGCAATAGGCAAAGGAAACAGCATGAAAATAAACCTATGCTAGCAACCAAGACAAGATCTCAACCGGGCGTAACGGTGGAGTTTTCCAAATATGGTGACATCTTTTGAACACACTCCACTAGATCATGTGTTGTCTTGATCAAAAACTTCACTTGCTCGTGAATATGCACAAACTCTCTATCATAATGTGCAGGCAAAATGTCATGAGTGGGTGTATGTGCATGAATGTGTGAAGTGGCATTATATGGCACAAAACCCAACTTAGAACAAAACTCCCTAAGATGTCCTCGCTTCTTGCAATGGGAGAAAACATACACCGGTCTTGGAAGTAATTTTTCAACAATTTTGGGATGAACATTCCTAGACGGTCTCACATGGGACTCACTCACCAAGGTGGATATAGGCTCAGGTGCATTAAAAGTAGTGAATGTACCGTCATTACCTTTTCCAACATCATTCAAAACGGGATAGAGAACCATCTTATCAACCTTCTCAGATGCATTCTCTAATGTGACTTGGACCTCTCGTGCTTGTTTGAGATCATCCTCGAGATGGGATACACGTGTCGTCAGACTAGACACCGTGTTGGTCAAGTCACCTTTTTCCCTTTTTAGCTCATCATTTTCTCCCTTTAAATCACGAATTCGAAGACCTAGGATCCTATTTGACCTTTTTATTTCCATGGTCTCGATAAACAACTTTCTAAAAGATTTTTGGATCAAACTTTCATCACCAACCTCATCCTCACTATCACTTAGAGAGGTGGGCATTGCATCTTTCTTACGCTCTCTCCTAAGTTTAGTGGGACACTCAAATTTCTTGTGCCCTATCCCATCGCACTCAAAACATCTTATCTTCTCAAGATCTTTCTTTATTTCTTTTCCACTCTCATCACAACTCTCTCTTTCTCCAAACAATCTTAAATCTCTCTCTAAAGCATTGATCCTAAGAGCTAACTCTTTATAACGCTTCTTGGTTTCAAAAAACTCAGAATCTAACTCGGCATAAGCGCGTGGAAGATCACACTCGCTCTCACTTGCCTCATCATCCCCCTCACTCTCATCGCTCTCACTGTCGAGGTGTCCTTGTGACGTAGCATCCTCATCGTCGTGAGAAGCATTGGAGGTACTCACATGACTTGCCATGAGTGCGGTGATGTTATGCTCATGCAGTGACTCATCTCCATAGTCCACCGACTCAACCTCACTGTCGTCACTAAGGGTAGCATTAAGGATAACTTTCCCTTTTTCTCTATTCAGACGATTGGCACACTCAAAGGCTCTATGACCCCTACCATCGCATTCAAAGCATATCTCACTGTCTGTCTTAGGAGGATCTTTAAAATCTTTTTCATTATTTTTCTCAAAATTCCTTTTATCATTGAAATTTCCACTTTTCTTGAATTTGAGAATTCTTTTGAAATTTTTTACAAACAGGGCCAAGTCATCTAAGTCCAAATCACACTCAGAATCGGACTCAAATTTGTTTTCTTTCTTTTTCTTAAAATGAGTCTTTAAAGCAATGCCATTATCCTTAGCCTTAATGGTTTTGGGAAACATGTCAATCTCATAGGTCTGAAGATCTCCTACAAGTTATTCCAACTTAAGTGATTTCAAATTTCCCAAAGAGTTCAAAATAGTAACTTTAGGACTAAAGCGTTTTCGGAGAGATCTCAAAATCTTTTTAACGACACGCGTGTTATCAATCACTTCACCCAAATTAAAACTTGTGTTAACGATGTCTGACAAACGATCATAAAAATTATCAAAGCATTCAGACTCGGACATGGTAATAGTCTCAAATTGGGTGGCCAAATTTTGTAATTTTGATTCTTTAACCGCGTTCGTACCCTCATGTGTCAATTTCAGAACATCCCAAACCTCTTTAGACGTGGTGCACGTCATTATGCGTTTGAACTCATCAGGTGTGACAGACCCAGAAATAGCACTTAGACCCTTAGAATTAAAAGATGCCCATTTAAATTATTCATCAGTCCAAGAAGTGTCAGGTTTCAAGTTGGTCACATTATCAACAGTCACGGAGGGAGGAGTCCACCCTCTTTCAACCAAAATCCAGACACGTTCATCAATGGTTTTTAAAGCCGACCTCATTCAGGCTTTCCAATAAGCATAATTTGTCCCGTCAAAAACAGGCATTTTATTGTATAACTTCTCCATTTGAACATGCACTATTCAAAAATCATTTTTTTCAGAAAATTGATATCTTAGAAAAATTTTGCGAAAAATAGGAATACGCGATAAATTAGCGTAACCTGCTCTGATACCAATTTGAGAACGTGTGTGCACACACGTTCAAATGATCAAATTACATATAAAACACCTTTTAACCCAAACAAACCCTAATCATGCAACAATATGTGATTGAATAAGATGATAATCTAAGCAAGAACATTCAAACACATGCAATCGAGGAAAAATCCCCCAAAGGGGCAAAACCATTTATTTTCATTATAATATTGTAGCTATACAATTTCGGATTACAATGAAAATACAAGTGACTAAAAATTACCCTCAGGTATCGGATTCTGTAGTCGCGGCTGGAACTATCCCTTTCCAGTAGGGATGGCAGCTGGAACTATCCCTTTCCAGTAGGGCTGCAATGGAGAAGAAGAACGGTCTTCTCCACAAGGGTGTGAATAGTAAAAGTGCGTTCCTCGGTTACAAAGTGATTCACAAAGGATTGGCAATTGTGTGAATCAAAATACCTAGAGTCTAGATACTCAATAGGTGAAAACTTAAGGCTTTCTTTACTCTGGAAATCGTGTCAATAAGTCTTAGAAAACCACTTCCCGTATTGGGATTAAATAAGAGGACTCGGGCCTTAAAAATCTGAACACGATCTGAACACGATCTATTTATGTTTATCCCAGGGGGACCGGTCCGGGTCTGAGGTGGATCGGTCGGATTCTGCCGGATCGGTTCTTTTATTCTGAGGCGGATCGGTCCGTTGATGATCGGATCGGTTCACTCCCAGGCTTCATCGGTTCGCTTGCGGTCCGGGGTATACTGGCCTTCTGACAAGCAAGCGGATCGGTCTGGGTCTTTACGCGGACCGGTTCGGTTAGTCGGATCGGTTCTTTTATTTCAGCGGATCGGTCTGGCTGTCAGACTATGATTCCTCTTCTTCTTTTTATATTCGGATTCGTTGAATCTTGAATCTTGAATTTCTTCAATGATGTAACGGCGTGCGACATAATACATTGATAACGGACAAAAATGTCCTTACATAGCTGAATCCCCTAGCTTGAAAAGTAAGGCGAGTTTATCCCTAGGTCATAGCGTCCATTATATGGGTGAGGGGCTTATCAAACTTTCACGAAGGAAATATGGCCGCCTCTAACGTTTCTGTTTTTGGCCAAGTTCATGAGAGATTCCGACTTGGGGTAACTAGGTTAAGTGAGCACACTTGGTATGATAGCACTTTAGAGGAAATCAGCCGCGCGAGGGTATATTCTGAAGGATGGATATACATTTGGCATATGTGTGGATGTTATAGTAATAAAATGCGTATATAATAGTATTAACTATTATATGCGGGTAATAATGCAGAGTGTAATGTATTTAATTTATATAACTTGTGTCACGGTTATATAATATTATTTTAAAAAAATTAATTAAGTTAATGTGAGGGATAACGTGTAACCCACGAATAGTAATACTCGGTTAGAGTAGTATGGCAAGGGGATATTATACCAAGATTAGTTGGACGGGGTAGTATAACTTGGTGGGGTTAAGGTAACCATTAGGTGTGCACATTAGAGGAGGGGTAAGTATGTCCTCAACAGAGTGCGACACTAACTTAAATATGAAGCGTGTTCATGCAATTTTAATTACTGTAGTTAATTCACTTGCTAAATATTTTCAGAATGTTTGGGTTCTTACCCTTGCTATAAAACTATTTTCAAAACCTTTTAGGTGTCCAGCCACAGGGACACCATGACTAATATTCCATTCCAGGGACACGCATCTGCTGCACATGTGCATGCTAACAGGAGTTTGAGTAGACGCCTCATTTCTTTATTTATAGACTAGAGATATATTATCAGATTCAGATATCTTTTTGGGCATTTCGCCCCAGTTACTTTCAGTTTCAGCGTTGTTATTATTTACTTAGTTGTTGTAGTATTCTTTACGTTATGGTTTGTAGCTGATGGTTTATTCGGCAAACTGTTATTTATTTTTTAATCGATGTGGGCTCAGTTGTTGTGTTTGGCTCTTATTATTATTTTTCGCATGTTATGGCTTTTTTTTTTAAATATAAAAGATAGAATTTGGCATCGGCCTTTTTAATACAAGGTGGTTAGTAAGTTCTAAGAGGTTTTCGACAGTTATGCTGAGAATGAACCAACTGGGATTCTTGTTTTAATTTGATATAGGAGTGATCACCCAGTATTTTATTAGACGGGGTGTCGTAGGTGGTATAAAAGAATCAGGTTCTAGTTTGAAAACATTGAAAAAATATTATTTTTCCTTTCGCCAGTAAATGTTACACCTTAAAACTTTGAAAACTAAAAACTCAAAAGGTCCACTCCAACACTTAGAAAATATTTGAAAAAAAATATCCCAACACTCTAAGGGAAATTCTAAGGAATTAAAACACAATCTTTACCAAATTTATCTCACGGAGGTTTGAATGTTGAAGAACTTGATATTCGGATCCGTCTTGATGCATGAATATTCTTCGACGGTTATAACGATATAGACATACTCAATTGATAACGGATAATATAAATAATGTCCGTAGAAATCTCCCCCTATGTCTATGTCGATACAGACTAAAAACATCTGAATTATCAAACAAAAATCCTTTACAAATCTAATACCCTCCCATGAACCCAAAACTAAAAAGGTACTAAACATGCAAGTCAAAAAAATTTCTTCAAAATCTTCAACGTCAAATCTTTAAGCTTTTCTCATCAGGGTGTGCAAAAATAATGATCTTCAATTTTATACCTACACACATGAGACAAAGAAAATACCTTTGTGATGCATCGAGTTTAAATGATATAAGAATAAATCAATCAATAATCAAATCTCCCCCATAATGCAAAAACTCCCCAATAATTCGATCCCCCTTTTTTATTTGTCCGAAATAGACAAGGAAACGAATAAAATAAATAAATATGGAGTGTCACGATAAAAATGCATGGCAAAGATCGACCAAACTATGATCATGCAAAAGAGTAACTCAAAAGATTCCACAAACTATTTTTGATTTTTTAATTCTTCATACAAAAATAAAAAATAATGTTACAAAAAAACTCACACACCATGAATTTACACTAAGACAACAAAATCATGAAAATGGAATGAATGGGTGTGAACATATTCGTTAGGCAAAGCAATCAAACATAACATATGTGCACGATGAATACATGTACTCCTGACGAATGAATCTCAAAATTGTCCTTAGGTGTTGAAAGTATTGAATTTAAATGACATCAACTCAATCCATCAACATATCAAAGTCAAGAATGATTCTCACATCAATAATGTCTAAACCTATGAATGCTTTTCCATGACGCTGTCAGGACGTGCAAACACGTTTTTCATTTCTTTCCATCCAAAATCCCTCATAAATAATAATCATTTATTTTTCTTTTGAGGTGGCCTCTTTTTGGCATATTTATCTTTTTATTGCCTTTACATTTTTCGGGCTCTTTTAAACTGTGGATTTCACAATAAGTTAATTTTGAAATCTTGCAGCCCTTTCCTGTGTTTCACTCAACATATTTTGTTCTAATTAAATTCGTCACGATAAACGATTTTTACATGCACTACTTCCATTGTCAAGTTTTATCGCATATGGTTCATTTTAAAGACATAACTGAGATGACAACACTCCGACCAATATGTGATAAATAAGTAAAATAATCAAACAAATTCGTGCAAGTGTGCATTAAAGGAACTGATGAGTCAAACATGTAGGTAGTAATCACAAAGTATATCTCAATGAATCCAAACATTGTAAAGCACAAAATGAAATGATGATGCATATCAAAACACTATCAAATCTTCACAGGATATGGAATGAAATTGTGACTCGGTTATCCTAAATGTCCATTCATATGCGGTGCAAAAATAAAATACAAAACTCTTTTTGACTTTTTCAAAAAATTTATCAAAATAAAATCTTTTTAGCTTTTTCAAATTCTTCTAAAAAATGAAAATCTTTTTGAATTTTTCCAAAATATATCAAAACGAAAAAACAGAACTAAAAAAATTGTACACACTAGCAATAAGCAAACATATCTTCATGAAAATCATCCTATGCTAACAAGAAAGTATAAACCTCAACCGTTAGGATCGATGGAGTTTTCCAAAGGTGGTGACATCATATGAAAAACCTCCATCAAATCATGTGAAGTCTTGACTAAAAACTTTACCTGCTCCCTAATATGTGGAAACTCTCTCGTGTAATCATCCATAGCATCACGTGTGGGTGCGTGTATATGAACACATGTAGTAGAAAAACGTTACACATGACCCAACTTAAAACAAAACTCCCTAAGTTATCCTCTCTTCTTGCAATGTGTGCAAATATAAACAGGACTAGGTACACCTCTCACAAAATGTCTCCTATACGCTCTCTTATCAGGTACGGGATGCCTAGGTGGGTTGGGTTGAAAGCCATATGGATCTATCACAAACTCGGGAACCGGCTCGGGTGCAACTTGGGAAGTAGAAGCACTGTCATGACTTATTCCTAAACTCTCACCTTTACCCAAAATGGTATTGAGAACCATCTTTCCAACCTTCTTAGATGTGTTCCCTAAAGGGACTTTGACCTCCCAGGAACGTTCGAGGTCACTCTCGAGTTGGGATACACGTTTCATCAGACTAGATACCGTGTTGGTCAAATCACTCTTTTCTCGGCCTAAAGCTATCAGTTGTTCACTCAAAGAAACCATCACCTTATCGAGTTGACTCGCTTTCTCCTCAAACTCCCTCAAAACCTCTAACTCTCTCTCCAAATCTCTCACCCTAAAACTCAACTCCTTATTCAATTTTTTACTCTTTAAGGTCTTCGTATACAAATCTCTAAATACGATATGGAGCTCACTATCACCCTCACTAGCCCACGAACTCTCAGACTCGCTAAAAACACTCAAATCATCCTCGGGGGTCTCACGTGCACAAGTATCCTCATCTTCGTGAGACAAACTGAGTGTGCTCACGTGACTAGTAGAAAAAGTAACAAACTTCACATGTGATCACTCTTCCTCGGAATCTTTCACCTATTCCTCACTATCGTTAAGAGTGGCTGGTATGGAAATCTTTTTGCCCTTTTTCTTTAGCCTAGTGGGACACTCAAACGATCTATGGCCTCTCCCCTTACACTCAAAACACTTCTCCTCTTCTTCTTTCTCACCTTCTTTTCCACCACTCTCTTTGGCCTCATTTTTATTTTCTCAGAAAATCTTTTATTGGAAGAATTTTGTTTTGAAAATTTGAGAAATTGTTTGAAATTATTTGCAAGCATGGCCATATCAAAATCAGACTCGGACTCATAAAAACTCACTTTTTTTTCAGCTTAGACTGGGCTTTAAGTGCTATCCCTCTATCCATAGGCTTGACAATGTTAGGGAATGTGTCAATTTCATATGTTTGGAGGTCCCCTACCGGCTCTTCTAATTTCAGACGACTCAAATTACCTAAGGTATTCAAAACAGACACTTTAAGGATAGAACGGTTTGGCAGCGATCCTAAAATCTTTTTAACCACTCGTACATCAGGTATAGGCTCACTAAGATTGAAATTAGTGTTGACAATGTCAGACAAATGTGCATAAAAATCAACATAACACTCAGTCTCAAGCATGGTAATCGTTTCAAATTAAGTAGTTAAATTTTGAATTTTAGACTCTTTCACCGCGCTAGTGACTCCGTGGGTGAGTTGTAAAACATCCCACGCTTCTTTAGATGTGGTGCATGTCATAACACGTCATAATTCGTCAGGGGTGATGTGTCCGAAAATTGCACTAAGCCCACGTGAATTAAAAGTGGTCCACCTAAACTCATCCTTAGTCCAGCCTGACACAGGTTTTAAATTCGTGACATTATTTACGGTGATAGTGGGAGGAGCCCAACATCTTTCACAAATAACCCAAACTTTCTCATCGATTTCTTTTTAATGTGATTTCATGCAGGCTTTCCAGTAAGCATAATTAGACCCATCAAAAATTGGCAACCAATTATATAAGTTTTTATTCGGAAACATTGCGATAATTTTTCAAAATCAGATTTTCAAAAAAATCAATATCACAGAAATTTTACGAAAAGATAGGAATTCATAATAAATTAGTGAAACCTGCTCTAAAACCAATTTGAAGAGTGTGTTGTGCGTGACACCGATTCAAATAAATTCGAAAATTCCCAATTTAAACTTATTTAAATAGTGTCAATTTTAAACCAAATTAAATCAGCCCCTAAAATATGCAACTACTTGTGTGTGTGTGTGTGTCAAACCAGCACAAATATAATTGCTAAGATTTCAAGAAAAAAAACCTTTCGGGTAAAACCTTTATTTCACTATAATACTTATAATAATTACAATAAAATACGCAATGAGCTAACCATAGAAAACCCATATAGACTGCAGTCTAGAGTCAGCAAGAACCGCAGCTCCAATTCAGCCCAGGAACACCCACGAGTACTCCCTATCGACATGAAGTCGTCTTCAGCCCTCACCTATATCAATCAGCACCTAGATAAACAGTAGAGATTCTCTCTACAAGAGAAACTTCAACAAAGATGTATCTTTGGGTTCCAAAAAATTTCACACAAAGTAATTGGGATTTTGTGAATTGAAAACAAAACGGAATTAAAGCCTTAAAAAAGAAGACAGACGATTCTACAGTAGCAGTTTTCATAAAACAGTAATCTCAGGTATTTTGATAAAAAATGATGCTGGAAAACCCAATTTATAGAAAATCTAAGGCGATGGCTTGCTAGAACGAAAAAGCAATCTCGCTCGAACGGGGACACGCATCGTTCGAACGAGCTTCGCGTGAGATGCTCCTATCATTTGAACAACAGTCCCTGTCGCTTGAACGATCTATTAAAAAAATAATTTGTTTTCTTTCGCCAGTAAATATTCCGCCTTAAAACTTCGAAATATATTTTTTGACGAAAAACTCAAAAAGTCTGCTCCAACACTTTGATAATATTTGATAAAAAAATATCCCAACACTTGAAGTGAAATGATAAGGAATTAAAACATGATCTTTACCCAATTAATCTCGCGAAGGCTTGAATATTAAAGAACTTGATATTTGGATCCATCTTGATGTATGAATGTTCTTGAATATTCTTCAACTATTGTAGTGGTATACGACATACTCAATTGATAAGGGATAAAAAAAATAATGTCCTTATATGAATTCTGCAATGAAGTCTTCTACTGCTTGTCCGTTCTATGCAGTCCTTGTCTCATAAACAATCTCGTACTCCCCTACCTCAACTGCCCAGGACATTAATCTTCGTAAATTTTCTCGTTTATTTAAGCTTGTCGCAGCGGAAAATTAGTATACACCATAATTGTGTATGCCTAAAAATAGGGTTTCATCCTCCTCGAGGGTTTAATAAGTGCATGTGCTAGTTTTTATAAGTGCAAGTTTTAGTCAGATAAAAGACGAACTAATCACTGACTCTAAAACAGCCAAGTACAAATACAACTTTCTCCTAAAACTAGTCGGGAGAGTAGTGGTGGAGATCCTAAATACTTCTTCAAATTTCTCACACTCGTCATTTGATTTAAAGGCCTTTTTGAGAACCTTGAAAAATGGTAGAAACTTATCTCTTGCTCAGGATGCAAAACGATTGAAGGATGTTACTCTTCCAATAAGTTTTTCCACATCTTTCTTACAGATGGGAGATTGTATCTCAATTAAAGCTTTTATCTTATCAAGATTGGATTTGATTCCCTTTTATTCATAATATACCCCAAGAAAATTCCTTCTTTCACTCCAAATATGCATTTGGTTAGGTGGAGATTCATTTGGTTCTTATCCACTGGTTAAACATTTGAGACAAGTCTTTAATGTGGTCGGCATCAACCTTGCTCTTAGTGAGCATGTTGTTCACATATATCTCCATGTTCTTATCAATCTTCCCTTCAAATACTTTGTTCATAAGCCTTTAGTATGTTTCTCCAACATTTTTTAGCCCAAAGGGCATAACGTTGTAACAATATGTTCCTCAACTAGTGATAAAAAACGTGTTATCCTTATCTTATGGATTCATTTTAATCTGGTTATAACCAAAATAAGAATCCATGAAGCAGAGTAACTCATAAACTGTAGTTGCATCTACCAATTGATTAATCCTTGGTAAAGGAAAATGATCCTTTGGGCATTCTTTGTTGAATTCAGTAAAGTCTACGCCCATGCGCCACTTATTATTATTATTTTTTACCATCACTACATTGGCCAACCAATTGGGATACTTGAGATCTTTTATAAATAGAGTTGTATGTAATTCTCCACTTCCTCGTGGATTAAAATGTTCTTCTCGGGACTGAACACTCTGGGTTTCTTCCTGATCGTTGTAGAGTCTTTGTAAATATTGAGCTCATGGTAGATGAAATTAGGATCAATTCCTGGCATATCCCCATGGATCTAGGCAAATAAGTTCTTCCACATTCTAAGGAATGCAATCAAATCTTGTTTGATGGAAGGTGCTAAGCTTGAGCCAATTTAAGTTATCTTTTCTGGCTTTTTGTAAGCAAGCATAATAGTCTCTATCACTCCCATAACCTGTCCTTTGACAAAATCTTCTTCCTCCCAAGGATCCAGACTATCAATATGATAGGTGGTAGTGCTTTTTTGGACTTCCTGTTGGTCGACAGAGGTTTAATAGCATTCTCTATCTTCCATTTGGTTGTTATTCATATTTGGTAGGAAAATTTATGCATTGATGTACTGTATATGGTATTTCTTCGAACTGCTTCATCCCAACTCTATCGAGAATCATATTTTAGGCTGAACGGACATTTTTATGCAGTAAAAAGAAACAAATGCTTTCCTTTCTTCTTGTCATCCACGTGTCGACTAAGACATCCAGATTGATTATCCCCAAGGGATAAACTTTTTCTCTCGAGAATCCTGTGAGGGGCATGTGATAAGGTAATAACTTACTGTCTCCTAACCCTAGGCTATGGAAACAGTTATAGAACATGACATCTGGTGAACTCCCATTGTCTACTGGGATTCTTGTTACTCTGTCATGATGAACCCTACAAGTGATAATAAGCGGGTCGTCATGCGGGTAAAGTACTCCTTTTATATCATTCTTGGAGAAAATGATCATTAATCTGTACTTGTTAACTTTCCTAGGCTGGCCATCTATGCATTTGGACAGGACAAGATTTAGCTCATTCTAATAAGTATCTCTCTTGGCTATCTCATATCCTCTATTAACGCCTCCTCTTGTAATGAAATGGCAGCCAAAAGAAATAATTTTTACCTTCAGGCTCCTCAGGCTTCTTCGGTAGGTCGGGATTTCCCTCGTCATTATTATTGCGTGCCCTTTTCATCTCATCTCTTACTCGACCAGGTGACTTAGACCTTCTTCTAGTGTCTTAACCACCAGCGCGATCAATAAATTTAGTTAACTATCCTCATCAAATGAGATTTTCCACTTCATTCTTCAGGGTGATGCAATTGTTAGTGGTGTGTTCATGATCTCTATAAAAATCATAATATTTTGATTTATCTCTCTTGTTGGGAGGTGACTTCAGTTTACCATGCCAATGTAAATCCTTGCTACCCCTGTTCTCCTTCAATATGTGATGGACACCTTTGGTGAGTGGGGTATATTCATCATACTTCTTGATTTTATCAACATTCTTATTTTGCTGGTATTTTTTGTTGAATTCTTCAGGCTTTCAGTCTTCACCTCTGTAGTTTATTTAGCATCCATAGCCTCCTCAGCATTTATAATCTTCCCAGCCTTGGCCATCAAATCTATCATGGTTTTGGGAGGATTTTATTCTAGAGTGTAGTAAAGGTTCTTGGCGAGCAAACCACTCATCAGTGATGCAATGGAAATCTTCGCTTCATAATCAATCACTTTTAATTTCTCATTGTTGAAGTGAGTGATGTACTCCCAAGTAGTTTCTCCAGGTTTTTAATGAACGATCACGGGATGAGTGACACTATTTATTGCCTTTTCTCCAAAATTAAAGTTATCAATAAATAGCCTGACTAGTTAATGGTAATTAGAAATCTTCCCTCTGGGTAGGTGGTTGTACCAAATCTGGGTTGGGCCTGTAATGAAACTGGAGAATGCCCTGCAACGCTTCTCTTTAGGGACAGAGTACATGTCAGTCGAAACCTGATATTACTCAATGTGGAGGACATGATCATTCTTCCCATCATACTTAGGAGTGACAAATAGTGGCTTGAATTTATAAGGTGCGGGGTAGTACACAATTGTTTGAATAAAATGGGATTTCTTCACAAAACTCCTCTATAAAGGGTTTTTAGTCTTAAACATTTATCCTAAACGATCTACTAGTCTCTTCATAAATCCTTTCCAAGAATGTTCCTCCAGTTTAGGCTTGGCAGAGGCAAATTTTTTGGCTCTACTATGCACATGTTCTGAGTTCTCTTCCTGATAAGTCTGATTGGTGTGGGCAGAGACTCTTCTGGTGGCCCTAGACCTCACGGATCCTTCTATGTGATTGCGGGATTGATCAGTCTCTTTGTGATAACCTTTGGCTACTTGGGGCCCCAGACGATCAATGGAAGATGCCTTACTTAAGCATTCCAATGTGCTCAGCCATTCGTTGGAAAAATACCGACCATCGTAATAATATGTAGAACGGATTTACGGTGTTGCTCCATGATGGTAAGATCTATCACGAGAGGATCTGGAGCAACTACCTCTCTCATTTCTAGCTTGTGGGGTGGCATATCCCTCCTGGATGGTTCAGTATGGATATGGCTTGCAACGTGCGAGCCAATTGACAAACCAACTCCTGCATGGCTTCTTGCCCTTGGGAAAAGTTGAGTAAAATTCCTTACAAATATGCTACATTAGGAGGAGCAGATGGAATAACAATGTTTCCTTCATTCCTAAGGTTTTTTTTTGGGTCTGTCATTTCTCCAAGGGAAAAGAAATTAAACAGGTGGTAGAGAATGATGACAGACAAACGTTCATACAGATGGCGCCCATTTGTTGATGTTTAAAAATGGAGTAGGTCCAAATTTATAATCACAGATAAATAAAGATAATCAAGCAAGGCAAAGTAATAATGAGCAAGGTTTTTTTTAAGTGGTTCAACTATGAGAAATCCTACGTCCACTGTTGGTATTATTATTGGTGGTTATAATAGCTCAATATTGAGTGTGCTTGTGCTTAGCTAAATCCTCCCTTTGAGCTAAAGGAGATCATATATTTATAGTGGTTAGGAACCCCAGAGATGGAATGGCTTTATATATTCAGCCATTTACATTTGTACATAATAAATAAGACTATTAATATTCAGTGGTGTTTATCGATGTTCCACCCGAGTAACCTTTGTTATTCTTGATGGTTCATATTCTTAAGCCGACCAGGATAGTTAGGGTAGAGACATAGGAGGACAGGTGTCCATTTCTCATTGGTCCACGTAAATGAATAATTTTTTCATACAACAAGCCTGTTGCCTTATGCTCAAAGTCCTACATTACCATTTTTTGTCTAAATGTTTCATACGAAAAGAATGACGTACGCACTTCCAAAAAGAGGTATAATCATGCATACTCACAAATGGTTTTGACTTTTCTAATAAATGAACTACAATCCCTCAACAACTTTGAATATGCAGTCATATGCATACCATAATCAGTTTATGAAAATAAGATATGGATTTATACAGTAAATTATGTGTTAATAGTGGGTTAGAGTAGATACTTGGTCTAAATACAAACATATAACCTCTTTTACTTTTCTTTGCTTGAACATGATACACTCAAACAATAATAACAAAAAATAGGTGAGTTTACTACTTACCTACTTGCTAATGTAATTGCGTAACTTATGCCATCTTTTGAATTTTCTTTGTGGAGAAATGTACTTGCCCATACAACTCACCCGCACTAAAATAAATTCTCATAAAACTATTTACAACTGCCACTGGTAAGCCGTTGTGAATCGCGCATGTTGCATGCTAGTACTAACTGAAACCTCTATTTGGTTAAAGTTATTTAAATGTTATTTTGTGTTAAAAATAATTCATGTTATTTAGGATTTATACTACATTCATTAATTTATAATATATGTTTAATTGGTAGGCAATGCTTGAGAAACGACTGATTGAGCTACATGAAGAGAAGCGAAATGATTCGGAAGCGATCAATGAGGTACCATTTGGTTATAGAAAGACGTTGAAGATCAAGAGGCTAGACATAGACAAGGCACTAAAGATCTAGATGCTCGATATCGATAAGATCTTAAAGAATTAGAGAGTCTACACCAACAAGCGCTACTACATATAAAAACTCACATGAGAAGCGAAATGCAAAGTTCATTTCAGAGTATTATCCTTCATCATACTTCCACAACCTCAATCACCCATATCGACTAGGTAATAACACATCTTTATTTTATTTATATATATGCATGAGGTTGTGTTATGTAGGATATATGTATTAAGATTTTTCGTCCTTAGTTGTTTACAGTGTTGTGGCTATTGTTGTAGTTGTTTTTTAGTTAATTTTTATGTTTATATTGGTTGGTTTCCATGAATAAACAAAGGAGACTCCGTCAAGCTTTTAAAAAAATATCTATTATTTTTAAAGGTAATTAACACTAAATATATCTTATTGCAAGTGAAAATATTTTGTGGACAGGGCAAGTCATTGAAGTCATTTTTTTGGAGATTGTATGATTGGAGATAGCGGGTTTACTTTTCTTACACATTTTATATTGGAGTAAATGGGTTTTTATGTATGTTTTCTAATGAGACGTGTGAAATTGTGTAAAGATATTTAGGTTGGTGGACACGATATTGAAATTCGAAATTACATAAAGAGATTTTACTTGTATAAACTCTAATTATAGTTGAATGGGAAATTGTATGTTATATATGTTAAAATGGGATGCCAAATATGTCATATATTATTTTTAAGAGGTTTTATTTATAATTATATAGAATATATTCTGGAATGGATGAAATTCTAATTATGGTGCCAAAATTATTAAAGACTGTTTCTTTGCTATCTCAAAAGAATCCCATAAAAAAGCCTTCTGAGACTGTTGTAGCCCTCTCAAAAAACAATTTTAAAAGATGGATTTTTTTCCATCTCAAAAGGGTCTCATAAATGATGACCTTTTGAGACGACTTTGTTACTGTATCAAAAAACCCTTTGGGTACTTCTATTGTCATCTCAAAAATTAGGTTTAAAAGTTGACTTTTTGTTCGTCTCAAAAGGGTCCTATAAATGATGACCTATTGAGATGGCTGGACAACCATCTCAAAAAGCATTTTTTTTGTAGTGACATCTGAAGTGTAATGTGGTTGTTTAATACAAAAGCAATCTCAAACTATTGACACCTATCGTGGCTTTAAATGTGGTTTAAGAACTAAATAATAGTTATTAGAGCATTTAAGCACCAAGGAGGGAAAATATAATTGGGTAACCACCCAGTTGTTAGGAGATAGTTACATGGCAGGAATTTTATAAATAAGTAGATAGAGGAAAAATGGAAATGGGAATCCCCTAACAAAAAACTGCATTTACTCTTTTTATCACATTCCCCCTTTATTTCCTTTTTATTTTCATTTATTTACAAATTTTCTTTCATTTGAAGTAGTTTGTACATTTCTTTACTTTACCTTTACATTTTATTTTCTTTACTTTCATTAGTATAATATTTCTTTAAATTTCATAGTGCATTTCTTTCTTTTATTTCATTTATCTTTCTCTAATTTCGAAGCTTTACTCAGTTTATGTTAATTACCTTTTCTTCTTTAGTTTTTGTCAATCACGGTAAGGGAAGCACAAATATTCATAATTTAAGCATCGAACGTCACACAATCACCTGATTATCATAAGGCTAAGATAATATATTGGTTCGCAAGACCATAACCTTTCATGGCATGCTCATAATTAAACAAATACACAAACCAAAACATGTGAACCCAAACATATGTTTGTCACGCTCGGTGGAACACAAGTCTAAAATTGTTGTTTACCATGGCTATAATAAGAAGAAACGTTGTTATAGAGAATGTTGGTGAAATTGATTCAAGAAGATAAGAGGACACCCGCACAAAGGAAAAATGGTTGAAACTACCCATGTGTTGAGGACAATTTCTCAAAATCAAGAAGTGAATGTAATAACAACTCCAAGTACTAAAAATATTCACACAACACCTATTTTTGGTGTGCCCTTAAATGCCCAAGATCAACTTATTAGCTAGTTAAAACCTTTTCTTAATAATCTTGGCAATTTAATGAAAAAAATTAGCACCATGATCAAAATAGTAACTAGTAGGTTATCCACGCCTATTATTGTAGTGTCCAACAGTAAATGGTATGCAACACAAATTGGTGTAGACACCACTCCTCAACCCAATCCTTATCATCATGTGTATTGCATGTCTAATATAGGTGAAATCAACTTTGGTTCAATTCTAAGGATGGGGAAGTACTATAATACAATTGGTTTAGGTGTGAAAACACTACACTAAAAACAGGAATCTGGCACGATTTCTGGCCTGGTTTTGAACTGTGCCAGAATCAGGTGTTCCAAAATGGCCATTTTTTTTTGCACGGCTCAAAAGTGTGCCAGATTTGATCGAACAGGAACACTTCTGGCACACTTTTAAACCATGCTAGAATTTGATATTTCTGGCACACTTTTGACACACTTTTGAACTGTGCCAGATTGACCACAGTTTGAAAAACTTTTGGCACAGTTCAAAACTATGCCAAAATTTGATACACTTTTGGCACGATTTTGAACTATGCCAAATTTTTTATAAAAGGAAAAAAAATTATTTGAAAATAAGAAAATTCACAAATTGCAAATCTTTCACGTTGTTGATAAACTAATGTTCATACAAACTTCAAAATATTACAATTACAAGTCTTTAGTAGTTCACAGATAAACAAAAATTGGGCAGAGTTTTCTCTATTTTCTGGACATTCTAAAACCTACTAATATAAAACCTGGATAACATAAAGCTCGCACGACCACAAAATATAAAAAGTAAACTTACAAAAGTCCTCACGGCTATAAAAGTTTACAAAAAAACTACAAAAGCCCACACAACCATAACACAAAAAAATAGAATCATGAATAAACCCCTTGTTGTAAACCATAGAGTTCTTCGTGTGTTCCCCGTGAATAAATGCTAACGATAAAATGTTATCCTGTAAAAAATAGGATACAAAAAAGATACGATATTAGTAACCAAGAAATTTATAAAAAAAGCTTACTCAAACAAAAAAATTACATATAGGAGTGGAAATTATCGTCATATTCTCAAAATGGGAGATCCGGGACTACACGGTCAGTTCGTACGAGTTACATTGATCCCGTGTGAGGTGTTCGTGCCTCTTACGAGGCCGTTTGGGGGCTGGTTTTTGTTTTCACCCTCAAACGGCTTGTTTTCAAGCCTAATCTACATATTTTGAAATTATCGTCATATTCTCAAACTGGGAGACCCGGGGACTACGCGGTCAGTTCGTATAAGTTACATTGGTCCCCACTATAGGTTTAACAACATCTAACACTTACCAACAATTTGGGTGTAACAAACCGATAGGGACAAAACCTCTACCAGAGGTAGGAGAACTAGGACATATTAAAATGAGACCAATTTAGGCTTCTCGGGATCTTCAAACTATGAGATAATAAATAATCCAATGTTCAAATAAGAGCTTGGGGGGTTGGGGAACAACATAATGTTTAAGAATAAAATTTCATAAGTATCTCAGCCAATACCCTTTCAAACACAACAAAATGTGCCTCCCGAGATTCCACTGCCATATTAAAAAAAAGTCTAGGGATAAATGAAAAATATTCATATCTGAGTCTGAGTTTGTTAAGTTGACCCAAAATTTCTTGAATTTAGTATTTGAAATAAGTTTGATGCAACTGAATTTAGAGATTTGGTGGAATTAACTGCCAAAGTATCTAGATATAAGGCTATTTTAGAGGAAGAACATGAAAACACAAATCTTCTTTCAAAACTTGTTACAAGGATCCAAAGTTCAAAATATATGCTATTGAGATTATAGGAATTGAAACTATAGTTTGTGAACCATTGGTTTTAATGAACTCATGAGCATAATCTTATGCCCCAAAATTAAAACGGGTGATTAAGAAATACTCATTTGATATTTTAAGGTGAATTAATTTTTTTATTATCTTTTAAAAGTCAAAAATGATAAAACTACCCGATCAAGCAAAAATGCTAAATGAACTTAAAGGAAAAAACTATTATACATTGAACAATTTTTTCTGTAATTTAACTAATGTTTTTTTTAGACATGACTCAAGAGTTGATTAGGAAAGGAAAGCTCAAATTTTATGGGAAAGAAAAGAACAACACAGGGGTTCATGAATACCCATTTTCCAATGTGGAAAAAGTGGTATCAAGCATGTAGTGTATTTAATTAACTCCGAATAAAGGGCATATAGAATTAAATTGAAGACAAAAGATGAGTCTAAGGCTTTGAAGCCTGAAACAATTGCTGACCCATGATAAAAATCATGAAACACCTATGCATCAGGTGTGGAGAGAAATATGCTGAGATGTGTGACTTTGTTTCTTCAAAGGGGAAACAATAGTATAAAGTTATAAGGAATGGGGGTAATGGCTATTATGCCAAAACCCAAGTGTTTTATGGAAAGAAAAACGGGTAGGCAATGGCTTTGGAAAAATAAGACAATTTCCTAGTCATTACCACCCTCAAGGAAACATCAAAACACTAAGGAACTATCAATATATCAAACCTAGTTTCAACATAGTCAAATCTTGCCAGTATTTTGGAGTTTCAAGGCCCATGAAGATCCCCAAATCGATTACAATGGTAAAATAAGTGCCTGATTGGTTTGTTGCTCAATACCAAAAGGTTTCATAATAATGTAATCAAATGCCTAGGATGCCAGAAAAGAGTGAAGCCTTAGTAAGTATATCTTGGTATGTGACATTTCGCACAGCCACCAAAATTAGAAAAGAGAGAGCCATATGTTTTGATATCTCACAGTCAAAAAAGGAGAATCCAAAGAAAATATAGGGCTTGAAAATTCCAAATTAATTAGAAGGATCGCTTGTTCATCATCTAATCTAATTGAAAGGTTCTACATAAAGCCAAAGGGGAGACAATCTTCTTTGAAACTTACAGAGTTGAAGAAGGACACGAGTGTGGATGGAGATAGATCGTCTGAAGATAGCTCTTCTTGTGAGAAAGAAAGGGAATAAATGATTGGTGTGGATGTAATAGACCTCATCAAAGAATTATGTGACAATAATTCATCTAGTTTGGGTCCCTACCTCTACGAGTACCAAGTAACATGGTTATGATCCTCCCAAAAAGGTTCAAAGATTAAGAGGAAAAAGAGGTTCTAGAAAATAGAATTGTATAAAAATGAGAAGTCAGAGGTAGATGACTTTGAATTATTTGTATCTACTCTAGATTTGATATATGGGTTCAAAAAGTAGAATATGTCTAATCATTGTAAACCCTTGTTTATAAAATCTTGGATAAATGGAGTTTTAATCAATAAATATTGGTAAATTATGGTACTTATATTAATATAATATCATTATTCATGTTATCTTGAACAAACAAACACAATGATAAATTGGTACAGACTCGAATTATAATAGTTAGTTTTGCTGGAGATAAAAAGTCAATAAAAGGTGTACTTTTTATTGATATTGAAGTTGGAACTAGGAAATCTAAAACTGCTTTCTTTACCATTGAGGGCTCGTTTGGTTCGAGGTTTGGCAAAGGAATGGGAATTCATAATTCCAGGAATTCTAAGTTCCTGGAATCCTCAATTCCTTTCCATTGTTTGGTTCAAGCAGGAATTCTTTTTTCCCGCCATCTAAAATCCCTTCTATGTAAACTCTTAAAAAGATATTAAATATATACTATTTTTTGAAAAAGTTAAAAAAAACGTGTTTTGTTACACTTTTATTTAAATATAAACAGTTTTTAGTAATTTTTTTTAATTCTTTACAAATAAAATAAAGTTGTAAAAAAACAGTTTTTAAATAAAAACAAAAAAAGTTTTTGAATAACTTTTTTTATTAATCTTTCCTGAAAAATAAAGTTGTAAAAAATGGGTTTTTTTTCGTTTTTTTCCTTAAGCAAAAAAACAATTTTTTTTGTTGTAAAAAAACAGTTTTTTGAATGTTTTTATATTTCTAATATATAAAAAACAGTTTTTTTAATGTTTTTATTAGAAATATAAAAACATTAAAAAAACTATTTTTGTACAACAAAAAAAAATGCAAAAATAAAACTGTTTATATATAAAAAACTGTTTAACAAAACACATTTTTTAATGTTTTAAACAAATAGCACATATTTAAAACATTAAAAAATGTGTTTATTAAACATTAAAAAATGTGTCTATATAAATAAAAATGTGTTTATATATTAACATATTAAACAGTTTTTTTTTTTGCATTTTTTTTGTTGTACAAAAACAGTTTTTTGAATGGCGAAAAACATTAAAAAAACTGTTTTTTATATATTAGAAATATATATTAACATTTTATTTAAAAAAAATCAGTTTAAAGAAACATTTAAAATATATTTTTATAGTTTTAATCTATAAAACACTGTTAATATATTAAAAAAAATGTTTTTATATGAAAAACAGTTTTAAAAAACACGTTTTTTAACTTTTAAAAAAAATAGTACATATTTAAATTTTTTTTAATAGTTTATATAGAAAATTATTTTTGAACTTTTTTATTTAAAAAAAAAAGAGTTTTAAAACATTTAAACATTTTTGTAATATTTTTATATATAAAAACTATTATTAAAGAAAAAATGTTATAGTATAAAAATGTCATTCTTTTTTTATATATAAATGGTGTAAACTATTTTATTTCCAATTAAATGAAGTGAGAGAACGTCACTTGAATATGAGATAATGAATCATTAAATGAAGTGAGAGAACACTTCTTAAAAAATCATGTGATTGGACGACATCAAAACTTGATGTCGTTGAACACATCAAAAAAAATTCGAGAAAGATAGAGTGTGTATGTGTATGTGTGTGAGAGAGAGTGTTTATGTGTGTGAGAGAGATAGAGAGCATGTGTGTGAGTGAGAGAGAAAGAGAGTGTGTATATGTATGTGTGTGCGAGAGAGAGTTAGTATGTGTGTGTGTGTGTGTGTGTGTGTGTGTGTGTGTGTGTGTGAGAGAGAGAGAGAGAGAGAGAGAGAGAGAGAGAATGTGTGCGTGTGTGTGAGAGAGAGAAAGTGTACTTATGAATTTATGTGAAATGGTATTTTTGTCTCACCACAAAAGTAAGGTAATATGTCCGGGAATATAGGATTACCCCCATTTTAGAGGGGAAAGGAGAATCCAATTTCGTGGGAATTCTAAATTCCAGGAATTCTAAGTTCCCCCTTAAATCTCCAACCAAACATTGTAATTCTAAATGAGGGGAATTCTAAATTCCAGGAATCCTAAATTCCCTTTCCAAACCTCGAACCAAACGAGCCCTGAAGGTAAACTAAGATAATGCATTACTTAGTGGAGATTTGATTCATTTTAACAAATGTATTCATTCTTCCATGCATAAGAAAATACTTTTGCTGAATGAGGATGTAAATGTGAAGGAGGTGGAGGCAGATCCAGTGACTTTTCACACTAGCTCTAACTGTGTGGCTCATGTGAAGGCAAAGAATTTGGTTCTAAAGTTATCATAAGGGGAAGTCTCAGATGAGGCTTGGGAAGAGTTATATTTTGGTTTGATCGGAGCAACTGAAAAGGACAACATGGGTGGTTACTGGATAGCACACCCATTGATGTTAAAAAGGCCAATGAAAGTTTGGTTATGGTGTTATATAAAAATAGAGAACTAGATTTGAGTACAAGGATTAATGAAGAAAAGATCATAAATTGGGTCGATTATGCGTTAGAATAATATAAAAAAGGATAAAGATACTCCTAATAATGGTGAACTGGAAATTTCACCAATTTATTATGAAGAGCTTATGGTAAATCAGTCGAATTATGAAATCACGCTATGGCAGGGATCATATGAAATTATTTGTATCTTAGGATACACACACAAAGATAAAAAATTTAACCAAACTTTATCTTGAGTGTAAAACGTAAAAAAGTAGTGTGTGATGTCGATTTCAAATTATTTACAAATTTCCAATTAAACCTTATTTAATTAGAGTCCATTTTTAAAAAAACTTAAATCAGCCCCAAACCATTCAACTACGGGTGTGCGTGTGTCAATCCATAAATAAATAAAGCATGCGACACAAGTTTAAGGGAAAATCCCCGAAAGGGCAAAACCTTTTTATTTCTAGAACTCTGACAAGTTTACAAGACCATTGACTTACATACAATCTTGCTTTCGTCCACAAGAGTACTGTATGGTGTCTTCGTCAAACCTCAAAAGTAATGGCTAGAAACAAAATAGTAATAGTTCCCCCGCAGCTATACCACAAGGACCATAATCCTAAACACGCAGTCTTTTCGGGCTAGGTTATCCTCCCCATAAGAGTAAACAACAGCAAAGTGTTTTCTTCAAACACCAAAACAATTCACTAAAGCATATGGGAGTTTTGTGAATTGAAAACAAAGAGGGATTAAATCCTAAAAGGAAGAAGCCAAAAGAATTATTCTTTCGCATTTTTTCTGTTCTGTAAAATGCTGCAACTTCTTAAACAAAACGATACCATTTAATGAGTTTTTATTGAAAAACATGTCGCGTTAAAAATAGTGCTCGTTCGAACGAGATAAGGTTCTCGCACAAAAAACTTACAGATGTCATTCAAACGACATCTCGCGACATCCCTATGTCGCTCGAACGAGATGGCTATCTCGTTTGAACGACCTGGGCGTCAAAATCGAGGAACGCTACAACACTTAAAAAAAAATTACTCATTCTCAAATTTTGACGAAAAAGTCTGCTCCAACACTTAGAAAATATTTTATAAAAATATCCCAAAATCTCTAAGTGTAAAGTTAAGGTATTCAAAACATAACCTTACCAAAGTAAACTTCGCGGAGTCTTGAATGATGAAGAACTTGATTAATTCGGATCCGTCTTTGATGTAGATGGTTCTTGAATGCTCTTGGACGGTGTAGCAGTATATATGACATAATACATTGATAACGGACTTATAAAAATATGTCCTTAAATTGAGTAATAATTAGGTGTGCATGAAAGATAAAGTCCAAATTTAATTTACCAACCCCGCACAATCAAACCTTAAGGAAAAAAATCCCTTTTGAACAAACTTTGATTTTAGCATTGTTAAAGAGTTTGAAAATATCAATGACTTAAAGACTACTTAGAGCTCCACTAAGTATAATTCAAAGGTCTTCAAATATTCAATTTATATGGCAAAGTCCGCAGGAAGAAGCTCTTCCCTCGGTATCCACTAATCAACCTCGGGATTATGAAATTCTTTCTTTTTTAGTCGTAGAGCCTCGGCTCCACAAATTAACAGTAGAGTAAACTTTACAAGGGTTTGATGTCGTATTTGGAAACTAGGGTTTGATAAGCAACAAATCATTCTACGGGATGATTTATTTGGAAAATAAAATCTTATTTCAAATAAACAAAAAGATGAACACTTTTGGAACAATTATAAGAATTTTGTTCGCCAAAACTCTTAAGAAAAAATATTCATAAAAGATTTTTTTTATAGAAAAATCCAAATTTTGAGGAGGTGATTTTGTTTGAACGAAAATAAGATTCGTTCGAACGAAACTAAGGTTTCGTTCTAACGAGGCCAATTCTCATTCGAATGAAAATAAGACTTCGTTTGATTGACCTTCAAACGATCTTCCAATGAGAGTTGTTACATCAAACAAAGACCATCTCGTTAGATGTTCGTTAGAAGTTTGTTCTAACAAACTTAGCACTTCGTTCCAACAAGATTTAATATTGTTCGAACGAGAACATGACCCCATTCTAATAAATGTAATCTCATTCCAACAAAAAAAAATATATATATTTTTAAAATAGTTTTATAAAAAATGCCTCGAGTAAAAAAAATAAACATCCCAGAATATATTCGACCGAGTAAAATCAAAACCACAAGTTCTTATACCTCCACAAAATGAATGTGAAGATTCTAACGGCTTGAGACTCAAAAACGATGCTTGGTCACTAACATGTCTTCAAATGATCGTGGAGGCGAATGTAATATTCGATTTGTAGCAGGCTGCGAAAAAAAACCTAAGCTATGAGCCATTAGAAAGTCTTTCTCTTATAAATCATTTGTTATAAGTCAACTTGGTAATCGAATAAAATAAGAGGGTGACATATATAAGTGCAAACCTTAGTAAGGAGGACCAACAATTGGATATACAACTTCTACATCAATACAATGGTTTCTTTACTTGGGAATATGATGAGTTTCTTGGCTTGGATAGGAATATGGTGGAACATAAACATCCAATAAAAGAAGGATACAAACCCATCAAACAATTTCCATAATAAATAACGCAAGAAGTCACAACAAAAAAATATAAAATGTTGTTGAAGGTAGGATTCATTAGAAAGTATAGGTATGTTGAATGGCTATTTAACACTGTATCGGTTATTAAGAAAATAGAAATTTAACAGTGTGATTAATTTTAGAAATTTAAATGATGTCACTCTAAAAGTTGAATATCCAATGCCAGTGGTAGACATATTGTTGACAAATATTTTGGTCATGATATCATTTCTCTGATGTATGGTGATTCGACCCACCACCAAATATGTATAGCTAAGGAAGATGTGCATAAAACCTCTTTTAGGTACCCTGGTAATTTGAAAACCTTAAAATGGATAAAAAAATCCATTTGGATTAATAAGTGAAGGGTCAACTTACCAAGGAGGAATGAATACAATTTTTCATGATATGGTTGCACCTTTTTAGATAGTTATATTGGTTACATAATTATCAAATCAAAAATTGTAACTGATCATACAAAGCACTTGAATAAGTAATTCGAAAGAATGAGACTTTATCCATTTAAAATGAATCCTTTTAATTATGACTTTGGAGTTTCTGTAGGAAATTTCTAGAATATTTGACACACTAAAAGAGAATGCAAGTTTATCAAAACAAAGCTGAACTTATAATTAAAAGCACAGTTACCCAAAATAATAAAGAATTACAAAAAAAATTGGGTCAATTTAATTTTCTTAATATATTTATATCTAATGGAGTAGGAAAAAATAAATTGTTTCTCCTTTCCTAAAGCTAAAACATTAAGAGGAGACAGATTAGAAGGAAGAGCATGAGCTAGATTTCCGGACACTCAAGAGATACTTGGCCAAGCCACCTATTTTATCACGTACAAGAGAACATAAGTCATTAAAGTTGTATGTTTTATCCTATGACTGATCAATTGGAGTTATATTGGCTCAAGACTATGAGAACCAAAAGAACAAGTAATGTACGACCTTTAGAAGATTTCTAAATGATTGTGAATGTAGATATTTTGTAATGAAAAATTATTTTTGACTTTATATTTAACTGCTATGAAACAAAGATGCTACTTGTTGCCTAGAAATGTCTATGTTATTTCAAAGTTTAATTTGATCAAATACATGTTAACCACACCTGTTTTGCGAAACAGAATTGGTAAATGGGTTTTATATCTATATGAGTTTTTCCTACATTATGTACCTCAAAGATAAATATAAGGCCAAGCTTTGTTTGAATTATTTAGAGATCATCCATGTGAGGATGAGCACGAAGGAGAATATGAGATATGATATATGTTTGTTATTCAATGGAAGCTATGGTTTGATGGTTCAAAAACTGTAATAATCTCAGGAATATGGATACCATCGTATCCCCTACACATATTAAAATTAAACATGGATATAGATTAGAAGAAAATACGTTTTCTAACAATCAAGTGGAATATGAGGCTTTTATAATTGTCCTGGAAATACTTCTATGTTTTAATTTTTAGTTATAAAAATATTTGGGGAAAGTTAATTAGTGAAAATATGTGTGTCCATAATGGTTGAACTACATATAATTAGGTGGCCTTAAATTTACGGGCCAAATTTATGAGGACACATTAAATTATATTCCCAGATTTTAAATGAATGGGCCAATGAAATGGCTTAAAGGGCTTCAGGTTTTAATATTGATGATATCTTCGAAGCAAAGTTGAAACTCGATACCATTGATGGATTTCTTCCACTATTAATAACAGATGGCCTTGGTTGAAATTGAAAATTGATGTTCATGAATATTGGAGAAAACCACTGATTAAATATTTAAATGGCCCAAATATCAAGAGTGATAGGTTTATCATATTAATAACAACTAATTATATTATATAGGTCAAAAAATATTCACAAGAGGTTATGATTGGATGAGTCCAGACTGCTTAAGTGTAATTTCTCATCCCGGTAAATTAATTACATTAGATATTAATTATAGTGAGGAGGAGTTCATTGTGATTATGGAGTAATTATAGATTAAAAAAGTTGGAGAAAAATAAAAGGAAAAAGAGATATGTTAGGACATTTTTGTCCATTAGCAATTTGTTATGTCGCACGCCGTTACACCGTTGAAGAAATTCAAGATTCATACAGTCATCAACGGATCCGAATATCAAAACAAAGAAGAGGAATCAAAGTCTGACAGACCGGACCGGTCCGCCCAGAATAAAAGAACCGATCCGCCTACGGACCGATCCGCCTACGGACCGATCCGCCTCAGACCCGGATCGGTCCGCCTGCTAAAAGCCAGTATACCCCGGACCGATTGCGAACCGAAGAGGCCAAAAATAAAAGAACCGATCCGCTTACCCAGACCGATCCGCCTCAGACCCGGACCGGTCCGCCTGGGATAATCTCAAACAGATCATGGAGAGATTTTTTAGGCCATGTTATTCCTTTATAAACCCACTACGGGAAGTGGTTTTCTAAGACTTGTATACACGATTTTCAGAGCACAAAAACTCTAAGTCTTCACCTATTGAGGGCCAAGACTCTAGGTTTTTTTTTATTCACACAAATTTCCAAACACTTGTGAATCACTTTGCAACCCAGGAATGCTTTTTGCTGTTCATACCCTTGTGGAGAAGACCGTTCTTCTTCTTCATTGCAGCCCTCCTGGAAAGGGACATTTATAGCCGCCGACTACAGAATCCGACACCTGAGGGTAATTCTTAGTCACTTGTATTTTCATTGTAATCCGAAATTGTACAGTTACAATATTATAATGAAAATGAATGGTTTTGCCCCTTTGGGGGATTTTTCCTCACAAGCATGTGTTTGAATGTTCTTGCTTAGTTCATTATCTTATTCAATCACATATTGTTGCATGTTTAGGGTTTGTTTGGGTTAAAAGGTGTTTAATATATAAGTTTATCATTTGAACGCGAGCACATACATTCTCAAATTGGTATCAGAGCACGTTACGCTAATCTATCGTGTATTCCTATTTTCCGCAAAATTTTTCTAACATATTAATTTTTTGAAAAAATTGATTTTTTGAAAAAGTGCGTGTTCAAATGGAGAATTTATATAATAAAATGCCTGTTTTTGACGGGACAGATTATGCTTATTGGAAAACCCGAATGAGGTCGGCTTTAAAAGCCATAGATGAAAGGGTTTGGATTTTAGTTGAAAGAGGGTGGACTCCTCCCTCCGTGACTGTTGATAATGTGATCAACTTGAAACCTGTCACTTCTTGGACTGAAGAAGAATTTAAATGGTCATCTTTTAATTCTAAGGGTCTAAGTGCTATTTTTGGGTCTGTCACACCTGATGAGTTCAAACGCATAATGACGTCCACCACGTTAAAAGAGGCATGGGATGTTTTACAACTCACCCATGAAGGAACTAATGCTGTGAAAGATTCTAAGTTGCAAAATTTGACAACTCAATTTGAAACCATCACCATGCATGAATCTGAATGCTTTGATGAATTTTATGCTAGACTTTCTGACATTGTGAATACTAGCTTTAATCTTGGTGAACATATTGCTAATGCTAGAGTTGTTAAAAAGATTCTTCGTTCTTTGCCTAAGCGTTTTATCCCTAAAGTCACTGTGCTAAATTCTATGGGTAATTTAAATACGCTAAAATTGGAAGAACTTGTAGGAGATTTGCAAACTTTTGAAATTGATATGTTCCCTAAAACTTCTAAATCTAAAGATAAGGGAATTGCACTTAATGCCCAAAAGAGAAGGAGTGAGGGGTCGACTAGAAAGAGGGTAGAGTCATCTAGAAAGAGAGAGATTGACACGTCAAATTCTGAGTGTGATTTTGACTTAGATGATTTGGCTCTTTTTGTAACAAAATTCAAGAGGATTCTCAAATTTAAGAAAAATGGCAATTTTAAAGATAAAAAGAAATTTGAGAAAAATAAGTTTCAAAAGAAAAATGAAAAAGACTCCAAAAATCCTCCTAAGAAAGAAAGTGAAAGATGCTTTGAGTGCGATGGTAGGGGTCATAGAGCCTTTGAGTGTGCCACTCGTCTGAATAAAGAGAAAGGGAAAGTTGTCCTTAATGCTACTCTTAGCGACGACAGTGAGGTCGAGACGGTGGATTCAGGAGATGAGTCACTGCATGAGTGTAACTTCACTGCATTCATGGCCAGTCAAGTGAGCACTCCTAGTTCTCTTCACGATGATGAAGATGATGCTTCACAGGGACACCTCGATAGTGAGATCGATGTGAGTGAGGGGGAGGATGACTCAAGTGAGAGCGAAAGTGATATTCAATGTGCCTACGCTGAGTTATATTCTGAGTCTTTTAAAACTAAAAACGTAAAAAAGTGCTAGTTCTTAAGATCACCGGCTTAGAGGAAGATTTAAGAAAGGCAATAGAAAGAGAGTCCTCCACCTTCACCGCCCTGAGAGAGAGAGAATCTGCCTGTGTCGAGAAAGAGAGTTCGTTTAGAGAGAGAGGGTGTTTTACAGAAAGAGAGAGGGGACTTGACTAAACAAGTGGCTAGTCTTACGAGTCAGCTCCATTCCTCTGTGGAGACTCGAAAGAAACTTGAAGCCCTTGTTGCCCAGCTGACTCATGATCTTGAGAAAGCACGGGAAGTCAAGGTACAAATCGAGGACAGATCTGGGAAGATGGGAAAGATGATCCTCGGCCCCGCTTTAGGTTTTGGTGATCGGTAAGGAATTGGTTAAGATGGTGCCTCCACGTCCCAAATTACACCTGGACCAGTTCTTGAGTTTACTACGACTCCTTATGGGCACCGTCAAAAACCTCGAAGGAGAGTTCGACTAAGAAAGGCAAACCAAGGTCCGCCTTTGACTGTGTCCTTTTGTACTTATTGCAAAAGAAAAGGCCACCTTAGGGAGTTTTGCTATAACATGGTTTGGACACGACGTACTAATGCTCCACCACGTCATACTGATGAGTTTTCGAGTCTGAGAGAGCAAGTTGAGTTCTTAGCTACCATATCCCAGAGTTTAATGGAAGAATTCCGACGAATGTCTTTGCCGTTAGTGAATGCTTCTCACATTCCAGCTAAAATCGACAACAACAAAGGCAAACAAAAGGTCATCCCGACTTGGGTACCTAAGAAAGATAAAAAAGCTTTTGTTGTTCATGTTGCTCTCAAAGCACATAATACCTCACAGTGGTATTTTGATAGTGGGTGCTCCAGACACATGACAGGTGATGCCTCATTTTTTACGACTCTTGAGGACTATCAGGATGGAAGAGTCACCTTTGGAGATGGGAGCAAGTCTAGCATTGTAGGACGAGGTACTGTCGAGTTACCTGGATTTCCTAAGCTAGAAAATGTTTTGTACGTCAAAGGTTTGAAAGCAAACCTTCTCAGCATTAGCCAGATGTGCGACGCTGACTTTGCAGTAAAGTTTGACCGGGATACTTGTAAAGTCAATAATCAAGCCGGTAAAATATTAGTGGAAGGGGTAAGGACAAAGGATAACTGCTATGGGACTGACCCCACGTCCTCACTTGTCTGCAACAGCGCCACGATCACTCATATGGATCTGTGGCACCAACGTCTAGGTCATGTGAATGTTAGAGATCTCAATCGCTTAGCTAAAAAGGACATAGTACGTGGCTTACCATCTCTTGGAAAATCAACTTCGACCGTTTGTGGACCCTGTCAGTTGGGAAAACAAATTCGTATTCCTCATAGGAAGTTGCATTACATTACCACCTCTGGTGTTCTTGAGTTGATTCACATGGATCTTATGGGTCCCACTCGTAATGAGAGTCTAGGTGGTAAGAGGTATATCCTCGTGATGGTAGATGATTTCTCCAGGTACTCCATTGTAGGTTTTCTGAGAGAGAAATCCGATGCTGTAGAATTTTTAACGACCAAGTGCCGTGTCCTGCAAAATCAACACGGTGTCACTATTAACAGGATGCATAGTGAAAATGGCACTAAATTCACAGAAGCAAAGGTAGACTTTTACTGTGATAGACTAGGGATCAAACATGAGTTTTCTGCTGTGAGAACTCCTCAGCAAAATGGGATTGTTGAGAGAAAGAATAGAACGATCCAAGAGATGGCTAGATCTATGCTTCTAGGTCGTAAAGTTTCTAGGAGATTTTAGGCGGAGGCAGTGTCTACTGCATGCCACATGGTGAATAGGGTTTATTTGCATCCTCACACACTTCAGACTCCTTATGAGTTGTGGACTTGCAAGAATCCCAACCTGGCATATTTCTGTGTTTTTGGGAGTAAATGCTACAACCTACGGGATAGAGAGCAATTAGGAAAGTTTGACTCCCGGAGCGACGAGGGAATATTTCTAGGATATTCATCGACTAGCAGAGCGTATCGAGTTTTTAACCTGAAGAGCTCTGAGGTTATGGAATCAATAAACGTCACCGTGCAAGATGACGAACCTTTGACGGTTATTGATCCTAACCTTCAGTGTGAGGATGAGGATTGTTCTGACAGTGATTTAAATGTTCCTCTCTCACACTCTGTGGACCCTACTCTTGTGGTAAGGGACACACCTGCTTGGGTTCGCAAGAGTCATGACCCGTCTGCCATTGTTGGCGATCCCACTCTAGGGGTCAAGACTCGTGTTCAACTAGAGAACGTTGTTAGCCATCTTTGCTACACGTCCAAAGTCGAGCCCAAGAACTATAAAGAAGCACTCAAGGATGAACACTGGATATCTACTATACAAGATGAGTTGCTCCAGTTTAAAAAGAATAATGTCTGGGAACTAGTCCCCCGACCTAGTGAGACTAATATGATAGGTACCCGGTGGATTTTTAAGAATAAAATGTATGAAAATGGTACCATAATCAGAAATAAGGCTAGGTTGGTCGCTCAAGGCTACACACAGATAGAGGGTGTAGACTTTGGGGAGACATTTGCTCCTGTTGCGAGGCTTGAGTCCATCAGTCTTCTGCTCTCCATCGCATGTCATCTGCACTTCAAGTTATATCAGATGGATGTTAAGAGTGCCTTTCTGAATGGCATTCTACAGGAGGAGGTTTATGTGGAACAACCAAAAGGGTTTGAAGACCCTCAGCACCCGGAGCACGTCTACTATCTGAGGAAAGCCTTGTATGGTTTGAAGCAAGCACCCCGTGCTTGGTACGAGAGGCTTACTTCCTATCTCTTAGCTCGTGGCTTCAAGAGAGGGGGAGTAGATATGACGTTGTTTGTCAAGAGAGATGACGGTGCTATTTTGGTTGCCCAGGTCTATGTGGACGACATAGTCTTTGGATCCACATGCTCCCAGCATGCTCACCACTTTGAGGAGGAGATGAAAAGTGAGTTTGAGATGAGCATGGTGTAATACCCCGTATTTTTATGCTATATTTAATTTGGGGATTTATTTAATAAAAATCCGGAAATTAATGATGTTATAATTATTAACGTGACTGGAGTTAGTAATTATGGGAAACTTGTTGAATATTACTAATGAGCATAGTAATATGTTATATTGGTTATATTGAATGTCATAGGTGAATTAAATGACTATTTTGGAAATTTAAGTCGGGACGTGCTCGTGTCACGTCGGGACTAATTATGTTAATTAAAAAGTGATTATTTTATAAGTTATCCGTATGGTCGTTTTGAGTGCGCCAACGCGTCCGGAAAGGTCTAGATAGTTAGAAAAGTGTACCCGGGGGTTTAGTTTGGGTCTCGGGATGTTTTTAGGCCTAGTTAGTGACCCGGGAGGGCATTTCGGTCATTTTACAAATTAGGGCAAGTAAACCTACGAAATTCAGCAGCCTTTATCAGCTGGTTAGGTTAGCCTTTTAGGGTTAGAACCTGCAAAATCTTAGAACAGCCATTAGAGAAGAGAGGAGAGACCTTTCAAGGTGATTCAAGGCCAAAACACCTCCGTTTGCACCACCGTCACCACCACCGCGTAGATCGCGAGGAGGAGAACACAGCCACACCAAAATCAACAGAAAATCAGACCTCTGAAATTCCAGGCAAGTGTTTAACTTGCGTATTTTCGTTAGTGCAATAATCATGTTAGTGTAGGAATGATTAGGAGTTTAATAAATGGAAGAAAACCCCAATTTTGATAGGGAATTGCATGTAGAAACCATTATAACCTTATTCTGGAAATTAATATGTGAAGTAGATGATTAACCCATGGATTTGTGATGATTTGTTAGAAAGAAATTCTGGAGAAAACTGATTAGAACAAAAGTTAATAAAACCTTAGGGTTCTTAATGATTAGATGGAATTTTAGGTTGTTTAATCATGTTTAATGATGGATATACGCATGCTTAACGTTAGAAACATCTGGTAATATGTTATCATGTTTGTGGTATAAATTTTGGGACGATTAAGGTTGGAAAATTTGTATTTGGATGAAGTATTTTGATGAAACCCGTAACTGCACTTCTGCAGAAATCGAAATACCTGTTTGATCGATCGATCGACCCTATAGCGTCGATCGATCGAAGGTTCGATCGATCGAGCCCCAGTAGTCGATCGATCGACCCTTCCTGGCAGCCTATTATTTCCCCTTGTTTAATTAGTTAAATTAATTTATCGTGGAATAATTTTTGGGGATTATGAATAAAGTGTTTTGGGATATAGGAGAGACCAGTAGGACTTATGATTAAGTGTTGAGAACTTTATTATGAGATAATAATTGAGTTTTAGGGTAATTAATTAAGGAATGACAACTACGTATTTCAAGTGAGGGATTACGACAAATACCTACGATAGTGAATAAACGTCTACCTACTGAATTTGTTACTTGGATGGATAGAATCCATGAGTGTCCCATAACTAGTGACAAAACCCCTTCGAATTAAGGTTAGAGACGAAACCTTATACGTTATACTAAAAATGTGAAATTAAGGATAAATGTTGTAATTATGGGTAACGAGAGTGACCTATATTAATATGATGAAAGTAGTATATTTATATGATTGTGGGTGTGCATATATTATATACATGTGAAAAACGTACCCGCGCTACTTGCTATCCCTGAGGTTACCGCGCTGGGACGGTCTTATCCTGTGTTGCCTTATGGGGGATATTGATTCGTACCCTAGAAGATAGGAATCCTAGGTACAGGCTATCGAATCGGTAGTCACGGTCCTAAGAGACGCGAGGGTATGTGCTGACCTCTTGGACTTGGAAACTATGCTTCGCCTCAATATTGTTTGTGTTTGTATTGATACAGTTCGAGAGTGATTCCGAACTTGTATTTCCCTTAGTACGAGTGATACGGGGATTGGATAGCAGAGTATGCCCGCACCATAATTTTTATGTGGGGTGCCATTAGAATATATATATTACACGAGTATTTAATATATATGAAGTTCTGAAACTTGGAACTACCTACTGTGATTTGATAAGTAAGTCATGTTTGATGAATCAGATTGGAAATACTTGTTTTATGAGAGTATAATATGACACTGGAAAACATTATAAATTAATGAATCTAAAACGAGAGTTGTGCTACACTTTGAAAGTACCCTTTTCACACGTTGACATTGTTCGGTTTTTAAAACTTATGAGTAAGTTAAGACAAACTAAATTATTGGGAAGGTTAGTATGATGTTATGTTAAGTTAAACCATTTGGGGAAGGTTAGTACGATAGGCGTGCACACTAGAAGAGAGGTGAGAATTTCTCAAGAGAGAGACGAACTAATATGATGTTGCATTGGCCTGTATCAATTTAAATACTTGCTAAACTAATTTTAAATCATATACACTTTCGGGCTCTGACCCGTTTTATCTCTCCCTCTCCCCCTTGTATATATATATGTATGTATTTCAGGTGCCCAGCCACAGGGGCGTCTTACTTAGGATCTTTTGGAAGGAACGCGCTGCAGCTTAGGTGGGAGTTGCAGGTCTTTTGATTAGACGACTTCGTTCATTCAGATCCACTCCTAGCATTTTCATTCAGATTGGGCATGTGTAGCCCTTTCCATTATTTCTTTATGTTGGGACATTGTTATTTCAGTTATTTCCTAGTTCGTTATTTTGGGATTTTGTTCAGGACGGATGTATTACTTTATTTCCTCGCATGTTGACATTCGTTGATGAATGTTTTATATATTGGATTCTTTCGTTCCAGTTTATTGTGGTGTGAATCTTATTCATTGAGCTTTGTTAATAAATTAAATAAATCTTTTCTTTAATTAAAATTTGGATATACGTATGAAAAATGTTTTTGACACTTAGCTTAATTATTTAGGGTGTTAAATTGAAAAAAAATATTTTTATCGACAGTGATGCTGAGAATGAACCAACTGTTTACCTTGATTTAATTTAATAAAGGAGTGATCGCCCGGTATTTAATTAGGCGGGGTGTCACACATGGTTGGTGAGCTTACATTCTTCCTTCGTCTCCAGGTTCGTCAGCTAGAGGATGGGATGTTCATCTCTCAATCCAAGTATGCTAGAGACCTAGTGAAGAAATTTGGTTTAGACTCCACTAAGCATGCACGTACACCTATGAGTACCACTACCAAGCTTAGTAAGGACACTTCAGGCAAGGACGTAGAGCAAACCTTATATCGGAGTATGATAGGTAGTCTTCTCTACTTGACTGCCAGTCTTCCCGACATCGCCTTTAGTGTTGGAGTCTGTGCGCAATATCTGGTGTCCCCTAAAGAGTCACACTTACTTTCTCTAAAACGAATTATTAAATACGTAAGTGGGACTCTCTCATACGGTATTTGGTATTCCTTTGATACCGATGACCGTTTGTCCGCCTATTCGGATGCTGATTGGGCCGGGGATGTAAATGGTTGTAGGAGCACTTCTGATGGGTGTTTCTATTTTGGTTCTGATCTTGTCTCCTAGCTGAGCAAGAAACAAAATTCCATCTCTTTGTCCACTGCGGAGGCTGAGTACATAGCCGCTGGGAGTTGCTGCACACAACTCTTGTGGATGAAGCAAATGTTGGAGGATTATGGGATTTCACAGGACACCATGATCCTTTCTTGTGATAACACGAACGCGATTCACATATCCCGCAATCCCGTCCAGCATTCGCGCACAAAGCACATCAGGATACGTGAGCACTTTATTCGTCATTTAGTTGAGGAGAAAACTGTATCCCTGAGTTTCGTTCCCACCGACCGTCAGTCAGCTAACATATTCACGAAACCTTTAGATGCCCTTCGATTTGAGAGTCTTAGGAAGTCTTTGGGAATTTTCACAGTTGACTGAGGGGTTGGTCTATGTCTAGAATAAGATGCTTCTTCATGTTCATATCATATGCTTCCTATTGCTAGTCTGTTTTATATGTACCATTGCTTAGTTGTATAACTTTTTATTTATTCTTTTTGCTTTTCATATTTCTTCTGAAAAATACAAAAACATTTTCATTTAAGAAAAATTTTGAGAAAAGCACAAAAAGATTTTATTTTGATAAATTTTTTTTTGCTCCTTTTATGGATGAGCATTTAAGATAGCCAAGTCACAACTTCATTCCATACATTCTTGTGACTGTTTGATAGAGATTTGAGAGGCTACATCATTTCATCCATGTGCTTTACTTAGTATGGAGTCTTTGAGATGTAATTAGTGATATCTTCCTACATGTTTTACTCCTATATCCTTTATTGCACACATGCACGGCTATATTTGATTATTGCACTTGTCTATCTCATATTGGCTTGAGTGTTTCCATCTCAATTTTGTCTATACAACTTACAATATGCGATAAAACTTGACAAGATTGAAATGCATGTAAAAACCATTTTGGTGAGACTGTGTGTTTTTGTATAACGGGGAGGGGCTGCGAAAGGTAATCATCTATCCTTTGCGCAAAAGCCACCGTTAAAAAGGACCTAAAAATGGAGGAATTTCAATATCCGAGGTCCAAAGAGGTTAAAAGAGCCCAAAAAAATTTAAAGGCAATAAAAAGCAATTCATGCCAAATATGGGCCGCTTAGGTTTCACCATCAATTCTCCAAAGTTTGATAATTTAGAATGCCTCTATTCAAAATTATATCTGAGGGAGTTTGGTTGGAGAATCTTTAAACGGGTTTGCACTTCCTTGAAAGTCCTGAAAAAGCATAAAATCGTTTTGGACGTTATTGGTGTGAAAATCACTTTGAGCTTTGATTTGTTGATTTGATTTAGTCAATATATTATATTGTCATTCTTTTACACCAAAGGACGCATTTGAGTGCATTCTCTAGGAGTATCCAATATTCATCGTGCACATATGTCATGTTTGCATGCATTTATTTTCCTATCGAATTTGATCACACCACCTCATTTATGCTATCATCGACTTGGTTGCTTTGTGTTCATTCATGGTGTGATTTTATCCTAGTGACACCCCGTACTTGCTTATTTTTCTTTATTTCTCTCATTTGTCTATTTGGGGACATCATAAAAAGGGTGAGAAAGTATAGAACTATCATATTTTGGGGGAGTTTTGTGTTTTTGATTATGAGATTTGATATAACATGCTTTCTTCATATTGATATCTCATTTCAAACTCGATATGTCACTTAGTATTTTGTCTTTTCTCATGTGTGTAGGTACTACATGGATTATCATTGGATTGCACACCCTGATGAGAAAAGTGTTGAGATTCCTGAAGAGTTGAAGAACAAACGTTGTAGTGTTATTCAATTGTATCTTTCCAGTTTTGGGTTCATGGAAGGGTAGATTTGTATAGGCATTTTTAGTAGTTTGATAATTCGGATGTTTATTTTTATGTATGTACCGGCATAGACATAGGGGGAGATTTTTTAGGACATTTTTGTCCATTAGCAATTTGTTATGTCACACGCCGTTACACCGTTGAAGAAATTCAAGATTCATACAGTCATCAACGGATCCGAATATCAAAACAAAGAAGAGGAATCAAAGTCTGACAGGCCGGACCGGTCCGCCCAGAATAAAAGAACCGATCCGCCTGCGGACCGATCCGCCTCAGACCCGGATCGGTCCGCCTGCTAAAAGCCAGTATACCCCGGACCGATTACGAACCGAAGAGGCCAAAAATAAAAGAACCGATCCGCCTACCCGGACCGATCCGCCTCAGACCCGGACCTATCCGCTTGGGATAATCTCAAACAGATCATGCAGAGATTTTTTAGGCCATGTTATTCCTTTATAAACCCACTACGGGAAGTGGTTTTCTAAAAAATGTATACACGATTTTCAGAGCACAAAAACTCTAAGTCTTCACCTATTTAGGGCCAAGACTCTAGGTTTTTTTTTATTCACACAAATTTCCAAACACTTGTGAATCACTTTGCAACCCAGGAATGCTTTTTGCTGTTCATACCCTTGTGGAGAAGACCGTTCTTCTTCTTCATTGCAGCCCTCCTGAAAAGGGACATTTCCATCCGCCGACTACAGAATTCGACACCTGAGGGTAATTCTTAGTCACTTGTATTTTCATTGTAATCCGAAATTCTACAGTTACAATATTATAATGAAAATAAATGATTTTTCCCCTTTGAGGGATTTTTCCTCACAAGCATGTGTTTGAATGTTCTTGCTTAGTTCATTATCTTATTCAATCACATACTGTTGCATGTTTAGGGTTTGTTTGGGTTAAAAGGTGTTTAATACATAAGTTTATCATTTGAACGCGAGCACATACATTCTCAAGATAGGGTCATTCAAACGACATGGGATTGTTGTTCGAACGACAGTGAAAGGGCCACGAGATGGGTCGCGATAAGCAGACATCTAACGACGTGCTACTGGTTTACAGTCAGGTCGCGTGAAGGGTCGCACAATCCATAGATCGAACGACATTAGATGTCGTTTTAATGACATATATCATTTCGTTCGTATGACATAGGGTAAGTCGTTAGAACAAAATTAATCGAGTTTTAAGATCTGATTATCCATGTGCGTTGTCATAATTTGGAGTGTTAGATCATTGAGCTGTCCAGCCCAAATCATCCCATGAAGGGTAAACGGGAATTTACGCTTTGGAGAGGATTTTATAAGGGTGTGTTTGGGTGTGTATGGGTTTATTGTTGTTGAAAGATGAAGAGAAAGTGAGAGAAAGAAAGGGAGGAGGCGGGTGGTCTTCTACCTGTGACACCCTGCCTAATTAATCCCGGGTGATCAGTCCTAAATCAAGTTAGAAAAGGTTTCTCAGTTGGTCCATTCTTAGCATCACTATCGTCTTTTTAAATTACTAACCACCTAAGTGAGAAAAGTAGACTGGTTCCAATTTTTATCTTTCAATTAATTAAATAATAATTCATGCGAAACATTCAACAATACACAATCACAGTTAATTAAAGTAACCATCCACAAATAAAACACCTAACCGAATAAACCATCGGTCCAAATATCCAATACAAGTAAATATCAGAAAAACATCTCAACAAGTCTACTACTGATAAATGAACTGTGAGTGACAAGCTCAGATAACCACTAGAGAGTCTCTACAACAATGGAAGGAGGAGGCGTCTATCAAAACCCCGCAACATCCACAGGTGCTGCAGCAAAGGATACTTGGAACAGAGTCAAACTTGGCGCCCTTGTGGTTGGACACCTAAAAGGTTTTTAAAATTTTTATAGCAAGGGTTAGTACCCAAAAACATTTGAAAACATTTAACAAATGATTAACTTGCAGTAATAAATAAATATGCATGCTCTTCATATTTTAGCTAGTGTCGCACTCTCTTGAGGACTTCCTCACCCCTCCTCTACTGTGACCTACTAACGCTTCCATTTAATTTATTAGGTCCCACGCTCCTGACCCAATGCTTATTTTAACCCTTGAATGTTACCTACTCTAACCGAGTATGCCTTAATTCATGATTTTTAAGTTATTATAAACGTCAACTTAATTGAATCATTACTCCTTTTAATTTCATATAACATTCACACCTGTTATACACCTAATACATTTTTCACTATGTATTAATTATCCCCTATATAATTATTTACCTAATTATATATTTAATCATATTACAGTATTCACAAACATACTGAAATAACATTTAATACAAACTTTCGGCCGAGTAAGAATACTCACAAAATATAAGTTTTCCCAAGTGCTATCTCACTAGGTGTATTCACGTAACCTAGTTATCCAAGTTAGATTCGCTCACTAACTTAGTTTAACATACAAATTGGAGGCGGTCATATTCCTTTCCTGAAAGTGAGATGACCCTCACCCATATAACGGACGCTATGACCTGGGATTATACTCGCCCTACTCCTCAAGCTAGGGGATTCATCCACTACGCGCAACCTCCCCCTATAGCACTAGAGTATATAATAGTAATATTCAATCTCTGATATTAATGCACACACTATATATATATACTATCACACACCATATATATATATAAATATAAAATGTCCCGGCTACATCCTGTACTAAATCCGTAACACAAGCCTATTTAATTTATTAAGATTTTATGGTCCAACCCTAATTATTAATTAATTTACACATTAATTAATTTAGTCACCTTTGGTGTCGCCCCCACCATAAATTTGGACTTACTCTCGTAGCCCGAAATAACCTCACTCGAGTCTAAATTCCCGAATCTCGAATTTATAATCATGACGTGTCACCCAAAAACTCCCTCAAATCCTAATTAACTTTACTCACAATTTAATTAGGTTTAAACCCATGTATTAATTTCCCCATAATTAATTACATAAGGATTTATTATATAAATTTCCGTTTATATACATAACTGGGCAGAATTGCCGAAATCTGTCGACCTTCGATCGATCGATCGAGCAGGTCTTCGTCTTCTTCGCGAAAACAGAATCAGCCATGGACGAAAATTCTCAAACCCTAATTCCTTCTACCAGTAACCTCAAGCCCTCTTAGCATTAATACATGTTAGAAACCTTATTAGGGACCTCCAGAATGTCCACCAACATCATTAATTCGTCCATTAACTACAATTTCTGGATTTGGGGAAAAATCCATCTTTAATTTCTTACACATTTACATCCCAAATCCCTACACCAAATTCGTTTCTATTTATCCAGATATCATCCTACCAGATATGTATCAATTTATAATATCATATTTCTAAAATAATTCTCATTCAAATTCGTAAATCAGATTATTATTTTTCAAAACCTCATGTTTATGCCATGAACACCCAAAACGAATTTTTATCAAACACATCACATGAATATGAACTTCAAAAACAGATTCAATACTATTGCAAGTTATCCAGTTGCCTTAGGTTTCGTAGTGTCTGATTCGGAGATGAATTTCCAAGGTTGAAGACGATCCTTGTTGGCTCTCTAGTGATCCAAAAATTGCCTTTAACTGCTATTAGGTTTCTTAATACACTTAGCCTTTTCTAAAACCCTATCAGCCGTTTTATCATTCCTTCCAAATTCCTTAATTTGCCTAATCCCGTTTTTTGCCTAATGGGCCAAGCCCAAGTGACCCAAATGCCCCCGTGTGGGCCCGGCTATGTCTAAAAACGTCCCGTGCCCATTTATAACCCCCGGGTACACTTTTCCGACTATCTCTGCCCATCCGGACTCCACCGTACACTCAAAATTGGCATCCGAATTAATTTATAAAAATGTTTATCCCCTCACCCCTTTAGTCTCTACCGACTCCCGGTTGAGATAAGTGCATACCCTGTCATTAATACTCGAAATGACTTAAATAAATAATTACTATTCACTTAGTAAATAACTTCCCGTAAATATTAACCCTTTACTCCTCGATTAATATTTAAATAAAATTTTCCCTAATTAATTCAATTAAATTACGACTCACAAGTAATTTTCAATTCCCGAATTAATTAAATATTTAATGCATGAAAATGCGGGGTGTTACACTACCTCCACCCACCACCATTCCACCACCAAACCACCACTATCCTGCTATTTTTAAGGTGTGTTCAACCGAAAAATACCCATTTCCATCTTTGACAAAGGATAGCTACGAAATTTGGGGTTATTGTTGGGAGTTTTTGGAGAAGAAGATGGAGCTTTCATGGAGTGTGAAATGGGTTTTGAAGGAGCTCTTAGCTCGGAGAACACTTTGGAGCCTTGGAGGATGCATTTGGTAACCCCTTGTGGCTACCTTTGAAGGTGGGGGTTGCTCCTCTAACACCAACACCACCATTGGAGACATTAGAGGTGGGAAAAACCTTAATCTTAGCGTAAGATGTTATTTTACATTTGTAGTCTTATAGTTAGACTATTTGTGTAGGGTGTATTTAGTTAAATAGTATAATTATTATGTAGAAGGTAACAAACAATTTTATGAAATACAAATATTGAAAAATCATATTTTATTAAAAATAAAGAATGAGTAAATATTTCAAGGTTTTGGAATATTGAAAGATGGTGTTTTTTTTGCGAAAATAAGCATTTTCTATAAATATCGGTGTTAAATATTTTATGAAATAAAAATGTTTGGAAATAATGAATTACTTTAGTAAATATTTGGTGAAATAATAATATTTCAAAGTTCTTGCAAAATGAAGGTTTTATGAAATATAGATATTTGTTGAAGCAGAAGAGATAAAAAAAATGTCTTTTGTTCCTAAAGATATATATTTTTGCAATTGTAATGATTCCTCATGATGAAATGTATGTTTAAACCATGTAGTATATTTTTTGGGTTTAAAATCCATCTTCTCATGCATATTGTAGCACCCTGCATTTTTATTATGTTAAATAATTATGGGATTTATTTATTCTTGTTGGATTAATTAAATTAAAAATGCGAGAAAATTAATTTATCAATTAATCCAGATTATAAGTAAATATTAACTACTGTGTCAAGGGTTAAAACTTATTGTTGAAAATTATGGAATATTACTGTGTGAATACGCAATACAGAATTATGAAATTTTATAAATTGTCGAGAGTGGGAAAATACGACATTTTGGTACATTAAGTCAGGACGCGCGTGCGAGTCATGTCAAGACTAATTTAATGCATTAAAGAAGTAAATTATTTTTAAGTAACTCGTATGGTAATTTTGAGCACGCCATTGAGTCCGGAAGAGTCGAGATAGTCAGAAAACTCTACCCAGATATTTATTTTGACTCCGGGATGTTTTTAGGCCTAATCGGCACCCCGTAAGGGTATTTTTAACCTTTGAATTTTTGAAGAAATATTATAGACAAAAATTAGGAAATTAAATATGGATGTACGTGGGTTAGAGGGGATTTATCCTTTCTAAATCTACGAGAGAGAAAAGAGATAAGCACAAAGGAAGGAAGAAGAAGCCATAAGTGTTCTTGGTGCCTAACTCAAGAACATACACCGAAACTCCCACAAAAGTGTAGATTGTGAGATGGGGGACGCATCTATATCGATATCACCAGGAGATCAGACCTTCGAAATTGAGGCAAGTGTTTAATCCTTGAAAAATTATAGCAAGAATCATGTTCATGTTAGTATAGTTATACAATACCCATTTATGATTCATAATTTTGAAAAAATCGGAGAACTAAGGACATTAATTATAATCTGGCATCTAATCAGGATGAATCCCTCATGTAGATAGATTATAGATCTCAAATTGATGATTATTTATGATGGATGAAAATTGATTTTGATGTTCTTGTATAGAAATTTGATGAACTAGGGTTCTGAATTGTTAAAATGGGGGATTTGAATTTTATTGATGAATTATGATGATTTAATGATTCTAAGTTAGGGGAAATCATTTATACATGTTAGAACATCAATTAGGTTTGCTATTTTGGTGGTTGGGTTGAAGAATTTAGAGTTATTAGGACTGGAAATCTAGTGTGCATGAAGTAGTAGCAGGTATGGTCGAAACTGGGAAAAGCTCCATCTCGTTCGAACGAGAAGGAGTCTGGCTCGGACGAGAAGCATGGTCATTCAAATGACCTACTGATTCGTTCGAACGATATCAATTTTGGTTTGAACGACAGTTCCAAATCTAGAAAATTCCCAGTTCAATCCAACTTCAGTTGCATATTATTTTGAGTGAGGGAGAACTTCCAGTTGAGGATTTGTAGTCCAGTGCTGAATTTATTAAGAAATATTCTTAGGATAACACTTTAATATTTAGATAGGTTAAATAGCCATGGGAATTTTGAGAGTGTGAATAATCGAGTTAATTGCATAATAAGTAATAATGGGAAATACACTACGTGTAGAAATGTATGTATGGGTTGGATGAATACCCGGACTTTAATAGGACATGGGAACGCCTATTATATTATTATTATTATTATTATTATTATTATTATTATTATTATTATTATTATTATTATTATTATTATTATTATTATTATTATTATTATTATTATTATTATTATTATTATTATTGTGTGTATAGCGTAACTACACTACTTGCTATTATTATTGTGTGTATGCTCACCTCCAATATTTGTTCTATGAGATTTATGGTTCGTGAGAGTCGCCGAGTCAATTATCCTTTATGCAGTGAGTGATGCATCGAGACACGATAGCAAAGTATACCTTGTGCCAAGTGGTCCTAACCAAGGGGCGGAGGATTTGTATATATATGTATAGGGATGATGTGACTATATGTATGTATGTGTGTGTGTATATATATATATATATATATATATATATGTGTGTGTGTGTGTGTGTGTGTGTGTGTGTGTGATTCTAATGTGTGAAATTAGTAAACTTATAATGTTGGTAAGGAAGGTATTTTCAGTGGGTAAAAGAATTACTATCAGAATAGTGAATGTAATATATGGTTAATTGGAATAAATGATCTTAATAGCGTATTGTACAGACGATACGGGTTACTCATTTGAGATATATTTAGAAGTATAAGTCTATGATCTAGTTGGGAACATTATGGATAACTAGGTTAGAATAGATGTGCATTAGGTGTGCAGAATAGGGAATCTCATGTGAGAGTTCAAAACTAACATGCACTTAATAATTGCATTACTGCAGTTTTAAGTACTTGCTAAAATAAATATTTTTTACAACTCGTTCTCTTATCTGTTTCTTGCTATTGTTCTCTCTTTTGCTATATATATATATATATATTATTTATCAGGTGCCCAGTCACATGGTTACCAGACATAGATGCGTGGATCATTTAGCGAGCTGTAACGGTTGTGGGAGTTGCAGGTCCTTGCATTAGATGCCTCTATTAGTTCTTTTTGTTCCTTTTCAAACTTTTCTCTTGGGAATGTTTCTCCCATTCTCTTTCATTTTATTAGAGATTGTACTCAGTTTATGTGAGTAGTATATTTCAATTACACTTGTGCATTTTATTATTTGTTGGTTTTAGACTTGGACCTGGAATATTTTATGGAGTCAGATTTACTTCAGTATTTGATTCATGTCGTGTATTTATTTTATTCTTATGTAATGTGAGTAGCTTATATTTTAAAGAATGGAAATTTATTAATGGATTAATTGGGTATAATTAAATGGAAAAAATGTTTTAACGCTTAGCTTAATTATTTATTAGGTGATTAATAATATTAAATGTTTTCGACAGTGATGCTAAGAATGAACCCACCGAACATTTCGTTTTTAATTTTAATAAAGGAATGATCACCCGGTATTTAATTAGGCGGGGTGTAACATGTGGTATCAGAGCATCAGGTTCTAGTGTTCTTTAAGATCTATACGACTTATTATGATTTTCGCTTAGCGTTCTTTGATATAGAGCCTTATCTTTAGGACTGTTGTACTCTTATTTATGTGTTTACGTCTTGAGCTATTTGAGATTTAATAATAATTATGGACTAATAAGTCCCTTATCATTTCAGATGCCTTTGAGACGAGCCCCAAGGAATCGAAATGCCCAGCCAGATCAGCCCGTAGCTCAGACTTAGGGAATGATGAACGCAACTGAAATTGCCACTATAGTTACTCGGGCGATAAATGTAGCTTTAGCGGTGGTGCAGTAAGCCCACCTCAGGTACAGGATGTGGTGCCCGTTCCGGTTCAGTTTCTTACTGCATGGGAGAGGGTTAGGGATACCTTTCAGAGGGAACATCCCCCACAGTTCTCGAGCAGTTCTGATATTGTCATCGCAGGCCAATGGAAGAAAGACATCCAGAGGCATCTTCGCATGTACGAGTGCACAGACATTCAGAGACAGTTACTGGCTTCCTACAAGCTAGTGGGGGTCGCTTTATAATGGTGGGAGTCCACTACCACCTTGGAGGAGATGGATAATATGACGATTCAGAGCTTTTGGGTGTGGTTTGACCGCAAATACTTTCCTTCCGTCGTGCAGACTTAGATGAGGTAGAAACTGTTGAATCTCAATCAGGAAAGTATGATTGTCGCGGAGTATGAGGAGGAGTTCACGAGACTGACTACTATCATTCCAGATAAGGAACCTATAGAAAAGAAGACGATTTGGATGTTCATGGATGGATTGACTTGGAGGATTCGTCAGCACCTCATAGGTAATTTGTGGTTGGGTACTTACACTGACGTACTCAACGTCGCCCTATTACATTTCCAGGATCACCGCTTCCATCAGTAGGGGAGCAAACAAGAAGGGGAGCCCAGCCAGCAGGTCCGGATAGGAGGTAGTAGTGCCAGTGGGATACAACCAGGTCAAGGGTAGGTCCGTTAGGGTGAGCAGAGTTCCCATCAGAGGGCCTGCTAAGCGATTTTAATCTGGTGATTCTAGGCAGGGATATGGGGGTTATAGGCAGGGCCAGTCCAGTGAGCATGGCCAGCAGGTCCAACCTCATTATTAGCAAAACCATCAGAGGCATCAGTAGGGCCAACAGGGCCAGTGGAGGGGCAGCAATGGCCAACAGGGCCGAAGCCAACCGAGGCAGAGGGGAGGTAACTTTAGTGGCAGGTTTTTTCCTATGGCAAGACTAGACATAGGAAACAGGATTGCCTCGACAAGGGCAGGTTCCCCCAGTAGCAGGGAGTCCAGCAGGAGCCCGAGAGACACATCTTTCCCGTCGCTCTACCAACAATGTCAACAGTCCTAGCTTTGCCCTCACCCCGATTCAGCAGGGATAGTTATAGTATGGACGTGTTTATAACGTCCACCAGGCAGCAACACCGTAGGAAACACCCGCCATCGAGGGTACATTTATTATTCACGGTACTATGGGGCACATTTTATTTAACACTGGGGCATCACACTTCTTCATAGCCACTAGTTTTTCACGGGCCATGGGATTGTTAAATACGGCAGAGAGTATAGTGACATGTGTAGACTCATCGTTGGGTAATGGGTCGTTGATTTTCTTTATATGTCGGGGAGTAGGTATAGAGATTGGGAGTTTGATTTTTCCTGCAGATATGCTAGTCTTAGATATGCAAGACCATGACGCCATTATTGGCATGGATTGGCTTGTTTCTTATAGAGCCATGATAGACTGTTTCAGTAGGGCCATTATTTTTACTATTCCGGGTCAAGAGATGTTTCTGATGGCGATGCCTCATCCTGAGGGAGGATCATCCACCCATTTATAATATATAGAGTAGGATACCTCTAAGGAGATAGGGATTCCTATTGATTCGATCCTTGTAGTTCGTGAGTTTTTTGACGTATTCCAGGATATACCGGGACTATCGACTAGCCAAGAGATAGATTTCATTATAGATTTGATGCCGGGCACTCGGTCGATAGGCCACGCACCATTCTGTATGGCTCCAGCTGAGATGAGGGAGTTACGAGATCAGATTGAGCAGCTTTTGGGACAAGGCTTCATCCGTAGGAGTACCTCGCCTTGGGGTACTCTTGTACTGTTCATAAAGAAGAGAGGTGGTTCATTAAGTTTGTGTGTGTACTACCACGAGTTGAACAAAGTCACGATACAGAATAAGTATTCGTTGCCCCGAATCGATGACTTGTTCGACCAGTTAAGAGGAGTTGCCTTCTTCTCAAAGATAGATTTGAGATTGGGATATCATCAGCTATGGATTAAGGAGTAGGACGTATCGAAGACTTCTTTCTTGATGAGGTATGGTTCCTACGAGTATTGGGTCATGCCGTTTGGGCTGACAAATGCCCCAGCCGTATTCAGGGACTTAATGAACCGGGTGTTCAGAAATTTCTTAGATCAGATTGTCATTATCTTCATATATGACATCATGATTTATTCCCAGACTGAGGAGGAGCATGCCGAGCATTTGAGATGAGTTCTTCAGACTCTGCGAGAGCATTAGTTGTATGCCAAGTATGAAAAGTGTGAATTCTGGTTATGAGAGGTGTAGTTTCTGGGGCACGTTGTGTTAGAGATGGGGATATCAGTGGACCCGGGCAAGGTGTCAGCGATGAGGGAGTCGGGATAGCCTACGGCCGATAGAGGTGAATAGCTTCTTGGGGTTAGCCGTATATTATAGGTGGTTCATCCGAGGGTTCTTGAAGATTGTGGGCCCATTGAGAAATTTGACTCACAAAGGGGTGAAGTTCATTTGGGATCATGGTTGTCAGTTAGATTTCGATGAGCTAAAGGATAAGTTGACTTCGGCACCGGATCTTGCCTTACCTAGACCAGGAGTGGAGTACCTGGTATACACTGACGCTTCTCTATAGGGAGTTGATGGAGTACTTCAGCAGGAGGAGCAGACTATAGTTTATGCCTCCCACGAGCTTAAGCCTCATGAGAAGAATTACCCCACCACGACTTGGAGCTAGTAGTAGTCATACTTTCCTTACAGATTTGGAGATACTACTTGTTGGGGGAGAAATTTAGTATGTTCACAGACCACAAGTCACTGGAATACTTGTTCACTCAGCGGGAGTTGAACATGCGTCAGCGCAGGTGGATGAAGTTTATGAAAGATTACCATTTTGAGATACAGTACCACTCGAGAAAGGCTAACGTAGTTATGGGTGCGTTGAGCCATAGGTCAGAAGGTGAGGTGGAAGAAGTGTAGAAGGCGATGTGGAAAGAGCTGGGACATCAAGATGTAGTGGCTCGATCCTTTATGTCCGCCATGACAGTCGCACCAGAGATTGTTACGAGGGTGATCCGGGCCAAAGCCAATGATACGTTTTTCCAGGACTAGATTGTGCGACTTCTAGCTGAGGGCGTAAAGTCCTACTCAGTGAGTTCAGATGAGGATTTTCGATTTAATGGGAGACTAGTGGTCCCGAAAGGGGAGGACTTACATCATGCAATGATGACAAAGTCGCATACTTCTCGATTTGCAGTACATCCCGGAGGGGATAATGTACCAGGATATGAGGTGACAATACTGGTGGAGTGGGATGGAGAAGGACATTTCAGAGTTCGTGTCTAAGTGTGCCAGCGGTCAGCTGGTAAAGGTGGACCATCAGAGACCACCAGGGTTACTTCAACCACTAGAGGTCCCGATGTGGAAATGGGAGATAATTTCCATGGACTTCATCACTAGGTTGCCTACCCCACAGAGGGGTCATAATTCTATATGGGTAGTGGTGAATCGATAGACCAAGGTAGCTCATTTTCTGTCGATGCGGACAGGCTACACTACAGGACAGTATGCCAAGTTATTTATTGCCGAGATAGTGAGGTTGCATGGGATGCCCCTGAATATCGTGTCTGACAGCGATAAGATTTTTGTGTCACGCTTCTGGGAGAGCTTTCAGGAGGCTATGGGTACCGAGATGCATTTGAGTACGTCTTATCACCCGTAGATAAATGGGTAAACTGAGCGTACTAATCAAATGATGGAGGATATGTTACGCATGTGTGTTCTTGATTTTTCAGGGAGTTGGGAGCCACACCTTCCACTGGAGGAGTTCGCTTATAATAACTCATATAAGTTTACGATCGGCATGGCCCCATTTGAGGCGTTGTATGGCAGACCTTGTTTTTCTCCCACTTTTTGGCTAGAGGTGGGGGACAACAATCTACTTGGGCGAGAGGTGATTCAGTAGACGTCAACCAAGATTTAGTTAATCAGAAATCGCATACGAGTAGCCCAGGATAGGCAGAAAAGCTATGCCGATGCAAAGAGGTTCTTCAGAGAGCTTAGTGTGGGGGACCAAGTACTACTGTGAGTGTCTCCTATGAAAGGAGTGATGAGGTTCGGGAAGAAGGGGGAATTAGCACCCGAATACGTAGTATCATTTCCCATTATTGAGAGGATCAGACCGGTGGCATATAGATTTGGGTTTCCGGAGCACTTGCACCGCATTCATGATGTGTTTCACATCTCATCACTGAGGTGGTACATTCGGGACGAGTTGGCCCATACCCATATTGCGATTGAGGAGATTGACTTATAGCATGACAGTTCTTATGAGGAGAGACCTGTGGCTATCCTAGACTGTAGCGAGAGGAAATTGAGGTCAAAGGTAGTCCCACTTGTGCGGGTTCAGTAGGAGCATTATAATATAGAGGAGTCTACTTGGGGGAGAGAGGAGGATATGTGCGAGAAATATCCAGACTTATTTTTACGAGGTATGCCTTAATTTTTGAATTTCAGGGCGAAATTCCATTATTAGGGGGGGAAGTATGTAACACCCCATATTTTTATTATTTTAAATGATTATGGGATTTATTTATTATTGTTGGATTAATTAAATAAAAAATGTGAGAAAACTAATTTATTAATTAATCTGGATTAAAAATAAATATTAACTAGCGTGCCAAGGGTTAATACTTATTGTAGAAAATTATGGAATATTACTGTGTAAACACGAAATACGGAATTATGAAATTTTATAAATTGTCGAGATTGGGAAAAATATGACAATTTGGTACATTAAGTCAAGACACGCGTGTGAGTCGTGCCGGGACTAATTTAATGGATTAAAGTAAAAAATTATTTTTAAGTAACTCTTATGGTAATTTTGAGCATGCCATTGAGTCCGTAAGAGTCGATATAGTCAAAAAACTCTACCCATGTATTTTATTTGGACTCCGAGATGTTTTTAGGCCTAATCGACACCCCGTAGGGGTATTTTTGTCCTTTGAACTTTTGGGAAAATATAATGGACGAAAGTTAGGAAATTAAATATGGATGTACGTGGGTTAGTGGGGAGATAACAATTCTAAACCTACGAGAGAGAAAAGAGAAAGGCACAAAGCAATTAAGAAGAAGCCATAAGTATTCTTGGTGCCTAACTCAAGAACACACACTGAAAATCCCACCAAAGTGTAGATCGTGAGACGAGGGACGCATCTATATCAACATCACCAGGAGATCAGACCTTCAAAATTGAGGCAAGTGTTTAATCCTTGAAAAATTGTAGCAACAATCATGTTCATGTTAGTATAGTTATACAATACCCATTTGTGATTCATAAATTTTGATGAAATTGGAGAACTAAGGACATTAATCAAAATATGGTATCCAATCAGGATGAATCCCTCATGTAGATAAGTTAGAGATCTCAAATTGATGATTATTTATGATGGACGAAAATTGATTTTGATGTTCTTGTATAGAAATTTGATAAAGTAGGATTTTGAATTGTTAAATTGGGGATTTTGGATTTTATAGATGAATTATGATGATTTAATGCTTCTAAGTTAGGGAAAATCATTTATACATGTTAGAACATCAATTGGGTTTGTTGTTTTGGTGGTTGGGTTGAAGAATTTAGAGGTATTAGGACTGGAAATCTAGTGTGGACGAAGCAGTAGCAGGTCTAGTCAAAACTGGGAAAAGCTCCATCTCGTTCGAACGAGAAGCATGGTCATTCAAATGACCTCCTGATTCGTTCGAACGACCTCAATTTTGGTTTGAACGACAGTTCCAAATCTGGATAATTTCCAGTTCAATCCAACTTCAGTTATGCGATTATTTTGAGTAGGGGAGAATTGCGAGTTAAGGATTTGTAGTCCAATGCAGAGTTTATTGAGAAATATTCCTAGGATAACACTTTAATATTTAGATAGGTGAAATAGCCTTGGTAATTTTGAGAGTGTGAATAATCGAGTTAATTGCATAATAACTAATAATGGGAAGTACATTACGTGTAGATATGTATGTATAAGTTGGGTGAATACCCGGACTTTAATAGGACGGGGGAATGCCTATTATTATATTATTATTATTGTGTGTATAACATACCTACGCTACTTGCTATCGGGAGGAGGTTTTTGCGTAGTGTACAGTCTTATCCAGGGTGACCCAATGGGGGGATGTTTGACTTGTACCTAGAGCATATGAACTTGGATACGTGTTATCTGAGACGTAGGATAATTACGACTGCTGAATGAGAGCGTAGGTATGTTCGTGACCCATTTGGCTGGTGAGTATGCTTGCCTCCAATATTTACGGTATGATATTTATGGTTCATGAAAGACGCCAAGCCAATTGTCCCTTACGCAGTGAGCGATGCATCGGGACACGATAGCTGAGTATGCATTGCGCCAAGTGGTCCTAACCAAGGGGCGCAGGATTTGTATATATATGTATAGGGATGATGTGACTATATATATATTTATGTGTGTGTGTGTGTGTGTGTGTGTGTGTGTGTGTGTGTGTGTGTGATTCTAATGTGTGAAATTAGCAAACTTATAAATGTTGGTAAGGAAGGTATTTTTAGTGGGTAAAAGAATTACTATCAGAATAGTGAGTGTAATATACGGTTAATTGGAATAAATGATCTTAATAGCGTATTGTATAAGCGATACGGGTTACTACTTTGAGATATATTTAGAAGTATAAGTATATGATGTATTTGGGAACATTATGGATAAATAGGTCAGAATAGACGTACGTTAGGCGTGCACAATAATGGAGAGGTGATAATCTCATGTGAGTGTTCGAAACTAACATGCACATAATAATTGCATTATTGCATTTTTAAATACTTGCTAAAACAAATATTTTTACAACTTAGGCTCTGACCCATTTCTTACTATTATTCTCTCTTTTTCTATATATATATTATTTATCAGGTGGCCAGCCACATGGTTATCAGACTTACATGCATGGATCATTTAGCGAGCTGTAGCGGTTGTGGGAGTTGCAGGTCCTTGCATTAGACGCCTCTATCAGTTCTTTATGTTCCTTTTAAGACTTTTATCTTAGGGCATGTTTGGTCAATCCTTATTCATTTTATTAGAGATTGTACTCAGTTTACATTAGTAGTATATTTCAGTTACAATTACGGATTTTTTATGGTTTATTGGTTTTAGAGTTGGAACTAGAGTGTTTTATCAAGTAGGATTTATTTCAGTATTTGATTCATGTCCAGTATTTATTTTATTCTTGTGGAATCTGAGTAGCTTATATTTTAAAGAATGGAAATTTATTAATGGATTAATTGGGTATAATTAAATGGGAAAAATGTTTTGAAACTTAACTTAATTATTTATTAGGTGATTAATAATATTAAATGTTTTCGACAATGATGCTAAGAATGAACCCTCTAAACATTTTGTTTTAATTTTAATAAAGGACTGATCACCCGGTGTTTAATTAGGCGGGGTGTCACACATATAAACTTATAGTATTTTGGTATTAAGTTTATAAACAAGTTTAAAGAAGATTTTGTTGGGTTTAAACATAAAATAAGAAAAGTTAGAAATTAGTCTTCAAAGTGTGTGAAATTGGGACTAAAGGATATGATGAACATGAGACTATAAGACTACCCATGTTGATAAAAAGAAATGGTACTTTCTTATAACAAATAGTCTTAAGTGTAAAGGAATTTCTTGAATGAGGAAAGTAAAGAAATGTGTGTCTGGGTAAAATGTTGATAAAAGTATACATTAAGTGTTAATGGGTAAATATGGAAAAGTTATTAATGTTTTAAATTATTAACACTAAGGAAGTTGAAAGAAATAATGAGGTAAAGCTATTTCCAATTAAGTAGAATAATACTACAAGGTTAAAGAGGGTGTTAATGTGTTAAAACACAAAATAAGTTAGTGTGGATGGCTTAATAGCGCTTTTGGGAAATTAACACTTGTCAAAATGGAGCAAAAGATGATTTTGGAAACAAATGGGTAAATGGTAATTTTACTTAAAGTGGAATATTTTTATAAAATAAAAATGTTGGAATAAGTGTTACACACAGTGGTCCTAAATGAATACAATTTTTGAATATGTAAGGAAATTTTGTCCATTATTTATGTGTATGTCAGAAGTCATTACATCATTGAATAAATTCAAGATCACATCATCATCAACGGATCCGAATATCAAAGAATTCAAGGAATCAGTTTTCTGGTCAGCCGGACCGATCCGCCTGTTTTAAAAAGGAACCGGTCCGCACCGATTCGATCCGCCAGTTTGGAAAAAGAATCGATCCGCCAACGGATCGATCCGCCTCAAGCCGGACCGATCCGCATATGCTTCAAACCAGTAACCCCCGGACCGATTGCAAACCGAAAAAGCCCAATGAAAAAAAGAACCGATCTGACCTCGGACCGGTCCGGATCAGAAGCGGACCGATCCGCCTGAGATAAAATCGTGCAGATGTTCAGATATTTTCGGCCCAGGTTTTCTTTTATAAACCAACTTCGGGGTTTTGTTTAGCAAGACTTACATAGACGATTTTCAGAGTCCTAAATACTCTAAGTCTTCATATTTTTTAGTCCCAAGACTCATGTTTCGATTCACACAACTTTCCAAACCCTTGTGAATATGTTTTCAACCTAAGAACACAATCGTGTGTTTGTTCATACCCTTGTGGAGAAGACCGTCCTTCTTCTTCATTTCTGCCCTCCTGAAAAGGGAAACTTCTAGCCTCTGACTACAGATCCGACGCCTGCGGGTAATTCCGTGTCACTGTATTTTCATTGTAATCCGAGAAATTGTATGTTATAATATTATAATGAAAATAAATGGTTTTGGCCCTTTGGGAGATTTTTCCTCACATATGTATGTTTGAATGTTCTTGCATGTTTCATCATCTTGTTCAACCACATATTGATGCATGTTCAGGACTTAACTGATAAAACTAAGTTTGATTAAATAATATCTCTATTTGGACGCACGTGCACTCTTTCAAATTGGTATCCGAGCCAATTACACAACTTTACCGTGTAATTTTTCGCAAAAATTTTCTAAGATCTCAATTTTCAAAAAATTAATTTTTGAAAACGAGTGTGTTCATAATGGAGAAATTATATAATAAAATGCCAGTTTTTGACGGGACAAATTATGCATATTGGAAAGCCCGCATGAGATCTGCATTAAAAGCCATTGATGAACGTGTATGGATTTTGGTTGAAAGAGGGTGGATACCTCCCTCCGTCACTGTTAAAAATGTGACAAATTTAAAACCTGTCACCTCTTGGACTGAAGAAGAATTTAAATGGTCATCTTTTAATTCTAAAGGTCTAAATGCTATTTCTGGGTCTGTTACTCCTGATGAGTTCAAACGCATAATGACGTGCACCACGTCAAAAGATGCATGAGATGTTTTGCAACTTACCCATGAAGGATCTAATGCTGTGAAAGAGTCTAAATTGCAATATTTAACAACTCAATTTGAAACCATCACCATGCATGAAACTAAATGTTTTGATGATTTTTATGCTAGGCTATCTGACATTGTTAATACTAGCTTTAATCTTGGTGAACATATTCCTAATGCTAGAGTTGTTAAAAAGATTCTTCATTCCCTTCCTAAGCGTTTTATCCCTAAAGTCACTGTGCTAAATTCTATGGGTAATTTAAATACGCTAAAATTGGAGGAACTTGTAGGAGACTTGCAAACATATGAAATTGATATGTTTCCTAAAACTACTAAGGCTAAAGATAAGGGAATTGCACTTAATGCCCAAGAGAGAAAGAGTGAGGGGTCAACAAGAAATATGGGAGAGTCATCTAGAAAAAGAGAGGCAGATACGTCAGATTTTGAGTGTGATTTTGATTTAGATGATTTGACCCTTTTTGCTAAAAATTTCAAGAGAATTCTCAAATTCAAGAAAAATTGTAATTTTCAAGATAAAAAGAAGTTTGAGAAAAATAAGTTTGCAAAGAAAAATGAAAAAGTTTTTAAAGATCCTCCTAAGAAAGAAAGTGAGATATGCTTTGAGTGCGACGGTAGGGGTCATAGAGCTTTTGAGTGTGCTACTAGGCTAAATAGAGAAAAGGGAAAAGATGTCCTTAATGCTACCCTTAGTGACGACAGTGAGGTCGAGTCGGTGGATTCTGGAGATGAGTCACCGCATGAGTGTAACTTCACCGCATTCCTGGCTAGTCATGTGAGCACTTCTAGTACTACTCATGACGATGAGGATGTTGCATCACAGGAACACCTCGACAGTGAGATCGATGTAAGTGAGGGGGAGGATGACACAAGTGAGAGCGAGAGTGATCTTCAACGCGCCTACACCGAGCTATATTCTGAGTCCTTTAAAACTAAAAAGCGTTAGTTCTTAGGATCACCCCTTTAGAGGAAGATTTAGGAAAAGCAAGAGAGAGAGAGACCTCCACCTGCACAACCTTAAGAGAGAGAGAGTCTGCTTGTATTGAGAAAGAGAGTTTGTTTAGAGAGAGAGAGAGAGTTATTTTGAGAAAGAGAAAGGGGACTTGAATAAACAAGTGGCTAGTCTTACAAGTGAGCTCTATTCCTCCATGGAGACTCGAAAGAAACTTGAAGCCCTTGTAGCCCAGCTTACTCATGATCTTGAGCGAGCTCGGGAAGTCAAGGTTCAAATCGAGGACAGATCTGGGAAGATGGGAAAGATGCTCCTCGGCCCCACTTTAGGTTTTGGTGATCGGCAGTGAATTGGTTATGATGGTGCCTCCACGTCCCAAATTGCACCTGGACCAGTCCCTGAGTTTAGTACAACTCCTTATGGTCATCGCCAAAATCCTCGAAGGAGAGTTTGACCAAGAAAAGGAAACCAAGGTCCTCCTCAGACTGTGTTCTTTTGTACATATTGCAAAAGAAAAGGCCATCTGAGGGAGTTTTGCCATAATTTGGGTCGGACACGATGTACTACTGCTCAACCATGTCATACAGATGAGTTTGCCAGTCCGAGAGAGCGTGTTGAGTTTTTAACTGCCACATCACAGAGATTGATGAAGGAATTCCGACGGATGTCTTTATCGTCTGTAAATGCTCTCACATCCCGGCTAAAACCAACAACAACAAGGGTAAACAAAAGGTTACCACTTTTTGGGTACCTAAGAAAGATAAGAAAGCCCTTGTTGTCCATGTCGCTCTCAAAGCTCATAATACCTCACAGTGGTATTTTGATAGTGGGTGCTCCAGACACATGACAGGTGATGCGTTATTTTTTACCTACCTTGAGGATTATAATGATGGTAGGGTCACCTTTGGAGATGGGAGCCAGTCTAGCATTATAGGACAAGGTACAGTAGAGTTACCAGGATTTCCTAAGCTAGAGAATTTTTTGTACGTCAAAGGTTTGAAAGCAAACCTTCTCAGCATTAGCTAGCTGTGCGACGCTGACTTTGCAGTAAAGTTTGACCAAAACGCGTGTAATGTCTACAATCAATCCGGTAAACTTTTAGTGCAAGGGGTGAAGACCAAGGATAATTGCTATTGGATTGTGCCCACTTCCTCACTTATCTGCAGCAGCGCCACGATTACTCCTATGGATTTGTGGCACCAACGTCTAGGTCACGTGAATGTTAGAGATTTGACTCATTTAGCCAAAAAGGACCTAGTACGTGGCTTACCATCTCTTGGAAAGTCAAATTCCACGGTTTGTGGACCCTGTCAGTTGGGAAAGCAAATTCGGAGCCCTCATAGGAAGTTTCATTCCATTACCACCTCCCGAGTACTTGAGCTGATTCACATGGATCTTATGGGTCCTACTCGTACTGAGAGTTTGGGTGTTAAGAGGTATATCCTCGTGATGGTAGAGGATTTCTCCATATATTCTGTTGTAGGTTTTCTGAGGGAGAAATCCGATGTTGTAGAGTTTATAACGACCATGTGCCGTGTCTACAAAATCAACACGGAGTCACTATTAATAGGATCTGCAGTGACAACGGCACAGAATTTAAGGAAGCAAAAGTAGCCTTGGGATCAAAGATGAGTTTTCTGCTGTGAAGACTCCTCAGAAAAATGGGATTGTTGAGAGAAATAATAGGACGATCCAGAAAATGGCTAGATCTATGCTTCTAGGTCGTAATGTTTCTAGGATATTTTGGGCAGAGGCAGTGTCTACTGCATTCCACACGGTGAATAGGGTTTACCTGTGTCCACACACACTTAAGACGCCTTATGAATTGTGGATTGACAAGAAACCCAACCTTGCATATTTCCTTATTTTGGGGAGTAAATGCTACATCCTACGGAATAAAGAGCAATTAGGAAAGTTTGACTCCCGAAGCGATGAGGGAATATTATTAGGCTATTCATCGAATAGTAGAGCGTATCGAGTTTTTAACCTGAAGAGCTCTAAGGTTATGGAGTCAATAAACGTCACCGTAAAAGATGACGATCCTCTGACGGTTATTGATCCTAACCTAAAGTGTGAATATGAGGACTTTTCTGGCAGTAATTTACTTATCCCTCACCCACACTCTGTGGACCCTACTCCTGTGTTAGGGGACACACCTTCTTGGGTTCGTAAGAGTCATGACCCTGCCTCCATTGTAGGTGATCCCACTCCTGGGGTCAAGACTCGTGCTCAACTAGAGAATGTCGTTAGCCACTTTTACTACACGTCCAAAGTTGAGACCAAGAATCACAAAGAAGCACTCAAGGATGAACACTGGATATCTTCTATGCACGATGAGTTGCTTCAGTTTAAAAAGAATAATGTCAGGGAACTAGTCCCCCGACCTATTGAGACTAATGTGATAGGTACCAGGTGGATTTTTAAGAATAAAATGGATGAAAATGGTACCATAATCAGAAACAAGGCTAGGTTGGTCGCTCAAGGCTACACACAGATAGAGGGTGTAGACTTTGGGGAGACAATTTCTCCTATTGCGAGGCTTGAGTCCGTTCGCTTACTACTCGCCATTGCATGTCATTTGAGTTTTAAGCTCTATCAGATGGATGTCAAGAGTGCCTTCCTGAATGGAATTCTACAGGAGGAGGTTTATGTGGAAAAAACAAAAGGGTTTGAAGACCCTAAGCACCCGAAACACGTCTATTGTCTGAGAAAAGCCTTGTATGGTTTGAAGCAAGCGCCTCATGCTTGGTACGAAAGTCTTACTTCCTATCTCTTAGCCCGTGGCTTCAAGAGAGGGGGAGTTGATATGACGTTATTCGTCAGGAGAGATGACGGTCCTATTTTGGTTGCGTAGGTCTATGTGGACAATATAGTCTTTGGATCCACATACTCCCAACATGCTCACCACTTTGAGGAGGAGATGAAAAGAGAGTTTGTGATGAGCATGGTAGGTGAGCTTACTTTCTTCCTTCGTCTCCAGGTTTGTCAGCTAGAAGATGGGATGTTCATCTCCTAATCCAAGTATGCTAGAGACCTAGTGAAGAAATTTTGTTTAAACTCTGCTAAGTATGCTCATACACCTATGAGTACTTCTATTAAGCTTAGTAAGGACACTTCAGACAAGGACGTAGAGCAAACCTTGTATCAGAGTATGATAGGTAGTCTTCTCTACCTGACTTCCAGTAGTCCCGACGTAGCCTTTAGTGTTGGAGTCTGTGCGCGATATCAGGCATCCCCAAAAGATTCACACTTACTCGCTCTAAAACGTATTATCAAATACATGAGTGGGACTCTCTCATATGGTATTTGGTATTCTTTTATACCAATGACCGCTTGTTCGCCTATTCGGATGCCGATTGGGCCGGGGATGTTTATGGTTATTGGAGCACTTTCGGTGGGTGTTTCTATTTTGGTTCTGCTCTTGTCTCCTGGTTGAGAAAGAAGCAAAACTCTATCTCTTTGTCCACTGCATAGGCTGAGTACATCGCCGCCAGGAGTTATTACGCGCAACTCTTGTGGATGAAGCAGATGCTGGAGGATTATGGGATTTCACAGGAAACCATGACCATTTCCTGTGATAACATGAGCGTGATACACATATCCCGCAATCCCGTCCATCATTCGCGCACAAAGCACATTAGGATACGCGAGCACTTTATACGTCAGTTAGTTGAAGAGAAAGTCGTATCCCTGAGTTTTGTTCCCACCGACCGTCAGTTAACCGATATTTTCACGAAACCTTTAGATGCCCTCAGATTTGAGAGTCTTAGGAAGTCTTTGAGGATTTGCATAATTGACTGAGGGGTTGGACCGTGTCTAGCATAGGATGCATTGTCATTTTCATATCATCTGATTCCTATTGCTAGCTTGTATCTTTAGTTTGTTTTTTTTAATTTCTTTTTGCTTTTTACATTTTTTTAGATAAAAATTTAAAAAAGCACAAAAAGATTTTATTTTAATAAATTTTTTGAAAAATCCGAAAAGATTTTTTTTCTTTGTACCTTTTATGGATGGGCATTTAAGATAGCCAAGTCACAAACTTCACTTCATTTTTTCATGTGACTGCTTGGTAGAGATTTGAGACGCTACATCATTTCATTCACGTGCTTTACATTATTTGGAGTCTTTGAGATGTGATTAGTGATATCTTTCTACATGTTTGACTCCTATCTCCTTTATTGCACAAATGAACGATTTTATTTGATTATTGCACTTGTCTATCACATATTGGCTTAAGTTTTTCCATCTCAATTATGTCTATACAACGTACAATATGCGATAAAACTTGACAAGATTGGAATGCATGTAAAAACCGTTTTGGTGAGACTGTGTGTTTAATTGAGTACGGGGAGGGGCTGCGAAAGGTAATTATCTATCCTTTGCGCAAAATCCACTGTTAAAAAGGACCTAAAAAATTGAGGAATGTTATTATCCGAGGTCCAAAGAGGTTAAAAGAGCCCGAAAAATTTAAAGGCAATAAAAAGATATTCATGCCAAATATGGGCCATTAGGTTTCACCATCAATTCTCCAAAGTTTGAGAATTTAGATTACCTCTATTCAAAATATACATCTGAGGGAGTTTGGTTGGAGAATTTAAACGGGTTTGCACTTCCTTGAAAGTCCTGAAAAAGCATGAAATCATTTTGGACGTTATTGGTGTGGAAATTACTTTAAGCTTTGATTTGTTGATTTGATTAAGTTAAAGTCTCGTACCTTTTTTTTTACACCTAAGGAAGCATTTGAGTTCATTCGTTGTGAGTATCCAATATTCATTGTGCACATATGTCATGTTTATATGCATTGATTTTCCTATCGAATTTTATCACACCCCTACATTTACGCTATCATCGACTTGGTTGTTTTGTGTTCCTTCATGGTGTGATTTTTTATTTTTTGTGTTTGAAAAAATTTGAAAATTTTCAAAAGTAGTTGTTTATTCCTTATGACACCCCGGCTTTGCTTGTTTGATTTATTCTTCTCTTTTGTCTATTTGGGGACATCATAAAAAGGGGGAGAAAGAATTATCATTTTATGAGGGATTTCTGAGCTGTTGAGATTTGATAAAGTATGCTTTCATCATAAATTGGTATCTTTGTTTATCTCATTTCAAACTCGATGCGTCACTTGGTATTTGCTTTGTCTCATGTGTGTAGGTACTTCTTTGATGATCTTTGAATTGCACACCCTGATGAGAAAAGCGTTGAGATTCCTGAAGAGTTAAAGACCAAACGATGAAGTCTTATTCATTTGTATATTTCCAGTTTTGGGTTCATGGAAGGGTAGATGTGTAAAGGCAATTTAACATTTGATAATTCGGATATTTTTTATGTTTGTACCAGCATAGACATAGGGGGAGATTTGTAAGGACATTTTGTCCATTATTTATGTGTATGTTATAAGCCGTTACATCATTGAAGAAATTCAAGATCACATCGTCATCAACAGATCCCAATATCAAAGAATTCAAGGAATCAGTTTTCTGGTCAATCGGACTGGTCCGCCTGTTTTAAAAAGGAACCGGTCTGCACCGATCCGATCTGCCAGTTTGGAAAAAGAATCGATCCGCCAACGGACCGATCCGCTTATGCTTCAAACCAGTAAACCCCATACTGATTGCAAATCGAAGAAGCCCTATTCAAAAAAGAACGGATCCGACCTCGGACCGGTCCGGATCAGAAGCGGACCCATCTACCTGAGATAAAAGCGTGTAGATCGTGTTCAAATATTTTCAGCCCAGGTTTTCTTTTATAAACCAACTTTGGGGTTTTGTTTAGCAAGACTTAAATAGATGATTTTCAGAGTCCTAAATACTCTAAGTCTTCATCTTTTTTCGTCCCAAGACGCATGTTTCGATTCACACAACTTTCCAAACCCTTGTGAATCTATTTACAACCCAAGAACACAATTGTGTGTCTGTTCATACCCTTGTGGAGAAGATCGTCCTTCTTCTTCATTGCTACCCTCCTAGAAAGGGAAACTTCCAGCCACCGACTAGAGATCCGACGCCACTGTATTTTCATTGTAATCCGAGAAATTGTATGTTACAATAGTATAATGAAAATAAATGGTTTTGCCCCTTTGGGGGATTTTTCCTCACATATGAATGTTTGAATGTTCTTACACGTTTCATCATCTTGTTCAACCACATATTGCTGCATGTTTAGGACTTAACTGATAAAACTAAGTTTGTTTAAATAATATCTCTATTTGAACGCACACGCACTCTTTCAGAATAAAATCAAGGTTAAAAGATAAAGGACATGCAATGGTGAATTTCAAAGTGTAACAAAAAGAGGGGCGGTAAAGTCCCTAGTTTTTAGCTTCGGCCCGGTAAAAAGGATAGGAAGAATAATGTGAACATTTGTAAAATGTTAAAATATATTAAAAGGAAGCCAAATGACACCGGGATAAAGATAAAAGGTCGCAGAGCCGTTGGGTGAAAAATCCTAAATCACTGGCCAGAGCATATGGTGCGCATAGCCAGCGGTGTGGAGCCCATGGAAGTATGCGGTATAGGAAGATTCTGAGAAAAGGATAAAAGGAATAAGGAAGATGTCAGGAAATAGTTTGTGTGGTAAAATGTGCCAATACAACCTAACTTGAATGAATGTAACAAATGTTCTAGTAAAGGTGAAATGGACAAGTAAATGCGTAAATCTATTAATGTCCATAAGCTAAATAAAAAGGTAAAATGAGTGGATGAATGGGTGGTTAAGCAACCTAAATTCTTAAACCCATATTTAATACAAGAATGTGTTGTAAAAGGATTTTAAAAGATTAAATAAGTATTTTATACACGATGTTTACGTGTGGTGAAAGGGTGAGTTTCAACAAAAATACTAAAGTATATTGAAGTAAATAAAAAGAGTAATTCCGGTAAAGGAATGGGTCCGGATAATCAAATGTAATTGTTTCAAGCATTGAACCGGGTGTATTAAACAATGTGAGCAATGTTAAGTGTAAGTAAAGTAAGTTTTAAACATGATTAAGGTAAATTAATCAGGGCAAGTAAGGTTTTCAGAAGTAAAACGGTTAATACATTGGAACATGTATTTTCAAAGGTATACATATGTAGATATATATGTATTTTGGCATACATGTGGTCGTAGAGTGTGAGTATCCTTTCTGATGTTCGTTTCTATACTACCTTGTATATTCCCACTTGGCATAGGCTCACATCCTTCCTTTGTTACGGCATATTGGGAGCGGTTTTTTTACTTTTAGGGCGTTATAAAAGTAAGTATATTTAATTTATGTTTACGTTAGTATCTCTATTTACTTGGACTTCGGGGTGTTCCCCATGGGTCTCTCACGTAGTTTAACTTGAAACTAGAATCTCATGCTAATAAGTGAAATTTTAACTAAAATAAAACTGGACTAAAAACATTATATAGGTTGTTCCATTGCACTTCACACCAAACATTCGGGTCAGACCGGGTTGACTCACGGGTAACCCATAAATCCGGGTCGGGGCGTTACACTTAGTTAAAATGAATGTCTAACACCCTTTGCATAAGTCCATGAGGGAATTTAGGGGCTCATCAAGATGGTCCAAATATTAGGTTGTTGTTAAAAAATCATGGCTTCTATTGTACTTCCATCTTAAAGTACTTCATTGATTTTCAAAAGGAAGTAAAAAATGCCAACAACACGGTCTTTTAAAAGATGTCTCTGCTATTTATTTGCAATATGCAATGAACCTTCAGCCATTCATAGGATGGGCAAATACTAGGTAAAATCTACACTCCATATTCCAAGTTGCACAACTATTTTCTTGTTGTAACATATTATTTCACTAAGTGGGTGGAAGATTTATTGCAAGATATTGTATATAGGTTTGGGATCCCAAAGACCATTACCTTAGAAAATGCAAGCATTTTTAGTCATAATTGGTTTTAAAGTTCACTTCAAGGTTAGGAATAACTTTGATAAAAGAAGCACCTTATTACGCTCAATCAAATCACCGGGCAGAAGATATAAATAAATTAATAAAAAGGAACCTGAGAAAAGTGATCGAGAAAAATCCAAGGGATTATCATAACTTTGTTCTAGAAGTATTATGGGTACATAGGACCTCTAAAAGTTCAAGTACAGGGGTAAATCTCTATGCCTTAACCTATGGGCATGATATTGTCCTACCAGTAGAAATCATTTTAAATTCATTAAGATTGGTAGCCCAGAATGAATTGATAGTAGAAGACTATGGTCAATCTATGTTCATGGAGTTGAAAAGCATAGATGAAAATGGGGTCAGAGCCTTGAATAATATATAGTTCAAAAGAAGAAAATAGTTGACATATATAATGAAAAATTAAAAAAGAGGAAATTTAATGAGGCAGACTTGGTTTGGAAAACCGTTTTACCTCTAGGATAAAAAAATCCAACCTATGGTAAATTTTCCCAAAATAGGAAGGGTCATCCTGAATATAGTGCATTCAAGTGTGGTCCATACCATTTGCGAGAGATTAATGGATACATTATCATAAAAAAAACAAATTCCATATTTTTAAAACCATATTACCCAATTATATGGGAATTAAGACAGTAAGAGAAAAACTCATGGTTATATATATTAGCAATTACATGTTATAAAAGGGTCTATACAAAAGGTCCTAACACTAGTCCAGAAATTTCGGTATATAAATACTTTGGTTCTAATTTTAACATCTCTCCCTTCAAACGAGGTTCATTACTAGTAGATATCTGGTATCTCCTACAAATTACTTCAACCTCAATTAAAAATCAGAATTCTCTGTGACATTTAATTCTAGCTCATTATTGACTCTGACCAACTTCTTCTACAATTTTTCCTTCTCAAATAAAACAGTAGTCTTATTTACCTAAATTTCTTTAAATATTACAAACGTTTGGTTTTTTTGGCTTTTTGGTTTGATTTGGAGATAAAGAATTTTCCTCAATTTTCACTTGGATCATTGTGTCTCTAAAGTATGGAAGTCCTAGGACATCGGTATTTGGGGTCTTTATTAGGGTATATTAGTTAGAGAGTTTCTTGAAGTATAACTGTAACAGAGTTATTTTGTTGAGAGTTTATTAGTTGTTAATGTAGTCCATCTATCTAGAGTATTTCATCAATACGATGGCTATATAAACACCTGTACTCATCTTTTGTAAAGATATATTTTTGGTAAATACACTTTTCTTTTACAGCTACAATACTTGTTATGGTATCAGAGCTCCAATGCTCAACAGCGATTTTTTTCCTTGATTCTACTCAAAAACCCCAATCAACATGGGGTCTTAAAAATGATTTATTCTAAATCTTTAGGCTGGTAAATGCAAGAGCGGGATATTTCTAGCCCACTGAGAAAAGAAACGTCATTAAGGACATCAAATGGCACCCTAACAAAACTTTGAAGTAATTGAAAATCTTTAGAAGTTCCCAATTTCCAACGAGGAATATTTGGCTGAGCTTAGAGAATATGATGCAATTATTATTCCACATTATTGGTAGATATTTCCAAGCTTTGGATAGGGGCTTGACACATAATTTGTTGAAGTTTCACTTGCAAAGTAGTGACTTCACCTAGTGCCATCAAATCAGGAAGGTCCACAACTGGAGGATCAATATCATCTTGTGGGGGAGCCTCCCTCATAGGAGAGACCATTAGGCATGGAACATATTTGGGAAGCGAGGGAATCACGAGTGACTCTAAAGTGTTATCAGTAAGATTAACACTTTGATTGGGATTTTATTCCATGGAAGCTGAAGTACCAACAACCTTATCTTCAGAGGTAGGAATGGAGGCATGAGGCTTAACATTTATTAAGGGTGATTCTACTTTAGGAAATCCATTCGTAGTGGGAATAAGTGTGTGAGCAGTAGTGCTTGTTGTCTCGTTTATTGGAGAAGCTGGGGGAGGAGCCATAGGATCCAACTTTGGTAGATCCTCCACATCGATCGATGTATCATCTAATTTTTTAATAATAAAAAAGTTGTTCGAAGTCAGTTTTATTAGTGAAATAGTAACAAAGTACAAAAATTTCTTTAAAATGAAAAGATATTAGTATACTAGCCAAATGGACCTTATGAATAGGTTTACTAACTTTGTTTTCACACAATTCCTTTTGGTAATATTAAACATGATTGAGCTGGGAGGTTTAGTAGGCTTAGGTTTACATGAAGAAGTGCTAACTACAATATTAGAAGAGGATTTATCTCTTACTGGTCGAAAAAGAGGGTTTTTCTTCCTCCTTCAGAGACTCTATCTCCTCGAGCTATAATTTCTTCATGCGAGAAGAAACATTAGGCACAATAGGTGGAGCGTCTACAATAATAAAAAATGGCTAAGCAAAGACCAAAATATATATAAAAAAAAGATTATAAGAAGTAAAAAATCCTTACCATAAAAACAGGGCTTCGAAGGATCTGCGCTGGTATGCAATGGATTTAAGTGAAATTTAATTTAGTTTGACCACTGATCCGCAAAACATTCAGTCATTCGAGCATTAAATTCATCTCTAAGTATGCTAAAAGTTATTCTAACTTTATTATAGTTGGTAGTCCCTTTAAAAACAATCGTCTTTGAGATTTGGGAAGACCTAGAAAACAAATAAGGATTGACAAGGCTCCTCATACGAAATAGAACGAATTAGGGAAAGCCAAATTGCTTATAAAATTGAGAAAAAAGATAAATTTCCCGAAAGGATCTAAAATTTGGGGCATTGGGAGGTGTTGTTCCACAATGTGTGTGTGTGTGTGTGTGTGTGTGTATCTGAAAATCAGGAAGCTTCCTCAACATGGGTCTACCTGTTCTAAATGTGTAGAATTCTTCAAAATTAAATCTAGACAAAGAGGATCTTCAATAGATGTCAATAAAGGCTAGGAAATAATCTTTGGTCTATCAGGTATTACACCTCCAAACATGTTGATAAGAGCTTCAAAGATCTTGTTTCCATTCTTAGAGTGATAATAAACATAAAAATGGATGAACTCAGTGTTACCTTAGATGTGGACAATCTCCAGGAAATAGGAATATAGCCAGATTTGAAGGACCTATAGTGGACCATTCCTTGGAATTAAAAGGTCATCTAGAAGCTCAGAGCAATTCCTATAAAGAGAGATGAAAAGGTAAGTAACAAGGGAAACTTCTCTACATTTCATAAGAATGGCAACTAAAAAATAATATTCCAACATAACTCTATGAGATTTAACAAAAAATTGTGTCCTAATATCTAGAGAAAAACAAAACAATAATTTTCATTTTCACTCACATCTGTGGTATTTTTTGTGTGTTTGTTAGACGTTTTCACTTTTTAGATTCAATGGGATGTCATTTAGTAGCATAAGAAGGTGAACATCTTCTCCAATAGCTTTAACCTAGTATTTGTAAATATCCAACACAGTGGGACATTCCATCCCAAAATTGAACTCAAAACATTTGAAGGTTAAGTTCCAAAGTGAATAGCACGGGATATAATAAATGACTCATGTTCGATATCCTTCAAACTAAGTTAAACAAGGTCTTAAATATCAGCCTTTTCCATTTCTCTTTCATTCGCAATGAACATCTGATTCACCCACTTGGGCCATATGGTACTGTCCAACCTTTTAGTCTAAACCCTCAATTTTAATGAGGAGGGTGATTTGAGTAGGTGGAATCTACTATGAGGAGGGTGTGATCCCTAAACCCAGGGTATAAAACAAAGATGAGATGGTGTCAAATTATAAAATTCATACAAATGCAAGGGCTATTGTAATATAGCGAATCAATTTACGGGTCGATTCCGCAAAATTTGGCTAATTTGTATAAATTATGGATCATCCTACTAGAAAATATAAGTGTAGAGATATGATTAAGATCTAAATTAAAATAAGAAACGAATGAATAGTGTAACTACAAAATATGCAATCAAATATGGGAGGAAAGTAGGACATTGGATCTGTTTATCACTTTAATTAACATCACACGTTAATTTAATTTCATATTCCAGAATTTATAACTCAAAATGCACCGATTCTTGCTGCGTACATTTCAAAAAATATAATAAGAAATGCTCATGAAATATTTTGACATCTCTAAATTTAGACGCCTCAAATCCCTTCTCCTTTAAAATAATCAATTTTAAGTTTTAACGTTGTATTTAAGCATGGAATATCAAACAATTTAATGTAAGTAAAACCCATAAAAAATTACACACTTAAATTATTAAAATATGAACTATCAAACAATTTTAAAGGTTTAAAACACACTCTCATAACCTTTTACGAGAATACCAAAATTCTTTTAGTTAAAACATGTCGAGAACTATAATGAAATTAAAGTAATCATGTAGTGTTAACTAATTATGAAAAATTTCACCTAATCCTAGTTATAAAACTACTCTAGCATCAAAATTAAAACACAAATATTACAAGACGAAATAATAATGCTCATTAGTAAATACAACTTACAAAAATTCAAGTCTAACACCTGATTGCCAATAACAAATTTCCTACCAAATTACACGCAAATTGTCTCATACACAGTCAAAAATAAAACACAAGGTATAATTTTTTTGGTGCTCCTAAAAATTTTAATCTCTAAAATTTTTTCCTAGCCTCACTAAAAATTTTGTCAGTAAAATATGTCCGTCACACTCTCCTCTCTCCCCAAAATGGTGTATTATCCTCTATTTAAATAGGAATCCCTCTTTTTTTTAGTAGAATGTGAATATAATTATCAATAGGCAAAGCCCAAAATGAAAATGAAGTTCAACAAAGCCACTAGAAGAAAAACAACAATCTGCTAAACAAGGCACACAGGCCCAAAAACAAAACCAATGAAACCTTAAGACTTCCAATCCAAACAAACCAAAAGTAGCTTGGCCCAACAAACAGTGGCCTTATGAGCAAAAGGACACATAACAAAGATAAAACCAAATCTCCAACACGAGTGGCAAGGAGTCTAACATTTAACCAAACCATTTGCTCAAAACCATCATCTCACTCATCAACCAAGAGAACAGACTCAAAACCCACAAACCTTCCATCGTCTTCAACCTTCAAAGCATGAAGTCAGTAACCAACCTTCAAACCACACCCAATATCCAAAACCAAAAAAAACTCATGAATTAGTATAGATCATATCTGCCGTCAACCTTCAAAGTTTCATGAAGCTTACATCGTCAACACCAAATCTTCCATCTACCTCAACCTTCAAAGCTGCACAAAATCAGCAACCCAAACTTTGAACCACACCCAATCATCCAATAACCAATGAGCATTCAAGAAATAGCGCATCAAAGATGACTACAGATCATATAGCTTGACAAATTGTAGATCTAATGGACATGCATCACCAAAGGACCACAAGGATATCAAAATGCAAAGAAAACACCTCAGCTAAGTATTTTCTCTGAAATCCCCCAATTTTCACAAAGATTTTTATTCCGAGTGTTATTACTAAATTTCCCCCAACTGTATGAAGCTTCTTGAATTAAAATTTCAATCTTTCTGCATATGTTCTCCATCAAAATCTGTATATTGTTGAAAATCCTCTCATTTCTGAACTTCCATATGGTGTAGACAGTCACTGATAAGCTCACTTTTTGAAGGATACACTTAAGAATTTTGCTATTATTATTGTTCTCTCTTACAATATCTTCAAAGTCTCTATAAGCATTCGTGTCTTCATTCTTAGTACAAACAATATTCCAAACTTGACTAGAGATAGGACATTCAAAATAAAGGTGTTCTCTTGATTCCATAGCTTGGTTACAAAGCACACAAGAGTCTTCATTAATTATTCCCCACTTTTTAAGTTTATCTCTGGTTCATATTTTATTATTGCATGCAACCCACATAATAAAAGAACATTTAGGAATTCTTTCTTTGAACCAAACAGTCTAATCCCAAGGGACAATACACTTCTTTTGCCTGAGTTGTTCATAGGTATCCTTACAATTATATCTACCATCCCAAGAAATCATCCAACTAACCTAGTCCTCCTTATCACATTGAGGTATAATACTGGTATTAGCAATATTAACAGATCTTCAATGTTTGTTTTGGTTTCTGTAATTTCAACTAACCCCTTTTCTTCATTTTCTTGAATTAGGACTCCCTCTCACTAATAACACTTTAAAATATTATCATGCTCCACTTTATTTTTCCTCCTATTTTCTACATTACGTCCATTTTTTTCTTTATCTCCATGTTTTCTGCCAATCTAGCGCTTCTTTTTCTATTACATATGCTGAGTGTTTATGGTATATATGGCACATATTATTAGAAAAGAGAGAGTGGGGGACATCATGAGGTGGGTTAAGGGTTATTTTGGGAGAGAGCCGAGGGAGAGAATTCAGTTTGATGTGGGGTTGGAATGGGGTAGTGGGTTTCAGCTGGTGGTGTGCTATAATGATGTGTACGTGTTTGTGCGTCTGTGTATACATAGTTACACACACGGTTTGTTTGTATATGTAAACACACATTATATATAGTATTATTACTGCTCTTGTGTGGATTAGTCTGCATTTTAAGAGTGCGGATTGAACATCTGGTGCGCTTAGAAATTATCGGCTAAATTATAAGTGCACTTTCTCTCTTTTCTGGGCTCATGGCGAGGTGACGCATGTTTGATCCGCACTATTAAAATGCGTACTAGTATATGTCCATGACCCATCTACCACCTTAAACTTGGAAACCTCGGTAAGTATCTCTCCCATTATATATTAATGGACTCCAACTCACTACTTTTTCTGTTACGATGTCTCTCCTATGAGAGAAATTACAACTCAATGTTTGAGTTTTTTTCTACATGTAGTCTTCACGGACAGATAAGAAAGAGTAGGATGGAATATTTGTTTTTTTCTTATTTTTCTTTTACGATGGCAACTCACTATTTTTTTTCATTTTTGTTTGTTACGATTGATCTGTTTTTTTTTCTTATTTTTCTGTTACGATGACTCTACAATGGCAACTCACTATTTTTCTTCTTTTTATCTCTTACAACGTCTCTGTTATGAAATAAATTCTGACTCAATGTTTTGATTTTTTTTCCGCATGTTGTTTTCCTGACATATATGTCCATGTTCAATCCCAGACATGGGCGGATACAGTAAGGACACATGGTGGGCAGCTGCCCGCCTTAAGTTTTGGGGAGTTTTTTTTTAACGTCAAATTTATAGGTTAAAATAGTAATAAGTCTAAGGTTTTTATGGTAAATAGGTAAATGCCCACCTTAAAGTAATTTTCTATTACTGGTTGTACTGTATGTTAACTAATACTGTTTTATTAATCATAAATTCGAACATGAATCATAAGGTTGTATCATGAATAAAACAGTGTTGATATGAATCTAGAATGTTTATCTTCATGCAATCAAAGAAACGAAAATTCCTTATAACTATGATTTAAAAACTCACCTTTGTCCATCGTTGTTGAACGGATTAAAATGACTTGAATGCTCCTTTCTTGAATATCCCGGAATATGAGAAAAACGAATTTTGGATTTTCTCTCCCTCTTTAGAAACAGTGTGTATTTTGATGACTCTAGATGGTGTAGAGGTCTCTATTTATAAGGGGAAGAGGGCCGGAATCCTAGTGGTGGTGGGACTCTTTTCAAGTCTCCCACTAATGCCACTAACCATCATGTGACTAACGGATAAGGTTTACCCACTGTTCTAAAAAACCCGCCTAGGCTCCGCCTAGGCATGCCTAGGCCTGAGGCTTGGGAGAAACGCCCCGCCTTATACTAGGTAAAACCCTTAAGGCACACTTTTTCTATGAAAATAATGATGATTTAGTGAAATGATATCGCCTTTTAAAGATTTCTTTTACGAACCGGACCATTATCACATCCAAAATAATCAAATAGTATTTTAATTTGCAAATATTCAGACATATTTTTATTATATGTACAATTTTAGTATTTTAATAGCCTTGTTATGGTTAAAAAATATTAAAATATATTAAAAAGGCCTAAACGCCTTTTTACGCCTAAGGCCCGCCTAGGCTTCTAAGGCTTAAGGCTTGCGCTCCACGCCTCAATCACGCCCTGCGTTTTTTAGAACCTTGGGTTTACCCAAATCTTTTAATATCTTTATTTATCACATTCCTAATTAATTATCTGACATTTATTAAAACCAGATAAATGGGAAATTCGGAATTTAATACAATTGAAATTAAATAATTAATTTCGTCACTAACATTAATTTCCAACAGTCTCCCACTTGGTATTAATAATTCGTATAATTAAATTAGGTATCATAAGGTGCACAATCATTGATAAATTTTGCTAAATCAAATGATTCACGGATGCGAGTCATGGAGGTTCCATGCTATTCAAGAGCATGGTTCCTTTCATGTACCACAACACCAATGTTTCATTCAACTAGCCTTTAATATTGGGTATCATAATTGCCTCATAATGTCCTTTTGAATAAGAACTATTTATGTCAACAATAATTCATAATTATATGCATGCATTCACAAAAGACAGAAATAATAGAAATCAGAAACACTTTTATTGAATTCAAGTAATAGTGGCAAACAACTAAGCCAAAATTGCAATCATAATCCAACTAATAGAGACCCATCTCTTTAACATGTTCCATAAAGGTCTTAGGAGATAGTCCTTTCATAAGAGGATCTGCTATGTTATCACGCGTACTAATGTGATCAATTGACACTCTTTGTTTCTGAACTTCTTCTTTAACTGATAGGTATTTCATCTCAATATGCTTAGCAGCCTTAATATACATATCGTTCTTCGAGAAGAAGACTGCTGCGACATTATCACAATAAATTTTCAACGGCTTAGATATTGACCCCATAATTCTAAGTCCTGAAATAAAGTTTCGCCGCCATAATCCATGATTTGTAGCTTCGAAGCAAGCTACGTACTCAGCCTCCATAGTAGATGATGCAATGACGCTTTGCTTAGCACTTTTTCATAAAATGGCTCCTCCAGCCATAAGGAAGATATAACCAAAGTGCTCTTCCTACTGTCAAGGCATCCCCCAAAATTTGAGTTTGAATAACCAATCACCTCAAGGTTATCAGTCTTCCGATATGTTAGCATGTAATCCTTGGTCCCTTGTAGGTACCTCAAAACTTTCTTTGCAGCTTTCCAATGGTGAATCCCTGGATTGCTTTGATATCTTCCTAGGATACCAACGGCAAAACTGATATCTGGTCTAGTGCAGACTTGTGCATACAACAAGCTCCCTACGAGCGAAGCATAAGGCATGCCTTTCATGTGCTCCCTTTCTAAATCACTTCTGGGGCATTAACTTAAGCTGAACTTATCCCCTTTTTGAAGTGGAACATTAATGGGATTGCAACTTTGCATGTTAAATCTTTCTAAAACTTTGTTAATGTAAGATTTCTGAGACAATCCTAACATTCCTCGTGATTTATCCCGAGATATTTCTATCCCGATCACGAAGGATGCCTCACCTAAATCTTTCATTTCAAAGTTTTTAGAAAGGTACTTCTTGGTTTCACTTAATAAACAAAGATCACTATTGGCGATAAGTAAGTCATCAACATATAGTACTAAAAACACAAACTTACTCCTACTGATCTTCAAGTATATGTACCGATCAACAGTGTTTTCCTTAAACCCAAAGGATGTAATGGTATCATGAAACTTAATGTACCATTGACGAGAAGCTTGTTTTAGACCATATATTGACTTCTTCAACATACAAACCATGTTTTCCTTTCCTTCCTTTATGAAGCCTTGTGGTTGTGCCATGTAGAGTTCTTCTTCTAAACTCCCATTTAGCAAAGCTGTTTTTACGTCCATTTGGTGCAACTCCAAATCATAATGAGCCACCAACGCTAATATGATTCTCAATGAGTCCTTCTTTGAAACTGGAGAGAAGGTCTCATTATAATCAATGCCTTCTCGTTGATTAAAACCTTTGGCAACAAGTCTAGCTTTATGTCGTTCGATATTGGCTTTTGAGTCAAGTTTGATCTTAAAGATCCACTTGTACCCAACTCGTTTTTGTCCTTATGGCAATTCGACCAACTCCCAAACTTTATTTCCATTCATAGATTTTATTTCTTCATTCATAGCATCAATCCATTTATCAGAATCATCACTATTTACAGCTTTTTCATAAGAAACTGGATCATTAATATTCCCTATGTTAAATTCGGTCTCTTGAAGGTATACCACATAATCATCTGAAATTGCCGATCTCCTTTCTCTTTGAGATCTTCTTAATGGCACTTCCTGTGGTGCTTCAAAAGTTTCATCGGTTATAGTCTCATTATGTGGTTGTTCAGTTGGTTGATCATTCACTTGTTTTTCATTGTTATTGATTGGGTCAATTAACGGTTCAACAACTACATTAGGAACAACAGGTATGTTATGAACTCTGGGTATAGGAATTTGTACCCTGACTTCTTGAATGATTACCTCCCTTTCTTTTATACTCCCACTTACTTCACCTTCTTCAATGAATTTAGCATTTCCAATTTCTATGATTCTAGTTGTATGATTTGGACAGTAGAATCTATATCCCTTCGACTTTTCTGGATACCCTATGAAATGACAAGATAATATCCTAGGATCCAATTTCTTTTCATGGGGGTTATAGATTCTAGCTTCCGCTGGGCAGCCCCACACACGTAAATATCTTAAATCGGGTTTCCATCCTTTCCAAAGTTCAAAAGGGGTTTTTGAAATTTACTTACTAGGAACCCTATTTAAGATGTGTACAGCGATTTTTAATGCATGTGTCCACAAAAATATAGGCAATTGGGCCAGGGCGTTGCCCTGACTCGTCATATCTACCATAATATTCGCCACCTCTATCAGACCTAATAATTTTCACCTTTTTGCCTAGTTGCCTCTCAACCTCATTAATGTATATTTCAACGACGTTCACAGACTGAAATTTATCATGCAACATGTACAAAATGCAATAACGTGAAAAATCATCTATAAAAGTGATGAAGTATTTTTCTCCACCAATGGATGGAATATCAAAAGGTCCACGTATGTTTGTATGTATTATTTCAAGTAGCTAGGTGCTTCTTGTGGCTCCTTTCTTTGTATGTTTGGTCTGTTTTCCTTTAATACAGTCCACACATACATCATAATTGGCCCAATCCAGGTTATGGAGTATTCCATCTTTAATGAGCCTTTCAATTCTCGGCCTGGATATGTGCCCTAATCTTTTATGCCACAAATAAGTAGATTTTTCATCATTAAGTGTACGTTTCGTACCAACATTAGGATGCAGGGTCACAAGGGTTTCAGAAAAATTCTTTTCAATATTCAATCGATATAAACCATCTAATAAAAATCCAGAACCAACATTATTAGAATTTTTAATCAAACCAAAACCATTGTTCTTAAATTCAATTGCAAAACCATCTAAAGCGAGTTTAGAAACAAAAATTAAATTCCTAGAAGCTGTGGGAACATAAAAAGTTTCTTGAAAATATAAAATAAATCCAGTGCTTAAAATCAGGCGAAAGACTCCAACAGCTTCTATTTTAGCCTTTGCCTTATTGCCCATTTAGAGAAAATGCTCATTTGGATTTGTTTTGCGGATCGAAATGAAGCCCTGCATCGAATTAGAAACATGACACATAGAACCATAATCAATCCACCACCAAGTGTTAGAAGGAGCGTTAATAAAGTTTGATTCGAAACAAACATAAATAAAGGGCTTACCCTTTTTCTCGAACCAGTCCTTTCGTTTATGACAATCCCTCTGAAAATGGCCCTTCTTTTTATAGAAGTGACACTTGTCATTCTTTTCCTTCTTCACAGTAGCAGTTGATGGTTCAGCTTGATGAGACGGCCCAGGACCTTTCTTAATTCCCTTGTCAAACTTCTTCTTAAAACCAGCTCCTTTGACTGTAAGGTTTGCCACCTGTCCCTTAGTCACATGGCCATTCTGTTGCTTGAGCCTTCCTTCCTCTTGTACCAACATGCTTTGCAAATCATTTACATTCCACTTGTCTTTTATAGTGTTGTAATTAATTTGGAAAGGCCCATACTCAGGAGGTAGGGAGTTTAGGACGAATTGGACGAGAAAAGACTCATCCACTGTCATGCCCAAAACTCTAAGTCTAGTATACAGATTGGTCATTTCTATAATGTGCTCATTCATGGTTCGAGTACCATTGAACCTTATAGTGGTCAGGTTAGCCATCAGTTTCCCAGCAAGGGATTTATCAGCAGTGCGAAAGCGTTCCTTAATGTTGTTCAAATACTCTTTTGCTTTCGTAGTTTCAGGTAAGGAGGTCTTAATGTTAGAAGCAACACACATTCGTATAAACATTAGGGCCAACCTATTGGATCGAGACCATGCTTCATGGACAGCAATTTCATCCTCGTTACAGGTATCAGTAATAACAGCAGGTTCATCACACATAATTGTCATGTCCAGGTCAAGAACCCCTAGGTTGAACTCAATTTACTCATTCCATTTAGAAAAATTAGTTCCATCAAATTTGGAATAGGGCTGAGCTTGCGAATAAAGGTTAAGGGGAACTGCAATTGATAATACTGTTCACAAATTAAATTTCCACACACAACAAAAATTGCAAGGGTCGAATATTGAATTGTTGACTAAAGATTTTGGCATATTTCATTTACAATCTGAATATCACGAAATCTGTGTTAATCATCACATAATGTTCAGATTTGTAAAGATATATTACCCTATAATTCATTTATCATGGTCCCATAATTTTAGCATCTGTGTTTGTTGCCTAAACATTTAATACCATGATTAATGGACTTAATGTCAACTATTCTGTTTTTACAAAAACTAGTTCTAATGTTGTTCAATTCAGATATAAGCATGTGTTGCGCTTCAATCCAATTTTATAACTGACATTAGAATAAGTCTTTAATGAATGTAAGTATATTACTAGTACATGCAGTTTCAGCCTGTGTTTGGCCTTTCACTTAACTCAAATGAATAATTGTTTACATGTCTCAACTTAAATATAGTTAATCATGCCTTAATATTAACTATAATACGTAATCTATCAGTAATTACAAAGATACCAATAGTAGTTTAAATACATCAAAAACATAATTTCCCAGGTATAGTAAAAACACAAAATACATGAATTTTGTCAAAAATGGCAAAAATGAGTTTTTCACCATAGAATCGAAGTAAAACATGCCAGAAAATCAAAACTTTTTGCGAAACGTTAATATCAATTTTCTGCAAAGATTTATAAGCCCCGAGATTATTTCTTAAAATGGCAAAAACGGGATTTTGAGGGTCTTAACGGCGTCAAAACGCAAAAGTAAGGTGGTCCCCATTGTTCACAATGGGTGTTGTTTATTTCGACGTTTCCAGTCGACCATGTCCATTTTCTAAAATTTCGAGCAAGTTTTGACCCTTCATTCTCACCAGTGAGTATTGGCGATAGAAGAAAAAACGTCACAGAAAATCTCAGACACACTTTAAGAGCAGATTTAATGACAGAAATAAGACGTCGCAGAAGGTCTCAGGCACAAAAACAATTTTGTTATTAATATCATAACACAAATTCGAATTACCATATGTACGATTATCATATTGCTTAAAAATTTCTAGATTTTCAGAAAAACAAAATTTCCAGATTTTTAGAAGAAAAAAAATTTCCAAATTTTCAGATTTAACAAAAATTTCAGATTTCTAGATTTACCAAAATTCCAGATTTCCAGATTTTTAAAAGATCATAAATCAGAATGTTATAAAGGAGTTTTCATTAACGGGAAACATGAGATTATAAACCGCAAGCTCTGATACCACATGTTAACTAATACTGTTTTGTTGATCGTAAATTCGAACATGAATCACAAGGTTGTATCATGAATAAAACAGTTTTGACATGAATCCAAGATGTTTATCTTCATGCAATCACGAACCGAAAATTCCTTATAACTATGATTTAAAAACTGACCTTTGTCCATCGTTGTTGAACGAATTAAAATGACTTGAATGTTCCTTTCTTGAATAGCCCGGAATATGAGAAATATGAATTTCGGATTTTCTCTCCCTCCTTAGAAACAGTGTGTATTTTGATGACTCTAGATGGTGTAGAGGTCTCTATTTATAAGGGAAAGAGGGCCGGAATCCTAGTGGTGGTGGGACTCTTTACAAGTCTCCCAATAATGCCACTAACCATCATGTGACTAACGGATAAGGTTTACCCAAATCTTTTAATATCTTTATTTATCACATTCCTAATTAATTATCTGACATTTATTAAAACCACATAAATGGAAAATTCAGAATTTAATACAATTGAAATTAAATAATTAATTTCGTCACTAACATTAATTTCCAACACTGTAATCTCTCTTCGAAAATATCTAAACACACCAATGATATACAAACCTGTATAGAGAGAGAATAAGAGAACCCACCCACCTATGCTTGCTCATGCTTACTGCCTCGCTAGTGTTGAAGGTGAAGGCGGAAGTGAGAACTCCTTTTGTCGGTGCTCTTGCTTGCTCATGCGATTAGAGTCTTTGCCAAGGTTAATATTGTTGTATTTGATTATATTTTAAATGTCAAATTAGTATTATTTACTATGTTGTAGGTTTTAATCAATGTTAAATGTTAGGATTATTTGTAAATTTAATTGTTTGTTAAATTTTAGGAGGTTTATTAAATCTTAATTTGATAATTGTTAGGATTTGTAAAATGTAAATTTTAAATGCTATGGTTTGTAATATGCTAATTTTAAATGTTAATTTATTAAATGTTAAGGTTTAGAGTAATTTTGGTTACTTTTTCTTGTTATGGTTATGTACTACAAAATAAATGCCTCAACATTATCTCCCCTTGGAGCGACGAACATGATTATAACCAAAATCATCCTAAAAAAGAGCCAAAAATGTCTAAAATAATTTCTTTCAAAGTCAAAGTTTGATCCAAACAAACTTCACGCTAATTTCCGCATCCTCCCACTCCTTATTATTCTTTTTTTTTTTGCATCCTCCCGCCCACCTTAGAAAAAGTTTATGGATCCGCCCCTGCGGTCATGAAAGGTATAGTCTCCTTATGTATTATATATGGACACTTCATATATGGACACTTCATTGATGGGTTCACCGCCTTAAGAATTCAACCGCTTCCACCTTATGACTCAATCACCTGATTCTAATAATTCGAGTAAGTCATTCTCTCCATCTTATAATTCAACGTATTCCACATGTAAATCTCCTCTTCCTGAAATTATAGTTCCTCTTTCTTTAATTGTTTCACCATAATTTGATACTATTTGAATTTCAAGTAAATTTGTATTCAAATCATACCCCTCATATATTATAAAAACGTTAAAAGATTAGGTTTGATACAGTTATAATAGAAAAAAACTTTGTAATAGTAAACTTCCCTTCATTATAAGTGTATATATAGTAAATGAAACCTACCATATTTATATCTCTTTAGCACCTGATGACTATCCACCTAGAGTATATGGAAGATAATTAATATAAAATTTCTTACTGAATATAACTAATAAAACGCAAAAGTAAATCACTCACAGAGTGAACTCTAGCTGTTTTCACTTTGCAATTTAAAAACTCCACGCTTTCCACGTCATTGAGTTTCCCTAAAAAAATAAAATAAAAAAGAAGAAGAAATATGTGCATCCGTGTTTTGGCATGTATGTAGTGGTGATCTAACACTCGAAAGGGAGAAAAATTCAACCACACGTTTTCCCATGCAAGTTTTTTTTAACTTATTTACTTACGCAACATGCACACAACAATAATGTGAAGTATGTTTTACACCCTGAATATATGAAAAAACGGAAAGAACAAAAATACAGTAGGAAACACAAATGATGTTGCAATCCCAGACAACTCTTTCTCTCACGGTTTTGCCTAGTCTACAATATATACCTATCTTCTACAATATAATATATTTCCATATCTAAATAACAACAAATTATAGAGAGAGACCATACAAGCAAAAGGAAACTATACCTTTCATGACCATCTTTTTTTTCTATTGTATGTAGTTTTGGAATACAGGTCCACATCTATTTTTGCTAAAGAATGTATGAGAAAAAATATGTATTGATAATATAAAAAATGAAAATGGGTTGGGATTGAACTATAACACCCCGTATTTTTGTGCATTTAATGTTTAATTAATTCGGAAAATTTTTAAATTACTTGTGTGTCGTAATTTAATTTAATTAGTTATGTTAATATTTATTTAAATATTAATCGGAGAGAGGATGGTTAATGTTTACCGAAATTAAATTACTAAGTGAATAGTAATACTTTATTTACGTCATAACGTGTATAAGTGACGTGGCATTTATTTATCTCAGTCGAAAGTCGGATATAGACTAAGTTGGGTGTGAGATATGAACTTTTTATAAATTAATTAGGATGTCAATTCTGAGTGCACGGTTGAGTCCGAATGGGCCGAGATAGTTGAAAAAATGTACCCGGGATGGTAAATGGGTCACGGAATATTTTTGGGCGTAATCGAGCCCATTCGGTGGTATTTGGACATTTTAATTAGGCTCATATGACTAAAAACGGGATTTGAAGATAAAAATCTAAATTTTGGAGTTGTGGACAGCCATAACTCATTCGGAATAAATTTGAGAACATAAGGGACAAAGAGGGAGGACTCTTGAGAGCCAAAGAGGAAGAATAAGGAAGGTGTTCTTCATCACACAACGATTTCTACATCAAAGGATAATCAGACAATAAGAATTTATAAGGCAAGTGGTTAAATTGCTTCAATATAAATTGGTGATATTCAATTCATATCATAGTAGGTGTTATACTTATAATTTTTGGATTGGTTTAATATAAATTGGGTTTTGATTTGGGGAAGTTACGAATCAAGTTATTGGGACTGGTTTTGATTCGTAAGGATTTTAGTGGATAATTCTGGGTAAAATGCTTCACAAAAGCTGTTAATTACGATTATGTACGCTTTGGCATCTAGAAAATGGTGTTTTCTAACTTTCGTTCGCTAATACGCTTTTTCCAAAACCGCCCCAAAATTTCCGAAAAACGGCTTTTTAAAGATCTAGGCAAATCGAGTAAATTGAAAACCTCAAGATTTGGGGATATTGTATTAGGGACCAAGGGGGTGTCCGGATATTTTAGTTGAGTGATGCCAATATAATAGATTAATTAATGGGGGATTAATTAATTAAAGTTTATAGTTGGAATAATTTATTATAGGATGATATAATAAATGGTTAAATATTATTTAATTATGAGCGTTCTCTTTATAATGGAATTTTGAGGTGCATGTTCTAAGAGATGGAAATTCGTGCCAGGTGAGCAAGTCCGGGTACATTGGTTGCGTGACACCAGGGAGATATTAAATTAATTAATGAGTATATTAATTAAATTAGAGTCGGACCATACACTCAGGGAGATAATAAGTTAATTAATCGGCATATTAATTAAATTAGAGTCGAACAATAGACTCGAGGAGATATTAAGTTAATTAATCGGCATATTAATTAAATTAGAGTCGGACAATTGACTCGGGGAGATATTAAGTTAATTAATGGGCATATTAATTAAATTAGAGCCGGACCATAGACTCGGGGAGATATTAACTTAATTAATGGAAAAATTAATTAAATTAGAGTGGGACCACAGACTCGGAAATATGTTGGCTAGTGTTACTAACTTTGTACATGGTAAAGCCGAGATTCTCTCTCTCTCTCTCTCTCTCTATATATATATATATATATACATACGGTAGTGTGATAGTATATATATATTGTGTGTTCATTAATACCGGTGGTTAGGTATTTATTTTGAATTATATGCTCTAATGCTATCGGGGAAGGTTGCGCGATGTGGGTGAATCCCCTAGCTTGAGGAGTAGGGCAAGTATATCCCCAGGTCATAGCGTCCAAATAGAGGTGGTCATTGAGATAATTGTCTTCACACTCGGGGGAATATGATCGCCTCCAATACGTTTATATTTCTATGTTTTGATTCGGCGGTGGCTAGATGTCTCAAAAATCCAAGTTGGACTGAGTAGACCTGGGAAGATAACACTTTAAACAATGCATCCGATGAGGTATTACTCGAAATTACGGTTTTAATTATATTCAACATGTGTATGATTGTGGAATATAGTTCTACATATTTAATGGATTAGATAATTATATACGGGTACTTAAATACGTGAAGAGAATTTGTATTACTTATATAACTAGTGAATGTTATATGACTTTTAAGAGCGGTTTTATTTATATTCAACATATGAATAATTGTTGAATATAGTTCTACGTATATAATGGAGTAGATAATTATATACGGGTAATTAAATACATGAAGAGAATTTGTATTACTTATATAACTACTGAATGTTATATGACTTTTAAGAAATGATTAATTAAGTTAATATGATAAATAACTTAGGAAATAAAGATACAAATTACTCGGGTTAGAGTAGAGTTCAAGGAGTTTCATGACAAGGCTAGTTAGACGGGGTGGTGTAACTAGGAGGGTCAGAAAGAAAGAGTTAGGTGTGCACTTTAGAGGAGGGGTGAGATGTATCTCAAGGGAGTGCGACACTAACTTAAATATGAAGAGCATTCATACATTTTAATTGTTTCATTTTAATTCACTTGTAAAATATTTTCAAAAGGACTTTGGGCTCTGAACCATACTTATTAAATATTTTTAAAACCTTTTAGGTATCCAACCACAACGATGCCAAACTTGAAGATCTGTTCCAGGGATGGGTAGCTGCAACAGGTGTGGATGTTGCAAGATTTGGATATAGACACTTCAGTCATTTCATTCCTAGAGTAGGATGCAACTTGGTATTTCTTTTGGGCATGTTGCCCCAACTATTTTCATTTCAGTCTGACTTTGTACTGATTACTATTATTTATTGGATTATATTAGTGGATGTTGGTTTTCTGTCGATGGTTCATTCGGCTGGTCATTTATTGATTTATTCAGCATTTCTTTATATTCATGGTTTGTGTGAATGGTTCATATTGATATTTTTATGGTTGTTGTTGTTAAATAAAAAGATTAAAATTTTAACATCAGCTTCTGAATACTAGGTGGTTAGTGAGTTTTTAAAAGTTTTCGACAGTGAGGCTAAGAATGAACCAGATGAGATTCCTGTTTTAATTTGTATAGGACTGGTCACCCGGTATTTCATTGAGCGGGGTGTCACAGATGCTATCAGAGCATCAGTTTCTAGTGTCCTTAGGATCTGTGCAGATTTTCACATTTCAGCTTAGCTTTCTTTGATGTAGAGGCTTATGAGAGGATTGTTGTATTCCTCTACGTATGCGAGTTACGTTCTCCTGCTATCAAGTATAGTGAGGTGATTCATACACGAGTTCGGTTGGGCTTTGTATACCGAACATTCTTTAGGACGACGAACGAGGGCCATAGGAGAATTTTAGGTGGAGAGGCTTAACGAAAGATACAGGGTATTCTGGAAATGGTGATCATGATAGCAATCACCTTGATTATTGTTCAGGACAGTGGGTATAGAATAATCACCCGGGAGCGATAGTCTCCCAAAGCACTGTTGTAGATAACGGTGGTACAATTTTAGTCTCACCCAGCGTAGGCAGCAAAGGGTGAGGACCCTTTTAGAAGGGCTATCTATAAGGGTTCGAGTAGAAGAGTAGAGCGATAAGTCAATGGGAGGAAATAACCCAAAGACAATTGTGTAGGGTGGTGTGCGGTGGCACCCAAGACTAAATTTTGATTGAATTTTTTGTCCCGGTGGGGCGGTGTTGCAGTGGTAGTAGTCAGTCACCACAACCATGGAGAAATACCATAAATAATAAGAAATTTAGGGTGCGGTTTGACCACAAATCTTCGCATCATCCATTTGAACCAGTAGACAAAGGAGATTTCAGTACTTACTTCAGAAGGGACGGACAGTGGTCGGACATAAGGGAAAGTTGAATTATGCAAAAAACTTCGTACCCAATAAGGTGGATGCAGAGGTCAATAAGGGGTCCATGAGTTAATAATGGTCTCGTGGGTAATACACAAGTGTGGATGCAAAACTCCGGCTAGGATGACTGGGGCTATAATCATCAAGGTAATATGTTTTCTATTTGATATCAATACTTCTATGAGAAAGAAGCCAAGGGAGGTGTAGTATCTGACCAAAAGGCAAGATCGTATTTAGCAGTGCTAGTGAGGCACCACAAGGGAATACCCAGTAAAGGAACCCATATACATGATTTATATCAGTTAAATTCCTACCGATTGGCGGTGGATTTAATTCGGGTCGTCGAGGCCATCAACGAGTCCCATAGGGCTAGCAAACCCAAAGGGACAACGAGGGTAATAATTTGGGTTAAGACTACCAAGTACGCGAGAGGGACAACCTCGACATGGCCATTGGGGAAAGAGGCAGTGGATTGACACAGAGAAGTGTCTTATATGTGGAAAGTGTGACCACAACAATTGATTATGTCCACAATAAAGGGATAGGAGTGGGGATGCCTAGTAGGGACAACAATTATGAAGTTTTGGTTCGGTTCGATGAGAATATTATGTTCAGGAACCATTTGGGCCACTGGTGTATAGGCGAGTGTAAGTATGAGTTTTATCCTCAGATAGATGGGGCGAGATTTGTGACATGAGTGGTCACACTATTCTTCTTAACACTATATTCACAAGGGAGACGAGTTTAGTGGGTGTATCGTAGTGTTACCATTAAGTATATGTTTACCGCGAGGTAACGGGGCTCTCTTTTGTTTTACCTGCAGAGGAGCAGGTGTGAACACTGAGAGGGTACATTTTATAAGGTTATGTCATTTTGAGAAGTGTTATGCGAGCATGATTTTATCCTGGGTACAGATTGGTTAGCGACGGGTAAGCGATACTGGGCGGTTATAGCAAGACTATCGTGTTCGCTATTCCAGGGAAGGATGTATATTCTTTGCGAGGTTCCACCCGAAAGGATGTTGGTGTAACAACCCGTCCTTTTGGAGACCATTAAATTCCATAATTGGATATAAATTGGCAATTTGGAGAATTTTCCTAAATAGTAATTTTTGGGATTTTCGAGGATTGAATGATTTTCGAAGGGTGTTTTAAATTATTTTGGGACTATATAGGTCGAAGTAATTTAATTATATGTCGCCGTTGAGTAAAGCGACACGAGGTAAGATTTTTAATTGGAAAACTCGCATTTATTTATTTTGGGATGGAATAGTGATTTGCGGTCAAGTACCTCGGATGGAAATTTGGACTGCGCCATAATTCTCGGAATGTCCGAGATAGTCGAAAAAGAGTGTCCGATTGTCGAAAATGAGTTTCGGGTAATTTTAGAGGTAAAAGTAACTCGTAATTGGGTAAACGAGTCGTTTTTGGGTTTTAAGGGTTAAAAACCCATTTTCTTCTTATTTAAAGAGGGAGAAGGGAAAGAAAAGAGAAGAAAAGAAAGAAAAGAGAGAGAAGAGCGAGAGGAAGGAGAAAATAGGAGGAAAAGGGAGATCTCGGGCAAACTCCGCCGGATTCGACTCGAGGTCGTCGGATTTTATCCACGACGCAAGTGTTTACTTGCTTTATTTCATTTTGTGCAATCCTCTCATATCACTTTTGGTATAAACATGATTTTAGGGTTAGAACCCTTAAAATAAATTGGGTAAAAGTTGATTATGAGTTTACACATTGATGTAGTGTAAACTCTTAATGATTTTTAGTATCAAAACTATGTTAATGGAGTATAAATGGATTGAAATGCTAAGTTGGGGTTTTTATGGTTTTAGGGTTTAAAACTAAGAGAAATGATTTAATACCCCAAAATAATTGATGTGTTAGTTGTAAAACATAGATTAGATGTTAACTGAGTTGTTGGGTGAGGTTAGAACCAACAAAAATGGAGAAACATGGAGTTTGGGATTTTGGTAGGGACAATGAATAGTAACCCGTAAGCTTGTGGGGTTATTTTGACTAGGAAAAGTATTGATTTATCTTTCGGACAAAACACAAAAGTTGTAGATATTTTCGATACGATCGCGTGGGCGCCAACCGCGTATTTTTCTGATTTTTCTACGATTTGATATGATTTTTACAAGATGACAGCTCCCGGTTGAAAGTACCAACTCGGAAATCAAATCGGGAATTGGAAAAATAAAGGCTAGAAATTATTGTGTAGATGTTTGGGATGATTTTTGGTGTAGAGTAGAAACCATGAAAATGAATTTGGATTGATTTTTGGGTATTTTGGAGTTTGAGAAATCGCCCAAACTGTGACCCTCGAACAGGCCGAATCGATTCGGGTACAGGCCGAATCGATTCGCCTAAGGGGAATTGGGTTTCTGCAATGGGCCGAATCGATTCGGGTACAGACCGAATCGATTCGCCATTTACAGACCTGTTTGCAGAATACTTTCCGAATCGATTCGGATTGGGAACCGAATCGATTCGCCCATCCGAATCGATTCGCTAAAGGGGCGAATCGATTCGCTTAGGCCAAAATTTCTAGTTTTCTCCCTTTAAGAGTATGGGGAGTTGAATTACCATTTGGGATTTTATGGGGATTCCTAAATAAGGGTTTTGAGGATAAATAAACCTTTAAGAGATGATTGAGGTAATTAGTATTGAACAAAGTAAGGAAATACTTTGGGTTTAGTATCATGCTTATATGAAAGCATGATTATGATTCCTCGAGGGAATCTTTGGGATTAATGGTCATCGCTATATATAGTTGGAAAATATGGCCATTTATGTATATTCAAGGATGAATATATGGTATATGTATGTACTATGTGATTAAAGTATATATGATATGATGAAAATGATTTTGAAAATAATATATAAATGTCAAATGATTTTCATAAATAATAAAAATGAGGATACACACCTCTCTAAATCGCTATCATAAGGGAAGTTGCGTTCGTATGGTGAAGCCCCATGTCTAATGATGCAGGGTGGATATAGTCCTATAGGCCATGTGAGCGTTTGTTGTTATATTTTCTGCGCTGCTTAGGAGATTCCGGGTGTGGTCTTGACTATCCCGCAGGCACATGGTCGCTTCCCAACGTCTCTCGATATAGGATCCCAGGTTGTCTTGGAGGCCCTGGAAGATGATAGCCATTTAGGGGCGCGCAGAGTGGAGAAATCCGGACGGGCGGTCTTAGAACGCGTTTATTAAAGCAGTTCATAATAATGGATTTGCTTTAATTACATTTCCTGGATATAGGAAGGGAAATGGGTTATTTGGCTTCGGTAACACTTCCCGGATGGAAGAAGGGATGTGGAAGCATATGTTATGATCAAAGCATTTTTATGATAATGAAAATGTCTTTGAATACATTTCCTGAGTATAAAAAGGGAAATGGGATAATTGATAAAGGAAAAGTATTTTTATGTTAATAAAATTGGCTTTCAAAAAGTATATGATTTGTTAAAGCAATTCATGATAATGAATTGGCTTCTATAAATACATTTCCTGGATATGAGAAGGGAAATGGAAGTTTTTGAAATGAAAAGGATAAGTATTTATAAATACTATATGTATCAAGTAATCCTCGGTCCGGGAGATATTATCCGGACGTATATTGTAGATGTACGTATATGTATAAATCGAGTGCCGAGGGTCTAATGGATCCCGACGATCGACCGTGCTGCATAGTAGTGTATCGGGGGGGTTCCTTGTTTGGATTTCGCTTCGCGAGACACCCCACGCACGAATATGGCATTGTGTTGAGACTGGGGAGAAGTTTAATCCTTAGTGCTCTAATATTATTAAATGTTTATGGTATATATATTATATATATCTTTCTGTACTGAGGGGCTGGCGGATCTCAAAGATCGACCTTGCTGCATAGTAGTGTATCGGGGGGGTTCCTTGTTTGGATTTCTCTTCGCGAGACACCCCACGCACGAACATGGCATAGCGTCGAGATTAGAGTGAAGTTTAGCCCTTAGTACATCTGTTTGACTATCTAGGTTAGATAGTGGTTGGGTATTAGACTAGTTTAGCAGGGTAGCTTGACTAGGATGTTTTTAGGGATGCGCTAGGTGTGCACTGTTAGAGAAGAGGCGAGGGGTATCTCATGAGAGTGAGATACCAATTTAAATATGAGATAAAAACTATTTTTCTAAAAATAAAGCATTTATGCACTTGCAAAATATTTTCTAAACATTCGGGCTCTGACCCGTTTGTCTACTCTCCTTTCTTTCTCTATACTGTATATATATAGGTGTCCAGACACAGGGACGCCTGGATAAAAATTCTTTCGAGTTAGACGTCAGCTGCAGCAGCTGTGGATGCGTGCAGGTTTTTGATAGCCGCTTCCATCCTTGTACTCTAGATAGGAGGTACTGTATAAACATTCGAGCCAATGGCTTAATTGCATTTATTTATTCTTTCAGTACAGCATTCGATATGGTTGTATATTTGGACCGAGTGTTCGGTTATTTTAGTTCCTTTCATTTTCATTTCAGTTCATTACGCATTTAATTGTGGATGTTGTAATTTATTCGTTAAAAAGAGTAGTTAAGTAAAAGTTTTTAACGCTCACCTAATAGGATATTAGTAATTAAATGGATTTTCGACAGTGATGCTAAGAATGATCCATATGAAACTCCTGTTTTAATTTAATATTGGAGTGATCGCGCGGTATGTTATTAGGCGGGGTGTTACAGATGGTATCAGAGCATCAGGTTCTAGTGTCCTTAGGAATCTGTGCGGACGTACTACGCTTTCAGCGTTGCTCTCGATTTGTTATAGAGCCTCAGGAATAGGATTGTTGATTTCTATTGTGAGACTTCGATCTCCTGCCATATTAGAAGATTATAGAAATCTGTTACGCGCTCGTTGAGTATCGTGTGCGGAGCTCGGAGGGCAGCAGGAGTGGAGCTTAGCTGGGGGAGCTGGTAGAAGACGGGGACGAGGATCTTAGTAGATGCCACTCTCCTTGTGGCAAATGCTAAGGACTGTTGCGACGACTACTAAAGTATAGTAGTTATGAGCAACCAAGTACTACTGTGATAGAAAGTGGTACTAAAGTTGGATTTCCCCGTGAAGATAAGGGTTCCAAATGGATCTTACGCAGATAGTTCTCACCGTGAGTCCCCATAAATCAGCATAACGAGAAGAATGCAGTTTTGGGAATTATTCGCCTAAGATTCAGCCAGGGGTCGACGGTGAATAAAGAGTATTATGGCAAAGTGAACCTTGTACCTAAGTGAGTTAGGTGCAATGAATATTGAGTCCTTTCCAAGGAGGATGGGCTCGCTAAAGAATGGGTATGTTCGAGGACCCCATGGTTGGACATCCACTCGGGGAAATCGTTATAATGAAATTGTGGTTATGAGTTTTACCTCAATTGAGGAGGTATATTAGGCGTGACTAGATGAAGTCGCGGTATTAGTTAGCCCTAGAATCGTGTGGGTAATTTGAGTTATGGCGGTATCGACAACATTATATCATGTATGCCTATGTGTTGTCAGCAGTAGCGGAGTTTTATTTTTCTTCATTCGCCATAGAGGCGAGTGCTGATATATGGTATATATATACATATCTGGTTAGTGATGCTCGTTTTATATGTCTATACGAGCATGGTGGTATGAGGATCCTAATACATTATGCTGTATTTTCGAAGCGATAGCAGGCTAAGAATGGCAAGTCTATCGTGTCCATGGTTCCTCGAGGGAACAGGTTATTGTTGCGATGTCTCACCTAGATATAGGTTGAGTTCACCTTATTTGTTATGGGTTAATGGAACTTCAGTGAGAAGAGGTTTCCTTATCGTGATTTGGGTTTATGGCGACCTTATATATATGATTTAAGGCCACAGGATTTTCGTTAAGCTGAACATAAAGCTCATTATTGTTTGCGCAAGGACTTAAAAATGAGTGCGAGCGCAGGGTGGTATGACTCTTAGTTAGAGATAGGAGTTCAGATCACCTTTTTGTTGGATTAGGGGATAGGGATATCCCGGTTGCATGTTTAAATGACAGAACTCCATAACCAACGAAGTCAAGGGTTAATGTGTGGAGGGGTTCCTTGTGTGGATTTCGCTTTGCGAGACACTCCACACATGACTCTTAACGGCGTCGGGAGTGGGGAGCTGTTATGGGATGCAAGGATGTTGATTTTGTGGAAAGGTCTTTTAGTGTGGATGAACCACTATAGGCTATGAGCCACATGATGTTGATATACTTATGGAGATATTGTGCTATGGAAAAGCACTAAAGTGGTCCCCTCACCACAAGTGTGTGGTTGAGGTTGGACTTAGAGAAATTTGTTTGAGGATAATAACCAGCCTTAATGAAAAGGCAGACTTTGAGAAGATAAATTTTGGGTACTACGTTCGTGACACTTTTTACGGAAAGTGGGCACTTCGATTGATTAGGTTTCCTTCTGTATGGGCGGAAGGATAAGATAGTAGGAATGCGTTCATAGGATAGCCTTATAGGATTTAGGAAGTCCCGCCTATGTGCCTTGGGTCGCTATATCTCGATGACCGACTACGTGAGGGAGTAGTGTAACGGGAGGGTTCCTTGTTTGGATTTCGCCTTGGCGAGACGTCCCACGCATGAAACCAAGCAATTTTCGGGAGTTGAGAGAGGCCTTGGGCACTAGGGACATACTTAGGATTATATTAGTTTCGCGTAGGTAGGGTGACGCATAGATTATAGCCTTGTTAGGATGTAGGTTCGCTAGAGTTAGCAGCGCCGAGGTTAGGAGTTGGAATTTCACGGGTTGGAAGGACCCATAAGTGAGTATTACACCGAGGAAAGGAGACCCTTATTGGGAGAGAGTGTTACGTGTCAGACGTTCGCTACGAGTGTGCAGATGTGCACAAGTTAGAAAGGTGTATGGCCACCTTGGCAAGTTGGTTTATATACCGCCTGAAATAGAATGGGCGTAGTATATAAGGTTGAAATTCATGCCGATAGGCATTATAGATGATGGGGATTATGTGACGTATTAGAGTCACTTTACGATCGTGGTAGTTGTATTGTACATGGTTGGGAACCATTGGATTGGTGTCATTCCCTTTGAGGTATTAGGATTTTGAGTGATCCTAGGATTGGTGGTGTAGGTCGTATCTGAATTTCGAGGACGAAATTCCGTTGTAAGGGGGGGAGGTATGTAACAACCCGTCCTTTTGGAGACCATTAAATTCCATAATTGGATATAAATTGGCAATTTGGGGAATTTTCCTAAATAGTAATTTTTGGGATTTTCGAGGATTGAATGATTTTCGAAGGGTGTTATAAATTATTTTGGGACTATATAGGTCGAAGTAATTTAATTATATGTCGTCGTTGAGTAAAGCGACACGAGGTAAGATTTTTAATTGGAAAACCCGCATTTATTTATTTTGGGATGGAATAGTGATTTGCGGTCAAGTACCTCGGATGGAAATTTGGACTGCGCCATAATTCTCGGAATGTCCGAGATAGTCGAAAAAGAGTGTCCGATTGTCGAAAATGAGTTTCGGGTAATTTTAGAGGTAAAAGTAACTCGTAATTGGGTAAACGAATCGTTTTTGGGTTTTAAGGGTTAAAAACCCATTTTCTTCTTATTTAAAGAGGGAGAAGGGAAAGAAAAGAGAAGAAAAGAAAGAAAAGAGAGATAAGAGAGAGAGGAAGGAGAAAAGAGGAGGAAAAGGGAGATCTCGGGGAAACTCCGCCGGATTCGACTCGAGGTCGTCGGATTTTATCCACGACGCAAGTGTTTACTTGCTTTATTTCATTTTGTGCAATCCTCTCATATCACTTTTGGTATAAACATGATTTTAGGGTTAGAACCCTTAAAATAAATTGGGTAAAAGTTGATTATGAGTTTACACATTGATGTAGTGTAAACTCTTAATGATTTTTAGTATCAAAACTATGTTAATGGAGTATAAATGGGTTGAAATGCTAAGTTGGGGTTTTTATGGTTTTAGGGTTTAAAACTAAGAGAAATGATTTAATACTCCAAAATAATTGATGTGTTAGTTGTAAAACATAGATTAAATGTTAACTGAGTTGTTGGGTGAGGTTAGAACCAACAAAAATGGAGAAACATGGAGTTTGGGATTTTGGTAGGGACAATGAATAGTAACCCGTAATCTTGTGGGGTTATTTTGACTAGGAAAAGTATTGATTTAGCTTTCGGACAAAACACGAAAGTTGTATATCTTTTCGATACGGTCACGTGGGCGCCAACCGCGTATTTTTCTGATTTTTCTACGATTTGATATGATTTTTACAAGATGACAGCTCCCGGTTGAAAGTACCAACTCGGAAATCAAATCGGGAATTGGAAAAATAAAGGCTAGAAATTATTGTGTAGATGTTTGGGATGATTTTTGGTGTAGAGTAGAAACCATGAAAATGAATTTAGATTGATTTTTGGGTATTTTGGAGTTTGAGAAATCGCCCAAATTGTGACCCTCGAACAGGCCGAATCGATTCGCCTAAGGTGAATTGGGTTTCTGCAATGGGCCGAATCGATTCGGGTACAGACCGAATCGATTCGCCATTTACATACCTGTTTGCAGAATACTTTCCGAATCGATTCGGATTTGGAACCGAATCGATTCGCCCATCCGAATCGATTCGCTAAAGGGGCGAATCGATTCGCTTAGGCCAAAATTTCTAGTTTTCTCCCTTTAAGAGTATGGGGAGTTGAATTACCATTTGGGATTTTATGGGGATTCCTAAATAAGGGTTTTGAGGATAAATAAACCTTTAAGAGATGATTGAGGTAATTAGTATTGAACAAAGTAAGGAAATACTTTGGGTTTAGTATCATGCTTATATGAAAGCATGATTATGATTCCTCGAGGGAATCTTTGGGATTAATGGTCATCGCTATATATAGTTGGAAAATATGGCCATTTATGTATATTCAAGGATGAATATATGGTATATGTATATACTATGTGATTACAGTATATATGATATGATGAAAATGATTTTGAAAATAATATATAAATGTTTTCAAAATGGAAAGACAAATGATTTTCATAAATAATAAAAATGAGGATACACACCTCTCTAAATCGCTATCATAAGGGAAGTTGCGTTCGTATGGTGAAGCCCCCTGGCTAATGATGCAGGGTGGATATAGTCCTATAGGCCATGTGAGCGTTTGTTGTTATATTTTCTGCGCTGCTTAGGAGATTCTGGGTGTGGTCTTGACTATCCCGCAGGCACATGGTCGCTTCCCGACGTCTCTCGATATAGGATCCCAGGTCGTCTTGGAGGCCCTGGAAGATGATAGCCATTTAGGGGCGCGCACAGTGGAGAAATCCAGACGGGCGGTCTTAGAACGCGTTTATTAAAGCAGTTCATAATAATGGATTTGCTTTAATTACATTTCCTGGATATAGGAAGGGAAATGGGTTATATTATTTGGCTTCGGTAACACTTCCCGGATGGAAGAAGGGACGTGGAAGCATATGTTATGATCAAAGCATTTTTATGATAATGAAAATGTCTTTGAATACATTTCCTGAGTATAAAAAGGGAAATGGGATAATTGATAAAGGAAAAGCATTTTTATGTTAATAAAATTGGCTTTCAAAAAGTATATGATTTGTTAAAGCAATTCATGATAATGAATTGGCTTCTATAAATACATTTCCTGGATATGAGAAGGGAAATGGAAGTTTTTGAAATGAAAAGGATAAGTATTTATAAATACTATATGTATCAAGTAATCCTCGGTCCGGGAGATATTATCCGGACGTATATTGTAGATGTACGTATATGTATAAATCGAGTGTTGAGGGTCTAATGGATCCCGACGATCGACCGTGCTGCATAGTAGTGTATCGGGGGGGTTCCTTGTTTGGATTTCGCTTCGCGAGACACCCCACGCACGAATATGGCATTGTGTTGAGACTGGGGAGAAGTTTAATCCTTAGTGCTCTAATATTAGTAAATGTTTATGGTATATATATTATATATATCTTTCTGTACTGAGGGGCTGGCGGATCTCAAAGATCGACCTTGCTGCATAGTAGTGTATCGGGGGGGTTCCTTGTTTGGATTTCTCTTCGCGAGACACCCCACGCACGAACATGGCATAGTGTCGAGATTAGAGTGAAGTTTAGCCCTTAGTACATCTGTTTGACTATCTAGGTTAGATAGTGGTTGGGTATTAGACTAGTTTAGCAGGGTAGCTTGACTAGGATGTTTTTAGGGATGCGCTAGGTGTGCACCGTTAGAGGAGAGGTGAGGGGTATCTCATGAGAGTGCGATACCAATTTAAATATGAGATAAAAACTATTTTTCTAAAAATAAAGCATTTATGCACTTGCAAAATATTTTCTAAACATTCGGGCTCTGACCCGTTTGTCTACTCTCCTTTCTTTCTCTATACTGTATATATATAGGTGTCCAGACACAGAAACGCCTGGATGAAAATTCTTTCGAGTCAGACGTCAGCTGCAACAGCTGTGGATGCGTGCAGGTTTTTGATAGCCGCTTCCATCCTTGTACTCTAGATAGGAGGTACTGTATAAACATTCGAGCCAATGGCTCAATTGCATTTATTTATTCTTTCAGTACTGCATTCGATATGGTTGTATATTTGGACCGAGTGTTCGGTTATTTTAGTTCCTTTCATTTTCATTTCAGTTCATTATGCATTTAATTGTGGATGTTGTAATTTATTCGTTAAAAAGAGTAGTTAAGTAAAAGTTTTTAACGCTCACCTAATAGGATATTAGTAATTAAATGGATTTTCGACAGTGGTGCTAAGAATGATCCATATGAAACTCCTGTTTTAATTTAATATTGGAGTGATCGCCCAGTATGTTATTAGGCGGGGTGTTACAGTTGGGCTCCCAAAAATATTTTATAAAATAGACTTCAGAGGGTAGGGTTGTCTAGTATATCATATCCCAGTGCATAGGGATTTTTACTGATGTGATTCGGGGTACGGATTGACCATGGAGCAAAGAGATTTAGCTCGTTAGTGACTTAGCACTGAGAACTTAGTGATAGTGTGAGTGCGGCATTATATAACTCCATTAGAGACGCGGTAGTCTAGAATTAGACCTTTGAGTACAAGGACAGAGTTTTGGGTGTCCCGGTTAATGCTCGGGTCTACGAAAATTAATGAACAACAATGCTAGTGTTTAATGCTTTGGGGAAAGTTTTTTTTACTTTGTTGTGAAATGTTATGCGCATAAGCCCTATTAAACATCAGTAGTGGAAAAACGTTATATGATGCTAGGACACCAGTTCAAAGGGTGATTTTTGAACATGTGGAGTTACACTTTGAGGTGAAAGCTATTACGTTATAAGGCCAGTATAGCCAGGTAGTGCTGCGAAAGAAGCACTGAGAAAACTTTTGCACCGCAAGTTAATGGGCGGGGCAACATCGAGAAGATTAAATTGCGATTTGTGGAAATATCGAATGTAATCATATGATATAATGTTATCCGTGGGATAACCTTCAAAGAAAAATATTACGTATGTGATGTTGTGCAAATATGCATGGGATTTAGGGTGTATGGGCGCCCTGGTTAGTGTGATTTCAGAGTCGTCTCAAATAAAGGGATGTGTAGAAGAACATATTGAAAGTATGCCTGCAGGGCAGTCAAAAAATAAGTGGGAAAGTGCAGTGAACTGAAATCCTTTTGAAAGAGGAAATAATCCGACTATATGCGCATTAAGGTGAACTATCTCCACCGTAAGGAGTGTAAAGACGACGGAGGCGTATGTAAAAAAATATCTTAAGGAAAGAAAGAAGTCACGTTTTTGGGAAAATAGAAAATATTATCACTTAGTTATATGCTTAGAGTGGTCTTACGCATAGACAAGATGTAGATTCCTATCTGACGAAAACTACACAAGGAATATACTTCTTGAGCATGGGAATTGGTGTTGAATGAGACATAGTGAATTTATCTCCGGATAGACCATTTATGAATGGGAGAAAGGTTGATTTTAGGGTATCAAACAAGAAGTTTTTGAAATTTTATGGTTCCAGAGATGGAATTAATGCTCAGGTTGGTAAAAATCGTGGAGGGGTCAAGGTTTCCATCGGGTTGTTGAATGGATTGACCTGAACACGAATTGTTGTCTCGGAATGGGTTATACTATCGAGTAGTATGCCCAACTTTACTATTAATGGGAAGGAGTGAAACAGAACAAGGTGTCGTTCAATATTATTGGGAATTTGGGTGAGACCTTTCAGTCCGACTTCAAGTAAAAAGTGTCAGGAGGTGATAGGGACAGAGTTACATATTGGTTTGAACGTGTCGCCCATAAGTTGATAGGTAGACGGGAAGCGAGGATTGTGCATTCCAGATTTTTGGGTAATTCGGGAGTAGTGATTACCACAGGTAGAGTTACGTGTGATGCCTCGTAACAGTTTAGTATCCGCGTGACACCTTGGGAGACTTTATGGGAAATATTTCATTTATCCACCTTTGGTTGATAAGAGGTGGGGAAATAACAAGCTGCTAGGACCCGAAATGAGTTATGGTCCAGTAACGGGAATTGAGTAAGTTGTATCCTTTCGTATAGTTCAGGGACTTCAGGAGGGGAATTTCCTAACATATAGATAATGGAGTCGGTGGAGTATAGGCTCATATTTTGAGGCACTATGTTTTCAGGGGCTATCGAGTTAAAGATTTGTGACCAGGTTTTGGTTCGGGTGTCCCCTATGAAAGGAGCGGTGAAGTTCGAAGAGAAAGGGAAGCTAGCATCGAGGTATATGGGTCCTTTCCCTATCTTTGAGAGGGTGGGACCAGTGGCTTATCGACTGGGTTTTCCAGAACATCTTCAGTGGATACGTGATGTGTCCCACGTGGCATAGCTGGAGAGATACAGGAGGAACGATAGAGCTTTTTGGGCACGTTCCACTCGAAGAGAATGACTTGCAATAAGACACCTCATATGAGGAGAGACTATTATCTATGTGAGCGCAAGCTGTAGCCTAAGGTAGTATTCCAGTTAGAGTGTAGTGGAGTGGGGTCATCACAGTATTGATGAGTATACGTGGAAGCGGGAGTAGGATATGTGAGTGCAAAATTCAGAGTTATTCGTCGTAGTTATGATCAAATTTAGGGGACAAAATTCCTTTATAAGGGCGGGAGTATGTAACACCTCGTATTTCTGTGCATTTAATATTTAATAAATTCGGGAAAATTTTAAATTACTTATGGGTCGTAATTTAATTGAATTAGTTATGTTAATATTTATTTAAATATTAATCGGAGAGAAGATGGTTAATATTTACGAAAATTAAATTACTAAGAGAATAGTAATACTTTATTTACGTCATAACATGTATAAGTGACGTGGCACTTATTTATCTCAGTCGAAAGTCGGATATAGACTAAGTTGGGTGTGAGATAGGGACTTTTTAATTAATTAATTCGGATGTTAATTCTGAATGCACGATTGAGTCCAGATGGGCCGAGATAGTCAAAAAAGTGTACCCGAGGGTGGTAAATGGGCCACGGAATATTTTTGGGCATAACCGAGCCCACTCGGGGGTATTTGGGCCATTTTAATTAGGCCCATATGATTAAAAACGGGATTTGGAGATAAAAATCTAAGTTTTGGAGTTGTGGACAGCCATAAATCAATTGGGAGAAATTTGAAAACATAAGGGACAAAGAGGGAGGACTCTTGAGAGCCAAAGAGGAAGAATAAGGAAGGTGTTCTTCATCACACAATGATCTCTACACCAAAGGATAATCAGACATTACGAATTTATAAGGCAAGTGGTTAAATTACTTCAATATAAATTGGTGATATTCAATTCATATCATAGTAGGTATTATACAAATGATTTTTGGATTGGTTTAATACAAATTGGGTTTTGATTTGGGAAAGTTAAGTATCAAGTTATTGGGACTGGTTTTGATTCTTAAGGATTTTAGTGGATAATTATGGGTAAAAAGCTTCACAGAAGCTGTTAATGGCGATTATGTTCGCGTTATCCTATAGAAAATGGCGTTTTCTAACTTTCGTTCTCTAATACGCTTTTTTCAAAACGGCCCCAAAATGCCCGAAAACGGCATTTTAAAAATCTAGGCAGATTGAGTAAATTGAAAACCTCAAGATTTTGGGATTTTGGTTGAGTGATGCAAAGATAATAGATTAATTAATGGGGGGTTAATTAATTAAAGCTTATAGCTGAAATATTTTTTTTATAGGATGATACAATAAATTGTTAAATATTATTTAATTAGGAGCGTTCTCTTTATAATGGAATTTTGAGGAGTACGTTCTAAGAGATGGAAATTCGGGCCAGGTGAGCAAGTCCAGGTACATTGGTTGTGTGATACCAGGGAGATATTAAATTAATTAATGGGCATATTAATTAAATTAGAGTCTGACAATAGACTCGGGGAGATATTAAGTTAATTAATGGGCATATTAATTAACTTAGAGTCGGACCATAGACTCGGGGAGATATTAACTTAATTAATGGGTAAATTAATTAAATTAGAGTCAGACCATAGACTTGGGAATATGTTGGCTAGTGTTACGGACTTTGTACACGGTAAAGCTGAGATTATATATATATATATATATATATATATTCTGTGTTCATAAATACCGGTGGCTAGGTATTTATTTAGAATTATATGCTCTAGTCCTATCGGGGGAGGTTGCGCGATGTGGACGAATCCCCTAGCTTGAGGAGTAGGGCGAGTATATCCCCAGGTCATAGCGTCCAAATAGAGCTGGTCATTGAGATGATTGTCTTCATACTCGGGGGAATATGACCGCCTCCAATACGTTTATATTTCTATGTTTTGATTCGGCGGTGGCTAGTTGTCTCAGAAATCCAGGTGGGATTGAGTAGACCTGGGAAGATAGCACTTTAAAGAATGCATCCGATGAGGTATTACTCGAAATTATGGTTTTAATTATATTCAACATGTGTATGATTATGGAATATAGTTCTACGTATATAATGGAGTAGATAATTATATACGGGTAATTAAATACATGAAGAGAATTTGTATTACTTATATAACTAGTGAATGTTATATGGCTTTTAAGAGCGATTTTATTTATATTCAACATATGAATAATTGTGGAATATAGTTCTACGTATATAATGGAGTAGATAATTATATACGGGTAATTAAATACATGAAGAGAATTTGTATTACTTATATAACTAGTGAATAATATATGACTTTTAAGAAATGATTAATTAAGTTAATGTGATAAATAACTTACGAAGTAAATATACAAATTACTCTGGTTAGAGTAGAGTTCAAGGAGTTTCATGACAAGGCTAGTTAGACGGGGTGGTGTAACTAGGAGGGTCATGAAGAAACCGTTAGGTGTGCACTTTAGAGGAGGGATGAAATGTATCTCAAGGGAGTGTGACACTAACTTAAATATGAAGAGCATTCCAACATTTTAATTGTTGCATTTTAATTCACTTGCAAAATATTTTCAAAATGATTTTTCGCTCTGACCCATACTTGCAAAATATTTTCAATACCTTTTAGGTCTCCAACCACAGGGATACCAAACTTGAAGATCTGTTCCAGGGATGGGTAGCTGCAACAGGTGTGGATGTTGCAGGATTTGGACATAGGCGCTTCAGTCATTTCATTCCTAGAGTAGGATGCTTCTTGGTATTTCTTTCGGGCATGTTGCCCCAGCTATTTTCATTTCAGTCGAAATTTAACTGATTTCTATTCTGTGTTGGATTATATTAGTGGATGATGGTTTTGTGCCGATGGTTTATTCGTCCGGTCATTTATTGATTTATTCAGTATTGCTTTAGATTCATGGTTTGTGTGAATGGTTCGTATTGATATTTTTATGGTTGTTGTTGTCAAATAAGAAGATTAAAATTTTGACATCAGCTTTTGAATACTAGGTGGTTAGTAAGTTTTAAAAAGTTTTCGAGAGTGATGCTAAGAATGAACCAGATGAGATTCTTGTTTTAATTTTATATAGGACTGATCACCCGGTATTTCATTGAGCGGGGTGTCACATGAACATGGACATATATAACAGGAAAAAAACATGTGAAAAAAAACATTGATGGGGCCTCTAAAGGAAATCTTGGAAGAAGTGGTATTTGTGGTATTTTAAGAAATCACAAAGGAGACATCATATTTGCATATGCTATACCTGAGGGATATGCTTCTAATTCATTTGTGGAAATCAAAAGTCTCTAGATGGGGTCGAAACTTTGCTTGGAGTACAACTTTGAGGATGTAATAATTGAATCAGACTCTTCTTATGTGGTGAATCTGATAAATCAAAACTGGAAACCGCCTTGGAATATTTTTAAATTTGTGGAAGAAATCAAAGTGAATCTCATCAATACCAAAAGTTCATTAGTTCACTACTTCAGGGAATCAAATATGGTTGCAGATAGCCTTGCTAATTATGGGGTAAATATTCATTCCACTTTAATTTTCAACAACTTCTTGGACCTTCCAAAAATAACTCGAGGAGCTTACAAGCTGGACAATATGGAATGTTGCTACATTAGATCTTCTTTCAAATGATCTATCTTATCTCTTATAATGGGACTAATATAAAGCCCCATATTTATTGCTTTTTTAAGTTTCCATTCTCTCTCTTGTATCTAAGATTGCTTAATTGCCACCTGGGAGAGGCTTTTTTTCCTCACTTTAATAATATTTAGGAGGTTCAGTCCCTCTTTGTTAAAAAAAAAAAAAATCTCGAACATTGAGTTTGAGTTTATTTCATAACAGAGATGTCGTAACAGACAAAAAAGAAGAAAAAAATAATGAGTTGCCATTGTAGAGCCATCGTAATAGAATAATAAGAGAAAAAAAACTGATTCATCATAACAGACAAAAAAGAAAAAAAATAGTGAGTTGCCATCGTAACAGAAAAATAATAGAAAAACACATATATTCATCCTACTCTTTCTTATCTATCCGTGAAAACTACGTGTAGAAAAAAGAACTCAAACATTGAGTTGGAGTTTCTCTCATAGGATAGATATCGTAACATGAAAACAGTAGTGAGTTGAAATTCACTAATATATAGCGTGGAGATACATACCGAGGTTTCCAAGTTTTTGGTGGTAGATTGGGTCAAGGAGGAGGAGATAGATAGCAGTTGTTCTAGATGGGTAAAGACGAGGAGATATATAACAGAGGTGGTGGAGGATTTTCAAAGAGACAAAAGGAGTGTAGGAAAGAGAGGAGTATATTAGTTAGTATGAGAAAGAAACGTGTTTGATGAAGTAGTGGAAGTTAACATAATTTGTGGGATTGGTTGTTATCTAGTGGAAGGCAGTTGAGGGAAATGGGAGGGAAGTTGTGGGGAACGTGTTTTTTTTGTTGATTTAAAAGTTAGATAAGCTGAGATTTGAGGATTTATGATTTGGTGGATTGTTGGCCAAAACTACTACATGTGTGTGTGTCTGTGTGTGTGTAGGGGACACAATTTAGGGACAAAGAACACGTGTTGTTGGGTCATTAGTAAATTCCTTTAAGTGGGAACACACTCCAGTCAAGTGCCCATAACTGATACAAGGATATGCATCCCATGTCTTCAAAATGTGTCCCCACTTATATATATATATTAGCGTATGCCCGTTCCTGAAGGCACGACGAAATTTTCCAAAGTACGTAATCGTGAAACGATGATAATTTTTCAAAGTACGTAATAGCAAAAAGCAAAAAATTCGAAGTGTAGTTTTAAAGCAATGTCAAATAGTCCAATAACATTCAAATAGTCTAGATTCATCAGATTAATTCACATATAATACGAAATATACAATATTCATCCATCGAATTCACATTGTCTCAGAAAAACAAAGTGTCAAATTTTAAAAAAAATTGGGCATAATCTCCTTTGTTTATGGAACTATTCACCCTGCTTAACAAATAACAAATAGTCCAACATCCAAATTGTCTAAATTCTTCAAACAAATTCACATATAAAATGAAATATACAATATTCACCAATCAAATTGACTATGTCTAAAAAAACAAAAGTGTCAATTTTAAAAAAAAAATTGGGCATAGTCTCCTTTGTTTATTGGACTATCCACCCTATTTAAGGGGTAACAACAAATCCAACAAATTAAAAGAAAATCCAAAATTCGAAGATGGGAGCTAGAAGGCAGGGAAAGGAGAATATGTGGGACTTCCTCAAAATGTCTGTGACATGGTGCTTCTGGATTAGGTGCTACTACTGATGTCTTCCCATCCTTCTTCCCGCCTCTAGCCATGATCACTCTCTCCCTCTCGATTTTCTGTACAATTTGACAAATAATAAACATAATGTGACACCCCGCCTAATTAAATATCGGGCGATCACTCCTTTATTAAATTAAATCAAGGTAAACAGTTGGTTCATTCTCAGCATCACTGTCGATAAAAATAATTTTTCCAATTTAACACCCTATATAATTAAGCTAAGTGTCAAAACGTTTTCATACATAACTTTCCAAATTTTATTTAAAGAAAAAGATTTATTTATTTTATTAACAACATTCCAACAATTAAGAATCACATCACAAAAACCTGGAACACAAAATCCAATGAATATAATACATTCGGCAATCGAATGTCCACATACGAAAACTAAAGTCACAAGTCCAAACTGAATAAAACCCATAGTAACAATACTGGAAATAACTGAAATACAAATATCCCAACAATAATGAAATAATGGAATGGGCGACACATGCCCAATAAATGAGAATGCTAGAAGTGGAGTCAATAAAGGAAGCCGTCTACGCAAGTGACCTGCAACTCCCACCTAAGCTGCAGCACGTTCCTCTCAAGGGATCCTAAGCAAGACGCCCCTGTGGCTGGGCACCTGAAATATATACATATATATACAAGAGAGAGAGAGAGGCAAAGAAACGGGTCAGAGCCCGAAAGTATGTTTGATTTTAAAATATGTTTAGCAAGTATTTAAATTGATACAGGCCAATGCAACAACATATTAGAGCGTCACTCTCTTGAGAAATACTCACCTCTCTTCTAATGTGCACACCTATCGCACTAACCTTCCCAAGGGTTTATCTTATCATTTATCATACTAACCTTCCCAATAATTTAGCGTATCTTAACTTACTCGTAAGATTTCAAAATCGAATAATATTATTGTTTAGAAAGAACACTTCCAATTAGTAGCCCAATTCTCGTTTTAACTTTTATTAATTTATAAAGTTTTCCAGTGACATTTTATACTTTCCCAAAACAAGTATTTACTATACGAGTCATCAACCATGTCCTACCTATCAAATCACAGTAGGCAGTTTCAAATTTCCAAATCTTATATATATATATTAACTACTCGCATAATATATATAAATAACAGCACCCCACATAAAACTATGGTGCGTGCATACTTCTACTATCCAAACCCCATACCACTCATATCAAGGGGAATACAAGTTCGGAATCACTCTCGAACTGTATTAACACATACATAAACAATATCAAGGCGAAGCATAGATTCCAAGTCTCTAAGAGGATGGCACATACTCGCGTCTCTTAGGACCGTCTGAACTATCAATTCGATAGCCTGTACCAATGATATCTATCTTCTAGGGTACAAGTCAATATCCCCCATAAAGGTCCCATCGAGATAAGACTGTCCCAGCGCGGTAACCTCAAGGATAGCAAGTAGCGCGGTATATTTTTCACATGTATATAATATATGTACACACAATCATATAAATATACCACTTTTATCATATTACTATAGGTTCCTCTCGTTACCCATAATTACAACATTTGTCCTTAATTTCACATTATTAGTATTATGTATAAGGTTTCATTTCTAACCTTAACTCGAAGGGTTTTCTCACTTATTTCGTGACACTCGTGTACTATATTCTTCCAAGTAGAAAATTCAGTAGGTATACCTCTATTCACTATTGTATCTATTCGCCGCATTCTCTCACTTGAAATACGTAGGTTCATAGTTCATTATATAATTATCCCAAAAACAAGATTCTCATCTTATAATCAAGTTCTCAACACTTATTCAAATGTCCTACTGGTCTTTCCTATCTCCCAAAACATTTCATTAAGGATACCCAAGAATTATTTCACGATAAATTCAATTCGACTAAGTAAACAAGGGAAATAAGAGTCTGCCAGGAGGGGTCGATCGATCGAGGTCTGGGGCTCGATCGATCGAACCTTCGATCGATCGAAGCTCTAGGCTCGATCGATCGATCAAGCAGGTCTGCGAAAATTCTGCAGAAATGCAGTTACGGGTTCTACCAAATTTCTTCATCCAAAACCATGTTTTTCCATTCTAAACGTCCCAAAAATCCTACTACTATCATTATAACGTTATACCAGATGTTTTCAACGTAAATCATGGGCATATCTAACATTAAACATGGATCATTAACCCAAAATTCCATCGAATCATCAAGAACCCTAGAGTTTTTCTTAATAAAGGTTCTAATATGTTTTTACCAAAATTTCCTTCTAATATATCATCAAAATTTCGTGGGTTATATTCCTCTACATGGCAAGGATTCCAGAATTTCATATAAATCATTTCTACATGCATTTTCCTAACACAAATTGGGTGTTCTTCCATATTTATCATCTCTAATCAATCCTAAACCAATATGAAGATTGGATTAACGAAAATACGCAAGTTAAACACTTGCCTGGGATTTTTGGTATTCTGATTCACAGCTGATTTTGGTATGGGTGCGTTCCTCGCTCGCGATCTACGCGGTGGTGGTGGCAGCGGTGCAAACCGGTGACTTTTTGGCCTTGAATTGCCTTGGAGCTCTCTCCTCCTTCTCCAATGGCCGTCACTTGATTTCTGGATATTCTAACCCTAAAAGCTAACCTAAATGGCTGATATAGGTTGCTGAATTTCGTGGGTTCAATTACCCAATTATGTAAAATGACTAAAATTCCCTCCCGGGGTACTAATTAGGCCTAAAAATGCCTCGAGACCCAAACTACACCCCCGGGTACACTTTTCTGACTATCTCGACCCTACCGGACGCGTTGGCGCACTCAAAACGACCATACGGGCAACTTATAAAATATTCACTTTTTATTTAACAAAATTAGTCCCGACGTGACACGAGCACGTTCCGACTTAAATTTCCGAAATCGTCATTTAATTCACTCATGACATTCAATATAACCAATATAATATATTACTTTGCTCATTAGTAATATTCAACTAATTTTTCCATAATTACTAACTCTCGTCACGTTAATAATTATAACATAATAAATTTCCGGATTTTTATTAAATAAATCATCCACGTTAAATTTAATAAATCCCCAATTAATATAGTATAAAAATACGGGGTATTACATACTTCCCCCCTAATAACGGAATTTCGTCTCGAAATTCGAAAATAAGGCATACCTGGTAAAAACAACTCTGGATATCTCTCGCGCATATCTGCCTCACGCTCCCAAGTGGATTCCTCCACATTATGATGCTCCCACTGGACTCGCACAAGTGGAACTATTTTCGACCTCAATCTCCTCTCACTATAGTCTAGAATAGCCACTGGTCTCTCCTCGTAAGAGCTATCAGACTGTAAGTCGATCTCATCTATCGCAATGTGAGTATAGGCCTTATCATCCCGAAGATATCGTCTCAACGACGAGATGTGGAATACATCGTGGATGCGATGTAAATGTTCTGGCAATCCCAACCTGTATGCAACCGGCCCAATTCTCTCGATGATGGGAAATGGTCCCACGTATCTCGGAGCCAATTTCCCCTTCTTCCCGAATCTCATCACCCCCTTCATAGGAGATACACGTAATAACACTTGGTCTCCCACATTAAACTCCCAGAAGAACTGTTTCGCATCGGCGTAGCTCTTCTGCCTGTCCTGGGCTACCCGAATACGACTCCTGATCGTCTCAATCCTCGCGGAGGTCTCCTGAATCACTTCTGGTCCTAGCAACTTGTTGTCCCCCACCTCGAGCCAACAAGTTGGAGAACGACAAGGCCTGACATACAAAGCCTCAAATGGAGCCATACCAATCGTAAACTGATAAGAGTTATTATAAGCGAACTCTACCAGTGGAAGGTGTGGCTCCCAACCGCCTCCAAAATCGAGAACTCACATGCGTAGAATATCCTCTAACATCTGATTAGTACGCTCTGTATATCCGTCTGTCTATGGGTGGTAAGCTGAACTCAACCTCAATTCAGTACCCATAACCTCCTGAAAGCTTTCCCAAAAACGTGACACGAAAATCTTATCTCTATTTGACACAATATTCAGGGGCACCCCATGTAATCTTACAATCTCCACGATGAACAACTGAGCATACTGACCCGTGGTATAATCTGTTCGCACCGGCAGAAAATGAGCCACCTTGGTCAAACGGTCCACAATCACCCAGATAGAATCGTGGCCCCGCTGTGATGTAGGCAACCCTGTAATAAAATCCATGTAAATACTCTCCCACTTCCACGCGGGTACTTCCAATGGCTGAAGAAATCCTGACTATTTCTGATGGTCTACCTTCACCAGCTGGCAGGTAGAACACTTGGACACGAATTCAGCAATGTCCTTCTTCATCCCACTCCACATGTATTGCCTCCTCATATCCTGGTACATCTTATCTCCTCCAGGATGTATTGCAAATCGGTACCCATGAGAGTGAATCATCACTGCATGACGTAATTCTGCTCCTTCTGGAACCACCAATCTCCCATTAAATCGCAAACCTCCATCAGAACTAACAGAATAGGACTCAGCACCCTCGGCTAGAAGTCGCACAATCTGTTCCTGGCAAAACGGGTATGTAGTCTGTGCCTATATCACCCTTGTAACAATCTTGGGTGTGACTGACATCACGGATATGAAAGATCGTGCCACTGCGTCCTGGTGACCCAACTCCTTCCACTTTTCTTTCCAGATGTCCGCTACATCATCTATCGGTCTACGGCTCAACGCATCAGCAACTACGTTGGCCTTCCCCGGATGATACTGTATATCGAACTGGTAGTCCTTCACAAACTCTAGCCATCTGCGCTGATGCATATTCAGCTCTTGCTGAGTGAACAGGTACTGCAGTGACTTATGGTATGTGAACAAACGGAATTTCTCCCCCAATAAATAGTGCCTCCATATCCTCAATGCAAAGACGATCGCTGCTAACTCTAGGTCGTGGGTGGGGTAATTCTTCTCATGCGGCTTAAGCTTGCGGGAAGCAAAAGCTATAGCCTTCTCCTCCTGCTGAAGTACTCCCCCAAGTCCCCGTAAGGACGCATCGGTGTAAACCAGGTACTCTACACCCGACTTCGATAACGCAAGGACTGGCGCTGAAGTAAGCTTGCCTTTCAGCTCATCGAAAGCCAATTGACAAGCGTCATCCCAAACATATGGTACTCCCTTGCGAGTCAGATTCGTCAATGGACCCGCTATTTTGGAGAATCCCCGAATGAATCTCCTGTAGTAACCAGCTAACCCCAAGAAATTACGCCCTTCCGTCGGTGTCGTGGGCTGTCCCCACTCCCTCACCGCTGACACTTTGCTCGGGTCAACTGCAATCCCCTGCTCAGAAACAACATGGCCCAAGAACTGTACTTCTCGCAACCAGAATCCACACTTCTCGTACATAGCATACAACTAATGCTCTCGTAGAGTCTGAAGAACCTGCCTCAAGTGTTCGGCATGCTCCTCCTCGGAGTGTGAATTTATCAAGATGTCATCTATGAAGATGATGACAAACTGATCCAAGAACTCTCTGAATACCCGGTTCATCAAGTCCATGAAAATGGCTGGCGCATTTATAAGTCCGAACGGCATCACCCTGAACTCATAGGACCCATATCTCGATAAGAAGGCAGTCTTTGAAACATCCTTCTCTCTAATACGTAACTGATGGTACCCCGACCTCAGATCTATCTTCGAAAAGAAAGTTGCTCCCCTCAACTGGTCGAACAGATCATCGATTCGAGGCAACGGATACTTATTTCGTATCGTTACCTTGTTCAGCTCCTGATAGTCCACACACAATCTCAGTGAACCATCTCCCTTCTTTACAAATAAGACTGGAGCTCCCCAAGGTGAGGTACTCCTATGAATGAAGCCCTGACCTAACAGCTGCTCTATCTGATCTCGTAGCTCTCGCATCTCTGCCGGAGCCATACGGTATGGTGCGCATGCTATAGGTCTCGTATCTGGCAATAAATCTGTAACAAAGTCTATCTCACGACTGGGCGGTAGGCCTGGTATCTCGTGAAACACATCGGAATACTCCCTGACAACAGGGATCTAATCTAAGGGAATCACAACCTCCTTAGAGGTATCCTTCTCTATGTAATACAAATGAGCGGTCGAACCTCCCTCTGGGCGAGGCATCACCACTACAAACATCTCTTGCCCCGGAATGGCAAAAATAATGCTCCCACCGAAGCAATCAATCATGGCTCTATAAGCTACGAGCCAATCCATACCAATAATCACATCATGCTCGTGCATGTTTAAGACTAATATGTCTGCAGGTAATTCCAAGCTACCAATCTCTACCCCCACTCCCCGGCATATAAAGAAAATAAGTGACCCACTCCCTAGTGGTGAGTCGACACACGTCACGGTGCTCTCTGCTGTGGCTAGCAACCCTAAGGACTTCGTAAAATGAGTAGCTATAAAACAATGTGTTGCCCTCGTATCAAACAAAACCCGACCCATAGTACCATGGATAGAAAATATACCCTCAATCGCGGGTGGTGCCTGTGGAGCTGCTGCCTGGTGGACGTTATAGACACGTCCATACTGTAATTTCCCCTGTTGTACTGGAGCCGCTGGAATGGCTAGTAGGGCTGGCACCTGGGCTGGAGCTGGGAGGGCAGGTGGGAAAAGTGGTCTCTGCGGCTCATTTCGGGATCCCTGCTTCTGTGGGGCCCTATCGCCCTCTGGGCAATCTTGGCGCCTATGGCCATGTTTACCGCACCCAAAGCATCGGCCTTTGAAGTTACCTCCCCTCTGACCCTGCTGGCCGTTACCTCCACGCCACTGGCCCTGTTGGCCCTGATGTGCACGCTGTTGGCCTTGTTGGCCCTGTTGTTGTCCCTGCGGTCGGTGTTGGCCCTGCTGGTCCTACTGATTAGGCTGGCCCTGATGGCCCTGCCTGAAACCCCCGAATCCCTGACTAGAATCACCTGAACGGAATCGCTTAGCAGGGTCCCCCTGATGGGAACTCTGCTCGTGCTGACGAGTCTGTCCATGAGATGGTGACCCACTGGCACTATTACCCCCGGTCCTGCCCTGCTGGCTGGACTCTCCTGCTCTCTTGCTTCCCTGCAGATGGAAGCGGTGATCCTAGCAATGTAGCAATGCGTCATTGAGTACATCAGTAAAAGTACTCAGGGATAAATTCCCAATAAGGTGCTGACGGATCCTCCAAGCTAACCCGTCGACAAACAGCAAAATCTTCTTGCTCTCAGTAGGTGCCTCATCTGGCACAATTGTGAGAAGTCTCGTGAACTCCTCCTCATACACAGCTACAGTAAGGTTCTCCTGCTTCAGATTTAGTAGTTTCTGCCTCATCTCAGTCTACACTGCGGGTGGAAAATACTTGCGGTCAAACCGCTCCCAGAACAACTGAATAGGGATCGTGTCCCTCTCCTCCAAAGTAGTAGTGGACTCCCACCACTGTAAGGCGGCTCCCACCAGCTTAAAGGAAGCCAATAACTGCTTTTGCACGTCAGTGCACTCATACATACGGAGATGCCGCTGGATGTCCTTCTTCCATTGGCTAACTGTAATAATATCGGAGCTACCCGAAAACTCAGGGGGATGCGCTTTCTAAAAACCATCCCGAACCCGCTCCCATGCCGATGGAAGCTGTGCTGGTACTGGAGCCACTGCCTGAACCTGGGGTGGAGCCTGCTGAATCACCGCTATTGCGGCATTCACCGCCTGAGCAACAATGGCGGCTACTTCGTTTGCATTCACTGTGCCTGGTGCCGGAGCTGCTAGCTGCTCGGCTTGGGCACGCCTATCTTTCGGAGCACGTCTCGGAGGCATCAGAGACGTGAACAAGTTTATTAGTCTACAGTTATCATCAAATCTCAAATAGCTTAAGACATTAACGTAAAAGCAGTAATACAACAATCCTAAAAATAGGGATCAATAGCAATAACGTTAAGCTGAAAGCGAAATAAGCCGTACAGATCCTATGGACACTAGAACCTGATGCTCTGATACCACCTGTGACACCCCGCCTAATTAAATACCGGGCGATCACTCCTTTATTAAATTAAATCAAGGTAAACAGTTTATTCATTCTCAGCATCACTGTCGATAAAAATAATTTTTCCAATTTAACACCCTATATAATTAAGCTAAGTGTCAAAACATTTTCATACATAACTTTCCAAATTTTATTTAAAGAAAAAGATTTATTTATTTTATTAACAACATTCCAACAATTAAGAATCACATCACAAAAACTTGGAACACAAAATCCAATGAATATAATACATTCGTCAATCGAATGTCCACATACGAAAACTAAAGTCACAAGTCCAAACTGAATAAAACCCATAGTAACAATACTGGAAATAACTGAAATACAAATATCCCAACAATAATGAAATAATGGAATGGGCGACACATGCCCAATAAATGAGAATGCTAGAAGTGGAGTCAATAAAGGAAGCCGTCTACGCAAGTGACCTGCAACTCCCACCTAAGCTGCAGCACGTTCCTCTCAAGGGAACCTAAGCAAGACGCCCCTGTGGCTGGGCACCTGAAATATATACATATATATACAAGAGAGAGAGAGAAAAAGAAACGGGTCAGAGCCCGAAAGTGTGTTTGATTTTAAAATACGTTTAGCAAGTATTTAAATTAATACAGGCCAATGCAACAATATATTAGAGCGTCACTCTCTTGAGAAATACTCACCTCTCTTCTAATGTGCACACCTATCACACTAACCTTCCCAAGGGTTTATCTTATCATTTATCATACTAACCTTCCCAATAATTTAGCGTATCTTAACTTACTCGTAAGATTTCAAAACCGAATAATATTATTGTTTAGAAAGAACACTTCCAATTAGCAGCCCAATTCTCGTTTTAACTTTTATTAATTTATAAAGTTTTCCAGTGACATTTTATACTTTCACAAAACAAGTATTTACTATACGAGTCATCAACCATGTCCTACCTATCAAATCACAGTAGGCAGTTTCAAATTTCCAAATCTTATATATATATTAACTACTCGCATAATATATATAAATAACAGCACCCCACATAAAACTATGGTGCGTGCATACTTCTACTATCCAAACCCCATACCACTCATATCAAGGGGAATACAAGTTCGGAATCACTCTCGAACTGTATTAAGACATACACAAACAATATCGAGGCGAAGCATAGATTCCAAGTCTCTAAAAGGATGGCACATACTCGCGTCTCTTAGGACCGTCTGAACTATCAATTCGATAGCCTGTACCAAGGATATCTATCTTCTAGGGTACAACTCAATATCCCCCATAAAGGTCCCATCGAGATAAGACTGTCCCAGCGCGGTAACCTTAAGGATAGCAAGTAGCGCGGTATGTTTTTCACATGTATATAATATATGTACACACAATCATATAAATATACCACTTTTATCATATTACTATAGGTTCCTCTCGTTACCCATAATTACAACATTTATCCTTAATTTCACATTATTAGTATTACGTATAAGGTTTCATTTCTAACCTTAACTCGAAGGGTTTTCTCACTTATTTCGTGACACTCGTGGACTATATTCTTCCAAGTAGAAAATTCAGTAGGTATACCTCTATTCACTATCGTAGTTATTCGCCGCATTCTCTCACTTGAAATACGTAGTTTCATAGTTCATTATATAATTATCCCAAAAACAAGATTCTCATCTTATAATCAAGTTCTCAACACTTATTCAAATGTCCTACTGGTCTTTCCTATCTCCCAAAACATTTCATTAAGGATACCCAAGAATTATTTCACGATAAATTCAATTCGACTAAGTAAACAAGGGAAATAAGAGTCGGCCAGGAGGGGTCGATCGATCGAGGTCTGGGGCTCGATCGATCGAAGCTCTAGGCTCGATCAATCGATCAAGCAGGTCTGCGAAAATTCTGCAGAAATGCAGTTACGGGTTCTACCAAATTTCTTCATCCAAAACCATGTTTTTCCATTCTAAACGTCCCAAAAATCCTACTACTATCATTATAACGTTATAACAGATGTTTTCAACGTAAATCATGGTTATATCTAACATTAAACATGGATCATTAACCCAAAATTCCATCTAATCATCAAGAACCCTAGAGTTTTTCTTAATCAAGGTTCTAATCTATTTTTACCAAAATTTCCTTCTAATATATCATCAAAACTTCGTGGGTTATATTCCTCTACATGGCAAGGATTCCAGAATTTCATATAAATCATTTCTACATGCATTTTCCTAACACAAATTAGGTGTTCTTCCATATTTATCATTTCTAATCAATCCTAAAGAAATATGAAGATTGCATTAACGAAAATACGCAAGTTAAACACTTGCCTGGGACTTTTGGTACTCTGATTCACGACTATTTTTTATATGGCTGCGTTCCTCGTCTCGCAATCTACGCGGTGGTGGTGGCGGCGGTGCAAACCGGTGACTTTTTGGCCTTGAATTGCCTTGGAGCTCTCTCCTCTTTTCTCCAATGGCCTTCACTTGATTTATGGATATTCTAACCCTAAAAGCTAACCTAAATGGCTGATATAGGTTGCTGAATTTCGTGGGTTTAATTACCTAATTATGTAAAATGACTAAAATGCCCTCCCGGGGTACAAATAGGCCTAAAAATGCCCCGAGACCCAAACTACACCCCCGAGTACACTTTTCTGACTATCTAGACCCTACCGGACGCGTTGGCGCACTCAAAACGACCATACAGGCAACATATAAAATATTCACTCTTTATTTAACAAAATTAGTCCCGACGTGACACGAGCACGTTCCGACTTAAATTTTCGAAATCGTCATTTAATTCACTCATGACATTCAATATAACCAATATAATATATTACTTTGCTCATTAGTAATATTCAACCAATTTTCCCATAATTACTAACTCTCGTCACGTTAATAATTGTAACATAATAAATTTCCGGATTTTTATTAAATACATCATCCACGTTAAATTTAATAAATCCCCAATTAATATAGTATAAAAATACGGGGTATTACACATAATTATTCAGTTTCTCGAACAAAGATACAGTCACATAAGTAAATATACAATCAGAAAATGAAATATACAATCACAACCAAATTGTCTAAATTCGAGATTGATTCAGCTGGATCCAATTGGATTACCTCTTGTATACAAAAATGTAGTTTCGAGTTTGATCCCATCATATTTGGTCTACAAATAAAACAAATTACAATATTAGGAAAAAAGAACTATTTGAATAATTGCATATGCATATATGCACGTGTGTGCGTGTTTGTGTGTGCGTGTGTGTGAGTGGGAAAGGGGGGAGGGGATGGGCAGGGGGCGCGTGTGTGCGTGTGTCTGTTTGTGTGTGTGCGCATGTGCGTGTGTGTGCATGTGTGAGTGGGGAAAGGGGGAGGGGACATGCAGGGGACGCGTGTGTGCGTGTGTTTGTGTGCGCATCTGTGCGTGTGAGTGGGGAAGGGGGAAGGGGAAGGGGCAGGGGGCGTGTGTGTGCATGTGTACGTGTGCGGGTGCTTGCATGTATGCATATATGCAGTGCGCGTGTGTGCATGTTTGTGTGTGTGTTTGTGTGCGAATGTGTGCATGTGTGAATGGGGAAGGAGGGAGGGGACGGGCAGGGGGCGCATGTGCGCGTGTGTGCATTTTTGTGTGTGTTTGTGTCCGCGTGTGTGTGTGCCTGGGGAAGGGGGGAGGGGACGGGCAGGGGGAGCATGTGTATGTGTGTGTGTGTTTGTGTTTGTGTGTGCGTGTGTGAGTGGGGAAGGTGGGAGGGGATGGGACGGGACGAGGAAGGTATGCATATATGCAATCTGCATATAGTGCGAGTGTGTGCATGTGTGAGTGAGGAAGGGGGGAGGGGGCGGGCAGGGAGCGCATGTGTGTGTGTGTGTGAGTGGGGAAGGGGAAGGGGGAGGGGGGAGGGGGAGGGGATGGGGCAGGTATGCATATATGCAATTTGCATATATGCAATTTGCATATATGCAGTGCGAGTGTGCGTGCGTGTGTTTTTGTGCACGTGTGTGAGTGGGAAAGGGGGAGGGGACAGGCAGGGGGTGCATGTGTGCATGTTTGTGTGTGTGCGTGTGTGAGTGGGGAAGGGGGATGGGAAGGGGGAGCATGTGTGCGTGTGTGCGTGTGTGTGTGTGTGTGTGTGTTTGTGTGCGCACGTGTGCATGTGTGAGTGGGGAAGGGGGAGGGGACGGGGCAGGTATGCATATATGCAATCTACATATATGTAGTGCTTGTGTGTGCTTGTGTGTGCGTGCGTGTGTTTGTGTGCGCGTGTGTGAGTGGGAAAGGGGGGAGGGGACGGGAGGGGGAGCATGTGTGCTTGTGTGTGTTTTTGTGTGCGCATGTGTGCGTGTGTGAGTGGGGAAGGGGGAAGGGACGGGGCAGGTATGCATATATGCAATCTGCATATATGCAATCTGCATATATGCATATGCAAATATGTAGTGCGAGTGTGTGAGTGGGGAAGGGGGAGGGGACGAGCAGGTATGCATATATGCAATCTGCATATATGTAGTGAATATATGCATATGCATATATGTAGTGCGAGTGCATGCATGTGTGCGTGCGTGTGTGCGTGTGCGCGTGTGTGAGTGGGAAAGGGGGGAGGGGACAGGAAGGGGGCGCATGTTTGTGTGTGCGTGTGTGAGTGGGGAAGGGGGGAGGGGACATGAAGGGGGAGCATGTGTGTGTGTGTGTGTGTGTGTGTGTTTTCGTGTGCGCATGTGTGCGTGTGTGAGTGAGGAAGAGGGGAGGGGACGGGGCAGGGATATATATGCAATGCATATATATGACTGCATATATATGCATATGCATATATGTGAGATATATGCATATGCGTATATATGCATATACATATATATGTATGACTGCATATATATGCAACATATATAGGGGTGTAAGTGCCAAATAAAAAGAGAGAGAGACAGCTCGAAATGAGGGTCAATTGATATGTCCGATCAAGAGCTGCAACTCCTTTTTGCTTCTTGGGGAGTGGGATTCCGGCTCGTTGCTGCCTACCTTGATTCATGGGGTAGGGGACCTCGAGGGAAGTACCTGCTAAAATCACTGCCAAAAAGAAATTATGAAATCCAATAACCCTTTTATTGAATGTAAAATTAGTTTCCAGCAACTCATAACATATTGATAGAGAATCAAACATTCCCCTGGTAATCAATAGGTAATTCTCAAGTGTAAGGTCAGAAAATATAGTAAACCCCATGTTATCCAAATTATATAAACATGGCCATATGTGATGTCTAGATCCATACACACATGACACAACCTCATAATTTATATTACAGAGCAAAGTCAAATGGATTCATTTTAAGTCTATAGAGTACAGAATTGAAACATCAATGACTTAAGATATAAGAATTTAATATCGAAATGACCACACTTATCAATGTTAGGCCAGATAATTGGGATTCGATATATTAGAAACTTAAGGAAATACCAATAGAATTCAAATTTATTTCATGATGATAAAGTAGAAAATTGCGGCGTGGAATATAGATTTCCAAGAAAAAGTGTGGAGAGATGTCTTACCAGTTGAGAAAATGATGAGGGGAATGAAGTATCCATCAACTCAGCTCTTATTTTCTCCTGTACCTAGAACATCATAAGAAACTTAGTGTAAATTAGTTGATTACTTTAAAACTAAGTCTACGTCTATTTAGCATCTCACACTGTATCAAAAACCATTACATGGAACTACTATTTATGTATAGATAAAAGTAAGCATGACTAACAATATACTAATGGACCTGAATGGTGGTGTTGTAGAATCTCATTAACCAGAATCTAAAGTGAGAGAATAGAAATATGAACACAAATAATCCCTAAAACTAACATGTACCTTCAATAAACCCCATATACACCTTATTCTTTGCAAGAAATAGCATGTAAAAATAGCATACACTAACATTTGTATGCAACCTTCTTTATTCTCCCTTTTCTCCCAACAAATGTAGGTAATTGTCGATATAATCGAGATAGGTCCATGAAATAGCAGCTAAGAAGAAAAGTGAAAATACATAGTGACTTGTACAGTTACAAATGTATACAAAAAAAGTATAGTGTGATGTGAGATTCCTATCAATGTTAAACAACTTCTCTTTTAATCTGATTTGCTTGCTATAAATCAATACTTGAAACAAACCTTGTTCTTCTGGTAATGGTGTTCTTTTTTCCCTTGGTCTTCTTATATTTAGAACAAACCTTGATCTTCCTGTGCTTCTTAGTTGTGGGGGCAGGGTGGGTTTGTCTTTATGGTCGATTGTGAGTGAGGAGAGGTGTTTCTACTTCTTGGGGGGAGGGTCGGAGATCTTCGTCGTATCTTTTTCTTCTTCATTTGAAATGTCATCTCCGTCTTCGTTTGATAGCTCCTTCGATGCAATGGATTCCTCTTTAAGGACTTCCTTTGGAGTTAAGCAGCTTAAATCAGTGATGCTATTGCTGCTACTGTTGCTATTGTCATCTTCCTCCTCCTCGTCTTTGTAAGTTGCTTGGAGAGTCTCCATCATAAAGGATGGGAGATGAGACCAAACATATATGACGTACTAATATCTGCACATATATACGCATATGCTGCATATAAATGCATATGCATATTTATGCAATCTTCATATGCAGATTGCATATAGATTGCATATATATGCAGCTACATATGTATATACATATTCAACTGCATATATATATGCATATGCATATGCATATGCATATGCATTATGCAGCTACATATGCATATACATATTCAACTGCATATATATATGCATATGCATATGCATATATATGCAGTTGCATATGCATATATATGCAACACTGGTTATGCATATGTCCTGCTATAAACATCTACAAAAACATCAACACTAGTTATGTAGTCATAAACTTAACAATGGCAGCATGAACACTAAAACCGATTCAAATGGAAAAGTGACAATGATTCAAGGTGTTTAAAACTGAATACATTGTTTATTAACTGAATATAATTAATTCAAACGCTAATATGTTTATTAATTAATTCATATTCACCCTAAGCACTAATAAACATAAATGCCTGATAACATAACAATCCATAGATCATTCTTTTTTTCAATTTAACAGCAGAAACTATGAGCAGATCATCATTTCTAAAATTTTAATCTTTACCCATAGCTGGATTCCAGATAAAGAAAACTATAGGACCAAGCCCATTACCGGACACTATAGAGTGTACTCCATAAATTGAGTAGACGCTGCTCCCATTATCATGCCTTAATGCAACTGCATATATATGATGCAGATTGCATATATATGCGACTGCTGCATATATATGCAGATTGCATATATATGCATATATATGCAACTGCATATATATTTTCTCAATAGAAATTGCAAATCCATTAAAACACCAACTCTTACCCCATGTATATGTTCCCCCTTGGGTGAAGTTACCAAAAATGTAACAGATTAATAGCCCGACATAGCCTAAAATAAAGTTGGAGCTTTATTTTCATTACAAAAATACAATAATTCACGCAATACTGACTATGAATGAACAAACTATACGATATGAATAAACTATATATGAACAAACTATATGATATGGACAAACTATATATGAACAAACTATACGATATGAACTAAATTAAAGCTTTGCTCGGGTATAACTATATATAAACCAAATTAAAGCTCTGTTTATGACCAAATCGAACCAAGTCTACAGTTAAAGCTCTATTTATGAACAAACCGGACAAATTAAACCGAACCAAAATTAAATCTTTGATTATGGTACATACTCCTTTCTTCTTTATTAAAAGTCCCTTCCCCTCCATACAAACACGGAGGCATCAAGCTCTCCATACAAACACGGAGGCATCAAGCTCAGAACATGGCTAAAGTCCACCTGAAATAGATAAGTAGAATCGTTAAAATATGAGTTATACATGTACTAAAAAGTGATTGAAACAAACGAATACCGACGGTTATTGGAGACTTCGTAAGTAGTTTTTTCGAGATCGTAAATTAGACAAAAGAAAAAAAACAAATAGTACACCTGATTTACCAAGTACTATGGTCAATCCAAGCGTGATAAATTCAGAACATCAAGCTAAAACTATTCAACCCAAAACACACATGGTTTATAGCATGATTAACATAAATTTCAAAAAACACCTAACAAAATTCAGTGAACACCCAACAAATTTCATCAAATTTCTTAATAAAAGCGTCAAAAATATTAATGCCAACAAATATTTCAGTGAACGGATAAATGAGTTTCTTCCATTACAAAGTTGCTTTCAAACTAAGCTACATTTCAGCATATAAACGTAAATTTCAGCTGGGGGCATTATCTTTTATAGTTCATTACAATCAACCTATCATACCGGTAATTCTCCAATCAAAAACATAAGATAACATAACTTATTGCACCCAAATTATGACAGATAAGGCACCTAATGATGAAAGATTTGCATTAGGTAAACTTGCAAATTTTCAATTAAGCTTAAAAATATTATCTAGAAAGGAAATTACTAATATACCTGTAATTCCCAAATCAGTAGATCTAGAAAAACATCCAGTTATGTTAGTGTCTAGTTGCATCTATGACAATAACGTGTGCATAAAAATAGGTTGTAGGGGAATTTTTATAAGAAGAAACAAACAACAGGAAAGTATAAGAAAATTACCAATAGAGGGAGTGGAGGTTGACAAATGATTTCAACTTTATCTCAAAAGTGGCACCAATACTACCTAAAATAGAAAGGATAATACAATCAATTAAAAGGACTTCCCGAAATCAACCATTATTCCTGTAAAGAGAACCAACAAAATCTGACCTAATGTTCTCACAATCTAGCACGAAATGTATCTCTATTACCTAATAACACCAGTCGAAGCTTTTTACAAATTCGGTTAAAAACTACATTTTCTTGATACCTGCAAACTAACAGAAGATGAAAATTTTCTATTAGATAAAATTTTTGAAGTAAATAACTTAAATGAAACATATAAACAGATAATGGTTAGCTTTAACAAATGGAAAATCGATTTGAACCCCAATAAAACATATAAACAGAGATAAAGATGGAGTATACTAGGTTATGTCCAACACCAAAAATCCAAACCCAAAAAAATTCATAGTCACATTCGTAACACCTACAAAATCAAACCAAAACAAACACAAATGTAAAATCTAATTTTTAAACCCCAAAAATCGAAACTTAGAACCATATATTGAACCCTCCATGACCGAACCAAAAAAATGAAATTTTAACAAATAAACCCTTATTTTGAACTTTGACAACCCAAGTAACAACTTAAAACTGTTACAAAAAGTAGCATACAAAAAAATACCTAAATCATGCACTTCATTTCTTCGAGATCCAAAACTTGAAACTTGAAACCCTCACAAATAAATCTACTGCAAAAACTACCCTCACAACTTGAAACCCTCACAATCTACTGCTTGGCTGTGTGGGAGGGGGCTGCGTGGATGGGGGTGGTTGCGTGGGTGGGGGTGGCTACGTGGGAAGGGGGCGACTGGGAGAGAGCCGAGGTTTTGGGAAAGAGAGAGTGAGAGATGAGAGAGAGGGTTTGGGAAAGAGAGAGAGAGAGGGGCGGCTATGTCTAATTGGGATGGAATGTGTTGGACCAAATTACCCCTCAAATTTGAATTAAAGGGTAACTTTGATGAGAAAAAAAGAGGGGGAAATCAAAGAATTAAGGGGTAAATTGGTAAAAAAGAAAGGAAGGTGATCTAAACCATTAAAATGTGTAAAAATGTGTAAGGAGGTGGCACACATCTTGACCGTTAAAATGTGTAGACAATTCAAAAACTTCCCTAACTTATTATATATATATATATATATATATATATATATACTGTGAAAATATTATAAATATTAATATGGGGTGCATATATATATATGGGGCATCTTAGACACGACACAACAAACACCATTTTGGCACAAAACATGACATAGAACATTTTTCATGAATAATACCATAGTTAATGTGGCGTATTGTTTCTAAAATTGTCATCCATACACAAAGTAATATTAATACTAAAAACAAACATACACAAGACACATAAACACATACTAGTAGCTATAACTCAATTAGTAAAATATTTAATACAAAAATATTTACGGCACATATATATTAATAAAGACGTGCACACATATAATAAAATACCTAAAATATCTACATACTAATAAAAAAATAATAATAACAATATTAATACTTAAACAACATTCATTTACTTACATATAATAATAATAATAAAAATAAAAAACAAAAAAAAACAAGGACATGCATATATATAATATAATATAACAGACACACATACACGCAAAGGATATGGGAGATGAAAATTGTTTGGGACATTAGAAAGGTTTTATTAAAAACTTGCGTCTTGGGTCACTTGAAATTTGACTTTTTATGTATTTGACTCCATTCTTGCCATAATTTTCTTGAATTAAGCATTTGGAAATCGGAATTGCACATTGGCCTACGAGATAAACAAATTACATAAATAGGGCCAATATGAAAATAACTAATAAAAAAATTAGTTTATTTATATAGGGTATAAATATACCCCCCAGGGTTGCTAAAATTTCATTATTAACTCGAATTATTTTAAACTTATATTTTTCTCTTAAATAACAAAAATGACTCTAAAAGATCATTATTTATGATACATCGGAACTAATAAGGTCTATATTTAGATAAAAATAATACAAAACAATGCACTCATCAAATACCCCGAAACCTAAACATTACTAGTCCTCGAGCAAAGTTGAATTTTTAAAATCTAACTCACTTTTGTAGAAATCACAATTGCACTTACCTTGTGCAACAAGTTGTTAAACCCCTTGGTTGCCCTAGTGGACAAGTTTTATCTTATAAGGATTTATAGTGATTATACCCATAAAATTCAAAAACATAACTCAATTTATAAATTATACAAAACTAATATAACAAATTCTTAAATACAAAAGAAATAAATATAATAAAAAATTATTTTTCAATCTCAACTTATCATGCGTGTGTGCATAAGCCAATATAGTCTCCCATTTCAAAATATTTGATTGTTACATTTCTTATCTGAAAGTTTATTTTGATTCAAAATCTTATGGGATGCACTCCAAATTGAACACTCAGAAAAGCCAATTTTTTCCTTAGCATATGTGAATAAAAGATTAAATTTTCTGAACCAATTTCACATATACATGATAAAAAATAGACTTTTATAATGGATGAATATGACCTCATGAAAGGAAAATTGATTACTTATTGAAAATTTTGAATCACACCATAGATCATATTCAACTTCATGACTTTTTTCAGTTGTATTGTAGGCTCAGATTTTGTCTAGAAAGAACGACTTTTTGAATTTCAAATTTTTTGAGAGTATAGAGGTTATTGGTATTTTTATTTTTTATGCACTTTTTCTAACCACCATTTTCTTTTCTTTTTTTCCAAACTCACATTCTTTTTTTTTTGTCTTCATTATTTCTTTATTCCCCCCTTTTATTCTTAATTATTTGACGCATTCTTTTTACAAATGAATATCCTACAATAATTTTACACTGATATTCTAAAAAAATGGGCATGGATCTTTTTATGGCCTTTTAAACACCCAGTTGGAGTTAGTTAGAACTTTGTGTTTTTAATAAGACGGATTATTTTGTCTTTTTGGCACAAATGGACTTGTAACAAAATGATTTAAAAAGGTCGATTTAGGCTTACATTTTGGCTTTCAAAATGAAGGTCTAATCTCATTTCTTAAATTTTGTTAAGTTAATTTATATCTTAAGTCAACTTACTAAGATTTCTAGTACTTAAGAATCACATTTTGACCTTTTGTTTTCAGAAATCGAACAAAACAAATAATTTGAGATCATCGAAAAATTAATTTTCGAAGAAAAGTTTAACGAGGATTGATTTAAATATCTCAAAAATAATGAATGTCATAATTTCTTATCGGGTTAAAAATATTTGCATTTATTTGGTAACCATATTAACTTTTGCCTTAATATTCATTTTTTTATCATATTATATAGCTAAGTGTTAAAATTTTATAAGCTGAGAGAATTGTGGATTAATTCAATATTATGAAATCATTTCAAAACACAATTATATTAATATATTTTTGAATTTTTTATATGGAAAAAACGACCTCAATACCCCCAACCTAATTTCTACATTGTCCTCAATGTAAAAGACATTGAAAAAGGCAGAAAGTTATTTAGGATATTACCTTAATGAGAGGAACTATAATAAAACAACAATGAGCCAATTCCATGTTCACTCGTGGTATAACAGGTCTTGGCGAGAATGTCCTCTACTTCTCGATCTCGCAATTCTAGATATGGATTTGACTTTTGACCATTGACTTTGAAAATTTCACCATTTTTAGTATTCTCTATCACAACCGTTCCATATGGATAGACTGTCATAATGATAATGGGATCGGACCACTTAGACCTCAACTTACAAAGAAAGAGATGCAACCTAGATTTGTACAAAAGAACTTTTTTCGGTTTTTAATGAATTCCTTTGGATGGACTTATCATGGAACATTTTAACTTTCTCTTTGTACAATTTTGGGGTCTCATATACATCATTCATAATCTCTTCCAACTCATTGAGTTGGAGTTTTCGGACTTCTCCCGTAGCGTGTAAGTCAAAATTAAAGGGTTTAATTGACTAATGAGCCTTGTTATCTAAAATTACTGGAAGATGATAGAATTTTTCCTAGACGAGCCTATATGAGGACATACCAAGTGCTATTTTATAGGTAGTGAGGTACAATGCAACTAATAATTGTAAGGATCATTGCTTTTAATTCGGATTCACTATTTTCTTGATGATTTGCTTTATTTGTCTATTGGAAAATTCTACTTAACCAATGTTTCGAGGGTGATAGGAATATCCTACTTTACGCGTAATTGGATACTTTTTCATGAGACTCTCGAAGAATAGGTTAACAATAATGGGTTCTCCTGTCGCTAATGGTGGATCAAGGCATACCGAAACGGGAGAAAATATTTTCTCGAATGAATTTGACTTCAACATGGCGTTCTTTCGTCCTACTCGGTATATCTTCTACATACTTAGAAACATAATCAACAACCAAAAGGATATAAATATTAGCGTAGGATTTCGGTAATAAACCCATAAAATCAATGTCCCAACAATCAAAAACCTCTACAATCAAAATGGGATTTCAGGGAATCATGTTCCTACTTGTGATCTTTCCTGGCCTTTAGCATATGTCACAACTCCTACTATAATCATTCGAGTCATGAAAAATAGTGGGATAATAAAATCCACCACGCAAAATCTTCACACCTGTTTTCTGGTCACAGAAATGACCTCCATATGTTTGGTCATGGGAGAAAGATATTATGCTTTAAATCTGATGATCCGGGATTCACTTTCAAATAATTGGATTGGGATAACATTTGAAGAGGTATGGGTCATCCCATAAGAAATTCTTAGCTTTATTAAGAAATTTGAACGATCTTGTTTCGGATAATGCGAGACATCTCACCTGTCAAAAGATAATTCACAATATCGACAAACCACATAAGCTAGGAGACACACATTAGTTTATCGTCGGGGAAGGAATCATTGAGTGGAAACAGGTTATCATATGAGTCAACGGTTAACCTAGACATGTGATCCTCCACTACATTTTCATATCTTTTCCTATCTCGAATTTCAACTTCAAACTCTTGCAGTAGTAGGATCCACCTAATGAGTCAGTCCTTAGTATCCATATTAGACAAAAGTGTGACATCCCGCTTATTAAAATAACGAGTGGCCAGCCCTCTACTAAAATGAAATGAGAATCTCAAATGCTTCATTCTTAGCATCACTATCGAAAAACCAATTAATTACTAACCACCTATTAGTTAATCAGTACTTGTGTCAATTTTAAACTCTAATTAAATTATCATAAATAAAACCATTCACCATACACCATTCCAGATGAATTAGTAAATACACAATCACCCAATTAAATCTGAATACTAGAATAAAATAAAATCCTCTGACCGAATAAACCATCAGTTTACAATCCACTATAATATTTGAATGAAGTTCAATTAAATAAGAACTGAAATAAAACTGATATTGGGGACATGCCCGGATAATAAATAACTGAGTCATATCAATAATCTTAAGGATAAAAAGTAGTTAACCAATCCCTGCAACACTTTATAGCTGTTGCAACTCCGATGACCTGAAAATGATAATCATGCTTAGCATCCCTGTGGCTGGACACCTAAAACTTTTTAAAAATATTTTGATTTGGGTCTTTCAAGTGTTTAAAATACATTAATAAATATGTCATGTAATCTTTCATATTTAAACCAGTGTTGCACTCCCATGAGATACTCCTTTCCCCTCATCCATTGTGCACACATAATGCATGTATTCTAGACACCCTAGTTACACTTCCGAACCTAACTAGTATCACATCTCATCTTAATTCCATAAGTTGCCTTATGCCCCACGTATACTTTTATTTAACTTAGAATTCACATTAATCTTTTGCATCTGCTTATTCATTATAAATCTCATTTATAATCTTATCAATTCATTTCACATAATTTGACTAGTTATTAATTCAATGTTCACACATTAGTGGCATATACCCGTATATATTTTTCTTTACATTTATGTACATTTTATCATATCGCATCAAGTATACACACATATATCACTCACTATATATGTATAACCCCAATCCCCAGAGCATTACCTCGCAGATGCGAATCACTAGCATGTTATTAAGCTCCAGGGAATACACACCTCTACTTGGGGAACCGTGTCAGAATCTCATCGCCGAATCCAAAACATAAACGTAACCTAAAGGCAATCTTAGTCGTACATATATGGGGCATAGTCATATCACAATGACCCCACCAGACTCTAAACTCACACACGGAGTGGTCATGCGACAGACCAATGACCCAGTTGGGATTCGCCAGGAGAGATCGCCCACAGCACGCAACCTCCACCGATAGCATATCCGTTAGGATAAGTATGTTTCATATAAATATATCATACACATATATATAATCATAAATATAAATATCACACACACACACACACATACATACATATATATATATATATATATATATATATATATATATATATATATATATATATATATATATATATATATATAAACCCAACTAACCGTGCATGTCACTCGTAGCCTATTATTCCCAAGTCTAATCTCGAATACCAAAGATATAAGGAATCTATTATTTAATTCATTCACTCATATATTAATACTCTTGGACAATTATCCATTCCCAATGTGCCCTTATCCAAAGTCTATTTATTTTTCCCGAGTGTTAAGCATCCTAAGCACCCTAAATTTTACACCACATTTATCCCAACCATCAAAAGGTAATTTATCATATTTTAAGTAATTTTCAAAAGTTCTAAATTCCTTTATGGATATCTTAAACCATCCGGGAATCAACCTGATCACCAAAATTCATTAAAACAAACAAAATGGCTAAGACATGGCATCTGAACAGAGTCAAAATCCACAATTATAAGCCTGTTTAAAACATGCTGAAAATAAGATCCAAAATTATCCAAATCACTAATCTGACATCATATTTGGATTCTACACGAGAAATTGAGTCAGGTATGTGTTTTGAGTTTTTTTCAAATCTCTTCCTAAAGCACTCAAAAAGAAGATCTAAAACTCTCTAAAGTGACTATTCTCATTCCTCTCATTTTTTCCTCTTTTGACTTTTGTGTTTGGCCTCTCTATTTCCTCTTCTTACACTTAGAATCATACCTAACATTTCTTAGAATCAATATACATGTTTTCACATATTAATTGATCCAATAACCATCTAAACTTGTGATCCAACATAAATTTTCCAAGAATTAGTTCACATATTAATTCTAACATCAAAATTTACTATTTTTCCATATTTATCATTTAGGATCACATATATTCCCAAAAGAGGTCTTATCTTGGAGCGATGGTAAGTGACCTCATCCAAGTTACGATTTTTCTCAGTTTCGAGACTTGGAAGCAGTCTCTTCATATTATAAAACAATATGAGGGTAAGACCAACTAACATCTACCTCTCCCAAACCCTGGAATGAAGTGGGAGCCTTATGCACTGGGTACGACCATTTTATATATTTCCATGATGATTCCAATTTAGATTTTTAAATCAAAATTATAACCTCTATGTAGGATTCATCTCAGATTTCATATAATGTATAACCTCTATATTGATTTTTCACCAATCATGATATGAATTAAAACACAACATATAATATCAAAGAAAGTTAAATATTTTCCTCTAATTGTAGAAATCTGATCTTGCTCTTTGAGATCCTCAACCCGCAATGATCCAAGCCCCGAAACTGTTTAATCTCCTCTTGACATGGTATTCTTGCATTTTCTCTTAATTCCCCACCTCTTTTTGCCTCTCTCTTGAGCTAAAATGATTTAGAATGATATATGGATGCCTCCCTTCTCTGAAACCCTTTTATCTTCCCCTAATCCGGAAATTAGGTTAAATAATAACATTAAAATTACCTGAATACTCCCATACGGGTCTCATATAGCTTAAAAAGTCTACAGAACCCGATTACAATTCCTGACTACCTAATTCTGACTATCTCAACCCATCCTGGATCATCCATGTGCTCAAAATATCCATTTGAGTCATGTATCATCAATTTACTATCTTATTTCCAACATGACCCCACACGTGCATCCCGAATAAGATCCTGTCACTCTGTTGCTTTTATCCACTTATGACATAATATAAAATAATGCAATTTCATTCACTTATCACACAAGTAAATATAATAAAACATAAATATTAATCCATTTCTCTCTAATTAATATTTATCCACTTCAATTTATTTTTCAATCTAATTAAATTATCGCGACACTTGTAATTTAAGTATTCCCCAAAATACGAGGTGTTGCAAAAAGGTATCGTAGGGCCGAGCGATTAGTGAAAATGACAACTTTGGATACTATCAAGTAATACTTAAACTTCTCTAGCACGAAGATAAATCAATGAACTCTCTTTAGGTTGTGGAATAGTTCAATTGGGCATCACTAAAAATCCTACTCGAGCAGTACATGACATTAGAACGCTTTTCATCATATTGACAATTAACTGCATCGAGGGTATAGTCAGAATCATCACACATGGTTTTAAAGGGCTGACTCCTATCGAGAGGTCTCATAATGGGTGCAAAAGTCAATTCCTTTTTTAGACTTTAAAAACTTAAAAGCAATCATCGGTGAAATCAAAGGGTGTGTCCTTGACAAGAAAATTTCACAAAGGTCAAGAGATTTTGCTAAAACGCTTAATAAAACTCTGATAGAAACCAGTGTTTCCTAAGAATGATCAAACTTCACGCACAATTTTGGGGGTGGGATATTAGGAATGAGATTAATTTTATCGTTATCAACCTCGATACCCTTTTTAGAATTGATTTGACCTAACATTATTCCTTGTTTAATCATGAAATAACACTTTTCCCAATTAAGCATCGGGTTCTTTTCCTTACTCCACTTTAGAATAAGGGTGAGCTGGTGAAGGCACTCATCAAAACTAGACCTAAACATCGAAAATAATCGATAAAGACTTTAAGAAATCATTCCACCATATCTAACAAGATACTCATCATGCATTGCTGGAAGGTTGCGGGTGCATTGAATAACCTAAAGAGAAATCTTCGATAAGGAAAAGTACCAAATGGACAAGTGAATGTGATTTTCCCTTAATTCTCGTGAGTAATGGGAATTTGATTACAGCCAGAATAACCGTTAAGAAAATAGTAATAGGGATGGTCGCCTAATCGCTCAAGAATTTAGTCTATGAAAGGAAGAGGAAAGTGATCCTTCCCTGTGATGGAGCTTGACTTACTATAATCAATACGCATGTGCCAATTGGTTTGTATCCTAGTGGGTACTAACTCATCTTCATCATTTTTCACCACCTTAGCACTGGATTTCTTTGAAACAACTCGAATGGGGATGACCCATTGTCTATTAGAGATGGGGTAAATAATACCCGCATTGATCAATTTTATCACCTCAGTTCAGAAAAACTCTTTCATATTAGGATTAAATCTATATTGTGCTTCACGAGAATTTTTAGCATTATCTTCTAAGTGAATCATATGCATGCACACTGACGGACGTATCCCTTTAATGTCTACTCTAGTCCATCCAATGGCTTCTTTGTGCTCCTTGAGAACAAATAACAACTTAGGTTCGTATTTCTTGTTCAAGTCAGACGCGGTGATAACAAATAAGGTGTCAGAAAGTCCTGATAGCCTATATTAGAGAATTTTAGGTAGTGGCTTCAATTCAAGCTCTGGAGATTTCTCAATTGAGGGAGGAATAAGTGACATGGAGAGATAGATTTGCTCGGTCTTAGATTTCTAACCTCCAACTTTTGTGAGAGATTTGGAGTGTAGGAATGTGTTAACTTTTTCAATTTAGCTATCGACATAAAATTTGGACCAAAAAAGGGAAAGACATGTCAGTAAAGGGTCATCATTATGAGTTTGCTAGAAAGTCTCTTGGACAACGTTATCAATCAATTTTACATCCACAGGTTCATCATCATCGTGTTATTATTTAGCCAAATTTAACATGTTAAGGTTCAAAGTCCTATTCCGAAAGGATAACTTCAATTTTTCACTACGACACCTAATGAAAATAATGGACATTGTGAGGAAGAGATGACCCAAAATAACTAGAATTTTTGCAATAGGATTATGCACGTGTTGGGTATCTAACACCAAAAATCAATGGGAAAGACAGTCTCCCACTTTAATTTTTTTATTAATAAATGTATTAGAAACCAACCGCTAAGGGAGAAACCCCACATATATGAAGTATACAATGCAGGCAACCTCCTAAAACACAAATAAAAATAGGCCCCGCAAAGAGGTAAACCCAAAACTACAAAGTAGAGTAAAGCTCATCTACGAACTCAAGAAAATACTTAGTAGAAACAACAATCCTCCCCTTATACCAGCTAATAAGAGTGCTCAAAAAAGATAACGAAGTCTGAAAGATGTTGTCTCAATGCCATTAAAACATATCACGTTCCTCTACTTCCAAATAGTCTAAAAAATGCAATGAGGCACCCATCGCCACACAATGATGTCTCTCGGCAAGCCCCAAAGGGGGTTCTGATATGACTAGAATGATCCTTTATGCGGCGGAAAGTGCATGCATAGGGTTGTTTCCTTTGAACAGAGGGGTCGCGGACTCATACCCCTCTGACTGCATTTTAGCCATCAGTCGCTGCCTCATCCCAGAAAGGTCGCGGCACCTTCATATCTATTGATGCCTGGGTTCAAACAAGCCACAGTCATTGCTTACAGTTGCTTCCTTATTAAAGGTATTGCTTTTCAGACTTATTCCCATGTCACATGCTCAGGGTGCATGACACAACTTACATACCTCCTATAAATAAGAGGTTTTCACCTCAAAAAAGGGGGATCCAGATCTGAGATAACCACCCTTGGTGAAGCCTTGTCAAACTCTCTATACAACCCCCAATACAGCTTGGGGGATATACACTTACCTTGTAGATCTCTCCCCGGACTTCTCGAAATCACTACAAACATGTATTCTCCTGTCTTAACTCTATTGCACATCTACCATGGCTATGTCAACTTGTACTACAATGTGTATATAATGAGAGTGGGGCAACAAAGTGGATGTAGGATCATTTTTATAGCCGAATCACTCTATATCTTGTGTTTTGTCTCTCTTACTTGTTTATATCTATTTTACACTTGACTTGTTAGCATGAGAACGACGTGTGACTGATTTCTGATATCATCAATCTGGCACCGTCTGTGGGATGGAGGTATTCCTATCTTGTTTCTTTACATTTTGGGTTCTTAGCACCTTATTTCATTTATGGTATCCCCCTAGGTCATCATCCCATATGTGAGGTTTGGTTACTGAGCTTGGATTTTTCACGTATACCCTTTGCTAGGTGTTGTATATTTCCAGATCTAATCATTTGTCTCCTTTTTATGACCATTAGATCTTTTTGTTTACCCCGATGGTTCTACCTTACCTAGAATAGCCTTACAAAGGTGGGTAGCTAGGGATGGGATTCTTCTTGTTCACTGCTTTTTAACCTATTATCTAGGGTTTTCTACCACAATTATGCCATTTTGTTTGGGGGGGGGGGGGGGGGCGGGGGGGACTTGAAGACTGTTTTGTCCATGGTATATTCCTATTAGGCATGTTGCATATATTTAGATGGATTAAACCCAATTTAGGGGTCCAATTTTGGAATCACAAACCCACTGCTGCAGCAACAAGATGCAGCCTGATAAGTAAATTTCCTGGGTGCCACAGCCTTTTTAATTGCGATTGTTGCATAGATTCATTTCATCACCTGGGAGAAGAGACATGGTGAAATAATTCTCAAACTTAAACTCTATTGAATCCTCCCTTGGAGAGGCCACGACAGTAACTTTATATGTTCATCATGCCGCGACCGAAGCAGATTGACAAAAAACTACATCCTTGTTACTATACTTGGTTATTTTCTCCGCACTCTTGATTTCTCACCACTGTTTAGTTCATATCAGAGTATTTGTAAAGACTAACAGAGCATAAATGGAAGGAAAATTCAGTCAAAGTGCAGAACAAAAAGATGAAATTGCTCAGCTGTACAACCACCTCAACCATCTGTACAACAATCACGCCTCACTTCAGACTCAGGTTAACTTTCTGACCCAGAGGGTTCTTATGTTGGAAGATGAAGCACCAAAGGCAGTAGCCCCTGTAGTAATGGCCTTAGAAACAGCTATCTTAGAGACCACAGACAAGAACCTAAAGAGGAGGATGGAAAAACGAAAGCCAGAGAAAGGCTTTAAGGCCTACACCCCACTGATTTACCAAATTGAAGATATTTTCAAGCTCATCAAAGAGGACAAATTGCTCTCAAGTGGCCTGAGAGGATGAGGGCTCTTTCCCATAAAAGGAATCGGGCCCAGTGAACCCAATTAAAGTGACAAAGAGAAGATGTGGAAGAAGCTTCATGAACCCAATTAAAGCTACAAAGAATAAGTGGTTGCATCCCTAACAACAAGTCAATATATCAACTCAGTTACCACAAAAGTCATTGAATTCAGTCACAGCCCCAAAGTCACTTTCCTTTGATGTGAAATGAATCATGAGAAAAGTAAAGAAAAGGCATAATGGTCGTAGCCCCATTCAAGAATTCAGGTTTGAGGAGAACTTGTCATGACCCCATATTCCATATATTCATTTTTAAAGGAAATATAATCAAGTGCAATCAAGCAAAGTAAAGCATTCATTCAAGCATTTAAGTATTCAAGATGCATAGGCAAAAGAAACATGCAAATGAGTCACAAAAGTGGTCATTGTTATGCAGTATATGAAATTAGAAGAATGGACGTGGCCCTATATAAAGTTAAGTTCAAGAGAAAGTTCATTACAGCTCAAAAAAGATTGCAAAAGGGACAAATATTAATAAATTATGTGGCTGTGTCATCTTCTTCATATCCTTCTTCACCATCCGCAGCAGTCTCAGTCTCTTCTTCCCCTGACGCAGCTGCTACTTCCACCTGCTGCTCAGCCCTTGCCTCTGTTGCGGACCTAATATCTTCCACACATTCAACATGCTCGGCATCACTGAGCTTCCAGGTAAGGATTTTATAATTGGATTCAGGGAAATTCTTAACAACCCTATACCTGAGCTCTCGAAAGCCGCAGAGATAGGATTTGTTATCTGTCATAAAAAAATCCTTAGATTTCTTGTACGTAGATACGACATCGTCTACAGCTTGAGTTAGGGTCAAATCATAAGACTCCTTTATCTGTTGGAGAGCTACAACATGGTCACTTTCCTTTTATAGGAGCAAGGAGGTGTTGCCTTGCTCCAATTGGTCATGCTTTTATTAAAGCTGATTCAATTGGATCTCAAAGTTAGAGGCCTATTTAGCAGCCTCTACAGCTTTGGCCTTAGAATCTTGAAGGGATGTCGCATCCGCAGAAAATTTATGTTCGACCTCATCCTTTTCTTTGATAGCAGCATCCAATTACATCTTTGCTAATTCAAAGGTCGCAGTAGATGATTTTTTGCCTACCTTGAAGGAAGAGGCCCTAGCATTTTCCAAGTCAATTTTATGAATTGATGCCGCAGTCTAGTGCAGTTTATACAGGCCTTCATATTTGGACGTTTAAGACATGATGATGCCCGCGGCCTGAAATTATTTAGACACGGTTTGTATGAATAAGTAACTATAATTAAATTCAATAAAGTTACCCTCATTAGGATGTGAAGACCATACTCCTCCAAATGTTCATGGTCTTCATCTACAAGGCAATCCAAATCAATGTTATCTGCTACCTTCCTCATCTTGTGGACCACCCTGGCAGTTCTGTCCCAAGAAGATTAGGGATTTGGTGTTCTTAATTGAGGCCGCGGACGGCCATCAGGGCCCACACTTTGACCACTTTGAGGAGGGGGCAAGTTAGCATTAACAGACATTACCCTTCGCGAAGGAGGAGATGGAGTAGTAAAAATATGGACATTAATGTACCCACCTTGATGGCCCATCTCCGTGGGAAACAGATTGGCTGTGACCAGCAGATCGGTAATGTCATCATCAAAGTTGTCTGCCTCATTATGGCTGCGACATCATTAACAATGGCATCTATTGTTGCGTTCTCCGCTAATGGATTGGCTGCGGAAGTCATGGCAACAGCATTTTGCTTAGAAATGCCATTGGGACCACCTGTCGTAGAATCTTTAGCCTTGAATCTTTTCCTTTTCATTCCCTTTTTGGCCACTTTATTAAGGATAACAACATCCTCATCCATCTCAGTAAACAGGGCAGCGAAAAGCTCCCGGTCTATCTCCTCTCCTAAGAAATAAACAAGGTAAAATCAAGTACTACGTAACAGTCGCATAAAAGTTGGGTTTTCAAGAGTATAGACCATTACCTTCCACAACCATTCTCTTTGGAATGTCTTTATTGGTGGTTTAGCCTTGTTCAAATATGGATGCAAAAGTCACTAAGGTGCTGAAATTCTTCTCCTTACTTCCAATAGTTGCAGTCCTCGCAACCTTTCTCTGTTGCTTGCTATTAAGGGGTAGATTATCAAGGGTTGCATAAAAAGTAACATTAGTATGTTCTATAAAAAATATTATAAAAATATTTGATAATGTATAAACTGAAGAAGGGGATGCATCACGATCTAAAGGTTGCGGCATACACTCACCTAACATGGAGGGCCGACCCAACTGTCGCAGCATTCTGTGTGTTTTCTCTCTCTCTGATTCTTATGGATGGATTTACCATCCCTCTCTAGAAATGTAAAAATATTTTTCCTTCCAATTCTTTACATTGGAAGCCCTCCGAGTATATAAAACCTCATCATTACTTCGAAGGGAAAAATAATAATACCATGCAAATTTAACAAAATTCTCCTTTGGCCAGTAGAAGTGAAAGAACTCCACGGGAGTAATATCTTTGCTGAACTTATCCTTCCAAAGTATAACCGAGGAAAGAATATCCATCCAGCCATTTGGGTCTAATTGGGATGGTTCCAAGTTCATGGAACTAAAGATTCTCCTGATGGGAACTGATACAAGCAGCTGCAGCCCATAGATGAAGGCATGCAGAGGGAAGCATATCCCATCGTTGGGGACTGCAGAACATGGTTTTTTTTTTGAAGAAGGTGATGAATAAATAACTCAAGTGGGAAATTCAAACGTCGTAGCCACTTGATTGACCCACTCTTCGGGCATGATGCAGTGAATGTTTAGGGCTATAGGAGCTCTCTAAACTCTGTCAGATGGACCATCTAGTACATCTAAGGCCTTAGAAGGCCCAACTACTACAGCCTCTACTTCAATATGTAGATGATTTCTTCAATTGGTATCTTCCCCCTTAATCGCAACCTCAGTAGTATTCCTATAGGTTGTGGAGTTCGTAGAATCAGAATCAAGAACGACACAGTTAGGACAGTCTTTAAGCAGATAGGGTCCAACGGCCTTCAAAGGATTTACAGAGGGGATATCAGGAGGAAGAGTGCCAAAGTGAGTTTCCATAAGTCTTCCAGAAACTCTTGGGGTCCCAATTCATAGGGTTGCAGCAGGACCTGAAAAGTAGAAAGTGCCCGTTGTTAAGGTGTCGCGGCTACTAAGGTTAGAAAAGACTCAAATAAAGGTCGCTGCATGCACGATATATATATATATATATATATGTTAAAGTACAGAAATTTGTAAGTTCAAGTTACATGAATCTCAGAGGCTGGAGCCAATTATTCTAACTATAAGCCTAAAGATTGCAGCCAGGGGGAATTATTACTACCAAAGTATTAACTACAAGATACAGATTATATCCAACAGAAGAAATTCCTACAAGTTGCAGCTAGTTCATTCAAGAATTATAGTTATTAAGGAATATCAAATGGACACAACGATTTATCACGACTGCGGCGGGATTCACAAACAGGTTCGTATTATGGACTCCCAAAGATCAAAAACCCAAAATTCCAGGGTTTTGGCAAAGAACACCAAGAACATGTTCTTGATAATTCTTCACCAAAAATCAATTTTGAAATAGGAGGCAAAACAAGGATTTAACTCAGAGAACAGAAAAAATCCCCAAATCCTATTCTATCAACTAAAGCCAATGTGGTTAATCCAATTACCCAGAAATTCAGCCCCTAATTTCTAGCAGAAACCACGTTACACATTATTTGGAGCAAAAATTCCAAATATAGGTGTTCAATTTATCCAGTCAGCTAATTACTCTTACAAATATGATTAAGGTAAAAAAACAGAGACAAATAGAGGAAGCAACATTAAAATCAAATAGGGATTATCCTACAACTAATCTGGGGAAAGATTTTTATAATAATTAAAAGATAATGAATTTTTAGTTTGGATATTGCAAGGTTTAGAGGAATTACCTATATAGAAATCAAGATTCTAAGCTGCAAGCATAAAACAAAGTGATTGATTCAGAAATGAAGAATAGAGGAGGCAAAGATGAGAGGGTTACCTGGAAATCGATGAAAAGTGGCAGCTCAAAAGTTAAACCCACCTTGCTCTTCCTCAACACCGCCTTGATCACCACTGCAAATTGTAGGGAAACTCAAAAGGCAAACTGGCAGAGTTCTACTCTCAATTTGATCTCAAGGTTTGGGAAATGTAATGAAGGCGATGACCAGATCCATTTATATAAGAGGGCACGGGAAGATGAAACGTCACTCTGTAAGTGACTACAGAACATATGACATACCGCGGCAGTCACGAAATTAAACCACATCACCAAATCACCACCCCTTGGCACTACAGCCTGGGGGCTTATTGATATGACCAGAATGATCCCTCATGTCGTGAAAAGTACAGGCATAGGCATAGGGTTGCTTCCTTTGAACAGAGAGGTCACGGCCCCATACCCTTTTGACTGCATTTTAGCCACTGGCCGCTGCCTCATCCCAGACAAGCCGTGGAACCTTTAGATCTGTTGATGCCTGGGTTCAAACAAGCCACAACCATTACTCATAGCTACTTCCTTATTAAAGGGATTGCTCTTCAGACTTATTCACATGTCAAGTGCTCAGGGCGCATAACTTTCCTCCTATAAATAAGAGGTCTTCACCTTAAGAAAGGGGGATCCATATCCGAGGCAACTACGCTTGGCGAAGCCCTGTCAAACTCTCTACACAACCCCCAATACAGCTTAGGGGTTATACACTTACCTTATAAATCTCTCTCCGGCCTTCTAGGAATTGCTACAAACATGTATTCTCCTGTCTTAACTCTATTGTATGCCTACCATGGCTATGTCAACTTGTACTACAAGGTTTATATAATGAGAGTGGGGAAACAAAGTGGACGTAGTCTCATTTTTATAGCCGAACCACTCTATATCTTATTTTATTTTTTTATCTCTCTTACATGCTTATATCTATTTTACACTTGACTTGTTAGTATGGGAATGATGGGTGACTGATTTCTCATATCATCAGTTCCACTCTTCTAAAAGTGCCCTCACTGACTAAGGCATCACCCACGTAGTCCTAATGAGGGCAAGGAACACACCCCATAGACCACTCGTCACCATGGAGTGAAAAAGAATATGATTGTTCTTCTCTTCCTCCTCCTTATAAAGCCAAAAATGATTCACCACAAATTGATTTCTCTTCTGCAAGCCCCCCGTCGTCAAAATTTCTTGTCTCGTCGTTGTCCACAAAAAAATCTCACCTTAGGCGGTGACTTGACCTTTGAAATCTCCTTCTAAGGGAAATAAGCACTATTGTTCCCAATACCTCTCAGAATGGAATAATAGCCACTGACTGTGAACACTCAAGACCCACCTACCGACCATCTCAAAGAATCGTCCCCACCCGATGGCCAGGGCGCTGACTCCAACGAGACAAAAAATCTATTAACCCCCCAAAGTTCCCACTCATAAATTTTTCTCCTGAACCGAGGGTTCCACATCACCTGACCCCTATGCATCTCCATGTGATCAGCCACCAAACCATCTTGGTCCTCCCCCTAAACTGAAAATCCGGGGAAACAAATCCTGAATAGAATTGTTCTTGCCCCATTATCTTTCCAAAATATAATTCTATCTCCTCATCCTAAATGTAACTCTGTATGCTTAGATAAATCCACCCACTCTTTTCGTAATAGGCTTCCATAGACCTACACCATGAGCCAGTCACCGCACTCTCGACCCCCATCCCATATGCGAACAACCCCACCTAACACCCACTGCCCTTTTCCATAACATGTTCTCCTCATGAGGGAATTGCAATAACCATTTACCTAATAGGAATTTGTTGAAAATCTCAAGTTTTTTCACACCCACCCCCTCCTTGATCAGTTTACAGACCTCTTATCATCCTACTAAGCTATACTTAGATCAATTCTCGATGCCTCTACATAGAAAGTCTCACATAAGTTTATCCATCTTCTTCTGGAGAATGGAAGAGGAGAGTGATCCTTCCCTGTGATGCAATTCAACTTCCTATAACCAAGCACTAGGATATTGATTTTTACTTGCTTTAATACATCCAATATCTTATCGACTTATGCCTTATTCTTTTATGGCACAAAACGTTGGGAAAATAGAGATTTTGGGACATAGATCTCTACATATGGCTCGAAAGATGAGGGTGGTGAGGAAGTTGGATCTATGGGTGGATATAACTTCTCCTTAAATTTCTAAAATTCACTCTCGGTGGCTGGTGAGACATTATTCTCAACTTTCTTTCCATACCTAAGCATAATGATGGATTTCGCAAGCTCTTGGGAATGTAACGTGGTCGTGTTATCTTGAACAACATATTGACCACTAGATATGTTACCGTTTGGATTGGGCTCGGGCTAACTCGAGAATGTTCCCTTGTTTCTCTCACCCAATGCGTTGGCTAGTTGGATCACTTGAACCTCGAGTTTTGAAATCAATTGAGCATTCACGTGTAGCTTTGATGGGTGGATTAAAGGACGTTTTGGCTAGTTTTCTGAAACTAAAGGGTACTTTGAGAAATCATGCTCATAGTATCCTCTAAATACTAGATACTTTGGGAGAAAAGATTCGGGGTCATTCTTTTGGAACCCGAGGGTGGGTTGCATGAAGATTGACCTGCCTCTCCTTGGTATTGACCCTTAGACCATGAAAAGTTAGGTTGGTCTCACCATCCTGGATTGTACGAACTGGAGTATGGGTCATACTCTTTTCTATTTTGGTAGTGGGCATTTTCTTTGTTGGTGAGTTCTTTATGGGCCACAAAGGTGCGGCAATTTTTTATTAAGTGGTCGTAACTATCGCAAAGCTAGAACATAGGTGAACCTATACGTTGCACAATCGAAGGTATGGCTTGATTACCCTCTTTGCTTCTCGTCTCTAAAGCTTCAAAACACTGGGCCAATATATCCACTTTAGCATTTAAACCAAAACTTTACTCAACTTAATGAGTCATTGAATGTGGTGGGCCTAGATTCCCAATGAGGTGCCCATTATTGGAATTTGTTTACTACGTATTCTAAGAATATCCACGCATCGGCTTCACTTTTCTCGGTAAAATCACCATTACACTTTGTCTCAAGCATCAACCAAGTAATAAAATTAAATCCCTTGTACAAAATCTAGACTTGACGCCCCAATTCAATCCCATGGTGAGGAAATTGCAATAGCAAGTCCTTGAATCTCTAGAAATACATCCTCAAAGTTTCTCCCTCCTTTTGGATAAATGTGTTGATGGCATGACATGATGTATCACCTTCATCTTTTGGTTGGCAATTTTTTTTCAAAAACTCATTGCTCAATTGATTCTGTATAGTGATGGAATTTTATTCAAGCGAGAGTATCCAACTTTTGGTTTTATCTTTCAAAAAAATGGGAACAATTTTAGATTAACATTCTCATCGGTGAGTTATTGTAACTTAATCGTTCCACAAATTTATTCGAATCCATGCACATGAAGCAGTGGGTCCTCTATTTTCGTACCCCGAAAGATGGGAAATTATTTTCGACTTGAATTCGATGTTGTTCCCATTATGTGAAAGAAGATGTATGCATGAAGGTTGTCTCGATTAATTGGGATATAGGTAATCTTTAAGAACACGGGTTGTTAACTCATCTCTCACCTCAAAAAATATCAAATTATACCTACAGAAGTATTGGGAATGCTAGATTCGACACTAAATAAACGATCGGTAGGATTATTATATGTCAAAAGTAAAGTAAAATGCGGACTAGTCCGCACAAGAGCATTATTATATATATATATATATATATATATATATATATATATATATCAAAAGTAAAGTAAAATGTTATAAATGTGGAAAAACGGGTCATTACAAATCGAAATGTAAAGTAAAATCCAAAATTAACCAGTTACAACTATCATCTAAAGTAACTCAAGAAATATATAAAAAATTTGAACTAAAAAATTCTTCTAGTGAAAGTGAACAAAACACTTATTACGAATCATCAAGTTTCTCTGAATCGGGTACAAACTCTAGTTCTCCAGATATAAAATTAGGATGCAAAGACAACTATTGTAAAACTATCAATGTTCTCACCAAACAAGAAGAACAGGAAGAATTATTAATTCATTTAATTGGAAAAATAGAAAATCGAGAATTAAAATCACAATACCTTTCAAAATTTAGAAAATTATTATCCAAAGAAGAAAGTAGTATAAATACAAAAAACAAGATAAGTCTTGATAATACTTTAAAATGATTTAAAACTCATAAGGAAATTACATTACAAGATCTCCAACGAGAAGTCAACATGATTAAACAGGATATCAAAGACATCAAAATAGAAAGTAAAGAATTAAAATAAGATATCACTATTTTAAAAGTAGACCAAACTTTCCAAAAGCAACAAGTCATCTCCTCAGAAGAAAGTGAACCAGAAGATGAACAGGAACCTAAAATAATAGCTGATCAGTAATTAAACATCACAAACCAAATTAATTTACAAAAATGGCATGTACAAGTAACTTTAATTATTAACAAAGAATATGAGATAAAATTCATAGCATTAATTGATTCAGGTGAAGATCTGAATTGTCTACAAGAAGGATTAATTCCAATAACTTATTATCATAAAACATCTGAACGATTAAACTCAGCCAATGGAAGTAAAATGCAAATTAAATACAAATTATACAAATCACATATTTCTCATAGTAATGTATGTTACAAAACTTCTTTTGTTTTAGTAAAAAATATGACTGACAAGGTAATCTTAGGAATCCCTTTTTTTTGCCATCTATATACATTCATAACTAGTGATACTGGAATAACCTCCCTAGCCTTAGGTCAACAAGTAAAATTTGAATTTCTTTCAAAACCAGAAGTCAGAGATTTAAAAACACTCAAAGATTTTTCAATATCAGTAAATCGTCTTCAATACAACAGAAAACAATTAAATTTTTTAAATGAAAAAGTAAGATACAAGAGGATTGAAGACTAACTTACCAACAAGGTTCTCCAGAATAAAATAGAAAATTAAAAATTAAAAATCACAAATGAAATTTGTTCCAAACTACCAAATGCCTTTTTACATAGAAAGAAATATATAGTAACCTTGCCATACACCAAAGATTTTAGTGAAAAATTCATCCCTACCAAAGAAAGATCAATCCAAATGAATCAAGAAGATATGGAACTATGTAAAGATGAAATTAATGATTTATTACAAAAAGGAATTATAAGAAAAAGTAAATCTCATTGGTCATGCCCTGCATTCTACGTTAGAAAAAATGCCGAATTAGAACGCGAAGCACCCAGATTAGTCATCAATTACAAACAACTTAATGAAGTTTTAGAATGGATAAGATATCCAATCCCAAGTAAACGTGACCTCATGAACCGATTAAATCAAGCAACTGTTTTTTTCCAAATTTGATACGAACAGTAGATTTTGGCAAATACAAATCCATGAAAAATACAGATACAAAACTGCATTCACAATTCCCTTTGGTCATTATAAATGGTGTGCTATGCCATTTGGGATAAAAAATGCACCTAGTGAATTCCAGAATATCATGAATGAAATATTTAACCCTTCCTCCCATTTTACGATTATCTACTTTGATGATGTCCTCATCTATTCCCATACAATTGACGAACATTGTAAATACTTAAATTTATTTTTTGAACTAATAAAAATTAATGATTTAGAGGTTTTAGCCTCAAAAGTTAATCTATTCCAAACAAAAATTATATTTTTAGGTCATAATATCCACCAAGGAAAAATTAGTTCCATAGATAGGGCCATCCAATTCCCTTACAATTTTCTTATATTGTGGATTCGTTTGTGTTTTTTTTAATGTTTTTTTATAAAACTATTTATTCTCTTTATTGTAAAATTTGTTATTTTTGAAATATTTTTTTCTATGTATTTTGTATTTTTTTGGGTATGATTTATAATTTTTATTTATCGATGGTGCAACAGGGTTAAAACCATATTATTCACAAAAAAATTTCAGCTCGTATTTTGCTTTTAATTTTTCTTTATTAACTTGATTGCTTATTTTCATATCTATACACATTTTTAATCACTCTTTCTGGATTGTACTTATTATGTCTCCATATGTAAGATTATTATAATCAATGTGTCTATTTGTATTACTTATAGCTTCTCTAATTTTATGAGCGAATAAATTTGGTAAACCATTAATAAATTTTTCTTTTCAAAATGGTTCATTACTATCGTCTTTAAGCATTACTCGATATGTGAAAACATCTTTGTACCATTTAAAATCACTTCAAGTTGGGCATCTAAGGTTACTTAGTTTATCATGAATTCTTGAGGTTATATTACTTGGTGTTCCTAAAAAATATTTTATTATTGTGAAAACTAGAGTGTTAACTCCATCTGGAATTCTCATTTCAATGCTTTCATTAAAAATTGGGAGGCAATAGCATCTTGTTGGACAACAGATTTAATTTGTTCCTTTGATTCTTCGGTAAGATGTTTATCCCCCCTAAGATTTTAATGTTCCGGTGAATTCTCTTGTTAAAAGGTTAACTATTTCTGTTTGGGGAATATTTTGATTGGTTAGGTAATTGTTGGAAACCATAGATATGTGTTGCATTTTATTTAAAATATCTTGTTAAGATAATCCATCTATGTTCCATTCATAAAGTCTATTCGATGAAATCGAGAATTGGCTGCGTATATTTCTTTCTTCATATTGTATATTTGGGGGTGTTGGTCTTGTATACTATTTTCTTATTTGTGGTTGGACTTACTCGAGTTTTTTTTTTTTTTTTTTTTTTTCCGGGAAGAGGGACTGTACCCCCACACTTATTATAATAAGGGAGAAAACCTCTCCAAGTACTACATGCTGAATAAAATTAAAGAGGCACAAGGCCCAAACCTAGAGAAAATAAAATTGGGATTTTATACTAATCCCATTACAAAGCCTCAAAGTTTAACTAATCTAAAATAAAAGAAACTTATCTTGTCAAGCATGAAAGCTCCTATGACCGTCTGTGGAAGATCCTTCACATGCTCATAGGTTTTAATTCCTTGTGAATTAAGTCCAACATTAGCTAATCTATCAGCAACCATATTTGATTCTCTATAGCAATGGCTAATCGAATAATTAACACTTCTAAGCTCTGACAGAATTTCTTCAGTTAGAATCTTTAAACGCCAAGGCGGTTTCCACTCTCTTTTGATCAATTTTACCGCAAACAAAGAATCTGACTCGATATCAACTTCTGAAAAATTCTTCTGCATACATAACTTAATACCAAGACTTAGACTTTTAAGCTCCATAACAGAGTTAGATTCAAAATCTTCTTCTTTTGCAAAAGCAAAAACCAATTCTCCTTTGTCATTTCTCAAAATTCCACCTAAACCCCCTTTTCCAGGGTTGCCTTTGCAAGCCCCGTCAATATTAAGCTTGAGTCTTCCACTGATTGGAGCATCCCATTTAACTTTAACACACTGCATCATATTTGAGCAAAAATTTACTCCAAACACCTCAATGTATCCTTGAGAAAAACTATTGCACCTTCTCTCAAAATAATGACTTTTGCATATATTTGAAATCAAATTAACAACTTGATTCTTAACAAAATTCAAATTGCATTTAATTCCTTCATATAAAGATCTATTCCGAGCCTTCCAAATTTCCCACATCACGGCCATAGGAATAATTTTACTCAAGAACTGATCTGCATCAGACCTTCCAGCCTGCATCCACCAACTAAGAATAACCGTTGACACATAATTCCTATCAATCTTAATACCCATCAAATTCGAAAAGTAGTCCCATAGATGAGAAGCAACTGAGCAAGAAATAAATAAGTGAGCATCATTTTCTTCATTATTAAAGCAGATATGACATCGCGATCCCATTTTAATGCCTAACTGCTTCACATTTTCGTCTGTAGGAATACACTTTTGAATAATTCTTCACACTATAATAGAGATTTTGATAGGAATTTTCGAATCCCATAATCTACTGTGAACAAGAGAAGTAGATGAATGAACCTTTAAGCACTCATATGCTGAAGATAAAGAGAACACACCAGAATTTTCAGCCTTCCAAATCAGATTATCATTCACTGAAACCATCTGCTTTGAACACTCTTCCTCTACCTGCTTCATATATCTCCAAGACAGCGATCCCCCTTTTCTAGTGTTCCAGTTTTTATACCTGTTAGCACAATATTTAGACCACAAAGAATCTTCAGTTTTAAGCTTCCAATACATTTTCATAGAGGAAGTCTTAGAGAGAATTCCAAAATCTTTGAAGCCTAAACCTCCTTCGTCTTGATCTTTACACAAATCTACCCATTTCTTCCACTGAAATTTCCAACCTTGATCTTCATTTCCACCCCAGAAAAATTTATTCAACATCCCATGAATCTTATTAATCACCATCTTCGGAGGATGTATAGCAGCTAAAAGGTAGAGAGGAATGGATGACAGCACATGCTTTATGAGGATAAGTCTACCACCTATAGAAAGAAGCTTAGCCTTCCATCCTGTAATTTTACATCTCAATGAGGAAATTAACTCATCATAGTATACCACCTTATTTCTTCCTTTAAATAACGGACACCCCAAATATTTAATAGGCATGTCTTTTGCATTCAATCCAAGAACTTCAGACACCTTTGATTTAAATCTATGAGGCATATTAGAGTCAATTGAAAAGGAACTTTTAGAGTAATTAATTTTCTGACCCGAAGTCCTTGAGTAACTAAGAAAAAAGGCCTTGATGTTCTTCAGACTCCTTTTGTCACCCCTGCAAAAAATAATCACATCATCTGCAAACGCCAAGTGAGAAATTAGAGGACTTCCACTTGGCAGGTAGAAAGGATTTATCACTTTATTCTCCATCATAATATCTAACCCCCTGCTCAAATATTCAGCTGCAATAATAAAAAGGCTCGGGGATATAGGATCTCCTTGCCTAACCCCTCTATAAGACTTAAAGAATCCATTTGGCTGACCATTGACAACAATAGAAAACCAGTTGTTTGATATACTTCTCCAAACCAAGTCAATGGATCTTTCTCCAAACCCAAAACCTCTGAGAACTTTGATTAGAAATCCCCAATGAAGTCTGTCATATGCTTTCTCCATATCTAGCTTTATGATGACATTTCCACCATGATTCTTCTTTCCCAGATTATACACCATCTCTTTGGCTAGTAAAATATTGTCTTGAATTGATCTGCCTTTTGTAAATCCGCTTTTATTAGGAGATATGATAATAGGCAGGACCTTTGCAAGTCTTGTACATAAGATCTTAGAAATAATCTTATAACAAAAATTGCACAGGCTTATAGGCCTAAAATCCCCACAAGATAAAGGATTCTTGATTTTGGGAATAAGCACAATGGATGTTGAAGTCCAGCTTTTAGGCAACTCAGCACCTGCAAAAAAAAGAATTAATAGCATCTACCAGGTCAGTTTTAATAATGTTCCAACAAGAAAGAAAAAATTGCCCCCCATAACCATCAAGTCCTGGAGCTGAATCCGGACTCAAGCTTTTAATCGCCTCTCAGACTTCTATCTCACAGGTGAACTCTTCTAGATCTGAGTTAATCTCTTGGTTGACCAATTTGGGAATGAACTCTGCCTTGTATTCTTCAGAAAAATTCTTCTCAGCAGTCAATTGGTTTTTAAAGAACATGATAATATGATTTTTAATGGCATTCTCATCTACAATCCAATCCCCTGACTCGTCTTTAATCCCAGATATATGAAGTTTTTGGTTTTTAGCCTTTGTACTGGAGTGAAAAAATTTATTATTAGAATCCCCTAGCTTCAACCATTTAATAGATGACTTTTGCTGCCAGAACATCTCTTGAATCTGTAATGATGATTGGAGCTTAGCCCTTCCTATACTCAAAGCTTCTCTATTAGTATCCGAGCTAGACAGTTCAACTTAAGCTCTAATTGACATATATCATCTTCTAAGTCCACCACATTTTGATTAACATCCTTAAAGTTATCCTTACTCCATATTTTAAGAATTCCTTTTAGCCTTTTCAGCTTCAAAGAGAACTTCTACAAACCCGATGCTTGAATAGGATCCCTCCATGACTCTTCAACTATCTTATTAAATTCTGGATGTGTTGTCCAGAAGTTAAGAAATTTGAACACAGAAAACCTTACCACATCCTTGTTTGTTACTGACAAAAGAAGTGGAGAGTGGTCTGAAGAAGTTTTGTTTAGATGCTTAATTGAAGATTTGGGGTAGGAAAGTAACCATTGGTTGTTGTATAGACACCTATCGAGCCTAGCCATAATAAGATCAACCTCTCCTCGGTTATTACTCCATGTAAATTTGGATCCGAGATACCCCATATCTAGAAGCCCACAGCTATCCACTGCTTGGTTAAACTCATTAACTGCTGCTGCATCAACATCATTTCCACCAACTTTTTCTTCCTGACTTGCCACAATATTAAAATCCCCCATAACAATGAACGGCATACCAGCCATATCAGAGGAAGCCTCAGCCATTTGACTCCAAAGATCTCTTCTATCTATTTTATTACATTTAGCATACACTACTGCCACACACACCTGACATTTAAGACCTGGATGCATCACCTTCACAACCAGCAATTGGTCACGATCCACAACCACCTGGGCTTGAGTATTGAATCTCCAAAAAAACCAGATTTTACCATTACAGTTACTAAATCCTCCTTCGAATCCCCACTTCATTTTATACATATCCACCTTAACTTTATCAACCATGGGCTCTAGCACAGCTAACACAGGTATTTTGAAAATTCTACAAAGGGACTTTATTCTTCGAGAAGTTGATGATTTCCTTGCACCTCTAATATTCCATACAATGAAATTTAACATTGGTATTTGGAAGGATTGGAGCTTCTGCTAACTTTGGTATGGGATCTAGTACATCTGATGAACATTGGATCTTGTTTTTTCTTTTTGCTTTTACCCAAACTGCCACTGATTATTAATTCTTTGCTTTGAATATTCTCCTCCTTTCTCCCCCTGCTCCTTTTAATCTTTTGTTCCATCTTATCAGAAAACATAATCAATTCCTCAATCAGAGGAACATGATAATCATTATTTTCTTCCCCTGCAGACAAGTACAATTTCTGATGATCTGTAATATGTTCTTCATCTAAATTATCAGCGCTACAATTTGACAAACAATCAGTGTCCCCCACATTAGAATCTACTCCTAACAGATCTTTACCTCTATTCAAAATATGCAGCCCTTTCTTTTTCTTTGATTTTTTCTGAAAGACCTTCCATTGAGAATCTTCTGTAACTACTGGATCCTTGATTATTAATTGTCTCCCTTCTTCTACGAGATCATCGCTGACTTTATCTTCTGCATCATCTTCAGTAATTTCTATAAACTGATCACCATATTTAGATTGCACCTCATTAACTTTGATAAATACTTTATTTGAATGAGTTGAGTTGATTTTCTCATTAACTTCCACAATTCGTTTGGGATCTACATTTATTCCATCTTTGTCAATCTTCTCTACAACATGCTCTATATTCTTAATCCGATACTCAGTCTGCTTATTCCTTAAAGTGTTGGATTGCTGCCCCATATATTCAAAGCCATCTTTCATTATACCTAGAGCCTGATTCACTGGATTAACAATGCAATCCATCTCCATATGACCTTTCTTAAAACAAAAATTACAATATTTGGGCACATTCTCCACATGAATTTCTTGCCAAAATCCCTTCTCCCCACAGCCTATCCATACTCTCTTAGATATTGTCTGCGTAACATCCACTTCAACACATACTCTTGCAAGACTTGGTCTGTTGATTTCCAGCGTCGACGTATCAATTTTTAGCGGTTTACCAATGAGTTGAGCTATAGAAAATAAAGCAGGTTTAGAAAAGAAATGAATTGGGAGTTGTGGGAGAGAGATCCATATAGGTGCAATACTACTTTCAATATCTGGCCTGAAATCAATTGTCCATTTAAAAACCCTCATTGGATGTTTCCCTATGTACCATGATTCTCTTAGCCACATGCGAGAGAAATCTTCTTCACTATTCAGCCGAATAAGAACATGTTTTTGATCAATCAGTCCAATACTAAAATCTGTTTTCAGAGAGAAAGATTGAAATACTTTTCTTATGAATTCCATTGATGGCCTTCCGTGAGAAAACTTCCCTACCAGGGAAAATTTGAAGGGTTGCGCCAAAGATTCAATTTCTTCTGGAGTGAATAGGATCGCTGGTTCACCTTTAAAAGTTGATGGAGATTTCATAGAGACTTGCACTTCAGAGGAAGAAGAATTTGCTACCACCGATGCAAAGGACTTTTTCCATACATTAGGTATATCAGGAGGTTTAGGATCCACGTTTGGAATTCTTGATGATGAAGCCATGCAAACCCTAGTTAGGGTTTACGTAGAGAGAGAGAGAGAGAGAGAGAGAGAGAGAGAGAGAGAGAGAGAGAGAGAGAGAGAGAGAGAGTAGGTTGTTTAATTATTGTATAATAATCAATAACTACCATTCAATTCGATTAAATTGGAAAATGGAGGTGACGTAGTGGGGGTGAGGTTTTTTTTTATTCTATTTAATTCAACACTAGTAAATTATTTTTCAATAGTCTGGATATCTTCATCTGCAGTAAATTCTTGGGGTGAGTCTGTTTGGTTAACATAGGTATTATTTTTGTTGATAGTTGTAATAGTCTTTGATGACTCTGTTTTGATATCTTTAAGCATTTTTTCTAGTTTATCTAGAGCATTCTCAGACCTTGTTATATATATATATTGTAGGCACTATAGTTACAAGAAAAATGAAATATGAAAATTATTAAGAAATAATTGCGAAATTTTCATTTTTTGGGGACAATTTACACTTAGGTCCTTTGTTGACAATTTGCTATTAGGTCCATTTTTTATGCCACTAGTGTGGACTTCTACAAGAAGAGCATTAGTGGATCTAAGAGTACTTTCCCCTTTTTATGCATTTTTATTTTTTTATGATAAGACTAGTGTCAAATTACTATTTACTAAAAAAAATACATAAATTTGATTTTTTTTAGTGTGCTATAGCAAACAAATATACTACTGGAGGAAAGAAAAAAAATAATATTCATTTTTTTTAGGGTCTAACTACAAAAAATGAAATCTGGATCAAAAAATAATTATAAATTTTCAATTTTTTATGTATTTTTTGTGTTTTTATGATAAGACTAGTGTCAAAGCTACTATTTACTAACAAAATATATAAATCTGATTTATTTTGCTAACTAGAAAAATAATTATGAAAATATTAGCTACTAAAAAAATAATTCTCTTTTTTATGGGTTTTTGTCCAAAAGTCGATAACTTTAAATTGACACAGATTCCCTATAACACTGTCAAAACATGGTGTCAAATTACAAATTACATCAAGTGCACGGGCTATTATAATATAGACAGTGTAGGTACGGGTCAATTCCACGAAGATTTGATCAATTCATATAAATTATTGACTTTCCAAAAAGACAATATTGGTGTAGATATATGATTAAGATTTAAATCAAAACTAGAAAAGAATGAATAGTATAACTTTGAAAAATGTAATCAAATATGTGAGCCCTTTGAATTAACATCGGATGTTAATTTAATTTCATATTCCCAAATTTATAACTCAATATGAACCAACTCTCGTCACGTACATCCCAGAAAATATAACAATAAATGCTCATGAAATAATTGACTGTCTCTAAATTAAGATACCTTAAATCCCTATTCCTTTAAAATTATCGATTTTAATTTTTTAAGTATAACTTATCGAAAATTACACACTTAAATTCTTAAATATGAATTATCAAACAATTTCAAAGGTTTAAAAGACTCTCGTGTCATTTTATGTGAATACCAAAATTTTATTTCAATTAAAACATGTTGAAAATTATAATGAAATTAAACTAAACACGCATTGTTAATCAATCATGATAACTTCATCAAGTCCTAGTGACAAAACAACTCTAGCATCATAATTAAAACACAAATATTTCAAGATGAAATAATAATTCTCATTAATAAAATAAAATTACAAAAACTCGGGTCCAATACTTGATTGCCAATATACAAAGTTTCCCCAACTTGTACACAAATTGTCTCACATATAATAAAAAATAATACATAAGGTATAATATTTTTCGTACTCCTAAAAAATTTTACTCTCTACATTTTTTCTCTATCCTCACTAAACGTTATGTCCCAAATTATGTCCATCACACACACTATCCTCACTCCCCCAAAAAACGGTGTATTATCACCTAGTTAGAGAGGACTCCTCTAAATAAGAACACTCTGAAATATTTAGCTTGCTCCAATCGATTTTTCCTCCTATTTTTTGCAGTATGTCCCCTTCTTTTCTTCACTTCATGTTGTTTTATCAATATATCTTTTGTTTTTTTATCATCCCTACTAAGTGTGAATTTGGCATAATTTTTTAGAAAATGGAGAGTGAGGGACATCATGAGGTGGGTTACGGGTTGTTTTAAGAGAGATCCGAGAGAGAAAATGCAGTTGGGTATGGGGTATGAATGGGGTAGCAGGTTCCTGTTAGTGGTGTGATATGATGAGGTGTGTGTGTGCACGCATATATATACACACGTATAGTACAATAATATAAATATATATACACACACGACTTGTATGTATATGTAAACTCATGTTATATATATTATATACAGTTACATAGATATATACACCCACATACTTACATAATACACACACATACATACATACACACACATATATATATGTTGATACCAAAATTAGTATGCTGATGTGGACGAATAATAAGAAGACACGTGTCAATCTACGTGGCACAATAGCAACGAGGAAGTTCATTCCCCCGACCTAGTCATACTCACTCCGAGGAACACCAGTCCTCCGGGGAACACCAGTCTTCCGAGGAACTCCAGCGCTCCGAGGAACTCTTGAACGACAAGCAACTAAGGAGGTTCGAGTTGCATCTCGATCACAGCATTGATTGTCAGATAATCAACAGTTCAACTATTCATTGAATGATTATCATCTTGACGCACACGTTTGAAGAGCATTAAATGAATTACCCTTTCATATGTGTATCATTTAATGTAACACCCTTTCATGTACAGCCTAAGGGCTATAAATACCTTGTATCACCCTCATTCAAAAGGACCGGAATTTCTTGATAGAACTTGTAATCGAGAATTCCCAAACACTCAGCAATAACATAAAAGTGGACGTAGGCCATTCATATAAGGCTGAACCACTTTAAAATATTTTGTCTCATTTATTTATCTGTGATTAAATTATTAGAGTGATCTAATTTTCTACATCAACAGATTGGCGCCGTCTGTGGGAACGATTGTTATTATCATTTTTCACCAAAAATCATTCATCATCAATGGTAGATAATCCGGAATCCAGCAATCGAAATGCTGGAAATCCTCCAAATCCCTCTGCACCTCCAAATCTGGCTGGGATTATGACGAATCTGGCTCAAGGACAAACCGCCATGCAAGAAATAATGCGACAACTCATACAGACCCTTCATGGCGGTGCACCTGCACGTTCGGGACAGCGAAGTGGTCATAGGAAAACATATTTACTTTCTTCACGATCCAGGCGTACTGAGTCATATCGTAATGAGGAATCTGATGATTTCTCTTATCAACCTGGGCAAACTTCGTCAATAAGGGCTACAGATACTGATCAACGTATCACTCTCTCTCCAGAAAGACCCAGTGCCTTGGAAAGACTGAGTAGGGTGTCTCTTTTCAGTCGATTAGGCCCTAGGAGGAATAGGAGTCCACCTAAGACCATGTCGAGGAGTTTTCAACGACCATCAGATCTAAGAGAAGGATCAGCATAATCACGACCAGTTGCTCGTCAAGATAGATCTCAGGAGGCCACTTCAGAGCAATCAATTGCTCGAACTAACAAGCCCGAGGAGGGAAATGATGCGTGGAAAGGTTCTATTCAGCGGTTGGAGGATAGATTGGGAGAAATGGCTAAGGAGAAGAATCCCCTACAACGAACTTTTATTCAAGGGACACCTTTTGTCCAGGCCATTGTGGGTTTTCCTACCCCGTCAAAGTTTAAAGCACCTGTGGTGACCCCCAAATATGATGGAAAGACAGATCCTGTTCTACACATAGAGCAATATCAAGCTGTCGCCGACATCTATGCCGTCCCCGACGAGATGAGATGCAGAGCATTCTCAGGAACTCTTACTGGATCTGCCCAGATATGGTACAACAATCTACCTCGGGGTAAGATTTCAACTTTCTTTCAGTTGACCGAGTTATTCATCGGCAATTTCTGTTTTGGAGCAAAGCCAGTAAAAAGAGTAGCACACTTGTTAAGTGTTAGACAAAAATCTGGTGAGAGTACAAGAGATTACATAACTCGTTTCAATAACGAGAGGCTGGAAGTCATAGATTATGAAGAAAAGACAGCAATCACCGCCTTGATGAGCGGGTTGTTGCCTAACAAGTTGTATTACACTTTGGCCAAAGATCCACCTACAACTATGTCAGAGTTGATGGTAAAAGCGGCCAAAATCATGAATGCCGAGGAGGCTATGGCTGTGAAGAAGAATATGGATAAAGAAACCAAGGTGGAAGACGAAAAATCCAAGAAGAAAGAGCATAAGGGCAATGGCGGTGACAAGCATTCCAAGAATAATAAATCATCATGGGAAGTCCTGAAGAAATTCAATAATTATACTCCTTTGAAAATGGGTATTAATCATGTCTTGGAAGAAATCAAGAATAACGTGGAAGTAAAGTGGCCAAAGAAACTGAGGTCAGACCCTGACCTGAGGAATAGGGAGAAATATTGTGAATCCCATAAGGATCACGGCCATATGACCAAAAATTGCATAGCTCTTCAGAACGAGATTGAAACACTCATCCGAAGAGGGAAGCTAGCGAAGTATGTTGATCGGGGAGGCGAAAGAAGAAATAATGACCGAACTAGAGAAAGGTCTAGATCTCCTCGTCGAGCAGAGGAGAAAAAGAAAAGGGATCATGAAGATGATACAGAGGATGTCCCCGATCTTCCCAAGAAACCAAGGCATCCAGAACGAGAGGTATTTTCCATACGTTTTGGATCATTTGATTGTAATGTTATTACAGGAGGAGATGCAGGAGGAGGAGACCTTACTGTAGAAAGAAAGGCTTACCTTGGAGTGGCTCAAGCTTGCTCATATATTCAGCGAATAAATTTAGCTGAGGAAGATCGCCCGAGGAAGGTAAACAAAGAGAAGCTGGTCATTGGCTTTTCAAAAAATGACCTGGCAGGTGTTCTTTACCCTCACGACGACCCTTTGGTGATCAAAATGAGGATGAAAGAAGTAGTGATTTCAAGGGTGATGGTAGATAATGGTAGTTCGGCAGACATCATGTACTATTCATGCTTTGACAGTTTAAATTTAAAGTTATCTCAATTGGAGCCTTATCACAGACCTCTCCTGGGTTTTGCTGGCGAGAAAGTCTTTCCACTTGGGACGATCAAGTTGGATATATTCATTGGAACTTGGCCTACTTGTCGAACAGAAAAATACGCTTCTTTGTGATGGATAAGAATGTGCAGTCAGCTTACAACATCATCATGGGAAGAGTTGGTTTGAAGAAGTTCGAAGAAGTTCCATCTACAGTACATCAGTGCTTAAAATTCCCAACAAATTTCGGAGTAGGAATTGTGAAAGGTGATCAAAAAGTAGCTCGGGAATGCTATTATTCGTCTGCCGAGCAAGAGGAGCTTGAAGAGTCAAGGAAAAAGACTACTACCTACCAGGTGGATGAAGGTACAAAAATTGAAACACTGGATCCCAGAGATGAATCCCAACTGGTAAAAGGACAGGTGGTGGAATCTACAGAAAATGTTATTCTGGACGACGAGCACCCTGAACGAGTAACCCAGATAGGTTCATCGTTGGATGTTTCAATAAAACAGGAGTTGATAACTTTTTTGAGAAACAGAAAGAAAACTTTTGCATGGAGTCATGAAGACATGCCAGGAATAGATCCAAATTTCTTATGCCATGAACTCAATGCGAATAAGGAAATCAAGCCTGTAAAGCAGAGAAGAAGAGTGTTTAGTCCCGAGAAGAATCAAGCCATACAAGAGGAGGTCGAGAAGCTCCAGAAAGACCAATTCATTGAAGATGTGAAATATCCAGACTGGTTAGCAAATGTGGTGATGGTAAAGAAGAAAAACAATAAATGGAGAATGTGTGTTGATTTCACTGATCTCAATAAGGCCTGCCATAAGGATCACTTCCCATTACCCAGAATTGACCAACTAGTGGATGCTACCTCGGGACATGAGCTGCTCAGCTTCATGGACGCTTACTCTGGCTACAACCAGATTAAAATGAAACCTGAAGACAGGGAAAGCACTTCTTTTATTACCCCTAGGGGAACTTATTGTTATAATGTTAAGCCTTTTGGTTTGAAAAATGCAGGAGCGACATATCAGCGGCTGATGAACAAGGTTTTTGCTGAACAAATCAGTTGCAATATGGAAGTCTATGTCGACGATATGCTGACAAAGAGCAAGAAAGCTGCTGATCATCTAGTTGACTTGGGTCAGACCTTTGATCAACTGGATAAATACCAAATGAAGCTCAACCCGACGAAGTGCACCTTTGGAGTACGAGAAGGAATGTTCATCGGGTACATCATCAACCAGCGAGGCATTGAGGCAAATCCAGCAAAGATCAAAGCTCTTTTAGGGTTGCGATCTCCAACGACGAAGAAAGAGGTGCAGAGTCTTACAGGACGAGTTGCAGCGCTCAACAGATTCGTATCCCGAGCAACTGATAGATGCCTCCCATTCTTCAAAACACTTCGGAAAACTTTCGAGTGGAATGATGAATGTGAAAAAGCCTTTCAAGACTTGAAGAAATATCTTGGAGCACATCCACTGTTATCCAGGCCAGTAATGGGAGAGAAGTTGTACTTGTACGTGGCAGTATCAGAGAATGCAGTCAGCTCGGCATTGATCAGATTGGAGAATGGATTCCAGAAGCCAATTTATTACACAAGTAAGGCTTTCCGAGGTGCAGAGATCAGGTACCCAAAGCTGGAAAAATTGGCATTGGCATTAATCGAAGCAAGTAGAAGAATGAGGCTTTATTTCCAGGCCCATACCATCGTCGTGTATACCGACATGCCATTGAGACAAGCCCTTCATAAGCCTAAAAAATCAGGGAGACTGATGTATTGGGCAATAGAGCTCGGTGAATATGATATTATGTATGAACCCAGATCATCATTAAAAGGGCAAGCTATAGCAGACTTCATAGCAGAATTTACATATCCTGATACCCCCGAGGAACAAAAGTTGCTCGCTGACCAACCTGTGGATGTTACAGGATCAACAGACATAAGTCCAGATCAACTCCGGTTGGTAAAAGTGCTTGTGGATGAAGAAAGATCATCAAACTCAAACCCAGACCAACTCCGGTTGGTAAAAGGGCGAGAAGAGATGGTCGACGAAGAGCGAAAAATACCAGGGGAGGATGAAAGGAAACATCAGATATTTCACCGAGGAACTTTGTCAGATAAGAAATTTGAAGACGAGTTACCTATATGGAGGTTATATGTAGATGGCTCATCTTGCACTGCAGGATGTGGCGCGGGAATAGTTCTGAGCACTCCAGACGAGATCGATGTGGAATACGCCCTACGATTCCAATTCAAAGCTTCCAATAATGAGGCTGAATATGAGGCGATGATAGCAAGTCTTAATTTAGCAAAGATTATGGAAGCGCAACAAGTGATGGTATTCAGTGATTCTCAATTAATTGTGAATCAGATGATAGGAATATATGCTGTTAAAGGAGAATTAATGGTCAGGTATCATGCAAAGATGATGGAATTATTGGCAGAATTTGATGCCATTCATTTGATCCGAATACCAAGACTGGAAAATGCACAAGCAGACGCCCTGGCCCGACTAGCATCAGCTACTCGTACTGAGCTGCGAAGAACAATACCAATTGAAGTATTAGAAGCTCGTAGCATAGATGAAGACCTAACGATGAATGTTATAACCCTTGATTTAGGACCATCTTGGATGGATCCCATCAGGGCATATATTGAAGAGGGAGAATTGCCGGAGGATAATGTCGCTGCAAAGAAATTGAAGTTTAAAGCTGCTCGGTATGCACTAACTAATGGTGTTTTGTATAGACTAGGAATTATGGTAGGTTTGCATAGATGTGTACATCCCTCTGAGGTGAAAGAATTTATTGAAGAGATCCATGAAGGGTCCTGTGGAGCCCATGTAGCAGGTCGGACACTTTTGCAAAGGGTGATGACGCAAGGATACTACTGGCCAACGATGAGGGCTGATTGTATAGCCTATGCTAAGAAATGTGATAAATGCTAACATTTTTCTTCCATCCGACGTACTCCACAAGCATTGTTGACACCCATAACTTCCCCTTGGCCATTTGCCATGTGGGGAATTGATCTGGTTGGACCACTGCCAACGACCCGAGGACGATTCAAGTACCTCGTCGTGGCAGTGGATTATTTTACTAAGTGGGTAGAAGCTGAGCCACTTATTGATATGACGTACGAGAAGGTATACCAATTCGTTTGGAAGAATATAATATGTCGATATGGTCTCCCTCATGCCTTCATCACAGACCATGGAACACAATTCGATAACGAGGAGTTTGCTGCCTATTGTCGACAATCAAACATTTTGAAGACTCATTCAGCACCAGGCCATCCTCAAAGCAATGGACAGACTGAAGTGACAAACAGAACATTACTAAATGGTTTGAAGAAGAGGCTAAGTGAAGCTAAAGCTAATTGGATTAATGAGTTACAATCAGTATTGTGGGCTTACCGAACAACTCCCCAAGCAGCAACTAGAGAATCACCATATATGCTGGCATTTGGAAGTGAGGCTGTAATACCTGCCGAGTTGGGTCTTCCAATACACAGAGTGTTGAATTTCAATTCCCCAGTCAGCGACTTGATGAGGAGATTAGATTTGGACATGCTCGAGGAAGTTAGAGAAGAGGCAGCCATTAGGAATGCTGCTTATCAACAGCGAACAACCCTATTTTACAACAAGAGGGTGAAAAAATGCGACTTAAAAGAAGGAGATTACGTGCTAAAGAAGGTCATTCATAAGCACAATAAGTTGGAAGCAAACTGGCATGGACCTTACCGAGTTATTGTAGTTGTCCGACCAGGAACTTACCGAATAGCAACTCTAGAAGGAGAGGAATTTAAGAATGCATGGAATGCTGAACACCTACGCAAGTATTATCAGTGATGTAAAATGTAAAGCAATTCCACCAATATGAATAAAATGATTATATTTCACAATCTTCTCTCCTTTTACTGAAAATTTTTCAGGGAATACTAGTGTGTTTAACACTACGCTGCTCGGTACGCAACGCTGCTCGGCAGTAAAAAGAAGATGATAGTTCAAACCCACGACCAACTCCGATTGGTAAAAGGGAGAGAACAAACTATACTCCTTTGGTTAGGAGGCGTACACTAGCGTGACCAACTCAGGTTGGTAAAAGAGTTAGTGGACATGATAGTTCAAACCCACGACCAACTCCGGTTGGTAAAAGGGCGAGAACAAACTATACTCCTTTGGTTAGGAGGCGTACACTAGCGTGACCAACTCAGGTTGGTAAAAGAGCTAGTGGACATGATAGTTCAAACCCACGACCAACTCCGGTTGGTAAAAGGGCGAGAACAAACTATACTCCTTTGGTTAGGAGGCGTACACTAGCGTGACCAACTCAGGTTGGTAAAAGATCTAGTGGACATGATAGTTCAAACCCACGACAAACTCCGGTTGGTAAAAGGGCGAGAACAAAATATACTCCTTTGGTTAGGAGGCGTACACTAGCGTGACCAACTCAGGTTGGTAAAAGAGCTAGTGGACATGATAGTTCAAACTCAGACCAACTCCGGTTGGTAAAAGAGTGAGAACACGAGACTCCTAAAAAGGCCAATCTCGGTTGGTTAGGAAACAAGATATGCTCTCAAATACCAACATATGTTGGTCGAGAGGTAAGATTATTACAGAAAATACAAAAGTTCCTCGAAGAACAAATATTCCAAACTAAACCAAGTATAGTTGGTCGGGGATAAAAACCCACTAACTGTAGTTGGTCGACAAGGAAAAATCATCGACCTTGGTTGGTCGGGCACATTTTATGAAAAAGACAAAAATTTACCAAGTATAATGGAATAATTTTCAACATTTTTACACTCATTACTTTATTATTAAGTGATCGAGCAACATTTCTGATACTTGTAACTTTTATTACTAAGTTGGTCGGTGAGCCACACAATATTGTTATGCAAGCACAAATATAAAGTGTTTGACAAGCACAAGACAATAGCAATACAGATTTGCAAACAGAAAATGAAAGTCTTTCATTAAAATTCAAAACGAATTACAAGTTACATATGTGTACTAACTATTACATTGAGATCCCTACTCTATTGGTTTCTTTCCCTCTGCTTTTGAAATAGGTTCCTCACCAGCAGGCGGATCATTTAAAGTCTGAGGAGAGTTAATGAAGTTCAAGTCCTTCAGCATCCTAACGTTCATCACATAAGGTGTATCCAGTAGATGCTCGGGACGAGATACCTCGATCTGAGAATGAAGATTGTAGTCACCGAGGTATTTTGCAATTAATCTCTGAGGAATGGCACGAGCTGGGATCCATTCCATGTCCAATTTATAAGGTGGCACTGGCAAGTCTAGCAACCCAGGAGCATGATAATCCCATAAATAATGGCCCTGCTCCAGTTTTAATACACCCAGGACGTTCAACCATCCCTGTTTATAACTTTCATTATTGGCATTTTCAAGGCTAGCATCCAAGTGATAAAGGGCCTCATTGTAGCCTGCCATCCAGAACTCATGAGGTTATTTGTGGAATTGGAAAGTTATTCTCTCTAACTGCTCATGAAGGTTCCTGGAAAAAACATCCTTATTATTCAGAGCAGACTTTGTCGAAGCAAGTTGATCTTCCAGAGTTTGGATTTTCTTAGACATTTCAGACAAAGCCCGATATTTTGCATTCAATTGGAACGCTTGAGTTCCCAACGTTGATCGAGTACGAGCTTCTTCAACATTATGACTAAGGGCTCTTGATCCTCCCCGAGTAGGTCGAGAACTTGGTTCCTCGACAACATTCTGAGCAGCTCTTCCTCGTCCACGAGAACCTCTTCCTCGCCCCCGAGTAGCAGTAGAAGTACCAGATCTTCTCAAGGTATCCAACTCTTGCCTTAATTTGGCATTCTCAACCTCTAGAAATGAAAATCCCTCGTCAGTCACTGGGATTACAGTTGTTGAAGAAGATTTTGCAGACTTATACTGTGCCAGCTCTTTCTGCAAATTGTTATTTTCTTGCTTTAGTAGCTCGGCAATCTGTCTACAAGCCTCAACTTCACCCCTTAGGGTTCTCTCCCTGACATCGTACCCAGCAAGGATCTTTTTGTGGCCTATCTCGGCAGAAAGCTGTTGATACCTCTTTTCATACCCCTCGTGCAAAAGGGCATTTGATTCCTTGTACTGAGTCTGAATATCTTCTAAAGTATATTAAAGCTCCTCGATCATGTCATAATAAGCCACATTATTGGCCACAGCTCGATCAAGTAAGTCCTTCAAGTATTGATAAGCTTTGACAGCCTGCTCTGAAGCATCATGACCAAGGATGTTGGCAACTTCTGATGCACTTAGGTTTGTGTGACCAGCCTTATAATATTCATGGCATTGCTGCATCAATTTTGTATCATTGGCAGACAACAATTCCATTCTAGCCATAAACAAATAAAGAAGAGAAGGCAAGAGTTAATAAAAAAGTAGACAGAGCATCAACAATGTAGAGGAATAAAAAAGGTAATTGTATTACATCATCAAAAGGAGTACAACGTTCAGAATACAGATACAAGTAAAAGAAAAACAGAAAGAGAATACCGAACAACTTCACACCTTTTCCTTGTCTCCCAAGACTTTCTCGGGAGGCTGGGACGAGGAGCTCGGTTGCTCGGTGGGAACAATAATTTGGTCGTCAGAAGTTGGGACTTGTTCAGGAGGAGCAGGCAAAGATGAAATCTCCTCAGTAGCTATCTGAATAGGTTGGGGAGCAAGGACTTGATCACCCACTCTCATTGAAGACTCCTCAGATGCAGCTTTGTCTTCTTCCTCATCTTCAATTATAGGAGGGGGGCCAGGAAGATGTTGTTGAAATATCTCAGAGTCCTCGTTAACTTTCAATTCTTGCAAGGCAGCAACCCAACCATCTCGAAAGTATTTCAAACTCCCATACTTGACCTGGGTCATCATTGCTGCTACCCCCTGTCCCATCCTTTATCCCATCCGGTACGAAAAGATTTCTTTACAGCCATTTTCCTTTTCATTTTCTCCGAGGAGAGCTTCTCGGATAGAAGATCCTCGGAGGCTTTCAACTTGGCCTCCACCTCCTCCTTCTGGCGATTTACTTCTCGCAGAAGGGTTAGCTCTTCCTCAGCCAATTTTAACTTATTTTCAAGCTCCCAAAAGTTTGTGAGCTTCTCGGCATATTTCTTATTCTCTCTCTCCAAGTCCTTCACTTTACTTCCCAACTGCACCTTCTCTGCCTCAGATGCAGCCAACTTCTTCTCACATTACCCCTATCATCGTCATACTTTTGACGAGAATCCTTCAAAGATTGGGCCAAACCCAGAAAAGCATCCCCCACTCCAGACGAGGAGCTAGAAGCCTTGAGTGCTTCATCTTTCTTCACTATGGTGTTAAAACAACTCACCAGCTGAAAAAAAGGTAATGATAAGTCAGTGCCGAGATACATATATTGACGGAAAGAAAGAAAAATTCAGGATAAGAGAAACTTACTGAAGCAATGTGACGAGTAGCTAGGGATGTCAGCATATCCCTAGACATGTTTTCTTCAATTCCTTGGACTTCAGGAATAGTCCAAGTCTTTACCGAGCTCATTGCAGAACTCGGGGGAATAATGGTTGGAACACCAGCTCCACTAGCTTGGAGCTGGGGAATGGTTTCAGAAAAACTGACCGAGGAGGATTTCTTCAATCTCCTCAGTGGCACTTCAGAAGTTTCATCCAAAGAACCTTTGGTGGGGGAGATGGTGACCACTTCCACAGAAGCACTTCTCTTGCTCGGAGCCACTGGAGGCTTCTCGGCAGCCTTCTGAGGAGCAACAGAAGGGGCAGCATCTACTTTCTTTGTCCCCTTTGGGACATCATTCTTGTTTCTCTTTCCATCTCCAGCAGAGGAAGTCTCCTCGAAGATAGCAGGAACTCTTCTTTTTCCCATCTTCTGACTTAGAGGAATGTGAGATTCTGGTGAAGATTCCTCAGAAGCTAGCAATGGTTCACTAATGCTGACCACAGGACGAGCAGTAAAGGATGATGTGTAGCTCCTGTACTGCAACAAATATGAAGCAGACCTGATGTGCTCGTCTGCAACTCTTCGATGCCAATTCCAGATATGTTTCAAATGTTTAATATTTACTTATGATTCTTTTGGAGTTTTTCTCTTACTGTCAACTGCAAACAAATACATAATGAAATATCAGTCATACATTTTATCAAACATAATGAAATCATAATTTCAGAAATAAAATAAGATGAAAATAACCTATCCCATTGCCATATGGAGGGCATTTGGGACCTTCATATACTTCATCTCCAACCAAAGGGGTATGTTGCCAATTTCTGATAACTACCCCGTGTTCAAAATAATCCCTATTTGCATCAGGGAGGTTGACTACTAAGGCCCTATTCAAAAATCTAGTTTTTAAATAAAAAACATTGTCTAAAACAGCCCATCTATAACAGTACATAATCTCAGGAATTCCTATACGAGTTCCATGAGTTTGATTTAACCTATACACCCCATTAACTATTCTCCATGTGTTGGGCGCTATTTTTGCAGGGACAACATCGAAATACTGACAGAACTCTAAACACAAAGGATTTGGTGGAAAAGAAAATCCACATTCAGCAATAAAGAGGCTAGGGAACCAATGTCCCTCAGCCAAATTAAAATAGTTTGAAGGTTCAGAAAGATTCTCCAAAGTTACCCAAGAAGGAATAGAAAAGTCAGAACGGAATTTCTCAAGAGATTCGATAATATAAACCATGGTGAATAAAAAGAAATGAAGAAGAAGGAAGAAAATCTTACAGGAAAAAGGAGATCTGTTGACAAACAAACGAAGGAGGGATGAAAGCACAAGAGAGAGAAAAGCTATAGAAAACTCAAAAGCAGAAATTGAAAAAGGTAGAAGACGATGGGATTGCCTCTGAAGCTTAAATACTTTGCCTTGGGAAACGGCGAAAGAAATGATTACAAAAAGGAAACTATTACGCTACCGGCGGCTAAAAGGACAAAAAGTGCACGAAGATCGAAGCGCTTATAAAAATGCAAAAAGAGCGGATTCTGGGAATTTGGAAGGAAATTCAAATACGAAGAAAATGCTCCTAAAACCCACGAAGGTCATTTAATATTGCCATATACCGAGAAAGAATGTTCCATACTCCTCAAAGTTCGAAATATGAAACATTGGGGGCTTCTGTTGATACCAAAATTAGTATGCTGATGTGGACGAATAATAAGAAGACACGTGTCAATCTACGTGGCACAATAGCAACGAGGAAGTTCATTCCCCCGACCTAGTCATACTCACTCCGAGGAACACCAGTCCTCCGAGGAACACCAGTCTTCCGAGGAACTCCAGCGCTCCGAGGAACTCTTGAACGACGAGCAACTAAGGAGGTTCGAGCTGCATCTCGATCACAGCATTGATTGTCAGATAATCAACAGTTCAACTATTCATTGAATGCTTATCATCTTGACGCACACGTTTGAAGAGCATTAAATGAATTACCCTTTCATATGTGTATCATTTAATGTAACACCCTTTCATGTACAACCTAAGGGCTATAAATACCTTGTATCACCATCATTCAAAGGGACCGGAATTTCTTGATAGAACTTGTAATCGAGAATTCCCAATCACTCAACAATAACATAATAGTGGACGTAGGCCATTCATACAAGGTTGAACCACTTTAAAATATTCTGTCTCATTTATTTATCTGTGATTAAATTATTAGAGTGATCTAATTTTTTACATCAACAATATATATATATATATATATATATATATATATATATATATATATATATATATATATATATATATATATATATATATATATATATATATATATATATATGTATGTATGGATTGTTATAATTACGCATGCCTGTATATACATATATATAGAGAGAGAGATACACACTCTTTTATAGTTTATACATACACACACACACTCACGTATATATATTGTGTGTGTATATATATACATACAATATATATAGATATATATTTTCACACACACTGCTATATACTTAGTATATGCACATGTACACTATTATATATACATATAGTTATATACACACTCGCACACACACACATATATAGTTATATATATACTTACTTATACACATATACCCATATATATAAATATATAAATATATGTATATATAGAGGCAGGCTCCTGTGCACACTAAGTTTGCACATTACCTTTTTAAAGTAGTAAAAAAAATATTTTTGAGTTGATTTTTTTTTTGTGATATTTAAACATGTCAAGGAACCCATATAAAAAAAATCAACTCAAAAAAACTTTTTTTGCTAGTTTTAAAAAATCGGTCAAACTTTCTATGCTTTTAAGCCCTTTAAAAACTGCGAAAGTTTGACCGATTTTTAAAAAGTAGCAAAAAAAGTTTTTTTGAGCTAATTTTTTTTATGTGAGTCCGTTGAAATGTTAAAATATCACATAAAAAAATTGGTGTACTCCAGCACTCAAAAATATTTTTTTTACTACTTTAAAAACTTAATGTGCAAACTTAGTGTGCAAACTTAGTGTGCACAGGAGCCTGCCTCTGTATATATATAGCTATATATTCTGGTGTGCATATATATATATATATATATATATATATTAATATTAATATGAAGGATATATATGGGACATCTTAGACACAACACGACAAACACCATTTAGGCATGAAACATGATATAAAATATTTTGCATTAGTTATATCATAGTTAATATGTCGTATTATATCTAAAACTATCACCCATGCATAAATTAATATTACTACTAAAAAACTAAATATATACAAGATACAAAAATACTTATTAGTAACAATAACTCAATTAGTAAAATATTTAATAACAAAAATTTGTACAACACATACGTATTAGTAAAGACACGGGCACTCAGATAATAAAATACACAACATATTTGCATAATAATAAAATGAGCCTAACCAAAAAATAACACGAAAATAATAATAATAATAATAATAATAATAATAATAATAATAATAATAATAATAATAATAATAATAATAATAATAATAATAATAATAATAATAATAATAATAATAATAATAATAATAATAATAATAATAATAACAATAATTAAACAACATTCACCTACTTGCATATAATAAAACACACATAATAATAATAATAATAATAATAATAATAATAATAATAATAATAATAATAATAATAATAATAATAATAATAATAATAATAATAATAATAATAATAATAATAATAATAATAATAATAATAATAATAAACACGGACACGCCTATATACATATTCATGTAATATAATATAATATAATATAATATAACACACACATACACACAAAGGATACGGGAGATGGAAAATGTTTAGGACATGGAAAGGATTTTATGTATTTGACCGCATTCTTTTCGTAATTGCCTTGAATTAAATATTTTGAAATCACAACTGCTCATTGGTCTACAAGATAAAAAAAATTCATAAATAGGGCAAATATTAACAAGAACTAACAATCAAAATTAGTTTATTCATTTAGGGTATAAATATACCCCGGGGTTGCTAAAATTGCATTATTAACTCAAATTATTTAAAACCTGCATTTTTCTTTTACCTAATAAAGAGGACTCTAAAAGTTTATTATTTATGATATAACAGGACTAATAAGACCTAGATTTGGGAATAAATAATACAAAATAATGCATTAATTGTAGGCAATGGAAGCTCATACTTAAAGTAAGGGCCAACAACGGAGCAGGTGGCTCTATAGGAAGTTTTGACGGAGGAGACAATACTCTTAACAAGAATGGACTTGTTATATAAGAGCATGTTAACTATTTCGTCAAGGTTGGAAATAAAAATCAAAACTTGTAAAGTTGGATGCCATTGATGGTGAGGAGTTTAAAAAAAGAGAAAGCAACATTAAAAGTTGAGCATGTGATTGGAAAGAGAAAGCAAGCGATAAAATAAGAAACAAGGAAATGAGCTTAAATAGATTAGTGATGCCATTTTAATTGCAAAAGACTGCCAAAAAATATTGTCACTTGTCTCCGAGAACGTTCCTTCTAAAAACTTAAATCATGGGGAAATGAGGAGAAAAATGTGCATTTAGTGGATCCATTAATCAAAATGATCTCGTGATTATATCTGTGGGTCATTAATGGAGCAAGGAATCAAAAATAAATATTGGTAGTCCTAAGGCAACCAAATATATTGGTTGAAGAAAGTTATAAAATTTTCCTATTTAATAAGAATTAATAATTGCGAAAAAAGTTATCATTTGGACACTTCCACACGTGCAACAAGATTTGGTGGGACCACTACCAATAAATAGACATGCATGCAGAATAGGCCATAATTAAAACATTTATTAATCTAAAAGTATAAAATAGTTTCAAGTACATGCAACATCCATATTTGGTGGAAGCATAGAATGTTCATCAAATGGTTTAATTAAATATTATAGCATGGTTTCAAATTTTGTTAAATTGAGAAATTAAATACGAAATAAATAAGAAAATATATCTGATATCCATAATACATTGGCTCAATTGCAAGACTTTAACAAAGATTCAAAACAAAAAATAATATATTCCATTAATACTTTGAAGTTTGGTAATTACAAAAACATGGAAAAGAAACATAACATCACCCTCTTTGGACGGATTAGTAATGAAAAAATGCATAAGTAAAAAATTTATGGCGTGTGTTCCGCAAGAAAATAAGTTATTTTTATTATAAATCCAAATCGAAAAAATCTCGATCCATCTTCAATTAGAAGGGTCCATAATTATGAAAATTTGCAATGTCTATTTGGCTTCCTCATGAAACTGTATATATAGTTTAAGGTAATTTCTTCAAGAGAAAGATTATCAAATCCATAATCATCATGGATACCTTGTTTATGAATAAAAACCAAGGAGAAATCCTTTTAAGCCTATAAGATGCGACTCGCTTTAGCAAAACGATCATCCTGAAAATCCATGCATTCCTCATCATCTTGAATGTTTGCATCATGTTGTAATAACCTTGTAACAAAAAGGGATAAGATTTAAGGAATGAGGAAATTTGAGCCCTAGGAATTGGAGGAGTATCTTAGAATTTATAAACAATTAGGATGTCCCAAAGCAAGTTTTTGAGGGCATAACCTTTGTTTTTTTTTATAAGTAAATAGATAAGGGAATGACCTTTTAAAAGCACCAATGGAAAAAGATGGGATAAGGTATAGGGAAGGTTTAGAGATTTGCTAAAAGTATTGCTAGTAGAGTGATGAGTTAGGATATTATAACCAATGTCCAAAATGGCTGCGATATATCCATCCAAATCCCTAATTGGATTCCCAAACAATTTGTGTGGGAATAGCACCATGTCACAGAGGGGAGTATTGGAGAAGTCTGTCTCAGTCACCATCTTTTCAAAAGCATTGGTGTCAAATTTGGCTCTAGCTAAAACATATAAGGTAGTAAGTCCATTGGGAATGTAATAATATGTACGATGTGCAAAATCATCATAAAGACAATGGGTATCAATGGAACCATATCTTGGAACCTTATAGGTTGCACTTTTCTAGACATCCAAAAGGCTCACATATTCACTAATCTAAGTGTTAAAAGGGAAATAGGGTTGATCTGGCATAGATAAAAAATAATCTCTATTAGGATGCAAGGCGAAATTGGGGAAGGTCACGTATTTTCTAAAATCGAGGAGGAAACATGACAGAGTAAGGGATCGATCATACCCAAGGGTTGTGATATCATGAGTTGGTAGAACATATTATTCCCACATAGTTACACAATAGGGACTTGGTAAGGGACCATAAATTAGGGGAAAACGTGCGATTGACATTAAAAATGCGAATATATTTCAGCCCTAAATATCTTTAATTAATCAAACATTTAAAGAAAAATTAAGAAATAAATTTAAAGATAAAACCCATGGTTCAAGAATACAATACCAAAAATAATCATGTTGGTATTAGTATGAGGAGACAAAGGTTAAAGAAGATTAAATTTGTGTTTCCCTCTTAGGTCTTTAAAAACCTTACAACAAAGCTATAAACTTCTTTAATATTCTATCATATGATCCATCCAAAGTATGTCTTGTGTATGGAACTCTTGGAGATGAGACCAAGGTGAAATATTAGAAAATTGGCCTTATCTCTCCTCATCCCTTCACAAAAATATGAATAGTATTTTCCTCTCCCTCTCAAACCCTCAATAATGGATCACTAGCCTAAAACCCTAACTTACACCCATATATATAGTTATGGGTTATGGGCTTTAGTCAAACTAGGGTTTCAGAGAGTTTCGGGCTTACTACCTGGGCACAATACTAGGAACCTAAGAGAAATAATTAAATTGACTTCCAAGTAAATACTCATAAATTACAACTATCATCACAATAATTATTTCCTTTCTTTGTTTCTTCGCAATTAATTCCACTAAATAATTAAGACTTCTCTTTAATTTAATTATCTTTAAATAACTCTACTGCAAAGTTGATTATGGTACACAATCTGATTCCCCACGTCAAGTGTCTGATACCCTCTTGGTCAAATCAATTTTCCTCAAATCTATTTTAATCAGCATCTAATCAATTTCCATGATTTTCAGACTTAACTTATTTCTTACTCCGCCGAGATTATAAAATAATTCACGCATCGATTTTTAATTAGTGGAAACAAAATATATAAGTCTATTAAGGGGATATCACAATCCAAGGTATCCCCAAGACACGAATTGCTCCAAAATTACGATCTCAAACTGACTCACACAACTGGAACCCAATGTGGGGGAATCATTTGATCCTATATAAAATAAGATATCACCCATAACAATCAAAGTGACATTTTCATAAGCATTACAATCCTCATAATTTATAGGATTAAAAATCTATCCACACTTTCAAATAGTGTGATATTCGCGGAGTCTAATCAAAATAGACCTTAGAATCAATTCTCAAGGGTGTCCTTATTCAATACATTCATGGGATGCACCTATCATAATCCTTTGTCAAAATATCAAACAAGTTATCGAACCATTAAACAGGTTCTCATATTTTGAGATAAACTACTAGGATTGCATTGCAATTGTTACAATAGAATGATGGTAACCTACCTAGGTTGTGAACATTTTAATAGCACCATAAATGTAATTTTGATCTCCTAATGATCAACTGGAAGCCAACCCACCGAAATTCCGACTGAGATCTATTGACCGACATGTGTATAATATATTTAAACCAAATATAAGGCATTATTGAAACCTTAACTTTTACTGAGTTGACACGCCTTTACTTAAAGGTAAACGGCATACATGGTTTTAAGAAAAAAACTCTAATAATATCCAACTTAGTTTTTAAGCTATGTATCTAACTCCCAACCCATTTACACTTTAGCTTGTTATGTATTGGTAGAAGAATTAACCAAGTGTTATCGGATACAAACTTGGTCATAAACTTATCACCTTCATGTTCAATTTCTCAAACTAAGTGAAAGCTATGCTCAATGTTCTTAATCCTTTTATGGGATACGAGGTTTCTTAAACTTGTAATCATACCATTATGAAAAATAAAAGCGTAACAGGTAATTGCCCTTGCTTAATTTACTTAATAAATAATCGATACATATAGCCTCTTTAGTTGCCTCTGAACTGGTAATGACCTTGGCCTCCATGGTGGAATCAACAATACAATATTTCTTCACATATTCCTCCAATTCATAGCTCAACCTCCTTGGGTAAACACATATTTCGAGGTGGAAAAACTTGAAATCCTTATCTGACAGAAAACCTAATCTTTATACATAAACTTACATGACTATTAGATTGGAATTTGTTGACCATGCTGAAGGAATAACAAATTTTGGTCTTTTCACATAATATATAGCATTCATGAGGCTACCCACCACTGAAGCATTAGGTATATTCCTCATTGCTTCCATATAACCAAGTGTCCTTAGACATTAACTCCCAGACACGGGGATTCCATACTTCAAAATAAACTCTTTTCTTGGAATTTTTATGTTAAGCCCATTAATAATATATCGATATAATTAACTTGGGATAAGCCCAACATTTTTATCCGATATAGATAAATCTTAATCATAGGATGTTCTTTGCTTGTCCTACGTTCTATATATCAAAAACCTTGACAACCACTATCATATTTAATACAATACTCCCACCTTATTTTCGGTTAGACAAGTATTACCCACAAGTTGTACTTAGAAACATCACCATGTTTATGTCACGCTTCTTATACCACCAAGTGTTATTCGGGTTATGATCAAAATCAAAACATTATTACATGTTCAAATCAAATAACCCAAGACCTTGATGTTAGCTTAAATCCATAAATAAATGTCGCAATCTTCCATCACTTTTCTTTCTAAACTTATTATTATGTATGTGTCAGGATGATCGTTCAAGAATGAATTATTGACGTTAAAATAATCCCAACAAACATTAGTGTGGCTACCGTGAGAACGTTTTATCATAGTTAATCCCAATCTTTCTAAGTAAACCATTTTGTAAGCCTTTCCTTGAAGGTTTTCACCTTCCCATACATCTATATTTTAACTTTTTGTAGGTCCACGTGTTCCCGATGGGATTTACCCAATCAATAAGTCTACAGGTACCAAAACTTGATTCGAATAGACTGAATCCTTTTTGGTATCCATAGTTATAAGTCAAAGAAAACGTCTTTCTTATGGAATTCCCCATTGTAGTTCCTAGGACCCGATTCGTGTTTACTTTGGATCTCATCAAAATGATTACCAAATAAACTAAACATTCAGGATGGATCCTATTGATCCCGCTATGACGTTGCTCCACTTGTTATCCTGTATAAGTGACACGTATACCCTGATCATCGGTAATACTCCATCTATGATGACTTAGTGTATTATCGATATTAGGTTGTATTTCATCCAATATGGGTGGTCTAGCAACATTGATAATATGATGTTGCATTTTATCTTGAAAGTCCAACTTACACTTGGGTCTGTGGTTTATTACATAATCCTCATACAAGAACCGATCATTGATGCGATCAATTTACTTCTTATATTTAGGAGTATGATATAAAATACATTGATTACCTTCGTGATAACCAAAAAAGATATATGTCCTTAATTTTAACTTCCTTTTTACTACCACAACACGAGTATGGGGCACCCCTAGATCCGAACATGCCTTAGAATGAGCTTGCGCCCACTCAATTATTAAATTGGAGTTGAAGATACAGATTAAGAAGAAACAAAATTAGAATGTATATGTCTCTCTCTTAAAGAAAATTTCCTGCAAGAATGTTGTAGTCTTTAATAACTAACCATGGAAACTATCATATCCAAAAGAGCCTTATTCATTCCTTTCCTCTACACCATTCCTAAGTGGAATAACCGGTGTAGACTACTGGGATAAAATAACACACCTTTGATAAATGATATCTTGGTTGTCCTAAGATGTTAACACCTCCATGATCAAATCGTAAAGATTGGATTAGTTTACCTCACCCATGCTCCACCTTAGCCTTCTAAACTTTGAACTAATCAAAGTCTTCAGAGATGTGGTGCATAAGGTAAACATATCCATACAACGAGCAGTCATTAATGAAATTAATGCACCACTCATATCTACCTTTTTTCCGGATAATCACCGAATTATACTACTTAAAACTAATCATTCCCAACACCTCTTTGTATCTTTAGCTTTAAGTCATGAAGGGATCAGTGGTCATTTTACCATCAAAACGGAATTTAAAACTAAAAGTGTCTCCACTTCCAATGAACACAATTTTCCATTTTAAACCAGTCTTCTAATTCCCTTCAGAATAAATTAACCTAATCGTATGTGCCAAAATTGTGGTTGGTTCGAAAAGGAAACTTTCTCTTTTATGATATGTCATCTAAATTGTTCATATTAGTATTTAGCAGTATTGGCGGGACAAACATTATAATGAATGAATTATTTTCCAACATACCAGTCAAGATAAAAGATATCTTAATATCATAAAATCGATTGATATATGTTCAAAACAAATTTAGAAAATCAAAACCAACTTTTCTAAAACCCTTGTACATTAAATAATTTACCTACATTAACCTTATACCTATATAAATTTATAAGAATATTCCACCGTTAATATCACTGTCTTATTTTGCTTGCCTATAACTAGAAACATCCCTCTTTAAATAATTGCTCCATTACCTGGAACCTCTGCAACGAGTTACAATCCTGATTTGTGGTTCCCGAATCTACATTCCAGATTTTTGTTGGTCAAACCATAAATCAGACAATTACTTTTAAGAGATAAACCATCACTATGTCCCCTTCCTTACAAAGCGAGGAAAAATCGGACACCATTGCTATAAAAGTTCTAACTACTTTTAGTGAGAATACTTGTCTTTTAAATATTTCACTACTACCGAGGAATATGAAGTTTTTAAACCCAAATCGTTGTACCTAAGACTTAACCTTATACTCCTACTTCCCTTTCGTAAAAGAAGTAAAGCTATTCCCAAACAACTAACACAAACCTTTGGCTACATATGATCCTTACTCTTGGATTACAAAATAATTCTATGTTTACCCACCATGTTTAATCTAGGCAATCCTTTATTCAACTAATGCTTTCTAAGAACACGATTCTTACTTGAGTGTCATCATCCAACAAAAATGTTAACAAACTTCCGTCTATCAATTATATAAAATTAAAATGTCCATATAGAACTTCCCCCATTGGGGGACTGAGCATATATTTTAAAATGTCAATATTTCATGATTAAAACCATCTGATGAAGGCCAGATTAAGTTGACACGAGGAATTAATCTCATTATAATTTTAAAATTTTGATGGGAATTTTGAATTAAATAACTTTGGTATCCTCTTAAGTTCAAACAAAGTTCAATTACAATTACAGTTCATGAAACTTATTCTAATTAAAACTTTAAGGCAAAAACAGTTAGGAAAAAAATTGAATTCATTTTTGAAATCTTGGAATCATAAAATTATAAGAAATTGGTTTCTAATTAAACACGAGAACTAATTTGATTAAATTTTAAAGTAGCATCCCCAAACCGCCAACTGAAAACCTAATCATGTTGAACATCTTAGTTCCCATTTAGTGTGGGATTTTTCGATGGGAGTTTAAATCACACAACCATGAACCATAAAAAATTATTTCCTTAGGCTATCCGAAAAATTCAGTAACCTTGTGTCCAACATAATAAATAGCCAACGAATTTTTGTTATGCTCTTGATGACAGTGACTCCGATAGGGATGATATCAAAAGTTGTGTTAAGTGTATACCATAAATTCGTCTAATGAAATTAAACCCACTCGTGTATAAATTCCTCGATAGGAGGATTGAAATCATTCACATTTAATTTTCATAAACTATAACTTAAGAGTTTTAAAATTCTTCTGATACCACAATTAGAATCATCCGATAGGGGGCCAGATCAAGCTTACATGAGGAATTAATTACATTACAATTTTCAAATACTGATGGAGACCACATGGTTTGTGAAACCCCTCCCCCACTTAGTATTTTTAAAAACTTTAGGGTTTTTGTTTAAAAAATTATTTAATTCTAAAAGGCCAAATTAAATACTCGGTAATTTCCAGTTCACTTGTACAAATTAAATCACCTATTATGACTTTTTTAAATTTCCAAAATAAAACCATTTTAAAATTAAAATAAAACCCAGGGATAAAAAAATTAATTTATACCATTAAATTAATGTGACAGCCCGCCTACTAAAATAAGAGGTGGACAGCCCGATACTATAATAATCACAGGAATCATAGATGGTCCATTCTTAGTATCACTGTCGTTACAATAATAGTGCGAGATAACCACCAATTATTTTAGAAAACGGACTATCAAATTAAATTTTATAAGTAAAAGAAAAGCACTTAGACAATCGGATTTACAAAGACGGTGGATACCAAAAATCAACGGGTAATATTATAACGAAATGTATAAGGTATTAACCGAATAAGTTGTCGGTTAATAGACTAATACAAACAGGTTACACCAAGTATTACAATTAAATATCACATTATAATAGATGAGTGCAAGGCATGGGCAACACGCCCGAATAAATAAACTGAACATAACTAGAGTGCAATGGATAGAAGCGTCTATAACGAATATCCTACAACATCCGCAACATGTTATAGCTCAAAGACAACTGGACTGGAGAGATCAATACGGGCGTCCTTGCGGAGGAGCACCTGAACGGACAAGGAGATCATGAAAAACAAAGAGATATAGACGGGTCACAACCCGATTTGATATGATCACCATGTGAATAAAATTCATGACAGTTATGAATATCTAATCATAATCATGAATTTAACTATCTCTCGTAATTAAACATAAAATTTCTCACCTCTCAAACTAAAATCACAACCTAGCGCAATATCAATGATAATCATCAATATTCATATAAGCCTGGGAGAACTCATCTACATTTACCTCAAGGAGACATCATTTCAATTATTCACACTTTAAATGCATAGTTCCTTTTCTCTTTAGGAAATACATATATGGAAATTCATTTTACAAAATGTTTTACCAATTCAATTTCATCTCATAACTTCCCATTTTCCTTCTTCCATCCAGGAAATGTATTTAAAGAAAATTTATTATCATAAAATGCTTTAACATTAATAATGTCCCACATTATTATGAATAGTTATATTTCATATCATATAACAATTCTAAGACCACCCGTTCGGATTTCCCCACTGTGTGCACCCCTAAATGGCTATCATCTTCCAAGGCCTATCAAACAAGAAAACCTGGGCATCCTACAATGCGAGACGTCGAGAAGCGACCATAAACATGCGAGTGAGTCATAACCACACTCGAAATTACCCCACATCGCAAAAATAATCACATAATATAATAACCGGTCATATGACCGAGGACTATATTCACCCTGCATTCATTTGCCAGGGGACTTCACCTCATGCGCGTAACTTCCCTTATAATATCGATTTAGAAAGGTGTGTATATGTCAATTATCATTTACAAAAATCATTTTTCCATTTTGAAAACATTCACTTTTACATTCACAAAACCATTTATACTTATTCATTAAGTACCAAATTTTAGAATATGCATTTCTTATTCTTAAAGTCATATCTTATTAATGACCTAGCGCCCGAAATGCCATTATCCTCACACTAGCCTCCAAGAGTCCAAAACAATACCATAAATCATCAAAGTAAGTCTCCCTCAATAATAGTCTCCCAAAAGTCCCAACGTTATCAATTTTACTTTTCGTTAATTCTAGGCTAACTACCTATATCAAATGAAAATTAACCCATATTAACTAACCCTTGGGATAAGCCCAATTATCCCCATGCTAACCTAGGGTATTAACCTCCCTAATACAAACTTCTAATACCCTTTATTACTTCCCAAAGGAAGGTCCCTAAGCTTAGATCCTAAAAGAAAAGGACTGAAAACTAATCTGAAAAAAAAACATCCTAAAAATTCAGGAATTCCGAATCGATTCACCCTGGCCAAATCGATTCGATCTTGAAAGAGAATCGATTCGTATAGGCCGAATCGATTCGGTTAAGAGGACCCAACCATTATGCATAACCCCGAATCGATTTGGATAGTCCGAATCGATTCGCCCAAATCAGACCTGTAACCTTCCCCATTGGCAAATCGATTCGCTAGGGGCGAATCGATTCGGCCCTGCAGAATTTGCCCAATTTAGGCTACGGGTTTAAGAACCCTAAATTTCCCCAACACCCAAATCTTCAATTTTCTCCAACATCAACAACAAATAATTCGACCAAATCATTTCTACACAACAACTAACTAATTTATTTTTCTCAAATCAAACTAAACTACAAGATTAAGGATTGAATCACTAAAAATCTACAAATCCCAAAAATGGTTTAAATCTCCAAAAACATAACTATAAATGCAATTTATTCACATTAAATCATGATCTAGAAAGTAAGAAACTTGCCTCAAGTTGTAGTCTCGGATTCTCTTCCCGAAGCAACGATTTCCAGCTCCAATCTCCCATTTCTCTCTTTTTTCTCCCATTTTCTCCCAACACTCTCTTCTCTCTCTCTCTCTTTAAGCTTATAACATAAAATGAGAAATAAAAGGGGTTGGGAGACTTAACCGGGTTCTAAACATTAATTCCCCCCTTTAAATGTTGATACACCATTAAAATGACTCGCAACTACTTAATTGAGTCATAACCTGTCAAAAATGCCCGAAACTCAAAAATATAACTTGGCACTCATTTTGACTATCTCGACTATTCCAAAACTAATCGCACCCCCTAAATTGGCATCCAGAGCAACATATAATATTTTTATGTTCCTATGTCATTTTATTTCATTAATTATGCTCCAATTTAAATATAAGTCATAACCGTCGCTTAAAGTACAACGACGCAATAAAACACAATATAATGCTATTTACCTTCTCATAACAGTAAATAGGCAAAACATGGTAAATATTATCCCTTAACTCACTTAAAATAATATTTACCCCAACTTTCTCTATTTTATAAAATTAGCCCATCAGGCAAAATAATATAATATAGACGCTCAAAAGTCTTGGTTGTTACAATTAATTACCCAAATTCAATTCAATTTAGAAAATAATATATGAGAACGAATTATCTAGATAAAACTGTGATCTAGGTCAGTCTCAATATAAATCCATGTTGTCCCTAAAATGGGCGGCCCTGATTAATCCAATCAGCACGCCCAATTTTGAAACATAATAATAAAGAGATGTACATGAAAATATAAATAAATTCATAATAATAAATTACTAAGGACCAAAATAGACCTATTTATCCTGGATAAGAATCCTTCTTCATGTATATGTCTTGAAGAATAAGAAACCCACTCGAAGTAGACTTCTTTTTGGACAAGATTCTTCCTTGAAGTAAACCTCTTCGAATCTTGGAGTTCTCCATGCAATGAACCTCTAGAAGTTATCATCTTTGGTGTGGAAGGATGAGAGGGAAGAACCACCATAAACACCAGTCGGAAAAAACACCAACCAAAAGCACCTGCCACATTTTTTCCCATCGGATCGACCCTATTTGGAGCTTCAATTGATCTGATCCCTCCTCCAAATTGATCCAATTTTGAACTAGATCGATTCGGACCTACTGTGTTTACAACTTCATCCTAACTTTGTAAAATCATGAAAAACGACCATACCTTCCCCGAATATTCATGAAAATTCACAAAATGTTGTCCAACATTCATATCCATGTAAATATATGATTCTAATAGTAAATAAATATTACATCCCCTCGCAATATCCCCCAAATGCATGGATAAGGAAATAATTACAAAAATCAAATTATTACAACAATATTAAATCTAAGAGCCAAAAATAACTACGAATAAATCACCATATGATCAATTCATATAAAATAAACATATGTGACCATGATGGAAGGGATATAAACTTACAATAATTAAAAACTCATGTTATTATGATATCATACAATAGATTATATAATCATACAACATGCAAAACTAGGGTTTTATTGTGGACAATATGGGCCTTTCCAAAATATAATCAATCTCAATCGGGGCTTTAATACCAATTATTAGGGAAAATGTGAAAAAATTTCATTCCTAAAGATCTTTGATTAATCATGCATTGAGAAGAAATCACAAATTAGGTTTAAAGATAAAACCTAGGGCTTAAGAATATAATATCTTAACAAATCGTTTTGTGACTCGTATGGGGAGACAAGTGTTAAAGAACATAAATCCTTTCTACCCTCTAAGGTTTCCAAAAACCTCAAGAAAGTTTTGAACATATCGAATCTTCTATCATATGATCCACCCAAAGTAAGTCTTATTCTATATAACCTTGGTCATAAATTTATCATTTTCTTGTTTAATTTCTCGAACTAAGTGAAACATACGCTCAATGTTCTTAACCCTTTTTATGTGTTAAGGGTTCTCTTGAACTTGCAATCATACCTTTAAGAACACTAAAAGTATAATATCTAATTGACATTGACGGAAACTCAACCAAGTAACTTTGGAAATAATCGAGACATACAACCTCTTTAGTTTCTTCTTAACTGACAACAACCTTAGCCTCCATAGTGGAGTTAGCAGTCAAAGATTACCTTACATTCCTCCAATCATAGCTCAACCTTCTTGGGTCAACACATGTTCTGAGCTAGAAAATCTTGGAATCCTTATCTGACTAAAAACTTAGTATTTGTACCTAAAAGGTACAATATTATTATACTAAAATTTATTGACCATGCCAAAGGCATGACAAAGTTTGGTATTTGCACATAATATATAGCATTCATGAGGCTGTCAATTGTCAAAGAGTTAGGTATATTCCTCATTACTTCCATCTGATCAAGTTTCCTAAGACACTGATTCCCAGATAGATCGAATCTATACTTGAAAATAATTTTTTTATTGGAATCTCGATTCTAATCTTGTGAATACTATATAGATTTAATTGATTTTGTATAAGACCAATGTCCACATCATCTTCAAAACCCTCTTCTTCAACAAGGTACGCTGTTGCAAATGCAACAAGTGACTTACTAATATCGGATCAAGACACACCAATGGAGGGTGGAACGAGGATTTCATAATATTCACAATCAGCCTTCCTCTGAGTACTAACAAGAAACAACTAGTCATGAAAAAAATTATTTGGGGAGATAATATCAACCCCCATGGGTTTAGATGATTGTTGGCTGAGTTTTATGTATAACTAAAATCATGAACGCTCTTGGTGATTGCTTCATTGTTCTATTAAGAAGACATTATTAAGTGCATAAAATATGGTAGAAGAATGGAGAAGGAGTTTAGGTGAAAAGGCTGATGGATTGAAATGAGGATTCTCTCACCATCAAAAGACGTTTACTTATACATCATATGCTCACATATAATAATAACTAAAACATGGAGTAATGGAGTGTGGGATTTAATAGTCCACTACTCATTGTTTTAAGAAAAATCCATTAGTGGGTGGGGTGGGATATTTCTAAACCATATTATCACTGTCCAATGAGCGTTTGCAATGTAGAAATACAAACTGGAAATTTCACTCGAAGTGTAATGTATTGGTTTAATGTAAAAGGTAGATCAAACGCTTAACACCTGTCAAGGATTTGGACGTGGGCTATGTACTAATTGACGATTATTAGGGTGTTTACGCACCTAGGTGGGAAAATCTAATTGGGTAAGCACTTAGCAGTTTTGATCTAGTTGTATTTCAAGTAAGTTTATGAATAAGCAACTATATGACAAAGGGAAAAAGTACTCCCATAAAAAATAAAAAAAAACTACATTTACTCATTTCATCCATTTTTCCCTTTTATTTCCTTTTTCTTTTCATTTATTTACAGTTTTCGTTTATTCGAAACAGTTTGTAAGGTATATTATAACTTTATTTATTGCTTATTATTAGTTTCATTGACATTACATTTGTTTTGTTTTACTTTCTTTAATGTAATCTTGATTCACATTTCATACTGTAGTTGTTTCTTTTTTTATAATTATCTTTCTTTAATTTTGAAGCTTTACTTTAATTTCATTTCATGCTAATTACTTTTTTTCTTTAGTTGTAGTTAATCACAGTAATTTAGCACTCACATAAAGGCATTCCTTAAGGGAAGCTCAATTTTTCTTAGTTGAATCAAATTTAACACAATCGCTTAATTATCACAAGGATAGGATAATCAATTGATTTGAAAGACCATAACCTTGCCTAGCATGCTTGCAATTAATCAAAATACACAACCAAGCTAAGTGGACCCAAATAACTGGGAATCACTATTATAGGGATTTGGTATCCTAAACATACATGTCTCGATATTATAAGCTACTTAGATACCGATTGGCTAGATGTAAGGTAAGTCGAAAGAATACTAGTATTGGGCATTGTCACTTTCTCGTCCGCTCACTTGTGTCTTGGGCATGGTCTTAGTTTAATAATATTGTTCCTTCCACTGTCCATTTATATTCATATTTGATAAGCCCATCGTCTTACTAATTTTATATATTATCCAAGACATGAAGGTTTCTAACAAACATTCCATTTCCCCCCATAGTTTTGCTAATAGCAAAAGGGAAAAAATATAATAAAAAGCTAAGCCTCAACAAAGGGGGAGAAAATGTATTTTTCCAATGCAAGTCTAAGAAAAGGGAGAGACTTTCAAATATTTTCTCAAACTAGATCAATTGTATTGTCATCATAAAAAAGGATGAGATGTGAAATCAAAAGTATTTTCAAGTATAAAGATTTGGTTAGATGATAAATAGAATTGAGATATGACACTACTTCACTATATTATCTCTAATGTTCGTAAGATGTAAAGATGCACTCAAATTATGATGAGACCTATCTCTAGAATTATAGCAATCATGCAATCCAGAACGTCACAGGAATCATCCAAAGATGAATAATATGATCAATATTATCATGCAATCCAGATTAAGACCATCATATAACATTGACAACCAAACAAGAATCAATCTTGCATCATGAACCATATACGAACAAATCCAAGTCTTAATTGTCATCATCACCCAAAAAAGGGCATTATATGTTCCATACAATTGATTAAGATCCAGAAGATTCTCCCACAGATTTGATGAACTTTAGGAATGATTGTAATAATGTATATGAACTTATGTGATCTTGTATTTACTAAATCCAACAATCCTAAACCTTCCCAAAATCCATAACCTTGTTAAAACAACTTGAACAACATTATGAGGTATTTTAGTCAACTTACGGTTGACTTAACATTGAATTAGAGTTTACTTAACTTTGAGATAGAGTCAAATTAATAAGACTCTTTGGATCTCACTTCACTTGAATGAAAATATTCCTTAGAGTGTGGAATTTGAGTTGATTCAAAGTGCCTTAATAGAAACATTACCATAACTAGTTTTTAAATTTTTAATTTCACGAGACCCATAAATTACCATACAACCCTCTAAAGGCTAGTTCTTTAAAAGACATATAAAATAAGCCTTTAAATTCCTTCTTCGAACACACAATATTCCTACAATATCTCTATTGATCAAAGTTCCATTTCTAAGAATATGTCAATTTACTTGAGCTTTTTATATAGATAACCTAAGTCCCAAACCCAATCCAAAGTGTGAGTTAGAAACCTAAAACTCAATTGAAGGAAAGGTCCACCTAAAACCCTTTTGTGCTAAAAGGTTCATCATGAATCCCTACTTAGCCAAATATATAAACCCAATACTCTTTTGTTATGAAGTTTCAAGCCAATAACTATTTGATCAACATACTTGTAATTACTTTTTTTGTTTATATTTTTAGAAAGAGAAAGTAAACACGTATTATAATTGTTTTAAGTGAAGAAAATTTGATTCATGTTTAGTTACAAATATTATTGTTGTCACTTATGATTGGTATTTATTGTATCTTCATGGTAGGTAGTGCCTTAATTGAGGGGAGTCAAGGCCTTATAAGACCTTAGGCTCTTACGTGTACTACTTGGGCAATGAGGGGTATAGTTTACTTGTTGGTTATGGTTTGCAAGGTATTATAATTCCTTATTAGGTTTTTAGTTCCGCATTAGTGAACCATAGATGGTGAAATTTCTTAAGTAGCATCTCGAGTGTGGACGTAGGAAAAGGTTGAACCACGTTAAAACCTCGGTTTGCAAAGTTGATCAAAACCCCCTCTCTCTTTTATTATGAACACATGCGAAAATAAATTCAATGAACTAAACCATTTATACATAAATATAGTCTGAACAATCACACAACAGATATATAATTTGAGACCGAATAAATCATCGATTTTCCAAGTACATAAACCAACCCTAATAAGTAAAATTAAAATTGAAATACAATCTGCTGCATAACTGAATAAAATAAATAATCTGACGGCAACACACCCAAATGACCTATTCAGAAAATCTCTTATCTAGAATGAAAGAGCTAAAGCATCTAATAGTAATCTCCTGCAAGCCTCCACACTGCTGCAGCTACGTATCTCTGGATAGGATCTGTAAGCTTGGCGTCCCTACGGTTGTACACCTAAAAGGTTTTAAAAATATTTTTGACACGGGTTAGAGCCCAGGTAAAACATTTTGAAAATAATTTGCAAGCATTTAAATCACAATTTAAATCAGTTATTTATTACACATGTAATATCCACGTACAGTCCCTTGAGATCCCACCTCTCAACTAATGTGCATGCCTAATATATTCAACCTAATGAGTATCATTTGATCAAGTTAATAAGGTATCTAATTACTCTCGATGAGTCTAGTTCCCTCGTATATCCCCATACGACACGAAACTATGGCCTCAATAATAAATTTATTAATTCCCATTTTATTATTGAGTCAATTATTCAAGTTTCACTACTTAAAGTTTTTTAGATATATTTCAACTATCAATTCTACTGTTTCACATAAGTAGAAATATCACAACGGCGTATATTCATCACACATATAATATATACACAACTATAGCATCCCCGAAATGGCCCCTCGTAATGCTGGTGTACTATGTTATCAAGTCTATGTACCTCTCGTACTCAATCAAGGATTATTGGTTCGGCATGTCTTCTCGAACCCAAAATAAATCAACATAACAGTGAAGGAAAACATAGTTTTAAGCCTTTGGGATACGCATATACCTAACATACCCAAACGACCTGCCAGTCCCACTAATACACGGCACATAGTGGATCATCCTAAGTTCCATATTCTAGGGCATAAATCCAGACCTCACGTTAATCTACAGGGTGGGATCGCCCTCTGCGCGAAAACCTCCTGATAGCAGGCAGCGTAGGTATGTTCACACATGTAATTAAATCATATCTATAGGTATTCACACAACCTATTTACATATTTTATTTAGTAGGTATTGCTCATAACCTAATTTTATGAATTCGTACGTAGTATATATCGCTCGTATATTCGACGTATCATTAATTTCAATTAAAATTCCAAGTATTGATCACTACTCTAAAGGTCCTAATTACCCATTACTTAATATGTAGTTATTCCCATCGTATAGTACTAGTCATAAACATACGTTCACTCATCATTCCATGACCCGTCTAAAATTTCATTCATTCATCGATTATGGATATTTTCTCAATTATACCAATATTTAACTTGTCTCAATTTATGTATACCTAATCTCCACTTTAGGCCTACTGTTATTTTTATATTTCCCTCTATAGTTTAAAATTATCCCAAAAGTCCTCTCACAAGTTATCCATAATTTTGGGGTTTAAAAAGGAAAATTTCAATTCTGGGCAAAATCAAATCAATTCGCCCAATGGCCGAATTGATTCCAAAAGTGTCGGAGTCTTCTTCTTCATTTCACTGTTACAAATTTTTATACTATCAAATTCCTCAAATTTTCATATTACATTCCCAAACTCACAATTAACATAACTAAACATCAAATATACATAAAGGGGTGATTTCTAACGTAAATCATGTATAAAATCCATACAATTTCACCCAATATTAGATTAAAATCTCCATTAATTATTAAACCCTATAATTTTGTGTTCTTCACATGAATTCATCAAAAACCCAGATTTATCCCATGATCTTAATCCCAAAGCCCTTGATTTCATTTTATCTATATAATTGGATTCATTATACATGCAATCATATTCCAAATTAGGAGTTTAGTTCATCAAATCATTAGAGTAACATCAATTATCCTTAATTCAAAGACCCTACTCTACATGGGCATTATAACTCATAAAAATTTGCAAGATAAATACTTGCATTGTACAGAATTGATCTGATTTTGTGTTCTTGATGGTCATTACCTTCTAATCCACACTCCAACCATGATAGTGATGCAAGAACAAGGTAGAATTCTCCAAGAACTCTCTCTTAAGCCCCAAGAATGTTCTCCGTTCCTTCTCTAATGGCCTCCAATGGTTTTCAATTCCTCTTACCTTAGCCTCTCACAACTACAAGTTAATATAACCATGGGAAATTCATGGCTCCCTTAACCCTAGGTTTCCAAATGAACAAAATGCCCTCTTGTAGTGACGGTTTGGTCCAAAACTGTCACGGGACACAAACAAGATTCCCGGGTATACTATTTTGACAGTTGACCCTTCCAAACTCAACTGTAACCTCGAGATCATTATTCAAGTTAGTTATAAATAATTTAGTATCTCAACCTCGTTTAGTCCACACATGATGCCCCATTGGGATAAAAATACTGTTACGTCACTATCACTCATCAAATACGTAGTTACTATTTACTTAGTAATTTTATTCGATAAACATTAATCATTTCTCTCCAATTAATAATTTAAGCAACCCATAATATTTCATTTCTATTAAGTGACGTAATGTGTGTAATTTAATTTAAGCCAATTAATTAAATTTTAATTTCTCAAAACTATGGGTTGTTACATTCATCCTCCCTTACAATGAAATTTCTCCCTCGAAATTGGAACGTACCTGCGATAAATAACTCTGGATACTACTCATGCATGTTATCCTCCTGCTCCCATGTCGACTTGTCCACATTATTTTATCCCCATTGAACTCTAACCAAGGGTACCACTTTTGACCACAGTTTATGGTCACTATGATCAAGTATCACCACCGGTCTCTCCTCGTATGAGATGTCGGGATGTAATTCAATCTCCGCTGATGGAACATGCCAAAAAGATCTATCACTCCTCCTATACCTCTTCATTGATAACACGTGAAATACGTCGTGAATTCTCTGTAGGTGCTCTGGTAGTCTGAGTCTATAATCTAGTGGTCGCACTCTCTCAATGATTGAAAACAATCCCACATATTTTGGCACCAATTTTCCATTCTGGTAGAATCTCATAACTCCTTTCATAGGATATACTCGCACCAACACCTGGTCACCCACATCACGCTCTATGTGCCTTCGATCCACATCGACGTAACTCTTCTGCCTATCTTGAGCTATCCGAATGTGCCCTCAAATCAACTCAATCTTAGTAGTGGTGTCCTGAGTCATCTCTGGCCCCAATAACTTATGGTCCCCCACCTCTAACCAGCAAGTAGGTGAACGATAAGGATGATTGTACAGTGCCTCAAATGGTGACATGTCGATGGTGAACATGTAGGAGTTATTATACGGAAACTCCATTGAAGGAAGGTACTGCTCCCATCCTCCCCCAAAGTTAAGTATGCACATCCACATTATATCCTCAAGCATCTGATTAACCCTCTATGTCTTCCCATCTGTTTGTGAGTGATATGTTGTACTTAACCATAAATCCATACCCATCGCCTCCTGAAATCTCTACTAGAAATGGGACACGAAGATCTTGTCCTGATCGGGCACAATATTAATCAAAACCCCATGTAATTGTATTATCTCGGCTATAAAAAACTTTGCATACTATTTTGTCTCGAAATCCGTACGAACTGGAAGAAAATGAGCCATCTTGGTCAACCGATCCACTATCACCCATAGGGATTCGTAACCCCGCTACGATAACGGTAACCCGGTAATAAAGTCCATGGAGATAATTTCCCATTTCCACGCGAGAATCTTTAATTGTTGTAACATACCTGTTGGTCTCTGGTGGTCTACTTTCACTAACTGTCAAGTAGCACACTTTGAGACAAACTCAGCTATGTCCCATTTCATTCCCGACCACTAATATTGACTGTGCATATCCTCATACATCTTATCCCCATCGGAATATATCACAAATTGGGACTTGTGAGTCTCTAACATCACTGTATACCTCAAATCATCACCCTATGGAACCACGAGTCTCCCTTTAAAATGCAGACCATCCTCTTAATTGATCGAGTACTCTTCTGCCCCATCAAATAGAACTGGGGAACTCTGCCCTGCCAGTAATGATCCCCTACATGTTCTTTCACCAACCTCATCACAATCTCGAACATGATAACTAATACGAACATACAATCCATAGTAATCTCATCATCGTGTCGACGCTCTTTCCACTTAACTTTCCAAACTTTCGCTAGCTCTCCTGCACGCCTTCGGCTCAACGCGTCTTCCACCAAGTTAGCCTTTCCAGGATGATATTGAATATCAAAATGGTAATCTTTCACGAACTCCAACCACCTCCTTTGTTCAATGTTCAGATCTTTCCACGTGAACAGATACTAAAGCGATTTATGGTCCGTGAATAAGGTAAACTATTGTCCCAACAAATAATGCCTCCAGATTCTTAAGGAAAATATCACTGCGGCTAACTCCAAGTCATGCATGGGATAATTCTTCTCATAGGTCTTAATCTTTCGAGATGCAAACGCTATAGCCCTTTCCTCCTGTTATAATATACCCCCAAGTCATGTAGACACAGTACGCCACTCCTCTCTTAGGCAGTGCAAGTACAGGTGTTGATGTTAATTTTTTCTTTAGCTCATCAAAAGCTAGCTGACAATGGTCGTCCCAAATAAATGATACCCCTTTGTGAGTCCAGTTTGTCAACGGAACCGTAATCTTTGAAAAAACCTTAACGAACTTCCGATAATATCCTACCAATCCCAAAAAATTGCGAACCCTGGTCAGTGTCGTGGGCTAGCCCCACTTCCTCACTGCTTATACCTTACGTGGATCAACAGTGATACCCTTCTCAGATACAATGTGGCCCAAAAACAGTACCTCTCGAAGCCAGAATCCACATTTACTAAACTTCGCATACAACTAGTGTTCTTTAAGTGTCGGTAAAACTTTTCGTAAGTGCTTGGCATACTCATCCTCAGAGAGAGAGTACACTACGATTTTGTCGATGAATACAATCATAAATTGGTCAATGAACTCTCAAAAAACTCGGTTCATCAGATCTATGAACATTACTCATCCTCAGACCGAATGGCATCACCCTAAACTCGTAGGACCCATATCGTGTCAGAAAAGAAGTCTTAGGAACATCATCCTCCCTGACACACAACTAATGATAGCCAGACCTCAAATCTATCTTCGAGAATTAAGTTTCTCCCCTCAACTGGTCGAATAGATCATCGATACGAGGTAGTGGATAGTTATTTCGGATCATGACCTTATCCAACTTTCTGTAGTCAATACATAACTGAAGCGATCCATCCTTCTTTTTGACAAACAATAGTGGTGTGCTCGATGATGAAGTACTCCATCTAATAAAACCCTGCCCCAAGAGCTGTTGAATCTTCTCCCTCAATTTTTGCATCTCAGATCAGGCATGCGATAAGTCACTTGAGCTATAGGTTTCGTACTCGGTGCGAGGTCAATTACAAAATCAATTTCCTAATTAGGCGGTAACTCGGGTATGTCCTGGACTACATCTTTGAACTCTCACATGACTAGAATCGAGTCTAACAAAATAACCACTTCTTGTTAGGTCTCCTCCTCAATGTAATACAGATGTGTGCTCGACCCTCCCTCAGGAAGAGACATTAACACTAAGAACATCTCATGTCCTGGAATAGAGAATACGATAGTCCTCCCGAAACAATCCACCATCGCTCGATATCCAGCTAACCAATCCATCACAAAGATAACGTCATACCCCTCCATATCTAATGCAAGAATGTCGGCGACTAAACATAATCTACCCACATCTATATCCACACTCCTACAGATCGAGTGTATAACTGACCCACTACCCATGGGTGACTCCACACATATAACGAGACTACTAGTTGTCTCTAATAGAACGATAACACGTGAAAATCTAGTCATTATGAAAGAATATGATGCCCTCATAGCAAATAGAACACTACCCGCAAGCCCATGAATAGGAAACGTACTCGCTACTACTAGTGGTGCTTGTGGGGCCTGCTGTATGGTGACATCTCCGACGTTATAGACATGCTCGTACTGTAACTGTCCCTACTGTTAGGGTGCGGGTGGGGCCGGTGCCGCAGATGGCCTCTGTGACTGCTACTCCTGTGAGGCACCCTGATGCTGCTGTGCTCTCCCCTACTATGGGCAATCCCTCCTCTTGGGGGCCATATTTCTTAAAATAAAACATTGGCCTAGAAAATCTCTCTACCTCAGGCCCTGATTACCCTGACGATACTGACCCTGTTGTTGGCCCTACTGGCCTCCCCCATTGTTCCCTTGGCCCTGGTGTCCCTGAAGAACATGTTGTTGCTGAGGACCCTAATAACCTTGCCTATAATCTCCCTCGGGTCGATATCCCTCGAATTTGAACCCCTTGACCTGATCTCCCTATCGAAAATCATGTCTCTTGCCTATAACCTCCTGTCTTGCCCTGTTGGCTGGACTCACCCCTCTCTTACTTCCCTTCACATGGAAGCGATGATCCTGGCAGTGTAATAGCACGGCATTGACAACATTCGTATAAGTCACCGATGATTGATTGCCGATCAAATGCTGTCTGATCCTCTTGACTAAACCATACATGAACTTTGCCTTCTTCCTTTCTTCAGTGCTCACCTCGTCTGGTACAAAATTAGCCAAACGAGTGAACTCCTCATATTCGGCCATAAAATGCTCACCCTTAGTCACCTAACTGAACTTCTTTCGCATCTCAGTTGCTACGGCTAGTGGAAAATATTTGCGGTCAAATCGCACCCAAAAATCAGCAATAGCCATAGTATCCCTCTCTGCCACGGTGGTAACTGACTCCCACCACTGTAGCGCTGCTCTAACCAACTTGAAAGTAGTAAGCATCTGCTTCTGCACCTCATTACAGTCAACCATACGCAAGTGGCACTGGATGTCTTTCTTCCACTGGCACGTCACAATCACTTTAGAACTCTCCTGAAACTCTGATGGATGGCCCTTCTGAAAATCCTCCCTAACCTTCTGCCACTCTAATGGTCATGGGTATGCCTGAAAAAAATGGTGCCACTGGCTTCGATGGTTGTTGGACCTGAGGGAAATGCTGAGTCATAGTAGTCATTGTTGCATTAACTACATGTGCCACGATTTCTTCCACCTCTACTGCTGACACTGATCCTTATTGTGGTTGTGTCTAGGTGCATGTGTCTCTGGTTGAGCCTCCCCTGCATTATTCTCGGCCGCTGCTCTCGCCTCTCGTCTTCTCCTGGATGGCATCTAAAAATAGAGGTCAATACAATTAAAATGGCAAAACAATGAAATTTATATGTATAATTGTGAATGCAACAATCCTAATAATAGGGCGTTAGGTCAAAGAACGCTACATTGAAATCGTAGTAAGCCTTACAGATCCTACGAACACTAGAACCTGATGCTCTGATACCATCTGTGACCCCCCCCCCCTCCTGCCTATTTTAATCATGGGTGATCAGTCCATTATTAAATTAAACAAGAATCATTAATGGTTTCATGATTTACATCACTGTCGAAAAACTTTTTAATTACTAATCACCTATGTCAAATTTAACTCGTGTCAAACTTTATCTTTTATTATGAACACATGCGGAAATAAATTTAATGAACTAAACCATTCATACATAAATATAGTCTGAATAATCACACAAAAGATATATAAAATAAGACCGAATAAATCATCGATTTTCCAAGTACATAAACCAACCAAAATAAGTAAAATTAAAATCGAAATACAGTCTGCTACATAACTGAATAAAATAAATAATCTAAAGGCAACACGCCCAAGTGAACTACTCAGTAAATCTCCAATCTAGAATAAAAGAGTTGAAGCGTCTAATCGTAATATCCTGTAAGCCACCACACTGCTGCAGCTGAGTATCTCTGGATAGGATCCCTAATCTTGGCATCCATGTGGCTGGACACCTTAAAGGTTTTGAAATTATTTCTGACATGGGTCAGAGCCCAAGTAAAACATTTTGAAAATATTTTTCAAGTATTTAAATCAGTTATTTATTACACATGTAATATCCACGTATACACTCCCTTGAGATCCTCACCTCTCAACTAATGTGAACGCCTAACGTATTCTACCTAACTAGTATCCTCTGCCCAACTAGATAAAGTGGCAAATTACTCTCGATAATTCCAGTTCCCTCATATATCCCCATACGACATGAAACTACGGTCTTGATAATAAATTTTTTAATTCCCATTTTATTATTGAGTCAATCATTCAAGTTTCACTACTTAAAGTCTTTTAGATATATTTCAACTATCAATTCTACTATTTCACATAAGTAGATATATCACAACGGCATATATTCATCACACATATAATATATACACAACTATAGCATCCTCGAAATGGCCTCTCGTGATGCTGGTCCATGTACCACTCATACTCAATCAAGGACTATTAGTTCGGCATGTCTCCTCGAACCCAAAATAAATCAACACAACAATGGAGGCGAATATGGTTTTAAGCCTTTGGGATACACACATACCGAACGTACCCAAACGACCTGCCAGTCCCACTAATACATGGCACATAGTGGACCGTCCTAAGTTCCATGTTCTGGGACACAAATCCAGACCTCACGAGAATCGTCAGGGTGGGATCTCCCTCATTGCGGAAACCTCCTGATAGCAGGCAGTGTAGGTATGTTCACACACATAATCAAATTATATCTATAGGTATTCACACAACCTATTTACATATTTTATTCAGTGGGTATTGCACACAACCCAATTTCATCAATTCGTACATAGTATATATCGCTCGTATATTCGATGTACCACTAATTTCAATTAAAATTCCAAGTCATATAATTTTGAGTATTGCTCACTACTCTAAGGGTCATAATTACCCATTACTTAAGATGTAGTTATTCCCATCGCATACTACTGGTCATAAACATAGGTTCACTTATCATTCCATGACCCGTCTCAAATATCATTCATTCATCGATTATGGATATTTTCTTAACTATTCCAATACTTACCTCGTCTCAATTTATGTAAACCTAATCTCCACTTTAGGCCTACTGTTATTTTTATATTTCCCTATATAGTTTTAAATTATCCCAAAAGTCCCTTCACGAATTATCCATAATTTCGGGGTTTAAAAAAGGAAAATTTTCAATTCTGGTCAAAATTTAATCGATTCGCCCAATGGATGAATCGATTCACCTTGCCGAATCGATTCTTCCGTATAACAAATCGATTTGAAAAGTGTTAGGGGGCTTCTTCTTTATTTCGCTGTTACAAATTTTCATTCTATCCAATTCCTCAAATTTTCATATTATAATCCCAAACTCCCAATTGACATAACTGAACATCAAATATATATAAAGGGTTCATTTCTAACGTAAATCGTGTATAAAATCTATACAATTTCACCAAATATCATATTAAAATCTCCATTAATCATTAAACCCTACAATTTTGTGTTCTTCAAACGAATTCATCAAAAATCCAGATTTATCCCATGATCTTAATCCCAGAACTCTTGATTTCGTTTTATATATATAATTGGATTCATTATACATTCAATCTTATTCCAAATTAGGAGTTTTGTTCATCAAATCATCAGAGTAACATCAATTATCCTTAATTCAAAGCTCATACTCTACATGGGTATTATAACTCATAAAAAATTTCAAGATAAATACTTGCCTTGTATAGGATTGATCTGATTTCGTGTTCTTGATGGTGATTCCCTTCTAATCCACATTCCAACTGTGATAGTGATGCAAGAACAAGGTAAAATTCTCCAAGAACTCTCGCTTTAACCCCAAGAATGCTCTCCCTTCCTTCTCTAATGGCCTCCAATAATTTTCTATTCCTCTTACCCTAGCCTCTCACAACTACAACTTAATATAACCTTGAAAAATTCGTATTTCCCTTAACCCTGGGTTGAATGCCCTCTCGTAGTGTCGGTTTGGTCTAAATTGTCCCGGGACCCAAACTATATACCCATGTATACTATTTTGACTGTTTCGACCCTTCTAGAGTCAACCATAATCTCGAAATTATCATCCGAGTTACTTATAAATAATTTTCTATCTCAACCTCATTTAGTTGACACACGACGCCCGGTTGGGATAAAATACTGTTATGTCACTATCACTCGTCAAATACATAGTTACTATTTAGTTCGTAATTTTATTTGATCAAAATTAATCATTTATCTCCGATTAATAATTTAATCAATCCATAATTTTTAATTTTTATTAAATTACGTCACGCGTGTAATTTAATTTAATCCAATTAATTAAATTTTAATTTCTCAAAACGACGGGGTATTACACCCCATACCACTCTTTGATATCTCAAGTTACATAACTATGTTTGTTCAGGTCTTAAAGATTTTACTTTAATCCAAAAATTTCCCTTTAGTCCTTTTATGGAATTTATTTCCATTAACATTAGGGTCCTATGTGTAGATTGTCTTCATTCTATTTAACACAAACAGACTTTTAGTCTCGTCTAGGATGTGATAAAAAAAACTTCATCATTAAATGTTTCAATCCATACTTCTTGCATGCCTTACCTCAAATATAACACTTACGAGAAGGTAATGGACTTAGTATTACCCTTAATTAATAGCATGCTAAAATGAAAATATTTCAAAATTAATCTTGTAAATAATTTCCATACTCTTACGTATCATACTTTTAATATATAAAATTATATCCATACAATGCAGAGTGTGTTTAAAAGACTTTGATACTAGATTTCCACATTGCTTCCTGATTTGTATGAATTTGCACATCTTAAAGTTTTCACAACAGGGTATTCATAATCGAAATTTGAGATCTCCACTTATTTTCTGTATTCGAACCAATTGAAAATGATGATTCTAGTCTTATCCATATAAATGAATAGTGTGTAACCTGCGTTAAATTATATGATAGCGTGTAACCTTGAAAAGCCTGTTCAAGGAACTCAATATCTCTTATATTTAATTTATTGTTTTGTAAGTTTCATTTTTTCTTAGAATGGCTCCTTCATGTAATGTCGCTGTGAGGGCTTTTCTCTCACTTCATCAATAAATTCAATTTTATCTGGAAAAAAAAGAAGTAAAAAGCTTGTTTACTCAAACTAAGTCATGTGTATATATGCAACATAACATATGTTGATTTCCACTATTAAGTTTTGAGTGTAAAAGATTTTGAAATATGATTTCTTGAGAAAAAAAATATTCATTTTGTGTATACAACTATTTGTTTCTTTTTAGAGAAAAACATAAAGACTTCGTACATTTTTTAGCTGAAGTTTTGATCTTGATGTTTTTAAATTTTAGTTCTCAAGTATTTTTTCTTTCTATGAGGGCTTTATATACTTGGTGAGATGTTTAAGAATGAGGTTAAAAAACTTTCTGTACACCTTTAAAACTTTATTGTATTCTCAAAAATCTTAGCTAGTAGATTTTTATAGCCACCGTTTGTTACTTTTCTTGGAAAAAATATTCATCTAATCTAAAGAAGATTTAGATTCGGGTGGACTTGACGAAATATGTTGTCACAAATGTGTCGCCGTTGTTGTGTTCTATAGTTTTTGGCACAGTCCTATCGATAGATATATGTGAAGTGGGTTGGTAATGTAAGTCATAATTTTCTTTTGTAAGTCTCTACCTTAGTTCATTTGCTTATTATTTTGTCCTAGGATTTTTCTTGTAAGTGGATTTCTTCATTACATCCTTCGTAGTGTTCTACTTTTTTGTCCGTTTGAATTATTATCTTAACTAAGAAGATAATAACGATTTGGTCAAATTTAGTGAATCATTTTGTCAGATATGGATAAGATATTTTGTTTTCCATGAAATTTAAAGGAATAATATCTTTTAACTTAATGATAATTTTAAATTGAGTATCTAACGCAAAGTGCACGCATTATTAGTGTCATTCCTATAATGATTTCCCTATAGAAAGTTGCAAGTGTCAATATGATTAAGTAAATGATATAATAGTATGCATCTATATGAAAACACATCATATATACATCAACATTTATACATAAACAACTTTAATTTCATTATGTCCTTAATCTCACATTGCAAAGAAACAACCTGGTCAGTCCCTTAACAACACTAAACCCGCAATTGCCACAAAAGTCATGATAAAACACACACACACACACACTCCTCAAAACTAGGAGAGAATTCAAATGCATACATAAGCATATCATATGTATATATATCGTATTCCCTTACCTTGACATAGGAGAACAACCATTGAACACCCATCAATAGTGGGTATCTTGTCCCTAGAATATCCACTTTTATTAACTTGCGGTTCAAACACAAGCATAAAATGTCATTATTAATCATTTAAAGTATTATAGTGGACAAGTTTGTAAAAAACTTTCATTCCACCCAAATGAGAGGGACCTTACACTAAAAAACTTTAAAACATCATACTAAACTTAGCAACAAAACTAATATTGCCACCATTCCAATTTGATATTCCCTATTTGACTTTCACATTTATTAACGATATATTAATAAATGAAAAATATCAATACATTAATTATTGTAACATTTATTCCATTGATGTTTCACAAAAAGGAAAGGGGAGTCTTATTTTTGGACAACTTAAAAAGAAATAATTAATTCTTATTCAGGACTGGGAGAGTACGTGTAAAGGGTTTTTAATAGCCTGTTTAAGGTAGATGTAAACATCCTATATATAACTAGTTGGAAACCCGCGTAATGCGCGAGTTATATGTTAGCGTAATAAAAAAACAACCAAGTAAATGCAGACACGTAAAAATAATAAATAAAATTAGGAAATTGATTAAACGGGTAGATGAGCAAAAAAAGATATTATATCCAATCTAATAAATAAATATAAAAAACTATATATACAGTCAACATGATCTTAGATATTAAACCCAAATCAACAATAATGTCAACATAAGCTCAAAAACTATAAATATTATGTGGACACAAGTTAAAAAAAACCTTTGAAGTTAAAATTGAACACAAAACCTCTGAAGTTAAAAAAGTGGAAACCATACTAATTAAAAAACAGACATCAAATCTCCTTAATTCTAAAGATCACACAACATATAAAATCTGTTATCAAATCTCCTTATTTCTAAAGATCACACAACATATGTGAATATAAATATATATATGAAATCTTGCATCCCAAATATTGAATCAAAATTGGAAATCTTCTTTAAATATAAATATAGAATGCCCCAAATCATCAAATATATTACACACATAAATCTCTATGTATTATCAATATATATAAATTTTCCTACTATGAAAAGGCATAACATAGAAGTATAGCCTTGAGTAACTCAGATGATCACTTCGTCATCAACCCGTATGAACCAGATGTGAGCAATCTTGGCCTTTATCCTTTAAGAAACTTGGTGTGAGTAATGGATTTCATTTCCAAAACAATACAAATACCGTTAAAAATATATCTCTATTAAATTGAAAATCCAAAACACTGATGTCTTTAATCTTGAGAAAAAAAAATGAAAAAAAAATGAAAGTAAATCTCCACAAAAAACTGTAGAAATGTAATACTCCCACAACCCGCTCAAAAACACACCAGAAAAAATTAACCCATCGACCAAACTCACTGTCGAGCACCGCCGGACCATAACCTAAACCAACACACACCCCTCTGATCGACCCATGGGAAATCAGGGGATTGATTCATCAACATGGTTTCTAAACAATTAAATTTGAGAAAATGGAAGGTCCTTCCCAGGCAAGAAATATTTTAACTATATATATCAAATTTGATAAATTACTTCTCCAAACATACAAATATGTATCACACAACATTTATGTAAAAGTTTTCAAAATTGTTGTAAAAAATCTAAAGCCTCTATTCAACATGAACCCAAAACTAAATAGAAAAAATGGAGTTTCTTACCCTCAAAACTACAAAAAGAATTTTCTGAGAGATAACAAAACACACAATACATAATCACAATGTAAGCAACCAAATTTATAGCATTAGAAAAAAATTAGTGAATCGAGACCACAAATTACACACGAACAACAATAATTCTACCCCACCGAAAAAAGCAAAAAAGCATCAAAACCTGTATATACAAAGAGGGTGGTGAAAGATCGGATTTGTACCAATAGACATGCCAGTAAACTCCCTAATCTTTGTTTTAGAATATATTATGGTGTAGATTAATGATGGTGAAGTCGAGCTAAATAAAATGCCCCAAGTCGTCCCATGACTTGAATGTTCTCTATATTGGGTTCAATGCAACCTGATGATTGAAAAGGCTGGTCTGCGAATTGATCACCGGCCACAACCCTGGCAATGGAAATATGAGACAACAAGAAATTATGATTTGAAATGCTATTAGATAAACCTACCTACAACTGGCAAACTCGATTTAAACCCAACCTACCACTTGCAACCACCCATTGCATACCCATCTCATACCCAACTAAACCCAAAATTGATTTTAACCTAACCTACCGCTGGCAACCACCCACAATGACTAATGACAATGTCAAAAGTCTAAAATATTTCTCTGCATAGAGAAAGGATGATTTTAAATGGAGCAATTTTAACTCACGGGGTCTGAGTGCAATTTCTGGAGTTGTCAGCCCTGATGATCTTCGCCACATTATGACGTGCACCACATTTAAAGAAGCTTTGGATGCCCTCCAACTCACTTATGATGGTTCCAATATTGTGAAAGCTTCTTAGTTAAAGAATCTCGCCACACAATTTGAGATGATCATTATTCTAGAGTCTGAATCATTTGATGATTTTTACGCACGATTATCGAACATATTAAACTCTAGTTTTAATTTAGGTGAGAAAATCCCTGAGATGTGTGTTGTTAAGAAAAATATGAGATCTCTTTAGTCTCATTTTATCTCTAAAGTCACTGTCCTAATTCATTGGGAATATTAGATAATCTTAGGTTATAAGAACTCATAGGAGACCTTCATACTTATGAAATTGATATGTTTTCCAAAAATGTTAAGGATTGCTTTGAAAGCTCAAGATAAAAAGAAGAAAGAAAAAGTTTTTGATTCTGAGTTCGAGTTTGATTTTGAGCTTAATGATTTAGCCCTTTGTGAAAAAAAATTAAAAAAGTCTCAAATTTAATAAATAAAATTCTTCCAAAGAAAAGCTTTTTGAGAAAAATAAAAAAGAGATTGAGGGAAAGAATGTTTATGAGAAAGATTAGATAAGATGTTATAAATGTGAGGGGAAATGACATAAAGCACATGAGTGTCACACTAAGCTAAAGAGACATGGCAAGAAAGTTGCACATAAGGCCACTCTTAGCGATAGTGATGTCGAGTCGGTGGATTTTGAGAATAAATTACCACATGAACCTAACTTCACTGCGTTTATGGCTAGTCACGTGAGTACTTCTAGTTTTACCCACGCCAATGAGGACATTTCCAAACGTGAAAGCCTCGATGATGTTTCAAATTATTCTAGAGAGAGTGAGAGTGAGGAAAAGAGTTTGAGTGAGGGAGAAGGTGTCCTCAAAAAAGCCTTAAGTGATCTTTACATCGATACTTTAAAAAAGAAAAATCTTAATAAATATTTGTCTCTTAGGGTGTTGGATCTAGAGAATGAGGTGAAAGTTTTTAGAGAGTATGAGGCATCAGTTAATCAAATCAAGAAGGTAAGATTTCTTTATGTGAGTAATTGATTTTTATCGGTAGGGAGAAGACAGATTTGACCAACACTATGGCTAGTCTTGCGAAAGATCTTCAAGCCTTATTAAAGACTCATTAGAAACTTGATGCCCTTGTATCCTAACTCGATATTGATCTCGAATGTACCGGAAGGTCAAGATCACTTTAGAGTAAATGATCAAGGGCGTGAAAGGTAGCGTCGCGTCAAGACGCTAATCGTTGTTTTCGTTTCACCGCCTCAATACAAAAGAAATCTAAGTTACGACTACACTCAACTGGTGAGTACAACGATAAGTCGGGTATCGAATCCATAAAGAATGTTAATAGATTGTAACAGATTATTAATTCAGTAATAAAAGTGTAAAAAGGTGATGGTTGGTTGTAAATAAAAGAAAAGAATAAGTTAAGTCTAAATAAAAGTAAAGCGAGGATGGGGATATCATCCAACCATACGGATCGAAACAACTACTAATCAAGACTCCGGCTCGAAAGCAATTTAATCGAGCATTTTCAGTTAATCATAAACTTCACACAATAAGGAATTCAAGCCAAAGTTGCGAGAATAAACAATTTACCGGAAATTGGTCGCATGCGGATTAAACTCGGATTGTCGCTATAAACACTAACGTTGCATGACAAAGAAAGTTAAACGCGTAATAATCCGACTTTAATTCGCGCGGGTTCAATTAAACGCAATTTTGTACAAAACCTAATTTTCGGAGCTCGGGGCCCATTAATGACGGAACGACATCCCGGCCCTATTTATCTAAGGGCACATAATGAACTAAGCTAATTTATACTAATTAAACTAGGAAATAAGGAAATAAGGCAATTAAACTAATTAAGAAAGCATGGAAATTAATCTACAAAGCAAGGAAAAATGAAGAACAAAGTTATATTAATGGAGATGGAAGTGAAAAGTTCAATCTTACAAAACCAAATGGTTGTCAATCCAAGAAGAGAAGAAGATGAGCTCTCAAAACCAAACCCTAACCTAAAATGTCTTCTAAAACTAAGTATATAATTTATTACAACAAAAATTGGCTTATATAGTAAGTTGGGATAAAAGAAAAGAAGAAAGAAAAGAAAGCAAAATATCTGCAGAAAACAGGGGATCGATCGATCGACCAAGGAAAAATTTCGGCTGAATAGAAGGATCGATCGATCGACCAATGGGGTCGATAGATCGATCAAGCAGGGGTGAGCCAAGCAACAACTTCTGCATTCTTTTTCTTCTCTTTTCTTCTCCTCTTTTGATTTCCTTGTTTTTCCTTTCACTAGAAACGCCGTAACTTCTTCGTTATGAATCGGAATCGCGCACCGTTCGCGGCAACGTGAAGCTTGAGAGGAGGGATAAAAATTTTATATAGATGTCGGGCCAGGTGCCCAACAGTGAAATGACCGGATTGCCCTTGAACGTGCAATTGGGTACGGAACTTTACCGGAATGCGTCTGAACTTCATACTTAGCATCCAATTACCTACAAAAGCTCAATTAACCCCTGCAAAACAAGTTAACGTAGAAATTCGAGGTTTTCTGGTTAACGAGCATAAATATAGGGAATAAGATACCCGAGGGGGCTAAAATGCGTAGGTTCGGAGGATGAAATACGCAATATTTGCGTATCATCACACCCCCTAACTTACACATTGCTAGTCCCTAGCAATGAAATAGGAAGCAACAATAACTACAAGCAAACCAAAAGCAGGAGATAGTACAAAAGTATGGTATAAAAGCATAAAGCCACTTTCGCGGGCGATTCGATTGCATTTAGCGTATCCAATAAGCCGTTAAACCCTTAGGTCACCTTAATGGACGAGTGCCATCTCGTGAGGGTTTTCAGGGATGGTACCCACAAACATCAAACAGTTTCCTCAAAATATGCCCAATCACATGCGACAAACTCAACAATACGAACAAGATTTCAGCATGTTATTAGCAAAGCAAACGAATTCACATGAGAAGTCCGTAGTTATTAACATTATCGAATGCACCTATATGAATTAAAACTTTAACATGTGGGAGGGGAGTGAGCACACGCAGAAAATAATTTTGGAAAAACTTAAATAAATCGGATAAACATTGAAGCAAGCACATATTCAATCATCACGGGCATTACACTCATCAAGCGAATTCACTCGAAACGGGGTGGTAACACACGGAACATGAGGGCATAAAGAGTAAATGTAAATGAAAACTAGGTCGCACACATGTCACAATGAAGAACGCTATATATAAAATGACAAATGTAATCTCAATTAAAGATACCACACATTAAAGGAGGCGAAATGTATTTTCACAGATTATCAAAACTATTATGACTTTTGAATTTCATGCACCAAAGATCACATAGGACTTTAATAGGGTTATAAAGTAGGCTAGGCTAGGGTATGAAATGAAGGAATGTATATACGGATTCAAAGTGTTCGGAATGAAAACTCGGGATAATGGGAAAATACAGGCAATATCAAAATTGGAAAACGAGTTCCAAAATGGCATTAGATATATCATCAGGGAGAGTAATCAAAGCTTATTGAATTATATACAACATTTACAACTTTCTCTTTCTTTTTCTTTTCTTTTTTTTCTCATTTTCTCTTATGTTTTCTTTTGCTTTTTGCTTTCTCTTTTTCTTCACTTTTTCACTTTTTTTTTCTTTACTTTTCAAACTCTCATATGCCTAAATTGCAACCGACATCACAACAACATCATTCAATCCCAAGTAACATTCCAAATAGGCCCTCTTTGATATATCACCCATATTAGCCTTGACCCATTTTGATAGCGCGAGAAGTGTGGTCGCGTAAGGCCACATCCGTTGTTTTCGTCTCGCCGCGACTATACAAACAAACCTAAATTACTACTACACTTGCGAGGCAAGCACATCGGTAAGTCGGGTATCGAAAATCCACAGGGACGAGTTGCTAAAATTTAAGTGATTTAATATTCCGAAATAAAAGTGTAAAAGGTGATTACAAACTAAAAAGTAAAAAGATGCATAAAGGGAAATGTTATTCTAGGCAAGGGTATTGAAACTAGATTATGAAAGCGGATAAAACTATAAGTTGCGTCGAATATCCCTCACCCGAGTTAATTTGTATAAAATGGTTACATGGGTCAACGAGTTATTTAGAATGCGTCTCGTTTTGACAGTTAAGTGAACCAAGGGTTGTCACGCCCCTAAATCCGTATAAATGCCTAATATGATTTCGGCGTCAACAAATATCTCAGAAAATACGCATGAAAGGTCGTAAGCACGGTACGTACATGATATGCCCCGTCAAATCTCCTAGGCATAACAACTAGGACAACGCACCCGAAATAAACCCGTAAACACTATCACTAAGCAAAATAACGTGTTAACTCGAGTGAGTTCCATTCAAACACAACCTAATTTAAATTAGCTAGAAAGCATATTAAAAACGCGGTAAATAAAGGCGATAAATAAACGCGATAAAACTATACTAGAAAGAAAGGAAATAAAGCATGTAAACCTAAATTAGAAAGCATGTAAATTACACTAGAAAGCAAGAAATGAAGAAATACAACTATATTAAATGGTAGGGGAGATGAATAGTTAACTTACAATCCAAATGGGGTGTCAAACCAAAGAGAAATGAAGAAGAACTAAGCGAAAACCCCAAAATCCTAAGCTAAACTAACCTAAAGTCGTGTATATGTGTTTATTACAAAAAAATTGGCATATATACCAAGTGGGAATTAAAAGAGAAAAGAAAAGAAAAGGCAAAATATATGCAAAAAATAGGGGATCAATCGATCGACTAAAAGGGTCGATCGATTAACCAAAATAGTCGATCGATTGATAAAGTAGGGGTGTTCCAAGCAGCAGCTTCTGCATTCTTTTCTTCTCTTCTTTTGATTTCCTTATTTTTCCTTCCGCTAGAAACGCCGTAACTTCTTCATTATGAATCAATATCGCGCACCGTTCGCGTCCACACGAAGCTTGCGAGGAGGGATACAACTTCCGTGTAGATGTCGGGACAGATGCCCAACTGTGAAATGACCAAATTTCCCTTGAACGTGCTATTGCGTACGGAACTTCACCGGAATGCATCCGAACTTCATACTTAGCATCCAATTACCTACAAAATCTCAATTAACCCCTGCAAAACATGTTAACGTAGAAATTCGAGGTTATCTGGTTAACGAGCATATAGGGAATAAGATACCCGACGGGGCTAAAATACGTAGGTTCGGAGGATGAAATGCGCAATATTTGCGTATCATCACATCCCCTAACTTACACATTGCTAGTCCTTAGCAATGAAATAGGATGCAACAAGAACTACAAGCAAACCAAAAGCAGGAGATAGTACAAAAGTATGGTATAAAAGCATAAAGCCACTTTCGCGGGTGATTCGATTGCATTTTGTGTATGTAATAAGCCGTTAAATCCCTAAGTCACCCCAGTGGACGAGTGTCGTCTCGTGAGGGTTTTCAGGGATGGTAGCCACAAACATCAAACAGTTTCCTTAAAATATGCCCAATCACATGCGACAAACTCAATAATACGAACAAGATTTCAGCATGTTATTAGCAAAGCAAACGAATTCACATGAGAAGTCCGTAGTTATTAACATTATCGAATTCACCTCAATGAATTGAAACTTTAACATATGGGAGGGGAGTGAGAACAAGCAGAAAATGATTTGGGAAAAACTTAAATAAATCGGATACTCAATATCAAAGCATGCATATAAGTCAATCCTCATGGGCATTACACTCATCAAATGAATTCACCTGAAACAGGGAGGTAACACATGGGACATGCAGGCATAAGGAGTAAATGTAAAGGGAAACTAGGCCGCGCACATGTCACAATTGAAGAACGCTTTATACGAAATAAAAACTGTAATCTCAGTGAAAGGATACCGCACATATAAAAGAGGCGAAATACATTTTCACAGATTATCAAAACTATTTAAACCTTTGAATTACATCTACTTAAGATCACATAGAACTTTATAGGGTTGTAATGTAGTCTAGGCTAGGGTACGAAGTGAAAGAGATGTATGTACGGATTCAAAGTGTTCGGAGATGAAACTCGGGATAATGGAAAAAAGTGGGCAATTTCAAAATTGGACAAATGATTTCCAAACGAGCATTAGATATAACAATCGAGATAGTAACAAGGATTATTTAATCACTATATACAATATATACAACTTTATCTTTCTTTTTCTTTTCTTCTTTTTCTCACTTTTTCTTTTCTTTTTTTTTCTTTTGTTTTCAACTTTCTCTTTTTCTTCTCTTTTTCACTACACTTTCTTATTTTCTCAATCTTTTCATGCTCAAATTGCAACCACAAAACACAACAATATCATTCAATCCCAATCAACAATCCAGACAAGGGTATGTAAGGTAATATGTATGGTATAAAACTCAAATTTGGAGTTGGTTATGGGATTTTGGGTAATGAAACGAAAGGCTAGGATTTAGGCTCAAGTGGGTTGACTAGGGAACATAAAAAAGGTGAGGTCAAGGTCATATGGGTGATATACAAAGATGGACTATGATCATTTCAAAAAGTTTACACAATTCTCGAATCAAAACAATATATGAAAATCATGCTCAAGTAATACATTTCATATATGAACTCAATTAATGAACGATCAAATGAAAGAAAAAAAAAAGATTACCAACGACTGTAACGTTTTCGAAGAGGAAAGAATAGTGTATACACTCACAAATGAAGATAAGTCTCTAATCTCACTCGTTGTAAGTATATACAATGCAATAAAAGATTACCGAGTTATAAAAATCTTAAACCAAATCAATATAGCAAGAAAAGTGCATGTGCTCATGGGATTAAAGTTTAATTTATGAAGTTATTGATATTATCAATAATTGAGACTAAAGTATAATAACTTCTAGAATCGAGAACATGCATCATTTAATTGTCTAATGGATCGGGCAATTATTGAAATTTATCATCGAAAACAAAGGCAAAATGCCCAATAAAGGAGAAAAAAGAAAGAAAATCTTTTTGAAAATTTTGAATTTTCTAAGAAAATCATACTTATTAACTAACATGTGAGCAAAAACATGGACACTACCAATGAATGAATAGAATATCCCACACCCCCTAACTTAAAACCTGAGATTATCCTCAATGTTAATTAAGAATCAAGTTAAAGAAGGAAAAGAGCGATATTACCCAAAATGGAGCGATCTCCGAAAAGTGCGAGTCCGATGATTCTACAAAACAAGTTAGTAACAAGCATAGCGAAAACAAATAAAAGAAAGTTAACTAATTATATTAGACTAAAATAAAAAGAAATAAATAATAAAAAGCTAACTATATACAACCTAATATTTAGGCTTCTAACTAACTATACACTAGAAGTCTAAATAGCTGAGGGTCCACCCAAAATACAATTTGACTTTGGAGGATCAACGGTGGACCCTCCCTTTCATGCATGCCTCCCGAAAAATAGGAATTTTGTTTAAACGACGGAAGGCATGTGGGTGGTGGAAAAGGTGAACCATCCCCAACTCGTCTCAATGAAACTTTCTTCTTTGGGATCTAAAGAAGAAATCATCTCATTGCAAATCGATACTACATCCATTTCATCCTCGCTTTCATTCTCAATTACAAGATGGGCCAAGTAACGAATGGTTTGTTCCAAAGTAGGCACAAAGTCCTCATTTGGTTCAAAACATTCCTCGACTTCAAAAGTCTCGGAAGAGAAACCATCGTCAGATTCGAATAATAAATCCAAGTCTTGCTCCCAACAACGATGTTCTTCCCAATAACGTTCTTCATAACTCTCGTTCTCAAGCATAAGCAAACCCTTGCCGAAAGTCATAGGCCGAGGTGCGGATGCTTGAAAATGAGGAGTTTGAAAATCATTATCGGCACAAAAGTTAAACTCATTATTATAGGAGTTTTGAAAACTATTAAAATTCGTTTCAAAACTCCCATTATAAGGAGGTAAAGGCCCAAAACCATTATCATCATCCTCAAAATATACGCACTCCAAAGCTTGACTTTCGTAATACTCGCCCAAAGTCATTTTTGATTTTATAATTTTTGGGGATTCTAAGTATTGACCAAAAGTCAAAGGAGTATGTGGATTTTGAGAATTATCATAATGATTACCGAAATGATTGGAATAGGACATGCTTACCACAAAGAAAGGCTCGAGACGGCAAATTCCACAAAGCAATGTGCGCACGGCAAAATTCAAGCATTTCTAGGCACTCACGTGTAGAAGCCTAAAAAAAAGGTTAAAAGAAAGAATACAAATACAAAAGAAAGAATACTACAAATTAATAAGACAATTACAATCTATAACATAACATTCCCCAGAAACGGCGCCATTTTGATAGTGCGCGAGAAGTGTGGTCGCGTAAGCCACATTCGTTGTTTTTGTCTCGCCGTGACTATACAAACAAACCTAAATTACTACTACACTTACGAGGAAAGCACAGCGGTAAGTCGGGTATCGAAAATCCATAGGGACGAGTTGCTAGAATTTAAGTGATTTAATATTCCGAAATAAAAGTGTAAAAGGTGATTACAAACTAAAAAGTAAAAAGATGCATAAAGGGAAATGTTATTCTAGGCAAGGGTATTGAAACTAGATTATGAAAGAGGATAAAACTATAGGTTGCGTCGAATATCCCTCACCCGAGTTAATTTGTGTAAAATGGTTACATGGGTCAACGAGTTATTTAGAATGCGTCTCGTTTCGACAGTTAAGTAAACCAAGGGTTGCCATGCCCCTAAATCCGTATAAATACCTAATATGATTTTGGCATCAGCAAATATCTCGAAAATTACGTGCGAAAGGTCGTAAGCACGGGGCATACATGATATGCATCGTCAAATCCCCTAGGCATAATAACTAGGACAACGCACCTGAAATAAACCCGTAAACACTATCACCAAGCAAAGAAATGAGTTAACCCCAGTGAGTTCCATTCCAATACAACCTAATTTAAATTATCTAGAAAGCATATGAAAAACGCGGTAAATTAACGCGATAAAACTATACTAGAAAGAAAGGAAATAAAGCATGTAAACCTAAATTAGAAAGCATGTAAATTACACTAGAAAGCAAGAAATGAAGAAATACAACTATATTAAATGGTAGGGGAGATGAATAGTTAACTTACAATAGAAATGGGGTGTCAAACCAAAGATAAATGAAGAAGAACTAAGCAAAAACCCCAATACCCTAGATAAACTAACCCAAAATCGTGTATATGTGTTTATTACAACAAAATTGGCTTATATACCAAGTGGGAATTAAATTAGAAAAGAAAAAAGAAAAGAAAAGAAAAGGCAAAATATCTGTATAAAACAGGGGATCGATCGATCGACCAAAAGGGTCGATCGATTGATCAAGGCCAAATTTCGGTTGTAAAGAAGGGTCGATCGATCGACCAAAATAGTCGATCGATCGATCAAGCAGGGGTGAGACAAGCAGCAGCTTCTGCATTCTTTTCTTCTCTTTTCTTCTCTTCTTTTGATTTCTTTATTTTTCCTTCCGCTTGAAATTCCGTAACTTCTTCGTTATGAATCGAAATCGCGCATCGTTCACGGCCACGCAAAGCTTGCGAGGAGAGATACAACTTTCATGTAGATGTCAGGCCAGGTGCCCAATAGTGAAATGACCAGATTGCCCTTGAACATGCGATTGCGTATGGAACTTCACCGGAATGCGTTCGAATTTCATACTTAGCATCCAATAACCTACAAAAGCTCAATTAGCCCCTGCAAAATATGTTAACATAGAAATCTGAGGTTGTTTGGTTAACGAGCATAAATATAGGGAATAGGATACCCGAGGGGGCTAAAATGCGTAGGTTCGGAGGATGAAATATGCAATATTTGCGTATCATCAGTACACACCTAAGAAGGCTACAAATATGCTCCTCAGTCTCGCATTAGGTAATGTTAAGAGGCAAGGAATTGGTTATGACGGTGAATCCAATTTCCATGCCTCATGAGAGCCAGTTTTCGACTTCGTAATTTATCCTTATGGCCCTCATCCTAACCAACCTAGGAGACCTAGCACACCTAGAAGAGCTTGTCGTAGATATTTTGAGAAAGGTGGACCCAAGCCCATTTACTTTTGTTCCCATTGAAAATGAATAATTCACCTTAGAGAGTTTTATTTTAAGCTAGGGAGAGTTTCTCACATGCATGTTCTCCGGTATGGTCCCACATGAGTTCATACACATGTTCCTTTCCAGGCTCCCACACGTGTTAATCCACATGCTCCTACAGATCACCATAGAGATTTTGCTAGTTTTCGGGAGTAAGTAGAGCACTTAGTCAAGACTTGTAATACCAAGTCCTAATAATTCATTTAAGTTTTGTATAAAATGTAATGGAGTAAGTTTTTATGAGAATTATTGGAAATTGTGGATTAAAATTGAAGATAATAAAATAATATCATAAGGGAGTCATTCGAACGACATAAGGGGGTCATTAGAAGCGATATCTATATCGCACAAAGAAGGGGTTCAAACGACCTTCAAGCGAGATATCATGGCATTACAGTCCTAGGTCGCGAAATGCCATACACCGAATGAGATGAACATGTCATTCGAATGACTTGTCTCGAGAATATTTTAATCATATTGCCCTTGTGCACTGTCATATTTTTGGGCCTTGATTTGGTGTGTTGTCAAGCTCAGAATGGGCAAAAGGCATTTTTATAAGGCTTAATTGGGCGATTTGTTACGAGAAATATTTTAAGAAGAGAGAGAGGGAGAAGGGTGGACTTCCACATTTTCCAACCACCACTCCTCCACCATACGTCAAACACCGAAGTAATGGTTAGGTGTGAGGTAAGCCTAGTGTGTTGGAACACGAGGCCCCCAATTTAAAATTCAAAAGTCATTTCCTTTGAAATGGATATGCGAAAGCGTTAGGTGATGGTTCAATTAAAATAACGAATTAAAAAAAAATTCTTTATAAAATTAAAATTAAACCAAGTGAAATATGAAGGGAACACACACACAATTTAATTTCACTTAAATACAATTAATTAACCTAAGTCCTATAAATTTTGCCTAAGTCATATTTTTCAATTTTACCAAATTAGGCCAAACCAAATTTTAACAAATTAAATTAATGACTTGAATTAACTAATATTTATCCAAACAATTATGTAGCACCAAATTAAATAAGTGTAGTGATTAAACCAAATTTTATTTGAATTACCTAAGCATACGTTCTAGGTGAGTATAGCAAGATAAAATAAACAATGAAACCACTACACCGTGATGTACGAGAAAAAACCCACAACGGGAAAAAACCTCGGACAGCCCTAGCCTCAAATCCACTAAGTACGGAATTTACAAATACAAGCAAGATGACTTACAACACTCGAATCGATCCCTCTCAAGCCCCAATGCGTCTACTTGTATCAACCTCTGCCAAGCGAATAACTACGGAGCTCCACCAAGGTCTCGGAATCCACCGATCGGACTTTATATGGTCACCGTCACCCAAACTAGTAGCCTTTCTCCAAGTGGGTAAATCAATGCAAACCTTTTCTTCTTTGTGGGATTTATAAGAAAACCCAAACATCTCTTCAAATGGTAGAGATGAAAAACCGGTGCCAAAACTCCAAGCAATGTATATATATATATATATATATATATATATATATATATGGAAGCTTGGCTAAACAACAATTGGGTGTAAACTAAAGTGTAAATGGATTTTTCTTTGAAAAATAGACACTTTAAAACATTAACTTTTTCTTTTTATCTTTTGCTCTCAAACTCTCTCTTGGAGATAGATGTGTATGAAAAAGTTAACTTTCCAAAGTTGGTTCCCGCACATAGATATTCTGTCAAAAGTTAGTGGGGAAAAATAATGGGAAAGTGGGTGAAAACTGTCAAAAACTGCCATTTAATTGTTCCCGCCAAATCTCGTTCGAATGAAGTCTCGTTCGAACGGCCTTCTAACGACATTCTAACGAAGTTCCAATGTCTTTAAAAAATGAACTCGTTAGAAATCTCGTTGGAAATATCGTTCGAACATCCATCTCGTTCTAACGACATTTCGAACGAAGTTACAGAGGCTAAACTGGGAACTCGTTGGCAAACTCATTCGAACAACATTTGGTTCGAACGAAAAAATCGTTCGAACGACATATCGAACGAACTTACAGAAAGTTGGAAATTTTCATTTTTCGCCTAGAATCTTTATAAACTTTATTTAAAGTTTTAATTAAATCTTTCTGAAAACAAACAACAGTTTTAATTAAACCTACACCCATTATAAACTGTTCCAAGCTCCTTTATATATATGTAATGCATTCATACCTTGGGAGCATGGAACCAGTGTTGATGACGTAGAAATGAGGCACTTAAACTCGATATTTTGATGAAGCTTTATACACTTGGCCGCTACATCTTTAACAAACACGTCATAGGCTTAAAGGATGATCAATTAACTCTATCATATGACTCAAACATTTTTGTCCGGAATTGAGCCAAAACTACAAAGGACTCAATTGGAGATTTGTGTCCTTACAAATCTCCCCCTTTGGCTATTTTGGGACAAAAACCAAACCAAAAATCCTAAAAGGTCATCAAGCTCTACTAGACTGACAAAAATGTCCCTCGCAAAGTGAAATTACAATGCTTGACTCAAACAACCCAAAGGATCAAAATCTTTTCCGGTTAAAGTTGCCACTTAGAATATAATTCCTACACACTTAAACAAACACATTAAATGCATAGGTAATATCAAAATATTAAATGCAATTAAATAATTACTCCCCTTAAATTCAATTAATTCTCCCCTTTATCAACTATGATCAACCTAAGAAGATAACATCTCCCCCTAAATTAAATCTCCCCCAAACTAAGATACGGTTATAATAGGTTTAGAAACCATTTCTCCCCCTATCATTCTCCCCTTTTTATTCAGGAATAGACAAAGGCTAAAGAACTAAAAAATTATATTTTCTCCCCCAATTAAAGCATATTACCCTTAAACTAAACAAGAGATAAATAAAATGGGATAACAAGCTAAAGATGCAAATGTGCAAAAGTGATGAGAACATTAAAGTATATGGGCAACAAAGTCATAACTAATCCAACAATTAATAATGGATACCAACTAAGATGCAAGAAACAGATACCAACATGATACATAAGTATTAGGAATATGATATCAACAAATAATGCAACAAGATGGATACCAATTATGAATGAAAGCATATATGGACTAGAAAGCAAGGCAAAGACTAAACAAAACATCAAATATATGTATACATAAGATATACCTAATCGACGCAAGTACACATATAGATATAAACACACAAATGACACAAAATACGATAAGCTTTTCACACTCGTATGGCAAAAATGTGTCATATGGAAACGAAAGTGTTGGGGTCTGAACTGGTAACAATTAAATTTAGACCCAATCACTGAAAACATATTCACGGAGTTCTCAATTAATTGAAAACTTCATCATAATTGAATATAACCTCATGTGACAATATAGATTGAACTCAATGAACAAGCATACACAATGCATACAAGCCTAGCATGTTGATGATTCTACAAACCAATAGAGTCATGACATTGAAAATGCAACTAGGATAAAATGGACATTGTGCAAACCGTTGATATATTATCCAATCTCCCTCAATAAGCATATATCAATTTTGAATGAATATATCAATCAAACAAATTAGGCTTTGGCAATTATTTTTCTTTTTAATGCCATATTTTCTTTTCGGCCTTGGACCACGTATTTCTTTTAGGTCCAAACAAACGGTGGCTTACTATTCGCAAAGGATAATAAAATCCTTTCGGAGCCCTTCCCCGTGCACTTTTATATTTATCATTTTTTTATTTCTCGCAAATCTCACGTGCAATGGATTTTGACATGCACTAGTCCTCCTAGGTCACAAATATGTAGATGGCAATATTGGCAGGAGAACACCTCACAAAGCTCAAATATACATATGAAGTTAAATTTCAAAAAAGATCTCGTGCATGTGTGAATTGAGGCATATAAAAATAGAATATATTTAATCAACACAAAATCCAACTACTCCATGTAAGCATGGTAAAGAACATTACAAGGATTGATAATCTAAACCAAAAGTTCTATCCATATGGGAGCGAAAAAGATGGGATTCTAACACAAATGTATGCCACATAAAGTGTGTCAAACTAAAATACACACAAAATAAAATTATTTTTGAGTTTTTCAAATTTTTAACCAAAAATAAAAATATATACTCAAAAGGCAAACAAAAATCATTTGAATTTTTCATTAAGCCTAAATTCCAAGAGATAAAAACCCAAATGATAAACAAAAATATTTTTGTGTTTTTCATTTAATGCAAATAAAAATGAATGAAATATAATACAAAAGATAAACAAAAATTAGTATTCTAGCATGTGATTAAGCATGGAGCATATACTATAAAATGACTAAACAAGCATACATTTAGCATGAAAATATAGTGTGAAGTACAAAAGCTAAAGTATGCAAATAAAACTAACACATTCAACCTTTAGATTTTGCAAGGGAGGAAGCATGTGAAAGCAAATGAGAATCAAATACCCTATCTTGTAAAGCTACCAAGTCGGGTCTCCTAACCCAAACTAATCATGAGTGACTATCTCGGGGTGTAGGAATCTTGGCTACCTTGGTTGCCTTACATTGGGATTTTCTAGAAAATCTTTTAAGATCAAAATAATATTTCTTAAGATGACCTTTTTGACCACAATGTGCACAAGTAAAAACATGTCGAAAAGATTTACCTAAGGGGTGATCTCTAAAGGCTTTCCTAGGAGATTCTCATAAAAAGTTAGTTCTGGCTTTGTGAATTGATTCATTACAAGTATCGAAGCCTAAACCACAAGTGTCATTTTTAATTTGGACCGTTCCTAATATTTTATCTAATATTTCCGAACGACACTCCAAATAAAATTTGACATTACTAGAGTCTTTTAATTTGTTTTCTAATTCTAGAATTTTAGACTCTAATAACACATTTCTCTCTTCAAACTCGAGAAGCTCCTTTTTTTAAGGATTCCATTAAACCTCTAAGGCTATCTCTCTCGCCATCTACATATTATATCTTCTCTCGAAGAGATCTCTGTCGTGTCCTAAGGTCTTCAACCAACACACTATTATCAACGACCTTGACACGTTCTTTAAAACTAGCTTCTAACTTCAAATTATCTCTTATTAATTTAATTAATTCTTCATATAATTCTTGAAAAGCATTTTAAAGTTCACTTACACTAACCTCTTCTTAATTTTCACTCTCTCTTTCTTCTTCACTCTCACTACCATCAAAAGCAAGGGAATCATAAACTATGACCTTGGAAGTGTCAAGTGTTGAAATCTCATCAATAGAGGAATTCTCACTATCACTCACATGACTAGCCATAAAAGAAACAAAAGTTGGGATTAGTAGGGGAATCGGGTCCCTCTTACTTATCACTATCACTAAGGGTCACATTATATGAGATAGGTTTCTTACCCTCTCTCCTTAGTTTAGTGGGGCACTCAGAAGCCCTATGGCCATACCCTTTACAACCAAAACACCGATTTGACTCGTCCCTATTTAAATTTTCTTTAGAAGTTTTAGGGATCCTCTCGGATTTGTCATGCTTAGAAGTTTCAAATTTCTTAAAGTCATTTTTAAATTTATCTTTGTTAATTTTAAGAAACTTTAAAAATTTCCTAGCAAACAAGGCCATATCTTCCGAGTCACTATCACTCTAGCTCTCTACTACTTGTTTTTCCTCTTTTCGGACTTTTAAAGCAATGCCCTTTTCAATTTTCTTTTCAGTTTTAGAGGGAAACATGTCCAGTTCATAGGTTTGTAAATCACCTACAAGCTCTTCTAATTTCGTAGAGGCTAAAGTTGGTAAAGAATTTAAAACGATCACTTTTGGAATAAATTTATCGGGTAGGGACCTTAAAATTTTCTTTACTACTCGGTTGTCGGGTATTTTCTCTCCCAAGTTAAAAGATGAATTAACAATATCTGAAAGTCTAGCATAAAATTCATCAAAAGTTTCTTTTTCATTCATTTTGATGGTTTCAAATTGGGTGGTGAGGTTTTGGAGTTTCGAAGCTTTAACGGCACTTGTACCTTCATGAGTGAGTTGTAAAATATCCCATGCCTCTTTAGCGGTCTCACACGTCATAATACTTTGGAATTCATCCGGTGTGACAGCGCTAAACAATGCATTTAAACCACGGGAATTAAAATTTGAAAGTTTAAACTCATTCTCACTCCATCTATCGGTCGGTTTGGGAACATGTTCATTATCTATTAAATGAGTTGGTGGAGACCACCCGTTAACTATTGATAATCAAACCCTCTCGTCGATAGATTTAAGTGTCGATTTCATTCGCGCATTCCAGTACGCATAATTAGAACCATCGAAAATAGGAAATTTTGAGAATGGGGAAAATTCCATTTTAGCCAAAAACATTCAAAGGATCCTAACGAAATAATTTATCACTTTGGCTCTGATACCACTTGTTGGAACACGAGGCCCCCAATTTAAAATTCAAAAGTCATTTCCTTTGAAATAGATATGCGGAAGCGTTAGGTGATGGTTCAATTAAAATAACGAATTAACAAAATTTTAATTTCTTTCCAAAATTAAAATTAAACCAAGTGAAATATGAAGGGAACACACACACAATTTAATTTCACTTAAACACAATTAATTAACCCAAGTCCTATAAATTTTCCTAAGGCATATTTTTCAATTTTATCAAATTAGGCCGAACCAAATTTTAACAAATTAAATTAATGACTTGAATTAACTAATATTTACCCAAACAATTATGTAGCACCAAATTAAACAAGTGTAGTGATTAACCCAAATTTTATCTTGAATTACCTAAGCATGCGTTCTAGGTGAGTATAGCAAGATAAAATAAACAATGAAACCACTACGCCGCGATGTACGAGGAAAACCCCACAACGAGAAAATACCTCGGACGGCCCTAGCCTCAAATCCGCTAAGTACAGAATTTACAAATACAAGCAAGATGACTTAGAACACTCGACTTGATCCCTCTCATGCCCCGACGTGTCTTCTTATATCAACCTCTGCCTAGCGAATAACCACGGAGCTCCACCGTGGTCTCGAAATCCACCGATCAGACTTTATATGGTCACCGTCACCCAAACTAGGAGCCTTTCTCCAAGTGGGTAAATCAACGCAAACCTCTTCTTCTTTGTGGGATTTATAAACAAACCCAAACGTCTCTTCAAACGGTAAAGATGAAAAACCGGTGCCAAAACTCCAAGCAATGTATATATATATATATATATATATATATATATATATATATATATATATATATATATATATATATATATGGAATCTTGGATAAATAACAATGGGGTGTAAACTATTGTGTAAATGAATTTTTCTTTGAAAAATAGACACTTTAAAACATGAACTTTTTCTTTTTATCTTTTGCTCTCAAACTCTCTCTTGGAGATAGATGTGTATGAAAAAGTTAACTTTCCAAAGTTGGTTCCCGCACATAGATATTCTGTCAAAAGTTAGGGAGGAAAGATAATGGGAAAGTGGGTGAAAACTGTCAAAAACTGCCATTTAACTGTTCCCGCCAAATCTCGTTCGAACAAGATTTGTCGTTCGAACGAAGTCTCGTTCGAATGGCCTTCTAACGACATTCTAACGAAGTTCCAGTGTCTTTAAAAAATAAACTCATTAGAAATCTCATTGGAAATCTCGTTCGAACATCCATCTCGTTCGAACGACATTTCGAACGAAGTTACGGAGGCCAAACTGGGAACTCGTTGGCAAACTCGTTCGAACGACATTTGTTTCAAACGAAAAACTCGTTCGAACGACATATAGAACGAACTTCCAGAAATTTGGAAATTTTCATTTCTCGTCCAGAAACTTTATAAACTTTATTTAAAGTTTTAATTAAATCTTTCTGAAAATAAAAAACAGTTTTAATTAAACCTAGACCCATTATAAACTGTTCCAAGCTCCTTTATATATATGTAATGCATTCATACCTTGGGAGCATGGAACCATTGTTGATGACGTAGAAACGAGGCACTTAAACTCAGCATTTTGATGAAGCTTTATACACTTGGCCGCTACGTCTTTAAATAACATGTCATAGGCTTGAAGGATGATCAATTAACTTTATCCTATGACTCAAACGTTTTTGTCCGAAATTGAGACACCACTACAAAGGACTCAATTGGAAATTTGTGTCCTTACATAGTGTGAGAGTAGTTTATGGACATTTTGGTGTGCCCATAAGAAAAAATGTGTGTGGCGTTACTGGGGATAGAAATCATATGTTGTGACGCCTTAAGGTTTTTTATGATTAGGGTTTACTATAGGTAAAAGCTCGTAGACTATTGTCCATACGAGAACCAAGTGATCGTTATGTGGGTATTAAAAGGTTTGTAGAGTGAACTTATAATGATAAATGTATGGATGATGAAATTGTTCAGGTATTGAGGACAATACATTAAATGTGTTTAGTTTCCTTAGGAGACTAGTTAGTACGGTATGAAGCAGCATTAAAAACCTGGTAATGATTGCGTTGAGAGTCAGGTGATGATCCCATATTACTGGTCATATAGTGTGCGTGTCGGGTGTGGCTTCTCAAATCGACACAGATGAGTAGTGTAATCCCTAAGGTGGGGTGATGGCTTGTGTCGTTATATGAGTGATGCTCGAATGTCATGGAATGACTAGTATTGGTGTTATGATACTCGATTTTGAGATATACTAGGAAATTTATTCGAGACTGAGGGTGATGATGTCATGTGGATACTTGAAGATGGAAATCGAGGTGGGGTAACATCGAAACGTGATTATAATATCGACGGGTGTCGACGGTGTATGCTAGGGTAGCCTTATCAAGATAAGGACTAGTTATTGGCACGTCTTGCCAAGCCTGTGCAGATTAGAATATGTAGCCCCATTTGATATTTACTACCTTTAGAATGCCAGTGGCTGCAAGTGTGGTCGTCACGTGAGTTCAGTTTGGGTAGATCCTGGAAGTAAGCTTAGTGATAACCTCGTATAGTAAAAAGATACAATAAGGTGGATGTATCTCTTAAGCGGAGTACTGCCTAGGGGAATTTGGGATTTTGATCATGATATGATAATGCAGATAATAACCTAAGTTTATTAGGTTGGTGACATCGTCACGAGTATATCGACAAAGTTAGTGTAGACAAGGGTGTGTGGCATCCACTAATCGAAATGGTTCACATGTGTCAAGGATGTTAAAAGTAAGTCTTTACTCCCAAGGAGGAAAGTCAAGCATTGACTTCCCAAAGCACTACCGATTCGTATATTGTTTTCATGTAATAAAAATGAATGGCTGTGATTTGATTCGTCACGGCTAGTGACCCAAGCTAGGGAATGTGGCTAGGATTAGTTATCAGTGAGAACTTTCAGAGTGAGTGACATGACTTCATACATATGGCATAAGTTCTCTTTAGCAAATCATAGTCGGATGCATATGGGCGGAATTCCTCGAGACGGTTACCTGTCTCTTCTTACTCTCGTGTATCCCTTTTGGTTTTCATAATCAAGGATTAATATTCAAAAATATGTGGTAACTCGGATTGGTGCCATGTCATGGTATGACATGGTTGGGCCTAGTAGTGTGCGGTGGATCGAGTATAGTTAGTGAATCTCAATAATTGGATATTCCCTATCAGAGGTATTCTTACTATTTCATAAAGTCTTGTGTATGGATGGCTGCACTCTCAGCCACACAATTTGCTTGTAGTATCGACCTTTTTTAAGGATGGCAACCATTTTGACTGGCCGATATGGTAGTCAGTGACTCTGGTTATTAAGAGAAAAATGATGGCTTGAGGATATGGTATAGTGTTAGAAATCGAGGAAGAACTTAGCATACAATGTTTATTTACCACGGTGAGTGGATTAAAGCGAGGCTCTAGCAAGCGCTCAAAGCTGAGATGCCTAGAGTAGTACTAGGGTCAGCAGAGTGACGTAGCAGAAGATGTAAGCCGAACACATGCTGATGACTTAGTAAGAGGATTACTCCTTGGAGTGAAAAAAATAGCATAGTATGGTTATTGGCAAGCTCACACGAATGGTGCATCCAGGATAGCCTGAAAAGTTGTGGGATGTTGGATGTGAAATCCTAAAATATAATTAATTTTTGATGATGAATACGACAACTTGTTGCATTACGGTTCACATTGGGTGAGTGTCTATCACTAGAGAGAATTTCCTAGTGGAGGTGTTAGTATGCCTTGGGTACTTGCATATGTGATGCTAGCAATTGTTTGAACATGATCATAAAGTGAGTGGAGACTCGAGTCAATTATGTAACATTCATTATTAGCTAGATAGCGAATGTTAGAATAAATCGCATATTTATTATTTCGTGACAACCCCGTGTGGGGGTGCATAGGGTGGCCTTAGTATTGAGAACTTCGATGATTTTGTCTTGAAGGATTTCTATGGTTTAGAATAGAAGTTGGTGAACCCCATAAGCCTAAGTATTAAAGGATCGAGAATTTTTGGGATGAAATTCCCCAAGGAGGGAAGTTTGTAATAGCCAGTCCTAATAATTCATTTAAATTTTGTATAAAATTTAATAGAGTAAGGTTTGATGAGAATTATTGGAAATTCTAGGTCAAAATTGAAGAGAATAAAAGAATAGCATAAGGGAGTCATTAAAACGACATAAGGGGGCTGTTAGAATCGAGATCCATATCGCGTAGACATGTCATTTGAACGACGTGTCTCAAAAATATTTTAATTAGATTTTCCTTGTACGTTGTCACATTTTTTGCCCTTAATTTGGTGTGCTATCAAGCTCAGATGAGCCCAAAATGGGCAAACGAGACTTTTGGTCTTTAAGGGTTTTTTAAAAGGCTTGTTTGGACAATTTTTTGGGGGGATGCAAGAAGAGATAGAGAGGGATAAGAGTTGTCTTCCACTATTTTAGGTTGTTCTTCCACCTATTCCCACCACAATCCACCACTCCCCCACTATACATTAACCATAAACCACTATTTTTATAATGTATTCCACCATATTTGACCCATATACACCCATTTCCACCATTGCTGAAGTGGAGCTACAAATTTTGGACAAGTCTTGGGGAATTTTTTAAAAAGGTAATGGAAGCTTTCATGGAGTTGAAGGGGTTTTTATCTTGGGCGCTTGAATGGAGCATTTAGAGGATGAATTTGATAACCCCTTGAGACCACCTTTGGAGGTGGGCATTGATCCTCCTACACCAACCTTCTTACCACCATTTGGAGCTTTTAAAGGTGGGAAAATCTTACTCTTAGCATTAAGACACTATTTTTTATATTTATAGTCTTGCTGTCAGATTACATGAGTAGGATGCATTTGATCAAATGATGGAATACATGTGAAATAAATAATAAACATTATTATGGAATAAAAATGTAGTAAAATGACATTTGTTGAAAAATAAATAATTAGTAAATATGTCGAAGTTTCTTGAAATAAAGATTTGGAATTTATATGAAAATGGTGTATTTTCTTGAAAATCTATGTTAAACATTTTATGGAATAAAATGTTTGAAAATTATGATTTATTTTGCTAAAACATTAGTGAAATAATATTTTAAAGTTTCTTGCAAAAATGTAGATTTTATGAAAAATGGACATTTTTTAAGATTGAAGAAATAGAAATGTCTTTTATACCTTGAAAGTATAATTTTTGCAAGTATTAGGAATTTCTAAAATGAAATGTATGTTTAACCCATTTATAGAATTATAGGATTTAAAATCCACCTTCTCATGCGTATAAACTTGTAGTACATTGGAAAAAAACATATAAACAAGTTTAACGAACATTTTGTTGGGTTTAAACATGGAATAAAGCAAGTAGAAATTCTTGTCTTCAAAGTGTGGAAAAAGAGGTTAAAAGTGTGATAATTACAAAGTTGTGAGACTGCTTGAATTGATAAAAACGAAATGGTATTTTTTTATAAAAGTAGTCTTTAAGTGTAATTAGATTTTTTTAAATAAAAAAAGTAAAGAAATATCTAATTTGGAACGATGGTTAGTAAAGGTGTTGAATAAGTGGCAATGGTTAAACATTAGAAAGTTGGTGTGTATAACTTAATAATATTGTAAAGGATTAACACTTATGAACTTAGAAAGGAAATAATGAAATAAAGATGTTTCCAATTAAGAGGAATATTACTCCAAGGTTAAAAAGGTGTTAAGGTGTTAAAAAACTTAAGGACTTAGTATGGGTAACGTAATAGTGTTTTGGAAAAATTTATACTTATGGAATGGAGTAAAAGATGAGTCTGGAAAAAAATGGATAAAATGGTATTTTTACTTAAAGTGGAACATTTTTATGATATAAAAATGTTGAAAAATTTGTTACACAAATTGGTCCTAAATGAATATGATTGTTGTAATAAAATAGTGTAATGGACATGAAATGAAAATTTAAAGTGTAACACAAGTTGAGGTGTAATCATGGATTTTGGCTTCGGTCGGCTAAAAAGGAAAAGTGGTATAATGTGGACATTTGTGGAATGTTAAAACACATTAAAAGGAACTCCGATGACATGGAGATAATTAAGGAGGGCTCGGAACTCTGAGGTGAAAGATCCAAAATAACTGACCAGAGCATCTGGTGCGCATAGCCGGTAATGTGGAGCCCGTTACAGTATGTGGTTATTGAAAGATTTAGAGAAAAAGATAATGGAATAAGGAACATGTCAAGAATTGGGTTGTGTGGTGAAAACGTGTTAATAGAACCTAACTTGAATGAATTAATAAATGTCCCGAAAAAGGTTAAAATAGAAAAGTACTGTGTAAATCTATTAATATTCATAATGTAAAGGAATCATAACTGAGTGGGTAAATGGGTGGTTAAGCAACCTAAGTGGTTAAACCCATAATTGGAATAAGAATGTGCTGTAAAAGATTTTCAAAGATTAAATGAGTATTTTCTAACACGATGATCGTGTGTGTTGAAAGGGTGGTTTTAATGAAAATTCTAATGTGGATTGGTTAAAATAAAAAGGAAACTTTCGATAAAGAAACGCCTTTCAGTCAAACCAAGTGGAGTTGTTTCAATTATTAAACCGCATGTGTTAAATAAAGTGAAAAATGTCAAAATGAGAAAATTGAGTCTTTTACAAGATTAAGATGAATTAATCTAGATAATAAGGTTTTCAAAAGTAAACTATTTCATGCATTAACTATATGTATATGTATGCTTATATATGTATACAATGTAGTTGTATATGCACGTAGGTATAATGTGTTTGAGTCTTCTTTTTGTCGTTCAATTTTATATTGTATTTGTAAATTTCCCATTGAGCATTTGGCTCACTCCCTCATTTTGTTACTGCAAGTTAGGGGCGGTTTCGTATTTTGAGAGCATTATAAGGGTAAGTACTTTCTTTATATTACTATAGTTGCTCTGTATGCTTGGACTTCGGGGTTCTCCCCATGGGTCCCTCGCGTAGTTTAATTTGAAATTGAAATCGCATGGTAAATAAGTGAAACATTAATTAAAAATAAAGCTGTACTAGCAACATTATGTAAATTGTTCCATTGCACTTCACACCTAATGCTCGGGTCGGACCGGGTTGACTGTGGGCAACCCATAAATTCGAGTCGTGGCATTACAAGACTTCACAATGTTTGATGAAGGAATTTCATAGGATGGCTTATCCTTTCGAGAACTCCTTCGGGCCTAATGATTGAGGTTGAGACTTATTTTCAGAATTGGGTGATTATAATGTTCATATCTTATATCCATATTGCTAAATTGTATTGTCGTTATATTGATATGTTTTCTTTTTGAAAAATTTTAGAAAAATCCAAAAAGAGGTTTTTTTTTGGAAAAAGTTTGAAATATTTAAAAAGATTTTCAATTTTTAAGAAAAAGTTTCAAAACGTGAAAAAAAAATTATTTTGATAAAAAAATTCAAAAAGACAAAAAGATTTTTATACTTTCGTTTTTTCACCGTATATGGATGAACTTTTAAGATATTCGGATCATCCCTTCATTCCGTCCATTCACGTGGCTTTTTCATAGTGTTTCGAGACATGACTTTATTTCAATAGTGTGCTTAATAATGTGTGGATATTACGTTGCTCATTCATGATTACTATATACATGTTTGACTCCATGTCACCTTTACTGCACATGTACACGTGCTTAGTAGTCATTTGTCGAATATGATGTTTTCGTCTCAATTTTGCTTAATAACGAACAGAGTGTAAAAAGAGATAAGTTGTGCATGTAAGAACCATTTTCCGAATTTTATTTGCATTCTGAATAAAAATATTGTTATATGTTAAGCAATGGAAAGGGGCTATGAAAGATCAAAATATTCTTTGCGTTAAATGCTACCATTTGCATAAAAGAGCCTAAAAATATTATAGGCACATAAAAATAGAAGTGCCCGACCATTTCGTTTAGATTTATCTATGCTTCGCTACAAATGACCATTAATTTCTTCAAAAATATTTAAGAGGTAATTCTTAAGATACATAATATTTGAGGGAGTTAAAGTACAATATCAATGGGTTTGCATAACGGACTATCTTGAAAAATATTAAATAGTTTGGCGTTATCGGTGTGAGAATTCACGTATTAATTAAGTTGAGTCAACTTCATTTGAGACCATTTTTTTACACCTAAGGTAGACTTTGAGTTCTTTCGTTAAAAGGGTCTTAAAACTTCGTGCACCAATGTTATAAATGTATATGTTGATTTACCTATAGAAAATGTTCGCATGATTACACTCCACATTTTTTATTTAGATATTTTAGTATTATTCCATGGTGTATTGTATTTATACATTTTATACTTTATATTAGAAAATTTTGAAAAATTTTCAAAACTATTTTGTGGAGAGAAGTTGCATTTTGATATTTTCATTCCATGTGCATTATTTAATATATTTGTGATGACATCTTGATTCTTTATGTGATGCTTACATTTCATGATTAGTTTTTACTCCTTTGTCTATTTCAAACAAAAAAAGGGTGAACAAATTGAGAGAGAGTTTTATTTTTCTATTAAAACTCGTATGCATCACGATATTTTATTTGTCTCATGTGTGCAGGACGTTCCGTACAAATGATGATCTCTTATACCCACACAAGATGAGGACAAAATTAGCCAAAGTGGAAGATCAAGTTCTGTGACACCCCGCCTAATTAAATACCGGGCGATCACTCCTTTATTAAATTAAATCAAGGTAAACAGTTGGTTCATTCTCAGCATCACTGTCGATAAAAATAAATTTTTCCAATTTAACACCCTAAATAATTAAGCTAAGTGTCAAAACCATTTTTCATACATAACTTTCCAAATTTTATTTAAAGAAAAATCATTTATTTTATTAACAACATTCAATAAATAAGAATCACACCACATTAAATTCTGCAACATAATCCAATTAATTTAATACATTCGTCAATCGAATGTCAACATACGAAATCTAAGTCACACATCCAAACTGAATAAATCCCATAGTAACAATACTGGAAATAACTGAAATACAAATGTCCGATAACAACGGAATAATGGAAAGAGCTACACATGCCCAACTAGATGAAAGTACTAAGAGTGGATCCGAATGAACGAAGTCGTCTAATCAAGAAACCTGCAACTCCCACCTAAGCTGCAGCGCGTTCCTTCCAAGAGATCCTAAGCAAGACGCCCATGTGGCTGGGCACCTGTAATACATACATATATATATACAAGAGAGAGAGAGAGAAAAAAGAAACGGGTCAGAGCCCGATAGTGTGTTTGATTTAAAATACGTTTAGCAAGTATTTAAATTGATACAGGCCAATGCAACAACATATTAGTGCGACACTCTCTTGAGAAATTCTCACCTCTCTTCTAATGTGCACACCTATCGCACTAACCTCCCCAACGGGTTGTCTTATCATTTATCGCACTAATCTTCCCAATGATTTAACTTATCTTATATTACTCGTAAGATTCCAAATTTCACGATTCAATTGTTTGAAAAGAATATTTCAATTAGTAACCAAAGTTCTCATTTTGACTTTATTAATCAATAAAGTTTTTCAATTTCATATTATACTTTCTCAAAACAAGTATTTACAATTTGAGTCATCAACCATGTCCTACATAACAAAACACAGTAGGCAGTTCCAGATTTCAGAATTTCATATATATATATTAACTACTCGAAAATATATATATCAAAACAGCACCCCACATAATAACTATGGTGCGGGCATACTCTACTATCCAAACCCCATATCACTCACATTAAGGGGAATACAAATTCGGAATCACTCTTGAATTGTATTAACACATACACAAACTATAGGTTCCAAGTCCCTTAGGACCGTCTGAACTATCACTGCGATAGCCTGTACCAAGGATACCTATACACAAACAAAATGAGGCGAAGCATAGATTCCAAGTCTCTAAGAGGAAAGCACATACCCGCATCTCTTAAGACCGTCTGAACTATCATTCCGATAGCCTGTACCAAGGATATCTATCTTCTAGGGTACAAGTCAATATCCCCCATAAAGGTCCCATCGAGATAAGACTGTCCCAGCGCGGAAACCTCAGGGATAGTAAGTAGCGTGGGCATGATTTTCACACATAGATAGTATATGCATACACAATCATATAACTATACTCATATTACCATATCAATAATGGGTAAATTCTCAATTCCCATAATTACGTCATTTGCATTTATTTCTCATTATATAGTTATCACGTATAACCATTCACATCTTACTTTAATTTGAGGAACCTTTCCACTTACTACATAACGCTCATGGATTCTATCCTCCCAAGTATAAAATTCAGTAGGTATTCATTTATGTTCCAACGTAACCCTCTTACGTGTCTCTCCCTTTTAACATATACTTACATTGTCCCTCATGTTAGATATCCCAAAAATATAGATTTCGCCTTACATTAAAGGATTTTGAATTTTATTTTCAAAGATGAGAATTTCAAATGGTTTCGAAATCGGAATTAAAATAGAGTTTTAATTGAATTTTTTTTTTTAGAAGAGTCCTCAAAATATAAAACTCTCTAAGAGTCCTCAAAATATAAAACTCTCTAAGAGTCCTCAAAACATAAAAATCTCAAGTAAAAACAATATTTTTAGAAATTCGACCGTTCGATCAAGCTGAATTTTTGTCAGCAGTCCTGTCTCGCCGTTCGCTACAACATACTAAAATTTCAAGCGATTCCAATGGTTCGATCATCCGGAATAAAATTTTTAGTGTTTGTATCTAATTAGAACTCTTTTCTTAATCAAACTCTTAATCATTTACATGACAAAGGGTTTCCAGAATATCACTTAAGTCATCACTACATGCAATTTCCTATCTCAAATTGGGTTTTTCTTCCATACAATTCATCCTAATCATTCCTAAACCAATATGAAAGATGCATCAACGAAATAAGCAAGATAAACACTTGCCTGGAATTTTCAAAAATCTGGTTTGGTTCCGAAATTGTTGTGGTTGCGTTCCCCGTCTCGCGATCTACGCGTTGGTGGTGACGGCGGTGCAATCCGAGGTGTTCTTGGCCTAGAACTCCTTGGAGAGCTTCTCCTCTTCCTCTCCAATGGCCGTCATTTGTCTTTGGTTGTTCTAACCCTAGAAGACAACCTAGATATCTTATATAACCTTTTTAATTTTCGTAGGTTTAATTACCCATAATTGCAAAATGTCCAAAACGCCCTCCCGGGGTACTAATTGGGCCTAAAAACGCCCCGAGACTCAAACTAAACCCCCGGGTACACTTTTCTGACTATCTCAACCCTTCCGGACACGTTGGCTCACTCAAAATGACCATACGAACAACTTATAAAATATTCACTTATTAATCAACATTTAGTCCCGACACGACACAGGCGCGTCTCGACTTAAATTTCCATAATTGTCATTTTATTCACACGTGACAATATTATAACAATAAATCCCATATATTACTATACTCATCCAATAATATTCAACAGATAACAAATTTCCAATAATTACTAACTCTCGTCACGCTAGTAAATATTTAAAGCAACATTCCAGATTAAAATTAAATTAATTTATCTCAATTAAATTTAATAAATCCCATAATTTAAAAGCTATAAAAATACGGGGTATTACATACTTCCCCCCTAATAATTGAATTTCGTCCCGAAATTCGGAAAATAAGGCCTATCAGGTAGCACAATTCTGGATATCCTTTTCCGTACACAAACTAACTACACATTACGGCGCTCAATCACTATAGCCCTTTCTTCACAGTAACATTGTTTTGCATTATCTTTGGAGACACTTCACATTGTACTCCCAACCGACAACATTCGCATAGGTCACGCCTATACGTTATACATTTCATTATCTCACTATCATTAGGAGGCCGCACCTCACTACATGACAAATACTCGGATTTATTCATATACAAAACTCCCATTCTGAGAAAATATTACGAACATTTGATCACTCTTGCTCGTCTAAAACAGTCGTGGAATTCTACCATAGTTATCGGATATTTTCTCGACCGATCCAAAAATTCTGATTATCTACTCTCCTCTAAACATACGGAAGGAGAATAGTCCAGGTTCTTCCATAACAAAACCTTAATAAGTACCTCATACACGACAAACAGGTGCGAGTGCTTCTACAGAGCATTCTTGAAATCATCATACCAAGATTCCAAAATCTCCTTCACGTGGCTCCACTAATCTTTAATCACCATGCGCTTATTCCCTGGCTAAGGGTGATACATCCTACTTGAAACGAAATCTTATCTCCGCTGGTTCCTGAAATCCCATATCAAAGGTGGGATTCACCAATCTCATCGTGATTCAGAAATTTATACTGCGTCGGACCATGCACTGGCGCGATCCTTCCTTTCAAAGGAAGTCTGGGGCATACTAGTTAATATTGTAAGCCAGCCCAAAGGAATATCAATCACTTCCTTCTCGGAGACTTAATTCACATGTTCGGGATAAACCCTTGATCTTGTTTTGAGGATGGCAACCCATCCAAGAACTTTACCGACTTTACCAACCTCTTCCAATTTCAGGAATTTTCGATAAACACAAAATTATTCGGTTGATTCTCCTCTTTCAACCAAACCTTACCTATGGGCAGTGCATGTAGAGACTACTCACTACGTCTCGCTAAACATCAAGTCTTCCCTTGAAATGTCTCACATTAAGTGACACGTAATACTCCCCTTCCTTCCTTGCAGTATGCCGAAAGTTCCACCCGTGCTCTTCTCTCCACGAAGCGCACTTCTGTAACTCTTATACTATACTAACATCATTACTCTTTGTATGCGCAAGTCGTTCTCACACTTGACTAATAAAAATTCTGCTCCGGGTGTGCTTCATAACAATTAAATTCTACTATATTCAAGGAATACCAATTCTTGAATGGCTTCCCACAGCCTTCCAATCAAGTTAGGGCGTGCTATTCTAATTGCACACTTATGTATGGATTATTGCCCCTTATGTGACGTTTAATCCACTCTATCACTTCCACTTCGTTATACTAGTCCCACAAACATTTATTTCACACGTCTATTACCACGTCCCTTTGACTCGGACTATTTTAACTGTAGTTAACCAAGATGCCCACGTTTTTGCAACACTCCGACCGCCCTAGGAGAGCGAACGACGGCTACTCTTATGTAGGACTAACTAAATTCAACGGAATAGAAGGAATAGGGCATTCAAATTCCATGACAATAAAAGAGGAATAATAATTCTCAACCTGCCTCAGATAAGTGCGACAATTTTCCCAAATAGGTACAACAACCAAAATAAATCATTAACGCTCTATTAATCAAAATAATTACAGGTCATCTCTTTTGTATAATATAAAGTTCTTTCCAGATAATCCATGCTAAAAATCAATCCAACTCTTTATTCACCTTGTGTTCTGTACGCAGTTATGGCATTTGGGTACTCTCAATCACCCTAGAAATCAAAATTCTTAAATTCTCCTTATCATCGTTCCACCCCTCAACTCGTGGGGATAACTTTCAATGCTTTCCTACCACAAAAATTCGGCTCCAATGACCTTAAAACAAAATTCAACTTCCAACTTACATACATAATTACTTGATCCCATTTCGACCAGGGTACCGAACTCATGGAATAGTGACCAAACGTCTCCCTATTTCCAACCTTATGCTAAGTTTCATGCGTGGGATGTCTCGCAAAGCGAAATCCAAACAAGGAACCCCCCCGATACACTACTACCTAGAATTATCGGTTATCGAAATCCGTTAGGTCCTCCGTCCATAGTATATACCCCTTTATTCCGTCCCTTGACAAAAAAGTTACAATTTCTCCCGTAATTATGCTTAACAATGAACGTTTCACTAATTGCACTATTGTTCAGTATAGGTTGGTGGTAATAGCATTCCATAAACCTCGAATACAAACACTCGGAATTCTCGAAATTCCTTTCCCTAATAATAGGGGTATAAATATTAACTCCCACATCCCTAAAGGATGAATATAACAATGCACTCTTCCTATCACTAAGTCCGGAGTGCTAAACATAATACTGAGTCAAATCTTTTCGCCCAACGGTAAATCCCGATACATACGGAATTATACTGACAAAGTCTATACATACTTTACCATCGAATATCTCGAGCCCACTATCTCTTCTGAAGTCTCTAGGATAGATAATATAAGTGCGAGTCCAACCTTCTCACAGGTAAAGCCTCGCCAAAACAAACATAAAACATGTTGCACTAATGCAACCACTCCGATAGTCTTGCAATAAATGCCCACTATCGTATAACCATTTCTATAATGTTTTAACAAAGATAATATCATACTCGTGTATCGCATCATTACAACGAGTAATCTCAAAAAAATACGTTAGACTGTTAATATACTCATTCATTCTTCGCGGATAGCACTAAAGAAAAATCCCGCTACACTCGGGAAAAATATTCACATTTTAATAACGTTTAAAATGATATGCATTAAGCTCGTCTCACATGCTAATCTAGCAAGGAACAAAATATAGTGACTCACTCGTGTCACATAAACACGTCGCATTCTCTAAGGATACAACTTATACTTCCATCCTGGAAATCATCTTGACTGCACAAATGGTTTTCGGACGTAACACGTCTGCCCAAACCAAAACAAAATTATTTTAATCGTTGCCTTACTAGGCACCGTATTCCTATCCTTTTCTCATTTTGGAACATATTATCGTGAGCGATCTCTCTCCGCACAAAATACCTCAACACATAATCCACTTACCACATGTCCTACTAACCAGGTTAGGATTTGTCCTCCTCTCGGACTTTAGTAAACTCGATTCCTATAAACCATCCCGATTGTTCTCTTAACTCTTCAAGACATAAAGATCATGTTACTATCTATAATAGTACTTAGTGAATTTACCATCACTTGGTAAGAATTTAACTATCTGAAGCATTTAAATGGTTTTCCTGATGTGTATCTACATCCTTTTGTGGTGCTATACCACCATCGTTGCATTCAGTCTCATTCTCGACTAAATTCTTCGATTTCCTTTAACTTCCCCGACAAAGAAGTGTTATCATTTATATAGTGAAAGTATGACATTGTCAACCTCTGAATCGGTCGTCCATCAGAATTTCCTCCTCGAGTATTATCAACTATTATTACAAGTTGGTCTCCCACTTGGATTCATTTCCCCCATTTGTATCTACATCTTCCGATACAAAAGTCGTTAACGGTTAAGATTCATATTCAGGAATGGACCCCTGACATGCCCTCTCTCAATGACTTCAGAACCACATTTGCTTCTAATCCTGAACAGTTAAGGAAGGAACATACGGTCAGCACTGTACCTAAGGTTCTCCTATAGGCATAGCATTCCACTTCTAAAATTGGTGGTTGACTCCAACCATTATAATTTCGTCCCGAAAGCCAAGAAAATTTTCTCTAAATTTTCACTTTCAGTTTGCCACACTTCGTCTTATATTTAAGCCTTTGGGTACATTACCTCCTTTGGTAAAGACACATACAATTTTCGCATTTCTAAAATTTCCCATTGACAGTCTCTACACGTTTTTTTTGTAATACGTTGGGTAAGTTTACCCTCTCACCTCATTTGACTATAACAGCATTTGGAAATCACTGTTGCGCCTTAGTCGCCTTTTTAGTCTTGGCTTCTCGTGCCATAATAGAGGTAACCTCGACTACAGTCATCATCCTTGGATATATTTTATAATCTCAACTGAACCCTGCCTCCTGATGTACGCTTAACGGTCCTCTTCTGACATCCGAACTAAATTAGAATACACTAATGTATACACATTATAGCAGGAGAACGAAATCTCGTCAGGGAATCGACAATCCTAAACATAGGGCTCTATAACAAACAAAGCAACGCTGAAAGCATAATAAGCCGTACAGATCCTAAGGACACTAGAACCTGATGCTCTGATACCACCTGTGACACCCCGCCTAATTAAATACCGGACGGTCACTCCTTTATTAAATTAAATCAAGGTAAATAGTTGGTTCATTCTCAGCATCACTGTCGATAAAAATAAATTTTTCCAATTTAACACCCTAAATAATTAAGCTAAGTGTCAAAACAATTTTTCATACATAACTTTCCAAATTTTATTTAAAGAAAAATCATTTATTTTATTAACAACATTCAATAAATAAGAATCACACCACATTAAATTCTGCAACATAATCCAATTAATTTAATACATTCGTCAATCGAATGTCAACATACGAAATCTAAGTCACACATCCAAACTGAATAAATCCCATAGTAACAATACTGGAAATAACTGAAAATACAAATGTCCAATAACAACGGAATAATGGAAAGAGATACACATGCCCAACTAGATGAAAGTACTAAGAGTGGATCCGAATGAACGAAGTCGTCTAATCAAGAAACCTGCAACTCCCACCTAAGCTGCAGCGCGTTCCTTCCAAGAGATCCTAAGCAAGACGCCCATGTGGCTGGGCACCTGTAATACATACATATATATATACAAGAGAGAGAGAAAAAAAAGAAACGGGTCAGAGCCCGATAGTGTGTTTGATTTAAAATACGTTTAGCAAGTATTTAAATTGATACAGGCCAATGCAACAACATATTAGTGCGACACTCTCTTGAGAAATTCTCACCTCTCTTCTAATGTGCACACCTATCGCACTAACCTCTCCAACGGGTTGTCTTATCATTTATCGCACTAATCTTCCCAATGATTTAACTTATCTTATATTACTCGTAAGATTCCAAATTTCACGATTCAATTGTTTGAAAAGAATATTTCAATTAGTAACCAAAGTTCTCATTTTGACTTTATTAATCAATAAAGTTTTTCAATTTCATATTATACTTTCTCAAAACAAGTATTTACAATTTGAGTCATCAACCATGTCCTACATAACAAAACACAGTAGGCAGTTCCAGATTTCAGAATTTCATATATATATATTAACTACTCGAAAATATATATATCAAAACAGCACCCCACATAATAACTATGGTGCGGGCATACTCTACTATCCAAACCCCATATCACTCACATTAAGGGGAATACAAATTCGGAATCACTCTCGAATTGTATTAACACATACACAAACTATAGGTTCCAAGTCCCTTAGGACCGTCTGAACTATCACTGCGATAGCCTGTACCAAGGATACCTATACACAAACAAAATGAGGCGAAGCATAGATTCCAAGTCTCTAAGAGGAAAGCACATACCCGCATCTCTTAAGACCGTCTGAACTATCATTCCGATAGCCTGTACCAAGGATATCTATCTTCTAGGGTACAAGTCAATATCCCCCATAAAGGTCCCATCGAGATAAGACTGTCCCAGCGCGGAAACCTCAGGGATAGTAAGTAGCGTGGGCATTATTTTCACACATAGATAGTATATGCATACACAATCATATAACTATACTCATATTACCATATCAATAATGGGTAAATTCTCAATTCCCATAATTACGTCATTTGCATTTATTTCTCATTATATAGTTATCACGTATAACCATTCACATCTTACTTTAATTTGAGGAACCTTTCCACTTACTACATAACGCTCATGGATTCTATCCTCCCAAGTATAAAATTCAATAGGTATTCATTTATGTTCCAACGTAACCCTCTTACGTGTCTCTCCCTTTTAACATATACTTACATTGTCCCTCATGTTAGATATCCCAAAAATATAGATTTCGCCTTACATTAAAGGATTTTGAATTTTATTTTCAAAGATGAGAATTTCAAATGGTTTCGAAATCGGAATTAAAATAGAGTTTTAATTGAATTTTTTTTTTAGAAGAGTCCTCAAAATATAAAACTCTTTAAGAGTCCTCAAAATATAAAACTCTCTAAGAGTCCTCAAAATATAAAACTCTCTAAGAGTCCTCAAAACATAAAAATCTCAAGTAAAAACAATATTTTTAGAAATCCGACCGTTCGATCAAGCTGAATTTTTGTCAGCAGTCCTGTCTCTCCGTTCGCTACAACATACTAAAATTTCAAGCGATTCCAATGGTTCGATCATCCGGAATAAAATTTTTAGTGTTTGTATCTAATTAGAACTCTTTTCTTAATCAAACTCTTAATCCTTTACATGACAAAGGGTTTCCAGAATATCATTTAAGTCATCACTACATGCAATTTCCTATCTCAAATTGGGTTTTTCTTCCATACAATTCATCCTAATCATTCCTAAACCAATATGAAAGATGCATCAACGAAATAAGCAAGATAAACACTTGCCTGGAATTTTCAAAAATCTGGTTTGGTGCCGAAATTGGTGTGGTTGCGTTCCCCGTCTCGCGATCTACGCGTTGGTGGTGACGGCGGTGCAATCCGAGGTGTTCTTGGCCTAGAACTCCTTGGAGAGCTTCTCCTCTTCCTCTCCAATGGCCGTCATTTGTCTTTGGTTGTTCTAACCCTAGAAGACAACCTAGATATCTTATATAACCTTTTTAATTTTCGTAGGTTTAATTACCCATAATTGCAAAATGTCCAAAACGCCCTCCCGGGGTACTAATTGGGCCTAAAAACGCCCCAAGACCCAAACTAAACCCCCGGGTACACTTTTCTGACTATCTCGACCCTTCCGGACACGTTGGCGCACTCAAAACGACCATACGAACAACTTATAAAATATTCACTTATTAATCAACATTTAGTCCCGACACGACACAGGCGCGTCTCGACTTAAATTTCCATAATTGTCATTTTATTCACACGTGACAATATTATAACAATAAATCTCATATATTACTATACTCATCCAGTAATATTCAACAGATAACAAATTTCCAATAATTACTAACTCTCGTCACGCTAGTAAATATTTAAAGCAACATTCCAGATTAAAATTAAATTAATTTATCTCAATTAAATTTAATAAATCCCATAATTTAAAAGCTATAAAAATACGGGGTATTACAAGTTCATTTGAAGACATTACATAAGTACTTTTCCATTTCTTGAGCGAGGGTAGTCATTGTAATATTCTTTAAGATACAATTTGGCTTTGGTATGTGTTTTGTACCAGAATAACAAAAAGGGGAGATTTGTAAGATCAAGTTTTATAATTGTTCAGTTTTATTTTATTTTAGCTTATCCCGTTATATATATACTGCACCTGCATGACTACACTAGATTCAAAGACAAAGTTGAAAATATTTGGAAGATTGAAGAATCGTACGTCTTAACGACTTTAAAAGAAGTTATGGATTTATTTGGTAAAGAGTTACTTTATTTTTTCAAGGGTTTTAGAATTTTTAAAGAGATCATTTTTTAAAATGGTTTTAAAATATTTTTCAAGATTTTTTTTTGAAAACTCATCGCCTCATTAGAACGAGTTGGATATCTCGTTCGAACGAGAATAACAGAGTCGTTAGAACGAGACACTTAAAACATCAAACGAAGTAATTTTTGTAATTTTCTGGAATCTCATTCATAGTCTCGATAGACACTTGTTCGAACAAAAATAGGTGAGTCGATCGAACGAAGTACCTGTCGTTAGAATGACCGCATGAGAAATTATTTTTAAGATTAAATCTAATCCAAATCCTTGATAATTATCTCTTTGTAACAAACTTCCTTATAAAAGGAAATATGGGATTTGAGACTTTAAGAACTCTTTTTGAAAGCAATTTTCAACCTTTTTGAGTTCTCTTTGTGGTCAAACACTACTATAATCATTCCAAACACCTTGGAATCATAAATATCACTTTACCAAATCAAAAAGAGGATTGCTAGTTCAAAAACCTTTGTAGAGAGAAATCTCTACTGCTCAATTGTGGAATAGAGGTTTCACTTCCGAAGAAGAAAAGGTTGATGGGTGGATACCTAGGGAATATTACTTCCTGTGGACGAATCTGGATTGGGTCATTTTCAATAGAAAAAATTGAAGACTTTGTGCATCATACTTTGTCTGTCTAAGTAGTTTGTAAGTCGATTGTTTGTCAATTATTCTGTAGTGCTGAATATAGTTTTTTCCCTCTTAATGAATTTTTCCTCACTTGTTTATGTTATAGCATTCTTGGTTTGTTGCTTTAAAATTGGACTACATCTTTGAATGCACACCTAATATAATCAAAGATGAAATTTGATTAAAAATTGGATTTGTATGTGGAAAACTAATATACAAATCAATCCATTGAATCCCAACATTCTCACAATGTTGGCTACCTTAAATTCAATGTAGACTATGCCTTTAGCATCAAAACTTCACTAGATATTATTGGAGGAATTTTACGTAATGACTTGTGTCAACTCGCGCATGTCTTTCATATTAATTTGAATTTGGTGAACCGTCCCCATTCCTAGCTTTCTAAACTTCTTCTAGATTATTGTTCTTCTCGGATTCTTTAAAGCCTTTTGTTATGAAAGAACTAGAAATTTCATAACCCTAATTTACCTACGACCATGATTTAAACCCTTACAAGGTGTGTAAAGTCAAAACTATTCTAAAGAAGAAGAAGTTATGTTTAAAAATCAACTTTTTTGTTATATTAACTTAGACACCTTGAAGTTTCAGTAAATTACAAAAGAGCTCCTGAATGTTTCAAAGTAAGGTAACTTGAGGTATATTTAATCCCTAAATCCCAATTTTATATCAAATTAATCTTTTAGACCTAAATGAACATGAAATTAAAATTAACCCCGAAATTTTTCTGAAATTACTAAAATACCCTTATACCTTAGAAAAAGTATACTTTTAAGGATATAAAAGTAAATATACAAATAATTAAGGACTAAACTCGAAAACTTCTCGATTTACACTTCAACCCCTGTCCACATGATACCACACCTTAGCATAAGAGGTTAAAAACCACATGAAATCACCATGAACCCATGGCCACCCAATTTACCCATAAACAAAACTTCACCTAAACTTATTCAAATCCACCTCCCAAGAGCTCCAATCAAATCCTCTCATGAATTAATATAAATAATCCACGATCCTAGCAGTAAAACCTCACCTTACAGTTTAGTTCTAACTCTAAAAAATTCTCCCAAATCAGGAATCTTATCATTTTATGCTTCATTTTCAATTCTTTCAATTCTATTAGTTTTATGCATAGTTAATATAGTTATAACAATCATAATATGCAAGCTTTTACATGTAGAATAGCATAAGATAGCAAAAATAGGTAGAAGCACCATTAAAGCTTGAGCTTTAATGGTGAATCTTGATATATTGCCTTAAACTTTGATTTAAATCCATATATAACTTCATTATAACCTAAGAATCTCGAGTGTAATGGTTCAAAATCATGAATGTTCATGTAGAGATCAAATTGATCAAAAGTGTATTTTGAACTCAAAAATTCAAAATTCAAAATTCTCTTTGTACAATCCTTGAAACCAAAGCAAAACTACTCTCACGTATAGCAGAAACCCAACCCAATTTATAAAAGACCATGCCATACTCTAGAAATTCATAGAGTAGGTCAAATGTTAAGGAAAAAACACAGTTTTGGAACTTGGGTTATACCGAATATCAATCCATAAAATTTATATATTTTGATTCCTCATGAAAAATTAGGTTAAGTTTGTTAAGGAATCATCTCAAATGATATAGCAATGAAGGAGAAAACCTCGATCAAAAACTAAAACCTAAAAAAAGCCAAAATCGAGAGGTTGAAGATGAAGACTTTTTTTAGAAACCTTGACCACGCGCGTAAGGACGAGTGGCCAATCAGGATTTTTTTTATTATTTAAGATCAAAATGGTATAAGGTAAGGCAATGTTTAGATATTCCTAGCTCAAGTTATGCAAAACAAGGTTTTTACTTAAGAAATCGTTTTCAAAATTATAAATCTACCCCTATCAACTTTTCCAACTTATGAATTTGATCCCTAAACTTTTTCTATACATGCATCAAAATATTTTACATAAAAACTCTCCTACACCAAAGTTAAATAATGAGCTTAAGTTCAGTATTTTAAAGTCTGGAGATAATTATAAATATGCCCTCAAAACTTTAAAAAATGGCAGTTTTGATACAAAACTAATTGATTAAATCCCAAATACTTATATACCCACACATTATATATAGAAGACCAGGCCCAGCTCTTCCAAATATCCTAGTGTGATAGCAAGCCAACTGAATACCAAGCAAGTAGGTTTTTCCTACTTTTTCAATAGTATTCTTTGCATATTTGAAATATTGCTATTGATATCACTATGTGATAGCCCCATTTCCTCTTAGTGTGTGCATGTTATTATAATGACTTAATTTTTTAACCATCACCAGTATTTGAATTTATCACCGGTATTTAAACTTAAACATAAAGATCAATTTTAACTCTTCTCATCTAATAACTAGTATCATGTTTCATATTGATTCAGTTACCCTAGAACTTTGTGTTATTTTTACTATAAGCATCAATATTAACTAGGAAGTAGACTAACATGTTATCTCATCAAAAATTCTACTTGTCCTAATGGTCTCAGATAAATGAGTGCCATGGTTTTATTGATACATATGTATGAGTGCAACTTTAATTGTGTGCATAGAAAGTTACTTTTTCTCAAACGTTTTGAGTTGATTATTATTATGGTTTAACTACTTCAATACCCTTAAGTGAACTAATAAGTATGGGATTATTAGTTCAAAACTCCAAGACTTTCTTTACATGATCTTAAATAAACTAGTAATGAATCATATTTATTAAATGGGCTAGTTAGTATAGAACTATAAGTTCCAACGTTTTAATGTTATTATAAATTGATAAGTATGGAATTACCAGCTTATTATTGCCAAGCGTTTTAAACACTGATTCTATACACACTCCAACTCTCATTTACATCTATATAATTGTTATAGAACTGGTAGACACTTCTTAGCATATATGTGTTAATTCCTTCCTTCTCTAGATGCTCCAGGAGAAAAAGGATAGTATATCTTCCCTATTAGAGATATAAACTGGGCACCTATTTGCATATGTGACCGTATGGGCAGAGATTTAACCGGATGGGATCAAGGAGTGGCACTTTATAATTTTCTATATTATCGTGTGTACTAAAAATATGTAACTCTCCCCTGCGGTGGTTCAACCCTATGTAAACCTATTAGTAATGTATAAAGTTAGATTAATCCACTATATCTTTTATTAATTTCTTTATGTGTACTTCTTCATCATTCATACCAAAAAGCAGGGTGTGACATGTTATGTCCAAAAAAATAATTAATATTCCATTGTGCATACCCACGTGACCTTTATTTCTCGTGACTAATCATGTAAAGTCTCTCCACTAAGAAAATGATATGTATATTATCATAACTTGAATTATTTTCAATGCATCCAGTCATAACAATCTAAAGGTTGAGGTTCAACTAATGTAACCCAATACCACACATTAGGATCTCAAGATAGAAAATTATTTTGTTTAACTTGTATGATCTTCCCTTAGCATAACATTTCCTTAATTTTTTTATAGTGTTGTTTGTTCACCTTCCTTGGTGATTGCAAGAGTATAAATTATTCTCATGTTTATATTATCTTTATTTTTTTGACATAAATGCATTTTGAGTCTCAATTTATGATATTTTAAAAATCTTAATCATTCAAGATTTTCAAGTTAGACTTCATCCATGCCTTGCCTTGATTATACCATCTAAGACAAATGTAAAAATGGACTTCCAATACTTAGATTAACCCTTGGTTTATTAACATGCTAAAATGAACAATATCTTTAAAATTAACATTGTCAATAAAATTTCAAAAACCTTATTGAATGTAATTGTACAATGTCTATTTCAAAGACTTAGAATTTATATTGATTCATTATTTCCTTATGTATTTCAATTTGTGCTCACGAAGTTTTTGCAACTTGTTTGCATGATTATTAGAACCTCTGAAACCCTTAATCAAATTTTGGAATTTTTTTGTGGCGTACTCGCACTTTTCACTAGTAGTAAAATAAGATTTAGCACATGCGAAGTTTGTTTTGGTTTCTTTAAACTGACCTTGTTTTCCTTTTGGATTTCCTCTTGACCCAATATGTAAGGGTTTGTAAGAGATCGCGCTTATGCATTTTCTTGTGAATTTTTACTATGCTCTAATAAATATTTACACACATCCTCTTAAGATCCTCGAAATTTAAGGATTCAATATATAAGTTTATTTTTCTAGTATTGGAACTTGTGGAAATCATGATTTCAGTGTTACCCATGTAAGATGAATAGTGTTTAATCCATGTTAGATCCTATGATAGATTTTACCTAGAGAAGCTTATTTATTTAATCTCATTCGAGTATATAAGCTTTTGAAAATTAATTTCGTGAGAGCAAAAAACCTTATTTGTGTGTGTGTAAAACTCTTTATTTCTTTTGAGAAAAAAACTTGAAGGCTTTGGATGTTCTTTAGATCAAGCATTGATATTAAGGTTTTCAGATTTTAGTTCTTGAGTGGTTTTTCTTTCTTTTGTGTTTTTTATATACTTATGAGTTTTGAAGTTAAGTGTAAAGAACTTTCTTTACACTTTCAACCTTTATGATATTCCCATAAATCTTAGGTAGTATATTTTAGTGGTTTCTCTTAGTTCTTTTTCTTGAAAAAAAATTTCTTCAACTCTAAAGAAGATTTGGAATTAGGTGGACACGATGACATCAGTCGTGATGAAGGTATCATTGCAGTTAAGGATTCTAATGTTATTATCTCATTCGTGCCAGTAGATGAGGTGTGAAAGAGTAGGTTGTGAGAGTTGTGCAAAAGTAGTGTAAGTCATAATTTCCATTTTTAGGTCTCTACTTTAGTTCATACATTTGTCGGGTTAGCCTAAGATTTTTTTCCTTTAGTGGATTTCCTCATTACATCCGGTGTAGTGTGATTGATTTACCTTTTGGTCCTTTTAATCATTGTCTTAACTAAGAAGATATAAATGAGTTTATTCAAATTTAGTGAATCATTTTGAAAATATAATATGGTGGTTTCCCTGAAATTGAAAAGAAAAATATATTTAACTTGATAACAATTCTAGTTTTGAGTAATTACCCTTGAGAGAATGCACTCTTAGTGTCATTCTTACATTCATTTCTTCATTGCAAGTAATGTGTGTAAATTTCACAATGAATGCCACCTCATCTGTATTTTGAAATATTGTACAATTTATAATCATATTTAATAATCAAGGATTGATTCTCACAAAGGTTAAGTGTGCATATAACCACACTAATGATATGCTATATGATTATCATAGTATGTTTTTGTGAGTGAAACAATACAACCACATGTGTGAGGAGGGAATATGCCCTTAATCTAGTTAAGATTACATTCAGGAAGATAATGAATCTTGGAGCTAACTAACCAGCGATAATTAAGGAGCAAGATATACCTGATCAAATTGGGAGAACTATTACAGTTAATAGAGCCTTACAGGGCTTAATGATCTATTTTCCTATAAATATAACCCTACCCCTAAGAGAAAGGTTATGTAATCATAACCATTAAAACTAGATTATTAGAGAATAAAAAACCTCCCATGGACATTGGCACGTTGCCAAACAACGTAAATATTGTTCTTGTATGATTTTGCAGGATTCATTTTTTATTCGGATAATTTTGTGTTGAACCATAACTAGTAGGATTTTACCACATACAATTAACGCCTTTTATGGGGACGAGTTTCCTTTCTCAATTTTACAAGCCTAAATAGCCATGTTTAATTCACGTAGTGAGCATTTGCCAACTTACATCATTCCCCAAGTTAACCAGAATGGACTACTAGATCCTAAGATCAGATATGTGATTTAGCCACCATGATCTAACCAAATATCGCGGCTCATGGATGATTATGAGCAGTGTTTTCATGAATAGGAGGCATTTATGTCCTACCAAAAGGAGGTGAATGACCTCTTCCAATGTCATCTAGAGGGGACGGAGCAATAGATCCACGAAGACAAATGAAAGCACCATAAAATCACCCGCACTGCTAGCCCTCACATGAGAAAAAATCGAATATGAGAAAGGATTTTACGATGTGAATAAGATCTTTCCTACCAGAGGGGATCACTGGGAAAAATAGATCACTATGAAAGTTATCGTGACAAGAAAGATCTTTACAACCTCATAAGGAGGAAGGTAAATGACCATCCACCCCATCGAGGATCCAGGACCACTAAGAAATTGGACAAGAGATTCCTCACATATTCTAAATGAAGTATCCGTCACTCAATAAATCGAGGACTTTGAGCCTCTAAAGAATTTCACCTCCCCTATATTCAAGATTTACAATGGGAAAACAAATCTCACCGATCGTGTGCATTAATAACTCCAGGCCATGACTCTCTTGGATAATAATAAAACCCTCATATGACATATCTTTCCTTCCAATTTCGAGGACATAACGCAAAATTGATTTGAAAAACTACCACACCGATCCTTCTCTTGCATTAAATAACTCACAGAGGTCTTCACAACAAGGTTTAACACCATCAACACCCATGCAAAGAGGATGGACTCCCTCCTCATGCTGAAGAATATGCCTCAATAAATTTTTCTTGAATATTGATATTAGGAAATCTACAATGAGGTGGAAGACTACTCCAAAAAGGTGGTGGTAGCCTCATTTAAGATAAGTTCGCCAAAACACTCTTGTTATACTATTACCTCACTAAGAAAGAAGCAAACATTGTAGGCGAACTGATGTCTCGGATCGAGAATTATGCCAAAGTGAGCACACAGTATGCTAACGATCAAACAACTGTGAGAAAAAATAGAGACAATGAGAATGATCCTAAAGAGAGGGGAAGAAGAATGGTGATGATAAATCGTACTCAGTAAAGGTCATTGTGCCATTAACACTATTTTTAGAGATCCGATATATAAAATCATTAATAACATTAAGGACTAATAATATTTCAATTAATCGGAGAAGATGGATAAAGACCCTTTGAACAGGAGCACAACCTTGAGATGACCCTATCACAAGGACATGGGTACAAGACATAGAACTGTAAGTAAGTTATTCTAAAAATACTCCAATTTTGTTTAGAATAGCTAGACCAAGTAGGACAAATGGATGACTACGTAGAGAAGAAGAAGTATAAAGAATCTTCTAAGCGTCATCAAAATCCCGATAATGTCTTAAACGATGAGGAGATGGGACATGAGTTCACTGTTATTCACGAGACTTCAATTCCTAATCAAATCCAAGGTAACACCGTCAAAATGGAGTTAAAGAAGATTGCGGTGGTTGAATATTTTAATATCGGCCCAGCCAAACCTACTATCGGCAAACGTCGCCTACCAAAGGAGATTGACTATGCTAAGCATATTGTTTCCACCGGAGAAGACCTGTTGTAATAACCTATATTGTTGGAGCTAGATTTAATTAATTAATTGAGCTAATTACGTAAAATGACTATTTAAGTTGGAATTAGAATTAATCTAGAAGATATTTAATTTAAGTAAATTTGGTGAATTTTGGTTAATTCAATGAATATTTTAAGCATTTAAATAATAATTTGGTAATTTAGGATTTTCATAAAAGCCTAATGGTGCTTTAGTCTTTTTGCAATTTCTTATACTCCAAGCTTTGGCTTTTTAAATTAATCACAAACAGGAACTAAGGTTGGTTTAGAATATAAAACCAAGTGAGGTTTTAATAAACTAATCCAAAAAAAATATAAGAAATCAAGAGAATAGGAAAGAGGAGCGAGGCCTTACCTCCAGTCATGATCGCAGGGGGGCGATCGCCCTCGCGGATCCCCAACACGTGACCATGGGTCTCCCATGCCGCATTAGCAGTTGGGAGAGGACAAGGGAGGCGGCATGTATTTTTTTGTTTAAAGGGCATGTGACACTTTTATATTTACTCTATGCGTAGAACTTCTCACCTCAAATACATAATAGAAAACTACATACCTCATATTCTTTTCAAACCTAAAACCTCCATTAAAATACCGTTAACATTAATTTAGGAATCTTTACACTCATAATTTGAAAAGGACCAAAGAAGTAAAGTTGCATATTTTTTATAGAGGAATGCAATGGATTAATCGAATTTTTTGAATACTTCATTATAAGGCAAGAATACCTCTATCTTTTTCTTAAGTATTATTTGATTTAAATGTTGCCTAAACATTACATATGTATGTTATAAAAAGATTATTAGAAACTTAATTAGGGAAAGTGATAACCTAATTATAAATATATTTTTATAAACTTATGAATTTGGATTTAATAGTTGAAATTTTGTATGCTTAGAGTAATAGACTTTAGTATCATTTAGTATCGGGATGAATTACATGTTAAATTTTATATGGATCACGGTAATATGATTTGATTTATGAGATAACGCAAATGATGAATATGGGATTAGAACATTATTATATGTTGTTTAAAATTGATTAAAATGAATTTTTAAACAAGTTTACAATTTAAATTGATTAATTCCTACATGAATTGAAATAGTGAATTTTGACAACCTGTTGAGATATTTTGTAAAACTTGTATATGGCATGATTAACTTGATTTAGTGCATATGAAATCGGATTTGTATAATTATGAAATAAGGAATTATGAGATTGTACTAAAGAATGTAAACAAGTAGAAATTGCATATGTTAGTAAAATGGTTTTGTTGGGATACTCGGGTTACATGCTTTAGGGTATTTTTACATGTATTATTCGTAGTTGATGGTTTCTAGGTATGGGAATTGAGAGTGGTCAATTTGTGGTTGGGTATTTCCTAGTTATGGGACTAGGCTATATGTATTTTCTTTTATTTTATCCTAGGCATGAGACTCGGGCATCGTTATGGTTTTAGATATTTTTCCTAGGTAAGGGACTAGAAGGTACTTATAGTTTTGGTGATCATTAGGTATGGTACTAGGGATGGATTTTAGCTTTGATGATTGGGCAATTTGGGGGTTAGTGATAATTAACGATAACATGATAAAATGTATTGATAAATAATGAATATTAGAGATGGATTATTGTGGTGTAATTATATGTGAAGGTGTACGTTGACTGGTTACACTGCATGTGAGGGACTTACGTTGTCTTGGATACTTTGACGAGATTATATGGGCATTACACTATTTCTAGGGTCTAGTATTGAATGGCCATTAGGATGTGTGTGATACCTATGCTGGTAGAATATATTGACAGTATTATATGTTCATCATGATATGTGCAGTGTCTAGTGTTGACTGAATACGATAGAGTATGTGCAAGACCTAGGCAAACTGGATATAGTGATGGATTTTATGTGGGATACGTCACGGTATGTGAGGGATAACATTTTGGGCTGTGAGGATATAATGATGTATGTGAATTTGTTGTGATGAGATGTTTGGCACACCATGGTATATGCAGGATTGTATAGAAGATAAAAGGAAATAATAATGTTGACCTTGATAATAATAATATTAAGAAAGAATAATGAAATTGAGAAAGAAAAAGAAAATATAGCAATAATTTTTTAGAGAAATATAATTGGCTATATGTGTAGCTGAGTTGGTTTACTTTATATGGGTAATTTTGTTAGATTTACGTTACTCGCATCGCTATTTATATTGTTTAGTTAATTAAAATATTGTATTGTGATATTTATCTCTTATAATACTTATGACTGAATGCATGGATCCTTTTTGGGAAATCTAGTTGGTATTCTTATGATGGACCTTGAACCGTTGTTGTTGACTAATCTTACAAGAAAGGTTGATGTGTAGCTACATAGTTTTGGAGATTAGAGTGACTTGAAGCTGAATATTTATATTATTGAATAGTTTAGTTTTCTTTTACAATTATTTTATTTTTGAGACATTTTTATTTGGATTTAGTGGTTCATTCGACACCACGGGTGGTTTATGGTTTTAGTTGGAGAGATCCGTGTTAATGACATTTGTATCATTTCAGTTTTATGTTATTGGAGTTCTAGCATGGTAATGGGTCTTATTGTGGTGAATGGTTTATCATTATGGATTGTTTCAACATATATCTTGTGGAAAAAAATTTAAATGTCTCAGATTTCTGTCACATGCTAAGAATAATATTTTATTTATAACACTCGATATATATTGGCACCGATGCTCAATCACCCACAATGGAAAAAAATGCAGGTTCAAAACTAGACATCATGACACCATAGTAATCAGTCTCAAAGTTGCCAATTAGGATGTGGATAAGCTACCAGTTGATCAAGGAAGATATTTGGAGGTAATGTATCTCAACTTATTCAATAAGCTCAACTTAAGAGTGGAAGATTTGACAAAAAAGGACCATCTATCTGGTTGGATTTGTAGGAAGAATGACGATGTCAAATGAAAAGGTTGTGCTCGAGTACGAACTAGGAGAATATTAAAATTGTAGACATTGAATCTCCATACAATGTGATTATTGTATGAGGATGTATCCATGTCATAAAGGTAGTTCCATCAATTCATCACCAGGAAATCAAATGAATTATCGATCGGGGGTAATAGAGATACGCCGGAATCAAGCTTCTACTCGATAATTCTCTATCGTGCGCATAAGACTTAAGCATGAAAAGAAAAATGAGAAGGTGGAAAACATGGAGGGAGCTACCCCCTCCAAATATTAGCTAAAATATGGGAGACTGGGGGAAAAAGACACAAGGGTTACCCCCATCGATAGGTCATGGAACGATTGTAAGAAGTTGTGTCCGATGATTCGTGCCCAGATAAGAAATTTATGAACGACATCTCGCTCGGTGATCACCGAAATAAGAACGGGTGTATTGCCTCAATGAGAACCAAGATATGTTCGCATAGAAGTCATGTGATATGCTTATCATCGACCCTAAAGTAGTTTGCCACTCGATATTCTCGTTGATCACATAAAATTCATGGAGAAAAGCCCTAGAAAAGGAAAAGGCGGTGGAAGAGGAAATCGGCAAACTTATGGAAGAAATTTACATCGAAGAAGTTCAATTTCTTAAGTGGGTCTGAAACCCGTTCCTGGTTAGGAAGAAGAACAAAAACTGAAGAGTCTTCATTGACTTCACCGACCCGAATAAAGCATATTCCAAAGACAACTTCTCCTACCAAATATTGACTAATTGGTCGATGACACGGCTTGCTATGAATGGATGAGCTTTATAGGTACTTTTCTGGCTATAATAAAACTCATTTGTTTAGGAAAGAAAACGTCTTTTATCACTACCCTTGGTCTTTACTATTACACAGTCATGCCGTTTAAACTAAAAATGCAAGTACTACCAGCCAGCATCTAGTCACCAAGATGTTTAAATATCAAATAGGTGATACCGCAGAGGTGTACATAGACGACGTGCTCATTAAAATCAAATTAAAAAGTGACCACCTTTTAGATCTAGTAAAAATATTTGAGGTCTTACGGTACTACAAAATGAAGGTCAACGCATCCTAGTTCAAATAATTTTAAGATTATTTAGTTAATCAGAGGAGAATTAAAGAAAATCCCAATCAGATCAAGGTGATAAGAACCATCTAACCACCCAAGATTGTTAATGATGTCCAAAATATTATTTGAATGCTTGTGGCACTTAATTGAGTCATCTCCAAGTTTTCTGAGAGATGTCGACCTTTCTTTCAGCTATTAAGAAAGGAAAATAAGGGATTTTGGATGAATGAATGCTTAAAGGAACTTGAATTAATAAAGCACTACCTAAGCGTACCTCATATACTCACAGTCCTAAATTTGGGGACCTAGTCTACTTATATTCATTTATGTCTGACCATGTGGTCAGTTTGATCTTGATCTCCAAGAAGGAAGGACATTAAGAACCAATTTAATACGTTAGTAAGACATTGCAAAAAGCTGAGATGTGATATCTACCACTGGAAAAGTTATCCTATCCACTGGTAATATCCTTGTGACAATTGAAGCACTATTTTGAGGCACACTCCATTATAGTCATAACTTCCTTTCCATCAAATACAGACATCTAAATGGCTGATATGTCTGGGTGGATGTCCAAATGGTCAGTTGAACTGGGGAGGTCTGATATCCAATATCAACCTAGAACTACAATTAAAGGACAAATTTGGGGGGATTTCATCATTGAATTCACTTAGGAGCATCAACCTGAGGAGATAAAGCTTGGTGATCAGGAAATTATGAAAGATCTCGACCAACATAACAAATGGAATATTTATGTGGATGGAGAATCTAATACTAATGGATAGGAGTATAAATAGTACTAATGACCCCAAATCAGACTGTCTTCGAACAAAAAATATGACTTATCTTTAAAGCATCGAATAACGAAGAAAAATGTGACGCTTTAATCGAAGGATTGAGGAATAATATGTCTCTTATCACTAGTCAACTTGATGTATTTTGTGACTGAAGGTTGGTATCAATTCAAATATCAAGAGACTACAATGTCAAAGATGAACACAAGCCAACCTACCTTCAGATAGATCAGGAATTTATTAACCGGTTCAAACATGTCCAAGTCCAACAATTCCCTAAGAGGAATAACAACCACACAAATGCCTTAGCCACTTTGGCTTCGACTGTCAACTTCGACCAAAAAATGGTGATATAGTTAGACTATCTGTCTCAATCGAGCATCAATAAAAAAAACACATCGTTAACTTAGTGCTCGTTGTCCATAAAACTCCTAGCTGGATGGACCCTATAATCTAGTACGAAAGGATGAGCTACCCGTGGAAAGGAAGGAAGCCAATCTAATCAAGGTAAAAGATGTCAATTTTACTTAACACCCTAGGGAAAACTCTATGGGAGATCTTTTACCAGGCTATACTTGAAATATGTAAAAGAGGGTTATGAGTGGCCTTATATGCAAAAGGACATTGTATCCTACATGAAGAAATGTAAAAAGTGTTAATTTTTCTCACCAATGTTGCACCAACTAACCAAGGAACTCAAATATTTTACCACCCATGACCGTTCATGCAATGGGGATAAGACATTATGGACTAGTGCCCATGGAACCTAGGAATCAAAAATACATCCTAGTTGGCATGGATTATTTCACCAAGTGGATTAAGGCAGAACAATTGGGGAACATAGGAGATGTTGATACAATAAGATTCATTTAGAGGAACATTGTAACCCAATTTGGTGTTCCAAGAACACTCATCACTGATAATGAAATGCAATTTGAGAGTGTCCCTTTTCAAGAATTTTGCAATAGATATGGCATGAGACATTACTATAGTTAAGTGGCTTACCCTCAAAGCAATGAGAAATATGAAGCCTCCAAAAAAACATTCCTTGGCATAATGAAGAAAAGACTGGACAAGGCAAAAGGTGCATGGGTGGATGAGCTCCCCCACACCCTCTAGGCATACCGAATAACTCCTAGCAAGTAGGAAAACACTTGTTTGCCTTAGCTTATGAAATGGAGGCCATAATATCGCTAGAGTCTAGTTTTCTAATCATGAGAAATACCATCGTTGATAATAACGTGAAGAATGAGATCATCAAAACATAACCTTATATGGAAGATGAAAGAAGCGGGAAATCCTAAATAATATTGACAACATACCAACAGTTTTTGGCGAGGCAACGCAACAAAGGTGTCCATCCGAGGAAATTTCAGGTTAGGGACTATATCTTAAGGAAGTTCATTGGAAGTGCGACGAATATATCAAAGGAAAATCTAGGATCCAACTGGGAAGGACCATTTAGAGTCAACAGAGATGACCTCCAGAGAGCCTACCATTTGGAAATAATTGAGAGCAAGAAGATACCTCGGGCTATGAATGTGCTCAACCTTAAAATTTGTTATTTTCAAGAGGACTTTCAATTTCATCTTATAGTTAGATCTTAGTTTTCCTTTAGATTTTTACATTCAGTACTTCTCTTTTATCAAGGTTATTTAATATAATTATCATTTATCATTTCAAATGACAAGCCAATTTTAATGCAGAGTTGTCTTATTTATGTCCGATCAGACTATTGTTTTCATACCTTATTGATGTAATTACACTTAATCATGATCTTAAGGTAACATTTTTTGTCGTTAACAAACACGAAAACATTATGAATTTTCCCTAGCAAGCTAATGACCTATGGGTGTCTCCCTAGTCATTAAGTAATCCAACCATTATTGGTCGAATGAAATCCTAAACGGGTGGATTGCCCAGTGAACAGGTACATTCTCTCCATAAGTTGGTTCAAGACCTAAGGTACTGTGATGACATAATCCTAAAAGATTTGACCAAATAATACATGAAATGCAATATTGGAATGGTAGGATGAAAACATGAATTGAAAATAAGATAAACTTCATTTCATTCATAATGTTCATTTATTATAAAGTTGATCATGGGTGATTAGTTATAAAAGGACATAATTACGTGAAAATCACAAGGATGGATGCATCATCTTCGGCGGTTCAATGCCTTAGTTATGGTTACAAGTCAACCAGTATCTTGGTCAGGGCGAAACTCGTCATCATTATCATGATCGATGATATAATTCATTATTAATTGCATGGGGACCACATCGACTAGAATCCATGACTCTTCCCTTTAAATCGAAGGAATTCTATAGAGGGGGAGTCCACCTCATACCAGCACCCCAACTCAGAATTTAGAGGGACTTTGCAAACTGCTAGAGAATTTAACCATCCATACTAATAGGCTACTTACCTAGCCTCATCCAAATGCAGAAGGAATCCATCATTCCCTCATCATAGCCACGATCCTAGACCACGCGAGGTTACTTTCTCAACTGGTACCTCAACCTCATAATCTTTTGGTGCATCCCTTTTCTGATGATTTCATTCTTCTCAAAGGCTTTTTCAGCCTTGCTGATCTCTTACCTTAGAGACACGTTCTCATTTTGAAGGAGATCGATAATATTCCTTATCTCCTCCAACTCGTCCTGGAGACTCATGGTTATCTTCGTTTGGTCTCTATAATGACTTGTCATTTTATATAATATCTGGTGAACAACCACAAAGTTTATCCGAGATCGATCAAAAGACTCATCCCTAAAAAAATCCAATTCTTCATTCACTTGGACCACGGGCACAAGGGCTAGATGATCATCTAACCTCAAGAATGAAAGAAATAAGTTTAACATCTAAATCGGCAACAACACAAAGCATACACAAGCAAAATATAAAAAGGGTATCCTACGAAGACATGATTGGATAAAAAAGATATCTCGTTTAATTCAAAATAGTGGGGCAATCCCTTACAATAATTACAAAATAAGAAAAGAAAAGACATGGAAAATTATAAAAGGAACCTAGGCTAAACTACATTGTAGAATACTCTTTGGGATCTACTATAACCTTAGTCTCATCAGTAACCTCGTGTTTCTCTTCTTCTTCCTCCTCTAAGTTAGGAGGATATTAGGAGTATGCTAGGTGAACAACTCAAAGTTAGTAGCAACCCTAGCCTTAACCAAGGCCTCATTTGTCATACCTTGTTTTTTGGTATGAATGTACAAGAGAATGTATATATAAAGAAATGAATTAAAGTTAAGGTAAAAAATAGAACTTTATTCATTAAAACTTCCCACATAATGTATTACCACTGTAGGGGTTAATTACATCTTATTGTCAAAACAAAATATAAAGTAGATAATAGAATAGTGCCACCCCCTTGGTCCCGTCTGATTTAGTCTCCGCCCAAATAGTTACATATGCATATAGGCGACTAGTGTGTTTCACACAAGGGGGTGAGAGACTATCCTCTTTTTCCTTGTCCATCTAGAGGAAAAAGGAATTAGCAAAAATATGCTAAACATGCTTTACCAATTTTATAACAATTATCTGTATAGATGGAAGGTGGAGTGTGTATAGAATTCAGATGTCTGCATACTTTTCTAAGAAAGTCAAAGAGTTTAATAGAGATAATATCATACTTATCATCTTTCATAGTGGGTATAGAATTTAAATAAGCCATCAGTAAAACCAAATATTAAGTAATCCAAAACCTTTAGAAAATAACTGACTATGGACATAATTAAAACGACACTCATACGAATGTAGGTAAATTTAGGCTCTCAATCATCCAAGACCATAGGCCAATTAGAAAAATTTGTGGGATAACACGATAGTCTACTCCCAAGTTAATACTGATACTTTTAAAATAAATAATAATGCCCAAAGGTTCAAGGTGAACTGAATCGTTACAATGAATTTTTATGATATCAGTTACTAGATGAGAAGGGTTCAAATTGATCTAATGATCATAATTAAAACAATTAATGAAATAGTAACATATGAGTATGGTAATTTATACACATACTTGGAATCAAATAGGGCTACCATAGAATGATATCCATAGCAGTTAAGCAAATACACAAAATTTACTATTAAAGAGGTAAAAGAACTAAATTGAACGGAGTTTTGAACGACTTAAAGATCAAAAGAGGATATCCGGAGGATCTAATACTTGAGTATCTATATACAAATATTTGTGTGAATAAGTATTATTGGAATTGAGGTTGAGTTTAGCCAATTTATAAGAAAAACTGTGCATATTAAACTTTAAGGAGTTATATTGTAATTAATTTGGGACTTTAAAATCTTAGGCTTAGATTCAAATTTGAAATTAGGTGTAGAAGAATTTTTTACTTAAAATACATCAAAGTACTTATAAAAAAAGTTTTGGGTTGAAATTCATAACTTGAAAAGACCAGGAGGGGTCAATTTGTAATTCAGGGAAAATATTTCAAACCTAAAACCCTAATTTTTCATAACTTTGGCTAGGTTTGACCAAATACAGCCTTACCTTATACCATTTTGACCAGAAAAATAAAATTAAAATATTGGGTAAAAAATTCAGAATATTTTGTTTGGCCACACGCCCTCACGCACCTGATTAATAAATCTGGTTGAAAAATTCATCTTTAACCTCTCGACAGTTGGCCTAGAGTTTGAAAAACTTTAACCTGAGATATCCGCGAATTTTCTAAACCATTTGAGATGATTCCTATACCAACCCAACCTATTTTTTCTCAAGGAATCCAAAAATATAAGTTTTAGGGATTCAGGTTCAGTATATATCGAGTTATGAAACTGTGTTTTTTTTTTAAATTTTAAATATACTTTTGAAGCCTTACTGAATTCTGACAGAGGTTCTTATGAGTATGGTTGTGTTTCTGCAATCTTAGGTAAGCATTTGGGTTTAGTTTGAAGGATTTTCATGGTCTGGTTATGGAGAATTTGATGTTTTTCATTTTCTGAAATTAAAAACACCTTTGAGCAATTGAGGCTCAAAAGTGATGATTTTTCATAAATGAGCTAAGCATTAGAGATCCTAAGCTCATAAGAAATCATTTCCTAGCTTTAAAATTTATTTACAATCAAGAAATCAAAATTCACCATTAAAGCTCATGTTTTTTCAAGTTTCTTCAAACAAGGTTTATTTTTCACGTAAACTTCCTTCTATTTTGATTGATATAAACATAATATGAACACCAAAAATATTTGGTCTTGAAAGAATGGAATATAATGCATAAAATCATAGGATACCTGGTTTGGAGGAAAATTTTGAGTTTTTTATAAACTGAAGGGGTGAGTTTTGGAGATTTTGTTCGCGGGTAATTTATAGGGCAGAAGAAAGGGAGGTTATTGGTCTGTTTTGGAGGTGGATTCCTCCATATTTCAAGAAGATGAGTTTATAAAACCTTGTTACTCACATGTTTCCATGGTCATACCATGTGATTTTGGACTCATTATATTAGGTAGAGGCTGATGGGGGGGGGTGAAAATAAGTTTGGCTTTGGTTTTAGTCGTTAGTTAAAAATATAAAAACTTATTTGGTTAAAAAAGTTTTACTTTTGTAAAGTTTAGGGGAATTTTTGTAATTTTAGAAGATGTAACGTCTAAAAATGATATTTTTAGTTAGTTGAGGTATAGAGGTTTAATTTTATGTAAGTTTTAGGTCTAGGGGTTTAGAATAGGTCAAGTAATCCTTATTTGAAAAGTTCAGGGGTTATTTTTGCAATACTTGGAACTTCAAGGGCACTTGGATAATTTAGTAAAGTTGTAGGTTTTGTAAAGTAGTTTTATCCTTATTAGGATACTTTTGAGTTTATAAATTTTAGGAGGGGTAAAAGTGAGAATTAGGATATCTTGATTCAAAGTATGGATATTATAGTCTACCTACTAAAAAAAATTCGTCCTCGAATTTACCTTAGAAGAGATCATGATATTGGTCTTTCATAGACTGTCATGGTTCCCAAATGGCTTCTTGATAATTTTAATATTCCCAAAGTACTTTGACTAAGGTAATTTCTTTATTTCTTCGAAGTTTTACTTAGCTATCAAAATTTTAAATAGGGCATACTTCAAATTCATGATTTGATTGAACAGAAATTTCTTCCCATGTAATAGTATAGGAGGGATCAGGAATATACTAATGTAACTGGGTTACATGGAATATATTTTGAATATTTAATAATTCCACTAGTAATTTTAATTGATAGGCTACAGGGCCAATACATTTAGAAATAGTGAAAGGTCCAATATATCTGGGGGCTAATTTTCCTTTCTTTTAGAAGTGTAAAATCCCTTTTCGAGGAGAAACTTTTTAAAATACTTGGTCATTAACTTGAAATTCTAAAGGCTTTCGGCACTGATTTGCATAACTTTTCTGGTGATCTTGGGTTGTTTTCAATCTCTCTCGAATCTGTTACATTTTATCAGTGGTTTCTTGGATTATTTCGAGACCAAATTATTTACTACTTCAAAATTCTATCCGACATGCTGGTCAATGACAAGGTCTTCCATATAAAGCTTCAAATGGGGAGGCTTTGATAATTGACGAATAACTGTTGTTATAAGAAAACTCAATGAAGGGTAAATGTTCATTCCAGTTGTCAGGCATATCTAATGTACAAGTTTGTAACATATCTTCTAATGTTTGAATTGTACGTTCAAATTGTCCATCTGTTTAATGGTGAAATACGATACTCAAATGAAGTTTAGTACCGATTGCGATTTGAAGTGCTTGACAAAATGTTCCTACAAAAATAAAAATATCTTTGTCTGATAAAGGAATTCCATGTAGTCGGACTTTCTCGAATGTAAAGTTTACTGAGCTTTTGAAAAGAATCGGTGATTTTCACTTGTATAAAATGAGAAGATTTGGTAAGTCGATCTTAAACTTCCCAATGGAATTATATCCTTGAGACGTACGAGGTAGTCCACTAATAAAATCCATAGTAATATAATCTCATTTCCACTTTGGAATTGGAAAGGGTTGAAGAAGTCCACCAAGATGTTGGTGTTTTATTTTTACTTGTTGACAAGTAAGACATTTCCTTACAAAACTCTCAATATCATTTATCATATTTGGCCACTAATAGTGATTCTTTAAGGCGCGGTACATCTTGGAGCTTCCGGGGTAAATCATAAATTTAGAACGATGGGCTTCTTATAATATTTCTTCTTGAAGAGATAAATTATCAGGTATATACAATCTATTTCTAAATCATAAGCATGTTTCCTTATCATATGAGAAGTCGCTATTTTTATACTATAGATTTTGGATAAAAGGGTCTTGGGACTATTGTGATGAGATTTTCTTTCTCAAATATGTATATGCAATTATATTGTAAAAGTTTGAGAAAGGGGGTATCAATCAAAGATCACGTTTCTCTATGGTAGCAGAAATATCGTAAGAAATCAAATTTTAGAGTCTTCCTACGGGATTACGACTTAAAGCATCTGCTACCACATTTCCTTTACCTGGATGGTAGCTTAATTTAAATCTGTAATCTTCAAAAAATTCCATCCAATGTCGTTATCTTAAATTTAAATCTTTTTTAGTGAAGATGTATTTCAAACTCTTATGATCAGAAAAGACTTAAAATTATTCACCATAGAGGTAACAACGCCAGATTTTCAAAGCAATCACTAATGTTGTTAACTCAAGATCATGGACAGGGTAATTACATTCATAGGTTTTGAGTTGTCGTGATCCATACTCTACTACTTTCCCTATTTGCATTAAAACACATCCTAAACCTTTCAATGAGGCGTTGGTATATGCATCATAGGTTACATCACTAGAAGGAATAGTGAGGACAAGAGAAATAGTTCATTAGCCCTTCAAAATTTGAAAGGCTTGATTACATTCATCAGTCCATACAAATGTTACTTCCTTCCTAGTTAGCTTCAAGATGGGAAGAGCAATGCGAGAAAATCCTTCCACAAAGAGGCGATAATATCCGGCTAATCCTAGAAAACTTTTTATCTCGGTAATATTTATAGGATTTTTCCATTCCAAAATGGCTAAAATTTTGGCAGAATCGACTTGGATTTCATTTTCAGAAATAACATATCCCAAAATTTTTATTTCTTTCATTGAAAAATCACATTTGCTCTTCTTAGAATACAACATATGGTTCCTTAGAATGCCTAAAACGTTTTTTAGATGTTGGCTATGCTCTAATGAGCTTCGAGAATAAACAAAAATATCGCCAATGAAAACGATAACAAACTGGTTAAGAAAAGGTTTAAAGATTCTATGCATAAGATTCATAAATGTTGCGGGTGCATTAGTTAATCCAAAAGACATAACGGTAAATTCAAAATGTCCATAATGAGTTCGAAAAGAAATTTTTGGAATATCTTCTTCTCTAGCGCACAATTGATGATAACCAGATCGTAATTCTATTTTAGATAAGATCCTTACTCCTCGAAGTTGATCGAATAGATCTCCGATTAGGGGTAGATGATACTTGTTCTTAATAGTCACTAAGTGTAGCTTATGATAAGCAATGCAAAACCTAAATCTTCCATATTATTTCTTGATAAATAATATAGGATCTCCCCAAGGAGATGAACTTAGCTGAATAAAACCCTTTTCAAGAAGATCATCTAGTTGAGTACGAAACTCGCCAGAGTATTAGGATAAAAATTTATATTGAATTCTATTTCTCGAGGAGGGGGTATTCCTGGTAATTCTTTTGGGAAAACATCTTCAAATTGTTCAAAAATTCTAGGAATAAAGGAAGAAGAATTTTTAATTTGGAAAATTGAAGGTTCAGATGAACCTGATCCTTGAAATACAAAGGAACAATTATCTTTGTTTCAAAAATAAATTTTCTTTGCATGACAATCAATATAAGCATGATGTTTAGACAGAACATCCATCCCGATAATAATATCAAAATTACAAATATCTAAAAAAATCACGTTAACAAAGAGTGTACCTTAACCTCATTGAATTTGACAATCTCTATAACCTTGCGTAGGTGTATTGATTTCACTTGTCAGTAATCCTATATACAATGGAATAGTTAAAGATATAGGTAGTAATTGTAACAATTTATCTAGTTTAAGAGTAACAAAGGACTTTGTTGAACCTTAATCAAATAACATACGTACAAGGAAGATGATGAAAAAGTATTGTACCTTCTATCACGTCATGGGAGTTTCATTTAGGCAGTATAGTACGATGATTTCCACGACTAGGATCTGGCACAATTTTCTTAGCAGGAATTGTATTATGTTGGTTTTGTATAAGACGAGGATTTTTATTTCTCAGGGGATTATCTAGCTAACGACAAATTGGAGGAGATTTTAATTTAGGACACTCTGGTCGAATATGTCCTAGTTCTTGACGTTCATGACAATGAATCAATGAATGGTTAGTGTTATGGTGAATTTGGGAATAATCTTATCCATTTGGATTTGGATAGGGTTGAGGTCGAGGTTGAAGTAAAGTCCTAATAACATGATTATTTCTAGTAACGGGGGAGAAGATCGTACAACATTAGAATAATTTTGTTCCACAATTACCGCAACATCGATACGTTGAGAGTAATCTCGAATCTGTAAAGGAGCGATAGAAGTCTTGACCCTTGGATGTAGTCCTCTTTCAAACTTCTTGCATTTTTTTATCTCAGTATCATATACTCAATGGTGTAACAAGACAACTCGGTAAATTTGACTTCATATTGGGCTGGGGACAAATTTGCTTGTTATAATTTTAAGAAATCTATAGTTTGTTGATCTCGTTTAGTTTTAGGAACATACTTTTTAAAGAAGATTTCTTCAAATTGCTCCTAAGTAAGTTAGCAACATTCTGGCTACATGACACAGCTTGCCACCAGAAATCCGCTTCACCTTAGAACAGATAGGTAGCTAGAATTACTCGAAGATTGGCATCTCTACCTACTCCATTAAGAGTATTCATAATCTGCCACATCCATATCTCAGCTTCACTGGCACCTGTCTTTCCAAGAAATGAAGGAGGTCGTTGTCTCAAAAAATCATCGAGATCATTCATCCTACGGATTTCTTTTAATATTTCCTCGGGATCTGGGCAAGGAATTTATTATTGTCGGGCTAAAGATGTTAATTCTTAAAAACATCGCATAATTCCTTCAATGTGAGTGTGTTCAATTTGAGTTCTAGTAGAGATAATTTGAGTACTAACCATCCTAAAATATGATAGAATAGTCACAATAATACATAAAAATGTTAAATAAGAATATACCATAAACCTACTTATATTATACAAAAGATAGAGTTGTACATTACAATAGGGTAGTATTTCACAATAGTCTATATTCTACATAAGTTAAAGTTAGTAAACCTCCTAAATAGTATTTGGTCACACTGTAGACGTTATATTATTTATTTATGTTACATTATGAAGGACGGTTTTCTTAATTTTGGATTTTCCTAAGCGGGAACAGCAACATCATTCTTGGAAGACGCAAAATCCGAATTATCAAAAAATTCATCATGCTCGAATGCATCGTCATTGGTAAAATCATTTGAATCTGAAGATAATCTCACCATTGGATTTTGATTCGAGATAATATGGTGGAGATGGTGCATTAGCTAAAGTAAGATTGATAGCTTCCTGAAGTATAATGGGTCATCCGCATAATCACTGATTCTTCTCATAACCTGCACTTCTCCTGAAACTCTATTTGTTAATACTAGTCGCTTCACATCACTGCTCGAGTCTCTCCAGTCCTCATCCACAATTAGAATCATCTCTCTGAGATGTGAAAATGCTTCTTACTTGACCGTAGTCTCCCAACAATTTATCAGTACAATGTCCAAACTAAATAAAAGAGAATCCAACGTATTCATACGACAAAATGAAATTTATTATATGATACTAATAAAAGAAGTTACAAAAAGATAAAATAACTAATATCTTATAAAAAAAAAATCCCTTATAGGATTCTAACCCAATGAATTGTTAATTTTAAAACATGTTCTATTACCAACTTGTCACACCTTTCTTTTTGGTATGAATGTACAAGAGAGTATATATAAAGCAAGGAATTAAAGTTCAGGCAAAAAATAGAACTTTATTCATTAAAATTTCACACATAATATATTACCACCACAAGAGTGAACTACATATCATTGTTAACACAAAATATAAAGTAGATAATCGAAAAGTGTCACTCTTTATCCCATCTGGTTTAGTCTATGTCCAAATGATTACATATGCATAGAGGTGACTAGTGTTTGTCACGCTATCCTCTTTTCCTGGGCCATCTGGAGGGAAAAAAATTAGCACGAATATGACAAGCATGCTTTACCAATTTATAACAATTATCTATATAGATAGAAGGTAGAGTGCGTATAGAAGTGAGATGTATGCATACTTTAATAAGAAAGTCAAAGCATTTAATACTGATAATCCCATACTCATCATATTTCAAAGTGGGTATAGAATTAAATAAACCAATAGTAAAATCAAATAATAAGTAATCCAAAACTTTTGGAAAATAATTGACTAGGCACATAATTAAAATGGAACTCATATGTATGTAGCTAAACTTCGGCTCTCAATCATCTGAGACCATAGGCCAAGTAGAACATTCCATGGGATAACACGAAATTCTACTCCCTATTTACTACTCATGCTTTTAAAATAAATAATAATGCACAAAGGTGCAAGATGAACTGAATCGTTACAACGAATTGTTATGATATCAATTATTAGATGAGAAGGGTTCAAATTGATCCAATGATCATAATTAAAACAGTAAATGAAATAGTAAGATATGACTACGGTAATTTCTACACACACATGGAATCAAATAGGGATATCATAGAATAATATCAATAGAAGTTAAGCAAATACACAAAATTTACTATTAAAGAGATAAAATAACTGATTCTTATCAAATATTGCATTTAATTACCCTCGAACTTGTGCATTTCAGCCCCCTTGGGTACCCTAATTCCTATATATATGCTCGTTAACCAGACAACCTCTGTTTTATATTTTAGCATTCTATATGAGGTATAATTGGGCTTTTTTCGGTATTTAGGTGCTTGGCGTGAAGTTTGGTCGCTTTCCGAAAAAGTTCCGTTGATTATTGCAGCTTCGGGGGCATTTTAGTGATTTCACTATTCGGGTTATAATCCCAAACCCCTCACGAAAGTTGAAGCCCTTTGAATTATCTTCGCGTGTCCACTAACGGTGCATGATTCCGATGTATAATGAAGGAGTTATGGCATTTTTAGGATGGTTTTTACTTTAAATTCGCACTCAAGGGCACATTCAAGGGCATTTTAGTCATTTTATATTTTAGTTTTTTGCCCTAATTTATTCTTGAATGTTGTCTCCCTATGAGTTATCTTCGTGTAGCATCCAACCGTGCCTAAGTCTGAGTTATAACGAAGAAGTTACAGTATTTTCCGTAAAGTTGGATAAAGCTGCAAAATTGCAGACATGTAGGGGCGAATCGATTCGCCCAGGGGCAAATCAATTCGCCATGTGCAGAAAGTCCGCAAATTTGTAATTTTAAGTTGGTTTTTGGTGGGGTATTTATTTGTAAACATTCTTTTAAGTTAGGAGATCATTTTTAGACTTAAGGGGATTCCTTTTAGGTTAGAGAGGAGGGGATTTATGGGTTTGGCTTATCTCTCCTAGATTTTGCCCCATTTGTTCATCTTCCTCTCCATTTATATTATTCGCATTTCTTTGTTTAAGCTTTATTTTGTGTATTTATTTCTTTGTAGTGTAAATTTTCTTGCTTTCATTTATTGCTTTCATTAAATACAGGTTATTTACCATACTTTCTAGCTAGTTTAATCTAGGTTATGTTGGATTGAACTCACCTAGGGTTGAATGGTTGATTTTCATTGGTGATGGTGTTTTACATATTTATTTTAATTGTGTTGTCCTAGTTATTATGCCTAGGATATTTAACGGGGTATATCATGTATGCCCCGTATTTACGACCTTGCGTGCGTAATTTTCGGGGTATTTATTGACGCCAAAATGTTATTAGAGTTTTATGCAAATTTAGGGGTGTGACAACACTTGATTTAATTAACTGTCGAAACGAGACGCGATATTAATAACTCGTGAGACCATGTAACCATTGATACCAATTAACTCGGGGTGAGGGGTATCGAACATAACCTATAGTTTTTATTCCTTTGTTAACATAGTTTAATATTCCCACACCTAGACTAATCCTTTCCTTTTGTTATCTTTTCCTTTTTATTAGCATTATCTTTTACACTTTTATTGAGAAGTAATAAACCAATTAAATTCTAACAACTCATCTCTGTGGATTCGATACCCGGACGGGCCGATATACTCCCTTAAAATAGTGTAGTCATAGTTTAGGTTTTTGTATAGAGTTGGTGAGCCAAAAACAAAACGACCGGAGCATAGGTGACTCTCGCGCCGCGATGAAACCCAGTCTATCAAAATGGCTTCGTTGCCGGGGACTTGATGTTTTAGAATTTATTTAATTTGGTATTTCATATTATTTTCTTTCTATTTATATTTTTGCTAACATTTTTGGCAGGACTTCCACATTTGACTGCCAAGAACCGCTTGCATTTTTCGACCACGCGTCACTTTATGGAATTTGTCACTTAGAGCCATCTTTGGGATAAGCATGTCTTATTCCAATCCTTTCGGTAATCATTATGATAATTCTCAAAATCCCCGTAAACCTATGAATTTTGGTCAATACGTAGAGTCTCAAAAAATTGCAAATGCTAAAATGTCTTTGGGTGAGTATAACAAAAGTCGAGCTTTGGAGTACGTGTATTTTGAGGATGATGATAACGATATTGGGCCTCTAATTCCTTATAATAATAATTTTGAAATGAATTGCAATAGTTTTCAAAATTCTTATAATAATGAGTTTGAGTATAGTTCTGATAATAATTTTCAAACTTATCATTTCCAAGAATCCGCACCCCAGCCTATGACTTTCGACGAGGGCTTGCTCATGCTTGAAAATGAGAAATTTGAAAATCGTTATCGGAAAGAAAATCATTTTTGGGAACATGAATTGGATTTATTATTTGAATCCATTGATGATTTTTCTTCCGAGACTTTTGAAGTCGAGGAATGTTTTGTACCAAATGAGGATTTTATGCCTACTTTGGAACAAAACATTCTTGACTTGGCCCATAGTATAATTTAGAATGAAAGTGGGGATGAAATTGATGTAGTATCTATTTGCAATGAAATGATTTCGTCTTAGGAACCCAAAGAAGAAAGTTTCATTGAAAATGACCCTATCTCCTTTAAAATTCCAACTTTGAGCGATGATGACTCATCTCTTGAGTTTGAATTTATTTTCTACCCCATTTCATTCTCCGTTATCACACCATCACAAGTAACCGATGAATCGGTGTTGAACTTTAAAACTTTTAACCCTTTCACCGACGAGGGGTACTTGCTCGAGTTACTTTCCATGAAGGCATCTTTGCCTCCTTGTGCGCCCCCTCCCATTCCAATTTCAAAATACTTGGGACAAAAATAAATTTTTTTGGAGGACCTCTCGTGTTTTTGTCACCCGTTTTATCCAAATTCCCCATCGTCCCCCAAAAACTTTTAATTGACGATGGTTCATTTCTTTTGCCTTACACATGCCTTCCATTATTCAAATGGAATTCTTATTTTTCGGAAGGCATGCTTTCAAGTGAGGGCATACCGGTTATCCTCCAAAGTCAAATCATTTTTTGGGTGGACCCTCAAAAATTTCAACTTCTAGTGTATAGTTAATTAGAAGTTCAAATTGTAGGTTGTCAATAGTTAGTTTTATTTTTCTTTTTTTCTTACTTATTGTTTGTGTATTTAATTAAGTTTTTGTTATTTGTTTTTGTTATGCTTTGGTACTAACATATTTTGTAGAATCATTGGACTTGAACTTTCACGAGATCGCTCCATTTTGGGTAATATCGTTCTTTTCCTCTCTTTGACTTGGTTCTAAATTAATATTAAGGACAATGTCAGGTTTTAAGTTAGAAGTGTGGGATATTCTATACATTCGTTGGTTGTTTCTTTCACCTGATTATATGTTATTATTTCCAAACATGCTTTTCTTGTAAAAAATTAAAATTTTCAAAAATATTTTCTTTCTTTTTTCTCCTTTGTTGGGCAATTTTGTCTTTATTTCCTATGATAAATTTCAATAATTGCCTGATCCAATAGACAACTCAACGATGTGTGTTCTCGATTTTAAAAGTTATTAGACTTTAGTCCTCAATTATTGATATTATGAATAACTTCATGAATTAAACTTTAATCCCGCGAGCACATGCACTTTTCTTGCTTTATTGATTTGGTTTAAGATTTTTATAATTCGATAATCTTTTGTTGCATTGTATATACTTAAACCGAGTGAGCTTTGTGTTTTTCATCATTTGTGAGTGCTATACACTACTCTTTTCTCTTTGAAAACATTACAGTCGTTGGTAATCTCATTATTCTTTCATTGATCGTTCATTAATTGAGTTCATACTTGAAATGTGTTACTTGAGCATGATTTTCAAAGTTATTTTGACTCGAGAATTGAGTAAATTTTAGTAAATGATTGTAGGCCATCTTTGTTATATCACCTATATCACCTTAATCTTACCTTAAATGTTTCCCCTCGTCAACACCTTTGTACTTAAATATAACCTTTCGTTTCATAGCCCCAATATCCCATAACCAACTCCAAATTAGAGTTTCAACCCATACTTATTACCTTCCCTACCTTGGTTTAAAATGTTACATGGGATTGAATGATGTTGTTGTGTTGTGGATGCAATTAAGCATATGAGAGTGAGAAAAGCAAAATAAAGAAAGAAGTGAAAAAGAGAAAGAAGAAAACATGAGAAAAATAATAAAAGAAAAGAAAGAGAAAGTTTGTACATGTGTATATAGTGTTTGAATAAGTTTTGTTTACTCTCCCCATTGTCATATTCAATGCCTATTATGGATTGTATTTTTCTATTTTTTTATATTGCCGGCAATTTCCCATTATCCCAAGTTTTTATCCCCGAACACTTTGAATCCATACTTACATCCTTTCGTTTCGTACCCTTAACCCAAAACCTTCATTACAACCATAGTAAAGTCCTATGTGATCCTAGGTTGCATTCAATTTAAAATTTTAAATAGCCTGATAATCTGTGAAAATACATTTCGCCTCCTTTAATGAGTGGTATCTTTCATTGAGATTAAATATTTTTATTTTCTATACAGCGTTCTTCATTTGTGACATGTGCGCGACCTAGTTTCCATTTACATTTACTCATTATTTCGCATGACCCATGTATTACCTCCCTTTTCATAGTGAATTCATTTGTTGAGTGTAATGCCCAGTGAGGATTGGCTTATATGCATGCTTTAATTCTTATCCGATTTATTTAAGTTTTTGCCAAATCATAATTTTCATGTGCTCACTCTCCTCCCACATTTTAAGGTTTCAATTCAATGAGGTTCATTTTATAATGTTAATAATAGGGACTTTTGTGTGAATTCATTCACTATGCTAATAATGCGTATGAAATCTTTTTCGTATTGTTGAACTTGTCACATGTTGGGTTGGGCATATTTTGAGGAAACTATTTGATGTTTTTGGGTTTTATCCCTGAAAACCATCATGAGACGACACTCGTCCGCTAGGGTAACCTAGGGGTTTAACGACTTATTGCATATGCTAAATGAAATCGTTCGCCCACAAAAGTGGCTTTTATCCCTTTTGTGCATATCTCCTTTTTAATGGTTTGCATGTTGTTCTTCTTGATTTGTACTTCATTGTTAGGGACTAGCAATGTGTAAGTTAGGGGGTGTGATTTGTATCGAATATTGCATTTAATTAACCCTCAAACTTATGCATTTTAGCCCTCTCGGGTACCTTAGTTCCTATATATATGCTCATTAACCAGGCAACCTCTGTTTTATATGTTAACATGCTATATGAGGTATAATTGGGCTTTTTTAGGTATTTAGGTGCTTGGCGTGAAGTTTGATCGCTTTCCAAAAAAGTTTCGTTGATTATTGCAGCTTCGGGGACATTTTAGTAATTTTGTCTTTCGGGTTTTAATCCTGAACCGTTCATAGAAGTTGAAGCCCTTTGATTTCTCTTCGTGTGGACAACGATGGTGCATGATTCCGATGTATAATGAAGGATTTGTGGCATTTTTAGGATGGTTTTTACTTCAAATTCGCACTTAATGGAATATTCAAGGGCATTTTAGTCATATCATATATTAGTTTTTGGCCTAATATTGGATGTTGTAGACCTATGAGTTATCTTCTCGTAGTCTTTGATCGTGCCTAATTCCAAGTTAAAACGAAGAAGTTACGGTATTTTCCGTAAAGTTTGACAAAGCTACAGAATTGCAGACCTATAGGGGCGAATCGATTCGCCCAGGGCAAATCGATTCACCTTCTGCAGAAAGTCCACAAATTTGTAATTTTAAGTTAGTTTTTGGTGGGGTATTTATTTCTAAACATTCTTTTAAGTTAGGAGATCATTTTTAGACTTAGGGGATTCATTTTAGGTTATAGAGGAGGGGATTTATGGGTTTGGCTTATCCCTCCTAGGTTTTGCCCCATTTAGGTTGTGTAAGTTACTATTCATCTTCCCCTCCATTTATACTATTTGCATTTCTTTGTTTAAGCTTTGTTTTTTGTATTTATTGCTTTGTAGTGTAAATTTTCTTGCTTTCATTTATTTATTTCTTTAAATACATATCATTTACAATGATTTCTAGCTCGATTAATCTAGGTTGTGTTGGATTGAACTCACCTAGGGTTGAATGGTTACTTTGCTTTGATGATGGTGCTTTATGTGTGTATTTCGATTGTGTTATCCTAGTTATTACGCCTACTTGAATGGAGTTTTGAAAATCTTAAACATCAAAAGAGGATGTCGAGAGGATATGGTACTTGAGTATCTGTATATAAATGTTTGTCTGAATAAGTTTTGTTAGAATTGAGGTTGGTTTTAGCCAATTTATACACAAAACTGTATATCATAAAGTTTAAAGGGTTAAATTATAATCAATTTGGGACTTTAAAATCTTATGTTAGGGTCAAATTGAAATTTTATATGGAAGGCTTCTGAGTTAAAACGCATCAAAGTACTTATAGAAAAAGTTTGAGGTTGAAATTCGTAACATGAAAAAATCAAGAGGGGTCAATATATAATTTAGGAAAAATATTTCAAACCTAAAACACTAATGTTTCATAACTTTGGCATGGTTTGACCAAACACAGCCTTACATTATACCATTTTGACAAGAAAAACTAAATAAAAATATTGGAAAAAAATTGAGAATTTTCTGATTGGCCATGCGCCCCTACGCGCTTGTTCAATGAATCTGGTTGAAAAGTTCATCTTTAACCTCTCGAAAGTTAACCTAGGGTTTGAAAAACCTTGACCTGAGATATCTTCTGATTTTCTATTCCATTTGAGATGATTTTTGAACCAACCCAATCAAATTTTTCAGAAGGAATCCAAAAATATAAGTTTTATGGATTGAGGTTTAGTATACATCAAGTTATGAAACTGTGTGCTTTTCCGAAATTTTGACTATACCTTCGAAGCTTTACTGAATATGGTAGAGATTCTTATAAGTATGGTTACGTTTCTGCTATCCTAAGGAAGCATTTGGGTTTGGTTTAAAGGATTTTGGTGGTCTGGTTATGAAGAATTTAGATTTTTTTCATTTTCTAAAACAGAAAACACTTTTGAGCAATTGAGGCTCAAAATTTTTGATTTTTCATAAACGAGCTATGCACTAGTGCTCCTAATCTCATAAGAAATCATTTCCTAGCTTAAAAACTAATTTACAATCAAGAAATCAAAATTCACCATTAAAGCTCGAATTTAATGGTTGTTGTTTCAAGTTTCTTCAAATAGGGATTGTTTTCGCGTAAACTTCCTACTGTTTTGATTGAGATAGACATAACATTAACACAGAAAACATTTGGTATTGAAAGAATGGAATATAATGCATTAACTGATAGGATATCTAGTTTGGAGGAAAATTTTGAGTTTTGTATAAAATGAAGTGGTGAGTTTTGGAGGTTCTGTTCGTGGGTAATTTATAGGGCAGAAGAAAGGGAGGTTATTGGTCTGTTTTGGAGGTGGATTACTCCATGTTTCAAAAAGATAAGTTTATAAAACCTTGCTCCTCATATGTTTGCGTCGTTATACCATGTGATTTTGGACTCATTAGCTTAGGTGGAGGCTGATGTGGGGAGGGGGGAATTTAAAAATAAGTTTGGTTTTGGTTTTAGTCCGTGGTTGAAAGTATATACACTTACTTGGTTAAAAAAGTTTTACTTTAATAAAGTTTAGAAGCATTTTTGTAATTTCAAAAACATGTAAGGGTTGAAAATAGTATTTTTAGTTAGTTGAGGTCTAGAGGTTTAATTTGATATAAGGTTTAGGTTTAGTGGTTTAGAATAGGTCAAGTAATGCTTATTTGAAAAGTTCAGGGATTAGTTTTAAATACTTGGAACTTCAAGGGTACTTGGGTAAAATTTGTAGGTTTTGTAGAGTAGTTTTATCCTTATGTATGATACTTTTGAGTTTATACATTCTAGGAGGGGTAAAGGTGAGAAGTAGGGTATCTTGATTCAAAGTAAGCATATTACGTCATCCCAACCCTTCTTGAAAAGGACCTTATGGACAAAGCTAAAATATTTTTCAGCATTGGCAAAGGCATTATCCAAGCCTTTTTCAAAAGCATCATTGTTTGCCTTTTTCAAAAGCATCTTTAACCTCCTTTTTCTAATCGAACTTGCTATCAAGCATGTTGACAAAGTCCGCCACCAAATGTGTGGGTGGGTGGCATGAAAAAAAACATGAATCAACATAAATCGGGTGAAGAAATTCAGTACTTACAAGGGAAAGTGATTGGTTAGTGTGAAAACTAACCGATCTAAGTTCAGGCTTGCGACCAAAGATTAGTATTTGGGGAGACAAGTTACCCTGGAAAACCAAGAGCCAGTTTTGATTTCTTAGTGACTTACCCCTGGCAAGGGACATCCTTTGCTTGGGGAATTTATTGAATTTGAGGTCAGTACCTGAATAGAAAGGTTATTACTCTCCTTGCTCCTTTTAGCAGGTTGGACCTGCGTCTTCTCAGGGGAATCCCCCACAACAACTAGATCAGATGGGACCCCGGCCTCTTTTCTTTTGGTTGGCTGAGCAGTAGGAGAGGTCAGGTAGAGGGAACCACTCATTAAGTTAGGAATATTCCTCTTTATATCCATATCGTCCTTAGGGTAAGTGGGGGAAATAGTTGGAATGGCAGATGTCCACAAACTTAAAGGATCCCATTGTACTGGCAACTGAAGGATTGTGCTCAGCAAACCCCTTTGGAATCTCTGGTTCTTGATCTACAGGACGAGAAATGAATGATGTTGTTGAAGATGTGTAAGAGAGTAAGAGTGCCGCCGATCTCGGGTTTTCAGGGTCTCTCAAACTTTATTTGATCGGTCAAGTTTCCTTTGGGCAATAAATTTTACGTCCTGTGGCTTGGGCTTTTTTTTCTTACGAGGAAATGCACAGCAAAAGATTAAAGTATCAAAACAGTGCATATGATGTGAAAACCAGCAAACATAATTAAATAAAGCATTTCAAAATAAAGTTAGACCTATTTTATGCCCTCCTTTGGTACACTGGGGACCTTGTAGGGCTCACCGCCCTTTGGTATGGGAAAATGTTCCCAATTTTTTACCACGAAACTGTGGGCCCAATAATCCTCGTTAGAGTTCAAAAAATTAACAACTAAGAACCTTTCAACATTCCTTGCCTTTAGGTCATACACCATCTCATTAGTCATCACCCACATATAGTAATAATGATTCTCTGTGATCCCTAGTTGTGTCCAAAATACAGTAGTTTACACCGTTTACAATCCTCCAAGTTTTGGGAGAACAATGGGCATTGACTACAATGAAAAATTCATAGAACTCAAGAAATAAGTGATTTGGGGAAATGAGATTACAGCCTCATCTACGAGCTAAGAGAAAAGCCAATGGCCATCATCAACATTGTATAAAATCCATGGAACCTGAGTTTAACTTAGTGGTTACCCAAGGAGAAATATAATGGCCTTTAAAAGCTTCAATGGTGTTTTCATTGATCGCATATACCATTTTTACAATAAGCAACAAGAAACATAAGGAAAGGTGGAATTTTTTGAAGAATATACATAAACTCGGTGAAAAGAAAACGACACAAAAGCATGGAAGAAACAATAAGAGCTCGAGTTCTCTTGAATGCAATGGAAGTTTTGAATAATGGACCAAATTGGTGGTAGATGTGGGTTTAGTGGGTTGGATTACATTTCAAGGCAAAATCACATCATTAGCTAACACGCCCCCAAATGATGGTTGGCACGCAACTGTCTCTTCAGCTTAGGCGGCATACCTTCCAAAGTTGGTGGGTAAAAGAAATATTCATCTTCAAGCATTATAACTACTATGACCTCCGACCACAATATGTTTGGACGACCAACACTAGATGCAACCAGGACTAGGATTTGTTTGAAGGAGCGAACAAACCTTTGTGGCCTCAATTAGTTGCAAACCTTCGAGGGAAATTGTGAGGAAAATAATCTGTCCACGCGTGTGAGGAGGGAACGTTTCCCCTGATCTAGTTAAGATCTCATCCATGAAGATAAGGACTGTCGGAGTTAAATGACCTGCAAGAATTAAGGAGCAAGATACAGTCGAACAAGCTAGGATAATTACTACAGTTAACAGAGTCATACACGTCTCAATTACCTATTTTTGTATAAATATAACACTAGCCCCAAAAGGAAGGGGGATATAATCGGAGTCCTTCAAGCCAACTTAATAAAGAAGATAAAACCTCATGTGGACATAAGCACATTAACCACATAAATATTGTTCTTGTGTGATTGTTCATGATTTAATTTTTGTTCGTCTAATTTTGTGTTGAACCATAATTAGTAGGATTTTATCACCTACACTTTTAATACCCTCCGTTGAGGTACACTACAATAATACGAGTGAGTAGAAAACACAATACCATGCACCTATGTGAAAACACCTCATATATAAATTCACATACACAAAATTAACCTTAGTTCTAAAAGGCATCAACTCCCACGATGCAAAGCGACAAACCAGTCGATCCCATATCCACGGCAGCCATAAAAGCATATAAACACACACACATACGCCCCTCAAACCCGATAAAGAACGCAATTACATATATTGACATATTATACACACACACACACACACACACACACACACACATATATATATATATATATATATATATATATATATATATATATATATATATATATATATATATATATATATATCATATAGTCTTTCCCTCACTCAGAGAGAATGACAATCTAACACCCATCAACAAAACGTATCTTGTCCATATGATGGGAATATCCGTTATTAAATCGTGGTCCAAACATGAACATAAGATACAATTTGAAATATTTTAAAGTTTGAAGAAAAAAACAAGTATGGTAAACAAATTTGTAAAACTTATGTTCCCTCCCAAACGAGGGCCCTTTACGCTAAAACACTTCAAAACATCATACTAAACCTCACAACAAAAATATCACTCCCTCTTTCTCAATTTAAAATTCCTTATTTGACTTTTGCATTTTGTGGTGACAAGTATATTCAACACAAATAAATAAGAAAAGCGCAATAACCAAAGCAAATAAAGAAGATAAAATGTCAATCACACAACACAGTATGTACGTGATTCAGCAAGAATGCCTACGTCCACGGTGGTGCAGTCAGTATTATTTCTATATACTCCGAGGAGCATTTTATAGAGAATACCGTGCGTGCCTCTTGCCCCAGGCTTAGGGTTTATTATATACATGTTTATCTTCGGGGAGTGGGGGTGTTGGACTCCCCCACCTCCATTTCTCTCCTGGAATATCAATATACGAGATTCTAGGAGAAGACTAGGTCATAACTGAATTTAGTTAAGGTGCGAGGGGTTCGGACTTTGGGTCATTTTTATTAGGCTACTCGTCTGGGCCCATGATGGCAAATTCGGGTACCCACAATTTCCCCTAAAGTTGTTGGGCCACAATTTGGGCTCAATAAATTTAAATGATTTGTCATAATGGCTCTTTTGTAAATCATGTAACTCTTCCCAAAGTTGAGAACTGATTTAGGGGGAAGTTGCTTCGTGTCTTGTGCGCGATGATTGGGAACATTTAAAAGTTATTTGGAGCAGTATTCCATAGTTGTCGTTTCAAACTTCTTAGTGTTCCCTCATCTTATGCGAGTTTTAGATGTTGTGCCCTCTTCTCCAAGTCTTCATTTTCTTCGCTTTCAATCTCCCTCATCATCTGGGCTTGTGATCTTGCATCATCCAAGTCAAACTTTCATCTCGTAAGTCCCTTTTGATCTCTCTCTGTTCTTTCTCTGTTGAGTTTTCTTTGAATTTGAAATTTAGGGTTTACAAATGACAAAGATAGGTAATAGATCAGTGCCTGAGTTTAGAAAGTTTTACAATATCCTTGAATGGGTAGAGATTGAATGCGTCTCTATCCCTAAGAATGTTAGAGAGATAGAGGGCGCTCATTGGATTCATGTCATGTTGCTTTCCCAAGGAGGTCTAACTTTCCCTCCAAACAATTTGTTTCTGCATTTCTTTGGTTATTTCAACATCGTTCTTGCATAATGCTCGCCCAACGTCTGGAAGATAGTCAATGGTGTCCATAGGATAAATCAACTTTATGGCACTAAATAGGGCTTGCTGAAATTTGTTTTTGTTATTCCTTCTCTCGAACTAGCTATGGTCTTCTCTACCTTAAGGCCAGGAGTCCTGACAGGGTATTGGTAGTAAATTTACCTGATTCCCACAAAGACTACTGACAAGAGGGCTTTCTTGCTAGGAATTAGCAGTTCTCCCCCCAAACTGAGGGGGCGAGGTCTGATAGATTCACTGTTCCCTTTTATGGGGAAGAGTACATAGGTAATCTTCGCTCTGCTCTTTTAATCTTTTTGTTAATGTATGTTTTCTCTAATATTCTTTTCTCTTCTTTTCAGCGAGGACAAAGAATTTAGAACCTGCACTTAGTGAAGTTCGAGCTACTGAGATGATCAAGGCTTGGAACATCAGAGAGCCTTTGGCTGAAGGTGAACATCCCCGGTCAGTTGCTTTTCTCCAAGAGTACAAGAACATCGGGTCCAGTTTCATTGCGCGGCCTGTTGATAGCATTCTTGTCCTAGATATTACTGAAGAAGTTGTTGTTGACCCCATCCAGTTGGACTAGGAAGAAAGAAGTTCTGAAAATGATATTAGAGGACGAGGAAGAAAGAAGTTCTGAAAGTGATATTAGAGGAGGTGCTGAAGGTGGTTCTGGTGAGGCGATATCCAGTAGTGAAAGTTCTTCCAGTTCAGAAGAGGTTTTTGAGGCTCAAGATTCTTCAAGTATATCCAGCAGTTCTAGTGAGGAAATGGTTCCCCCTAGGAGGAACTTGATCCATGATGATGAGGAGGAGGATGATATGCTTCTCGCTCAGAGGTCGAAGAAGCAGAAATCCATCAGTGGGGCTATTACCACTGGTTCTCAGTCTGCTGCTCAGGAGCAGGAGAAGAAGAGCAAATAAGAAAAGCAGTTGAGAGAGAGAGAGAGAGAGAGAAAGAGAGAAAAGGAGATGAAGAAGACTGAAGAGAAAAAGAAGGTGGAGGAGAGGAAGAAGGCAGAGAAGGAGAATGAGAGAGAGGAGGAGAAGAGAGGATGAAGGTTGGGCAAGCTCTAGTGCCCGTGTATGCATTGCCAGAGGGGACCTCGGTTGCCATTTCTCCTCAACTGGCTCCTGCGCTGCTCGAGAGAGCAGTCCTTCCTGCTGATCACCAAAGGGCAATGGGGACTGACCAGTTATCCTTGCAAGCGAGTTAGAGGCTAGCCTTGGTAAGTCTGTTTCTTTTTTATAGTACTTGTAAATATTTGTTTCGCTTCTCTCTTCTAATGCCTTTTTTTGTTTGCAATTTGTGACTGACTTCGCCATGCTCTATCGCTCTCGCGACGAGCTGGTGAATAAGAATACTGAGTTGGAGAAACAAAACCCTGCTCTGAAGGGGAAGAGTGTTGAGCTCGAGGTGAGCTTGAAGGCTACCGATAATGCTCGGATGTCCTCTGATCTTGCCCTTGTTGAAGCCAATCGGGAGAGGGAGGAAGCGGTCAAGGGTCTGAACAAGCTACAGCAGGCCTATGATTTAGTCTGCTCGAGCAAACTGGCAGTGGCGGAGGAGAATAAAGTGATGGTGGAGAAGCTGAAGGATAACGATTCTGAGGCAGCTGCTCTCAAGGAGAGTTCTTACAATAATGATTGGCTGCGGCGTATGAAGATGCCGATGTTCAGATTGGCTACATCAGCCGGCTGAACTTCAAGAAGGGCTGGAGCAAGGCTCTTCTGGCTGTTGGGGTGGATACTGACTCACCATTATTTGACGAGCATGATCTAGGTCCAAAGCCTATTGTAGATGAATCCCCTTCCCCAATCATTAAAGGTGTTTCCCCTGCCTCACAAACTGTTCCTGCTGGTGATCTTCCTGCTCAGGGAACAGTAGTTGTTCCCTCTAAGGGTGAAGCTCCTACTGCTACTGTTAAGGGATGCAGCCGGCTTCCTCCGAACAAGATGAGGTTGCTATTTGGACTACTCTTAGGATTGCTTTTGTATTTTTGACTTGTTTGTAATTTTCATATCTGATTCTCAATATACTTTGATCCTTTATGTATGAATGAAATGAAAAAACTTTTTCCCTCACTGTACTGATTCATTTTATCCTTTACTGCTCTTTTATGGCTTGTAGTCGATTGATGTAGATGAATATATACCAGCCACTTCTCAACTGGGAAGAATTCTTGGTCCTAATGTGAGTCCTCAAGTTCGCCAGACCTTTGTAAGAATTTGCAAATCGCTGCGATCGAGGAATAAGAGTTTCATAGATCAGACGGAGCTCGTTGCTAAACTGAAAGACAGGCTTCAGGAAATGGACGAAGTTGGAGGTTATGTTCAAGAGGAAGTGAACACTCTGGGAGAAAGACTCCTCGATGCTACTGAGATTAACCAAGTTGGAGAAGTTATACAATAGGAAAATGAGTCCTTAAGGAGGGAAGTGTTGCGCCTCAGGGAGCATGCGCCGAGCACCGCGCCGAGCGTTTTAAGGGGTTCCTCCTCATCACGAGCTGGCACAGGACCAAGCGATGCTCCTACGGTGCTATGAGGTTCTACCCCCATCGATTATTCCGCGAGCTGGTACAAACGTAAGAAGCCCAGCTAGGGAAATGAACGAGCTCCGTAAAGATGTTCGTCGAGCATACGTGATTGTTGTTGGGCTCCAAAGGGATGTCACATGGCTGAGGCATCTGTTTAAGAAAGGACCTCACCGAGTATCGGCTAATGGTTACGACCAAGGTTGGGTAGATGGTCTGACGAGGCTGACAGAGTTTTAAGAGCTTGCATTTATCAGGGGATGGTTGAGTGCCCTCAGGGAGCAGCAAGTTCCAAGGAACTCAGTACTCTGGTATCGTCATGATATCTGTCCTTCAACTTTACGGCCTAACCCTTTCAGGAGGGACGACCAATGGATCCCTATCGATGTTATCCCTAGGCAACTGTTAGAGCCAACCATCTGTGAGGTCGAGCAGGAACTGTCTCCTCATCCGGACGATGGACGAAGAGCACAAGTGGCTGATTATCTTGTTCAGAGGCCTCAGCCTCATTAGGATTTTAATAGTTGTAACTTTCTGTATATATGTAATGAAGTAATGTAATACTGATGTTTTGGGCGATCTCGCCGACTAAACATAGGTTCTAAAACACGCGGGGCGTGATTAAGGCAGGGAGGCCAAGCCTTAAGCCTTAGAAGCCTAGGCGGGCCTAGGCGTCAAAAGGCGTTTAGGCCTTCTTAATATATTTTAATATTTTTTTAACCATAACAAGGCTATTAAAATACAAAAATTGCACATATCATAAAAATATGTCTGGGCATATGCAAATTAAAATACTATTTGATTATTTTGGATGAGATAATGGTCCGGTTTGTAAAGAAATTCTTTGAAAGGCGACATCGTTTCACTAAATCATTGTTGTTTTTAGAAAAAAGTACGCCTTAAGGGTTTTACCAAGAATAAGGCGTGAAAAGCGTAAAGCGAGGCGTTTCTCCCAAGCCTTAAGCCTAGGCGTGCCTAGGCGGGTTTTTTAGAACAGTGGTAATGTGATGAAGTAATATAATATCTATGTTTTGGGCTATCTCGCTGACTAAACATGTGTTCATCATTTATCTCTTACTTAATTATCTTGGGCACTTGATGGCCGACTAGATTGGTAGGGCTGCAATGTTGAGTTAGTGTCCTCCCAGTCCAGTATGCTTATGAGATACCGTTCTGCCTCACTGTACCTTTTAGGTCATGTCATCACACTTCCTTAGGCCTAAATGTGGCAATAGCAAGGACACACGTGGCGTTGGATGTTCTATCCGAGCATGTTTTTTTATCCAAACATAGTCTGGTGACCAATTTGTTTTTGGTCTAATTGCCTAAAGATCCTTTGTAGGGCTTCATATATTGTCGGAGCAATGCTAAGAGGTTATTCGTGTTTCATAACGAATACCTGAGGAGGGTGATACCCTGCTTTTATGCTTTGAGTAAGGTGCATGTTATTTGGAAAGGCTGTGCAAGTTATAAAGTTCTCAATACTTAATAGAATGCAACTGCCAAATATCCTTTATTAATTCACAAGTAAATAAATAAAAAATAAGTTTCCAATTCCAAAGACTTTATAAGAGAGCCAATAAAAAGAAAAGAAAAAGCTAGAAATAGAATTTCTTTAGGTTGGTTGCGTTCCATGCTCGGGGTATCTCTCTGCCCTCCAGTGTTTCTAAGTGATAGGCTCCTTGTAGATCGTCTCTTGTTATCTTGAATGGTCCTTCCCAGTTCGGTCCCAACTTGCCGTCTGATGGTTTTACTGCGCTGCCAAGGACTTTGCTTAGGACATAGTCCCCAACTCGGAATGCCCTTGGATTGACCTTCTTGTTATACTGTTTTGCGAGCTGTTGTTGATAGCTCGCAAGTTTCACTAGAGAAAGTTCTCTACGTTCGTCAGCTAGGTCGAGTTCAGCGAGAAATGCTACATCATTCTGGCCCTGGTCGATAAGGGTAGACCTCATAGTTGGTAGGACTGCTTCCAATGGGATGACCGCTTCCATTCCATACGTTAGTGAGAATGGGGTTTACCCCGTTGCTCATTGTGGGGTGGTTCGATAGGCCCACAGAATATGTGGTAGTTCGTTTACCCACGCGCCTTTGGCTCGCTCTAATCGTTTCTTTAACCCATCGATCACCGTTTTGTTAGAAGCTTCGGCTTGACCGTTGCTCTGAGGATAGGCTACCGAGCTGAAATGGTGCCTGATTCCGTGGTCATTGTAGAAATTCTGGAAAGAGCCGCTCTCGAACTGTGTTCCGTTGTCAGTGATGATGGTTCTGGGAATTCCAAAACGGGTAATTATCTTTTTCCATATGAATCTCATCATATCTGCATCTCAGATGTTTTCTAGTGGCTCTCCCTCTATCCACTTCGTGAAGTAGTCAGTTGCGACCAACAGATATTTGCGATTGTCGGCGGCGGTGGGAAGTGGGCCTACGATGTCCATTCCCTATTAGACGAAAGGCCAGAGGCTGGTGAGTGATCTTAGGTCGCTGGAAGGTTGGTGAACCATATGAGCGTGTAGTTGACATTTTTCACATTTGCGAGCGTATACTGCCGAATCTTTTTTCATATATGGCCACCAGTAGCCTTCCTTCATAGCTCGAAAAGCTAGTGATCTTCCTCCAATATGGCTTCCACAGATTCCTTCGTGGAGCTCGTGTAGAATTTTCTCGACATCCTTCGGGTGAACACATTGAAGGTAAGGGTCGAAGAACGATCTCTTATACAGCTTGCCCTCAGGAGATAAGTGAAAGCGAGCAATTTTGACTCTTATCTGGTGAGCGGTCTTCCTATCATTTAGAAGTGCGCCATCTTTCAAATAATCCCTTAAGGGGTCTATCCAACTGGGTGCTGACTCAATCTGGAGCACATGCTCCACGCTTGGCAGCTCATTGCTCTAGTTGATGCTCGGATGGGTGAGGAAGTCGATGGGGATCATTCTTTTTAAGTCGGAATTGATTGCCGAACTCAAGGCTGACAGGGCATCGGCATGGCTGTTCTGACCTCTGGAAAACTGCTGGACATTGACTTTCTCGAAGCTGGACATTAGCTTCTTTGTCAAGGCGAGGTAGGCTTCCATTCTTTCATCTTTGGCGTTATAGTCCCCACTTATCTGATTGGAGACCAATTGTGAGTCGTCGAACACCTGTAACTTCTTTTCTCCCAACCTCTGTGCCTTCTGGAGGCCGACTATCAAAGCCTCATACTCTGCCTCATTGTTAGAGGCTTCAAATCCAAGCCTGATTCCCTATTCGAGAAAGGTATCTTCTGGAGTAACAAGCACAATGCCTACTCCTGCCCCCTTTGAGTTGGAGGCTCCATCAACAAATAATCGCCAAACTCCATTTGTTGCGTGATTTTCTCTTTACTTCATGGCTTGAAGTTGGTCGAGAGGCTGCTCGACTGTGAACTCGGCTAAGAAATCAGCAAGGACTTGCCCTTTGATTGCATTCCTTGGTTGAAATTGGATGTCAAATCGTCCGAGCTCGACTGACCATTTAGTCAGTTTGCCCGACAAATCCGCTTTCCACAGGACTGCTTTAAGGGGGTGTGATGTAAGGACGACGATAGTGTGAGCTTCAAAGTAGTGCTTCAACTTTCTCGAAGATACTATGAGTGCAAAGGCGAGCTTCTCTAGTGGTAGGTACCGCTGCTCGGCGTCTAATAAAGTCTTGCTTGCATAATAGACGGGGTGCTGGATTCCTGCTTTCTCGCACACTAGTGCAGAACTGACGGCGTGGCTGGAAACGGCGAGATATAAGTACAAGGGATCTCTTTCTTGAGGTATGACGAGCAGGGGTGGTGAGCTAAGTTAAGCTTTTAGCTCGTCCAATTCTTGCGAGCAATCTTGATTCCATTCTACTGTCTTATTTCCCTTCAAGAGCTGGAAGAATGGTTTTCACTTCTCAAAGGACTTCGAAATGAAACGGTTCAAGGCAGCGAGCATACCGATGAGCTTCTGTACGTTCCGTATTGTGCGAGGGGGATGGACCTTGTTGATTGTATTGATTTGGTCCGGATTAGCCTCGATGCCTCTCTTACTAACCAAGTACCCAATAAACTTTCCTGACTGGACACCGAAAGAACATTTGCTCTCGTTGAGCTTCATTCGGTATTTCCTGAGGATTTTGAAGGTTCTTGATAGGTCTGAGAGGTGGTCTTCTTTGTTCCTTCTCTTGACGAGCATATCGCCGATGTAGACTTCCATGGTGTCTCCCATTTAGTCTTTGAACATCTTGGTGACCAGCTGCTGGTAGGTTGCCCCTACATTTTTTAGCCCGAAGGGCATGACTTTGTAACAGTATAATCCGATGGTGGTGATGAATGTTGTCTTGTCCTGGTCTGGTGCATACAGATGGATCTGATGATACCCCGAATATGCATTCAGAAAAATCATTCTTTCATGAGCTGCTGTGGCGTCCACCAATTGGTCAATTTTTGGGAGAGGAAAACTGTCCTTAGGGCATGCCCTGTTAAGGTCAGTGAAGTCAATGCAGACTCTTCATTTCCTTTTACTTTTTGGAACTACTACTGGGTTGGATAACCATTTAGGGAATTGAACCTCCCATATGGATCTTGCATCCAGCAATTTTTCAACTTCTTTCTCCACGGCTTTTGTCTTCTCGAGCGCAGTTCTCTGTGCTTTCTGTGTGATAGGTTTGAAAGTGGGGTTGACATGCAACCGATGACAAACCACACAAGAATCAATTCCAGGCAGCTCGTATGGTTCCCATGCGAAAACGTCTACGTTGCTTCTCAACATAATCGCCAATTCCTTTTTTTCTTAATCTGTGAGAGAAGATCCAATCAAGAATATCCTGTCCTTCTCGCTACCACCAGCTGTAACTTCCTCCAGGTCTTCGATGACTCGCTCAGAGGGGAGGAGCCTGGTCTCTTCCACTCCGGGTCTTTCGTACCTTAACTTCTATTTTGAAGGTATCAGACCTTCTTGTTCCTCGACCTTCTCATTGGGCTTTTCGGTCTTCTTCTCTGGTCTTGGGCGGATGGCCGCTATGAAGTACCTTCTTGCCATCGCTTGATCACCATGGATCTCCAGTACTCCTCGCTCGGTCACATATTTGAGTTTCTGATGGTAGGTCGAGGGGATTGCCTTCATCGCATGTAGTCACCCTCTGCCGAGGATAGCTTGGTATGGCGAGTCAAGGTCGACTACCAGAAACTCAATCATCTTGGAGATACTTCATTCCCTTACTGGTAGCATAATCTTTCCCAATGGAATAGTCACTTTTCCAGCGAAGCCAACTAGAGGGACAGTGTCTTCCTTCAGGTCGGCGACGCTCAACTTCAATTTTCTGAACAGGTCGTAATACATTACCTCGGATGAGCTTCCTTGGTCGACGAGCAACTTGTCGACGTCATAGTTGGCTATCCTGAGCGTAATGATCAAAGCGTCATGATGTGGGATTCTCACTCCCACCAGATCCTCATCTGTGAACATGATATGTTTGTTATAGTCGACGTCATATGCTCGCCGACGCTTTCCTGATTGTGTCTTTACTGGATCGATCTGAAAAGCTTACATTACTGTTGTAAGATTTTTTACCTCCATCCGAGATGAATTCCCCTGAATCTGCTTCATATCAGATGCCCCATGAATTACCGCGAATTCATGGCCAGTATCGTCTTCGAGTACGTTGTCAGGTCTTGTTTCTCCATTGGCGGCAACTTTCTCTGCCTTCTTTTCCACAAACTCGTTCAGGTGCCCAGATTGGGACAGTTCTTCGAGGTGAGACTTAAGAGCTTTGCAGTGCTCAGTCTTATGTCCTCCCTCTTTATGAAAAGCGCATCTCAGCGCATTGTTTCTCTTTGAGGGATCTCCCCCATCTTTCTGGGCCACTTAATAAATGGCTCGTCTTTGATCTTCGCCAGAATCTTGTAAATTGGTTCTTTGAAGATAGTGTTGACTGCCTGAAATGATTTTAAAACATCGTCCCTGTCTCTGTTATTGGAGCCATTCTTGCCTCCTTTCTTATGGTTCTCAGTTTTGTCGTTGCCTTTGGCAGCGAGCTTAGTTCGACCGTTTTCCCCTGTGATGAGGCGAGTCACATCCTCCACTATGGCGTACTTCTCGATGCGAGCCATCAGGTCGTCGATGGTCATGGCCTCTTTCTTCATCAGGGATTGGTGTAGAAGTCAAGATCTGGGTAGCCCAATTTTGAAAGAGGCCACTGCTACCTGCTCCGAGCAGTCCTCGACCTCATTGAACAACTCCCAATACTTCTTCGTGTAGTCTCGGAGGCTCTCTTGAGGCGTCTTTTTCATTGTTAGTAAAGCATCCATCCTTTTGGGATGGGAGCTACTAGTAATGAAGCGGTTCGTAAAGAGCTCGGTCAGGGACTCAAAGCTACTGATAGACATGTGAGGGAGCCTCTCGAACCATTTCTGCGCCACGTTATGCAGGGTCGAGGGAAAAATCCGGCACATCAGTGCATCCTGGTGGTTCCAGAGAGTCATGGCTTGCCTATACTGCCTAACGTGATCAATGGGGTCAGTTTTTCCGTCATAAATCTTGAATCTCGGAATAGCAAATTTCTTGGGGGCTTCCTCTTCTTCTATCTCCCTTGAGAAAGGGGATTTCATCTGGGTCTTGAGAGCTCGTCTAGCAAGCTCCCTGGTCGATCTTGCGCCGCGATGTGCTGGGTGTTCGTCCATCTCCCTTCGGACCAAATTTCGTATGTTCTCATTGCTGCGAGCTAGGCTCCTGTAACGGCGAGCCGATCGCTGGTGCTCGAGAGAGTCGTCGCTTGACTCGTGCTTCTCACTCTTTTGGGATCCACGCCTCCTTCCTCGGCTGCGAGACTTGCTCGCCTGAGGACTATGAGTGCGGTATGGACGTCGCCTTGTGCTGCGATGGAGCTCTTTCTCCATCCTTTTAATTTCCTTTTGAGGCGAGCATTCTCAGCCTCTTGCTTGCGAACGGACTCCCTTTGTTCTTGGAGCCTTGCCTCATAGGCATCTATCAGTCTGGAGATTTGTGTGGACTTTACTGGTCCTTGGCTCTCCTCTGGGGCTGGCCTCTCTGGGCGAGCCCTCTGATCTGAACGCCGAACTTCAGATCTGATCTTGCGAGGAGCAGGTTGTTCTTGGATATCTCCTGCCTGAGGGGCATTACTGCTGTGACCATACATTTCAAACTTCTTTGTTGGTGTGGGGTTTCTCAGGGAAGACAAACGTTCCCACAGACAGCGTCAATTGTGGTGACAAGTATATTCAACAAAAATAAATAAGAAAAGCGCAATCGCCAAAGCAAATAAAGAAGATAAAATGTCAATCACACAACACAGTATGTACGTGATTTAGCAAGAATGGCTACGTCCACGGTGGTGCAGTCAGTATTATTTCTATATACTCCGAGAAGCGTTTTACAAAGAATACGGTCTATGCCTCTTGCCCTAGGCTTATGGTTTATTATATACATGTTTATCTTCGGGGAGTGGGGGTGTTGGACTCCCCCACGTCCATCTTTCCCTCCTGGAATATCTCTATACGAGATTCTAGGAGAAGACTAAGTCATAATTGAATTTAATTAAGGTGCGAGAGGTTCGGACTTTGGACCGTTTTTATTAAGCTACTCGTCTGGGCCCATGATGGCAAATTCGGGTACCCACAGCATTTAATAAAGATATGATAGTCAATTATCAAGATCAAAACATCAACTATTTAGTCCATTGGTGTTTGACAAAAATGAAAGGTCACTCTTAATTTGGAACAACCCAAAAAGTAGTTTAATCTTAATTCGGAATGAGGGAGTACATTGAAAAGGGTTTCTTAAAGTGTACCTTAAGGTAGATGTGAACAATAGTTGAGTTTGTTTTTCCTACTCTGTAGATTTCCCGTAGTCGTCGTTTTTATTTGACAAAATGAAGTGCAGCGTGAATCAACGCAAAATTAACAGTTAATGGGTTCGCACCAATTGGATTTCAAGTCATAACAGGTTGACCCACTGGACAAGGTTGACCCATCGGCCACTCTAACACAAATGGGTAAACCTAGGGGTGGAAGCGGTATGGGTTTTTACCTTACCGTACCATTTTGGTCCAGAAAAAAATGGTTTCGATTTCATATATTAAAATACCAGAAACCAATCTTACCGAAACCGAAATTACCGCAAAAAAAGTTGGATGGTTTTGGTTTTAATATTTAAAAAACCGATTTACCGAAATTACCGTACAGAATTTACTGAAACCAGAAAAAACCGTACCGAAATTACCATACCGTACCGAATTTACCGAAACCAGAAAAAACCGTACCGAAATTACCATTCCGTACCGAATTTACCAAAATTACCGTACCGAATTTACCAAAACCATAAAAAAATTGGTTTTGGTTTTGGTTTTGGTTTTAATATTTAAAAAAGTTGGTTGGTTATGTTTTTGATTTTTTGGGACTTTTAGTATTGTTTACCAAAACCAGAAAAAATCGAAACCAGAAACCAAAAAAAAATAGAATTTACCTAAACCAGAAAAAACCAGAAGAAACCAGAAAAAACCAGAATTTACCGAAACCAGAAATAAACCGAAATTACCGAAAAAAACAAAATACCAACCGGTTTGGTTTTGGTATTGATTTTGGTGTACCGGGTGGTAAACTAGTACGGTTTAATTTTACCATATAGAGTTTGATTTTGGTATTGGTATCTACTATTTACCGACCAAACCGTACCACTTACACCCCTAGGTAAACCCCACCCAAAAAAACATGACTCGAACCGTGCATGACCTGACACGACAAAACCCAACCCAACCCAACCCATTGATAGGTCTACCTTTATATATATATATATATATATATAGAGAGAGAGAGAGAGAGAGAGAGAGAGAGAGAGAGAGAGAGAGAGAGAGAGAGAGATTTCTCCCTTTGACTGTTATATATATATGTTATTAACTTGAAGAGCACATGTTAACAAAAGATAAAAATTAAATTATAAGGCTTAAAATGGAACCTAATCCAAATTTCCAATTTAGGATCATAAAAATGTGCATTATAAAATTAAATTGAAGCCAGCATCATCTTTAATTCAAATATTAAACTAATTCCATCCATGATCCCATATCCATAGTAATAATTCATTCATCATATTTTACAAGAGTAATTCCATTAATTCATTGGCATACATAACCAAGAAGCTTCATACAGTCCATAACTCTCACGCAGACAAAAACAACAGTAGACTAATATGATATTTCAATTTCCCTACATAAACTTCCAGTTGTAATCTTCTTTCGAGACACCCCCCCAAGCCCATCACAAAAATAGCATAACCCAAGTAACAGTTTTTCATCCTTCCAAACATGGAGAACCCCAAGGGGGTTTCTCGCAATTTAACCAAACTATACAACCACAAAAAAGTTTTTTTGTTTTTTTTTTAAACTTCAATTTTACTTACTGTTCTTTCCAAATACGACCCGTGACCCTTAACTTCAGCTCTTGCCTATCACCACCCGAGAAGAAAAGAGCCAAGTTCCTGGGGATTATAAGTCCGTCTTGACTGTCACGAACTTTTCTGTGACAGTCACGGATACTCCTCGGAACCCCTTGCCATGTTAACTTACGGCCATATGCTCCGACTTCCAAAGAATAGCTGAATTTTTTGGCTTCGCTATCCTCACCCATGAATCGTAAAAATGACATATACACCGGCGCCATACCTAGCTGGAACGCTTCAAAGTGCAAGCAGAATTGCCTTCCATAACAGTTGAAAACCTGCATAGGATAGTAAAATTACAACGAAGGTGAGTACAACTAAGAAAATATGGATAAAATAAGAATTTGAAGCAAATATATGGACTGATAACTTTAGGGAAAGATTATTTTTTATTGTAAAAATGGCTTTGTAATTTAATCTAACCCCAAACAGGACATTTGTCCTGTAAAAAAGCTCTAATCTTGCAAGTCAATTAACTAATAATGGCTTTAAAATTAAATCTATAATACTCATATTACGCAGAAAAAAATCGGTTCGAAACGGAAACTTTGTCATGCAGAAAAGTTCTGATCTTGCAAGCCAATTTGTAATGTAATCTACGATTCATATGTTTCTGGAAATAATCCTAGTCTATCGCAAACGGGACCATTGTCCTACCAAAAGCTCTTATCTTACAAGTCCATTACGTAAATGGCTTTGTTATCTAGTAGTCTACTGTTCATATTGTCAAAATAATCTATCCAAACGGGACCTTTGTTCTGCCAAAAAATAAAAATCATATCTTGAAGGGTCGATTAGGTGTTAGGATTGAAGCATATGAGGGGAATGATGGTTTTTCAAAGACTTGTAAAAAATATCTACGGTGCGAATTAAAGCACGTGAAACAGTTGAAATACAAGCCCACGGTATTATCGTAATCCGATGTATAGAAAGCTCAAGCTCTTAGAAGAATGATGAAAAATTATTGACTTCATTTCATGTTGTCTCTAAATAAATATTTTGAAAACCAAATCTTCTTTATATCATAGCATAAATCAGCTCACAGGTAGCATCCACAATTAATCCCACAAAAACATCATTAGTGCACATCAATATGATTTTTTCAGGGCAAAGTGCAAAATATCAATATGATTTTTTCAGGGATATCAATATTAGTGCATATCAATATGATTTTTTCAGGGATATCAACAAAATTAGTGCATATCAATATGATTTTTTCAGGGAAAAGTGCAAAATATCCCTCTAAACGAAGTGTATTGCAAAAAAATACTATGAACTACAAATTTTGTTGCCTATGTTTTGCTACAAAAAACATCATAGTTTACAGGGTTCCTTGCACAAACTTCATAGCATTGGGTTTTCTCTTTGCACTTTTCCCCAATTCTTTTTCAAATTATACAACATTAACTTCACAAAGAAGCTCCAACAAGAAAGTATAATACTAATAACAACAACAATAATAATAAATTATTGCATTTTCATGTAAATATCGGACACGTCAAAAAAAAAAAAAAAAAACAAACTTGATTGTTACAAAAGCATAAACTGACTTACAGTTAACATCCATGTTGCATTTTCAACTTCATGTGGGTTGGATTTGACGTATCGGTGGTTGAAGGTACACCCATCATGCATATCAACATTATGATCATCCTTGAGATGGGACACTAGGGTTGGAATATCACCTGTGACAGAGCATTCAGATCCAGCATAAGGACAATTGTAGGGGCGATATCGGCAAAGTTGTTCATGCTTGAGCTTGCTGTAGTATGGGAAAATATCGTGACAGCCAAGGCTTTGGTATCTACAGGGGAGCTCTAACGATTCGGCGACTTTCTCCAAAGCCAAGCACCTTATATTTCCAAGCTCAAGGCGGCAAGTTGGGCAACAGTTGTGCACTCTAGTTTTGCAGTTAGAGCATAAAGTATGGCCATTTGGACACTACAGAAAAGATAATAAATCAATTAGAGGATGGAAGCGTTAAAAAACTTCATGTTAAGATGAATATATTATTATACCTTCTTTTTATTTAGAAACTACATAAAATGCATTTAAAATGGACGGGATACACGTATACATGATGTATAAAAAGATATATACAAATAAATAAACGTTAACAAAAATCCACCCCAAAATAGAAGCAAAAACTACACAAACTAAGTCACCAAAGTTAGAGAAACAATAAGGTCGACATGACGGAGGAACATCTCCCAAAGCTAAACTAGAGTTACCACAACACAATCTCGACCCTTCCAGCTACAATATCGTAAAAGATAAAACTTACTAAACTCCTCCCAACCACTACCGATTTTAAACTAGCCCACACAAGGATCAAGCTTTCCAATTAAAATTTGATGTACCAAATTTCGCCACAATAGTTCTTCTCCAAAGCCAACCCTCACATGCGTATCACTACAATTATTTCCCAAACAAAGCCTTATAGAACAAATCAAATCCTTCATCCCCAGCCCACCTTGCAATATTGTTATCATAAAAGTTGAATATGAGAGACTGGTAAGAGAGAATATAAGAAAATTGTTAAAGAAATAGGCATCAACCAACCCAGAGATACTGGAACCACAGTGGTCATGTTTAATGTCAAGCCAATACAGTGTTCCACAATAAAAGGCCTGCTCAAGCCTTTTTTGTTTCTTTCTTCCTTCTTTTTCCCTTTTTTTACCTATTTGTAAATCATTTCTCTTCATATCCTTTCTGAACCACTCTTTTAAGCATGTCACCGTCACTCTCTACCACTAAATTTCTCCACACTCTCAGTGTGACCAAACTACTAAAACTACATGTTGACAAGTTATTCCACCCAACAGTAAATCTTCATAGCCACGTGTATACCAATGATGTAAACATCCAAGAATTTTAGAATTCCTCTAAAAGTACCTAAATTTGGTGCTGAGACCATCCAACAGCTGTAAAACTTTGTTACGATTTGCAATGAAACTAAGATCATCATCAAACTACAAACGATGCTTCTGCAATCTGTTTTGGCTATTATTGCGAGTTGCAACCCACCCCCACAAAACAAAGCAAAAAAAAACATTTATCCATTTTTGTTTTCAATAGCATTTCCAAGCACATGTATATCATTCAACATGAAGTAAATAACAAAAGTGTTATTGCTTCCATAAAAATAACATTAATAATAATAATAATAATAATAATAATAATAATAATAATAATAATAATAATAATAATAATAATTGAGTCAAAGGCCAAAAAGATAAGGAGATGCTAATTGAACAACTCCGTCATACTAAGAAGATCATTTCAGATGAAGCAAAGTAAAGAAGTTCATAAACTAAATTCAAATTATACAGTACATGATTTATACTCCATACAAGGTTCAACAATGCATCTTAAATATAGAAGTTCCAAGTAACTATGAATATAAAAATAAAAAGTATAAAGAAGGAACAATAGAAAAAAGTAATTAGAACTAAGAACATACCTGGTGAATTGGAGGGTACATTAAAATTGTGCAGACAGGGCACTCAAGAAGCTCATGAACGCCATTGGTCGAAGCCAATCCATGCTTTTCACTCGACCCAATTGCTGTCTTTATAGGGGTTTTCTCTGACTTTGCCATCACAACATCGTATTTCGAAAATTTAGGGTGAGACTCAATAACGTCTTTGCAAACACTGCCACCTGGCGCCATTCCTATAACCTAGAAATACCAATAATATTCGCTAGCTCAAGGGGCGAGATTCAACACCATAATCTAAGCTTGATTGGTTTCACTATCGGATTTCTTTAGGCACACTGTCAAATAAAGGCACAATCAAGATGTAAGAGCACCATTAATAGTAGACAAAGATTCAGATTTAGAGCTCTAATTTCTCAATTCTCACACACGTTTAAATGGACAGGACAAAGACATATTTTTGTTATCGACAAAGACCTTCGTATTGTTTTTCAATGAACCCTAAAAATCTAGACCATTTCAACAACCCTTTATTTTTCTTTAATGAAGTATCTATTGGGTCAGCTATTAGGTAAAGCTCTAAACAACCAAGACCAAAATAGATTCTCTGACCAACCATCTCCAAAGATAAAAAAAAATATATAATCGATTCCAAAACATCATTTTCTGAAATTGATAATATGAAAGACTTATAAAACTTCGTAATATCTTCAAAAATATTTTCCAAGAAATTGACAGCATACCAAATTTCTATGACTGAAAGCTCAAACCGAAAAGAAAGGTGTTACTTTCCAAAGTTTAGCAACTCATCATCTCAATAAAAAAAACATTATTGTACGGATAATGATATACCTCAAAGGAATAATATATTAAACAAAAATCAACACAATCAAACTGATTGACCAACAACAATATATTTCCATATATGAAACGTCCACACATTATCAAAATTAGGCATATAAGCTTAAAATGGGTTGGTTATTCATGAAACTAACATTCAAATCAATCGTCAAAACAGTCAATTTCAATCAAAACCTTCCTATTCCTGCAAAGCCATTTCAATTTGCCAACCAAACCACCATTACTAAAAAAAAATTCAAGACTTCGTTTTGCCTTAAACTAACATATCCATTTAAAAATTTCTATACAAAAAAAGCTCAAACAACCTTAAACAAGCAATTAAAACCCAAAATTAGAACATCAACAACAACCCATTTTTTGACTTTATAACAATTCCTAAACCAAATTGAAAAACTAGATTTTGGCAAAAATGAAACTACCTTTTTCATTTAAATCAACCATCTCATACAAAGAAAGATCCCCCTTTTAGGGTTCCATATATATATTTGACCATATCATTTCAAATCTCAAACTAACACCAAGACAAAAACAGTAAAATAAAAAAATAAAAAACCAAACCCAATTTAGATTTTGAACAAAGTAACCCTTTTTCCAATCTAACATAAAGAACAAAAAATCAACCAAGAGGAGAGATACCCAGTTGAGAATTTCAAGCACATTGTCCAATTTGAACAAAAAAATCCAATCTTTACTCGAAATCAAGAAAAAACAACATATAAACTTAAGAGCCAAAGGAAAAAACAAAACAAGTGTTACAAGGTCCAAGATAAACGCGTATTACCCGGATTTTGAAATTGGAAAAATAGTCAGAAGTGTCTTTGTATTGGGCTTGTCTCTTACCCTTCAAAATCTGCAAAATTTGTTTTTGACATTTTTTTTTCTCTCTCTCTTCTATCTACCTAGCTAGGCTAGTATAAATGGATATAATAAATATTTGGGATGTTCTTTTTTAGTTACTTTTGGGTTTTTTTGTTGTTTTGTGTGTTTTGAAAAAAGGAAATGTTTAATTTTGTGTTGCAGTGCTTTAATTTCGGTTTGTGAGGAGAAATTCAACTTTGTCGTGGTGGGTGCGACGTTTCAACCACGCTACTTTGAATTAACAAAATTTCATCACCGTTGACTTACTTTCCCTTTGAAAAATAAAAAAAAATTAACGCCCACCAATAAAAAAAGATTCAAAAATGATTTTTTTTTAACATCATAAATGATTTTTTTTAACCCCAAAAATAAGGTTTTATGCAAATTAAAGTTCTTTGCAACATTACCAATAGTTATTTTTTACATGGATATTTCTAAAATTATATATGTGGAGGGGAAATAATCCGTTACACATCAAAAGAGAGTACGTAGCCTACTGACTCAGTCAACCGTTTGCATTATGTAGATAAGAACTATTGAAGATAACCGGTAAAGAGATAACGGTCGATTAACTGGGAATACCTGCCATAATGATTGAGGTCCCAACCACTTAACCACTTCCTCCTAACAAATGTAAATCTGGCCCTCTAGGAAAAGGAGAATATAATCAAGAGTATTGAAACTATGTCAATAAGAAGGCAAAACCTCTTGTGTACATTATGTTCTTGTGTGTGTGCATGATTTTTTCTATTCTGTTCAATCGGTTTGTATTGAATCTGATCAATAGGATTTTACCACCTACAATTGGCTTATATGTGGAAAACGAATTTCTTTTCTCAACCTTACCGGCCAACAATGATCATGTATCATTTGCATAACGAGTACTCGGTGCCTCACGATAACCATTAAGATGATCACCATGAACACATCCCTCAAATGATCAAATCCCTGTAGGCCCCACCTAAATCGAAGTGCCTCGAACTCCCATTACCATATCCTCGTGAGGTTCAAACGGTGGAGAACAATGAGTCACCACAATCTAGACAGATATCCCGACCCGTAGATTTTTACGAGCAACGTCTTCGCGAGTAAGAGGCAGTTACATGCCATTAACAAGAAGATAACTTTCGCCTTCAACATTGTCTAGATAGAAAGGAACAAGAAATCCATAGGGACAAATGTATGCTCAAAGGGATTGCCCCAACCCATAGTCATCAGGCGAGTAAAACTCACAGTTGAGGAAGGAGTTCGTGGAGTGAGCCGGATGTCTCCCACCAAAGGAGATCATAAAAAATGAAAGATTGGCCTAGTGGTCACCAAGACTACCAAAGAGCTAGCTAAACGAGCCCTTATCAGCCAAATGAAGTCATCTTTCACTCGGTCAATCAAAGACTTTGAGACACCGAATAAGTTCACTATCCCAAGATTCAAAATATACGTTTGGAAGACAAATCCCACCGATTATGTTAATAGCGAACCTATGATGTTTTGGATATTTACCTCAATCTTGGGGGAAGTAACACAAAAGTAATATCAAAGAGCCTATATATATATATATATATATATATATATATATATACGGAAACAGCCTCTCTACGTAAGCAAGGGTAAGGTTGCGTACATCCAGCCCCCCCAATACCCCGCAGTGGCGGGAGCCTCGTGCAGCCTCGTGCACTGGGTTTGCCCTTATATATATATATATATATATAATTTTAAATAGCCATCGGAAGCCTTTACAGTGAGATTCATCACAAGAAGCATCCATACAAAAGGATGGATTTGTTTCGCATGCTGAAGAAAAAGCCTCATGAGACCCTACGTGAGTATATCAGACGCTTTGTGAGGTTCCCAATGAGGTGAAAGAAAGCACCGAACAAGTCGCAATAGCCTCATTGAAGATTGACCTACCTGATAACTACATGTAATACCACTCACTCACCAAGAATAACGCTACCATTATCGACGATCTAATGTTAAGGGTCGAGAAGTATGCCAAAGTCACAGAAGTGGTCAAGGAAGCAAGCCAAGAGAACGATCTACCAAAGGCGAGAAAGAATGGAGATACATATTTTTCTCATAAGAATGGAGTTAAGAAGAAAAATATCTGCTCAAATGGAGATGAGAAGTCTGACCACAAAAATTTTTATCACACCATCAACATCGTCTTCAAAGAATCGATATACGGTTTTTTGACCAAGATCAAGGACCAGTAATACTTCAAGTGGTCTAAAATGATATCAGGAGATCCCTCTAAAAGGAACACCACCTTGAGATGTTCCTACCATAAGGAACACGGGCACAAAATAAAGAATTGCAAAGCATTGAAATCATACCTGAAGGAATTAGCCCATGCAGAACATTTAAATGATTTCATTGAGAAGAAAAATGGGAAAAGTCATGCGAAATGCGAGCAAAAACCAAACAATGTCCTAAAAGATGATGATTTATGGCACGATTTTGCGATGATCCACAGAGCCTCGATGTAATATCTCGTATTTTTATAGCATTTAATTAATTGTTAAATTTCTTATTGGATGTTGAGGAGTAGTTGTTTTATATGACATGAATATGTCATTTTGGTAATTTGAGATGTTGAACTTTCGATATGTTATTTAGTAGATTGAGATGCGATGTTGAGATGTTACATATGTTGTATTACGTAATTGAGTTATGCGTTGATTTTGTTCTACTGCTAGATGTTAGCGAACTCGTAATAACTCATTAAGATTAGGGCTGTGTTTTTTTCCCGAACATTTTGATTTTTTCGATATTCGATCCGATATTTTCCGATTTTGGAACGTATATAAGGTTTTCGATTTTCGATTTTTTTGAAAAAAATCGGATCGAAAATTGGAAATAATTCTGAATTTCTAATTTTTCGATTTTGCCAATCCGATTTTTCCGAAACTATGCCGATTCGATTTTTTCGAATTATTTCTTATTTTTTTCGAAACATTTTTCGATTTCCAATTTTTCCAATTTTTTTAAACATTCTCATGTGTCCCACATCGGCTAGGAGAGGAAGAGAGGCTCAAAAAAGTCTTCTATAAAAGGAGAATTCCTCTTTATCCTCCACACAAATGAAAAAAATGGTTAAATCCTTATATATTTATATGTTGGGTTAAAACTTTTTTTCGATTTCTTTAAAATGAGAATTTCGAATAATCAAAAATCCTATATTATTTTTTTAAAATTTTGGAATTTCCAAAATTTCTGAATTTTTAGTATATTTTTTGAATTTTTGATTTTTTCGAATTCAGAAACTTTTTTGATTTTTCGAAAAAATTGGATCGAAAATCGAAACAAATATTTTATTTTCGAAAAAATCAGAATTTTTTCGAAGGGTCATTTTCCGATTCGATCCGACCGAAACACAACCCTAATTAAGATAAGTGACTTAGTATTATGGGCGGTTATAGAATGGTCAGGGACTAGATGTTCGGGATTTCCATGTTTGGATTATTTTCTCGGTGTCAGGTCCCACCAATCGCGAAGTAAGTTCTTATAATACCGAGTCACAAATTAATTAATTAATCATTAAGATCTCAACTTAAACTACGTTAATCAATTAATTAATTAACTTAATAAGATAGTTATTTAACTTAATAAGATGATTGACTTGTAAAATATGTTAACCTTCGAGTAGGTTCATGAGTTTTTTATAAATTTCGGTTTGAGCTTATTATATTGGAATTTTAGTCCGTTGGGTTAGTATTTAGGCAAGGTCAAGTTTTAGGCCATTTAGAGCTTGTTTTGGGTCTTTTTAATTAAGGCTATTTTAGGGCCCAAACAAATTTAAGGATTAGTGATTTAATATAATCTATTAGCTTAACCTAAATATAATAGCATACATCTGAGAGAATTCTAGATTCTAAGGAAGGGGTGGAGGAACCCTATCTTGAAGATTGAGGTGTTGGCTTGAGGAATTGGGGGAAATTGAGGGATTGATTCTTCAATCAATTTGAGGCAAGTTTACTTTGTTTAAGATTATAGTTAGATTTTTTTAGAATTATAGTAATATGTTGGAATGTGAAATTAAAATTATGTAATCTGATTTGTAATCGTTATTAACCTAATTAAAATTATTTTTAATCACATATTGAAAAATTAATTTGTTAATGAAGAACTATTTTAGCTAGTTATTGAATCATCAGAATGAATCATGAAATCATGAAATCTTGACCTAAAAACATCAGGTATAAATATTAATAGTTTTAATTTGTAACAGCTCTCACCGTAGGTTGATTATTGAATTGAATTCATATGTTAATTTGATAACTTTTGCTTAAATCTTGAAATTAGGGTTTGCTTTAAAAACATTGAGATTTGATAATTAAAACTAGTTGTTAATCTTCTTAAACATGTATAAACTAGTTTTCAAGAATCATATGATGTTTAGTTAGGGACGATAAGGGTCAATACTAAGATATAGATGCCATAGTGTTTGAAGGTTTTTGCCCACGGTCATAAAAAAAAGAGTGTGATCCAGCCTAGGCCTGAATTTATTCGATTTTGATGAATGCCCTGGTCACTTAGGTTTAGATGCTGATTAGGTTAGGGTTTCGATTGGGTTTCATTTTGGGGCTTTAGATCTTTTCAAATAGATATTTGGGTAGTAGGTTTAAAAATTTATGCATAGTCTAGAGACCTACGAATTTGAGTCAAAGTTTGTAGTGTCATATAATGTTTAATGATAATGTTAATCACATAATATACGAGAACATATTCGTGACCCATCGAGTAGGGTAGTGATTCATTTAGAATGAGTCTTTACGCAATATTTTAGAGATTATACCTAGTTTAGGAGCCCTAGTTTTCTAGATGAGATTTATAGTACCTGCTGATGTTTAACGATTGTGTAGGACCTATGATAGTCTTGAAAATGTTTATAACCCATCGAGTAGGGTAGTTGTTAACTTAGAATGATCTTTGTGAACGGTTGGAATGGAATGATGCCTTGACTTTGGAGCCTTAGAAAGCCAAGATAGTATTATATATATTATAGCTAATGTGTATATTAACTTGTGATAAATGAGATTTTGTGTTTATCCCAATTAAGTAGGTTGTGTGTCGGATAACTTCCGTCAAGGAATACCTCATAAATAGAAGCCAGCTAAAAGATAATCTCTTGGCCAAGCGATTGAAGTTCGTAGAATCAAGATACCACATAGAAGATGGAGTTTTGTTAAAAAAATGGGTTCTACTCAGCACTTTAGAGATGCCTCACTCCTTAAAAGGACAACTACATAATCAGAGATCGCCACACAGGTGTTTTTTGTGCCCACACATGTCCTAAAACCTTGGTCTATAAGGTCTCAAGGTAAGTGTGTAAGGACATATTTCTCATATCCGTTATCTTACATTTGTATATGTCGTACGCCATTACATTTGACACGTCTCTACACGATCTCACACGACGACCTCAATCCGAATTTTGGGAATCTAGCATTCATTATATCCAACATGTGTCCCTTATCCACCTCAACGACTTCACGTTCCATGATTTTAGGCTCGTAATGCAAATGGTACGCAAGAGAAGTCAAAACAGTGAAACAAGGCACGATAGGGAAGTTAAAGGGAAATTTGGTAATTTTATAGCCATCGTTCAGAGGACCGGTCAACTGGAAAGTTGAAGAGCTTGCCTTAACAAAGATACTGGAAGAAACATCACCTCAATCTGAGCTACGGTGAACAAGTTATGGCCCGTTGAATATGAAGATAATTCCAAGAAAAAATCTTGGAATTTTGCTTAGTGTTTAAAGCCCCTTGAGCAACGATTTTTCCCGAACCGAGGGCCGAACCGATTCGGGGGGTGAACCGATTCGCAGGTTACCCAAACCGGTTCGAGGTCCCTATACGTTGGCAGTGTTTTTATTTCGTGGAACTCTTTATTTGTTTTCCTATAAAAACCAACTTCGGGGAGCTGTTTTGTAAGATTTTCAGAGACGAATTTAAGAGTCCTAATTACTCTAGTCTTCACCTTTTTGAGTCCCAAGACTTATGTTTTGATTCACACAACTTTTCCAAACCTTTGTGAATCCGTTTGTAACCCAAGAACACAATCTTGTGTTTGTTCAACCTTTGTGAAAAAATCCGTCTTCCTTCTTCATTGCTGATCATCTGGAGTTCCTGAGGGAGATTTCAGTCACCGACTATAGAATCGAAACCCGCGGTTATTTCTTTGTCACTGTGTTTTTACTGTAATCCGTGTAACCGTTCCTTACAATATTGTAGTGAAAATAAAATGTTTTACCCCTTTGGGGGATTTTTCCTCACATGTGTGTGTTTGAATGTTCTTGCATGATTTCATCTTATTCAATCACACCTAGATGCATGTTTAGGACTAAATTGATAAAAACTGAGTTTAATTAAATAATATCTCTATTCGAACGCATGCGCACTCTTCTCAAATTGGTATCAGATCCAATTACATAACTTTACCGTGTAATTTTCCGCAAAAATTTTCTAAGATATCAATTTTCAAAAAAATTGATTTTTGAAAACGAGTGTGTTCATAATGGAGAAATTATATAATAAAATTCCAATTTTTTACGGGATAAACTATGTATACTGGAAAGCCCGCATGAGATCTGCATTAAAAGCCATTAATGAACGTATCTGGATTTTGGTTGAAAGAGGGTGGACTCCTCCCTTCGTCACTGTTAAAAACGTGACCAATTTAAAACTTGTCACCACTTGGATTAAAGAAGAATTTAAATGTTCATCTCTTAATTTTAAGGGTTTAAGTGCTATTTCTGGATCTGTCACACCTAATGAGTTCAAACGCATAATGACGTGCACCACGTCAAAAGAGGCATGGGATGTTTTACAACTCACCCATGAAGGAACTAACGCTGTGAAAGAGTCTAAACTGAAAAATTTAACAACTCAATTTGAAACCATCACCATGCATGAAACTGAATGTTTTGATGATTTTTATGCTAGGCTATCTGATATTGTTAATACTAGCTTTAATATTGGTGAACACATTCCTAATGCTAGAGTTGTTAAAAATATTCTTCGTTCTCTTCCTAAGCATTTTATCCCTAAAGTCACTGTACTAAATTCTATGGGTAATTTAAATACGTTAAAATTGGAGGAACTTGTAGGAGACTTGCAAACATATGAAATTGATATGTTTCCTAAAACTGCTAAGCCTAAAGATAAGGGAATTGCACTTAATGCCCAAGAGAGAAAGAGTGAGGGGTCGGTAAGAAAGAGGGGAGAGTCATCTAGAAAAAGAGAGACAGATACGTCAGATTCTGAGTGTGATTTTGACTTAGATGATTTGGCCCTTTTTGCTAAAATTTTTAAGAGAATTCTCAAATTCAAGAAAAATTATAATTTTAAAGATAAAAAGAAGTTTTAGAAAATAAGTTTGAAATAAAAAATGAAAAAGTTTTTAAAGATCTTCCTAAGAAAGAAAGTGAGAGATGCTTTGAGTGCGACGGTAGGGGTCATAGAGCTTTTGAGTGTGCTAATAAGCTGAACAAAGAAAAGGGTAAAGCTGTCCTTAATGCTACCCTTAGTGACGACAGTGAGGTCGAGTCGGTGGATTTCGGAGACGAGTCACCGCATGATTGTAACTTCACCGCATTCATAGCTAGTCATGTGAGCACTTTTAGTACTTCTCACGATGATGAGGATGTCGCATCACAAGGACACCTCGACAGTGAGATCGATGTGAGTGGGGGGGGGGGATGACACAAGTGAGAGCGAGAGTGATCTTCAACGCGCCTACACCGAGCTATATTCTGAGTCATTTGAGACCAAAAAACGTAACAAAGCCTTAGTTCTTAGAATCACCGCTTTAGAGAAAGAGTTAAGATTGTTTGGAGAGAGAGAAAGTTTTTGTGAGAAAGAAAAGGAGAGAAAGGAAAACCTTGAGAAAATAAGATGTTTTGAGTGTGATGGGACAAGGCACAAGAAATTTGAGTGTCCCACCAGACTTAGGAGAGAGGGCAAAAAAGTTTCCATGCCCACTACCCTAAGCGGTAGTGAGGATGAGAAAGGTGATGAATGTGTGATCCAAAAAGCTTTTAGAAAGTTGTTTATCGAGACCATGGAAACAAAAAGGTGAAATAGAATTCTAGGTCTTCGGATTTGTGAGTTGAAGGAAGAGAATGTTAAGCTAAAAAGGGAAAAATGTGACTTGACCAACACGGTGTCTAGTCTGACGACACGTGTATCCCATCTTGAGGATGATCTCATACAAGCACCGAAGGTCCAAGTCTCATTAGAGAACGCATCTGAGAAGGTTGATAAGATGGTTCCCTGTCCCGGTTTGAATAATGGTGAGAATGTTGGAAAAGGTCATGACGGTGCATTCACTACTTCTAATGCGCTCAAGCCTATCTCCACTTTGGCGAGTGATTCTCATGGGTGTCCGTCTAGGATAGTTCATCCCCAATTTTTTGATAAATTAGTTCCTAGACCGGTTTATGTTTGTTCCCACTGCAAGAAACGAGGACATCTTAGGGAGTTTTGTTCTAAGTTGGGTTTTGTGTCACATCATTCCACTTCACACATTCATGCACATGTACCCACTCATGATACCGTGCATGCACATAATGATAGAGAGTTTGCACACATTCGAGAGAAAGTGAAGTTTTTTATCAAGACCACACATGATCTTATGGAGTTGGTTCAAAAGATGTCACCATCTTTGGAAAACTCCACCGCTCTTCTCGGTTGAGGTCTTGACATGTTTGCTAGCATAGGGTGGTTTTCACGAAGTCTCTTTTGCCTATTGCCAGCATGTACCATTAATTTGTATTTTTATTTATTTTTTTTGAAAATCCAAAAATATTTTCTTTTTATAAAATTTTTAGAAAAGCACAAAAAGTTTTTTGTATTTTATTTGCACCTTTTATGGATGAGCATTTAAGATAGCCGAGTCACAATTTCATTCCATTTATCCATGTGACTGTTTGATAGAGATTTGAGACGTTACATCATTTCATCCATGTGCTTTACATTGTTTGGAGTCTTTGAGATGTGATTAGTGATATGTTTCTACATGTTTGACTCCTATCTCCTTTAATGCACACATGAACGGCTATATTTGATTATTGTACTTGTCTATCACATACTGTCTTGAGTGTTTCCATCTCAATTATGTCTATACAACGTACAATATGCGATAAAACTTGGCAAGATTGGAATGCATGTAAAAACCGTTTGGTGAGACTGTGTGTTTATTTAAAAACGGGGAAGGGCTGCAAAAGGTTCATTTAGCCTTTGCGAATACTAAGCCATCGTTAAAAAGGACCTAAAAAATGGAGGAATTTTATTATCCAGGGTCCAAGAGGTTAAAAAGAGCCCGAAAAAATTTAAAGGCAATAAAAAGCAATACCTGCCAAATATGGGCCATTACGTTTCACCATCAATTCTCCAAAGTTTGAGAATTTAGATCACCTCTATTCAAAATATATATCTGAGGGAGTTTGGTTGGAATATTTAAATGGATTTGCACTTCCTTGAAAGTCCTGAAAAAGCATGAAATCGTTTTGGACGTTATTGGTGTGGAAATCACTTTGAGCTTTGATTTGTTGATTTGATTGAGTCAATGTTTCATATATCCATCTTTTTACACCAAAGGAAGATTTTGAGTTCATTCGTTAGGAGTATCCAATATTCATCGTGAACATATGTCATGTTTGTATGCATTGATTTTCCTATCGAATTTTATCACACCCATACATTTACGCTATCATCGACTTGGTTGTTTTGTGCTCGTTCACGATGTGTTTCTTTGTTTATATATTTTGTGCAAAAAATTTTACAAAATTTAAAAATAGCGGTTTATTACCTTGTGACTATATCCATATGCCTCTATTTCTGCTTCTTATATCTGTCTATTTGGGAACATCATAAAAAGGGGGAGAAAGAATTATCATATTATGGGGGAGTTTTTGAGATTTGAGATTTGTCATATGCTTTCATTGTAAATTGGTATCTATGTTTATCTCATTTCAATATCGATGTGTCACTTGGTTTTTTCTTTATCTCATGTATGTAGGTACTACATTGATGTTCACTGAATTGCATACCCTGATGAGAAAAGCTTTGAAAGTTTTGAAGATTTGAAGATGATCAAACGATGAAGTCTTATTCATTTGTATCTTTCCAGTTTTGGGTTCATGGAAGGGTAGATTTGTATAGACAATTTTATTATTTCATAATTAGAATTTTTTATGTATGTACCAGTATAGACATAGGGGGAGATTTGTAAGGACATATTTCTCATGTCCGTTATCTTACATTTGTATATGTCGTACGCCGTTATATTTGGCACGCCTCTACATGATCTCACACGACGGCCTCAATCCGAATTCTGGGAATCTAGCATTAATTATCTCCAACATATGTCCCTCATCTACGTCAATGACTTCACGTTCCATAATTTTAGGCTCGTGATGCAAGTGGTACGCAAGAGAAGTCAAAACAGTGAAACAAGGCATGATAGGGAAGTTAAATGGCATTTTAGTAATTCTATAGCCATCGTTCGGAGGACCGATCAACTGGAAAGTTGACGATCTTGCCTCAACAAAGATACTGGAAGAAACGGAACCTCAATCCGAGCTACGGTGAACAAGTTATGGCCCGTTGAAAATGGAGATAATTCCAAGAAAAAATCTTGGAATTTTGCTAAGTGTTTAAAGCCCCTTGACCAACGATTTTTCTCTAACCGAGGGCTGAACCAATTCGGGGGGCGAACCGGTTCGCAGGGTACCCGAACCGGTTCGAGGTCCTTGTACGCTGGCAGCGTTTTTATTTCATGGAACTCTTCATTTGTTTTCCTATAAAAACCAACTTCGGGGGAGCTATTTTGTAAGACTTTCAGAGACGCATTTAAGAGTCCTAATTACTCTAGTCTTCACCTTTTTGAGTCCTAAGACTCATGTTTTGATTCACACAACTTTGCCAAACCTTTGTGAATCCGTTTGTAACCCAAGAACACAATCTTGTGTTTATTCAACCTTTGTGAAGAAGCCGTCTTCCTTCTTCATTACTGATCATCTGGAGTTCCTGAGGGAGATTTCAACCGCCGACTACAGAATCCAAACCCGCGGGTATTCTGTGTCACTATATTTTTATTGTAATCTGTGTAATCGTTCCTTACAATATTATAGTGAAAATAAAAGGTTTTGCCCCTTTGGGGGATTTTTCTTCACATGTGTGTGTTTGAATGTTCTTTCATGATTTCATCTTATTGAATCACACCTAGATGCATGTTTCGGACTAAATTGATAAAAACTGAGTTTAATTAAATAATATCTCTATTTGAACGACCCAAGAACACAATCTTGTGTTTTTTAACCTTTGTGAAGAAGCCGTCTTCCTTTTTCATTGCTGATCATCTGGAGTTCCTGAGGGAGATTTCAGCCGCCGACTACAGAACCGAAACCCGCGGGTATTTCTGTGTCACTGTATTTTTACTGTAATCCGTGTAACCGTTCCTTACAATACTATAGTGAAAATAAAAGGTTTTACCCCTTTGGGGAATTTTTCCTCACATGTGTGTGTTTGAATGTTCTTGCATGATTTCATCTTATTCAATCACACCTAGATGCATGTTTAGGACTAAATTGATAAAACTGGGTTTAATTAAATAATATCTCTATTTTAACGCACGTGCACTCTTCTCAAAGTGTACTTCTGGCCGACCATAGGCAAATAAGCAAAAGGATTTGGTACAAAATTATGACAAATGTCAACGATTTACCTTCTTCCCAAATCAACTAGCAGAAAAATGGCCCCTATGCTAAGTCTATGGACATTTCTCAATGGGGGTGGATTTAATAGGGCCTCTACCTCTCAGCAAGGGTCAGAATAAGTTTTTCCTAGTGGCGATTGACTATTTCACAATGTGGGTTGAGGTTGTGGCCTTGGATACCATTATGGATTAAAAGACCACCAATTTTGTGTGGAAGAACATCATTTTCAGGTTTGACCTGCCAAGGACCATCATATAAGATGAGGGGAAGTAATTTGACAACCTCGTGTTTAGACAATTTTGCGCATATTATGTGATCAACAACCACTACTTTCCACCTCTTCACCCTCATGAAATAGGTAAATGGAAGTGATAAACAAAAAGATATTCCAGATCATGAAGATTAGGTTAGAAAAGATAAAGGGCAATGGTCAAAGGAGTTTCCAAACATCCTTTTGAACCATAGAACCACCTTTAGAGGCCGCACTGGTAATTTTCTTCCTTATGGAATTGAAGCAATAGTTCCCACTGAGATAAAAATTCCAACACAAACGATGGTGATGTGGAAAGCATCAAAATCTATCTTGAATTCTTCCTCATATTAAGCAAACATAAATCAAGTGCCTTTTGCATTATAATAAGTGGTAAACCTCAATATGCACTACGTGAAGTGATATACCAATAAGACCACTTCAATAATTTTTAAAGATTTCTTTAAATGGGTGGTTGAGGTGTAAATTCATCTCATTCATTTCTTTCTCTAGTGGGTTAAGTGTGTATTATTTTAATATTTTGTCTCATTTTCTACTCGCCTATATATATGCAAGAGGTGTAAGCTTGTATTCATATCCTTCTTACTATCAATAAAATTTAGAGTTTATACGCTCTTTTGAGGTCTTGTGAGGCTTCTTCCCTGTGGATTCAAGAGTTTATGGTTTGATCCCCTTATTTCATCGCCTCCTGATACTTCAGTATTTATTAGGGATGTAAGAGCATATTTTCTGTCATTGCTCGAATAGCATTGGCTTATATAGAATTTGGCATAGCCCGTTACCATTCCACTCGAACCATCACGAAGGAACGAATATCCAACATCTCCAACTTTCAAGGATCTCCACACTATGAAGGTATAATACTATTAAGAGTTTAAATCTATTCATTAAATTTATTTGGGAATGTTTTAATTTTATTAAAACTGAAACATGGTTTTTAATTTGAAAAATTGAGATTTTTTGTGTGAGATCATTTTAGGCCAGGAAAAGACCGATTTGATTAACACCGTGGCTAGTCTTGTAATCAATTTTTAATCTTCATTGGAGACTCGCGAGAAACTTGAAGCCCATGTATCCAAACTCAAGAGAGATATTGTACATGCCCAAGAGGTCAAGGTTACTTTAGAGGACACATCTATAAAGGTACGAAAGATACTCCTATGTCCCACTTTAAGTGGCACTGGGAGGCTAGGAATAAGTTATAACAGCCGCCCACTTCCCATATTGCACCCGAGCCAGTTCCGGAGTATGTGTTAGATCCATATGGCCCTCATCCTAACCCATCTAGGAGAGCTCATTCTAGACGTTTTGAGATAGGTAAACCCAAGCCTGTGTATTTTTGTTCCCATTACAAGCAAAAAGGTCACCATAGGGAATTTTGTTTTAAGTTGGGGAGAGTGTCTCATAGGTATCTCCCACGATATGCTACCACACGTGTTCCTACACGAGTCTCTATACACACTCCCACACATGTTACTCTACATGCTCCCCCACATCAGTCAGGAAATTTTGAGAGTTTTCGAGAGTAAGTGGAGTATTTAGTCAAGACTTCACAGAATTTGATGGAAGTTTTTCATAGGATGTCATCTCCTTTAGATAACTCATCCAGGCCTAATGATTGAGGTTGAGACTTATTTCAAGCATAGGATATACTTTTCATGTTCATATTTTAATTACCTATTGTTAGATTGTACTATCATTGCACTTATATTTTCATGTTGATGTATTTTTCAAAAAATACAAAAAGATTTTTGTTTTTCAAGAAATTTTTTAAAAAATACAAAAAGATTTTCGTTTTCTTTTTAAGAAAAAGTAAAAAGGACAAAAATATTTTATTTTGAAATTTTAAAAAAAAATCCAAAAACAGTTTTATAGTTTTACACCATATGTGGATGAACATTAAAGATGTTCGAGTCACCCATTCATTCCATAACCACGTGACTATTTTATAGTGTTTTGAGACATGACAACATTTGATAGATGTGCTTTATAATCTGTGGAGTCATTAGGATGTGATTTGATGATATCTTGCTACATGGTTGACTCCATGACATCTTTAATGCACACGAGCATTAACTTATTTGATTAACCTGTCACATGTCAATTGTAGTGTTTTCATCTTAATCCTGATTTTAGAATGAACCAAATGTGAAAAACGAGACAATAAATGTAGTGCATGTAAGAACCATTGCTCGGATTGAAAAAATAAATAAAAATAAATTTTCTAGTAAAATTGTTATATATTAAGCAATGGAATCAAGCTATGAAAGACATATTGACTTTGCGTTAAAGGACACCATTTGCAATGAAAAGAGTTAAAAAGATTAAATTCACATAAAAACAGAAGTGCTAAGACATTTGCTTGAACATTGATGCTTTGCTACAAATGAGCATTAATTTCTTCAAAAAAATTGTGAGTTTTATTGGTATGTGTTAGATTTTGAGGGAGTTTAGTCAAAGATCAATGGGTTTGCATTTACTATAAAAATATCTAAAAGCATTACATAGTTTTGGGCGTTATTGGTGTGAAAATTACTTACAGTCTTGATTTGTTGATTAGGTTAAGTCAAATTCACACGACTTCACCATTTTTACACCTAAGGTAGATTTTGAGATCTTTCGTTAGTGGTGTCTCATTCTTTCATACACATATGGTATCTTTGTATACCATGATTAACCTATAGAATATGTTCACACCCTTTTTAGAGCGAAAGCTCAAGGGTCTATTGAGAACGCGTATAGATCAAACTATAAAAATAATTACACATACATGAAATCCTACAAGGCGGAATCGGGATTTACCGTTCGAGATATATTAGATTTGATCTCGTCCTTGCACAAATAAAATATCTAATGGATCGATTTACCTCACGACCTTCTACTATATTCCCGATATGACTGCCACGAGTAGAGAGTGGACTCCTATTTTGTTACCATCTTCTTGTCTCCTCTTTCTTCTCCGCTATCTCTCTTTCTCACAAGTATGAAATTGGGTCTTTTGAGTATCCAAGAGTGACGGCTAGGTTAAGAAATAATGTGACTTGGGTGCATATATATAGGCTACAGTAGGAACCCTAAGGAAAGATAAGGATGTGGATCCTAATAGACCTGAGAAAACCTAATCATGCCCGGTTCCTATCTTAGTCCCTAAATTATAATTGATACCACTAAATAATTATAATAGCAACTCCACTCCTTAAATCAAAATTATATTTCGAGCTCCTCATTTTTAATTACTTAATTCTCCCTGCGTTAAGGTTATAGATACCCGTTAATAAATTAAATTATTGATAATTTATTTAATTAACTTTTTTAAGTCCTTGAGCGGTCCAACTTAGCTTTTTTTAGTGTCGGATTAACATAATCCACCTGCAGGGTTAAACACATTCAAAAGTTATAAGTATCTCAAGGGGGTATCACCAGTCTTTATACTAAGACGTGGATTCCATCCATAAAAGACTTTCATCGTACATTAATCACCATTACTCAATTTATCAAGATTATTGATCCAATAATGAATCTCACCCGATAAGTCAAAGAAATAAATAACTGGTGATTGTGTTCATCAATCATATTCAGATTCTTAATTAAACCTAATAATCACGAGGTGTATATTGTCTTATAAAATTAGTACAAAAATAATGACCTCAAATTGGTCTTGTTCAATATACACAAAGTATACTAGCATAATAAGTTGAAACTATATGGTTTCCTATAATCAAGATGGACCTACTAAAATAGTGTGCTACAGGACTACTGATGGTGTGTCCAGTTCCATCTAAGACTCTGAATGATAAAACTTATATTCCACAAGAACTGGTGATCTGATCCTCTGTGTGTAAGTCGTACTTTACACATAAGAACACCTATTACGCAAAATAAACGACATCAACAATATATAAAATACTGCAAACATTATATCTATAGACACCACATTCTAAGACCCCTTAAGTCTCTCCTTAGGTCCCTAGCACCTCCCCATTTCACTACAAACCCCAGGTCATACTCCGAGTATCGATATGGAGGCCATCGGGCGCTCTCGGGCCCCCGTTTGACTCCGATCAACTCTCTCGTCAGAGAAAAAACTCAATGAATATTCGAAGTGCTCTAAATCCTTTTTTCTAACAGTCCACCCCGTGAATGAATCAGCATAACGGTCCGGACGAACGGACTATTTTACTACTAAAATTTAATCTGGAGCCCACCGGGTGCTCTCAAGCCCCGATTTAACCCCAGTCAACTTCATCGTCAAAGCGAAAAATCTTTGAATCTTCAAAAGGAACTGAAACCCCTTTCTACCCGTCTGCCCCGTGCACGAAAAGCATAACCGTTAAGACGAACGACCCATTTTCTCCTAAAAATTGATCCCGAGACCACCGAGTGCTCCGAAGCTCCTTTTGACTAATATCAACTCTTCAACTTGAATGAGATTGAATGAATCTTTGAAGGGCGCTAAATACCCTTTCCAATAATCCTCCCCATGCGGGATTATGACTTACGGTATGGACGAACGATCCATTTTACTTCGAGAAGTCATCGACCGCTTTCGGGCCCTAGTTGACCAAAGTCAACTTTCCAATCCGAGCGAATCTCTTTGGAATGTCGAAGTACATCACCAAAAATTTCTAACGGTCCACCCCATGAACGATTCTAACTTACCGTTCAGTCGAACAATCCATTTTCATCCGACAATCTTCCGTTCAAAGAACGGACGAGCATTTCTGAGCCACATTTGACCAAAAGTCAACTCTCGAACCTGGGAGTGATCCAAGGACTCTTAAAGGTATCTTAATTACATTTATAATGGTATAATCGGTGTGATATTTGGATCAACAAATTTCGTTCTATGATCATTTTTCTACAAAAAACTGCACGAGACTGCCTATTGACGGGTCTTTTTCTCTACCTATCGGTAGTGTGCCTAGGGTTACCTGTCAATTGGCAAGTCTGGGGCCATGCCGATTGACACCACCCCTGACCCTATAAATATAGGGTATGACCTCACTCCCAAAACACACCTTAGATCCATCAGCATCAGTGATCTCAGCAATACTCTATTGCAATCAATGAAGTTTCCTCGTGAAATTTCATTCAATCTTACATTCCCATACTTTTCATACCCAATTTGGAAAACTCTCGTTCTCTCTCATCCAACATTCATCTCGACATTCAAGGGAGTTCATCCAATATCAATATCAAACTTCAATTCTTCAAAGAAAGTATAAATCCTTCCCTCTCTTTTTAAATTTCTTATTTTTTTGCATTAATTACATAAACTCATAATCTAGCTTTTACTTTAGTTCATACACATTAACATCTCACCTTTTGATTAGTTATATTGCACATACTTTATTTTCTATAAAAAAAACAAAACAAACAAAAAGAGGGTTACACCTATAAACTCCAACAGGATTATCCATCAAACTTTTTCAAAACTAAAACACATTTTCTACACATACACATAATAAAATCCCGTTCGAATCTATGGGATAAACCCCGCCCCTATGCCGCATACGAACTACATGGATTTTGATGCCTTTATAGGCTACGTAGGCATTTCGGATTACAACTCGAGACTCAAGTCCAATTTTTCAATTTATAATTTTATAATTTCCCCATTTATTATATTCTTAAATTATTATACATATTGTGTTTGTGGTCCTAATTAGCGTTCTATCCAACACATACTATCATTTCATCATAACGATCAGTATCATGATAAATGCATAAATCATATTTTTAATATTATTTTTGGTAACATTCCTATGGATGACCTCACTCTATCTCTTCCATGGTATGAGTTGGGCAATTTCGATCTCCATTATATATACATGCACACACGCTTCAAAGAAAAATCATGGAAAATAATAACAGAAGCTCACGAGAGATCGAAAGAGCGGGATAAGTGCCTAACACCTTTCGGTTCCGTAACTTAGCCCCCAAACCCTTTGAACTATTGGTTTCGTAAGCATTAGTTTATCTTTGATGCCGTTCTTTCGAGGCAGCGACATGTTCTTTTGCCTACTTTGTGCAAAATAGGCAGGCGACTCCATCTCTTACATTCACCTCACAGCGACGACGGCTGAAGCTCTCATAGTGAGTATGAGGTCACGACACCTTTTTCTTTTCTCCCCTCCTTTTTCACCTGCCCTGCAGGAGAAAACAAGGATGAGAGATAAATCAGGGGATGACTACAGTAGTGACTCTACTGGGAAAACTATTTTCATAAGAGGGCTGGACTTTGTTCACATGGGTGTTTTTTTTCTACTTATGTGTGTATGCACATACCTGTGTGATCCTTCTTTTCTCCTTTATTATTTCTTGCACTTATATACCTCATGCTTATATCACTACTCACTCACACACTTGTAGATACTCTTCATGTACACTTCACACTACGTGAACCTATGACCACTTATATCCAAATATTGCACACACCACTTAGAATATCCATACTAACACACACCTCGACTTATCATACTTGTATATATCCATTCTCACTCACACTTATCACACACCCCTTGTAGGTTATCCATGCTTAGGTTCTCTACCACACACTCACTTGTAGATATTCACACATATCCATGCTTAGTGTAATTTTCATGCTCCGTGCTAGATTTATCTTTCTATACTTGCACATTCCCCCCTATTTAGTATAATGATAATCATGCTAAATAAAGATACTCTCTCCATAATATACTAATCAAGAATCATGAATTTTGCACACTATATCACTAAAGAGCATGGCTATTGACCAAAATTTGTCCCGTAACTGGGGTGTCACTTTGTGATGGTTGCTGGTCCGACATGTCGCAGTTAGCCTAAGTGATATGACTCTCAGCTTCCATTAGCCAAGTACCTTCAAAGTATATCAAATGGTTCCCCCCAGCATCTTACCATTTGATCGAAGTCATAACGAGAAGTATATTGCAGGGAACTCATTCACATATGTCGAGTATATCGAATTCTCTCTCACACATAATGTCCCCACGAGGTATATAGTGAGGCAATTCACGTACACTAAGGTATATCAATTGGATTGTCCACACGTACTAATTACCCTCAAAAGCAAGACGTATATCGTAAAATTCATGCAAGGGGGGGGGGGACCCTACCAATTAACCCAATAACTGCATACCCTCATATAGGTGTCAGACCTAGGCCACTCATAATTAGTTTGTCGATTTCTACTCGAAACTCTGCCGAAATGATGGGCCGGCACGCTGTCCAAATTTTTGTGCTATTTCTTTTTTTTTTTAAATGAGACCCTATCCATGAGCCTGACAACAATTCCAACCTTGTTTTTTACATATTTTTCAAACCCAATTTTCTCAGGCTCGCATCCGACATTTCTTTTTGCATTTAGGTAAACCTAATACAAGTGAGAACATAATAAACATAATAATAATCATGCTAAGACCCTTTTCTTCATTTTTCCTCTTTCTTTTCCAAAAGTGTCAACAACATTTTTTCCCTTATTTATAAAAAAATACCAAAAGCATTCCTCCTTCCTTATACCAAGAATATTTTTCCTCCTTTTTACCCAAAAACATCTTATACTCCTTTTTTCCAAAAATATTTTCCTCCCTTTTCAAAAAAAAGAAGAAGAAAATAATAGTTTTCCTCTTTCTCTTTAAAAATTAAATTTGAATTTCCCCCCTCTCAGGTTGATCACATACCCGACCCATGGCCTTGGCTCCCTATTAGCTTCGGTCTTTTGTCAAACCTCCTCGAGGCTCTGTCAGTTCCCTCGTTATTTCCTCCAAGTCCGAAATTCATCTTTATCCATTTTTCGTGGAGAAGACATACCAAGTACCGAATGTGTAGCTTGATTTGATAACGGTCCTAGCCCAACTCACTGTCAAGATTGTCAACCTTCAAACCGAGGTTCTGAGATGCAACGAAATCGAGTCCCTGTTTCGAAAGAGCCCGAGGTCCTCTTCCCTCGTGTTATGGGTTAATTCTCACCTGAGCCTATGTTAGCCATCGAGGAATATCAGCACGATCCACATGCTCCTCTTGATAATGGGTCATCGCCAGCCTAGCTCCCTATGCTAAATCGTTCCCTGCTAGGGGCTAACTTATCCATGACCATTGATCTAAAGGAGGAATAATTTAATAAGGTTAATAAGGACTTCAAGATGTTGACCAAGAAATTTGACTAATTCTAAGTCTCTGGGAACTACATGGATTACACCCACATGTCTCCCTATCCTAAAGTAAGGATGCTAAAAAGTTCAAGTTGCCCAAAATTGAAAAATTCAGAGGTAGTTCATCTCTGAAATTACGATCGAGTCATGACTCTCCAAGAAGATTTTGAGGAAATAATGGCCCGAATGTTCCAACAGACTTTTAAGGATAGCGCTTTTCGTTGGTTATTATCTCTCGAGGAATCCAAAATCTACAGTTGAGAGGATGTTGCCCACGAATTCATATCACAATACAAGTATAATGAAGAGTTGTAGGTCACCCAAGGTGGAGATAGAAAGAAGCCACCATGACCAACCGACCTTCCGAAGAGGAGCAAGTTAGCGTTGTGAATAAGAACTTCTTAACCCTTATTTGAGCAATGATAGAAAAACAATACTACCGTTATTTTCAAGCCCTTCGAGAGGCAGGAGTGGAAATCGAAGAAGGTCTTGCCAAGACAGAAGTTGAACCGAAGAAAATATCTGGGCAATTTCACTCCCAGAAAGTATGAAAAGCCTACTAGTACTGTAGTTTTAACCATCAACAACATCTCTCAGCTTTGCACTTCATGGGCACTAGAAAACCTCCCTAACCCAGTTAAGAAAGAATACACTGAGCTTCATGCTCTCCCCTCTCTAAAACTTACCAGGCCCTTTTAAGTCAGAATCTTATCAAGCCTTTGGACCCTCGTCAATTACCAAACTCACTTCTCAAAAATTTCAAACTATATGCCCATTGTGACTTTCACTAAATTACCGGACATACCACTAACCAGTGTTTCCACCTCTAAAATATAATCCAAGGTCTGAATGATCGGGGTATCATTGACCCACCATCCAATCCCAAATCAAAGACTACCCATAATCCACTCCCAAATCATACAAATGTCATCTTCTTAGAAGAAGACACAGAATTTGATCCATTTACCCAGATTGTGCCTAGTGAATCACCCATCATACTCATATAGTCTCCTAAACCATTCCAAGTTTACCTATATTTTCTCCTGCATCCTACCTGTTTCTCCGATCAGGCCCTGTCATTCCTTACAAGAGCATGCATTGTTGTTTGTACCCGCTCCAAAGAGAAAGATTTGGAATTATCGACAATATTAAACTACCTTCTAAAATTCGGGCTGAAATTGCCCTCTGAGATGACTATTAATTGCCAAAGATTCAGTAAAATATTCTTGGAATCTAAAAAATGGACTCGAGAGTCATTAATTGGGTGGTACTTACCGATGAAGTCAACATAAACGATGTTGTCCAAATCATAGCAGACTTATTTCGACTGACTGGCAATATTTGCAGTATGTCCAAGCTACTAGATACTTTGAAGCTATAAGGGAACCTAGCCCCTTTGTTTTTACATCTCCTGGTTGAATGGGAAGATCTATATGAAGAGTTCGTTGAGGTTATAGAGTGTATTGACTATTCATTAAAAGATGATGTCGTTTCCACCAGATGGGGGAACGAATTTGATAATTCAGAGGAAGAGAAAAGCATATAAAAGACTAGCCCAATAGTTAGCATATGTGGAATGATATCATTTGAGGAGCTATTAGGAGAAATTAACAAGGTAGCTGAATAACCATAGATCGATAAAGAAATGGGATTTATATCTTTCCCCTCTTTTGTGAACCATATGACCAGGTCAGGGAGGCATTACCAAGTTCCAAACTTACAACCATTTGTGATCGATAAAGGAAAGGGTGTTAAGAATCTTCATATACCAAAAATGACCCTTGAGAAGGGAAAGATCCTCGATCAGTTAAAGAAAATCCAAGCTAACATCACCTTATGGGGACTCTTTATGTCTTCCCAGCAGCATCAGAATGCCTTGATCAAGCTACTCATCGGGCCCAAAGTTCCTCCTTCCACCATGCTTGAAGAAGTAGTGAATCTGTTCGAATCTCTGACCTCTACTAGAATGATTTCTTTCTCCGAAGAAGAAATCCCTAAGATTGGGCCAAACCACAACTATGCTCTCAATATCTCTATCGAAGTCATAAAAAAGATCGTCTCCTTTTTGCTTATCAATAATAGACCAGCTCTTAATGTTTTCCCATTGAGAACCCTCATTTACTTGGTACTGAAAGTGAGTGATCTTGCTCTAATCTCTATCGCAGTGCGTGCTTATGATAATACCCGTCAAGAAGTTATAAGATCCATAAAGCTTATGGTAGGGGTTGTCCCTATAAATTCTGTTGTTAAATTCCAAGTCATCGACCGTGGCTCTATAGTATTAAGAGTGTGTTTTCTTCCTTTCATTAGAAACTAAAGTTCTTCGTCAATAGGCAGGTTATCACCATCTTGGGCGATGACGATAATATCGAGAATGTAAGCACCAACAATCCAATACTTGAGATAGAATATGGAGCTAATGATATGCTTCTGTCAGGTTTTTGAGTTGAACCACTTCTACTCTCAGTAGAGGACGATTTTAAGGATGGGGTCTGCCCAAAGTATAGCCCTCATGGCAATGTCAATGTGATTCGGATGTTAAAAAACAAGCACTTTATGCTCGAATTGGGGCTAGGACGACGATAATAGGGAATATTGGAACCCATAGTATTGAAGAAAGACTTTCTCCCTTACAATTTGAGTTATCAACCATTAACAGAAGAACTCAGAATGATCCTCTAACTCGAGGAGAAGACAAGGTTAGAAATCACTAAGACTATCCCAAGAGATTCCTTGAACAAAATATTCATCATAGAGGGTGAAGATTTCCCCTTCTGCAGCTTTCCCAAACCGTGGTATGATCATATGTATAAGAAGATGAAACCTAGAATGGAGATGATCTTCCAAGATAAATACTCATGGGCCAAATGTTCCCAGTATCATGTTCATCTACTAATTGAGAAGACTATATCCAATATAAAAAATTCTAAGGGAACTGACTTTGAAGATTCATTCAACTTGCATACATTGGGGCTGCCACACAGTATGATCCACTCAAGCACCATATCATCGGATCCATCATGCCTGATCAAAGCTACTGATGCACCTCTCCTCAACTGGCATGTTGTACCAGTTTCACCTACTGAAATTCAACCCAACCCAGATGTTTATCCCATTTCATATTCTTTTGTTGTTCCTCCTTATTTTGATGTAATCGAGACCTCCTTTAATGAGGTTCTCAATGCTATTTTTCCCAACAATGAAATAAATGAAGATTTTGAGTATCTTGTTATGCCTAACTTAAATTATCTTGATTCTAATCAAACTTTTGATGATGATGATTTTGCAAATGAACAATTCTTAACTGATCTTAATAAGGTTAATAATAAACAACATAACTGCGTTCAAGTTAATAAAGATGAAACTGTTGTTATTAATCTCGATTCTAGTAGCCAACTGCACAAGATTAGGACAGGGGCCACCCTTGACAAGCATGAGCACGCACAACTCGAAGAATTATTGAAGGAATTTATAAATGTCTTCACCCGACATTGATCTTGAGATAGCTTAGCATGAGATTCTAAGTTTCAGAAACTGAAAAAGCTCTGCACCGAATGGTCGCTCAAGATTAAGGAAGAAGTGGTCAAATAATTGAACGTGGGTTTAATTCGTGTGATCGAATATCCCACATGGCTAGCCAATATCGTACCCATGACAAAATCAGCAGGGAAGGTTCGCGTGGGCATTGACTACTGAGATTTGAACAAAGACTCTCCAAAGGATGATTACCCTCTACCTAATATCGACATGATTGTGGATAACACAACCAATCACGCTCTTAAGTCATTCGTTGATGGGTTTTCTCGATATAACCAGATCAACATGCACCCGAATCATCAAGAGAAAACTGTATTCATCACCCTTTGGGAAACCTTTTGCTACACCGTCATGCCATTTGGTCTAAAAAAATGCAGGGGCTACCTACCAGAGGGCTTCCACGACCATCTTGCATAATCTAATAAACAAAGAAGTCAAGGTCTATGTAGATGATTTGATTATCAAGTCTAAGACTAGGTAATGTTATGTTCCCGCTCTTAAAATGTTCTTCGAGCGATTACGACAGTACCATATGTGATTTAACCCAAAGAAATGTGTCTTTGGCGTTTCCAAAGGAAAGATCTTGGGATTTATTATTAGTTAGAAAGGGATATAAATAGATCCTGCCAAGCTGAAATTCATACTCGAAATGCCAGCACCCCGAATGAAAAAGGAAGTCAGGGCATTTCTTGGAAAATTATAGTATATCAGCTGGTGCATCAACCATTTGACTTCTATTTGTTAACCTATCTTCAAACTCCTTCGAAAGGATTCCACCAAGGTTTGGAACGAAGCTTGCCAAGAATCCTTTGACCAAATCAAGCAATACCTAACTCGACCTCTAGTACTCATGCCGCCGCAACCTGGTCTTCTCCTACTCCTATACCTGATCGTAACAGATATTCTAGCTAGGGCTTTATTAGCCTAATACCTTGAAGAGTCTTGTAAAGAGAGGGCCATCTACTATGTCAGTTACAAGTTGGTCGAGTATAAAGTTAACTACACTGCCTTGGAAAAAGTATGTGTCGCTCTTGTCCAGGTGACCCCAAAACTACGGCACTACATGCTCGCCTTCCCCATCAAACTTTTATCCCGAATGGATCCCATCAAGTACCTACTTGAGAAACCTGTCTTGTCCAGCTGAATGGATCAATGGTTGATTCTTCTAGCCTAATTTGATATCATGTATGTCACGCAAAAAGCCATGAAAGGAAGAGCCATCTCTAACTACCTTACTGAGCACCCTATGGAAGAAATCGATGTTTAGATTTTTGAGTTTTTGTATGAGAATATCCTTTGTACCTCCCAAGAAGACCTCCAATGGAAAATGTTCTTTGATGGTGTCACTGATAAGAAAAGGTATGGCATTGGGATATTCTTGATTATCCCTGATGACTCTCACACTCCCATTTCCATCAAGCTGGATTTTTGCTGCACCAATAACATGACTAAATACGAAACGTGCACAGTAGGCCTCAAAGTTGCGCTCAAAAAAGAAATTCAATGCCTAGATGTCTATGGGGATTCAACCCTCATCATCGCTCAAGTACTCATAAGATGGAAAGTTAAGGACGAGAAACTCTTACCCTTCTATGCCCACCTAGAAGAACTAGCCTCCTAATTCTAAGATATCACCTTCCACTACCTGCCCTGAGTAAAGAACTACCTAGCCGATGCCCTTGTTATATTAGCCTCCATGATTGACATGCTAGAAGGAATAACAATGGCCCCTTTCCTAGACCAGTAGAAAAATAAACCAACCTACTGCTACCACATGGAACTCATTATAGAAGAGGATCTTGATATAGATGATTGCTAGTACTAAAATATTTTGTGCCTCCTTAAGCATGGTATGTATCCCAAAGATTCTAATAAGAAAGATCGAGCAACCCTCCGCAAATTGTCTGCCTAGTACATTGTCTGCGATAAAGAATTATTTGAGAGAAATTTTGATGGAACCCATTTATACTGCATCACATGGGCTAACATTGAAGAGATGATGCGGAAAATCCACATCGAGGAGTGCAGACCGGAAATGAATGGCCATATGCTTGCTAAGAAAATCATCCGATAGGGTTACTACTGGACCACTATGGTTCAGGATTGCATTGCTTATGTTTGAAGATGTATTAAATGCCAATCTCCAACACTTACCTCTATGAGAATTGTACATCATGACCTCTCCCTGGCCGTTATCCATATGGGGGCATCGACATCATAGGGAAGGTTACACCCAAAGCCTCAAACGGATATGAATTCATATTAGTTTCCATTGATAACTTTACCAAATGGTCAAAACCGAGTCATACGCAGTTCTGGATGCCAAAAAGGTGGCCAAGTTCATTAAGAAAAATATCATTTACCGATATGGGGTCCCACAAGAGCTAGTGCTAGACAACAGATTGTATTTCGAAGCAGAGGTCACAAAAGTGGTCGACGAGTATGGGATTCAAAGTCACAAATCTTCTCTCTACTGACCTCAAACCAATAGAGCCATTGAAGTCGCTAATAAAAACTTCAAAGACATCATCAACAAGATGAGTGAAAGTTATAGAGATTGGACCGACCGGATCCCTTATGATCTCTGGCGCTATCGCACTTCAGTTCGAGCATATACTAAGCTACCCCTTACTCCCTAGTTTACGACATGGAAGAAGTCAGTACAAGAAAAAAGTCTTTTTATGACATTTTTTAAGTGTCATAAAATGCATTTTATGACGCTTTATTTTTAATAAAAAACGTCATAAGTTTGGGTGTCATAATTGATTCCCATAACAAGTGTCATATTAGGTAACAATTATATATGAATTTTTTTTTTCAAAAGTGTCATATATGCTAAAAAAAGGTCATAATATAATATATAAGATGTCATATTTGATTTAAAAAGCGTTATGATAAACAATTTTCAAAATTTTAAAAAGGTCATATAAGAAATTTCATCACACGAGGGTTTAATATAAACGATCATAAATTAAACATATAATAAATAAAATAATAACCAATATTAATGTCATAGTTGGCAAATAAATCTGAACACATCAAAATTTACAATAACACAAAAACAGTCTAGATTTTTTTGTATTTGAAGTAAGTACACCTAAAATACACCAAATCAAGCCATTTGTCCATATAAAAATATAGTGGGACACGAATAAATATACCCACCATCTAGATTAATTATCCACAAAAAAATAATGACCTACTACATGTATCATAACTAGATCTACCCACTATGTACATCATTAAAAAAAATCTCTAAAAAATTTACATAAAAAATCACTCATAAATGCTTCAGTCTTCCTTTGGCTTTCGCGAAATTGTATCGGCACCTCAAAAGCTCCAAATCATATAATATAAGCCTGAATGAGCTTCCATCATGGACTTGCTTCTTCAAAGCGTCCTACAATAAAGCAAATTATCAAGAGTATTATTAAATCATAATCTTTTAAACCCTCTTATATAGTATATGTCCAAATTTATAAAGATTATATAAAAAATTATGTTTAGTTACCTTTTGAAAAAGGTCACAATTTTTTCACCAACTTCCTTGGTTGCATTGTCTTGATATTCTCTATTTCTTAATTATCGAGCGATTTTCCACATTAGAGACCTATCATGATCATCAAATGAATCTCCATGTATCTTTTTTTCCCAATTATAAAATAAACTATAAGAAATTAAGCACACAACATAAAATCCCCACAATAAATTGATTATGGTTGTATACTCTACAAATAATACAAAAATTCAATCACGTGCCTCTAATCTAGCAATGATACGCCTTTCACATGCCTCTAATTAAATGCCACAGCATAAGTTCAAAACAACATATATAAATCTATAGTGCAACGCAAAACACAACATATAAATTCCAGTTTTTCCAAAGTATTACGTCGTGCATAATGTAAGTCGAAAAGATTTTTTTATATAATACAAATAATTATAAACAATTTAAAAAAATTGGGCTAAGTTTCCTTTGTTTATAGGACTATCCGCCCTGTTTAAGAAATAAATAAAAAACTTCAACAATATTCAAAGAGACCCAATTTGTCAAACATGAACTAAGAATGAAAACAAGAGTGAGATTGTCAAAATTGTATGAAAATTAAACTTACAAAGATAAGATTTTCTGAACAAGAAGGATGATCCTTATGCCTCTGACTTGAATCCTCAATTCTTTCATATCAAGCTCGTTCCTATAATACATGAACATAAACATAGCTAAAGTGCAAGCAAATTTGACAATGCTTGAAGCTTTTTAAGAGAAGATAGAGTTGAAGGTAAATATCATTTAAGGGTAAATATAAACAACTTCCATTCTTAACACTATAAAAATTAAACTTGCCTATTAATTAATTAATTAATCATATTAATGTAGATTGTAGCATATTAATGGCTCAATGGACTCTTATCTTTATCACTATATCATTTAGTATGCTCTTTAAGTCTCTACCATAACTTGAATGGATTATTATAAATAAGTTTTCATTTCATATTTTCTCAAAAAAGTCTAAATAACTTCACGGGCTAAAATTTTATAAATTGATCTTTGATGAAGGTGATAAATAATCATATAGATGTAAGTTATGCACGGTGTTCCAGACCAATTTCTCTTATATCCAAGGAAGCAACATCATCAATGTGAAGCCATAGATCTCTTCTATCCACTTTGTTACATCTAGCATAAACCACACACACTGCCACAGTCACACTGCTATTTCGGAGCTCCGAACTGTGATCAATCTCAACCTTTATTTAAATGATCAAGTTGATGATTTGGAATACATAAAGAAAAATGTAGATATCGAAGTGTATTATTCGCTAACCTGGGTGACTTCCGTTTCCATCAACTACTAGACCCAACCCAACCACCTAAGTAAGTCTCCTCTTTTGTCTCTCCCAAAACTTAAAATCTTTACTCTCGATCTCAAACACCAATTGAAGTTGAATGGCACGGGATGGTTGTATGATCCTGTGGTTGACCAACATCATGATATTGAAGCAATCCAGTTTAATTTTATCATCCTCGGATCCAGATTCATTTATTACAAATAACCCCCACACCATGTTTTTCCCTCTTTATGTATCTCCACCAAACTCCTCCCGTAGCGTTTCACGTTGACTCCTTCAGAGATCTACTCGTATGCCACTCCAAGATGATCTTCTCCTTAACGGGTACTGTACTACTCTACTTTGGATTGGGAGTCTGCCTTAGAAATTTGCGCTTATTGTTGATACGGGGAGTATAGTTACTTATATTCCCTATTCTACTTGTGAACAGTGTGGCAAGCACCAGGATCCAAAGTGTTGGATGATTTTAATATTAATGGGTATTAATGGTTAGAGAAAATGAAAGGTTAAAACCATCAATTAATTGGAATAAGAAAAGACAAAGGGAAGTGGGAAAACCAAAGTCCCACATTGGAAAAGTGTGAAAAAGTTAGTGGGTTAATAAATGCTTTTGTGTCATAAGAGATTACTTGTGTGCATTGAAGTGTATGCTACTAGTGTACACCTTAGGTCCAAGGATGGTGCTTTGCACCATCCGCACACGCACACGCACACGCACACGCGCGCGCGCGCGTGTGCGAAAGTGCGATTGGGCGTTTAGGGCGCTTTGGGCACTTTAGAGGCGCACTTTGCACTTCGCACGTACGCATCGTCGCGAGGAGCAGTAGGAGCCTTTGATTTTTGACAACGTCAAAAGATCAAACGGTCCAAGTTAAATCCATAATAAATGACACATAATTATGGCGCGAGTGGATCTGAACCGTCGGATTTTGGCACCACTTCGTTAAGTATTAATCCGTACAGTCGCATCTTTTTAGTTCAAATCTGGAACGTTAAAAATATAGTTATATATCCAAGGGCCGTGATTAAATGACCTTTGGATGTGGTGTCTCTTCATGAACAGACACCACAAGAGGCTATATATAGAAGGCAAAATCCTGTCATAAAATTTTTTCCAAAAATTCTCTTTCTCTCTATTATTTCTTCTTACCAATTTCATAGAGTGTTCTGGGTTATTATTCAAGTTTGCTACTTGAATAAACCCGTGGATTTGTTGTATCTTGGAGGTAATTTGCCTAGACCCGTTAGCAAACTCTGTACGAGTGGGGGAAAATAACACCTTAAGGACAGTAGTCTATTACGCCTCAAATCCAAACATCTGTTCATATTTTCTGCATAATTAAAAATTCTTCAACAATCTTAAGGTGTTATTTATGGAGGCAGAAAAGAATATGAATATGTTTCTGAATCCCAATGTGCATTTGGACCTCTTTGATGGAACAAATTTCACTCGCTGGAAAGGAAAATTATTCTTCCTTCTCACAGTTTTGAAAATAGCATATGTTCTGGATCCTAAACTAGAAGCAATTCCGGAACCAAAAGAAGAGGATAATGAAACTGTCAAAGAACAAAGGAAGAAACGTGAAGAAGACGAATTGGTGTGTTGTGGGCATATTCTGAATACACTGTCTGATCGATTATATGATCTTTACAACTCTATGCAGTCTCCGCGGGAAATCTGGAATGCTCTTGAATATAAATACAAAACAGAGAAAGAAGGTACGGATAAATTCTTAATTCTGAAATATTTCGAATTCAAAATAAGTGATAACCAAACTGTTTTAGACCAAGTACATGAGTTGCAAATCCTTGTCACAAAGCTTCGTGAATTAAAGGTGGAAATTTCTGAGTCGTTTCAAGTTGGTGCAATTATTGCAAAATTACCACCAAGTTGGAATGATTGTCGTAAGAAACTCCTACATAGGAAAGATGATATAAGTTTGGAGGAATTACAGAAACATTTAAGAATTGAAGAAGAAACCAGATCCCGTGATCAAACAAATGTTTCTCATAATTCCACCAAAGTAAACTTTGTTGAAGGAAAGAAATATCATAAGAACTTTAAACCTAATGGTAAGAAGTTCAAGAAAAATAATTCCAATAAGAAACAGTCCAATGGGGCTTGTTTCAATTGTGGCAAAAATGGCCACTATGCCCGTGATTGCAGAAACAAGAAACGAAAGATAGATGCTACTGAATCCAATAATACAAAAAATTCAAATATGGTGGAAAATAAGATCGAGGATCTTGTCGCAATGGTATTGGACATGCAAATTGGTATGATTACCGAACTAAACATGGCGGCAATAACGAAGTCTTCTGACTGGTGGCTCGATTCTGGGGCTACCATACATGTCTGCAATGATAAATCATTGTATTCCGCATATGAAAAAGCAGAGGACGGTCAAGAGGTTCTAATGGGGAATCATAATTCTGCCAAAGTTCTAGGAAAAGGAAACGTTGAACTACAATTCACATCTGGAAAGAAGTTGACGTTGACAAATGTTCTGCATGTACCAGAAATTCGAAAAAATCTAGTGTCTGCAAGTTTGATTTGTAAAAGCGGCATTAAAGCCGTCTTTGAGTCTGATAAGTTAATTCTGTCTAAGAATGGGGCATTTGTTGGGAAAGGGTATGCTTGTGATGGAATGTTCAAACTCAGTATTTTGATTAATAATATGAATAATTCTGCTTATATTGTTGAGTCTTTTGATGTTTGGCATGCTAGATTAGCGCATTTAAATTTTAGATCATTGAAATACATGTCTAAACATAAATTAATAACTTGTGATAGTACTTCTCATGAAAAATGTGAAATCTGTATTCAAACAAAATTAACAAAAAGACCTTTTCCTAAAGTCGAACGAAGTGCTGAATTATTAGAATTAGTTCATTCTGATATATGTGAATATAATGGTATTTTAACTAGAGGCGGAAAAAGATATTTTATTACATTCATTGATGATTGCTCAAAATTCACATATGTATATTTGATAAGACATAAGGATGAAGCTTTTTCAATGTTTAAACGTTATAAAGCAGAAGTTGAAAACCAAAAGGAAAAGAAAATTAAAATTCTTCGTAGTGATAGAGGGGGAGAGTATTTTCCAAATGAATTTGACTCATTTTGTGAAGAACATGGAATAATACATCAAAGAACTGCCCCTTATACTCCCCAACAAAATGGTTTGGCTGAAATAAAGAATAGGACTCTTACTAATATGATCAATTCTATGTTGATTAATTCAAACTTACCAAACAATTTGTGGGGAGAAGCTTTACTCACCGCTTGTCATTTACACAACAGAATTCCATCAATGAAAACACATGTTTCTCCATACGAGGTATGGAAGAATCGAAAACCAAATCTGGACTACCTAAAGGTCTGGGGTTGTTTGGCTTTCTATAGAATTCATGACTCTAAAAGTTCAAAGTTGGGTGCAAGAGGAATTAAAAGTGTTTTCATAGGATACGCGGAAAATTCTAAGGCATATAGGTTGTTGGACTTAAATTCTAATGTTGTAATTGAATCAAGGGATGTTGAATTTATTGAAAATAAATTTTATAAAGATTCATGTGTCGAATTAGATGCCAATCATGATACATCCACTAGGTTGATTCCTAGACCATCAATTAATAATAAGAGGAATGAACCCGAAACAGAAATAGAACCTAGAAGAAGTCAGCGTGCTAGAAAAGAAAAATCTTTTGGCCCTGATTTTATTTCATCTCAAGCCTTAGCCTTTTTGGTTGAAGGAGATAGAGATAATATTCTAAATAAAATGCCTATTTTACTTAACGTAGAAGAAGATCCTAAAACCTTTAACGAAGCAATGACTTCAAGAGATGCTTCTTTTTGGAAAGAAGCTATTAATGATGAGATGGATTCAATTCTATCAAATCAGACATGGGTTTTAGTGGACTTGCCACAAGGATCACAACCTATTAGTAGTAAATGGGTATTTAGAAGAAAATACAATACCGATGGTTCTATTCAAACCTTTAAGGCTAGATTGGTAGCAAAAGGTTTTAAACAAAGAAAAGGGATTGACTATTTCGATACTTATGCACCTGTTGCTAGAATTACATCCATACGTGTTTTAATGGCAATTGCATCTATTTATAATCTATTTGTGCATCAAATGGATGTTAAAACAACATTTTTGAATGGTGACCTAGATGAAGAGGTATATATGGAACAACCCGAAGGGTTTGTTTTGCCCGGAAATGAACATAAAGTTTGTAAATTAATTAAGTCACTTTATGGGTTGAAACAAACACCAAAGCAGTGGCATGAAAAGTTTGATACAATCATTCTTTCTAATGGTTTCAAACATAACAACGCTGATAAGTGCATTTATTCTAAATTCACCGATGACTATGGTGTAATTATTTGTCTATATGTTGATGACTTATTAATTTTTGGTACAAACATGAGAGGTATATATGAAACTAAGAAGTATCTTAGTTCACAATTTAAGATGAAAGATCTTAATGAAGTGGATACCATCTTGGGTATTAAGGTTAAGAAACATAGTGGGGGTTATTCATTATGCCAATCTCATTACATTGACAAAGTTATTCACAAATTTAATCACTTGAAAATAAAAGAAGCAAATACCCCATATGATTCTAGTATAAAATTATTAGAAAATTCTGGCAGAGCAGTTGCACAACTTGAATATGCTAGTGCAATTGGAAGTTTAATGTATGCGATGCATTGTACAAGGCCAGATATTGCATTTGCAGTAGGTAAAATGTCAAGATACACTAATAATCCAAGTGTGGATCATTGGAAAGCAATTGGGAGGATTTTTGGTTACCTCAAGAAGACCAAAGAATTAGGTCTATTTTATTATGACTTTCCTGCAGTTCTTGAAGGATACTCTGATGCTAGTTGGATAACTAGTGCAAGTGATAATAAATCCACATCTGGATGGATATTCACCTTAGCGGGTGGGGCGGTATCTTGGGCATCCAAGAAACAAACTTGCATTACACATTCAACAATGGAATCTGAGTTTATAGCACTGGCAGCAGCCGGAAAAGAAGCAGAGTGGCTAAGAAATTTATTATTGGACATAAAGTTATGGCCAAAACCAATGCCATCTCTTTCTTTATATTGTGATAGTGAAGCTACATTGTCTAGAGCGTATAACAAAGTATATAATGGAAAATCTAGACACATAAGTTTAAGGCATGAATATGTCAAACAATTAATAACTTATGGAGTTATTAATATTATATATGTTCGAACAAATAAGAATCTAGCTGACCCTCTTACCAAAGGACTTTCGAGAGATTTGGTAAATGACACATCTAGTGGAATGGGACTAAAACCATTTTTTCAATAGTCACCGGTAATGGTAATCCAACTATGTAATAGCATTACCACTATTCCAAAGTTTAATGGGTAATAACAAGTTACTGATAAGTGATTAGTTTTGCACTGAAATTTATTCAATTTCATGTCCCTTCTAGGATGTTCAGTGCATATTGCTACGTCAAGAGGATGAGTTTAACTCTTATTGAAGTTCGTTGTCTAAAGTAGCAAAGACATGCAAGAGAACTTCACCTATATGAATATAGGAAGTGGTGCCGCTTCTAGCAAGATTTTGGGTTTATTCTTGTTAATATTCATGAAGCCAAGATAGTGCACATGGCCATAATAGTGCTAAAAACATATTGAACATCTCGTAGAGATTGGGATATCTCATGTGTGATATATATCCGGTTCTAAATAATAAGACAAGGTTTAATGCATGGCACACCATTGTCTTATTAGAACTTTGATATGTATTCACTAACTGAAGGTTTAAATCGAAAGATACCTCCTTGTATGCATGAGCATATCACAAGAAGAAATTGCATTAATATTAAAATCTAGTGGGGGATTGTTGGATGATTTTAATATTAATGGGTATTAATGGTTAGAGAAAATGAAAGGTTAAAACCATCAATTAATTGGAATAAGAAAAGACAAAGGGAAGTGGGAAAACCAAAGTCCCACATTGGAAAAGTGTGAAAAAGTTAGTGGGTTAATAAATGCTTTTGTGTCATAAGAGATTACTTGTGTGCATTGAAGTGTATGCTACTAGTGTACACCTTAGGTCCAAGGATGGTGCTTTGCACCATCCGCACACGCACACGCGCGCGCGTGTGCGAAAGTGCGATTGGGCGTTTAGGGCGCTTTGGGCGCTTTAGAGGCGCACTTTGCACTTCGCATAGGAGCCTTTGATTTTTGACAACGTCAAAAGATCAAACGGTCCAGATTAAATCCATAATAAATGACACATAATTATGGCGCGAGTGGATCTGAACCGTCGGATTTTGGCGCCACTTCGTTAAGTATTAATCCGTACAGTCGCATCTTTTTAGTTCAAATCTGGAACGTTAAAAATATAGTTATATATCCAAGGGCCGTGATTAAATGACCTTTGGATGTGGTGTCTCTTCATGAACAGACACCACAAGAGGCTATATATAGAAGGCAAAATCCTGTCATAAATTTTTTTCCAAAAATTCTCTTTCTCTCTATTATTTCTTCTTACCAATTTCATAGAGTGTTCTAGGTTATTATTCAAGTTTGCTACTTGAATAAACTCGTGGATTTGTTGTATCTTGGAGGTAATTTGCCTAGACCCGTTAGCAAACTCTGTACGAGTGAGGGCAAATAACACCTTAAGGACAGTAGTCTATTACGCCTCAAATCCAAACATCTTTTCATATTTTCTACATAATTAAAAATTCTTCAACAATAAGTTCCAGCCAGAGTTGTCGAGCACGTACCAACCCGTGAAATACAATATTGAATGCAACTGTGATAATGATAGGGTGCAATGTATTTATGAAAGACAATATGCTGAAATGAGTTCTAGCAGTGGTGTACTCGGCGAGGATATCGTTTCTTTCGGCAACCAAAGTGAACTTGCACCTCAGCGTGCTATTTTTGGTTGTGAAAATGTTTAGACCGGTGACCTATTCAGTCAACACGCTGATGGCATAATGGGTTTGGGCCGTGGTGATCACAGTATTGTTGATCAACTTGTTGACATAGGCCTCATCGGTGATTCTTTTTCTTTATGTTATGGTGGAATGGATGTTGGTGGTGGTGAAATGGTTCTTGGTGGAATTTCACCCCCTGCGGATATGGTCTTTACCCATTCAGACGCTGGAAGCAGTCCATACTACAATACTGACTTGAAGGAGATACATATTGCTGGAAAGTCGTTGCCTTTAAATCCAAGGTTTTTTTACGGAAAGCATGGAACGGTCCTAGATAGTGGTATAATATATGCTTACCTACCAGAAGCAGCATTTGTGGCATTTAAGAATGCTGTCACAAAAGAACTTCATTCCTTCAAACAGATCACCCGAATTATCCTGACATTTTCTTCTCCGGTGCTGGAAGCGAGGTTTCACAACTCTTAAAAACCTTTCCAGCAGTTGATATGGTATTTGGTAATGGACAGAAGCTATCGCTATCTCCTGAAAACAACTTGTTCCGGCATTCAAAGGTGCCTGGAACATATTGCCTGGGGATTTTCCAGATTGGAAAGGATCCAACCACTATTTTAGGAGGAATTGTTGTCCTCAATACTTTCGTAACATATGATCGTGAACATGAAAAGATTGGTTTCTAGAAAACTAATTGTTCTGACTTATGGGAAAGACTTTATGTTTCTGGTGCACCTCCACTGATTCCTTCAGCAGTGGATGAAAGAAAATCTATCGCAGATATGCCACCTTCATTGGCTCCTGTTGGACTTCCACAGTATGTTCCCACAGGGGAACTAAAAGTTGGAGTGATAACGTTTTCTATGTCGTTGAGTGTCAAATACTCAGATCTTAATCCTTCCATCTTCAAGCTTGCTCAGTTCATGGCTCAGGATCTGAATGTAAATGCTTTGCAGGTTCACATGCTGAATTTTACATCAAAAGGAAATGATTCCCTCTTAAGATAAGCCATTTTCCCAGCAGGATCTGCTGACTACATTTCGAATGCCTCTGCAATGAGTATTATTGCTCGGTTAGCTGAACACCGTGTCCATCTTCTGGAAACCTTTGGGAATTATCAATTTTTTGATTGGAAAATAGAGTACCAATCAAATAGGACATGGTGGCAGCGACATTACCCTGTTGTGATTATAGCAATTGTTGTAACGTCAGTTCTTGGACTATTAGCTTTCGGGGAATAGTTTATTTGGAAACGTAGGCAGTAATCCCTTGTTGCGTACAAGCCTGTCGACGCTGTTGTTCCTGAGCAAGAAATCCAACTGCTATAGACCCAAAAAATGTTGCTGGCATGAATTTGATCAAAGTTTTGACTAGTAATTACTGACTTTTCCAACCACAGATCTACCAGATTGATCACAGATTTGTTGAGAAATATTACGGCAGACATTATTTTTTGTTGTTTTGTGACGTTTCACTGGACTGGGATAGAAATGTAAAGAGAACTGCCTAAATCTCTTTCGTATGTCGCATATATGAATTTTTATGTGAATATTGTACGATATCATTGAATTAAAAAGCTTCACCAATAAGCCAATTCACAATTTAAAAAAAATGGAATGCATAAATATTAGTTAGCATGCACAAATTAGTCAACATGGTGTGTCTTGAAACAAAAGTTGAAAAGAGGATGAAATCATGTTGCTGTATCTGATCTCAATATTCAGTGGACACTTGCTCACTTATAGGCCTAATGAGGATGAAATCAAGTCAGCAGTTTGGGATCTTAGTGAAAACAATTCCTATCTTCACTTTGGAAGCTATTCAACCTCCCCAAAAATTTATTAATTTAATTGAAAAGATCATGGCTCACTTCTACCAATAAATCATAGAACCAATTGTAAATGCTAAATATTGTACACTAAACCATCCACTTGAAGCTAATAAAAGTAAATAATCTCGTGTGTGGCAGAGAATGGTTAAGTGTAGTGATATTGCTTAAAAAAATTCAATGTGGATAATAAGTAAAGGTGATATCAATGTGAATTAGGATAACTAGACTGGTGATGGTCCTGTTGCTTCTTCTCAAATTGATAATTCTTTAACGATTTCTGATCTCATTTATTTTCAAGGTTAGTGGGATTTTCAGAAGATTAATTCATTGATGCTTCATAACCTAATTCACAGATGTTTTTGAGTTGATGTTTTAGGCAGCAGTGTCTTACTTGCTCTATTTTGGACTCTATCTACCGATGGTATTTTCATTTTATCTTCTACTTGGAATGTTCTCTAATTCGGGCACAATGTGTATTTGCACCATAATAGGCACCATAATAGGCACCTATTGACATGGGCACCATAATAGGTGCAATTGAATATTTGATGTGGCGATTACTTCGGGAGAACCTCAATCAAACTCATAATAGAGATAAACACTATGATGATAAGAAAAGACAGGATAAGTCATTCAAAGTATGTGATCAAGTGTTCCTCATACTTCACACGACAACGTTTAGAAGATTCGAGATTGTCGTCCAAGTTAGTTGAAGATTAAATAGGAACTATAGAGCTTTCAACATCTCGTATTAACCTAGGAGACCATTTAAACGTGTGCACTGGACTCCTACCAATAAACCATTGATCCTTTATCGGAAATTCTCTTCACAATTGACAGAATATGTTTTTGATCTAACAATCCCATACGAATAGCAGCCTTAAGGCCAACGGATTGAAAATTCTTACGTATAAAATTCAAGGTGGGACGACCATGAGAAAACTTACCCACAATGGCATATTTGTAAGGTTGAACCATAGGTAAAGAGCAAATGCACAAAAACGAACAAGAAAATAGTTTTTGTAGAGTTTTTTAATTGTTTAGCATGTATACGGGTGTCTTCTTGCTTCCACTCTCTCTTTTTAAGCTTATAATATTAACCATCTAGCTGAAAATAGACCCATGGTCGTTTTTCAGATTTGATGCCAAAGAAAATCTATGTTAAAAAAAAAAGAAAAAAACGTTACCTCAACACACAACATCACAAACTCTTTAGGCCAAGGTTAAGAAATTTGAAGTCCCTTGACTTACTATGCTCCCATCATGGACTTGCTTCTTCAAATATCCCTATAATAAAGCAAATTATCAAGAGTGTTGTTAAATCATATTCTTTTTAATCCTCATAAGTAGTATATATCCAAATTTATAAAGATTATAAGTAGTCATCCACCAACGTCCATACAGGAGAATCCACGAGGTGATGCAACTTACCATCAACTTGTCATTCTTTAGCAACCAAGTCAAGGCCTTTGTAGTTTGTACAGATTGAAACCACCTTTTGAACCTGGGAATGGGTGGAAAATACCATAATACTTTTGCAGGCAATCCCACCTTCACCTCGTTTGTAATTTTTAAACTTATTTCCTCGAAGATATCTCCTTATTGATATTATCTTAAATACTACTTTATTTAAAAAATTAATCATTAAAAAGATGCTACTAACGAATATCATAAATCTAGTATTTTTTTCTTTTTAAGGAAAATAAATCTAATCCGAAAAGCACAATAAATGCATTAAGCTAAGAATTTTAATCTTGCTGCAAAGAAATTAAAAGAAGTTGATATTCACGGTTGTGAAAACATAAAAATAAAAATTAAAAAGAGCAAAATGGAATAGTAAATGATAGACATACATTAGCAGATTGAGAAATGAAAATAAAAAGAAATAGATACCCCAAGTGTTAGCGGCAGCTGCACCCCAAGCTTCTTCCTCTACAACGGCGGCTGCACCACAAATGTTTAGAAGGAGAGACCTGTAGAGAGAGAACCCGTGGGTGAAATTAAAAAAAAAGGACTAAATATTTACATTTAACTGAATCATCTGAGATAAGTACGTATAAATGAAAAATCCCAAAAAAAATGAGAAAAGAAAAGAGAAGGAAAATTCAAAAAAATAAATTCTATCGACCATGAATATTAAATTCAAGAAATTTCAATGACTGTAATGGTCTCATTATTTATGGAATGGTTTCAATGTTTTCATTATCTATGAGCTTAAATTATGTCACTCACCTTCAATGTGAAATTGCAGACCTAAAACTGCACTATTGAATACTATGATCTTTAATGACTCTAAGGTCGATCTTCAATGACTCTAAGGTGCAATCTTCCATAACTGTAAAAATCCTAAAAGGACAAATTTCTTAAAATTTCTTAAATTTCACCTACACATCCAATCCAAAAGTATGGCCACGACCCCAAAAATACATGAGAAGGTACATCCATAACAAAAGTACTGAATGGGGCATTAGTTTCTTTTGCGTATTTGTTGATACAAACCCACCTTGCACGTCAATTGCCAAATTTCATTTCATTTCAGAGCATGTGGTTATATTATCTTTAATTTGTTTTGTTTATAAACTATATTACTGAAATTATCAAAAGTATAAATAAAAAAAGAACCCCCCTAGTTGTACATTTTATCAAGCACCATGTCAAACACAATGTACATAGATACAAGGGAGATAAAATATTTGCAGACACATAACAATAAATAACGTGACCAGATTCAGGGATGAAGCTGGCCCTTTTTGATGGGGGCCATGCCCCCCTCCAACTTTGGAAAAATTCAGAATCATACCCTATAAATTTTGTTGAGTATACCATTGAGCTTTTTTTTAACAACTTTTACCAACACAATATATTATTTAGGAATATAATTTAGTATATAATATAGATCCCAAGACATGAAATCATAGTAATATCCAAATTATAACTATTTTGTGTTGCAAAGTTTTCTAATAATAATTTATTAATTAAATTAAATAATATTAAATCATTTTTAGCTTAATTAATAAAAAAAATTATATTGCCCCCTCAACCTATATTCCTAGTTTTGTCCCTGCTTATGATTACAAGTGTGGCGGAGAACTTTGGCGACTGAACGATTAGAGAATCGGCATAAAAAAACCCTAATACAATGGATATGGCCAGATTATTTAATTGATGACCTTCATGCTTGTGAAGATATTTTTTTGTGAAAATAAAGAAAAAAATATAGAGAAGCACTTGAGGAGAAAAGAAAATGATAAATTGCATACCTCAATTTGCAGACCTAATTACGTGAAGCGTGACTGCCGTGTGTGAGATTTTAACTTCGATTCAACTTTCAAATCTTCAAATTCTAGACCTAATAGAGAGAGAAATCCGATGAGTAAGAAAGAGAGAGAGGCAATGGGTGACATGCTGCGTTAGAGAGAGAGAGAGAGAGAGACGGTGAGGGATAAAGAGAGAGGGAGAGGGAGAGAGTGGGTAAAGTAGGAGCACGCGGATGTGCATGTTTTAGGAGGCGGGAGTATCAAATTTTTAGGGGAAGGATAATTTTTTTTAATAAGTGTCATAATATCTATAATCAAATATGATTTTTATATTTAAAGTGTCATGAAAAATAATTCTAATATATATAAAATGACATTTTATATCAAAGACGTCATATTAATAACAATATTAACCTTTAAATGACATTTTTATAATAAATGTCTTTAAATTAATTTTCAAGTGTCATAAAAAGGTATTTTTCTTGTAGTGAGTCCTACTCGTTGATCTGGAAATTCCTTCCTGCGCATCATGCTTGAAAGTAAAGTCAATTAGGAAGATTATCATCAGAGCCGTCTTGACGACCTGTCGCTATTGGATGAAAGGAGGCTAAAATCTCTATATCACATACAAAGATACCATCGTAGAATAATGAGATCATTTAATAAGAGAGTAAAGGATCGTGGTGTCTGAGGTGGGGACTTAGCCCTTAAAGAAATAGTAGAACCCATTTGGGACCCCAGAGGGAAATTCAAGCCCAATTGGAGTGGCCCATACACCGTGAAGAAGATCATGTCTCATGGAATCGCTATGCTCACCGACCTTGATGGGGAAGAAATGCCCCGTCTAGTCAAACTGGAACATCTCAAGAAATTCTACCCTTGATCTCGATGCACTACAACTCTTCTCATCTCCCTTTTATAAAACAAATCTTCATTTCCCTCTACTCAGAACTACGTGGGGCCTGATCCTCCAAAAATCCTTTTGCTTTAAAAAATGTAACTCATAAAATTTTCAAAACCCCAAGAAGTACGTAGGCATCTCATACGTTTTACATGAGCACGACCCCCTTCTTTTTCAGAAAATGCTACTCTTTTCTTATCCTCAAGAACGAAAGTTCATTTTAACATGTACATGGACAAAAGGACTCTATATGCCTTAGCGATTAGTATAGATAACTCAAATGAAAAAACTCATCAAGAGTCACATCAATATAATTAAAATTTTCTTTATTGTATTGATGAAATTTCCCATTACAATTACATTAGCATAAGGAATTTGACGATTTCCCTTGCCAGTCTACTCCTACTTTACTAAAACAAAACGAAAACAAAAACCAACCACACTTAACACATCCTACCCTAATTATTCCCACACAACCTAAATAACCTTCCTAACCAAACACCATTACAAAAGCTTCACAAATAAATTCCCCCAGGGATCCTACCCGCAGCTGACAAAGGAACTGACCCCATTATTATCTACATCCTGGGGTCCCCAAACCTCCCCTACCTGAATAGAGTGACATAAACTCTCCATGGATAGGTAATCCTGGACCAACCTGGGGAAAATAACAACACCTCCCTCAATGGTATCATATATGGCGAACCACCTTTGACCGATCTCCACAACGAGCATTTTGGTAACTACTATCCTCCATAAACACTTCATGTAGTCCACAAAAATGTGTTAAACCCTACTAATAAACTGGGAAGGATAGGTTGATGGTCAGTGATTCTCCCACAAAGAGCCCAGTCGCGTGCGCATGCGCATGCGCTTTGTCAAGTCCTCCACTGGAAAGAAGTTTAGTATCCGAGATGGCGCAATTTATTCCCATCCAAATTAGCTCAAGAGTCGCCAAGGAAAGTACAAAGAGGTTTGCCTGAGGCTAACCAACCTAACATACTAGTATTCACCCAGTTCCAAAATGGGCAGCAACTCCCCCCACCAAGGCACCGACCAAAGCAAGACTCGAACCTCGTGCTCTACAAACCAATTCTCCCAGCTCTCAATGTCCAAGCCTACACTGATAAATTAGGGAGAAAAGAAGTTTGGCACAACCGATAAGGGATATTCCGGATGGACTACTATACGAAATCTCTCTGACAGTGGCGTGATCAACATTACGGGGTTACCCTTCAAGAAGTCAGAACGACTTTACCGCTAGGCATACAAACCATTCAAAGTATCCGTCAGTATCATCGCTGTAGGATTGCGATGGTACGACATCCATGAAGCCATGGCTGGGAGTTGTGGGTCCACCAGCAGTTCCCCAGTTACTAACAACTATTTTGAAATCAAATCCAGAATGACGGCTCCAGCATAGCCAGCATCACCTTCATCCTACAAATGCACATAATGCAGCACACTAAGAAGAAATATTATTCCTCCCATAACCAACGGTCCCGCCGAAGGCGATATAAGGAAAAGTATCGCTAACAGCTTCTTAGGAGACCAAAAAAATTTAGGCATAGCTACCGCAATACTGGGATTTATCCCCAACATGTCAGAGAACTCTTCATAGGCCGGATAGCGTTTATCTAGCCAAAGTGAAAGACATGGTCTTCAGGATACCAAAACTCTACTGTTGCCATCACCATGTTCCACTATATAGATCGGTTACGCCATAAAGAGACTCGACCTTTGTTGAAAGCATCGTAGTCAATGTTGTATGAGTACATTGCCTCCAAAGTTTCGAGGTAGGTAGAAAATTCAACACTTTCGGGGAGATTCATATCACAAAATGATGAGATAAGAGGCAAGAAGAATGTAAAAGAGAATAAATGTGGAGGTGTGAAGAAAAAGCTTCACCCATACCCTTATTTATACTTGGAAAACATCAATTAAAGATAAAAATCTTACAGAAATCAGAGAAAAACTTACCCCACCAAGTACCAAACAATTGAATAAAGTGCAATCAAAGCCTTGGGTTGATTAGATTAGACTGACATGTCGATAGGTGGGACAAGGGGCATGCTGATCAGCAACCCCCTATTTTAGGAAAATTCCCCTTTTCCTTTTTTGTTAAAAAAAAACTCAATAAAAATAATTTTTATTCTCAAAGAATTCCGAATTTCCTTTTCCTATGTTTTTACTTATCCTATTTTAAAACAAATTCTCTCTCAAATCATTCTTTTTACGGTCTCAGCAACAAAGTAAAAAAGAGCATGTACATTAAGTCACTAAAACAAAAATTAACAAGAACTTAATTTTATATCATAGATGTTGTTGTGTTACACTGATTTTGCAGGAAGATGACAAAATACAATGCGACTCAACCCAAACCCACCTATATTCTCTCTCTCTCTCTCTCTCTCTCTCTCTCCTACCTTCACCTACGCACACTCTCTCTCTCTCTCTCTCCTACCTTCACCTACGCACACTCTCTCTCTCTCTCTTTCTCATTCTCTCTATCTCTCTCTAATAGCCTCCATACCTATGGCGCGCTTGCTTCCCCCGACGACGAGACGATGTACCTCCACTTCCCGAACCAGACTCCTCCTTAGATGGGGCAGGCAACACCAAATAAGATGGAACCGCGATCGAATCTTGAATGTGAGCAGTCATAAATGATATCTAATCCCGAATATCCTTCAGCCTGGTGGTTGACACCTGAATGTACTACAAGAAAAGTAGAAAAGGGAAAATCAGTCAGTCTGAGGCAAAGAAAAAAAATAGGAAATCAAAAGACAAAGAGATGAAAAGTATACCACTGACAGAAGAACCTACTCTATCAGCCCCATCTCCTTTGGATCCATCGCATTAGGATGGTGCATCATTCTCACCGACCCTCCATCAGCCCACCATATGTTATAAGAAGGAGGATCCAACCGAATAACGGGAACCTCTGAGGTCGTTGCCGTTGCCAATATTGACGCACCACCTACACTGTGGGAGGACCCCACTGACCGACTCGAATCCGCCTGGGAGAGAGGCATCACATCATATTAGCTAGGCAATATCAAACAGCTTGACACAAAATCCAAGTAATCGTATGTCTCCACCATTTCGGTATACGATGAGTAAGGCTCGCCTATCATCGCTGCCACGCTTGCATCCTCTGACATCTCCCGCTCTCACCTCATATACATCGAGGGCCTCGCAGGTGGAACCATCACCTCATCCTCCACCACCTGTAGAACTACTCTCTCTCCTAAATACTAGGAGTATCCAAACTCATGCACTGGCAGATGCTGCAACTGCGCGTTACCCCCAGTCACCCCCGTGTGCTGGATGGACGTCCCCTATGGATAGAAGGTCGCCTGCAAAATTCCTAGAAGAGAAAAATCAATGTAAAAAAGATCATAAAGGAAAAATGGTCTCAGAAAAGAAAGGCGGATTTACCCGATCACTAGTCAGGTCGTTCAAGAGCTGACGCACCGCCTCCCTCAACTGTCGATTGGACTTCTGCCACCAGTACATCGGGTAAAAGTCCCCAACATACTCGTCCTTTAAAGATACCAATTGGGTGCTAATACTAATCACCTATTAAAACTACGTCTGCAAAAGATAAAAGGGCCAGCAATCAAGAAATCAAGAATAAGATGCATACAGGAAAATGCGAATGCATAAAGGAAAATGTGCAAAATAAAGAATACCTCAAGAAGATACGTGGCACCAATAAAGTTTTACCAGTAAAACAGGCTGAATGAATCCATAGAGAAATAAAGGGTCGCCAGAGTCGGGCTTCCCTTGTCATAAAGAGGGACGTTCGAGAACACCCTCATAAATGGCAAAAAACCATAAGTAATGACGTCGCTACTAAAAACCCTCCCAATAACAACAGAATAAACAAATGGGCCATTTGCTGAAGCTGTCACCCATCCTCCTCATCAATCCTATGACTCAGCAACAACTCCCTCAAAATAGACAAATGAATAGTGTCCCTAGAGACTATCCTCCCCACATCAACTAGCGTCGCCGCCACCATCGTCGGTGTCACCCGCAAGGTCCTGTCCACCTCTATCTACACTCAATCGTAATCCAACCCAGTAGTTACTGCATGTCTATGGGGTTCACCTTCATCGCCCCAAAACAAAAATGCATGGTGTGGGTGGTGTCCCACCAGCTCTCCCCCAGAGCACAAAGAACAGTCGGAGAACGAGGCATCTCGTCCACCGCAGATGCCAGTCACCCAAAATTAGCTGATGACACTACCAAATGCACCACCGATGGAAGGTTCTCCCTAAATTCCTTAAGTCCCACCATCCCTCGAGATCGTAGGCTCGACATAGAGATATCAGACTGTCAAAAACAAAAAGGAAAAACCCTTGTCAAAACTCAAAGAAAAAGGGAAATATCACCAAGAAAGAAAAAAAGAATACTAAAGGTCATTAAGACTTGCATAGCCTCCAGGGTTCACCACCTTAGAGGAATGATGACGCGTCAGCTTGCATAAAAGAGTCCTCTCATTCACAACTGGATCGAATGAGTCAAAAGTATTCTCACTCCCCAGGGCAAGGGGCACCCTAGCCCACCATTCCAAGTTCGCCCAGTCGTCGACATTTAACCACGCTATGTGGGTTTCACTGCTTGAGAAATTATCCATATCTTAGTTTTGGAACACTAAAACAATTTGTAAAAGGTAATTACAGAAGAGAGCAAGTCTGGAAGCTGTGAAAAATGAGGAAAACTCGCCCCCTTTTTATAGGAGGCTAAGGGGCATAACTATCGGCATCTCCCAGCAACATACCAATTGGTACTGCCATTTGGAACCTCTCACATGCCAGTCGGCACCCCCTCGAAAATTTTGTACAAAAATTCCCAAAATAAGTCAAAAAATCCCTAAAAAATTTCTAAAATTACCAAATGAATTTTAGAACCTTTTTCACCAAGAAAACATTTTTACCACACTCATTTCCCCAATAGAACTCTTACCTCCACAACAGAATTCCCAAAATTATTTAGATATCTCCCAGCAATGCCTTTAAAGGACACTGCAAAATTCCCTAACAAGGAAACATCCATTCCTCAGATTAATTCTTTTTCCCCAGTAGAACCCCAAAACTCAAAATCAGGTGCTTCCCCAAAATCCCCAGCGAAACCCCAAAATAATTTTCCCAATGGAGTATCCAAATTTCCCTAAGAGATATACAACTTAATCCCTCAAAATTGGTTTTGACCCATGGAATTGGTCATCTTTACTTAAGCCCTCAGAATTTGTTTTGACCCGCAGAATTCGTCACCTCTACTTAAGCCCTCAGAATTGGCTTTGACCAACAGAATTGGTCATCTCTACTTAAGCCCTCAAAATTGGCTTTGACCCGCATAATTGGACATCTCTACTTAAGCCCTCAGAATTGACTTTGATCCACATAATTGGTCACCTCTACTTAAACCCTCAAAATTGGGGTTGACCCACATAATTGGTCATCTCTACTTAAACCCTTAGAATTATCTTTGATTCGCAGAATTGGTCACCTCTACTTAAGCCCTCAGAATTGGCTTCGACCTGCAGAAATGGCCATCTCTACCTAAGCCCTCAGAATTGCCTTTGACCCGTAGAATTGCTCACCTCTACTTAAGGCCTCAGAATTGGCCTCGACCTGCAGAAATGTTTAACTCTACTTAAGTCCTTAGAATTGGTCACGTCTACTTAAGCCCTTAGAATTGGCTTAGACCCATAGAATTGGTCACCCAACTTAAGCCCTAAGAATTGTCTTTGACCCTCAAAATTGGTCACCTCTATTTAAGCCCTCAGAATTGGATTTGACCCTCATAATTGGTCGCTCTCCACTTAAGCCCTCAGAATTGGCTTCGACCCTCAGAATTGGTCGCTCCCATTTTAAGCCCTCGGAATTGGCTTCAACCCTCAGAATTGGTCGCTCCCTACCCTAGGTCCTTATAATTGACCTCATCGCACAAAATTTTCATCCACAACATTTCCTTAGGTTCCCATAAATCGACCTCGACCTTCTGAATAGGTCATCCTCATCCATTAGTTTCGTAGAATCGACCTCTTTCCTAAACATCATAGGGTGTCTATTTGATGGATTTCACTTGTTCCAAGATCACCCATCGAGGGGATCTATAGACACCATATTCTAAGACCCCTTAAGTATCTACTTAGGTACCCAGCACCTCCCTATATCATTATAAACCCTAGGTCATACTCCAAGTACCGATCTGAAGACAATCGGGCGCTCTCGGCCCCCATTTGACTTAGGTCAATTCTACCGTCAGAGCAAAAACTCAATGAATATTCAAAAGGATCTAAATACTCTTTCCAAGGATCCGCCTTGTGCATGAATCGACATAAGATTCAGAAGAACGGACCATTTTACTATCAAAAATCAATCTAGAGGCAACCAGGCGCTCCCGAGCTCCGAATTGACCCCAGTCAATTTCACCGTTAGAGTGAAAGATCTTTTAATATTCTAAGGGTACTAAAACCTCTTTTCAACGGTCCACCCCAAGCACAAAACAGTATAACCTTTCGGACGAATGACCCATTTTCCCCCCAAAATTGATTTGGAGGCCACCTGGCGCTCCTGAGATTCGTTTGACCAATATCAACTCTTCAGCTCGAACGAGACTGAATGAATCCTTCCCTCTCTCTTTAAGTTTCTTATTTTTTGAATTAATTACATAAAATCATAATCTAGCTTTTACTTTAGTTCATACACATTAACATCTCACCATTTTATTAGTTATATTGCACATACTTTATTTTCTATAAAAAACTCAAAACAAACAAAAAGTAGGTTACACCTATAAATTCCACGGGATTATCCATCACATTTTTAAAAACTAAAACACATTTTCTCCACACACATATATAATAAAATCCCATTATAATATATGAGATAAACCCCACCCCTATGTCTCATACGAACTACGTGGACTTTCATGCCTTTATAGGCTACGTTGGCGTTTCGAAATAAAACCCGAAACTCGAGTCCAATTTTCCAATTTCATAATTTTGAATTTTTGAATTTTTCAAATTCCCCATTTCCGTATTTATCATATTCTTACATTATTATACATATTATGTTTGTGGTCTTTATTAGCGTTCTATCTAACACATATTATTGTTTCATGATACGATCAGCATCATGATAAACGCATATATCATATTTTTAATAGTATTTTTGGGAACATTCATATGGATGACCTCACTCTATCTCTTCCATGGCATGAGTTGGGCGATTTCGATCTCCGTTATATATACATGCACACACACACACTTCATGGAGAAATAAAGGAGAATAATAACACAAGCCCATGAGAGACCAAAAGGGCGGGATGGGTGCCTAACAACTTTCCATTCCATAACTTAGCCCCCGAACCCTTTGAACTATTGGTTTCAAAAGCATCAATTTGTCTTTGATGCCACTCTCTTGAGGCAGCGACATATTATTTTGCCTGTTTTGTGAAAAATAGGATGGTGCATCTTACATTCACCTCACACCAACGAATATTGAAGAAATCCTAGTGAGTACGAGGGTGCGAGACCTTTTTTTCTCTCCCCTCCTTTTTCCCCCTACACCGCGGGAGAAAATGAGGATGATAGATAAATCGGGGGATGGCCACAATGTCCATACGTGATTCTCATTAAAACATGAATAAGTGATTTTATTATAACAATAAATAAATAGTTTGTAGAGCCTTTTTGATATTATCATTGCGTGTGTGTCATTCATATCTTTTTATGATGATATCTTATTCCTATTTGTGATGCTTTGAATTTCATAATTATTTTATACTCCTTATCTATTTCGGACAAAATAAAAGCAGGAGAATAAATTACGAGGGAGATTACATAAGTTTTATTTGCGGGGCAGAATTTTATATATTTTATTTTATATGTCAAATGTAACACCCCGTATTTTTGTACATTTAATATTTAATTAATTCGAGAATTTTAAATTAATTGTGTGTTGTAATTTTAATTGAATTAATTATGGCAATATATATATTTAAATATTAATCGGGTAGTGAATGGTTAATGTTTAGGGAAATTTATTTACTAAGTGAATAGTAATAATTTAATTACGTCATTTCGGGTATTAATGACGGGGTATGCACTTATCCCAGTCGGGAGTCGGTATAGACTAAATTGGGGGGTGAGATAAGAATTTTTATAAATTAATTCGGATGCCAATTCTGAGTGCGCGGTTGTATCCAGAAGGATCGAGATAGTCAGAAAAGAGTACCCGGGGGTAGTAATTGTGTCTCGAGGAATTTTTGGGCATAACCGGGCCCACACAGGATGATTTGGGCTATTTTAATTAAGCCCATTAGGCTAAAAACTGGATTGGGAGTTTTAACCTAAGTGAGGGATTAGAAAATATGAAGCCATCACAAATCTAAGCCTAGGGCTTGAGAGGAAATTGGGGGAAAGCTTAGCAAAAGCCAATTTGGGGATTTGGAGTCAAATTAAGGGGCGTCGACGACGGATCAAACCCTACGAACGATTCCAGGCAATTGGTTAACTATTTTGATTCATAAAGTGTGATATCCAATTCATATCATAGTGATGTGTAGATCAAAAATTCATTTTGGGGATAAATGGGTACAAATGGGGTTTTTGTTCATGAAACTATTGAATGAGATTCGTAGTAAAAATTGTTGTGTTGAACATCTCTGAGTATAGATGTTTAATTGGAATAAGAATTCGGAATATAAACTGGGAAAATCTAGATTTGGGAATTTGGTTTGTAAAACAAGATTGATGAATTTTTATGGAAAACCCATTTCGGAAATTATGAGATAAGTTGAGAAATTGATATACTAGAGAGTGTATATGATGTATAGGATCAAAGTTCATATGTTTATGTGATGGGATGACTTGATCAGGGGTTGAAATTAAGGTTTACAAACCTTGAATTTTCATTAATGATGTAATGCAGTGGGGAAGAAGAGCTGCACAGGGATGATCGATCGATCGATCGGGGGCCCTCGATCGATCGACGGTCCCAGGAAATTGACAGTTCGTCCCGTTTGTTTATAATGAGGATTTTATTTAAATTTTAATCCCTTACTTTTATTTGGTGATAAAGTTATATGGGACACATATTTACTTAACAATTATAGGGTGATATAGTTGGGTTTAGGAGGGTGTGAACGGTATGTCATGAGATGAACGAATTTGGAGAAATAATTCATAATTATTGATATTGGGCCGAGGAATAATATTCGGGTATTGTAGTTGGGTGTCACTACATTATTAAAGGAATTCGGGTGAAATATTTAATTATGGACCAAGTGGGCGAGTCCGGGTATGCTAATAATTATAAGTAAATATAATTGGAAAATTATGGAGATGAATGTGTGACACATTGTGGGCGAATATGTAGGAACGAAATTATTATATGTAATATGGAACAAGTGAGTGAGTCTGGGTATGTTGGTTAAGTGAAACCAAAGTATTAGATTAATTATGAAGAGAGAGTATTTAATTAGAGTCTGATTGTAGACTCGGGTAGGATTAAATTAATAGGTGTGATAATTAATTTAATTAGAGTCGGATTGTAGACTCGGGTAGGATTAAATTAATAGGTGTGATAATTAATTTAATTAGATTTGGACGGTAGACTCGGGGAGGTATTTAATTAATAGGTGTGTTAATTAATTTAATTAGAGTCGAACGATAAACTCGGGGAGATATTAAATTAATATGTGTGTTAGTTAATTTAATTAGAGTCGGGTGATAGACTCGGGAAGGTATTAAATTAATAAGTGTGTTAATTAATTTAATTAGAGTAGGACCATAGACTCGGGGAAAGTATTATATAAATTGAAGTGTGAGCTAAATATATTAGAGTCGGACCATAGACTAGGGAAGACGAGAAATTATTAAGTGAGAAAATTAATTACGTTGAGTCGGGCCACAGACTCAGGAAATTGCAGGCAGTGTATGGGATATTAGTACACGGTAAAGTCGGAGTTTATAATATATATATACTGTGTAGTGATAGTATATATATATATATATATATGTGTATATATTATGTGTGATATTAAATTATAGGCAGTGTACGGGATCTGGAGTACACGGTAAAGCCGGGTTTATATTACATATATACGGTGTAGTGAGAGTATATATACACGTGTATATATTATGAGTGATATTAAATATCAGTGACTAGATATTTATTCAAATTAATACACTCTAATGCTATCAAGGGAGGTTGCGCATTGTGGGTGAATCCCCTAGCTTGAGGAGTAGGGCGAGTATATTCCCAGGCCATAGCGTCCGGTATATATGGGTGAGGGATTCATCTCACTTTCAGGGAAGGAATATGACCGCCTCCACTACGTTATTATTTTAGGCCAAGTTGGTAAGCGATTCCAACTTGGGGAACTAGGTTTTGTGAGCACACCTAGTGAGATAGCATTTTAGAGGGAATCATCCGGCGAGGGTATACTCGAAGGGATGGATATACGTATGTTATGTGTGTGGATATTGTGATAAAGGTATGTATATAAGAGTAATAAATAATTATATACGGGTAATAATACAGTGTGTGATGTATTTACTTTATATAACTTGTGACACGGTTGTATGCTACTATTTAAGAGGAATTAATTAAGTTAATTGTGAGATAACTTTTAATTCAAGAATCATTGTACTCGGGTTAGAGTAGTATGGCAAGGGAAGGTTATACCAGGACGAGTTGGATGGGGTAGTACAACTAGGTGGGGTTAAGGTAACCGATAGGTGTGCACAATAGTGTAGGGGTGAGAATGTCCACAAGGGAGTGCAACACTAACTTAAATATGGAGCGCATTCATGCATTTTAATGATTGCAGTTAATTCACTTGCTAAATATTTTCAAAATGTTTTGGGTTCTAAGCCTTGCTATAAAAACTATTTTCAAAACCTTTTAGGTGTCCAACCACAGGGACGCCATGATTGATATTCTATTCCAGGGACACGGAGTTGCGGTATATGTGGATGCTAGTAGGAGTTTGGATTAGACGCATCGTTCATTCATTCCTAGAGTAGGAATCTTGTATCAGTTTCAGTTTTATTTAGGGCTTGTCGCCCAGACTTCTCGGTACAACTTTCAGGTGTAGAATATTTGTATTGGATATTTTCTTTGGTGGCCGGTGATTTATTCGGCAAGTTGTGTAATTATGATTCAGTTTATTTTCATTCAGTTGTGTGAATGGTTTATATTTTAATTCCGCATGTACTGTTTTGTTTAATAAAAAAGTTATAAATTGGCACCAGCTTTTGGAATACTAGGTGGTTAGTAAGATTTAAAAAGTTTTCGACAGTGATGCTAAGGATTATCCAACTGGGATTCCTGTTTTAATTTGGTATAGGACTGATCACGCGGTATTTTATTAGGTGGGGTGTCACATCAAACTTGAAGCATCATGGGTATTTGATTTGTTTCATATGTGTAGGTACTTTTGGAAGCTCATATTCATATTACACTTAATGAAGATGAAGTGCCCATGAGAAGATCAAGAAGAAGTGGACATTTGAAGACATCATATATGATGACATATTATCTTATACATATCAATTTTGTAGGGTTTGGGAGGGTATTAGGATAAGTTCATTATCTTAGGGGATTTTAATGTAATTTGGATTTGGATTTTATGTTTGTATCGGAATAGCCAAAAGGGGGAGAGATTTGTAAGATCACATTTTCTGTCATTTCTCAAATAGCTTAGGCTTACATAGAATTTGGTGTATCCCTCTACCATTTGACTCAAGCCGTCACGAAGGACCGAATATCCGACATCTTTAAATTTTAAGGATCTCTACGCTATGAAGGTACAATACTATTAAGAGTTTAAATTCATTCATTAAATTTATTTTGGGATGTTTTAATTTTTATTAAAAGTGAAATAGGGTTTTTAATTTGGAAAATCGAGGCATTTTTTATGTTTAAATTTTTTTCAAAATACGCTTACCTCGTTCAAGTAAGAAGGCATTATCGTTTGAATAAGATGTCAAGTTGTTCGAATGTCGTTTGATATTTTTATCTTACGAGCATCTAACAAGGGCATACGAGCGTATTGTTCGGCGTCATTTCAAGGTCATTCGAAGCCTATTAAAACGAGATGGCAAAGTCGTTCGAATGGGATTCTTTTTTATTAGAATGATTTGCTATTCTCATTCAAACGAGCCTCATTTTTATTCGAACGAATGACTTCGTCTCGAAATTTGTGCTCGCCTTATAAATACCTATTTTGTATTTATTCTTGTTAATACTTTTGCCAGAATTGTTTCTGTATATCTTTTGTAAAAGTTTTCATACTTTTGAGTTTGGAAAAGTTTTTTGATTCATAAATCACATCCCTAAAATATATTTGTGTGAATATGTCTAAACCATATAGTTTTGTATCCTTGCATACACAAATCTTGTGAAGAGAGTTTCATCACAACTGACCATTGTGATTCTTGAGGGGATCATTGATGAAGATAAATCTTGATCGGTGGTTACCGAGCGTGGAAGGCCGCATGTGAACTGCTCCTTATCAAGTAGTATTCTTTAGAGATTTGCGAATACTAACGCATTATACTTATGATGGTTATCAAATGGTATTATAGGGAGAATTTCTTGTAATATTTCTAAAGTACTGAATAAAGGTTTTGCCTGTAATGGATTTTTCCTCAAATTTGACTTTGTTGAATGCATGCTTTAATTTATCTGTTTGATCACCTAGATGTATGTCTTAGGATAAAAAGATATAATTTGGATTTGTGTGTGTTGGAAATATGATTATATAAATATTCCATTAAGATCGTGATAGAGTACTTTTAAAAGAGCCTTGATTTCCCCTGGCTTGATGGAGAACAATAAAACCATAAGCAACCACTCCGACGACATAAATTAAGGAGTGCATGCCCTTTAGGCAGTCGTGCAGGTTTAAGAACGACGGGTGGACGAAATGCATTGGACTATCCCACGTGTGGATCAGATAACAAGAGATATGAAAAACACTCACTATGCTTTCTCTTAGAGGTAATGCGTATCAAAACTCAGGTATGAGTCAATCCTTTGAGGTTGCTCACAGTCACAAAATCATGTGTAGAGTTGGTGCATATTTAGACTCAAACGAGTTTAAAGAAGATATCTTAAACATTCGCGGTAGGAGGGATCATTGCGACTATAGGAATGTTAATGCTCCTGAATATAAATGAAAATTGATATTCCACATTTTAATGGACATCTTCATATTGAGGATTTTTAAGATTGATAAGTACGATGAAAAGTTTCTTTGATATCATGAATATCTCTAAAGATAGGTAAGTGAAATTAGTGACCTATAAACTAAAAGGAGTAAAGCCCTTATACTTTTGACTCATTTGAGTCTGGACTGTATAAGAGCTCATCTAGTTTGGAAATTGTGACAAAATTGTGTCCATCCTAGAAACCAAAGAGCCTCAGAGATTATTTTGCTTCTTCTCCTATTCATCTTGTAATGATCCTGAGACGATAGCCATCACTCACACACTTAGAACTTAATTTTTGCATATCATATTGCACCTTTATGTGTATTAATGTGGTGAGTGTGTTTAAATCCCTCAATTTGATTTTTATTAATTTTTTGGGAATTTTAAACATCTTTTAATTAAGATTTTATTAAACTAAAACTTGATTTAATAAGTTTTGGGGTTTATATCTAAATATGTTTTGTTGTGGTTTTTGGCCTTAAGTTACTCTGGGTAGAAACCAAAAGCGCCAGAGACTCCAGGGTTGGCTTTGTAATTAGTTTTGGACGCGCGTTTGTATTCGTTCTATGGCCAACACTTGCTGCTCCCTGATTGGCCTGGCTTGTGTTTCTTTACAGAGACATTAGTTGAGAATGTTATCAGCCCTTGGATCAAATGTTATCGATGGCCTGCATGTTGTTTTGGTGAATCCCCGTGTAATCCCCTAAGCCAATCACAGCCTGTTTAATCCACCGCCTGTTGTGATCCCTTGGATTGAATTCAAAGAAGCTTGACTCAATCACAGTCGTCTGTTTTGATTGAACGTCTGGAACCTTCTCCTCTTGCTATTTAAAGGACTCTCATCTCAGCCTTTGAAAGCTTTTGTCATTTTAAAAATTCTCAGAGAAAGAATAGAGAGAGAGAGAGAAGAAAGAGAAGAGAGAGAGAGAAACCAGAGAGTTAAGTTAGAAACCCTAACTTCGTCTAAAACTTCTCCAACCTAAACCATTTACCTCTCCAAAACACCATAACCAAATAAACACCATCTTTAGTGTTTCTTGAGTTTATGAGAGTTCGAGTTGAGTGATCTTGGGTTGCTGTAACCTTGTGTTCATAAAATCTTATTTCCAACTTAGACACCTACTCAGATCTTGTTTCTGATTCAATAGAAATCATAGATCTGAAGTTTTTCATGTCATAATACACTTAGTTGCATTTTATTTCTCATCTTGAGAAGTACATTGTTGATTATTTTCTGTTAAAACATTTTATTACTTCAGAATCAATAATAAATGTTTTATAGTTTCTGTTTTTACAAAACTTAACCTGACCTAGTTGGATTCGCACTTGGAGGGTTTTCAATCTCCTAAATATTTTCAAAAGAGATTGAGAAAGGTCTTGACCGATTTCTTAAGCAAGATCTCCGTGGAATCTGGGTTATATTGAAAGTTCAAAAGGTTTTTGGTTTTGTAAGAAAGAAAAATAACAAACTCACTGCATATAGACTTTATATGTAATTTGTATAGGATTGGTTGTAACTAATAAGAGTGCGTGTGTGCATGCATGTGTTATAGAACACTTTTCACAAACATCTTCACACTACATACACTGAAAGTGTTGGCTATAAGATTTGGTGAACATAAGTCGACGTATCGTGCTGAAACAAAGGAAGAGTTGACAAACTGAGAAGACTACATCAACAATCAAGATCTGCAGAAAAGTTTAATGACGCCAGAGGGTACAATCCTAAACTTGTATAGATTTGTTATTGTGTGCATGTTAGTTAAATAGATTGTAACTCACATATTTGTTTTAGTGAATTTTTGTGTTACTCCGTAGAGGGAGTCGTGGATGTTTCCTCAAGGGTGAGGTTTTACCACGTTAAAAATCCTGAGTATTAATATTTCTACATCTTCTCATCCCATTCTGATGTGTGCTGAGTTTAAAATATTTTAAATGTTTACTAAAACTTGTTATCAAATCTTGTCCTAATCTCGTACATAATTTTGTTAACACATCTTGTGTTCAAAATCAGTTTGATTTAAGTAAAGAGTTTCTTCAACAAACTTTTTGGAGTTGCTTAAATAGTTTATTTTCAATAAACGGCTTTAGCAACGCTATTTCAATTGGTATCAGAGCTATTGGTGAACTTATTTCAAAAAGATCCTGAGTTTCTGAAACTGTTTTCTCAAAATCAATCATGGACGAGAAAAATGAAAGATATGGTAACTTGACCAGACCTCCAGTCTTTGAGGGAACCAATTTTTCTTACTGGAAAGTAAGGATGATTGATTTCATTCAAGGAACTTTGGGAGATGATGTCTGGGACATTATTGAAAATGGATACTCTTATCCTACTAAACCAGCCACTGAAGGAAGTAATGAGAGGGTTAAGAAAATATTAAGTGAGTTTACTCAAGAAGAGAAACAAGTTTCTCGCAATAATAATAAAGGAAAGAATGCCATATTTATGTCTATAAATGAACATGAGTTCAAGAGAATCTCATCTTGTACCACTTCTAAGGAAGCATGGGATGCCTTAATTACTGCCCATGAAGGAGACTCTAGGGTTAAGGCTGCTAAAACTCAGATGTTAATTCAACAGTATAATTCTTTAATCATGTCTGAATCTGAGTCTTTTGATGACTTCTATATGAACCTAACTGATATTGTCACTAAACTGCATGCTAATGGTATAACTTATGATAGACAAGAAATTGTGTCTAAAATTCTGAGATCATTACCACAGAAATTTGACAATAAAAGATATGCTATTGAGGAAATGTGTGATATAAATCTCACTCATGAATTACTCAGTAGTAAATTAAGAACTGTGGAAATGGAATTAGAGTTTAAGAAACAATTGACCCACACTCATAGGAAACATACCAATTCCAATCTTAGCTTTACTTCTAAGATGATTAAGCCTGAGTTAAACACTCCTAGTAATGATTCTGATGAGGACTGTGACTTAGAAAGTCTAGATAATCAGATTGCCCTAATGACAAAACAATTTAAGAAAATTGTTAAATTTAGAAACAGTATTGCAAATAGACAGGGCAAGTCTAATTATTCAACTCCTTCAAATCACAAGTCCCATGACAAACCTCATGACAAACAGAACAAGAACAACACAAGACCTCACAGAGACCTCAAGAAGACTGAATGCTATAGATGTGGTAAACTAGGACACATTGATCAAGACTGTAGAGTTAATTTAAATACCCAAAACAAACACTCTAGAGCCAACATCTGCAAAACATGGGATGACTCAAGTGACTCTGAAAATGAGGAACCTGAGACATCTGATGGTTTTGATCCTTGTTTATCCTTCTTTGCCAAAATCATATATAATGATGATATGCCTGTGCTTGACAGTGAGGATGAGTCTAGTAATTCTAGCTCTGTTGCCTTGAATCATAATTTAACTAGTTTAGATGCTTTACTTACTGAGAACATTAATACTTCTTCCTCGGGGTGTGTGAGTCAAAGGGGAATCGATACTGCTGATGTCAATGGGTGTGTGAGTTTAAGAAATGAAACCTTAGGGATCACTTCACACACCTCACTTAGTGACTCAGACAATGAAGATCTCCCAGATATACACACTCTATATTCTAAAACTCTAAAGAAAAGCACTAGACTAGAAAAGATTGTGAAAGATCTTACCAAAAAGCTAGAGGATCTAAACCTGATGGTAAAACTGAATGCTGAAGAGTATACTACTCAATGCATGTCTCATGAAAGTGATATCAAAGTGTTTGATGAAAAACTGAAAACTTTGACTGAAGCTAATGAAATTCTGGAGAAAAAATACAAAGGGACATTATTAGAATTGGAACAAACCAAAGAAAAGACAGCAACTGTGTTCAAGAAATTTACAAAATTTGAAAACAATTCTAAATGTTTTGAGGAATTCGTTGCTGAATCTAAAACCAATTCTGATGATCGAACTGGTATAGGGTTTTGCCCCAATTTGAAGACACAAACAAAACATGTTGAACCTATCAAATTTGTGTCAGGAGGCAAAAGACCTATTGAAACATGTCCAGACTTTCATTCACTAAAAACTGAGTTTGATCATCAAAACACTAACACTGGAGATGCAAGTTGCTCTAAGCTTGAAAGTTTACCAAAGGAAAAATATGTCTGCCCCCCAATTAGGAAAAGTGAACCTGCTTTCAAACCTGTGCTACCTAGGAATAAAATTCAGCCTCAAAATTTCTCAAAACCTTTGTTTAGAGACTTTCCTAAGGTAAACCCCATTCTGAGCAATCTTTATTGCTCCTATTGTGATATATACGGACATTCTTTCGATGATTGCTATGCTAGGAGACTGATTAAGCCTATCTACAATACGTCCATGTATCAAAACTTTAACTATTCTAAGAGGAGTCGTAACAATTATGTCCTTCCCAGGCCACCAGACAAAAACTCCAACTATAGGAATAGAAAGACTAAACCTAAAAGGACATTTACTAGAAGGAATCCCAGAAACTTTTCTAAATCAAATGCTCAGGTGTTTAAATTTACTCAAAAGCATGCGCAAAATGTTTTTCAACAAAAATCTAATGCTCGCAAATTTTATCAAATGAGAGAAAACAAGCGCAAACAGAAAACCAGAGCAATTTGGGTTAGAAAAGATGATCTAATACCCCAGATGAAGTGTAATATTGTTATTTCTGCCTTAAAAGCTGAACTTACATCTTCTGGTTGGTATTTGGATTCTGGATGTTCCAAGCATATGACAGGTGATGATACAAAACTTTTAAATAAAACCCACTTTGATGGTGGAAAAGTTGTTTTTGGTGATGGAGTATCATCCCAGATCATAGGCAAAGGAACTCTTAAAGAAAAAGGACTTCCTGTTCTTGAAAATGTTCTCTTAGTTAAAGGTCTTAAGGCTAATTTACTTAGCATATCGCAATTTTGTGACTCAAACCATACTGTTACCTTTTCAAAGAACAATTGCAAGATTTTAAATGAAAATGGAGAATGCGTAATTACATGATTCAGGACTCCTGACAATTGTTATACTGTCATGACTAGTTCTGAAATCTGTAATGTTGCCAGAATGGATGACAATGAGATATGGCATAACAGAATGGGTCACATTAATTACGAAAATTTGAGTAAATTGTCCTCTCAACAAATAGTTAGAGGAATACCAAAAATTAAACCTAGTCATAACATTGTCTGTGGTCCCTGTCAAGAAGGAAAAATTGTTAAAGCACCTCATAAAAGGGTTAAAGATATCCTTACCTCTAATCCCTTAGAACTCATCCATATGGACCTAATGGGTCCTTCTCAAACTGTTAGTCTCTGTGGACACAGTTATATTCTAGTTATGGTTGATGACTTCACCAGATTCACTTGGGTAGCTTTCTTAAAACAGAAATCCGATACTTTTAAAACTTTTTTAAAGATTCTTTTACGGATTGAAAATGAGAAAGACACTCAAGTAAATAGAATCCGAAGTGATAGAGGTGGTGAATTCAAAGACACTGGTATTATAGAATACTGTGACTATAATGGTTACAAACATGAGTTCAGTGCTCCTAAGACTCCTCAACAAAATGGTATAGCTGAGAGAAAGAATCGAACCCTTCAAGAGATGGCACGTGTCATGCTCCATGCCAAGAACTTACCTAAGTATTTTTGGGTAGAATCTATTCGTACAGCATGCCATCTTATTAATAGGGTCTATCTTAGAAAGAATTCCAAACAAACTCCTTATGAACTTTGGTACAATAAAAAGCCTAATCTTAAGTACCTTAGAACCTTTGGTAGTACCTGCTATGTGTGCAAAGATAGGGAACACTTATCTAAATTTGAGAGCAGGGGAGATAAAGCCATATTCTTAGGATATTCACCTAATAGTAGAGCTTATCGGGTGTATAATCTTCGCACTAAAACCTTAATTGAATCCATAAATGTAATTGTTAGTGACACTACTATAGAAAGCAAGACTAGTGAATTAACTATAGAAGAAGAATCGTCAAATATTTTAGAAAATGACTCTTCTAAAATAGATAATTCATTACCTATTGAGTCACCTGAAGTACCTAACTGGATTTCTAAAGATCATCCCATAAACAACATAGTTGGTAACCCTAGTGAGCCAGTACGTACAAGATCCCAACTTAGAAATTATGCACTTTATGCATGCTTTGTTTCTCTTGTGGAACCAAAGAATGTAAATGAGGCATTGAATGACTCTCACTGCATTTCAGCAATGCAGGATGAACTTTTACAATTTGTCATTCATGATGTATGGTATCTTGTTCCACGTCCTGATCACAAAAAGGTTATTGGTACTCGTTGGATTTTCAAAAATAAAACTGATGAAAATGGGATGATAATTAGAAATAAAGCTAGACTAGTTGCTCAAGGTTATTCCCAAATAGAAGGAATTGATTTTAACGAGACGTTTGCTCCTGTTACTCGTTTAGAATCAGTTCGTCTGCTTCTTGCTATAGCTTGTCACATGCATTTTACATTATATCAAATGGATGTTAAATCTGCGTTCCTTAATGGAATACTTGCCGAGGAAACCTATGTAGAACAACCTAAAGGGTTCATTGACCCTAATTATCCTAATCATGTATTTCGGTTGAAAAAGGCTTTATATGGTCTTAAGCAAGCTCCTAGAGCTTGGTATGAGCGCCTGTCCAGTTTTCTACTGGATAAAGGTTTCAAAAGAGGTGGAAATGACCAAACCTTATTTGTCAAACATTTTGACAAACACATTACTATCGCTCAAGTCTATGTAGACGATATCATATTTGGATCCACTTCTACCTCAGAAGTAAAATCTTTTGCTGAAATTATGAGTAAGGAATTTCAGATGTCCCTTATGGGGGAGTTACAGTTCTTCCTAGGTCTCCAAGTCAAACAACAACCAGATGGATTGTTTCTTTCGCAGACTAAGTACGCATTAGAGATAGTTAAGAAATTTGGCCTCGAGAGTGCTAAAAGTGCTAAAACGCCTATGAGTACTACAGAAAAATTGTCAAAAGATGAAAATGGAAAATCTGTAGATCCTACTTTATATCGTAGTATGATTGGCACATTACTCTATCTGACTGCCTCGCGTCCTGATATCATGTATGCTGTGTGTGTTTGTGCGCGCTATCAAAACAACCCCAAAGAGAGCCATTTAAACTCTGTTAAACGGATAATTAAATATGTTAAAGGCACTCTAAATTTAGGAATTTAGTACACGAATGACACACCGAGTACTATTATTGGGTACACTGATGCTGATTGGGCTGGTTGTACTGATGATAGTAAAAGCACTTCAGGCGCATGTTGTTATATTGGTAATAACTTGGTAGGATGGAGTAATAAAAAACAGAACTGCACATCTCTCTCGACTGCTGAATCTGAATACATAGCCGCTGGTAGCTGTTGTGCCCAATTATTGTGGCTTAAACAAATGCTAAGTGATTATGGTATTCTAGAACCCACACTTCATCTCTATTGTGATAATCAAAGCGCGATTAATATTTCTAAGAACCCGGTTCAACACTCGCGAACTAAGCACATTAAAATAAGACATCACTTTATTCGTGAATTAGTTGAAACCAAGGAATTAGAAATCAATTATCTTCCTACTGATCTACAACTTGCAGATTTATTTACCAAACCTCTTGATTATAATAGATTCATTTCTTTACGTAAATCTATTAGTATGGTTTGTGTTGAGTAAATACCTGTTATATTTTCCAAGTTCCTTCCCTTTGTCCATTTGAGACAAAATGGGGGAGAAATTTGAGTCTATCTCTGCATATACTAAACAGCTTGATCTTAGTAATTCTTTGCAGGTATTCTTCTTGTACAGTCATTCTCTATTGTAATAATAGGATGTTAAACTGTATATAGTTGAGTTATGTAATTTTTGCTTTCTAGGATTTGGGTAGATAGAACTTTTATAGGAATAGGTTTTTCTCATTTGTTGTCGCCCTACGAGTTCTAGATGACTCAAAGGAGATTTTGTCTCATATTTCCAAAGGAGGATATTGAAGACCTTATACTTTTGACTCATTTGAGTCTAGACTGCATAAGAGCTCATCTAGTTTGGAAATTGTGACAAAATTGTGTCCATCCTAGAAACCAAAGAGCCTCAGAGATTGTTTTGCTTCTTCTCCTATTCATCTTGTAATGATCCTGAGACTATAGCCATCACTCACACACTTAGAACTTAATTTTTGCATATCATATTTCACCTTTATGTGTATTAACGTGGTGAGTGTGTTTAAATCCCTCAATTTGATTTTTATTAATTTTTTGGGAATTTTAAACATCTTTTTATTAAGATTTTATTAAACTAAAACTTGATTTAATAAGTTTTGGGGTTTATATCTAAATATGTTTTGTTGTGGTTTTTGGCCTTAAGTTACTCTGAGTAGAAACCAAAAGCGCCATAGACTCCAGGGTTGGCTTTGTAATTAGTTTTGGACGCACGTTTGTATTCGTTCTATGGCCAACACTTACTGCTCCCTGATTGGCCTGGCTTGTGTTTATTTACAGAGACATTAGTTGAGAATGTTATCAGCCCTTGGATCAAATGTTATCGATGGCCTGCATGTTGTTTTGGTGAATCCCCGTGTAATCCCCTAAGCCAATCACAGCCTGTTTAATCCACCGCCTGTTGTGAGCCCTTGGATTGAAGTCAAAGAAGCTTGACTCAATCACAGTCGTCTGTTTTGATTGAACGTCTGGAACCTTCTCCTCTTGCTATTTAAAGGACTCTCATCTCAGCCTTCGAAAGCTTTTGTCATTTTAAAAATTCTCAGAGAAAGAATAGAGAGAGAGAGAGAAGAAAGAAAAGAGAGAGAGAGAAACCAGAGAGTCAAGTTAGAAACCCTAACTTCGTCTAAAACTTCTCCAACCTAAACCACTTACCTCTCCAAAACACCATAACCAAATAAACACCATCTTTAGTGTTTCTTGAGTTTATGAGAGTTCGATTTGAGTGATCTTAGGTTGCTGTAACCTTGTGTTCATAAAATCTTATTTCCAACTTAGACACCTACTCAGATCTTGTTTCTGATTCAATAGAAATCATAGATCTGAAGTTTTTCATGTCATAATACACTTAGTTGCATTTTATTTCTCATCTTGAGAAGTACATTGTTGATTGTTTTCTGTTAAAACATTTTATTACTTCAGAATCAACAATAAATGTTTTATAGTTTCTGTTTTTACAAAACTTAACCTGACCTAGTTGGATTCGCACTTGGAGGGTTTTCAATCTCCTAAATATTTTCAAAAGAGATTGAGAAAGGTCTTGACCGATTTCTTAAGCAAGATCTCCGTGGAATCTGGGTTATATTGAAAGGTCAAAAGGTTTTTGGTTTTGTAAGAAAGAAAAATAACAAACTCACTGCATATAGACTTTATATGTAATTTGTATAGGATTGGTTGTAACTAATAAGAGTGCGTGTGTGCATGCATGTGTTATAGAACACTTTTCACAAACATCTTCACACTACATACACTGAAAGTGTTGGCTATAAGATTTGGTGAACATAAGTCGACGTATCGTGCTGAAACAAAGGAAGAGTTGACAAACTGAGAAGACTACATCAACAATCAAGATCTGCAGAAAAGTTTAAGGACGCCAGAGGGTACAATCCTGAACTTGTATAGATTTGTTATTGTGTGCATGTTAGTTAAATAGATTGTAACTCACATATTTGTTTTAGTGAATTTTTGTGTTACTCCGTAGAGGGAGTCGTGGATGTTTCCTCAAGGGTGAGGTTTTACCACGTTAAAAATCCTGAGTATTAATATTTCTACATCTTCTCATCCCATTCTGACGTGTGCTGAGTTTAAAATATTTTAAGCTGTTTACTAAAACTTGTTATCAAATCTTGTCCTAATCTCGTACATAATTTTTTTAACACATCTTGTGTTCAAAATCAGTTTGATTTAAGTAAAGAGTTTCTTCAACAAACTTTTCGGAGTTGCTTAAATAGTTTATTTTCAATAAACGGCTTTAGCAACGCTATTTCAAGGAGGCGCGTCAGCTTGGTGGGAGAAAATGTAGTGACATAGGAGGTACGAAGGGAAATAACTTATTAGAACATCAATTAAGATGAAAAGACTTATGCAAAAAATATTCTTACCTCCAGACTATGAACAAATATTGTATCAACAATATCTAAACTGTTAATAGTGAACACGATCAGTCATCGATTATACAGAGTAATTTTACAGATTAAATGCATGGAACAATATGATTGAGACAAAGAGTCAATAAATAGCTAAATACATAAAAGGATTGTGATTGGAAGTTCATTATTTGATTAGCCTCCTCACCATAAGGAGTTTATCATAAACAATGAATACTACAACCAAGTCAGAGGCTCTTGACAATATCGACAACACAAATGCCTGTCAGCAATAATGTTTCATATGCAGGATCAATTATAGACAAAGGAAAGTTCATACTAATAACCTAGTTTTAATCTTGATACAAAGTTCATGATCTAGGATAGGGAACAAAATATACCCAAGGTGGTCAATAAAATCCTCAAACACAGTATAACCGACCTAACCTTGGCCAGTATTATTATACCCATGCCTAAGACTTTATCTCTTTCCTTATAAAGTTGTATTTATGAGTAAATATTAAGATTTAACCATCATTGTAGCCTTCGTGATTGTCAAATCAGAGTTTTTATAGAATAAAGTTTATTTCATGGGAAACAGTAGCCATACGAACGAGCCATTCAAATGAAGTTCGGCTAAATTTTTAACGACTTGGAAAATGGTCGATTTCCCTCGCTGTCTGAAATCTCGTTGGACGTGCGTGTTCAAACAAAGTCCCTTGTCATTTGAACGAGAGACTTTCCCATTCAAACTAGGTACTTATCACGCCCTAGTTAACCCTAGTTTTTAGCCTTGTTAGAACATCGTTAGATGCTCATTCAACTGAAGAGGGTTCTCATTAGAATAAGATTAGATGTCGTTCGAAAGACCATAGCAGAACTCAAAAAATTTTGCAGATTTTTGATGTGCTATCAACACCATAGCCGTTGGATTTATGAGGTGTCAAACCCTGGTGCTCCTGATCAAATAAAACGTTTATAACATGTGGGTCTTGGGTTTTTAAATTATTTTTATGGGTTATTTTGGGGTTATAAGAAGAGCGAGAGGGTGGGTCTCCCCCTGATATTTTCATCAGCTGTATTTCTTCTCTCTCTCTCTCTCTCTCTCTCTCTCCATCTCTAAGTTTCAAGAGTTCATCTTCTTCCCTAAGCATTTCCCACTATAGTTACACTTTTCCACCACCATAATACACCATTTCTAATCCTTTTTCCTCATCCTCATGCTTTATCAAGGGTCGAAGTGGGAAGAGTCAAGCAAGCAGGAGAAGCTTTGGAGTATTTCAAAGAGCTTTTGGAGTATTTGTAGCTAGGAACTTCAATAGTCATCTTATTCCTTTGTCTCCTCTTTAAACCATAAGGTAGTGTTTTTCCCTTCCCAAGATTTCAAGGTTTCTAGCTACGAGAAATGTGTAGGATGCATGCTAGATGGAACTTAATACCAAAAATGAAGTAATTTTATAATACATTCAAGTCTTTCAAAATGTATTTTTAAAGAAGACAAACTCTAAATTGACCTTTTATGAATACATGACATTTGTACCTTGAAATATAAAAAGAAAGCATGAAAAATGTAAATCTATTATTCGTATCTTATGTAGTTCATTTTTTAGGATTTCTAGGCTTGAAATCCTCTTTAACTTGTGTATAAACATGTAGTATCATAGTAGATGACATTTAAACTTGATAGATCAAGTTGAAACGAGTTTTATGAGGAAATTCTTAAATGTAGAAAAATAGCCCTAAATATGTGTTATAAATATTGTTATAATGAAGAAAATAAATGATAGTTGAAGTCACATGAAAAAAAATGTAATGGGAAAATAAAATGATAATGGTTATGCTTGAAAATGTTTAAGTAAGACAACTTAATGAAATGTGATAAAAAGAAAACTAATGAACAAAATATGATTAATAGTTACTAGACTCGATAAAAGGTGGTATAAATGGTTAAGTGCGAGTATGAGCTCATTTCTCGGGTGCATTGGATTGTAGTTGCATTAATACTAGATAAATTATTAAACGCTTTCAGAAATTGATTAAAATAAGTACTTTGAGTAGGGACGTCGGGAAGGGCACAGTAAGACCCCAGAGGGCAATCAACTTCGTTTGTGTCTATATTTTAGTGAAATTATATATTGGAACATTGGTAATTTTTTACTTTAAATTTTATTCGGGCGTTGGGCCATGGTTTGTAATAACACGGGGATGATTATGGTTTGTTTCTTACTCAATTAGCATTGTGCATTAAATCGAATTTATTTTAAATAAATCTTGTAAATTCACTTAATTACTTAATCTGGACACCTATTTTTCCGAATTAAAATCGATAAATTAATCTTTAATAAATGGTGCAATTAAAGGATTATTCTTAAATAAGAAAACTAGACTTTCCCCTTCCCCTTTTAACCCCTTAATTCGGTTCTGGTTGTCCCAAACCTGGGTCAGGGTGTTACAAATGGTATCAGAGCAGTAGGATCCTCGGGTGTGATAAAGTGTCTATGATTTCTTACTACGCTTTCCTTATACGTTTCCTTGTAGTTAATGCTTTGGTTACTATTTAAGTAGATCGCTTTTGTTATCGCTTTCAATTTGTATCATTGTGTATTATACTCTCCTTTTTTGTATAGATGCCTCCAAGTCATGATGTATATACTGGGTTGGGTACTAGTGAGCTTAGACGCATGGATCAAGTAGTGCACCAACTTCTTGACTCCCTCTCGTAGCAGTAGAGGGACAACCGCAGTGGAACGATTGAGAGTACTACCTCCGCATCCATCATGAAGGAGTTAAATAGGTTACACTCATCCATATTTAACGGGACAGTTGTCTCCGATGTTGTAGAGAAGTGGCTCGATAAAGTCATTAGGGTAATAGAGATTCTTGATGTGCCAGCTGGGCATAAAGTCAATATTGCTACATTCTAGCTCAGAGAACAAGCACAGTGCTGATGGAGCGTCCATTCTTCTAATGCTATAAATGTTATATACTAGGGTAACTTCAGAGTTGCTTCATTTAAAGATACTTTACCCAGGAATTTAAGGATGCTAAGAGGGACGAGTTCCTTCCGTGGATGAGTACTTGGTCAAATTCAAAATCTTTTGAAAGTATGAGGACTCGGTGTAGAGGGATGAGATTGAGAAGATGGGACTGTTTGTTAAGGGCCTTAACCTGGGTATTTGGAAGATTCTGGCAGGTATGGATCTGCCATACTTTAGGTCATCAATGAACAAGGAAATTCGATTGGAGCTTAATGTTGAGGATGGCAAGGTTAGCTGGGAGAAGAAGAGGGAGCCTAGCGGGTCCCAAGGCAGCGGTCATAAGAAGTCTAAGGGTAGGTCTCGAGGTTTCTTTACGAAGCTAAAGGCCACTATGGGGGTTGGTTCTCCATCAGTCTAGTGCTTTAGTGATCAAGGTCCTGTAGCCTCCATAGAGAGGACTTATTTTACTTGCAGGTCCTCCAATCATTTTAAAAGATATTTCCCACAGCGATCTTCGAATGGTCAGTAGGGCAATCAGTTGAATGCTAATTTTGTCCTGGGGCAGTGTTTTAATTACATAGGCCCCACCTAGCAGTAGTAGTAATTCTCATTGGGATATTTTTTTCCTATGAGGCATAGTGTGGGCGGTTCATGTCCAAGTCAAGGGCAGGCAGAGTAGCCGTGATCCATGTTAGGTTCCCGGTGTCCAAAGTAGCAGGTTCAACCCCGGGCAAGCTTATGCCATGTCATAATTGGTTGCACTTTCCAATAATCCATTGGTGATAGAAGGTATGATTCTTTCGTATAGTATATGGGTTAAGGCACTATTTACTTTTGGCACATTGTATTCTTTCATTTCGAGTTCCTTGGAATTTAGTTTGGTACTAGAGGTGGATCAGTTTTGTCCTCCTATCTTTATAGGGATTTCAATTAGTGGCGATATAGTTCTCGATAGGATCTACCGTAAATGTGTGGTTATAATTGGAGATTATATTTTGGAGTATGATTTGATCCTTATGGACATGGATAGGTTCCAGATGATCCTTGTTATGGATTGGCTATCGTGTTTCGAAGCTACTATTAAATGCCATCGACACAGTGTCGAGAAGGGCATTGATTATCCATGATTTTTTTTATCGTGCATGAGTAGAAATGGTATTTTGGTTGGTTCAGTAATATGGTGGCTCAGGATGATCCAGATGGTATGGTGTTAGTTATCTAGTGGTGTGAGAGTTTCTCGATGTATTCTTGTAGGATCTTCCTAGGTTGCCTCCACATCGAGAGGTGGATTCTGCCATAGAGGTGCATTAGGGCATCTTGCTTATTTCCCTCACAGAATAGATCTAGCAGAATTATAGGAGCTAAGGGTTCAATTGGAGGATTTGACCAGTAAGGTCTTTATTCACCCTAGTCCCCGTGAGGAGCTCCAGCCCTCTTTACTAAGAAAAAGGATAATTCCCTGTCGCTCTGCATCGACTATACGTAGTTGAATAGGGTGACAGTGAAGAACAAATACCTTATGCCTCAAAATGACTATTTATTTGATCACTTGTATGAGGCAGGTAGGTTTTTAACGATTGACCTTCAGTACGGGTACAATCAGTTACGTGGTAGGGAGGATGATAACCTTAAGATGATATTCTGAACTCGATATAGGCCCTATGAGTTCCTAGTGATGCCCTTCGATTTAACCAATTCCCTAGCAATCTTTATGGATCTAATGAACCGTATTTATCGTCCCTACTTAAACCAATTTATGGTGGTCTTTGTGGATGACATATTGGTCTATTCGGCATCGAATGTAGACTATGAGGAGAACCGTCACATGACGTTGTAAGTGCTTAAGGAGAATCTGCTTTATACCAAATTGAGTAAGTGCGAGTTCTAAATGTATGAGGTCAAATTCCTTGGCTATGTGGTTTATAGCGAGGGAAATTTTGTCGAGCCTTTCAAAGTGGAGGTCGTCGTGTAATACGACAAGCCCGACAGTGGAAAAATTACATAGTTTCTTAGGTTTAGCTAGTTACTATCGCAGGTTTGTACAAGACTTCTCGAGGGTTTTATTTCCCTTCATCATGTTGACTTAGAAGGATGTACACTTTGACTAGTCTGATGTTTTTAAGTCGGACTTTCAGGAGCTGAAGACTAGGTTGACTTCTGCACTAGTTCTTATCCTCTTAGAGCATGGCATAGGTTACACTATGTATTGTGATGGCTCGAAGTTAGGGCTTAGTGAAATATTGATGCAGAATGGGCAAGTAGTCTCTTATGCATCCCTTCAGCTGAAGGTGAATGAGAGAAATTACCCCACCCATGATTTGGACTTGGTCGCTGTGACATTTTCACTCAAAAGCTGGAAGTATTATATTTATGGGGAATGGTTTGAGGTATTTTTCGATCGTAAGAGCGTATGGTATATCTTCACGCAGTGTGATCATAATCTCCATCAGAGGCGATGGATGGAATTGATGGAGGAATACGACTTATCATTAAATTACCATCTTGGAAAGGTTAGTGTGGTGGCCGATGCTCTTACCAGAAAGTCTAACCTCACCCTAGCAGGGATGAAATGACATCGGGTAAGGATGCTCAGCGAGTTGAATAAATTCAATGTATACGTCCATCCCAATCATCTTATCCCGAGATTACCTAATACTATGATCGTATTTTGAATGAAGAAGTGTTTGACACTCTTACCGTGGATAAGGACGATGGGGTGAGACACAAGGATCAGTTAATTATTCCAATTATTGACGATATTTAGGATGAGATTATGGATGAGGCCCATAACTCGTGCTTCAACATACATCCTAGTGCCACAAAGATGCATAAAGACCTCTGCAAAAATTTCTGGTGGTCCGGTATAAAGAGGGATGTGGCAACATATGTAGCCTGGTGCAATAATTATCATTAGGTGGAGGTCGATCAAAAGAAGCTAGCAGGGCTATTTAAACCACTACTCGTGGTATAATGGAAGTGGTAGCATATCACGATCGATTTTATTATGTCCTTACCACGATCTAATCATAGTCATGATTCAGTGTGGGTTATAGTGGATCAACTCACGAAGTCCGCACGCTTCTTGCCGATCAACGTCAGTAATAGCGTGGAAATATTAGTGAGGCTATATGTTCGAGAAGTAGTTAGACTTCACGGTGTTTCTCTCTCAAGATTCTCAAATAGGGATCCTCGATTTTTAATTCAGTTTTAGAAGAAGTTTCAACTAGAGTTGGGAACTAAGCTGAATATGAGTATGGCATATCATCCTGAAATCGACGGACAATCAAAGAAAACCATCCAGATTATGGAGGATATCCTGAGAGCTTATGCGCATGACTTTCAGGGTAGTTGGGTGAATAATCTACATCTGATGGAGTTCTTTTACAACAATAATTTTTAGGTTAGCATCGAGATGGCCCCTTATGAGGCCCTTTATGGGAGGCCATATCTCTCTCCATTTTATTGAGCTGGGGTGGGTGAGAAGCATCTCACCAATTCAGAATTGATTCAAGAGATGATGAAGAAGGTTCGGATAATTTGAAAGAGAATCATGACGGCACAAAGACGAAAAAAGAATTATATAGATAATTATCAGGTGCCCTTGAAGTTTCAGGTCTGTAACCATGTGATGATAAAGGTTAGAGCAAGAACCACTAGTCAATGATTCAAGGAAAAAAGGAAGTTGTCCCTATGGTATATCTCTCCCTTTAATATCCTGAAGCAAATTAGGGATGTGTCGTACCGCTCGATGTTGCCTCTACAGTTGTCTCAAGTCCATAACATGTTCCATGTCTCTATGTTAAAGAAGTATCTTCACGATCCTTAGCATGTCATTTATTAGAACCTCACTGAGTTAGGGGAAGATGTTACATTTCCCACACGGCCTACATCCATTTTGGATTGAGAGGACAGTGTCCTACGCAATAAGGTCATTCCCTTAGTGAAAGTTCTTTAGGAGTTTTAGGGCGTTGAATATGAGATTTGGGAATGCAAATCGGAGATGTGGGATAAGCACCCATAACTCTTTCCCTAGATAGTTGTTCTTATTTTGAGGATGAAATATCCTAAGGTGGGGATAATTTAATACCCGAGCCCAAGATTTTATCTTTTTCTTTGTAAAGTTGTATTAATGAATTAATATTGAGATTTAACGATCATCGTAGACTTCGTGTTTTTGGAATCGGAGTTTTCATAGTATAAAGTTCATTTCGTGGTAAACAAAAGTTGTTCAAATAATGGTCTTTATCATTCCAATGAACTTCTAACGACTTGGAAAATGGTTGATTTCCCTCACCCTCTAGAATCTCGTTGGAAGTACGTGTTCTAACAAAGTCCCTCGTCGTTTGAATAAGAGTCATTCTCTTTCGAACAAGGTACTTCTCATGTAATAGTTAACCCTTGTTTTTAGCTCGTTAGAACCTCGTTGGATGCTCCTTCAAATGAATAGGGTTCTCGTTCAAACGAGATTAGTTGTCGTTCGAATAACAAGAACTGAACTCAAAAAATTCTGCAGATTTTTGATGTGTTATCAACACCATAGCCCTTGGATTTATGAGGTATCAAACCCTAGTGCTCCAAATAAAATGAAACATGTATACCATTCGGGGCTTGGGTGTTTAAATCAATTTTGTGAGTTATTTTTGGATTATAAGAATAGAGAGGGTGGGTCTTTCCCCACCATTTTCATCAACCATACTCTCTCTCTCTCTCTAAGTTTCAATAGTTCATCTTATTTCCCAAGAATTTCCCACCACAGTTAAACTTTGCCACCACCATAGTCTACCATTTTCGAGGATATTTCTTTATCCTCAAGCTTTATCAATGATAAAAATGGGTAGAGTCAAGCAAGGAGGAGAAGTTTGGCAGTATTTTGAAGAGCTTTGGGCATATTTTGATCTAGGAACTTCCATAGTCATCTTCTTCCTCGTCTCCTTTTCAAACCACAAGGTGGGGTTTTCCTCTTCCTAAGATTCAATGTTTCTAGGTATGAAAAATGTGTACGATGCATGCTAGATTATACTTAATGCCAAAAATGAAGTTATTTTCTAATACATTCAAGTTTTACAAAAATGGATTTTTAAAGAAGACAAATCCTAAATGGGTCTTTTATGAATAAATGACAGTTTTACCTTGAAGTACGAAAAGAAATCATGAAAAATGTAAACCCATGATTTATATCTCATGTAGTTCATTTTTTAGGATTTATAGGCTTGAAATTCACTTTAACATGTGTACAAACATGTAGTATCATAGTATATGACATTTTTGGCTTGATAAATTATGTTGAAATGAGTTTTATGAGGAAATTATCAAATATAGAAAAACAATCCTAAATATGTGTTATAAATATTATTATAATGAAGAAAAAAATGATATTTGAAGTCACATGAAATAATAGGGTTAAGTAATGGACATTTGACTTAAATGGTCTTTAAAGGATTAAATGTATTTTAAGTAATTAGACATAAAATCATAAAAAGGATGTTTTCAAAGAAAATATTGATTTTTAGTGCCATAATGAATTAAATATATTTTCCGCAAAGTTATGATGAAAGAAAGGGCAAAATGGTGATTTTGACAAATTGAGGGTCCTCGTGGTTGAACTTCCTCGTTAGATCTTATCGGTTGGGTTTTGGTGGAAAATGAATAAAGTGGATAAAATGGCATGTTAACAAGATGAAATGATGATATGAACTATAGAAATAATGAAAATGATATAATGATGGAATAATGTGGACATTAGCAAAAATGTTAAAACACATTACAGTGGACTTGGATGACACCGAGAATAATAAAAAAGGGACCCAAGCCTTAAGGTGAAAGACTCAAAATAACTGGCCAGAGCATATGGTAGCATAGCCGATATTGTTGAACCCGTTTCAGTATGCGAATATCAGAAGATTTCGAGAAAAGATAATGGAAAAAGGAAATGATAACGGTTGTGCTAAAAAATGTTTAAGTAATACAACTTAATGAAATGTGATAAAAAGGACACTAATTAACAAAATATGATTAATGGTCTTTAGAACTGATAAGGGTGGTATGAAATGGTTAAGTGTGAATATGAGTTCATCGCTCGGGTGCATTGCATTAATACTACTATATTGTTAAACATTTTCGAAAATTAATTGAATACATGTTATGTGTATAGTGTTTTAGTGGAAAATATATAGCTTAGTATTATCCACCCTGTCGAGCATTCGCTTACCCATGCTTTCTATGTTAAAAATGTCACTCCCACCCCAAGTATTTTGTGTTGGGATGACGGGAAGGACGCCGGTAAGGTTCCAGAGGGCAATCAACGTCATTAGTGGCTCTATATTTTTAGTGAAAATATATTTTGGAGTATTGGTAGTTCTGGACTTCAAATATTTTATTAGGGCTTTGGGCCATGGTGTGTAATAACACAAGGATGATTATGGTTTATTTCTTATTCAATTAGCATTATTGATTAAATCGAATTTTTTTTTGAAAATAAATCTTGTAAATTGACTTAATTACTTAAAGTGGCCAACCCTTTTTTGAACTTAAATCGGTAAATTAATCTTTAATAAATGGTGCAATTGGAGGATTTTTATTAAATAATAAAACTCTACTTTCCCCCTCCCCCTTTAGATCCTTGATTCTGTGCGAGTTGACCCAACGGTAACCCAAACCCCAGGTCCGGGCGTTAAAAGTATGCTTATCCTAGAATGATTAAATGTTATCCTCGTCAACAAGAAGGGAACACGTCTAACGAGTGTCCTATGAGGCCACATGGTTGAGAACGTAAAAGGGGAAGACTGTGAACCAGTAAAAGGCGAGTATGATGGGGCAGAGATCATAGAGCTTGATGACAGAGAACTTGTGTCCTGTGTGGTGCAGAGATTATAACTAGCCCCAAGGAAGAAAGTTGATTATCAACGACACATCATATTCAGAACTCATTTCACAATCAATAAGAAAGTCTGCAACGTAATAGTGGACCATGGAAGCAACAAGAATACTATGTACAAAGCACATGTTAAGTCCCTACAGTTATAGACTGAGAAGCACCTATAGTTGTATAGAATCGGCTGGATCAAGAAAGGATCAAAATCACTTGTAACAGAGGAATGCCGAGTTCCTTTCTCAACTAGAAAGCACTATAAGGATGAGATCATCTATAATGTCTTAGTCATGGATTCTTGTGATGTATTATTTAGGAGGTGATGAGTGCATTATTTTGTATATTTTATACCCAAATTTATACTTTGTTAGTCCCATTTTAGTGTATTTAATAATTTCTTAGGACTATTTTATTAAAAGGAGGAAAAAATGCGAGAATGATTGAATTCATATTGAAAATGGTAATTTTAAATCAAAAATGGGCACTTCGATAATTTTATAATATTCTTGTGCTAATTTGTGAAAAAATTTGCCTAGTGAAATTTTTGCAGATAATGATGGAATTTGGTGCAAATTGATGATCAATTCAAAAAAGGCGGGAAAAAGCTGATTTTTACGGTCGTTTGAAAAAATGCTGTTTTTACACTTGTGAAATCGTAGTGTTCAACAAGAAAATATAAGAGTTTTCGAGTGGGGGGAAATTCCGTCCCTTATCACGATCCAAAGATTAAAGAGGTGGAGAGATAGCTACCAACACTATTCGGCCAATCAGAAAGAGTCCCATCACAACTCAAATACCTCACCACTTGTCCTATAAAAAGGACCCTTGGGATCATAATTTCGGAGACAATTAGAGAGGACTTTCGTGGAGGATTTCTGGGAGCAACTTTGAGTGATTGTAATCAATTTGAGGGCCAAGTTTTTATCATTTTTTTTAGAGGATTCAAGATTGTTGTGAGAACTATTTGTAAGTTTGGTTTATTAATGAAGATCTCTACTCATTCTTACAATTTCTCTTTCATTATGGTAGCTTGATTCTTATATTAGGAGTAGGGTGAAGTTTATCATAGTTAACTAATATTGTCACGTTAATTTTATCGTTGTTTATTCCCTACTTGTTTGAATTGTTATTAAAGATTCGGTATTCATTTTAAAGCGACACGAGAGTGTGTTTTAGAACCTTCAAGATTGTTTTGTCAAATCAAGTTTTGAGATTTAAAAATAGTAATTTTTGATGGATTATGCTTGCACTTTGGTTGTTTTGATAGTCCATGCTTAAATACATTTGCGAATTTTAAAACTTGTATTTTCTAAGGGAATAGGGATTTTAGCCGTCTATTAGAGACGTTAAAAATATTTTGATCATAACCGTCATATTTTCCGAATTAAACACGGCGAGAGTCGGTTTAATTTGAGTTATAAAAAGGGAATGGCAACATTAAATTAGTGTGCAATATTAGTTACGTGATAAATGGACCCCGAATCCTAATTATTTCCTAATTGTTTACAAATCTCTTGCGTTACTCTCATTTATCGTAGTTGCTTTTATTTTGTATAATTTATAATTATTCTCTACCCCATTTGATCTAGTTGGACAGTTGTAATTCTTTTAATAATTAAAATTGACAAATCCTCGTGGTTTCGACCCGTACTTACACTCGCTATTCTATAATAGCCCGTGCACTTGCGGTATTTTATAAATTGACAACAAGTTTTTGGCGCCGTTGCCGGGGATTTGACAATTTTTTTTCTTAAAAGAAGTTGTGACTTTCGGACTAGTTTGTTTTACTTTTTGCATTTTTTTAGTAAAAAATTCATAAAAAAAAAATAAAATAAAAAAAAAACTCTTAACAAGGCTAGAATTAAAAGCTACTCCAACGCGAACTTGTCAAATCGATTTCGTTTCACCTTGTCTAGGATTGGTGGTTTTTAATGAGTCTTCGTACCGACCACCTACCTGGAGGTGAAATCGAAATTTGAGGAGACAACCGTAGTTGGTCCTCTTTTAAATTCTCCCTTGTAAAAGGGTAGAAGCTATCCAAAATAAATAAATAAATTCATGTGTTGTAAATTGCAATGGGTGATCCTCATATTGTTATCCCGTCATCTTTCTCATATTCCTCAATGGATCCTGTGGACGTGTTTTTACAAAATACTGAAAATCTAGATGACTACGTATTTCAATTTAATTCAGATGGGTCAGTAGTCATTTTAAAAATTAAAGAAGTTATGGATGAGACTCCAACCCCTGTAATTACTATCGGTCCACCAAAGTGTATCAATTGGAGAGAGGTGAACAAACGGTATAATGATGCTATTTCCAAAAATAATCATGAATTAATTGGGGATAATCAATTTTGTGAGGAGAAAAAAATTGACAATCTTGACACGTGTAATACTTTGGATGAATTGAATGTTTGTCAAGATTTTTCTCCTAATTTAATTGAGCAGAATGCTGCTTCTTTTTATATGTGGAAAAATTTATTTGTGGATTCGTCATCCGATTACTGATACTTCAAGTATTTATGACGATCCCCCTGTTTTTGATGAAGAAAGTGTATCACCCAGTGATAGATCTTCCTCCCACGCTTTTCATAAAATCTCACATTTAGGAGTAGAGTATGCATCCCCAATTTTACTTGACTATTTTCGAAAAAGGGATAACAAATATTTGGATCCTTATTGCAATTTATTACCTCCATGTGATGCATCGACATATGATTCAGGCGATTCAAATTTATTTATTATTGATGATGTCGGTACTCACCATTATGACCATATATTTAAGATTGAAATTTGTGTTGTGCGGTCATGCTCTCAAATTTATGATATTTTGGTACTTAGTGCTATAAAGTTTATTAATTGGAATGACCCACAACTATTTCGATTATTAATTTATGGTGAGGATGGTAATTGTCATGTGTTTGTATATTATTTGTGCATTTTTTTTTGTTATTTTTTAGTTAACATGTATCATATTTTTACTTCTTTACTTTATTTTCTTTGTCCACATTTTTATTTGCGCATACATTGAGGACAATGTAAAATTTAGGTTTGGGGGTAAGGATGATATTTTTGAAAAAAAAAAAAAAAACAGAAAAAATTTCAAAAATTCAAAAAGATTTTTAATATAATTGAGTTTTGAAACGATTTCTTAATATAGAATTAATTCATGGATCTCTCATCTTATGAAATTTTTACACATTAGCCATATAATATGATCGAAAATGGATATTGAGGCGAAAGTTAATATGCTTAACGAATAAATGTGGAGATTTTAACCCGATGAGATTTTGTGCCATTCATCGTTTTCGAGAGATTTAAATCAATCCGAGTTAAAATTACTCAATCTTTCCTTCAGTGATAAATTCGTTGATGATCTCAAATTCTTTGTTTTGTTCGATTACTGAAAACAAAAAGTCAAAATGTGAATCTTAAGCACTAGAAGTCTTAGTAAGTCGTCTTGAGACACAAATCAACTGAACGAAACTTGAGAAATGAGATTAGGCCATCGTTTGAAAGCCCAAAATTAAGCCTAAAATCCAACCATTTTACATTATTCCGTTGCAAGCCCATTTGAGCCAAAAAGAAAATATGTCTTTTATTGAAAACCCATTGTCCTACCTAACTCCAACTGAGAGTTTGAAGCCCATAAAATAATTCATACCCATTATCGGAGAATACTGGGGTAACATTACGGTTGAAAAAAAAGGCCAAAAAAAAAAAGAAAAAAAATCGCAAAAGATTGATGTGTCGGAAAAAAGGGGAAGAAAAAAAAAAGGTGAAAAACAAAAAATGTGATTTCAAAAAGAAAAAGCGAAAGAAAAAGAAAAATGGATGTTGGAAGAAAAGTGCCTAAAAGTCAAAATACCGAAAAACCTCTATATTCTAAGAAATTTTGAACTCCAAAAACAGCCATTCTTTCTAGCCAAAATTCGAGCCTACAATACAACCAAAGAAAGTCCTAATAGATCTCATGGGAAGTTAGTTATAGTGTGAAGAGAAGACGAATAGGATCTATGGTGTGATTCAATGTTTTCAACAAGTAATCGATTTTCTGTTCATGAGATCATATTCATCCATTGTATAAAAATCCATTTTTGATTATGTATATGTGAAATTTGTTCATATAAATTTACTCTTTTATTCACATATACCGAGAGAAAATAACCCATTTTCGAGTGTTCGATTGTGAGTGCATTCTGTGAGATTTTGAAATCAAAACGAACTTTCGGATAAGAAATGCAACGATCAAATCTTTTGAAATTGACGGTTATATTGGCTATGCACACACAGACAAAATAAGTTGAGATTGAGAAATGAAGTTCTACTATATTTATGAAGTTTGCATTCAAACTTGGTTATATTACTTTTTATTCATTTGTATTGAGTCAAGATTTTGAATTTTGTGGGTATATTCACTGCAAACCCTCATGAGACAAAACTCGTCCACTAGGGTAACCTAGAGGTTTAACGGCTTGTTGCACATGCTAAGTGCAATCGTGATTCCTACGAAAGTGAGTTAAATTTTAAAATTTTTAGTTTTGCTCGAGGACTAGCAAAGTTTAGGTTTGGGGGTATTTGATGAGTGCATTAATTTGTATATTTTATACCCAAATTTATACTTTGTTAGTCCCATTTTAATGTATTTAATAATTTCTTAGGACTATTTTATTAAAAGGAGGAAAAAATGCGAGAATGATTGAATTCATATTGAAAATGGTAATTTTAAATCAAAAATGGGCACTTCGATAATTTTATAATATTCTTGTGCTAATTTGTGAAAAAAGTTGCCTAGTGAAATTTTTGCAGATAATGATGGAATTTGGTGCAAATTGATGATCAATTCAAAAAAGGCGCAAAAAAGCTGATTTTTACGGTCGTTCGAAAAAATGCTGTTCTTGTAAAATCGTAAAAAAGTCGGAAATTTTTATTCTCCGATTTGGACGAAACTCGGCATGCGTGTTCAACAAGAAAATATAAGAGTTTTCGAGTGGGGGGAAATTCCGTCCCTTATCACGATCCAAAGATTAAAGAGGTGGAGAGATAGCTGCCAACACTATTCGGCCAATCAGAAAGAGTCCCACCACAATTCAAATACCTCACCACTTGTCCTATAAAAAGGACCCTTGGGATTATAATTTCGGAGACAATTAGAGAGGACTTTCGTGGAGGATTTCGGGGAGCAACTTTGAGTGATTGTAATCAATTTGAGGGCCAAGTTTTTATCATTTTTTTAGAGGATTCAATATTGTTGTGAGAACTATTTGTAAGTTTGGTTTATTAATGAAGATCTCTACTCATTCTTACAATTTCTCTTTCATTATGGTAGCTTGATTCTTATATTAGGAGTAGGGTGAAGTTTATCATAGTTAACTAATATTGTCACGTTAATTTTATCGTTGTTTATTACCTACTTGTTTGAATTGTTATTAAATATTCGGTATTCATTTTAAAGCGACACGAGAGTGTTTTTTAGAACCTTCAAGATTGTTTTGTCAAATCAAGTTTTGAGATTTAAAAATAGTAATTTTTGATGGATTATGCTTGCACTTTGGTTGTTTTGATAGTCCATGCTTAAATACATTTGCGAATTTTAAAACTTGTATTTTCTAAGGGAATAGGGATTTTAGCCGTCTATTAGAGACGTTAAAAATATTTTGATCATAACCGTCATATTTTCCGAATTAAACACGGCGAGAGTCGGTTTAATTTGAGTTATAAAAAGGGAATGGCAACATTAAATTAGTGTGCAATATTAGTTACGTGATAAATGGACCCCGAATCCTAATTATTTCCTAATTGTTTACAAATCTCTTGCGTTACTCTCATTTATCGTAGTTGCTTTTATTTTGTATAATTTATAATTATTCTCTACCCCATTTGATCTAGTTGGACAGTTGTAATTCTTTTAATAATTAAAATTGACAAATCCTCGTGGTTTCGACCCGTACTTACACTCGCTATTCTATAATAGCCCGTGCACTTGCGGTATTTTATAAATTGACAACAAGTTTTTGGCGCCGTTGCCGGGGATTTGACAATTTTTTTTCTTAAAAGAAGTTGTGACTTTCGGACTAGTTTGTTTTACTTTTTGCATTTTTTTAGTAAAAAATTCATAAAAAAAAAATAAAATAAAAAAAAAACTCTTAACAAGGCTAGAATTAAAAGCTACTCCAACGCGAACTTGTCAAATCGATTTCGTTTCACCTTGTCTAGGATTGGTGGTTTTTAATGAGTCTTCGTACCGACCACCTACCTGGAGGTGAAATCGAAATTTGAGGAGACAACCGTAGTTGGTCCTCTTTTAAATTCTCCCTTGTAAAAGGGTAGAAGCTATCCAAAATAAATAAATAAATTCATGTGTTGTAAATTGCAATGGGTGATCCTCATATTGTTATCCCGTCATCTTTCTCATATTCCTCAATGGATCCTGTGGACGTGTTTTTACAAAATACTGAAAATCTAGATGACTACGTATTTCAATTTAATTCAGATGGGTCAGTAGTCATTTTAAAAATTAAAGAAGTTATGGATGAGACTCCAACCCCTGTAATTACTATCGGTCCACCAAAGTGTATCAATTGGAGAGAGGTGAACAAACGGTATAATGATGCTATTTCCAAAAATAATCATGAATTAATTGGGGATAATCAATTTTGTGAGGAGAAAAAAATTGACAATCTTGACACGTGTAATACTTTGCATGAATTGAATGTTTGTCAAGATTTTTCTCCTAATTTAATTGAGCAGAATGCTGCTTCTTTTTATATGTGGAAAAATTTATTTGTGGATTCGTCATCCGATTACTGATACTTCAAGTATTTATGACGATCCCCCTGTTTTTGATGAAGAAAGTGTATCACCCAGTGATAGATCTTCCTCCCACGCTTTTCATAAAATCTCACATTTAGGAGTAGAGTATGCATCCCCAATTTTACTTGACTATTTTCGAAAAAGGGATAACAAATATTTGGATCCTTATTGCAATTTATTACCTCCATGTGATGCATCGACATATGATTCAGGCGATTCAAATTTATTTATTATTGATGATGTCGGTACTCACCATTATGACCATATATTTAAGATTGAAATTTGTGTTGTGCGGTCATGCTCTCAAATTTATGATATTTTGGTACTTAGTGCTATAAAGTTTATTAATTGGAATGACCCACAACTATTTCGATTATTAATTTATGGTGAGGATGGTAATTGTCATGTGTTTGTATATTATTTGTGCATTTTTTTTTGTTATTTTTTAGTTAACATGTATCATATTTTTACTTCTTTACTTTATTTTCTTTGTCCACATTTTTATTTGCGCATACATTGAGGACAATGTAAAATTTAGGTTTGGGGGTAAGGATGATATTTTTGAAAAAAAAAAAAACAGAAAAATTTTCAAAAATTCAAAAAGATTTTCAATATAATTGAGTTTTGAAACGATTTCTTAATATAGAATTAATTCATGGATCTCTCATCTTATGAAATTTTAACACATTAGCCATATAATATGATCGAAAATGGATATTGAGGCGAAAGTTAATATGCTTAACGAATAAATGTGGAGATTTTAACCCGATGAGATTTTGTGCCATTCATCGTTTTCGAGAGATTTAAATCAATCCGAGTTAAAATTACTCAATCTTTCCTTCAATGATAAATTCGTTGATGATCTCAAATTCTTTGTTTTGTTCGATTACTGAAAACAAAAAGTCAAAATGTGAATCTTAAGCACTAGAAGTCTTAGTAAGTCGTCTTGAGACACAAATCAACTGAACGAAACTTGAGAAATGAGATTAGGACATCGTTTGAAAGCCCAAAATTAAGCCTAAAATCCAACCTTTTTACATTATTCCGTTGCAAGCCCATTTGAGCCAAAAAGAAAATATGTCTTTTATTGAAAACCCATTGTCCTACCTAACTCCAACTGAGAGTTTGAAGCCCATAAAAATAATTCATACCCATTATCGGAGAATACTGGGGTAACATTACGGTTGAAAAAAAAGGCCAAAAAAAAAAGGAAAAAAATCGCAAAAGATTGATGTGTCGGAAAAAAGGGGAAGAAAAAAAAAAGGTGAAAAACAAAAAATGTGATTTCGAAAAGAAAAAGCGAAAGAAAAAGAAAAATGGATGTTGGAAGAAAAGTGCCTAAAAGTCAAAATACCGAAAAATCTCTATATTCTCAGAAATTTTGAACTCCAAAAACAGCCATTCTTTCTAGCCAAAATTCGAGCCTACAATACAACCAAAGAAAGTCCTAATAGATCTCATGGGAAGTTAGTTATAGTGTGGAGAGAAGACGAATAGGATCTATGGTGTGATTCAATATTTTCAACAAGTAATCGATTTTCTGTTCATGAGATCATATTCATCCATTGTATAAAAATCCATTTTTGATTATGTATATGTGAAATTTGTTCATATAAATTTACTCTTTTATTCACATATACCGAGAGAAAATAACCCATTTTCGAGTGTTCGATTGTGAGTGCATTCTGTGAGATTTTGAAATCAAAACGAACTTTCGGATAAGAAATGCAACGATCAAATCTTTTGAAATTGACGGTTATATTGGCTATGCACACACAGACACAATAAGTTGAGATTGAGAAATGAAGTTCTACTATAGTTTGCATTCAAACTTGGTTATATTACTTTTTATTCATTTGTATTGAGTCAAGATTTTGAATTTTGTGGGTATATTCACTGCAAACCCTCATGAGACAAAACTCGTCCACTAGGGTAACCTAGAGGTTTAACGGCTTGTTGCACATGCTAAGTGCAATCGTGATTCCTACGAAAGTGAGTTAAATTTTAAAATTTTTAGTTTTGCTCGAGGACTAGCAAAGTTTAGGTTTGGGGGTATTTGATGAGTGCATTATTTTGTATATTTTATACCCAAATTTATACTTTGTTAGTCCCATTTTAATGTATTTAATAATTTCTTAGGACTATTTTATTAAAAGGAGGAAAAAATGCGAGAATGATTGAATTCATATTGAAAATGGTAATTTTAAATAAAAACTGGGCACTTCGATAATTTTATAATATTCTTGTGCTAATTTGTGAAAAAAGTTGCCTAGTGAAATTTTTGCAGATAATGATGGAATTTGGTGCAAATTGATGATCAATTCAAAAAAGGCGCGAAAAAGCTGATTTTTACGGTCGTTAGAAAAAATGATGCTCTTGTGAAATCGTAAAAAAGTCGGAAATTTTTATTCTCCGATTTGGAAGAAACTCGGCATGCGTGTTCAACAAGAAAATATAAGAGTTTTCGAGTGGGGGGAAATTCCGTCCCTTCTCACGATCCAAAGATTAAAGAGGTGGAGAGATAGCTACCAACACTATTCGGCCAATCAGAAAGAGTCCCACCACAACTCAAATACCTCACCACTTGTCCTATAAAAAGGACCCTTGGGATCACAATTTCGGAGACAATTAGAGGGGACTTTCGTGGAGGATTTCGGGGAGCAACTTTGAGTGATTGTAATCAATTTGAGGGCCAAGTTTTTATCATTTTTTTTAGAGGATTCAATATTGTTGTGAGAACTATTTGTAAGTTTGGTTTATTAATGAAGATCTCTACTCATTCTTACAATTTCTCTTTCATTATGGTAGCTTGATTCTTATATTAGGAGTAGGGTGAAGTTTATCATAGTTAACTAATATTGTCACGTTAATTTTATCGTTGTTTATTCCCTACTTGTTTGAATTGTTATTAAAGATTCGGTATTCATTTTAAAGCGACACGAGAGTGTGTTTTAGAACCTTCAAGATTGTTTTGTCAAATCAAGTTTTGAGATTTAAAAATAGTAATTTTTGATGGATTATGCTTGCACTTTGATTGTTTTAATAGTCCATGCAGAAATACATTTGCGAATTTTAAAACTTGTATTTTCTAAGGGAATAGGGATTTTAGCCGTCTATTAGAGACGTTAAAAATATTTTGATCATAACCGTCATATTTTTCGAATTAAACACGGCGAGAGTCGGTTTAATTTGAGTTATAAAAAGGGAATGGCAACATTAAATTAGTGTGCAATATTAGTTACGTGATAAATGGACCCCGAATCCTAATTATTTCCTAATTGTTTACAAATCTCTTGCGTTACTCTCATTTATCGTAGTTGCCTTTATTTTGTATAATTTATAATTTTTCTCTACCCCATTTGATCTAGTTGGACAGTTGTAATTCTTTTATTAATTAACATTGACAAATCCTCGTGGGTTCGACCCGTACTTACACTCGCTATTCTATTATAGCCCATGCACTTGCGGTATTTTATAAATTGACAACAAGTTTTTGGCGCCGTTGCCGGGGATTTGACAATTTTTTTTCTTAAAAGAAGTTGTGACTTTCGGACTAGTTTGTTTTACTTTTTGCATTTTTTTAGTAAAAATGTCATAAAAAAAAAATAAAAAAAAAAAACTCTTAACAAGGCTAGAATTAAAAGCTACTCCAACGCGAACTTGTCAAATCGATTCCGTTTCACCTTGTCTAGGATTGCTGGTTTTTAATGAGTCTTCGTACCGACCACCTACCTGGAGGTGAAATCGAAATTTGAGGAGACAACCGTAGTTGGTCCTCTTTTAAATTCTCCCTTGTAAAAGGGTAGAAGCTATCCAAAATAAATAAATAAATTCATGTGTTGTAAATTGCAATGGGTGATCCTCATATTGTTATCCCGTCATCTTTCTCATATTCCTCAATGGATCCTGTGGACGTGTTTTTACAAAATACTGAAAATCTAGATGACTACGTATTTCAATTTAATTCAGATGGGTCAGTAGTCATTTTAAAAATTAAAGAAGGTATGGATGAGACTCCAACCCCTATAATTACTATCGGTCCACCAAAGTGTATCAATTGGAGAGAGGTGAACAAACGGTATAATGATGCTATTTCCAAAAATAATCATGAATTAATTGGGGATAATCAATTTTGCGAGGAGAAAAAAATTGACAATCTTGACACGTGTAATACTTTGGATGAATTGAATGTTTGTCAAGATTTTTCTCCTAATTTAATTGAGCAGAATGCTGCTTCTTTTTATATGTGGAAAAATTTATTTGTGGATTCGTCATCCGATTTTACTGATACTTCAAGTATTTATGACGATCCCCCTGTTTTTGATGAAGAAAGTGTATCACCCTGTGATAGATCTTCCTCCCACGCTTTTCATAAAATCTCACATTTAGGAGTAGAGTATGCATCCCCAATTTTACTTGACTATTTTCGAAAAAGGGATAATAAATATTTGGATCCTTATTGCAATTTATTACCTCCATGTGATGCATCGACATATGATTCAGGCGATTCAAATTTATTTATTATTGATGATGTCGGTACTCACCATTATGACCATAGATTTAAGATTGAAATTTGTGTTGTGCGGTCATGCTCTCAAATTTATGATATTTTGGTACTTAGTGCTATAAAGTTTATTAATTGAAATGACCCACAACTATTTCGATTATTAATTTATGGTGAGGATGGTAATTGTCATGTGTTTGTATATTATTTGTGCATTTTTTTTTGTTATTTTTTAGTTAACATGTATCATATTTTTACTTCTTTACTTTATTTTCTTTGTCCACATTTTTATTTGCGCATACATTGAGGACAATGTAAAATTTAGGTTTGGGGGTAAGGATGATATTTTTGAAAAAAAAAAAAAAACAGAAAAATTTTCAAAAATTCAAAAAGATTTTCAATATAATTAAGTTTTGAAACGATTTCTTAATATAGAATTAATTCATGGATCTCTCATCTTATGAAATTTTTACACATTAGCCATATAATATGATCGAAAATGGATATTGAGGCGAAAGTTAATATGCTTAACGAATAAATGTGGAGATTTTAACCCGATGAGATTTTGTGCCGTTTATCGTTTTCGAGAGATTTAAATCAATCCGAGTTAAAATTACTCAATCTTTCCTTCAGTGATAAATTCGTTGATGATCTAAAATTCTTTGTTTTGTTTGATTACTGAAAACAAAAAGTCAAAATGTGAATCTTAAGCACTAGAAGTCTTAGTAAGTCATCTTGAGACACAAATCAACTGAACGAAACTTGAGAAATGAGATTAGGCCATCGTTTGAAAGCCCAAAATTAAGCCTAAAATCCAACCTTTTTACATTATTCCGTTGCAAGCCCATTTGAGCCAAAAAGAATATATGCCTTTTATTGAAAACCCATTGTCCTACCTAACTCCAACTGAGAGTTTGAAGCCCATAAAAATAATTCATACCCATTATCGGAGAATACTGGGGTAACATTACGGTTGAAAAAAAAGGCCAAAAATCGCAAAGATTGATGTGTCGGAAAAAAGGGGAAGAAAAAAAAAAAGGTCAAAAACAAAAAATGTGATTTAGAAAAGAAAAAGCGAAAGAAAAAGAAAAATGGATGTTGGAAGAAAAGTGCCTAAAAGTCAAAATACCGAAAAACCTCTATATTCTCAGAAATTTTGAACTCCAAAAACAGCCATTCTTTCTAGCCAAAATTCGAGCCTACAATACAACCAAAGAAAGTCCTAATAGATTTCATGGGAAGTTAGTTATAATGTAGAGAGAAGAAGAATAGGATCTATGGTGTGATTCAATGTTTTCAACAAGTAATCGATTTTCTGTTCATGAGATCATATTCATCCATTGTAAAAAAATCCATTTTTGATTATGTATATGTGAAATTTGTTCATATAAATTTACTCTTTTATTCACATATACCGAGAGAAAATAACCCATTTCCGAGTGTTCGATTGTGAGTGCATTTGTGAGATTTTGAAATCAAAACGAACTTTCGGATAAGAAATGCAACGATCAAATCTTTTGAAATTGACGGTTATATTGGCTATGCACACACAGACACAATAAGTTGAGATTGAGAAATGAAGTTCTACTATAGTTTGCATTCAAACTTGGTTATATTACTTTTTATTCATTTGTATTGAGTCAAGATTTTGAATTTTGTGGGTATATTCACTGCAAACCCTCTTGAGACAAAACTCGTCCACTAGGGTAACCTAGAGGTTTAACGGCTTGTTGCACATGCTAAGTGCAATCGTGATTCCTACGAAAGTGAGTTAAATTTTAAAATTTTTAGTTTTGCTCGAGGACTAGCAAAGTTTAGGTTTGGGGGTATTTGATGAGTGCATTATTTTGTATATTTTATACCCAAATTTATACTTTGTTAGTCCCATTTTAGTGTATTTAATAATTTCTTAGGACTATTTTATTAAAAGGAGGAAAAAATGCGAGAATGATTGAATTCATATTGAAAATGGTAATTTTAAATAAAAACTGGGCACTTCGATAATTTTATAATATTCTTGTGCTAATTTGTGAAAAAGTTGCCTAGTGAAATTTTTGCAGATAATGATGGAATTTGGTGCAAATTGATGATCAATTCAAAAAAGGCGCGAAAAAGCTGATTTTTACGGTCGTTCGAAAAAATGCTGTTCTTGTGAAATCGTAAAAAAGTCGGAAATTTTTATTCTCCGATTTGGACGAAACTCGGCATGCGTGTTCAACAAGAAAATATAAGAGTTTTCGAGTGGGGGGAAATTCCGTCCCTTATCACGATCCAAAGATTAAAGAGGTGGAGAGATAGCTACCAACACTATTCGGCCAATCAGAAAGAGTCCCACCACAACTCAAATACCTCACCACTTGTCCTATAGAAAGGACCCTTGGGATCATAATTTCGGAGACAATTAGAGAGGACTTTCGTGGAGGATTTCGGGGAGCAACTTTGAGTGATTGTAATCAATTTGAGGGCCAAGTTTTTATCATTTTTTTAGAGGATTCAAGATTGTTGTGAGAACTATTTGTAAGTTTGGTTTATTAATGAAGATCTCTACTCATTCTTACAATTTCTCTTTCATTATGGTAGCTTGATTCTTATATTAGGAGTAGGGTGAAGTTTATCATAGTTAACTAATATTGTCACGTTAATTTTATCGTTGTGTATTCCCTACTTGTTTGAATTGTTATTAAAGATTCGGTATTCATTTTAAAGCGACACGAGAGAGTGTTTTAGAACCTTCAAGATTGTTTTGTCAAATCAAGTTTTGATATTTAAAAATAGTAATTTTTGATGGATTATGCTTGCACTTTGATTGTTTTAATAGTCCATGCTTAAATACATTTGCGAATTTTAAAACTTGTATTTTCTAAGGGAATAGGGATTTTAGCCGTCTATTAGAGACGTTAAAAATATTTTGATCATAACCGTCATATTTTCCGAATTAAACACGGCGAGAGTCGGTTTAATTTGAGTTATAAAAAGGGAATGGCAACATTAAATTAGTGTGCAATATTAGTTACGTGATAAATGGACCCCGAATCCTAATTATTTCCTAATTGTTTACAAATCTCTTGCGTTACTCTCATTTATCGTAGTTGCTTTTATTTTGTATAATTTATAATTATTCTCTACCCCATTTGATCTAGTTGGATAGTTGTAATTCTTTTAATAATTAAAATTGACAAATCCTCGTGGGTTCGACCCGTACTTACACTCGCTATTCTATAATAGCCCGTGCACTTGCGGTATTTTATAAATTTGACAACAAGTTTTTGGCGCCGTTGCCGGGGATTTGGCAATTTTTTTTCTTAAAAGAAGTTGTGACTTTGGGACTAGTTTGTTTTATTTTTTGCATTTTTATAGTAAAAAATTTCATAAAAAAAAAAAAAAAAAAATCTTAACAAGGCTAGAATTAAAAGCTACTCCAACGCGAACTTGTCAAATCGATTCCGTTTCACCTTGTCTAGGATTGCTGGTTTTTAATGAGTCTTCGTACCGACCACCTACCTGGAGGTGAAATCGAAATTTGAGGAGACAACCGTAGTTGGTCCTCTTTTAAATTCTCCCTTGTAAAAGGGTAGAAGCTATCCAAAATAAATAAATAAATTCATGTGTTGTAAATTGCAATGGGTGATCCTCATATTGTTATCCCGTCATCTTTCTCATATTCCTCAATGGATCCTGTGGACGTGTTTTTACAAAATACTGAAAATCTAGATGACTACGTATTTCAATTTAATTCAGATGGGTCAGTAGTCATTTTAAAAATTAAAGAAGGTATGGATGAGACTCCAACCCCTGTAATTACTATCGGTCCACCAAAGTGTATCAATTGGAGAGAGGTGAACAAACGGTATACTGATGCTATTTCCAAAAATAATCATGAATTAATTGGGGATAATCAATTTTGTGAGGAGAAAAAAATTGACAATCTTGACACGTGTAATACTTTGGATGAATTGAATGTTTTTCAAGATTTTTCTCCTAATTTAATAGAGCAGAATGCTGCTTCTTTTTATATGTGAAAAAATTTATTTGTGGATTCGTCATCCGATTTTACTGATACTTCAAGTATTTATGACGATCCCCCTGTTTTTGATGAAGAAAGTGTATCACCCTGTGATAGATCTTCCTCCCACGCTTTTCATAAAATCTCACATTTAGGAGTAGAGTATGCATCCCCAATTTTACTTGACTATTTTCGAAAAAGGGATAATAAATATTTGGATCCTTATTGCAATTTATTACCTCCATGTGATGCATCGACATATGATTTAGGCGATTCAAATTTATTTATTATTGATGATGTCGGTACTCACCATTATGACCATAGATTTAAGATTGAAATTTGTGTTGTGCGGTCATGCCCTCAAATTTATGATATTTTGGTACTTAGTGCTATAAAGTTTATTAATTGGAATGACCCACAACTATTTCGATTATTAATTTATGGTGAGGATGGTAATTGTCATGTGTTTGTATATTATTTGTGCATTTTTTTTGTTATTTTTTAGTTAACATGTATCATATTTTTACTTCTTTACTTTATTTTCTTTGTCCACATTTTTATTTGCGCATACATTGAGGACAATGTAAAATTTAGGTTTGGGGGTAAGGAAGATATTTTTGAAAAAAAAAAAAACAGAAAATTTTTCAAAAATTCAAAAAGATTTTCAATATAATTGAGTTTTGAAACGATTTCTTAATATCGAATTAATTCATGGATCTCTCATCTTATGAAATTTTTACACATTAGCCATATAATATGATCGAAAATGGATATTGAGGCGAAAGTTAATATGCTTAACGAATAAATGTGGAGATTTTAACCCGATGAGATTTTGTGCCATTCATCGTTTTCGAGAGATTTAAATCAATCCGAGTTAAAATTACTCAATCTTTCCTTCAGTGATAAATTCGTTGATGATCTCAAATTCTTTGTTTTGTTCGATTACTGAAAACAAAAAGTCAAAATGTGAATCTTAAGCACTAGAAGTCTTAGTAAGTCGTCTTGAGACACAAATCAACTGAACGAAACTTGAGAAATGAGATTAGGCCATCGTTTGAAAGCCCAAAATTAAGCCTAAAATCCAACCTTTTTACATTATTCCGTTGCAAGCCCATTTGAACCAAAAAGAAAATATGTCTTTTATTGAAAACCCATTGTCCTACCAAACTCCAACTGAGAGTTTGAAGCCCATAAAAATAATTCATACCCATTATCGGAGAATACTGGGGTAACATTACGGTTGAAAAAAAAGGCCAAAAAAAAAAGGAAAAAAATCGCAAAAGATTGATGTGTCGGAAAAAAGGGGAAGAAAAAAAAAAGGTGAAAAACAAAAAATGTGATTTCGAAAAGAAAAAGCGAAAGAAAAAGAAAAATGGATGTTGGAAGAAAAGTGCCTAAAAGTCAAAATACCGAAAAATCTCTATATTCTCAGAAATTTTGAACTCCAAAAACAGCCATTCTTTCTAGCCAAAATTCGAGCCTACAATACAACCAAAGAAAGTCCTAATAGATCTCATGGGAAGTTAGTTATAGTGTGGAGAGAAGACGAATAGGATCTATGGTGTGATTCAATGTTTTCAACAAGTAATCGATTTTCTGTTCATGAGATCATATTCATCCATTGTATAAAAATCCATTTTTGATTATGTATATGTGAAATTTGTTCATATAAATTTACTCTTTTATTCACATATACCGAGAGAAAATAACCCATTTCCGAGTGTTCGATTGTGAGTGCATTCTGTGAGATTTTGAAATCAAAACGAACATTCGGATAAGAAATGCAACGATCAAATCTTTTGAAATTGATGGTTATATTGGCTATGCACACACAGACACAATAAGTTGAGATTGAGAAATGAAGTTCTACTATAGTTTGCATTCAAACTTGGTTATATTACTTTTTATTCATTTGTATTGAGTCAAGATTTTGAATTTTGTGGGTATATTCACTGCAAACCCTCATGAGACAAAACTCGTCCACTAGGGTAACCTAGAGGTTTAACGGCTTGTTGCACATGCTAAGTGCAATCGTGATTCCTACGAAAGTGAGTTAAATTTTAAAATTTTTAGTTTTGCTCGAGGACTAGCAAAGTTTAGGTTTGGGGGTATTTGATGAGTGCATTATTTTGTATATTTTATACCCAAATTTATACTTTGTTAGTCCCATTTTAGTGTATTTAATAATTTCTTAGGACTATTTTATTAAAAGGAGGAAAAAATGCGAGAATGATTGAATTCATATTGAAAATGGTAATTTTAAATCAAAAATGGGCACTTCGATAATTTTATAATATTCTTGTGCTAATTTGTGAAAAAAGTTGCCTAGTGAAATTTTTGCAGATAATGATGGAATTTGGTGCAAATTGATGATCAATTCAAAAAAGGCGCGAAAAAGCTGATTTTTACGGTCGTTTGAAAAAATGCTGTTCTTGTGAAATCGTAAAAAAGTCAGAAATTTTTATTCTCCGATTTGGACGAAACTCGGCATGCGTGTTCAACAAGCAAATATAAGAGTTTTCGAGTGGGGGGAAATTCCGTCCCTTATCACGATCCAAAGATTAAAGAGGTGGAGAGATAGCTACCAACACTATTCGGCCAATCAGAAAGAGTCCCACCACAACTCAAATACCTCACCACTTGTCCTATCAAAAAGGACCCTTGGGATCATAATTTCGGAGACAATTAGAGAGGACTTTCGTGGAGGATTTCGGGGAGCAACTTTGAGTGATTGTAATCAATTTGAGGGCCAAGTTTTTATCATTTTTTTAGAGGATTCAAGATTGTTGTGAGAACTATTTGTAAGTTTGGTTTATTAATGAAGATCTCTACTCATTCTTACAATTTCTCTTTCATTATGGTAGCTTGATTCTTATATTAGGAGTAGGGTGAAGTTTATCATAGTTAACTAATATTGTCACGTTAATTTTATCGTTGTTTATTCCCTACTTGTTTGAATTGTTATTAAAGATTCGGTATTCATTTTAAAGCGACACGAGAGTGTGTTTTAGAACCTTCAAGATTGTTTTGTCAAATCAAGTTTTGATATTTAAAAATAGTAATTTTTGATGGATTATGCTTGCACTTTGATTGTTTTGATAGTCCATGCTTAAATACATTTGTGAATTTTAAAACTTGTATTTTCTAAGGGAATAGGGATTTTAGCCGTCTATTAGAGACGTTAAAAATATTTTGATCATAACCGTCATATTTTTCGAATTAAACACAGCGAGAGTCGGTTTAATTTGAGTTATAAAAAGGGAATGGCAACATTAAATTAGTGTGCAATATTAGTTACGTGATAAATGGACCCCGAATCCTAATTATTTCCTAATTGTTTACAAATCTCTTGCGTTACTCTCATTTATCGTAGTTGCTTTTATTTTGTATAATTTATAATTATTCTCTACCCCATTTGATCTAGTTGGACAGTTGTAATTCTTTTAATAATTAAAATTGACAAATCCTCGTGGGTTCGACCCGTACTTACACTCGCTATTCTATAATAGCCCGTGCACTTGCGGTATTTTATAAATTGACAACAAGTTTTTGGCGCCGTTGCCGGGGATTTGACAATTTTTTTTCTTAAAAGAAGTTGTGACTTTTGGACTAGTTTGTTTTACTTTTTGCATTTTTTTAGTAAAAATTTCATAAAAAATAAAAAAAAACTCTTAACAAGGCTAGAATTAAAAGCTACTCCAGCGCGAACTTGTCAAATCGATTCCGTTTCACCTTGTCTAGGATTGGTGGTTTTTAATGAGTCTTCGTACCGACCACCTACCTGGAGGTGAAATCGAAATTTGAGGAGACAACCGTAGTTGGCCCTCTTTTAAATTCTCCCTTGTAAAAGGGTAGAAGCTATCCAAAATAAATAAATAAATTCATGTGTTGTAAATTGCAATGGGTGATCCTCATATTGTTATCCCGTCATCTTTCTCATATTCCTCAATGGATCCTGTGGACGTGTTTTTACAAAATACTGAAAATCTAGATGACTACGTATTTCAATTTAATTCAGATGGGTCAGTAGTCATTTTAGAAATTAAAGAAGGTATGGATGAGACTCCAACCCCCGTAATTACTATTGGTCCACCAAAGTGTATCAATTGGAGAGAGGTGAACAAATGGTATACTGATGCTATTTCCAAAAATAATCATGAATTAATTGGGGATAATCAATTTTGTGAGGAGAAAAAAATTGACAATCTTGACACGTGTAATACTTTGGATGAATTGAATGTTTGTCAAGATTTTTCTCCTAATTTAATAGAGCAGAATGCTGCTTCTTTTTATATGTGAAAAAATTTATTTGTGGATTCGTCATCCGATTTTACTGATACTTCAAGTATTTATGACGATCCCCCTGTTTTTGATGAAGAAAGTGTATCACCCAGTGATAGATCTTCCTCCCACGCTTTTCATAAAATCTCACATTTAGGAGTAGAGTATGCATCCCCAATTTTACTTGACTATTTTCGAAAAAGGGATAATAAATATTTGGATCCTTATTGCAATTTATTACCTCCATGTGATGCATCGACATATGATTCAGGCGATTCAAATTTATTTATTATTGATGATGTCGGTACTCACCATTATGACCATAGATTTAAGATTGAAATTTGTGTTGTGCGGTCATGCTCTCAAATTTATGATATTTTGGTACTTAGTGCTATAAAGTTTATTAATTGGAATGACCCACAACTATTTCGATTATTAATTTATGGTGAGGATGGTAATTGTCATGTGTTTGTATATTATTTGTGCATTTTTTTTGTTATTTTTTAGTTAACATGTATCATATTTTTACTTCTTTACTTTATTTTCTTTGTCCACATTTTTATTTGCGCATACATTGAGGACAATGTAAAATTTAGGTTTGGGGGTAAGAATGATATTTTTGAAAAAAAAAACAGAAAAATTTTCAAAAATTCAAAAAGATTTTCAATATAATTGAGTTTTGAAACGATTTCTTAATATAGAATTAATTCATGGATCTCTCATCTTATGAAATTTTTACACATTAGCCATATAATATGATCGAAAATGGATATTGAGGCGAAAGTTAATATGCTTAACGAATAAATGTGGAGATTTTAACCCGATGAGATTTTGTGCCATTCATCGTTTTCGAGAGATTTAAATCAATCCGAGTTAAAATTACTCAATCTTTCCTTCAGTGATAAATTCGTTGATGATCTCAAATTCTTTGTTTTGTTCGATTACTGAAAACAAAAAGTCAAAATGTGAATCTTAAGCACTAGAAGTCTTAGTAAGTCGTCTTGAGACACAAATCAACTGAACGAAACTTGAGAAATGAGATTAGGCCATCGTTTGAAAGCCCAAAATTAAGCCTAAAATCCAACCTTTTTACATTATTCCGTTGCAAGCCCATTTGAGCCAAAAAGAAAATATGTCTTTTATTGAAAACCCATTGTCCTACCTAACTCCAACTAAGAGTTTGATGCCCATAAAAATAATTCATACCCATTATCGGAGAATACTGGGGTAACATTACGTTTGAAAAAAAAGGCCAAAAAAAAAAGAAAAAAAATCGCAAAAGATTGATGTGTCGGAAAAAACGGGAAGAAAAAAAAAGGTGAAAAACAAAAAATGTGATTTCGAAAAGAAAAAGCGAAAGAAAAAGAAAAATGGATGTTGGAAGAAAAGTGCCTAAAAGTCAAAATACCGAAAAACCTCTATATTCTCAGAAATTTTGAACTCCAAAAACAGCCATTCTTTCTAGCCAAAATTCGAGCCTACAATACAACCAAAGAAAGTCCTAATAGATCTCATGGGAAGTTAGTTATAGTGTGGAGAGAAGACGAATAAGATCTATGGTGTGATTCAATGTTTTCAACAAGTAATCGATTTTCTGTTCATGAGATCATATTCATCCATTGTATAAAAATCCATTTTTGATTATGTATATGTGAAATTTGTTCATATAAATTTACTCTTTTATTCACATATACCGAGAGAAAATAACCCATTTCCGAGTGTTCGATTGTGAGTGCATTCTGTGAGATTTTGAAATCAAAACGAACTTTCGGATAAGAAATGCAACGATCAAATCTTTTGAAATAGACGGTTATATTGGCTATGCACACACAGACACAATAAGTTGAGATTGAGAAATGAAGTTCTACTATAGTTTGCATTCAAACTTGGTTATATTAATTTTTATTCATTTGTATTGAGTAAAGATTTTGAATTTTGTGGGTATATTCACTGCAAACCCTCATGAGACAAAACTCGTCCACTAGGGTAACCTAGAGGTTTAACGTCTTGTTGCACATGCTAAGTTCAATCGTGATTCCTACGAAAGTGAGTTAAATTTTAAAATTTTTAGTTTTGCTCGAGGACTAGCAAAGTTTAGGTTTGGGGGTATTTGATGAGTGCATTATTTTGTATATTTTATACCCAAATTTATACTTTGTTAGTCCCATTTTAGTGTATTTAATAATTTCTTAGGACTATTTTATTAAAAGGAGGAAAAAATGCGATAATGATTGAATTCATATTGAAAATGGTAATTTTAAATCAAAAATGGGCACTTCGATAATTTTATAATATTCTTGTGCTAATTTGTGAAAAAGTTGCCTAGTGAAATTTTTGCAGATAATGATGGAATTTGGTGCAAATTGATGATCAATTCAAAAAAGGCGCGAAAAAGCTGATTTTTACGGTCGTTCGAAAAAATGCTGTTCTTGTGAAATCGTAAAAAAGTCGGAAATTTTTATTCTCCGATTTGGACGAAACTCGGCATGCGTGTTCAACAAGCAAATATAAGAGTTTTCGAGTGGGGGGAAATTTCGTCCCTTATCACGATCCAAAGATTAAAGAGGTGGAGAGATAGCTACCAACACTATTCGGCCAATCAGAAAGAGTCCCATCACAACTCAAATACCTCACCACTTGTCCTATAAAAAGGACCCTTGGGATCATAATTTCGGAGACAATTATAGAGGACTTTCGTGGAGGATTTCGGGGAGCAACTTTGAGTGATTGTAATCAATTTGAGGGCCAAGTTTTTATCATTTTTTTAGAGGATTCAAGATTGTTGTGAGAACTATTTGTAAGTTTGGTTTATTAATGAAGATCTCTACTCATTCTTACAATTTCTCTTTCATTATGGTAGCTTGATTCTTATATTAGGAGTAGGGTGAAGTTTATCATAGTTAACTAATATTGTCACGTTAATTTTATCGTTGTTTATTCCCTACTTGTTTGAATTGTTATTAAAGATTCGGTATTCATTTTAAAGCGACACGAGAGTGTGTTTTAGAACCTTCAAGATTGTTTTGTCAAATCAAGTTTTGAGATTTAAAAATAGTAATTTTTGATGGATTATGCTTGCACTTTGATTGTTTTGATAGTCCATGCTTAAATACATTTGCGAATTTTAAAACTTGTATTTTCTAAGGGAATAGGGATTTTAGCCGTCTATTAGAGATGTTAAAAATATTTTGATCATAACCGTCATATTTTTCGAATTAAACACGGCGAGAGTCGGTTTAATTTGAGTTATAAAAAGGGAATGGCAACATTAAATTAGTGTGCAATATTAGTTACGTGATAAATGGACCCCGAATCCTAATTATTTCCTAATTGTTTACAAATCTCTTGCGTTACTCTCATTTATCGTAGTTGCTTTTATTTTGTATAATTTATAATTATTCTCTACCCCATTTGATCTAGTTGGACAGTTGTAATTCTTTTAATAATTAAAATTGACAAATCCTCGTGGGTTCGACCCGTACTTACACTCGCTATTCTATAATAGCCCGTGCACTTGCGGTATTTTATAAATTGACAACAGGAGGCCATGGAAATATGACGTAGATGCCACCTACAAGGGAAAAGATAACACGTAAGAACAATGTTGTCCTTGTTCCAACAAAGTTTGTCCTTGTTCTAAAGTGGAGTTCCATTAGAAAAAGGTTGTCCTAATGGTTCTAAAGTTGAGGGGCAGACTTTTCTAACGTTGGAGGAGAAAGAGTTTCGGGAGTTGTTAAAGGAAGAGAAATAGGGAATATCATCGGTTGTAATGGGAGAGATTAGAACAACTACACCAATCCTTCAGATTATGTAACTAATTATGGTAGAATTCCAGGATTTGATTCCCGCAGAGTTACCATATCACTTACCACCAATGTGTGAAATACAACACCATATTCATTTGGTGCCTAGTTCCAATCTACCAAACTTACCCCATTATAGGATGAGTGATATACCAAGTATGACCTCATCCTTGAACTGGGCATTGGTCACCCTTTTGACCAAGACCAACCAATGGAAAACCATCATTTTGAGTAAGTAATGGCTCCTTCGTACACCCATTATGAAAGGTCTCATCCTCGACCGTAGGCTCACCATAAAAGGTCCCGTCCTCGACTTGAACACAGCTAACAACACCAGTATCAGTAATCTTATGACCCAAGTTCCAGCGGCCTCATATAACACTTAGAGGTCGGGGGTCGATCAAGGACTCGGCTCAGCATGATAGTTACTTTACCATCAGAATATTAAACTTGACGACTCGACCTCAACTTGATTTGGATAGTCGACAGTTGACACCTAACAAAGAGCGTGGAATGGAGCACGCGTAGAAGAGTGCACGTGGGTTGCAGATTGCGTGTGGAAAAAACCATTATAGTAAGATCTCCCTAACACGTGAGGGAATATTTCATCCTCATGACCTATATTTATCAGTGACAGGTAGCAGATCCATATTAGCAGAAACATTCTACACAAGCTTACTACATGCATGGGGGTACAGTACACACCCTAGGTACTATATATACTAACGTTCTTCATCAGTGAAAAGGATCGAGATATACAAACCCTAGCCTAAGCTTTCCTTTTGTTACAATAGAAAGAGAAAGTAGTAAGAATTGTATCACTTAGGCCATTAGTGCCCATTTTTTTAGTGAAATTTATACTCACATGCACATTGGAATAGGCCAATGGCCGAACCACTTATATGTTGATGTTTATTCCTGTTCTACTTCTTCATTTATATACTTCAAACACCATTATTACTCTATTAAAGCTGCTCTGGATTGATCTCACACAAGTTTACTTAGTGATACCAATTGGGTATCATTAGTTGGCATCATCTAGGGGAAATGAAGGTTCTTAATCTTTTTCCTCTTAATTTTTAGCTTGTTACTCACTTGATTCTCTGGTGTTGATCCAGTTTGACACTTGGTTGGATTTGATCACCATTAAAATATTTCTTATCTAGTTTCTCAAGATTTTGTTCATTTCATTTAGCTCATCTAGTTCACCTCTTGGTTTTGTTCATTCACGAAAGTTGATGGCCTCTGATTTACCTCCTGGCGCTAGCCCCAACCATAGCCAGATGCCTCCTCAGTAAGAAATGGCTGAGGTTGCGGTGACGCTACGCTCACTAGCGCCCAGCACCAGAAAATGTAAGAATAGCTTGCTAAATTTAGTCAAACTATGATAGATACACCCATCGGTGCTGTAGCAGAGATGATAACTCCAATCGCCAGGGAAATAGCTTCGACACTAAGGGATTACCCTCAGTCCCACACAAAGAAGCGCCTCAATAGCAGAGACGCAGAGATGTGGCCAACCCTAGGCGAATGCACCTAGGAAAATAAGGTCGAGAATTCCAAGATGATCTGTGTTGTGATGAGGATGAGGATTAGGAACCTTACGATATCTCTAGAAATACAGTGCGTCCAATCTAAGTTAGCAGAGGAAAAAGTGGTAGGCCGAGTCGAGATGGCTAGCCCCGAGCTTCAGCACTAGAAATATTGAGTAGAGGGTTAGCCTTTGATAGACTCATCCTAATTAGTGACCTAAGAGATTGACTCTTGAGATCATGCAGTAGGGAAGTCTCCAGAGGGAATTGAGGATGTTCTGATTGTAGGTCATCATACGACCAAGACGAGGAACACAGAGAAGTCACCAATCATCAATGGGTGGTAGGTAAAGAGCGTGTATAACGCCCAACCGATAGAGAAGTGGCTAGGGATAATGAAACAGTAGCCGACAGGACGTGGAACAATTCTATACAGAGGCTTGAAGACAAAACTGGTGATCTCTTGAAGATTCAGGACCCCATACAGATAGGCTATATGGAAGGGTCTCTGTTTGTTACAAGAATTAAGAATTACCCAATCCCGGCCAAATTCAAGTCACCAGTTGTGATGCCAAAGTACGATGGGAGCACAAACCCTATTCATTATGTGGAAATGAACTAGTCAAAAACAGGCATGTATTTTGTCTCTGATGGGATAAAATGTTGAGCTTTATCAATCACCCTTACAGGTGCTGAACACATATGGTACACCTCTCTCCCTAAGAAATCCATTGATATTTTTAAACAGTTGACCGAGAGGTTCATTAATAATTTCTATGTTGGAGAAAAAACTTATAAGAAGACGACACATCTACTATATATCAAGTAAGGTAAGAATGAGTCTATGAGAGATTATATAGCCCGTTTTAACAAAGAAAATCAGTAAGTAGAAGACTACGAGGAAAGCATCCTTATGACTTCCCTTATGGGTGGATTGCAGAAGGCAATACTCTTATGGAAGCTGACCGAAGATACTCCAAAAACCATAGCATAACTCCTAGCCATGATCGGGAGAGTTATGAATGCGAAGGGGGCCGTGGCTGCCAAGGGAGAGGATGATAAAGGAGAGAGTGGGAGTAAGTCCTATAAATCTAAGGGAAAAGGAGGCTAGAAGAGGTTTGCGGACGAAAATTTTATTGACTACACTCCACTATTAGCTAGTACAGATATGATACTGAATGAAATAAAAAATTATCGATCTCTGAGATGGCCATAGAAGCTAAGAGCCCCTCCTCAAAAGAGGGATAAGAACAAATAGTGTGAGTTCCACCATGATCATGACCACACTTCTGATAAGTGCTTTGCACTTAAGGATGAGATTGGAAAAGTGTTAAACCAGGAAAAGCTCAGGAAATATGTTGATAATAGCGATACTTAGGGTAACAGAGATAACACATGGAAGAAATAAGATGATAAGCCTAGACGGGATGTCTAGGCAAACAGAAACGATGATGTCTCTAACGATGATGATGAGGCAAACCTTGAACTTCCACCAAAGGTGCCTACACCCAAAGGTCGGATAAATATGATTTCATTGGGAGTGAAGATGATATGTGGTCGTCTAACAGGTGGTGGCAAGGATATAGTCGACAGGAAGGCCCATGTCGTAGAAGCTAAAGCAGTCCCAAAGAGAGAAGTGGTAAACTCAGTTAAAGTTAATTCTAAACTGAGTAAGAGGAAGAATGTGGATATGAACACCTTGGTGATAGGTTTCTCAAGATTAGACTTCACGGGGATCCTGGCCCCTCATGATGACCCACTGTGATTACTATAAGGGTACATATATATGACGTTCCTATAATACTCATCGGTGAAAGGAGTTCAACTGAGGTGATTTTTTGGTAATGCTTCAAAGTGTTGGGGCTTAGCAAGAAAAGACTTATCCCATACCACCAGCCTTTAATCAGCTTCAGTTGTGAAAAGGGGGTATATGAGATGGATGTTTGTATGGGGACCTGACCGAGGTGACTCACCAAAAAGATAAAAATTTTGTAATGGATGAGAATGCCTATTCGGCTTACAATATCATCTTGGGAAGGGTAGACCTTAAGGAATTTGAGGCAGTTCCCTTTACTGTACACCAGATGATAATATTACCGACTCCTTGTAGATTAGAGAAAGGTTAGAGTGATCAAGTAGAGTTACGATAATGCTACTTTAACTCGGCTGAAGAGAGAGAAGCTCATAAAAAGCCATCACCATATAAAACATTGATACTCTCAATCCAAGGGACGAGACGAAGTTGAAGAAAGCTAAAGTCATTAATAAGGTAGAATCTATCGTTCTCAAAGAGGACGAGCCGAAAAAACTATCCAAATTGGCAATACCTTGAAGAAAAAAATAAAGGATGAACTGATCAAGTTACTGAAAAAGAGGTACAGTATCTTTGCTTGGAGTCATGAGGACATGCTAGGTGTTGATACAAAAAACTAGACTATATCTAAATATTTGATCATAGATAAATATATAAAGTAAAGGGACACAAAATATTTTTAAAGTGGTTCGGCTAAAGGGAAAAGCCTACGTTCACAGTTGTGTATTGCCTTGTGTTAGATTTGTTGCCTCTTGTCTTGTCTCATGAATATAGGGATTAAAATGTATTTATAGCCCCTAAGGGTGTACAAAATTCTGAATATTAAAGGATTAAATTCTTTTATAAAATAGGCATTTACATTAGTACAATGTTCATAATGTATACGACTGTTGGTGTTTTGCTGACCACGTTGGTCGGTCTTCTTTTATTTTTTGGTCGGGATTCTATTTATTGGTTGACATTCTTGGGCTTATCCGGGTGATAATCCTTACTGACTAGGACCGATCCCACGATGGATGGCACATGTCCATTTCTGACTAGTCCACGTAATAGGATAGTTTTTAGTATCAACAGAAGCCCCCAATGTTTTATGATTGAGGCTTTTTGAAAAAGTATGGAACATTTAGCTCTTAAAGTTGTTCGGGCTATAATTCTTTTGCTCGGTTGGATGACGACTTTCCATACTTGAAAAATTACTTATTTATCTGGTGGCACATAACACGGATGGCATTTCTGTAATTATCCCCTATTTTAACGAATCATTTTTGGGCAAATGTGTCTTTTTTAGCTTTAACCGTCAACAGTTCAATCGACGCTTCCTTTAATCATTACCTTCACCAGTTTTTGAGGTAATATATAAAAAGCAGGAAAAACCACAATTATTTCTTACCTTAAATTTTTCTGAGTTTTTTGCTGCTATCTCTTTGAGCTATCTGTGCGGTTGTTTCTTCTATTCTTCTGTTCTTACCGAATCCTTAAATTCTTGTAAGAATATTTTCTCTTTTCTTTTTCTTTAGCTTCGAATATGGTTTATTCTGTAACTTCTCTAGAGGAATTTAGGAATGAATGGAATATCCCTTCATGGGTTGAATTGGAGTTCCCAGTCTTCTTATATACCTCTTTTCTTTATCTGAGGGCCATTGGTTCCATTCTATTTTTATTACTGAGTGTGGGTTCACTTTTCCCCCAAACCCATTTTGTCTCGAGTTTTATCAGTATTTTGATGTGTTCCATGCTAGAGTATCCCCTAACACTTGGAGAATGGTTAATGGGGTTTATAGATTAAATTAGCTCCATGGGACCCATATAGGGATTTTAGAAATCATGTTTTGTTATAAGTGGGTCATAAGTGATACTACTTACTATTTGAAAACTAGGGTTGTGAATAGAGTTTTAGTTGTTAACCTTCCTGATTCCAATAGAGATTATTTTGATCATGGGTTAATTATCAAAACTTGGCAACATGATCCCATGACTGGGAATGTTGAGTACCAGGGGCCCAGATGCCCACAATATGGCACTGGGATAGGTTACAATCATTTCATATAACTTTTCTTGCTCATTCTATTAACTGCTAATACTAACTTTTACCTTGTTAATTTTGGTCGCAGTTGATCGAAAGAGAAAGTGTCCCAAGGAGAATGATATCAACCTCAGGGAGTTAACATTTATCTAAGGTACTCATAGATTACTTGCTTCAATATAGGAATACCATTACTTCCTTTGTTGCTCGCCCAATTGTTGTTGTTCCTTATCCCTTGATTAATCTTGATCAAGGCCCTATTTCTACATCCTCTGCCACTGCATCTGTTAGTGGTGAACTTGCTACTACCCCCTCTTCCTCTCTAGATTCAGACCTTCCTCTTGATGCAACCACGGTAAAGAGAAAGTTCCCCAATATTTTAGGTGATATTACTACCACTAACTCATCTAAATAGACTACTGATGGGGCTAAGAGTAAGGAGGACGCTGGGAAAAAGCCCCCCAGATAAGAAGGTTGATGAAGGTCACCTTAAGCGCTTGAAGAAAGGGATTCCTTCTAGGCTGGATAAAGGATCTTCAGTTAGCGACAACCAATAAGAGTTGGTCAATTTATCTGATTTTGGTTCACCAGTGACCATTGGCCCTGGTTTGGACAGACAATTAATAAAATCTGGTAAACTGCCAGCCACAGGGGTGCCTCTCCTGCAATGCCCCGATCAAGAATTTCTGAAAGGGATACCCAAAGCCTTTCTTTGGTAAATATTGTCATTTCTTCTTCTTTTCGTTTATCTCTTTACTATTTCTTATACTGACTTGTTTTGATTTCTTTTTGTAGTTCTTGGTCGACTTTAACAATATGCTAAAGAAGGATGAGGTTCTGTGTTCTTCTTCAAATAGAGTTGATGAGGCCTTTGAAGAGTTAAAGAAGTCTGTGCTTGACTCCTAACAAGAATTAGCTAATGATCAAAATAAGTGGAAGAATAAAATGAAGATTACTGAGGATGACGCCACAGCTGCTCAGTGGCAGGTTGTTGAGCTATATAAGAAGTTGGGTGCTGAGAAGGCCAAAAGGTTGGAGGCTAAGGAATCTGCATGCAACAGGGTCTGGGGCAAAGCGAATGGAGTTGATTCTATGAAAATTGAATTTTTTAAGAAGAAATGTTTCAATGATGGCTGGTTGACAACCCTTGTAGAGGTCAGGACTCCCCGGGATTCTAAATTATTTCTCAGACATGATCTGGGTTCTCCTCCCAACATGGATGAGGAGGTTGAGGATGATGGAGGTTCAAATGAATCTACCATCGCTAGTTGACTCTTCAATATCTCCTACTGGTGACCAATCTATTCTGCCGGCTCCTGCTTCCAATCCTGCTGAGTCATCTTTTGATAAAAAGAATGTGTAGATTCGCACGATGAGCAACTTTTGTTCTTTTCTTTTTATCTGTACTTTTCCTTTTTATTCCATGTACTTGTAATCGACATTTTATTAATGAAAAGGAATCTTTTTTCACACTTGACTTCTTCTTCTGTTGTTGATTAGAAATTTTTCTTGCTCTTTATAGTTCATGGATAAACTGAATCAATTGTCTTCAACTGATTCTGAGCTTCTTTGAAGATGCAATGATCTCCTCAAGGCTAGCCATTTGACTATGACCAAGGAAGAATTATCCAAGTTACTCGGGGAAGGTGTTTCTGATCAAGCTAGAGAAGCCTATCTTTATTTAAAGTGTCTTCTTGATCGGGCAATGGCCAATAATGTTGCTTATTGTGACATGATTGAAGAGTTGCAAGAAGATCATAAGGAGGCCAACGCTCTATTGCATGTTGACTATGAGCAAATGTATAAATATCTAAGTGAAGGTTAGGGCTTTTAACAGAAACTGTAGAGACATGCTTCTTACATTAAGTGGAAAGCATTGTTACTTAATCGTGAAGTGGAGGAAGCTAGAGAATTATCAAGCTACTGGAGGAAGAGAACAATAGCTTGAGGGATGAATTGAATGCACCGAAGTCTTCCTTTTCCACTGCTGTTGCCACTGATGAAGGAGTTTCTTTTCTAGAAACTAAAAATGCTAGGTTGAGGGAATAAGTGAAGGCACTGAAGAAAACTAAGCTTTCTTCATCTTCCCGAGCAAAAACTAAACTTGGCAGAGCGACTACAGATGAGGCTAGGACCCAGCAAACACTTGTCAACCAGGATGCTCAATTAAAAATGAAGAATTTGGCCCTTATGACATGTCCCCGAAACTTCAGACCTAAGCCGAGCTACTTGCTACTCAGTCTACTCAATTACAAACCAAAGATGGAGTGCTGAAGAAGTTGCACCATCATGTTAAGAGGCTAACCTTCTAATTTCACAAACAACCTAGGGAGATCTAGATGGACGGGCTTTGGGACATTTTGATGAGCGGTTTAACAAACTCAGAATGAAGGCTACAAATGGGGATGGACCAACCGTTTGACAGTAATGAAGGTAGATCAAAACAGTAATATTTGGAATTGGTATGATCCTGGCTTATTAAACTATGAAGATCTTCCCTTTAAGTTGAATGTTGATTGGATTCTCGCCAACACGATTCCCTAGTGCCTGATTTCAAAATATTTAGGGGACTATGGCCTTCATGACGAGCTAGAGATTGTTCGTCCTCCTCATCTGTTAAATCACTCGAGCAACTAAAATGGAAGAATGCTCCACGACTTCAACTTTATCAATTATCCCTACACATTGGATGATCCTCCAACAGGCATGGAACTAGTTTCTTGTTCTTTTAAGACTGAGGGGAAATGCCCCGTAGAATAAATTTCATTTCTGTAATTCTATTTTGAGCAAAATCATGTAATGAATATTCAAATGAATAAAATATATTTGACCAACTTATCTCGTTAATCTTTGTATGTGACTGTCTTCTTGATATGAATGTCTTCTTCTTTTTCATTAGTTTCATTGACACACTAAAGCTTTTACTTATGTTTAGCATCAGTTACCAATGAATACATAGGTTTTACTAGTACACTTAGATTAAAATCCAAGTTTGTCACTATTTACCCATGTGTCTCCATAGGTTTCATTAATGCACCTAAATTTTTAGGTTTTCTGCATGAGTTAACAGTGGTGTGACCAGGTGTATGTGGAATATGTGTCTACATTCCTTTTTAGGATTTTTCACAACGTTCTTCCTTCACTTTGCTGAGTAGGATAAAGATCTTGTTTTATCCTTATCTTTATTGACCAATCTTCTTGAGGATTTAATATCCTGTTTCACTTGGGTTTGTTTTTGCTGCCTATTAAATTTTGCTGATACCGAGCAACTTCTTGCTTATGCCGACCAAATATTCTTGCAGTCGATCAACGGTATGTTTGTTATTTATGAAAGATCATTATTCTGAGCAACTGTTTGAAGTTTTTTTGGCAACTTTCAACCTTCACCGACTAAGTATATAGTACTCCCCAAAAAATCAAAATAGAAATGGAAGGAATCATCATTTTATTGATACTAAAAATTGATAATGAGTACAATTGAATACATCATCGGTAATACTTTCTAAGGTGCTCACCATGCCATGGATTCTTGAATTCTTCTCCTTTTAAAGTCTCAATTATGTATGTTCCAAGTTGGACAGCTGTTAAAATACGATATGGCTGATTCTAATTGGCCTCAAGTTTGTTACTTATCCGAATGACCTTTTTAGCACATAATCTCCTTCCTTTAGGTTGTTCGACTTCGTCCTTTTGTTATAAAAATGGGCAGTTCATTGCTGGTAAGTTGCTTTTCTCAAAGCAGCATCTTCACATACTTTTTTCAGCATGTCCAAATCCACTCTTTTCATTAAATCACTTACAGAAAAATTGAAATTCAACACACTATGGGATGGAAGACCCAATTCAGCAGGTATCACTACCTCAGTCCCAAATGCTAGCATATAGGGAGATTCTCTAGTAGCAGTCCTTGGAGTTGTTCAGTATGCCCACAGAATAGAGTGCAACTCATTGATCCAGTTTTCCTTGGCATCATCAAGTCTTCTTTTTAACCCATTTAGAAAAGTTCTATTTGTAAATTCAGTTTCCCATTGCTCTGAGGGTGATCTGGAACATAGTGTAGCGTTTAGATATTGGACTGAGCACATTAGGTAGCAAATTATTCATTGTCAAACTGTGTGCCATGGTCGGTGATAAAGGCATAGGGCAACCCATATCTGCAAATTATATTTTTCCAAATGAATTGGTAGACCTTCTCATACGGTATGTCTATCAAGGGTTTTGCTTCTACCTATTTTGTAAAGTAATCCACAACAATAACTAAGTACTTAAATCTTCCTTGGGTGGTCGACAGTGGTGCGACCAAGTCTATACCCATATTACCAAGGTGAAGTGATTAGGTTTAGGACAACATATGTAGTCTTACGAATCCTGGAATACCTTTGGCACTTATTACACTTTCTAGCAAAGGCTGCACAATCTGCTCGCATAGTTGGATAATAATATTTCTGTGTACTAATCCGTTGCAGTAGTTTCCTTCTGGCTACGTGAGCTCCATAAGATCCTTCATGCACTTACTAAACTAGGTCTGGAACCTCTGATGGATGAACACATCATTGCATGTTAACTGTCAATCCTCTCCTGTATAACACTCCTTTATTTAGAACATATCTGGCAACTTTATATTTTAACTTTTTGACCTCAATCATATTTGCTAGTAGAATTCCTTCTTCAATGTAAGCTCTACTGGGATCCATCCAAGATTGTCCCATGTCTACCACAATAGAACTGATCATCAAGTCTTCATCTATACTCTTATTTTCTAGAAGATCGATTGGAATACTTCATCGAAGCTCGATTCTGGTTGATGAAGCCAATCGAGCAAGTACATCTGCTCGGGCATTGTCCAGTCTTGGAATTCTGCTCATTCGGACTGCTGGTAATGTTGTTATTACTTTCAAATCTTTAGCCATATACCTGGTCATCAATTCTCCTTTAGTTCCACACAAGCTCAATATTTAAGTCAGCACCATCTGAGAATCACTGTGGGCCACAACTTGCTCGGCATTCAGTGATTGGGGTAAACTCAAGCCCATAATGAGAGCTTCATATTCTTATTTGTTATTTGAGGTATAGAATTGGAATCGCAAAGCATATTCAATATCTATTCCATTCGGAGTGTTAAGTATTATACCTACTCCACTGTCGGTTGCGCAAGATGACCCATCAATGTAGAACTTCCATATCGGGAGATTACTATCAAATGCTTGGTCTATCAAGATCCCATAATGGAATGTTTTTCTCCTTGCTTCTTCATATTTGTTGATTATCTCCCGTGCTCTAGAAGAGGAATCCTGTAGGTTGGTGGTGATTTCTTCTGATATTTCCTCTGATGAATGTTGCTTGGGAGCTTGATCGCCAACAACCCCTTTCGATCCGTATTCTCCTGATTCTTTTTCTTGCTCTGGAACCTCAGGGTAAATGAAGTCAATAATGAAATCTGTTATAGCTTGACCTTTGAAAGAAGCTATTAGTTCATAAATAATATTATACTCCCCTAATTCTACTGCCAAGTACATTAATCTACTAAACTTTTTCGATTTATGTAAGGCTTACCTTAGAGGCATATCAGTGTACACCACAATAGTATGGGATTGGAAATATGGTTTCATCCTTCTGGATGCCTCAATCAGTGCCAATGCGAACTTCTTCAGGCGTGGGAATCTGATTTATGCTCCTCGAAAAGCTTTACTGGTGTAGTAGACGGATTTCTAAACTCCATTCTCTTTTCGGATTAAGGCAGAACTTACAACTGATTCAGAAAAAACTAAGTTTAAATATAATCTTTCTCTCAAAATTGGTCAGGAAAGCAATGGGGGAGACCCCAAGTACTTTTTTAACCCTAGAAAAGTTTTTTCACACTATTTGTTCCATTCAAAACTCTTTCTAAGCACTTTGAAGAATGGCCAGCACCTATCTGTGGCTCAGGACACAAATCTGTTTAGTGTTGTTGCTCTTTTAGTTAAGCTTTATACCTCCTTCTTGCATGTGGGAGACTGCATTTTAATTAGTTCCTCGATCTTATCTGGTTTGCCTCAATTTCCCTCTGATTTACTATGTATCCGAAGAATATTCCTTCCTTTACTCTAAACAGGCACTTGGTCAGGTTCAATCTCATCTGTTGCTTCTCCAGTTGGTCAAAAGTTTGTCTGAGGTCGGCAATATAATTGGATGCTTTTTTACTCTTTGTCAGCATATCATCCACATAAACTTCTATATTTTTGCCTATTTGCTCCCCAAAGACTTTATTCACCAATCTTTGATAAGTGGCACCTGCATTTTTCAAACCAAATGGCATAACATTATAACAGTATGTTCCTCGAGGGGTAATGAATGAAGTGATCTCCCTGTCTTTAGGCTTCATTTTGATTTGGTTATAACCAGAATTGGCATACATAAAACTAATTAGTTCATGTCCTGATGTAACATTCACAAGCTTATCAATCCGTGGCAAAGGAAAATGATCCTTTAGGCATGGTTTATTCAAATCTGTGAAGTCTACACACATTCTCCACTTCTTCTTCTTCTTCTTCTTGACCATAACTACACTGTCTAATCAATTTGGATACTTCACTCCATTAATAAAATCATATTTTTGAAGCTTTTCAACTTCCTCCTGTACTGCTTTATTCGTCTCGGGGATAAACACTCTTCGCGTTTACTTTACAGGCTTGGCCTCTTTTTTAACACTAATTTCATGGAAAATAAAGTTAGGATCAATCCCTGGAATATCTTAATGACTCCATGGGAACACATGTCTTCTCCGTCTAAGGAAATTCACTAGTTCATGTTTAAGAACATGATCCAGTGTTGTTCCTATTTGAGTGGTACGTTCTGGCTTATCATCGTCTAACACCATGCTTTCTGTCGCCTCAACTATATCGACCTTCACTCATTTTATTTCCTCCCTTAAATCTAAGGTTTCTACCTCATATTCTTCATCAGGTTCAGAGGTGTCTACTTGGTAAGTGGTAGTTTTCCTCTTTATTTCTTCTAAGTCTTCCTATTCGACAAATGAGTAATAGCATTCTCGAGCTACTTTTTGGTCACCTTTTATAATGCCTACTCAAAAGTTGGTCGGGAACTTTAAACATTGATGGAATGTAGATGGCACGACTTTGGACTTCTTCAACCATACTCTTCCAATAATTATGTTATAGGTCGAATGAACATTTTCGTCAATTATAAAGAAACGTATCTTCTCTGTTTGACTGGTTGGCCATGTGCCGATGAACACCTCCACCTTAATTATTCCCAAAGGGAGTACTTTCTCACTCGAAAAACCTATTAAAGGTTTGTGGTAGGGCATTAATTGGATGAGCTTAAAATTCAGACTTTCAAAGCAAGGATAGGACATAATATCTGCCGAGCTACCATTATCAACCAGTACTTTAGAAATAATGATATCCTGCTTTCTGACTTTGATTACGAGAGGATCATCATGGTGGTACAGTAATCCTGAAAGGTCATTTTTAGAGAATCCGATCACCAGGTTGTCCTTGTTGACCTTCCTCGATCAATCTTCTTCGACTAGATTAATCCTTTGGATATAGGAACAATCTTGTGCCTTATTGAGGTAAGATTTTGGTTATGTAGTATGGTAACCTCCTCCTACGTCTCCACTTATAATCATTTGACAATTAAAAGAACCAAAACTGAGCATGAATACCTCACATTCTGGTTGCCTAGGCTTCTTGGGTAGGTCGGGATCATCCTCCTGATCATCTTTATGAGTCCTCTTTTTTTCATCTTTGGGTTTGCAACGAGACTTTGACCTTCGTCGATCTCCTTCGTTATTTTGTCGATTAATAAATCGGTTCAGTTTCCCTCTTCGGATGAGAGTTTCAATCTCGTTCTGAAGGGATATGCAATGATCTATCGTGTGATCGTGTTCTCTATGAAATTCATAGTATTTGGATTTATCCCTATTGATAAGGAAGCTCCTCAACTTCTCAGGCCAACGCACATCTTTGTTATGTTTGATTTCCTCTAAGACATTGTGAATACCCATTGTTAATGGAGTATGATTTCTATACCTCTTAAGTTGATCAAAAATCCCCTCCTACTTTGATTCCTTATGCTCTTTGGAATCTTTGTGATCTTTTTTATTAGATTTCCCTCCCGAGCTCCGTTTGGCAGCCATTGCCTCCTCAATGCTCATGATCTTGGCTGCCTTAGCCATCAATTATGTCATTGTCTTTGGGGGATCTTTAGCAAGCATATAGTAGAGTTTCTCTAGGATCAACCCACTCATAAGAGCTGTTATAGTAGTCTTATCCTCGTAATACACAATGTCTAACTTCTCATTGTTGAAACAAGTAATGTAATATTTAGCACTTTCTCCTTCCATCTGTCTCACGCTGAGTAAATGAGATACCCTTTTTATTGTCTTGGACCCAAAACAAAAGTTATTGATGAATAGCTTGATGAGTTGAATGAAGATGCAAATTTTCCCTCGAGAAAGGCTATTATACTAGATTTGAGCAGGGCCAGTTATTGTCTCGGAGAATGCTCTGCACGTTATCTCATTGGGGATGACGTAGATATTAGCTTCTTCTTGATATTGCTCTATCTAAAGAATGGGTTAGTCTTCCCATCATATTTTGGTGTAACCACAAGAGCTTTGAACTTTGCAGGAGTGGGGAAATCCATAATGGCCTGTACAAAAGGAGATCCTTTCATAAAACTTCTTTATAAAGGATTCTTGGCCTTATCCATTTCTCTCAATCTATCTTCTAATTATTGTATAGAACCTTTTCATGCATTGTTACCAGTGTCAGATCTATGAATTGCTGTTTGGTTGTTAACTCAGCTTTCTTCCTGTGATTATTGCTTGGTACATGTAGTTCGTCGAGAATTTGATCTTGACTGGGTGGAGCCCTACCGTTGATTGACTAGTCATCGAGTGTTTCTTAACAATGCACTGGGAACATTGTCATTCCCCCAGGTACCAAATAATCAAAAGGAGAAGCTAAGCTTAGCCTCTCTAAAGCACTCAATCTTTTAGGAGAGAAAGATTGTGCATTGTAGGACTCTGACGTTCTGAGTGATGAACTTGCCCCTGGGCGATAGGAAGTATATCTAGTAGTTTTGGGTTGGCTACGCCTATTGCTTATTTGAGGCGGTGGAGGCATATTTCCACGAGTAGATAGGGTGGGTGACCCGATTTATAGGGTTTGTGTTATTTTCCTTATGGTATCTTGAATAGCCTCATGTCCTCTGGCAAGACTTTTCAGGATTCCAGTTAATTCATTTGCTATTAGTGGAGCAACAGGAACAGGCGAGATTCCATCATTCCTGGCACTTGATTCAGGAATATCATTCATGTTGAATAAGTGAATGAGTGAAAATATTTAGAAATGCGTTCCCATAGACGACGCCAATCTGTTGATGCAAAAAACTGGACTATATCTAATTATTTGATCACAGATAAATATATAAAGTAAAGAGACACAAAAGATTTTTAAAATGGTTCGGCTAAAGGGAAAAGACTATTTCCACTATTGTGTGTTTCCTTGTGTTAGCTTTGTTTTCTCTTGTCTTGCCTCATGAATGTAGGGATTACAATGTATTTATAGCCCCTGAGGGTGTATAAAAGTCTGAATATTAAAGGATGAAATATCTTTATATAGTAGGCATTTACATCAGTACAATGTTCATAATGTATACAAATGTTGGTATTTTGTTGACCACGCTGGTTGGTCTTCATATTGTTGGTCTATCTTCTTTTGTATGTTGGCCCAGCTTCTACTTATTGGTCGACATTCTTGGACTTAGACGGGTGATAATCCTTGATGACTAGGACCAATGCCATTATGGATGACACATGTCCATTTCTGACTAGTCCATGTAATAGGATAATTTTTAGTATCAACACCAGGGATAGACCAAAAAATTCTTTGCCACAAGCTGAATGTGGATAAAGGAATGAAGCCAATTAGACTGAGGTGATGAATATACTCCAGAGAAAAGTATTAGGTGATCAGAAATGAAGTTAAAAAGTTAAAAAAGGTGGAGTTCATAAGGGAAGTGGTCTACCCAAAGTGGTTGTCTAACGTAGTCATCGTACAAAAGCCAAATGGTAAATGGAGAATGTATGTAGACTTTATCGACCTGAATAAATCTTGTTCAAAAGATAGATTCCCTCTCTCAAATATCGATCAGATGGTAGATGCCATGTCTAGGCACTAATTAACGAGTTTCATAAATGCTTATTTAGGATATAACAAAATCATTATTGACCCGACCAAAACTAAGAAGACCTCATTCATCACAGATAAAGGAATGTATTGCTACAAAGTCATGGCCTTCGGCCTAAAAAAGTCGGGGCAACATATCGAAGATTAGTGAACAAGATGTTTAAGGAACAAATTGTCAAAGTATGAAAGTGTATGTGGACGACATGTTTCAAACATCCTGAAGGCTGAGACATATGGCCGACCTTGAGCGCACCTTTGACACAATGGGTGAATACCGAATGAAGATCAGTCCTATTAAGTGTGAGTTCGAGGTAAGAGAGGGAAAATTATTGGGATTTATTGTCAACCAGTGGGGGATAGAGGAAAATCCTAAAAATATCAAAGCCTTGATTGAGATGAAGACCCCAAAAACAATTAAAGATGTTCAGAGGCTGACAGGATGAGTCATTGCACTGAACATGTTTGTATCAAGTACCATAGACAAATATATGCCATTCTTCAAAATATTGAGGAAAGACTTTAAATGCAATGAATAATGTAAAAAATCCTTCCAGGAGTTTAAGGCTTACTTAGTCTCCCTAATGCTGTTGTCCTGGTTAATTAAAGGATCAAAGTTATATTTATACTTGGCTGTATCAGAATCGGCCATTAGCATAGTGATCGTATGAGATGATGATGGGGTATAAGTATACTTTAATAGTAAGGCCCTTCAAGGGGATGGGCAGAGGTACCCTAGGATGAAGAAGTTAGCGTATGCCTAAAAAAAGATGAAACCTTATTTTTAGGATCATACAATGGTCATCCTCACTAACTCCCCTCTACTATAGGTCATCCATAAACTTAAGAAATCAGGTAGGTTAATGGCGTGGTAGATTGAGTTGGGAGAATTTAATATTATATGCCAATTGAGAACAACAATTAAAGGGAAAGATTTAGTCAACTCCGTAGTTGAGTTCACTTGGGACGAGGTCAAAAATGAAAAGTTTGTGGTACTAACAACTGAGCCAACGAAAGTAAGTGGAATCTCAGTTGAAGCCGAGACAAGTGTTGCATGGCCCATCATGGTCGACACTTGAGAAGAAAAGTTTTTATTTAAAAGTGGAGTCCTGGATGAAGGAACCTTCTCAAAAGGAGGCACAATTTGGAGCTTGTTTGTAGATGGCCCCTCATGTAAAGTGGAGCGGGGTTAATAGTAACATCCTCAGATGGAATCGACATAGAGTACTCCCTAAGGCTCAGCTTTAAAGCATATAATAATGAGTCGGAGTATGAATCACTTTTGGTAAGACTCTCCATTGCCAAAACATTAAATGTCGGCCACATATTAGTTCATAGTGACTCTCCGTTAGTCATAAATCAGATCTTAGGGGTATATGAGGATAAAGATGAAAGGATGGCCCAATACTTTTTGTAGGCGAAGATAATGTTGAAGAACTTCAAAGAGGTAAATCTCAAAAGGATCCCTCTGCTAGACAACAATAGAGATGATGCCCTAGCAAGGTTAGCATAACTGAGATCAGACGGTCAGTGTCAATGGAGATCCTGTATCGATCGACCATTGAAGAAGATGACAATGCACTCGAGTTTTATTTAAACCTGAACTTGGGGGCATTATTGATGGATCCCTTCATTCGATATATCAGAGACGGTGGATTTCTAAAGCCAAAGGTTGAAAGGAAGAAGTTGAGATACAAGGCAACAACGTTCTCGATAATAGGAGATGTCTTGTAGAAAAAAAGGTTCCTCCTCCCTTTACTACAATATGTTCATACCATAGAGGTGGAGTACGTATTTAAGGATATGCATGAGGGTTCCTGTTCAAGCCACATTGGAGGAAGATCTTTGGTGAAGAAAATGGTTACCCACGGCTGACCTTGGCCAAATATATAATCGATTATATGAAAAGGTGCGATAAGTGTCAGAGATATGCTTATAGCCCTTATTAACCTCGTCAACCATTGTTATCTATCAAATCTCCTTAGCCATTTGGTGTTTGGGGGATTGACCTGTTGAGACCCCTGCCAAGGGCTACATGAAACTACAGATACCTAATAGTGGCGATTGACTATTTCATAAAGTGGGTATAGGCTGAGGCCATGATCATTATAACCAAGATGAAGATCTTCAAATTTTTTTAGAGGAATATCATCTGCAGGTATGGTTTGACCAACACTTTGATCTTCGATGTAATACCCCGTATTTTTATACTATATTAATTTGGGGATTTATTAAATTTACTGTGAGTTAATAATTTAATAAAAATTCGGAAATTAATTATGGGAAATTTGTTGAATATTACTAATGAGCAAAGTAATATGTAATATTGGTTATATTGAATGTCACGAGTGAATAAAATGACAATTTTGGAAATTTGAGTCGGGACGCCCCCGTGTCGCGTCGGGACTAAACTTTAATAAATAAAAGTGAATATTTTATAAGTCGTTCCTATGGTCGTTTTGAGTGCGCCAACGCGTCCGGAAGGGTCAAGATAGTTTAAAAAGTGTACCCGGGAGTTTAGTTTGGGTCTCGGGGCATTTTTAGGCCTAAGTGGTACCCCGGGAGGGCATTTTGGACATTTCACATTTATGGGTAATTAAACCCACGAAAATCAATAATCTATATCAGCCATTTAGGTTAGTCAGCTAGGGTTAGAAATCACAAACACAAGAATGGCCATAGGAGAGGAATGAGAGAGCTCTCAAGGTCAAATTCAAGGCCCAAAGTCATCCATTTGCACCGCCACCACCACCAACGCGTATATCGCGTAACGGACTACGCAACCACACCAAATCATCTGCAAATCAGAACACCAAAAATCCCAGGCAAGTGTTTATCTTGCTTATTTCGTTGATGCATCTTTCATGTTAGTGTAGGAATGATTATGATGATTTTTATGGAAGAAAACCTAAGATTTGAGATAGGAATCGCATGTAGCTATGGTTTAAATGATAATTCTGGAAACCCTTGCCCTGTAGAGGAATTTACCCACGAAATTATGATGTTTATAAGAAGAAATTTCTGGAAAAACAGATTGGAACCATGATTTAGAGATACGACTTTTATTTATCATTATTTAGTTATCACGTATAACCGTTCACATCTTACTTTAATTTTGAGGAACCTTTCCACTTACTACATAACGCTCAGGGATTCTATCACCGGACCGGTCCGCCTGTAATAAAAGAACCGATCCGGCTAACCGGACCGGTCCTCCTCAGACCCAGACCGATCCGACTATTGAAGGCCAGTATACCCCGGACCGCAAGCGAACCGATGAAGCCTGGAAAAGAACCGATCCGATCATCAACTGATCGATCCGCCTCAGAATAAAAGAACCGATCCGGTCAATCGGACCGATCCGCCTCAGACCCAGACCGGTCCGCCTGGGATAAACTTAAATGATTTCGCAGAATTGCAGTTACGGGGTTCATCTTCTAACTTACACGAAATCCATATTTTACAATCCCAAACGTCTCAAAAATTGTACTACTAACATCCTAACATGATATCATACATTTCCTACGTAAAGCATGTCAATTTACGTCACTAAACATGGATTCATCATGCCATAATTCATTTAAATATTCAAGAACCCTAGAAATCTCTAAATCATGGTTCCAATCTACTTTTCCAGAAATTTCTTCTTATAAACATCATAATTTCGTGGGTAAATTCCTCTACATGGCAAGGGTTTCCAGAATTATCATTTAAACCATAACTACATGCGATTCCTATCTCAAATCTTAGGTTTTCTTCCATAAAACTCATCCTAATCATTCCTACACTAACATGAAAGATGCATCAACGAAATAAGAAAGATAAACACTTGCCTGGAATTTTTGGTGTTCTGATTTGCAGATGATTTTGGTGTGGTTGCGTAGTCCGTTGCGCGATCTACGCGTTGGTGGTGGTGGCGGTGCAAACGGATGACTTTGGGCCTTGAATTTTGCCTTGAGAGCTCTCTCCTTCCTCTCCTATGGCCGTTCTTGTGTTTGTGATTTCTAACCCTAGCTGACTAACCTAAATGGATGATATAGATTATTGATTTTCGTGGGTTTAATTACCCATAAATGTGAAATGTCCAAAATGCCCTCCCGGGGTACCACTTAGGCCTAAAAATGCCCTGAGACCCAAACTAAACCCCCGGGTACACTTTTCTGACTACCTCGACCCTTCCGGACGCGTTGGCACACTCAAAATGACCATAGGAATGACTTATAAAATATTCACTTTTATTTATCAAAGTTTAGTCCCGACGCGACACGGGCGCGTCCTGACTCAAATTTCCAAAATTGTCATTTTATTCACTCGTGACATTCAATATAACCAATATTACATATTACTTTGCTCATTAGTAATATTCAACAAATTTCCCATAATTACTAACTCTCGTCACGTTAATAATTATAACATAATTAATTTCCGATAATTACTAACTCTCGTCACGTTAATAATTATAACATAATTAATTTTCGGATTTTTATTAAATAATTAACTCACATTAAATTTAATAAATCCCCAAATTAATATAGCATAAAAAATGGGGTATTACATACTTCCCCCCTAATAACGGAATTTCGTCCCGAAATTCGGAAAACAAGGCATACCTGGTAAGAACAAATCTGGATATTTCTCGCGCATATCGGCCTCGCGCTCCCAAGTGGATTCCTCCATATTATGATGTCCCCACTCGACTCGCACAAGTGGAACTATCTTTGACCTCAATCTCCTCTCACTATAGTCTAGGATAGCCACCAGTCTCTCCTCGTAAGAGCTGTCAGGCTGTAAGTCTATCTCATCTATCGCGATGTGAGTATGGGCCATATCATCCCGAAGATACCGTCTCAACGACGAGATGTGAAATACATCATGAATGCGATGTAAATGCTCTGGTAGTCCTAATCTGTATGCTACCGACCCAATCCTCTCGATGATGGGAAATGGTCCCACGTACCTCGGGGCCAATTTCCCTTTCTTCTCGAACCTCATCACTCCTTTCATAGGAGATACACGCAGTAACACTTGATCCCCCACATTAAACTCCCGAAAGAACCGTTTCGCATCGGCGTAGCTCTTCTGCCTGTCCTGGGCTAATCGAATGCGACTCCTGATCAACTCAATTCTCGCGGAGGTTTCCAGAATCACCTCCGATCCTAGCAACTTGTTATCCCTCACCTCGAGCCAACAAGTTGGAGAACGACAAGTCCTGCCATACAAAGCCTCAAATGGATCCATACCAATCGTAAACTGATAAGAGTTATTATAAGCAAACTCTACTAGTGGAAGATGTGGTTCCCAACCTCCTCCAAAATCAAGAACACACATGCGTAGCATATCCTCTAACATCTGATTAGTACGCTCTGTCTTTCCATCTGTCTGTAGGTGATAAGCTGAACTCAACCTCAACTCAGTACCCATAGCCTCCTGAAAGCTTTCCCAGAAACGTGACACGAAAATCTTGTCTCTATCTCACACAATATTTAGGGGCACCCCATGTAATCTGACAACCTCAGTAATGAACAACTGAGCATACTGACCCGTGGTATAGTCTACTCGTACCGGCAGAAAATGAGCCACCTTGGTCAAACGGTCTACAATCACCCAGATAAAATCGTGGCCCCGCTGTGATGTAGGCAACCCTGTAATAAAATCCATGGAAATACAATCCCACTTCCACGCGGGTACTTCCAATGGCTGAAGCAATGCTGACGGTTTCTGATGGTCCACCTGCACCAGCTGGCAGGTATAACACTTGGACATGAACTCCGCAATGTCCTTCTTCATCCCACTCCACCAGTATTGCCTCCTCATATCCTGGTACATCTTGTCTCCTCCAAGATGTACTGTAAATCGGAACCCGTGAGACTGGGTCATCACTGCATGACGTAATTCTACTCCTTCTGGAACCACCAATATCCCATTAAACCTCAAACCCCCATCAGAACTAACAGAGTAGGACTCAGCACCCTCAGCTAAAAGTCGTACAATCTGCTCCTGGCAAAATGGGTCTGTGGTTTGGGCCTGTATTACCCTCATAACAATCTCGGGTGTGACTGTCATAACAGATATGAAGGAACGAGCAACTGCGTCCTGGTGACCCAACTCCTTCCACTTCGCCTTCCAGACGTTCGTTACCTCATTTACCGGTCTACGGCTCAACGCATCAGCAACTACGTTGGCTTTCCCCGGATGATACTGTATGTCAAACTGATAGTCCTTCACAAACTCTAACCATCTGCGCTGTCGCATATTCAGCTCTCGCTGAGTGAATAGGTACTGCAGTGACTTGTGGCCTGTGAACAAACGGAACTTCTCCCTCAATAAGTAGTGCCTCCATATCCTCAATGCAAAAACGACCGCTGCTAACTCCAGGTCGTGGGTGGGGTAATTCTTCTCATGAGGCTTAAGCTTGCGGGAGGCAAAAGTTATAGCTTTCTCCTGCTGAAGTACTCCCCCAAGTCCCCGTAAAGAGGCATCGGTGTAAACCAGGTACTCTGCACCCGGCTTCGGTAATGCAAGGACTGGCGCTGAAGTAAGCTTGTCTTTCAGCTCGTCGAAAGCCAACTGACAAGCGTCATCCCAAACATATGGTACCCCTTTGCGAGTCAGGTTCGTCAATGGACCCGCTATTTTGGAGAATCCCCGAATGAATCTCCTTTAGTATCCGTCTAACCCTAAGAAACTACGCACTTCCATCGGTGTCGTGGGCTATCCCCATTCCCTCACCACTGACACTTTACTCGGGTCAACTGCAATCCCTTGCTCAGTAACAACATGGCCCAAGAACTGTACTTCTCACAACCAAAATCCACACTTCTCGTACTTAGCATACAACTGATGCTCTCATAAAGTCTGAAGAACCTTCCTCAAGTGCTCGGCATGCTCCTCCTCGGAGTGTGAATATATCAAGATGTCATCTATGAAAACGATGACAAACTGATCCAAGAACTCTCTGAATAATCGGTTCATCAAGTCTATGAAAACGGCTGGAGCATTTGTGAGTCCGAACGGCATCACCCTGAACTCATAGGACCCATATCTCGTCAAGAAGGCAGTCTTTGAAACATACTTCTCTCTAATACGCAACTGATGGTACCCCGACCTCAGATCTATCTTCGAAAAGAAAGTTGCTCCCCTCAGCTGGTCGAACAGATCATCGATTCGAGGCAACGAATACTTATTCCGTATCGTGACCTTGTTCAGCTCCCGGTAGTCCACACACAATCTCAGTGAACCATCTCTCTTCTTTACAAACAAGACTGGAGCGCCCCAAGGTGAGGTACTCCTGCGAATGAAGCCCTGACCTAAGAGCTGCTCTATCTGATCTCGTAGCTCTCGCATCTCTGTCGGAGCCATACGGTACGGTGCGCGTGCTATAGGTCTCGTATCTGGCAATAAATCTATGACAAAGTCTATCTCACGACTGGGGGGTAGGCCTGGTATCTCCTGAAACACATCGGAATACTCCCTGACAACTGGGATCGAATCTAAGGGAATCACAGCCTCCTTAGAGGTATCCTCCTCTATGTAATACAAATGAGCGGTCGAACCTCCCTCTGGGTGAGGCATCGCCACTACAAACATCTCTTGCCCCAGAATGGAAAAAACAATGCTCCCACCGAAGCAATCAATCATGGCTCTATAAGCTGCGAGCCAATCCATACCAATAATCACATCATGCTCGTGCATGTCTAAAAATAACATGTTTATAGGTATTACTAAGCTACCAATCTCTAACCCCACTCCCCGGCATATAAAGAAAATAAGGGACCCACTCCCCAGTGGTGAGTCTACACACGTCACTGTGCTCTCTGTTATGGCTAACAACCCTAAGGCCTTCACAAAATGCGTAGTTATAAAACAATGAGTCGCTCCAATATCAAATAAAACCCGACCCATAGTACCATGGATAGGAAACATACCCTCAATCGCGGGTGGTGCCTGTGGAGCTGCTGCCTGGTGGACGTTATAGACACGTCCATACTGTAATTTCCCCTGCTGCACTGGAGCTGCTGGAACGGCTAGTAGGGCTGGCACCTGGGCTGGAGCTGGGAGGGCAGGTGGAAAAAGTGGTCTCTGTGGCTCATTACGGGCACCCTGCTGCTGTGGGGCCCTATCTCCCTCCGGACAATCCTGGCGTCTATGGCCGTGTCTACCACATCCAAAACATCGGCCTTTGAAGTTGCCTCCCCTCTGACCCGGTTGACCACGACCTTCCTGGCCGTTACCTCCCCGCCACTGGCCCTATTGGCCCTGCTGCTAACCCTGCTATCGGTGTTGGCCTTGCTGGCCATGATGATTAGGCTGGCCCTGCTGACCCTGCCTATAACCCCCAAATCCCTGCCTGGTATCACCTGAACGGAATCGCTTAGCAAGTTCCCCCTGATGGGAACTCTGCTCGTGCTGACGAGTCTGTCCATGAGATGGTGCCCCACTAGCACTACCACCCCCTGTCCTGCCCTGCTGGCTGGACTCTCCTGCTCTCTTGCTTCCCTGTAGATGGAAGCGGTGATCCTGGCAATGTAGTAACGCAGCATTGAGTACATCAGTAAAAGTACTCAGAGATAGATTCCCAATAAGATGCTGACGGATCCTCTAAGCTAGCCCGTCCACAAACAACATAATCTTCTTGCCCTCAGTGGGTGCCTCATCAGGCACGATGGTGAGAAGTCTAATGAATTCCTCCTCATATTCAGGTACGGTGGAATTCTCCTGCTTCAAATTCAGTAATTTCTGCCTTATCTCAGCCTGCACGGTGGGTGGAAAATACTTACGGTCAAACTGCTCCCAGAACAACTGAATAGGGATCGTGTCCCTCTCCTCTAATGTGGTAGTGGACTCCCACCATTGCAAAGCGGCCCCCACCAGCTTAAAGGAAGCCAACAACTGCTTTTGCACATCGGTGCACTCATACATACGAAGATGCCGCTGGATGTCTTTCTTCCATTGGCTGACTGTGACAATATCTGAGCTACCAGAGAACTCAGGGGGATGTGCCTTCTGAAAAGCATCCCTAACCCTCTCCCATGTAGATGGAAGCTGTGCTGGTACTGGCGCCACTGCCTGAATCTGGGGTGGAGCCTGCTGAACCACCGCTAGCGCGGCATTCACCGCCTGAGCAACAATGGCGGCTACTTCATTAGCATTCATAGTGCCTGGTGCCGGAGCTGCTGGCTGCTCGGCCTGGGCACGCCTATCCTTCGGTGCACGTCTCGGAGGCATCTGAAATGTGAAGTAGTTTATTAGTCTATAGTTATTATCAAATCTTAAATAGCTGAAGACTTAAAAGTAAAAGCAAGAGTACAACAATCGTAAAAATAGGGCTCTATAGAAAAAACGTTAAGCTGAAAGCGAAATAAGACATACAGATCCTATGGACACTAGAACCTGAGGCTCTGATACCACCTGTGACACCCCACCTAATTAAATACCGGGCGATCACTCCTTTATTAAATTAAATCAAGGTGAACAGTTGGTTCATTCTCAGCATCACTGTCGATAAAAATAAAATTTTCCAATTTAACACCCTAATTAATTAAGCTAAGTGTCAAAACCATTTTCATACATAACTTTCCAAATTTTATTTAAAGAAAAATTATTTATTTATTTGATTAACAACATTCAAAAAGTAATAATCACACCACATCAATTCTGCAACATAATCCAAATAATTTAAAACATTCGTCAATCTAATGTCAACATACGAAATCTAAAGTCACACATCCAAACTGAATAAATCCCATAGTAACAGTACTGGAAATAACTGAAATACAAATGTTCAATAACAACGGAATAATGGAAAGAGCTACACATGCCCAATTAAATGAAAGTACTAAGAGTGGATCCAAATGAACGAAGTCGTCTAATCAAGAGACCTACAACTCCCACCTAAGCTGCAGCGCGTTCCTTCCAAGGGATCCTAAGCAAGACGTCCCTGTGACTGGGCACCTGTGATACATACATATATATACAAGAGAGAGAGAGAAAGAGAAACGGGTCAGAGCCCGATAGTGTGTATGATTTAAATTTTTTTTTATCAAGTATTTAAATTGATACAGGCCAATGCAATAACATATTAGTGCGACACTCTCTTGAGAATTTCTCACCTCTCTTCTATTGTGCACACCTATCGCACTAACCTTCCCAGTGGTCTATCTCATCATATATCACGCTATCCTTTCCCAATGGTTTACTTATCTTAGGTTATTCGCATGATTCAAAATTTAACGATTCAATTGTTTGAAAATAATATTTCGATTAGTAACCAAAGTTCTCATTTTAACTTTATTAATCAATAAAGTTTTCCAGTGTCATGTTATACTTTCTCAAAACAAGTATTTACAATTTGAGTCATCAACCATGTCCTACAGATCAAATCACAGTAGGCAGTTCCAGATTTCAGAATTTCATATATATATTAACTACTCGTATAATATATATATTATAACAGCACCCCAAATAAACTATGGTGTGGGCATACTCTACTATCCAAAGCCCCATATCACTCATATTAAGGGGAATACATTCGGAATCACTCTAGAATTGTATTAACACATACACAACAATATTGAGGCGAAGCATAGATTCCATGTCTCTAAGAGGATGGCACATACCCGCGTCTCTTAGGACCGTCTGAACTATCAAATCGATAGCCTATAACCAAGGATATCTATCTTCTAGGGTACAAGTCAATATCCCCCATAAAGGTCCCATCGAGATAAGAATTTTCTAGCGCGGTAACCTCAGGGATAGCAAGTAGCGTGGGTATGTTTTCACACATAGATAGTATATGCATACACAATCATATAACCATACTAATATTACTATATCAATAATGGGTATATTCTCAAATCCCATAGTTACGACTTTTATTTATCATTATTTAGTTATCACGTATAACCGTTCACATCTTACTTTAATTTTAAGGAACCTTTCCACTTACTACATAACGCTCAGGGATTCTATCACCGGACCGGTCCGCCTGTAATAAAAGAATCGATCCGGCTAACCGGACCGGTCCGCCTCAGACCCGGACCGATCCGACTACTGAAGGCCAGTATACCCCGGACCGCAAGCGAACCGATAAAGCCTGGAAAAGAACCGATCCGATCATCAACGGACCGATCCGCCTCAGAATAAAAGAATCGATCCGGTAAATCGGACCGATCCGCTTCAGACTCGGACCGGTCCGCCTGGGATAAACTTAAACGATTTCACAGAATTGCAGTTACGGGTTTCATCTTCTAACTTACACCAAATCCATATTTTACAATCCCAAACGTCTCAAAATTTCTACTACTAACATCCTAACATGATATCATACATTTCCTACGTAAACCATGTCAATTTATGTCACTAAACATGGATTAATCATGCCATAATTTATTTAAATATTCAAGAACCCTTGATTAATAAAGTTAAAATAAGAACTTTGGTTACTAATTGAAATATTCTTTTCAAACAATTGAATCGATAAATTTTGAATCCTGCGAATAACCTAAGATAAGTAAACCATTGGGAAAGGATAGCGTGATATATGATGAGATATACCACTGGGAAGGTTAGTGCGGTAGGTGTGCACAATAGAAGAGAGGTGAGAATTTCTCAAGAGAGTGTCGCACTAATATGTTGTTTCATTGGCCTGTATCAATTTAAATACTTGCTAAACGAATTTTTAAATCATACACACTATCGAGCTCTGACCCGTTTCTCTTTCTCTCTCTCTCTTGTATATATATGTATGTATCACAGGTGCCCAGCCACAGGGGCGTCTTGCTTAGGATCCCTTGGAAGGAACGCGCTGCAACTTAGGTGGGAGTTGCAGGTCTCTTGATTAGACGACTTCGTTCATTCGGATCCACTCTTAGTACTTTCATTTAATTGGGCATGTGTAGCTCTTTCCATTATTCCGTTGTTATTGAACATTTGTATTTCAGTTATTTCCAGTACTGTTACTATGGGATTTATTCAGTTTGGATGTGTGACTTTAGATTTCGTATGTTGACATTCGATTGACGAATGTTTTAAATTATTTGGATTATGTTACAGAATTGATGTGGTGTGATTATTACTTTTTGAATGTTGTTAATCAAATAAATAAATAATTTTTCTTTAAATAAAATTTGGAAAGTTATGTATGAAAATGGTTTTGACACTTAGCTTAATTAATTAGGGTGTTAAATTGGAAAAATTTATTTTTATCGACAGTGATGCTGAGAATGAACCAACTATTCACCTTGATTTAATTTAATAAAGGAGTGATCGCCCGGTATTTAATTAGGCGGGGTGTCACATTCAATAATGGTAAATAGTTTAAAAACTCATCCTTGGAGGCTTATTATAATAAGGTTAGCATCAAACATTTCTATTCAACATCGATTTAACTTTAGGATTGTGGATAGACTAAGGTGAACAACATGACTATCTTAAACGAGATAAAAAATAAAATGAAAGACATCAAGGGTCTATGCACATAATAAGTACATCCCGTCCTATGGGCCTATAATATAACAGAGAGAAAACCAACGGGAGAGACCCCTTTCATGATCTCCTATGGCTCAAAGGCTGTGATACCCACTGAGATTGGCTTGCCAACTCGTAGAGTCCAAGTATATAACTCGGAAGAAAATACAGAGGAACGTAAGCTAGAATTAGACTTGATCAAAGAGAGACGAGAAGATTTAGAGATTAGAAAGACTTCTTATTAGCAGAGGATTGCGATGTTTTACAATAAGAGTCTCAAGGCTAGGCCGATACCCAACGGGAATCTAATTCTGAAGAAGACCTAGCTGAAGCCGAACACGCTCCATGCATATTGGCATGGTCCGTACAGAGTCACCAAAGAAATCATTCCAGGCATATATAGACTTGAGATTTTAGAGGGAGAGTCATTCTCAAACCCATGGAAAGCCGACCATTTGAAGAAATACTCTCACTAGAACTCTATATAAGTTTTATTTTACCATTGTGTGAGAAAAATTCACCATTGTATGAGAAATATTCTAGAGTGATGAATGCAAATTTTTTGGAAGTGTTCCCTCATATTTTTCTTGTATGAAGTGTTCAAGTTGTCCTAATATAAAAATAATCATTTATATGGTGAAATAACATTAACTCATTCTCGGTGACATGAGAAACCAAACGAGATTTATTTCGTCCATGGATTCTTAATAACACTGAGACAGGGAAATAGTGTGATAACATCACAAAAATGGTGAAAACACTAAATCCTTGAAAAACGTTTAATTATGGTTCCTTTAAACATCACAATGTGGTGGGATTAAAGTAAAAACTCTCTCGATAAGACGCCAGTGCAGGACGAGATGACACTCGTCCATACACTCTAAAAAACGACAAGAGGGGACTTATAGTTAAACATCATTAATTTGGTGGTTCAAATTTGAAAATCATTCAATTATGGTTCCTTTAAACATCATAATGTGATGAGAATAAAGTCAAAACTCTTTCGATGAGACAACAGTGCAGGACGAGATGACACTTGTCTATACACTATAAAAAACAATGAGAGGGGACTTGTCGTTAAACATCATTAATTTGGTGGTTCAAATTTGAAAATCATTTAATTATTGTTTCTTTAAACATCACAATGTGATGGGATTAAAGTCTTTCTTAGCGAGACGACAGTGTAGGACGAGACGACACTTGCCCATACACTCTTAAAAACGACGAGAGGAGACTTGTAGTTAAACATCATTAATTTGGTGGTTCAAATTTGAAAAATCATAAAATTTATTGAATTACCTCTCAGCTAAGGACGAGAGTGGACTTGAAATAAACATCATACATTTGGTGATCTCTTGTTTAAAACATCACCAAGTTGGTTGATATACTTTTCGGCTAAAGACAATAATATATCCATAATCAAAAGGTTGCAAGGTTGCTTAATAATAATGCAAACTCAAAGGAAATAGACACAACATAATAAGAAGAGTTGGCAAAAAAAAGAGAGACAAATATTTTCATTCAATAACACTTAGCAAAGCTTGAAGACGAAAGTAATTAAGATGAGGATACAGATGCACATTGTTTAAATTCTCATTATCAAAACTCAAAAACGTGGGAACTATTCATAAATTACATCAGAAAAGGGCATTAGGCCACAGACGGACGCCCTGAAAAATTAGAGGGTTTAAGCTATTCGATTCCCCATCGGTCTCCAGTTGCATCGACCCATCAATGTCACCATCCTTGACCTGCACATCCCCTACAACAATAGTGGTATCGACATTCGTAGTTTCAACAGGGGACTCAATGAGGGCTCCTTCTCCCTCGACTATGGTTGCTGATTCAACATCAGCCAAAGCTTGGGGGAAAAGAGGATCTTCTATATTAGGGGCCTCCAGCTCCGTATGAATATACGAGTGTAACACCCCGTATTTTCATGCATTAAATATTTAATTAATTCGGGAATTGAAAATTACTTGTGAGTCGTAATTTTAATTGAATTAATTAGGAAAATTTTATTTAAACATTAATCGGGAAGTGAATGATTAATATTTAAGGAAAACTTATTAACTAAGTGAATAGTAATATTGTAATTGTGTCATTTTGAGTATTAATGACAAGGTATGCACTTATCTCAACCGGGAGTCGGTGTAGACTAAAAAGGGGTGGGGGGATAAGTATTTTTATAAATTAGTTCGGATGCCAATTCTGAGGATAATGTTGAGTCCGGATGAGCCGAGATAGTCGAAAAAGTGTACCCGGAGGTAGTAAACGGGTCACGGGGCATTTTTAGACATAGCCGGGGGTCACTTGGGCTTGGCCCATTTGGCAAAAAACGGGATTTGAGTTAATTATTAAATTAGAAGAAATAAGGAAACGGCTGAGGGGAGTTTAGAAAAGTCTAAGTGTGTTAAGGAACCCTAATAGCAGTTAAAGGCAGTTTTGGGGATCACTAGAGAGCCAACAAGGGTCATCTTCAACCTTGGAATTCATCTCCGAATCAGACACTACGAAACCTAAGTCAAGTGGATAACTTGCAATAGTATTGAATCTGTTTTTCAATTCATATTCATGTGATGTGACTGATTAAAATTCGTTTTGGGTATTAATGGCATAAACATGAGGTTGTTGAAAATAATAATCTAATTTACGAATTTGAAAGACGATTCATGTAAAATCTGATATAATAAATTGATACATATCTGGTAGGATGATATCTGGATGATTAGAAACTAATTGGTTCAAGGAATTTGGGGTGTAAATGGGTAAAGGGTTAAAGATGAATTTTTCCCAAAATTTAGAAATTTTAGTTAATGGACGAATTAATAATGTTGGTGGACATTCTGGAGGTTCCTAATAAGGTTCCTAACATGTATTGATGTTAAGAGGGCTTAAGGTGGCTGGTAGAGAAAACTAGGGTTTGAGAAAATTCGTCCATGGCTGAATCTGTCTTCGCGACGAAGACGAAGACCTGCTCGATCGATCGATCGAAGGTCTGGGGTCGATCGATCGATGGTCGGCAGATTCTGGCAGTTCACCCAGTTTTCCTTTATATGGAGATAAATTTAATTTAATATTTTCCATGTCTTAAATTTGATGAGTACTTAATACATGGATTTAAAAATCTAATTAATAATGGATAAAATTAATTAGGAGTTGAAGACGGCATAGTGTGACATCATAATTTAAAATGTTTCGGATAAATTAGGTGTGACACACTAAGATTGAATTATGGGAAGTTTGTTCGAAAGAATTAATTATGGATTTAGTGAACAAGTCCGGGAGTAACGGTTGAGAAATACCGAGATATAAATTTTATTTAAGCATAGGCTAAATAATTTAGAGTCGGGGATTGAGACTCGGGTAATGTTAATTCGGGCCACGAAAGTAAGTCCGGATATGGTTAGGGTGATACCAAAAAAAATTAATGTGAAAATTAATTAATACTTCGAGTTGGGACACAAACTCATTATATAATGGAATAGGCTTGACTCACGGACAGTACACGGTATAGCTGGGATATTTTATATATATATATATGGGTGTGCTATAATATCACTGATAGATATTATTATTATTATTATTATTATTATTATTATTATTATTATTATTATTATTATTATTATTATTATTATTATTATTATTATTATTATTATTATTATTATTATTATTATTATTATTATTATATTCTCTAGTGCTATAGGGGGAGGTTGCGCGTAGTGGATGAATCCCCCAGCTTGAGGAGTAGGGTGAGTATAATCCCAGGTCATAGCGTCCGTTATATGGGTGAGGGGCATCTCACTTTCATGAAAGGAATATGATCGCCTCCAATATTTATGTAATAACCAAGTTAGGGAGAAATTCTGACTTGGGGTAACTAGGTCCGGTGAACATACCTAGTGGGATAGCCTTTAGAGAAATTTTACCCGGTAAAACTTTATTCGGGAAGAAAATACTATTATTAAATGTTATATTAGTATGGTTGTGAATTCTGTAATGTGACTGAGTATATAATTATATACGGGCTAATTAATACAAAGCATGAGTTCTATTATATGTATAACAAATGTGAAAGTCGTATGAAAACAAAAAGGGAAATGATTTTGATTAAGTTAATGACGAGAATAACTTATAAATCATAATTAAGGTATACTCGGTTAGAGTAGGGTGTTTACAAGGGGCTTTCAAATTATTTAGTCATAAGATGAACAACTAGGAGAACTTAATTAAGGCGTTAGTAGTGCACATTATAGGAGGGGTGAGGATGACCTCAAGGGAGTGCGGGACTAACTAAAATATGGAGAGCATGCATATTTATTTATTAATGCAAGTTAATCATTTGTTAAATGTTTTTCAAATGTTTTTGGGTACTAACCCTTGCTATAAAAAATTTAAAAACCTTTTAGGTGTCCAGCCACTGGGACGCCAAACTTGACTCTGTTCCAGGAAACCCGTTGCTGCAGCATATGTGGATGTTGCGGGAATTTTGATAGACGCCTCCTTCTTTCATTCTAGTGTAGAGAAATTTATCAGTTATTTCGAGCATGTCGCAAATAGTTCACTTAGTTCCTGTCAGACTTGTTGAGATTTATTACTTGTCTTTATTTTATATTTGTTGAATATTTGGGACCCATGGTTTATTCGGTTAGGTATTTTATTTATGGATGGTTATTGCAGTTAACTATGATTGTGTATTATTTTATGTTTCGCATGAGTTTCATTTAATTAATTTAAAGATAAAAATTGGCACCAGTCTACTGTTCTCACTTAGGTGGTTAGTAATTAAAAAGACGACAGTGATGCTAAGAATGGACCAACTGAGAAACCTGTTCTAACTTGATTTAGGACTGATCACCCAAAATTAATTAGGCGGGGTGTCACAATGAGATGACATCAAAATATTTTAAGATGACGACAAGCCATCTAAATACCTCTTTCAAGTTATTCATAGCCGAAGATGCTAAACTCATCTAATGCCTTATAAGCTTCAATGGCCTCATCATGTATCTTTTTTACGACCTCGACAGAAAGGGCCTCGTCCTTAGCCTTTTGGATGGCACTAGAAAGATTGGCCGCATGCTTGGTAGATTTAACGTTAAAGGCATTGTATTTCCCTATCAAAGCATCGTCTTGAACTTTCAAAGAATTGTTATGATCCAACTTCAATTCGCTAAGGGACTTTTTATAGTCGACCTTACAGACCCTTAGCTTCGACCTCATCTCTTCTTCAGCCTTCAGAGCTCTCTCAGCCTCTTGAATTATTGGGAAGTTCTCAGTTATCCATTTGGTACCTGTGGTAAAGGTGCACACAGACTACAGAAATATAAAATATATAGATGTCAGAATAAGACGTAGTAAAAATTAATATAAGATGAAGTTCAAATCAAAGATGAGTCAGATAACTATGCCAAATGATGGAGTAAAAAGTCATAAGCCTTATAGGGGTGCATCTTCCCCATGAATTCATAATCCCCCTCTGAGGGGACTACAAGCATGGCACCTTCGACCTCATCGCTGAAGGTATAAGCGAGCCTGGAGTTGTGCTATATTGTAAACCTTAAGTTGTGCTATATTGGCCACCCAAAAAGTTTCAAATAATTCTGGCAAAGATAATCTTGGCACAGACGGTGGTGGGTTTGCCCTTAGCCTCAGCTTGTGATCACAACATGTGTCCACAGCTCCATACGAGTCCTTTCTCTTTTGACCAACCATAGGTCAGGTCGGCCCACTAACAGTCATCTTCTTAATGGGTTGTTCGTCGCCCTTTTTTGTAATGGAATTTTGGAGACTCGGGGCCGTCATGGTCCAAGCTTCGTCTGAATTATAAGGTTGACAGTCTACAAAGAAGAAAGGAAAATGGTTAGTAACAAAGCTAGGAGATGAGGAAAGACTTATATTGATCAGAAAAATAAAGAAACTCACACAACTCGTCTAAGGGGTCAACTCCCAGACTAGGAAGGCCCCCATCCTTTCCCTGATTTTTCAAAAAGATAACCTCCTCCCTATAAAAAATACTGAGGCCCAGGTCCAGCTTGGCAGACATGGAAGGGTTGGCCCAAGCATAGTGAATTCTCATCTCGTCCTCAGAACGATCAACATCGATAAAAAATTCCCAGGCACTAGAGATGAAAAATAACCTCGACTTTTAATGGTGATTACAGCTTTGATTGGCATGGATGATTTTCTTATCGGGCTTTATGAACCCTAAGTGGTAGTCGTTGGGCTGAGTTCTTGAGGATGAGACATTATAGCAAACCTTGAATAACATTACTGAAAGATAATCCTCGTACTTATTCGTCTAGAGAGAGATGAAGCCAAGTATGATTCTCGATGAATCCGACGCCAATTGGTAAGGAGGAACCCCCTATAATGGACAAAATTGCTTGAACAGAAGGCTGGAAAAAGAGTTGAAAGTCGGCCTTAAATATTTGTTTATAGACGACGACTTTGCCTTCTTGGCTGTCATATATTATCTCATCCTCGTATGGGACTCATATAAATATATTCGACTGAATGCCATACAAGTGCCTCTAGAAAATAAGGTTAGAATATCTAATAGTAGATGAGAAAGTCTGGGAATATGAGTAGTCAAGTGGCTCCCTAGCCTCAGAATCATCATCATAGGTAGGGGCTTTAGTGGCGTGGGACCCATTGGGGAATCTCTGTTAAAATTTTCTCTCGATCATAGTCAAGCGTGAAAAAACTAATGGTGGATTGGAAACGTTAACTCTCGGCTCATTAATCTTCGAGATATACTAAAATGAAGCATCGTCCCAGTTGGATGGCTCAGCGTGGCTTGAAGGAGAAGATCGAGATGAGCTCTTGATCACCTCAGACCCTTCAAGATTCATGGGTGAAAACCTCATGGCCTTATCAAAATATCAACTCTCGTCCTGGGCAGAGATCGAGGGATCAAAATTTGAGGAGGACGAGTCAAACATCTCGTCCCCCCAACCTCAACTAGTGAAGGTGGGATGACCTTTATGGTAATGGGAAATATTGGGCGAATAAGATCAGCTTTGGCTCTACGACGCTCATCGGCCTTGATTTTATTTTTACTTATCTCCTGATAGTATCTATCTCTAAGTATGGGATATTGTTCTACTAACTCGTAAAGGGTTCTTAACTTTTAAATGGATGAGATTCAACTAATTTTGACTAAAGGGTCAAAAGTCTGAATTTTTTTTGAAGTTTGACTTAAGTTGACCTAAAGATCAAAAGGGGATATGAATCGTTTTTATCAAGAATAGTTCAAGAACACTCCACCAGAGCTTGTCGTAGAAGATAATTAACACAATTTTGGTGTTTGATCAAAAGGCAATGAGGGTTGAGAAGTCCCATAAAACCCAAATATTTTTAATTAGTCCCCTAAGACACCAATAAACGACCTAAAAATATCCCTAAAACCTCTACTCAAGGTTGCCGAAAAAGCTTGAAGCTCGCCAAAAAAATAAACTACAACTAAAATGGAAAATAAACCTTGAAATGAATGGGAGAAGGGAGAAAATAGGTCAACTGAGAAAGGGAGTATGCCTGAAAAGGAAAAAGAAAAGACCCTAAAAACCTTGTCGAAAATTCTTGAACGGTAGTGAGAGAAAAAAAATTGATTTCTGTTAGAGAGAGAGATGTTTTAGCGCGAAGAAGGAAAAAAATAAGAAAGGAAAAATGGGTTTTTGAAAACAATTTAAACAAAGGCAATTATTATACATGACTTCCAAGGTGGTCGTCATTAGGGCATAACTCCATGTGGAACACTTACAGTCGTCATTCTTGGGCCACATGTTAACCCACAAGATAACTGCCAAGTGTTAATCTAAGGTTCTCATTCAACATTTCAAACCTGATATTTGAAAGGACATCTGATCCATCCGTCAAAGATGTTTCATTAAGATGTACATGCTTATCCCTCAACTTCCTACTCATATTGAAGACTAAAGGTTAGGGGGGATTAATATACTATGTACAACCAATCTCAAACTGTTAGTTTAAGAAAGTAATGGATCGGTTATGCACCCATCATGAAGGGTTTCATCCTCGACTATAGGCCTATCATAAAAGGTCTCATCCTCAGCTCGGACATAATAAACAACACCAGTATCAGTAATCTTATGACCCAAGTTCCCTTGGCCTCATCTAGCACCTAGACGCTGGGGTTTGAACAAAGACTCAGCTCAGTATGATACTTACTTTACCATCATAATATATAACTTAAAAAATCAATCTCGGCTTAGTTCGAACGATTGATAATTAACACCTAACAAAGTGCGTGGAAAGGAACACAGTGGGGGAGTGCTCGTGGGTTATAGATCGCACGTAAATAAAATTATTATAACAAGATCTACCTCACACATGAGCGAATATTTCATCATCATGACCTACATGTGTCAGTGACAGGTGGTTGATCCATATTGGCAGAAACAGTCCACATACGATTAGTACATGCATGGGGGTACAATACACACCCCAACCACTATATATACTCACTTTTTTCATTAGTTAAAAGGATCAAGATATACAAACCCTAGACCAAGCTTCTCTTCTGTTATATTAGAGAGAGAAAGTAGTGAGAATTGTATCACTTAGGTGATTAGTGCCCAGTGAAATATATAATCAACTGTACAGGGGACTAGGCCAATGGTCCGACCACTTATATGTTGATGTTTATTCCTCTTCTCCTCATTTCTTTCTTCACTTATATACTTGTATAAACACCATTATTACTCTATTAAAATTGTTTTGGATTGAGCTCACACAAGTTTACTTAGTGATACCAACTTGGGTATCATTAATAAGTCATAAAGAGCACAATATTTTACAGTTGCAAGTTGAAGAGTTATTATAAAAAGGAATACTCAAGGAAAATATGAGGCTTTGCACTGTCCCTGATTTGTTATTGCCAAAAAAGAATGGAAGCTGTAAGATGTGCATGGATAAACATGCTATTAGTAGAATCACAGTGAAATATAGATTTCTTATCCCAAGGCTCATTGATATGTTGGATATACTGGAAGAATTTAAGGTTTTCACTAAAATTGATCCACGTAGAGGTTATCACCAGATTTGAATCCAGTCTGGAGATTAATGGAAGACATCCCTTACGACTAAAGAAGTATTGTATGGGTCGATGATTATGTCGTTCGGGTTGTCAAATGATCTTAATACCTTCATACGACTTATGAATCAGGTGCTCAAACCATTAATTGGTAAATTTATTATTATTTATTTTGATGACATTTTAGTTTATAGTCGTATTAAGGCGAATCATATGGGGCACTTAAAATAGGTTTTGCTAACTTTGTATGCCCATAACTTGTATGGAAACATGAAAAAATGCAAGTTTTATGACAAGCTAATTATTTTTTTGGGTTTTGTTATCGGGAAGGATGGCATCCAGGTTGACAAATAAAAGGTGCGAGCCATAAAGGATTAGCCCATGCCTAAGATAGTGATCGACGTTCGCAGTTTTCGTGGACTTAGAATGTTTTATTGAAAGGTTTATCTGAAATTTTAGTACCATATCTTCTCTGGTGACTTCCTCTATGAAGAAGGCGCAGTTCTAGTGGGGAGTAGAGTAGGAGGCTAACTTTGCAATACTGAAAGAAAAATCTTGATCTTCACCAGTATTGGCCTTACCAGACATCGATAAACTATTTAAGGTTGTATGTATACCTCAGTTATAGGGATTGGAGCTGTTATGTCTCAGGAAGGAAGGTTAACAGAGTATTTTAGTGAGAAGATGAATGAGGCGAGGAAGTAATGTACCATTTATGAGATATAATTCATTATTTTTTTTATTTTGCGGCATTAGGACCATTATCTTATCTAATACGAGTTTATACTCTATAGTGATTACCAGGACTTGAAGTTTATGAATAGTTAAAAAACTATGAACATGATGCATACTTGTTGGATCACTTTCCTACAGAAGTTCACTTTTTCTTTATGACACAAATCAGGGCAGATGAATAAGGTGGTTGATGCCCTATGAAGGAGAGCATATTTACTTACTATTATTACTGCCTAGGTCATTGGATTTGATTGCTTAAAGTAGTGATATGTGGATGATGAAGTCTTCTAATACATTTGGGAGAAGTGTCCATCGATGCTAGATATTAAAGACTTTCACGTCTGCGATGGTTTCCTCTTTCGGGCTAACCGTCTGTACATTTCGAGGACATCCCTTTGGGAGTTGTTCATCAAAGAGATGCATAGAGGAGGATTCGTAGGTTATCTAGGTAAGGTGAATGCCATTATCTTGTTAGAAAAATGTTGTTTCTAGCGAGAGTTGAAACAATACATGGGCATATACATGATAAAATATCCCATATCCTAGACTGCGAAAGGATAGGTATAAAATACATAACTTTATTTGCCACTATCGGTGCCAAAGCAAATTTGGGAGGATATGTCCATGGACTTTGTGTTGGGACTTCCATAAACCTAATGTAGGATAGATTCTATATTTGTGGTGATTGAAAGGTTTTAAAAAATGCCACACTTCATTCCCTACAAGAAGACCGACAATGTTTCTAATATTGTCAATATATTCTTTAAGTAGATAGTTCGTTTGCATGGGGTGACCAAATCCATTGTGTTTAGTCGTGACTTGAAGTTCATTAGTCACTTCAGGAAGACTGTGTGGGAGAAGTTTGATAGTAATTTGAAGTATAGCAGCATAGTACACCACCAGACTGACTTCAAAATAGAAGTTATGAATCGTACTTTGGATAATTTGATTCGTTGCACATGTAGATGTACACCCAGATAATATGCTATAGTTCTTCCTCATATAGAGTTCGTATACAACAACATAATGAACCGATTGACTAGTAAAGCTCCTTTTCAGATTGTGTATAGTACCCCCGTGATATTCTTTAGCTTTGGTCCCATTAGCAATAATGGTCGAGCTAAGAGTTTATTTTGGGTGGGGTACATACCATTGACGGGGGTTCAGGGGTGGTGGCCTAGGATTTTTTTTTATTTTTACGTTTTTATTTTTACGTTTTTGTAAATGTTTAATTGATAATTTATTTTTCTATAAAATTGTAACTCAAATAAGACAACATCAAATACAATAAAGATTCATTACTAAATAATAGATAAACATATTTTTAAATTTTCATACAAAAGTAGAAAGTCGCCAAAATACACGATACTAGATTTAAAACATTCTGTAATCTCCCTCTATAGCTTTTCATCTTCTGAAAGCGATCCATAATTTCATCATTAGAAATTCAATGAAATATATCCTTTTTGATATATCCCATGGAACTATCAATTAACTAACCATCCCCTGTGCAGTTTTAAAGATCAGTTTTCACGATAGTCGTAGCGAAAAATGCCCTTTTAATCATATTAATGGAAATAATTAATCACAAGTTTAGAATTTTATAAACTAAACCATTTATAATGTGTTTTACTTTTGAAACCATCTTCTTAGCCAAACTATTAATCCATCCCACTTCTCAGAAAAGTCCCCATCTGATTTCATATTAAACTCATCCCAAAGTATAATAAGTTCTTATCCCGAAAAATCATCAGTATAAAATTCAAAGAGACAAACCAATTTATTTTATCAAAAGCAGAAAATGAGTTACTTGGATCAAAGGATGCCATATATAGAAGAAATTACAAATTCATCTCATCGAAACTATTATTTAGTTCAACAAGTTACTTATCCCCGCAAAGGTAGAACAAGTCAACTTTATAATGATGTAAATTTATTATCTCCGGTCCTCACCTTAATATTTCCAAAAGACTAAAATTATCCTTTATATTAGTAATGGAAATACCATGTTTCATACAAAAATAAGAAACTTCAATCAACAAAGTATCCTATCCACAATCTCTCATCTTTTACATACGAGTCTTGGAAAATTTAATTAAAGTGATAGCATTCACAATGTCTTGATCTTTTCGTTGCAATTCTTTCAAAAGTTCATTTGTGATTTCAAGTACACTTATCATTAAATTAAAGGTGAAGATGTAATCAAAATATTGCATCAATCTGATCAAATTTAATGCTTCACCTTTTTTGTTCGTAGTATGTTCCACCAAATCTGCAAGGACATCAACCACGAATCCAAACATAAGAACTAAATTTACTAATGTTCCATAATGTGAGACCCACCGTGTATCACATGGTCACTTGAGGCTAGTTTCTTGATATAGCCCACAATCGTTTGATATCTCACCACTTTCAAGTTTCTTAAAAATCTGCTCAGCCTCTTTCTCTCGGAGAATGTCTCTGCACTTTCATAATGCCCCAAATATATTCACTAAATTATTAACTAAGACTAAGAATTCATCAATGTGCTTTAAATATTTTGCAATGTGAACAAGTACCAATTGAAGTTGGTGTGAAAAATAATGAATATAGAATGCCAACTTGTTTTCCATCAAAATAAGTGATTTCAATCCATTATGCACACCTTACATGTAACTTGCCCCATCATAAACTTGACCACGCAAGGTTTTCACACTCTAATTATGTTTATTGAAAAAATTATCAGTTAAATCTTTTAATGAAATTTTTGTGGAGTCAGGAACGTATACCTTGCCTAGAAATCTTTTCATCACAAAAAACCTCTTGTACACATAACATAACATAATGACCATTTGCTCTTTAAATGATATATCATGATCTTCATCCATTAATACTAAAAATGGTGTACTATTTAGAAGTTCAAACTTCATTGATTATCTCACTAGCAATGAAATTTATAACTTCTTTTTGAATATCTAGTGATTTTAATTGGTGATTTCCTAAAGCCTTTTTAACAACAACTTTATTTACTTCATTATTTTCATCTGCTAGCCACTGAAAAAGTTCAAGAAAGTTTCCTTTATTCATCGAGCCTTTCGATTCATCATTCCCATGAAAATATAGCCCCAGTCATAGTAGAAAGTGAATAACATTAATGATCCCATGTAACTGTAGACAATACTCTATTCGACACTCCTTCAATTGGTTATTAAATAGTGTCTCAATGTGCTTATTTTTCTTCAGTAAATTTAGACCTTTCATATATGCGACATTATGAGTAGTAGAAACAATTTTTTCTTGAAGTATCCCGTTTATCTTTCCAATTGTTAAATCCACTCCTTACAAAAACATCACTTTTGTTTCTACCCACAATCTCTGGAAGAAATAAATATCAATACAAGGAAAATACAGCATCTGCCTTTACACTATACTCCATCCAAATCCCTAATTAGGTGAACCACATTGAATTAAATTAATTGGCCTTGCTACTAATAAATGTTTGAGGAAACACGTGTGTTGAGGGTTGGTAAGTACCCATTTGCAAATATGCTCACCGAACAACGTCGTGATCATTCACATCATACTTTGAATTAGGAGATCTTAAACTAGGATTAGAAGAAAGATTTGATCATTCAACCTCAATTCGACTTCGACTTATCTTTTTTTAAATATAGGTTCCATTTGGGCATCAATGTTTTCGGTTGGTGGCACCATATCATTGGAAACATTATCACAAGTTCTTTTATAATATTTTTACATAGCTGAAACAAGAAATCATTTTGTATTGTTTATTATTTCACATTTATCATGATGTCTAAATTTAAAAATCATTATATTAAAATTTTGGATAAATACCTCAATTGGGACCACACAAGTAAATCTCAATCCAAGAATTTTTCCAAATTAGCAATTCACCACTTCAAGCCCTAAAATAAATAACAACAAAATTAACTCAAAATTTATATATAATATCAAAGCCCTAAAATAAATAGCAACAAAATTAATTCAAACACTAACCTAAATAATAACAAAATTAATTCAACCCTAATCTAAACAACAACAAAATTAATTTAAGTAAGTACTCAAAATTAATTCAATATCTTACATTAAGTCAAAAATAACAAAAAAATATAACATAAATAATCGCTAAAAGGCTAAATGTATAAAGATATTACCTTGTTAATAAATGAATTAAGGGAGACTCTTTCACTATGAGAGAGATGGTTGAAAGAGATGATGAGATTGGGAGGAAATGAAGAATGCTGAAACTCTCTTTGGGTTTGGTAGATGTTGGGAACTTGGGATTTGGATGAAAGGAAATGCATTCAAAATTAAAAAGGAGAAGATAACACATAGGGCAAGTGGGTCGAATGAGAATTACATTATTTAAGATGTTTTTGCTTCATAAGAGAGAAATTACATTATTTTATGCTCGACTTTAAAATTAAACATATATACCTTTATATTTTATAAATATATATGTTGAGAATGTTAGGGTGGGCACTTGCCCCCCCCCCCCCCCCCCCCCCCCGGCAAGGCAGCTCCACTACTGATTACCAAGGTTGTCGGGGTTTAGCATTGCAGTAGAGAATATGGAAGAGAGGGTCTAGAAAATACATGCCGAAGTGAAGCAAAATTTGGATTAGGCTAATGCAAAGTATAAGGAAGCTGTAGATAAGCATAAGAGGATCAAATTTTCTGAGGTTAGAGATTCACTCATGGTTTATTTGCGCAGAAATAGATTTTAGTAGGTACTTATAGTAAACTGAAGAATAAGAAGTATGGGCCATTTCATATCTCCAGGAAGATTAACAACAATGAATATGTGGTGTAAATACAAGATGATATTTCATCCACCTTCAACGTTCTTAACCTATTTGAGTATCATCCTCCAGACGAGCCACTTTAGCCTATCTCGAGGATGAGCTTTATCCAAGTAGAGGGGATTGAGATGGAACAACAACAAAGTTTGTCTTGAATTATGCCTTGGATTCAATAAACATAAATCTAGTTCCTCATGCACTATAATAATTGGTAAACCTCAATATTCACTATTTGAAGTGATAAACTATAGAGACCACTTCTATAATTTTTAAATATTTCTTTAAATGGATGGTTTAGGTGTTAATTCATCTCCGCCACTGCTTCCTCTAATAGGTTAAGTATGTATTATTTTAATATTTTATTTTACTTGCCTACTTATAGGCAAAAGGTGTAAGCTTGTATTCACATCATTCTTACTATCAATGTAATTTGGAGTTCATTCACTCTTTTGAGGTCTTTTGAGGCTTTTCCCTTGTGGAATTCAAGGGATTACGGTTTGATCCCTTTATTTCATTGCTTCCTATTATGCTAGACATAGGAAAACCATGACAGACTTAAATTGTCCTTAGATGAGTTAGAGGAAAGATGTGAAGTAGCTTTCATCATGATGGAACCATACAAGAGGATAACGAGCCACTTTAATAAAGAAACGTATGCCATACAAGATTCCAAGTGTGTGATTTGGTGTTAAAAGAGGTCACCATTGCAACTAGAAAGCCTAGTGATGGAAAATTAAGGCCTAAATGGGAAGGCCCTAACAAGGTTACCAAAATCTCTAGGCCAGGACACTACTACTTGAAAGATATGGACGGATATGAGTTATTACACCCTTGGAACATCAAACATCTCAAAAAATATTTCCAATGATATTTTTTATGGAAGGGTAATGAAAGGATTTATTTTTTCTATCATTTGAATCTTAGTTTTACCAAACCATGTCTATAATAAGGAGTTACAAGGTGGTATTCCTCGGCTCTAATCAAAGTCTAAGATTCAATGACCTTTGACTTGTGAACTAAAGTAACTTCAAGGCATTCATCCATGGTTCCCAAATAAAATTTTAGGTCATATGACCTACAATAAGGAGTTATAAGGCATTTGTCATTGATTCTGAAAAAGAGGTGGAGGTCCGAGGACCTTAATTGTATAACTCTAAGAACTGGAAGGTGCTTATCCTTATTTTCCCCATAATAGTTCCAAGGTATCGAGATCCATAAACAAAGTTGCAATTAATTCATCCTTGACTCTACCAAATATCGGAGGTCCAAAGACCCCAGATACACCAACCTTAAATATTTCTAAGGCCTTCATCCTTAGTACCATAAAAGGTAATTAGGGTCTAAGGACCCAAGACAGTAATTCCAAAAGATTTAACGTATAGATATTTTTTAAAAATCATTGAAATGCAAAAAATTTAGAACTTTCATCCTTAGCCTCAAAATTATTTTTGGGAACTCAAAAAGAGAGTTTAAAAAAATCATTAAACCAAAGGCTAAAAATTCCAAGTTTTAAAATCCCAACTCTCATAATTTTTTATGGAGGCCAAAAGTTTACACCAAAACAAGTACGAGGTTATAGATTTTAAAACAAATATCATAGACGATTAAGTTATCTAAGGATTTCATCCTTAGTTTTGACAAGTTATGAGACATTAGGACTCTTATGATAACAACATTTCAAGTTATCTAGGGCCTTCACCCTTAATTTTTTTTTTACAGATTATGAGGTCTTAGGACTCTTAGCATAACAACATTTGAAGTTATTTAAGGCTTTTATCCTTAATTTTTTTCCAAGTTTAGAGGTATTAGGACCCCTAGGAGAATAATATTTTAAGTTATCTAAGGCTTTTATCCTTAGCTTTTTTACAAGTTCTAAGTTCTTGCAACCCTTAGGAGGACCACATTTAAACTTATCTAATGCTTTAATGCCTATTTTTTATAGGTGGCACACAAAATTTCAGATATCCGAGTCTTTCATTGTAATGCCCCGACCCGGATTTGGGTTGGGTCAACCTGCGTCGAGTCAAGGAGTTAAGGGGGGAAGGTCCATTTACTTTATTCAAGAAAATCATGTACTTTGTTTTATTAATTATGAATTAAATTTACCAATTTTAACTTGAGAAAAAAAGTGATCACTTTAAGTAATTAGCAAATTTATAAGGTTTATTTATAAAAATTCAATTTGGTCAATAATGCTAATTAAATAGAAAATAAATTACATTCAACCTTTATTATTACAGACCGTGACAATAGGCCCAAATAAAATTTTAAACTACCAAATGTTTGAAATACCAAATTTTCAATGTTCAAAATAAATTACAAAGCATCTAGCGACATGAGTTTCCCTCTAGGGCCTTGCTAGCATCCTTTTTTACATCCCTACTTGGTGTATCTGGGGTGGAGGTGAGGGTTTTATCATAAAAGAAGGGGTGAGAAAAAGCTCAGCAGGGTGGGTAATACTAAGCTGCACATTTTCTACAAAAATACTATACATATATCATGCATTTTAATCAATTTAAAAATGTTTACAAACTTAGCGAGTATTCATACAACTATTATGCGATGCACCCGAGCGATGAGCTCATACTCACATTTAAGCTTTTTCATCACCCTTTACCGGGTCTAGAGATCAATTAATTATATTTTATCCCTTAGTCTCATTTATCATATTTCATTAGGTTGTCTTACTTATACATTCCCAAGTACAACCATTAGCATTTTCGTTTTACTTTATCTTTTCTTGAAATTGTCCAATTATCGCACATTTTAATGGGCTCAACACCTCTAGCTATGATACATATGCTCTGGCCAGTGATTTTGGATCTTTCACCCCAGGGGCCCGGGCCCTCCCTGATTTTTCCGATGTCATCTGAGTCCAATTAATATTGTGTTGTAACATTTTCATCTAATGTCCACATTTTTCCATCCCTTTTACCATTTTCTCATGCTACAATTTTAAGTCATTTGTTTACCCTTTCAACGTGCCAAAATTTCACTTTATCCATTTTTCATTCAAAGTCGACCGATAGAGTCTCGAGAGGGAGCCTAACCCTTAGGACCCTTCAGTTTGCCAAAAACATCGTTTTATCCCTTTTTCATCATAATTTGTGAAAAACGTATTTACTTTCATTTGGCACAATAATAAAGGACTTTTATTCCAAACAATATCTCTATAATTTTATGTATAAAAAATATTTTCATCCATTTATGTTTTACCGCATAATATACCTTCCAACATTTAAGGCCATTTTTAGCCAAAGTTCATAATCTTGCCTTATGATCATATATGAACCCTAATATTAATTTTCTTCATCATAATAATATTTAGCATACTTTGGGGATATTTTTTGTAATTATTCATTCCATTACTAAACCCACTTTAACATGTTTAGTTATGTCTACAACATCATCATTTATCATACTACATGTTACTACAGGTTTAAAAGAGGATTTGAAGCCTAGAAATACCTCAAATACATTTAAATCAACAATAATAATGGGTTTATGTATGTTGGGATGATTTCTTCCAAATTTCAAGGTAAAATGCCATATTTTGTAAAAAGACCCATTTTAGGATTTTGTCTTGTTAAGAAAACTCCATTCTTATAAGACCGAATGTTTTTATCAAATAATTACATTTTAGGAATTAAAATCCATCTAGTAATCATCCAACATAATGCCCATAGATAGAAAATTTTGAAAACATGGAAGAGGGGAACTTTACCTTGGATTAGAAGAGGAGAAACACAAGAAGGGATGACTTGAAATCTCTTAAAACTCCTAAGCTCCAAGACTCCAAAACTTCTTCAAAATCTCCTAAAAACCTTCTGTACAAGCTTTGGTCCACCACTTTATTCTTTGAAGCAAACTTAAAAATGGTAGAATGGGTGTCGATATGGTGTAAATTATGGTGTAGGAGTGGTGGTAAGGCTTATCCATGGAGGAAAAAGTGCTGGACAGAGTGAAAATGGGTGTAATCACCTTAGAGAGAGAGAGAGAGAGAAAAGCTGAAAGTATGAGGGAGAGGAATACTTCCCTTCTCCCTCTTATAACCCAACAATCCCTCCCAAAAATCATTTAAAGACCCATTAAAATCCCATCAGATTGATCAAGCCACACAAAGTTGACATGACATAAAATCAAGGGCTAAAAATATGACAGAACATAAGGGCAAACATTTTTTTACCAAATTTGCGCTGATCGTTTGAATATAAAGGGCTTTTCGTTCGAACTAGACTGGCTTTTCCTTCAAACGGACCTTCAAATGACCTTCTAACGAGAGTGACCTACTACGCAGAATGGTCTTATTCGATCCTCGTTATAAAACTATATTAAACATTGTTTTCCTTCTCGTTCGAACCACTGAACCTCAATCTAACTGGATGAGGGTCTCGTTCGAACCATGCAGATTTCCAAAATTATTTAATTTTACCCAATAACTTCCAACAATCAACATTGCGGCCACTAAAGCAATTGGATGTAGGGCTAAAAGCCCATATATTAATAATTCAAATCCCAAGAATTTCTCATGGTTACAAATTATACAGAAAATGAAGTATTAGGAGCGAGTATTACATTATCCCTTCCTTAAGAGATTTCATCATCGAAATAACGATAACCGACTAAGGCAAGAGTTACAGGTGCTTTTCCCACATCTCCTAATCGCATTCTCAAGTCGCACATTAAAATCTTTAAAAATCTAAAATGATCTTTACTAACGGCATAACCTTGTTGCGTCGGACTCTCTCCTCGCGGTCTAGAATGGATATGGGTCGCTTGGGGAATATGCCATCTTCCTCCAACTAAACGAAGTTCTCATCGATGACATGATGGGGGTCGTGGAGATACTTGTTTATCATATATAAATTAAATATGTTATGCACCTGGAACAACTGTAGAGGTAGCGCCAAACGACACGTCACGTCCTCGATACGCTTCAAGATTTCAAAGGGGCCAATTTATCGTGGGACCAACTTCCCTTTGTGTAAAAACCATTAAATACCAGTCCTTTCTATAACCTTTAGAATCACATGGTCATCTACCTAAAACTCTAGGGGTAACAGGTGATTATCGACGAATTTTTTATCACCTCTAGGCTATCATGATCCTCTTTCGAATTAACCGAACCTTCTCAGTCATCTCTTGGACCAATTTTGAATTGGTGAAATGCTTCTCACCCACCTCAACCTAACAAACTAGAAAGAAGCACGACCTCCCATTAGCCTTATTAGGGTGATACTCCAACGATAAATCGTAATCTTCCATCAACTTTATCCACCGTCTCTAGCATAGATTAAGATGTCGATGTGAAAAAACATACTGAAGGCACTTGTGGTTGAAAAAGACTTCGAACCATTCTCCGTGCAAATAATTCCTCGAGCTCTTAAGTCCAAACACTACAGAAGCCAATTCCAAGTCATGGGTGGGATGCATAAGCTACCACTTAATCTTTCTGCATCATCACTGCTTCGAGTCTTCAGCTCGAAGCATCATAATGCACTTGTAACCCTGCTATGCATTAGGAGGATGGGAACATGCAGAGAGGTCAACCTCACCTTCAGCTCCTGAAAAGACGACTCGCAATCATCTGACCATTCGAAATGCACATCCTTTTGGGTTAACACTATGAGAGGCAAAGTGACCCTTGAGAAATATTATACGAACCTGTAGTAGTGATCGACTAAACACAAGAAGCTACGTAGCTCTACAACTGTCTTGGGCCTATCCCTTCCTAAGATAACCCCTACTTTAAAAGGATTGGAAAAAATACCCTTGCTAGAAACCACATGTCCAAGGAATCTATCCTTTTCCATCATAACTCGCATTTATTGAATTTAGCATACAATTGATTCTCTCGAGTACCTGCAACGTCATGCGGAGGTTCTCCTCATGGTCTATATTTGAGGCTAGATAGACCAGTATGTAGTCCACAAAGACCACCACAAATCGGTCTAGGTAGGGACGATAAATGCAATTCATCAAGTCCATGAATATTGTTGGGGCATTGGTCAATCCAAAGGATATCACCAAAAACTTGTAGTACCCATACTATGTTTATAATGAAGTGTTGGGAATATCCTCCTCCTTGACACGTAACTAATGCTACCTGAACCAAAGGTAGATTTTTGAAAATCTTCCTGCACTATGTAACTGGTCGAATAAATCATCAATATGGGGCATAGAGTACTTGTTCTTTACTGTCACTGGGTTCAAATATCTATAATTGATACAAAATCTCAAGGTGTTGTCCTTTTTCTTCGTAAAGAGGACAGGAGCTCCCCAAGGGGACGCACTAGGTAGAATGATGCCCTTGTTGAATAGCTCCTCCAACTGAATCTTCATCTCTTGAAATTCCACCGGAGCCATCATGTGAGGTTAAATAGAGATGGGTGAGACACCATGATGTATCTCTGTAGAGAATCCACCTCCCTCCGTGGTGGAAATCCAGGGAGAACATCCTAAAATATATCGGGAAAATCTAACGCTAAGGGGTAGTCTGAAATCATACCATCTGGATCATCTTAAGACACCAAGTTGCTCAACCAACCAAAATACCATTTCTTCTCTTGAACTGTAAAAAACTTGCGAGGGTAGTTTATGTCCTGCTCATTGCTTAAGTGATGGCGAGACCCATTTGGGAGTGATCGCATGACATTATGTCATTGATATTCGATAGTAGCTTAAAAATATGACAGTTGATCCATACCGAGGATCACCTCGAACCTATCCATGTCCATGAGGATCATATCATACTCCAAGACATAATGTCCAACCATGATCACACATTTATGACATACCCTATCAAGAACTAAACCGCCACCTACTGGAAACCCAATGAAGATAGGAGGATAAAATCGGTTCACCTCTAATCCAAAACTAAAAGCTAAGGAACTCAATATGAAGAAATATGATGAACTAGATTGAAACAATGCCTTTACTCATATATTGTACAAAAGTATCAAACCTTTCATTACTGAAGGATTGCTGGGAGGCGCAACCTGTTACGGTGTGGTGTAAAATCTCCTAGGGTTGAACCTACTAGTTTAGCCGCTAAGCACATGACCCTACCCACGGATACCCTGATGTTGGGTCTGACATGAACTATCCACAATATGCCTTGCAGGCTACTGATAACCTGAAGGAAACTACTGCTACTACTGAGTAGGGCCTGTATAACTGGAACTCTGACCTGACATGAACTTCATAGTCTCCTAAGTTCCTAAAATCCACCGAGGGAAATCCCTTTTAAAATGACCCGTGGACCCACAAGTGAAATAGGTCCTTTCAGTTAGGGCTATGGGGCTCTTTCCACTAGATCACTGTGTTGATGAAGAGATAACCCCTATAGTTCCCTTAAGCTTTGCGAAGAAACCACGAGCCCCACTTAGGAACTTTTTGTGCTCATCGGACGGTGACCCAATGGGCTCTCTCTTCTTTTCTCCAATAGCTTTACTATCTTTTGCATAAATCTCTAACCGTATGGCCTTGTTCATTACAGTTTTGAAATTGAGCAGATCCAAACCTAATAAGATTCGCTGGATACCCAGGTTGAGGCCCTTGACAAACAACCTCGTCTTCTCTACCTCCTCTTTTTATACGGCATCAAAATACTTGCACAAACTTTTAAACTTCACCAGATATTCATTTACCTAAGTTTTCCTCTGAATTAACAGGACGACCTCATCCTTTTTGGCATCATTGAACACTTATAGGAAGTACTTATCAAGGAAGGCCACACTGAAACTACTCCAGTTAATCATCTAGAGTACGCTTATTCCGTGAGCTGGAACATAGAAATTTTGACTTTTTGCTCTACTGGCACAACCAAAATCTCCATTATCCTGGTGACTTAGTCAAGCCACTCCTCCACTACCTTGAGGCCAACTACCCTATTAAAATTAGGTGGATTCAACCTCCTAAAATCTTTGAGGATAGAAGCGGAGGTGGTGCTCTCAATAGTCCCACTGCGGTATACTTGTTGTTGTTGTGTGAGAAAGTCGGCTAGCTAACGCACGGCTTAATCCATGAGTCAAAGATCATTAGGGACAGACCCGCTAGCAATGTCATAGCGTGGAGGCATCTACACAAGAATGGAGAGTTTAATACACAGTGATACGAACTAAAGGTGATAGTGAAAGCGATTTAAACATCACCTAAAGCATTAAACATGCGGAAATGTAATAAGAAAGCGCATTAAGAAATCTTAAACAATCCATTACACTCGAGGATCCTATTACTTTGATACCATTTGTAACGCCCCAACCCAGATTTGGATCACCGTTAGGTCAACCCCCACAATGTCAAGGAGTTAAAGGGGGAGGGGGAAAATCCATTTACGTTATTCAAGAAAATCCCTTACTTTTCTCTTTTAATTATGAATTAAATTTACCATTTTTAAGTTGAGAAAATAAGTGATCACTTTAAGTAATTAGCCAATTTACAAGGTTTATCTATAAAATCCAATTTGGTCCATAATGCTAAATAAATAGGAAACAAACCACATTTAACCTGTATTATTACAGACTATGGTTATAGGCCTGAATAAAAGTTTAATGTACTGACTGAATGTTTGAAATACCAAATTCCCAATGTTCAAAACAAATTGCAGAGCCTCTAGTGATGTGAATTGCCCTCTGGGGCCTTACTAGCATCTCTGGCATCCCTACTCGATGTACCTTGGGGGGGGGGGGGGGGGGGAGGGTTATAATAAAAAGTAGAGGTGAGCGAATGCTCATTAGGGTTGGTAATACTAAGTTATATGTTTTCTACAAATGTGTATATATATATATATATATATATATATATATATTCTTTTTTAATCAATTCCAAAATTTTTTCACAACTTAACAAGTATTCACGCAACTACTATGCAATGCACCAGAGCGACTGACTCATACCCACACTTAATCATTTTCATCACCCTTTACAGGGTCTATAGACTAATCATATTTTATCCTTTAGTCTCATTTATCATATTTCATTAGGTTGTCTTATTTATACATTCCCTAGTATAACCATTACCATTTACGTTTTGCATTATCTTTTCTCAAAATTGTCCAATCACAGGATACTTTAATGGGCTCCACACTGTCGGCTATGCTACCATATGCTCTGGCCAATGATTTGGGTCTTTCACCCCAGGGCTCCAGGCTTTCCTTAATTTTCCCGTGTCATCTGAGTCCAATTAATAATGTGTTTTAACATTTTTTATTTAATGTCCACATTATTTACAATTTTTCTCATGCTACGATTTTAAGTCATTTCTTTACTCTTTCAATGTGCCAAAATTTCACTTTATTCATTTTTAACCCAAAATCGACTGATAGGGTCTCAATAGGGAGGTTAACCCTTAGGACCCTCAAGTTTACCAAAATCACTGTTTTATCCCTTTTTCATCATAATTTGTGAAAAACATATTTACATTCATTTGGCACAAGAATTGAGACATTTTCTTCTAAACATTATTTCTATAATTGTATATCTAAAAATCATTTTCATCCATTTTATGTTTGACCACATAAAAATAACTTCCAATATTTAAGACCATTTTTAGCCAAAGTTCATAGTCTTGCCTATTGATCATATGTGAATCCCAATATTATTTTTCTTCATCATAATAATATTTACCATATTTTAGGGTTGTTTTTCGATACATGTTCATTCCATTACTAAAGACAATTTAACATGCTTAGTTGAGTCTACACCATCACCATTTATCATATTGCATGTTTGAAACAGGATTTAAAGCCTAGAAGTACCTCAAATGCATTGAAATCAACAATAATCATGGGTTTATGTATGTTCACATACTTTCTTTCAAGTTTCAATAATCATGGGTTTTGTCTTGTTAAGAAAACTCCATTTTTGCAAGACAAGTCGTCACACCAAATAATTAATTTTCAAGCATTAAAATCCATTTAGCAATCATCCTACACAATTTTTGTAACTAGAAAGCCTTGAAAACATGGAATAGGAGAACCCTACTTGGATTGGAAGAGGATACACAAAAAGAGATGACTTGAAAGCTCTTAAGTTCCAAGACTCCAAAGCTTATTCAAAAGCTCCCCAAAACCTTCAGTACACACTTTGCTCACCACATTCTTCTTTAGAGCAAGCTTGAAAATGGTAGAATGGGCGTGGATATGGTGTAAATTATGATGTATAAGTGGTGGTAAGGCTTATCAATGGATGAAAAAAGGTGGGAGAGAGGGAAAATAGGTGTCTGCACCTTAGAGAGAGAGAGAGATAAGTTGAAAATATCGGGGAGAGGCCCTCCCCCCTTCTACCTCTTATAACCCAACAATCCATCCTAAAAATAATTTAGAATCCAATTAAAAGCCATTAGATTGATCAATCCACATGAAGCTGACACATCATAAAATCAAGGTCTAAAAACACGACATCACACAAGGGCAAATATTTTTGACAAGATCTGCGCAAGTCGTTTGAAGGAAAAAGGCTTCTCATTAGAACGATCCTGGATTCTCATTCGAATAACCCTTCAAATGACCTTTTGATGAGAGTGACATGATATGCAGAAGGGTCTCATTCGATCCTCGTTATAAGCCTACATCGAACGGGGTTTTCCTTCTCGTTCGAACCACCACACCTCGTTCGAATGAGATAAGGATCTCATTCAAATGAACTTGAGTTTGTTCGAACCAACCAAATTTCCAAAATTGTTAAATTTTACCCAACAATTTCAAATAATTAATATTAAGGCCACCAAAACAATTGGATGTAAGGATAAAATCCCAAATATTAATAATTCAAATTCAAATAATTTCTCATGGTTACAAATTATACAAAAAAGAATAAAATATTAGGAGCATGTATTACATTCATCCTTAGTTTTTACAATTTCTAAATAAGTTCATCTATGGTGCCAACCTTTTTCAGTATTACTTTACCAAGAAAAAAAGGGTATTTTGCGATACCCCACACACCTCAAACATAAAAAAATATTCAAAAAAATTTTCTTTCCTTGGCAAAGCAAACATAATGCAAACAAAAAACATAGTGAGTTTTAAAACACTGGCATTTAAATTGATACTCTTTCAATACAAAACCCATTTGTCCAAAAAATAAAAAAAAAACAATTTCAAATATATTTAAGGCTTGATGTCGTGAACATATTTTTATCCTTTATTAGGGGCTTTCCATGAGCCGGGTCTCCACAGTTGGAGGGATATGAGCTTCTTCCTTAGCTCTAAAGTTTTAGGCCTCAATAACTCCACCTTTATCATTGTTAGTATCACTCCCAGTCTCCTATCCACCCGACGTTAGATCTTCAGTAATTAATGCCAAGGACATGAGATTGGACTATGGCCTTTTAAGCTTAAAAATCTAATGAGTACTTCTAAATAGGGAACTTATTTTAAGCATAAGTTCCCCATTAATCAACAATCCTACCTTTCACCATGGAATCTAACTTACCAAAAATCTTAGAGTGTTTAACCTAAAAGTAAAATATCCTTTATTACAGCTCCAGATTTTAGGCCAGCTGATGGTGCCTCTCCTCGCTGAAGTTAGAAATCTATTCCTTCAGAAGCTCCATATCCTTAAATTTGTGAATAATATTATCGTTTTCAGTTCTAAGATCCATCACCTCATCTTGAAGAGTCACGACAACCTTCTTCTGCAGATTCAAGCTCTTTACATGTGATTTCTGAGAATTTAATAAGGAGTTATGAGTTACAACTAGGAGGATTTTTTTCCAGAAGGGTCTTATCATAAAGAAGATGAGTTTTATTAAGGAAATGAATATGGTCCTTCAAACTCTCCCTCTCATCCTCTAGAGCAGTTATCTTAATTCTCTTAAAGTAGACCACCTCATGAGCTTCTCGTTTATAACAATCCCATTCCCTAACCGTCAATAATGCCTTCATCTAAGCCATTTGTCCCTCCATGGAATAAACCATAAGAACATTGGTGAGTTATTGAACCCAAAATGCAAAAAAGAATATAAATATGGGTATTATAACAAAGAGAATGGTCTCAAATATACAAAATATAAGTATAACTTTCTCATAATGCTGATGATATCCTCATAATTGGCTTGAGTGCCTCTACCCCTAAGGTGGTAACCATATCAAAACATTTATACTAGTCAGTATGGTCAAAGACTCAATGGATGAGGCATAAGTGTTCCTCTCCTAAGAAGATCTAGGCTGATAATACCGCTCCTCCTCTAAAAGCCTTAGCTCTACCCCATCGCTCTTCTCCAGAGAGCCCTCACCCTGGTCTGAGGTTTCTGTCCATTCAAAAGACTTAGTGGAAATATCCACAATGCGCTTATTTTTTAAGGAATAACCCTCAGATATCCTATGAGCCCTTTACAAGAGATACACCAGATAAGTTCTTAAATTTTGATAAGACTGGGGCTTGCAAGTCCCCCGGAATAGAAGGTACTTCTAGGTTTCCCTAGAAGACCAAACTATATTTAAAAATGCTTACAAAAAAATTAGCCTTTTCTTAATTAGATTTTTAGCGGGCTCATCATATTTTGTCATCATCTTCACTGCGGGGATTGGAATACCAATAGGCTCATCAAACTTTATGTGTTTGGTGACCTTAGAGCTCTTTCCTTTAACCACTATTGGGGGAGCTGAGGTCTTTTGATCCATTATATGCTACTCACACTCATCTACTATGCCAAAAACATAAATGTTAATAAATTAGCAATTCATTGAAATCCAAAGGTCAAAAATTGAAGAATATGGGTTTAAAAACTTAATCAACGAATAGTCTGAGTGAAGAATGACTAAGCTCTCTACTAGAGTCAAGACCTCAACTATTATAGGAAGGAGAATGATATATTTCTTCACCCTATATTCCTCACCATTATTGGCTTCAGGAACCTCAAAGGCGTTAAGAAGATCCCCAGAAGCACCAATACTCATTGCCCTGTGCTTTTATGGACCATGACAAAGGAATGCGATTTTTCATCCTTTCTAGAAATAACTTTTATGAACTTAGAAAATCCTCTGTGTTAGGGTATCTGAGGTTGCAGAGTCTTGAACAACCTTTGGTGAGTGACCAATATCTCGAAATGGTGGTCGCCAACTTTAAGGCCTCATGTAACCTCTTTATCTATTCTTGGCTAGGAGAAACTAATTCTGAGATTAAAAAGGAACAAGAATAAAGTTATTACAAACTCAGACCAAAGGATAAAGGAAGATCTTAGAAAACTTACTTATAGGTGGATGAGTACAACATGTTGTGTGATAGTTGAACTTTTCAATAGGGTCTAGAGGAGGTTAGGCTCTGCCAATGAAGAAGAATCTATCCTTCCAGTATGTAGGAGAATTAGGATTCTCCCTAGGAAAAGCCACATCCTTGGGATCAAAGTAACTCAAACCCTTATTGTTTGGTTTTCTTTACTCTTACACGCAATGCAAGTTAAAGAATTTATCAGGAGTTAAGCTCCCACCAGTAAACTCAAGGATTAGTATCCATCAAAGGAACCGTTGACCACGATTTAAGTGGGGGTTACACTTATGAATTTTAAAATCTCCATCATTGAATGGGGTAATGGAAATTGGTCTTCGAACATCATAAAACATTTATTAAAGCATATATGTTGGGCCCAAAGCAATGATGCCCTATCATTGGGCTTGACAACTCTTAGAGTCATGTTGTGAGGGATTTGGTACCACTGATGAATGGATTTAAGTAGCCTTTAGCGATCTTTGAGGCTACTAGGTCCCCACTAGAAAAATTATAATTTTTGGGCTCTATATACCTTTCCACCTAGGTGCTAGCAAGAAGTCCCCAACTGGGGATCTTTGCAGAAGACCCAACCTCCAGTTAAAGGGTTGAAAGCAAAGATACAAAAAGAACCACCATTTCCATAGAAAGAACAACATAAATAAGGGTGGGATTCAGACGAGGGGGATGGGGGGGGGGGGGGGGGGGAGGAGGAGAGAGAGAGAATTCAGGTTGCAAAGCAATATAAAGTAGAAAAGACTCTTAAGATTGCAAAACTAAACGGTGAAGGCTTTATCCCAACTAAGGTATCAATTTATAACCACCTAAACCTGAAACACAATAGCTCTTCGCTCTCAACACTCAATACATACTGGTCAATTATATTAGTACCCCTTATTTTATATAGATAATATTTCCACTTCCACATCTTGTAAGAGGAAACATGAGGATACTAATGATGCCGTAATTAATCCCTTAAGGAATTAATTTTTTTTTTAGCCTATTCATCTTCCTTATATTAAGAATGAGATATTAAGGTGTGATAAATACCTTCGCTAGATAGCCTATGGTCTCTAATGACCACGATGGATATACCCAAATAGACTAAGAGACATTACAACAATATCAGGATGATTAAGCATATAAAAGTACACCTAGACCTTAGAGATGAAGCTCATCCTTCCCAGTATGAAATGCATCGTGCTACTACAACAATCAAACCTTAAGGACACATCACCCATGCCACTGCAATCCACTCACACTCTTCACAAAATGATGTCTTTTTATTAGAAATTGGTGAATGGCTGAAGGCTATTTGAAAAATTCACGAATCATCTAAAATATCACCAAGTCTTCTAGTAAACACTTATATTCAAGATTATCTTTATTTTGTATTTTTTCTAGACTTTCATATAAGGATTGAACCACTTCCATCCTTCTATACTTTGTATTTTATGTTGATTCCTAAACCGATTAAGGAACCCCTTGAGGAGTCCATCAATTACTCTCAAGAGGCCCTTATAATAGTGATAAATGCCTCACAAATAGTAAGATCTCTTGGACAAAGCTCCAAAAGTTTAATATTTGTAAAATCCTCATTTACAATCTAATATAAAGAGAAACACTGCTCATAGTGGTAATAGGATCCCTGACAAAGGTTCTGAATCACTTTAAATCTTTATCTCTCATTGTGACACACCTACTCACAACCTAGTCTAAGGTCCAGTTAGGAGCGCCTTGTAACAACTAACATATTTTGTTATTGAGCGTGATCAGGACCCAATACTAGAATATTCAAGTCATTAAAATTAAAATACCATTCTTAGCATTTGCAGAAATATGAAACATTTTTTTCATAAGATATAAATTGAAATGATCCACATCAAATTTATCATTCACCATAATAATTTCCATCACTATGCTAAAAAGTCCAATAATATAAGAAATTAAAATGAAATAATTCCATCTACATAATATCTCCAACTAAAATCTAGAAATCAATGGTGGTGTATGTCAGACTCGTTCCTTTTTCCTAATTTCTTTTGGCAATTCCCAACACTACTTGCTTGATTGATTAAGTCGAACCCTCAATAAGACATTCTTTCTTCTTCTCTTCAATGTTCACTTCCTCAGTTTAAATGTATATAAATTTATGAACTTCTTCTCATAGTTAATTATAGTTCTCTAATCCTACTCCAGATCAAGGAAGTTCTTATTCGTGCTCTTGATAGAATAAATCAAATACCTATCATTAAGTTTCAACTTAAAATCACCATAACTCAAATAATCTGTATCCCTAAATGCGGTGACACTCTCCCACCACTACAAAGCATCTGTAGTCAACTTGAAAGTAGATAACATCTATTTCTTCACATCCCTGCAGTCCAGCATCCTCAAATTCCTCTCCATATCACGCCTCCATTGGTGAGAGATCTTTGGCTTAGTTCCCCTGACATAAGGGGAGGATTGTCTTTTCTAAAGTTGGTCGTCACCCTCTCCCACACTGAAGTGGGTGAAAATATTAGACTCATAAACCGAGTTCAAATATGTTTCTTTTGACATTTATTAAAATCTTATTCAATTATATTTCTCAATATTAATATAATATTGAAGCAACATCATTATAGCCAATTTATCTTTCCCACGACCTTGCACATACCATGGTGTGCTGATGATCTCATGACATCATATCCACATACATCACTATATCCAGACAGCCCAGATTATTAGTCCACACATACCGTGATGTTCCCCCGTAAATGACACATCACTATATCCAACATGCCTAGGTCCCTCACCTGCTGTAATGGACAATTAACACCAGGAGTACACATACAATGACACTAACATAACACTGATATTATAACCAGTTCACCTAGGTTAATGGCTAGTCAACACTAACCCTGCACATATTATAACACTCTCACAATCCATCCCTAATACTCATTTATTATCTTAGATATTAGTTATTACCTCATTATTATGTTTTCATTAATTACAACTAGTCTTCAAAATAATTCAGGCATCACAACGAAATCCATCCTTATTACCGTACCCAGAGATCACCAAAACCATGAGTATTACTTAGTCCCTTACCTAAGTAAATACCCAAAACCATAACCATCCCCTCGCCTCGCGCCTAAGAGAAAACAACATAAGTGCATATCACCTAGTCTCATACATAGTATATACCCAATTGTAAGAGTGAACACTCCTTTGTACCATACTTAGAAAGCATAAACTATAATTAATATTCCTATTCGCTAGTACCATACCTAGATAGTATCATACTAATAAAAAAATTGAAAGTACAACTAACATAGATAACCCTAATGTCCCAACAATGTCATTTTATTAACATATACCATTTCTATAATATCTACACTCTTTAGTCCAACATCTATAGTTCCTATATTTCAGATTTACACAAGTCTGATCTCATATGGATTAACTAACTTTAATCGTGCAATATACAAGTTCTATAAAATATCTCGAACAAGTTATCTAAATATAATATTCCAATTCATGTGATAATGAAGCAATTTAAATTATAAATTGGTTTAAATATGCATGTTGATAATTTTCAGTAGCATATTACCATATTTAACATGATCATAATCATCGACGCGATTTAATAAATCAAAATATATTATCAAAATCCATATATTATTTGACAAGTGATTCGTCTCAATACCCATCAATAAAAACATCCAACGTGATAAACATGTTGGATTTTAACTATTAAATTCAATTTCTAAAGTTCATAAAAACAAACTTATAATCAAGTTATCACTTTTCCTAATTAAGTTACTAATCATCTTTTAGAAAACATGCATAATTATTGTTAGGAAACATGCAAATCAAATAATACTTAAGGAGGAAATAGAGATGTTTTTTCCTTATAAAAGTATTTTAAAAAAATTGAATATTATATTCATCCCTCTCGTAAAATATGCAACTTTGCTTTTATGGCCTTCTTAAATATGAATGTAAAGTCTCCCAAAATAAGGTTGAAGTTTGTTTTAATGGAGGTTTTAGGGTTTGGAGATGAAGAAATAATAAGTCTTTAGCTTTATGGTTTGACAAAAAAATATATATACGAAGTTAAAAGAACTCAGCCAACTTATATTTATAACAAAAATCATAAATTACCTCAACTCAATCGCGAGGGGTCTGAATTTGTGCCTTACCACTCCTATGGTCGTGGGTCCAATACCGAGGTCGAGGATCCTACCCGGGGTCCCACTCCTCCTCACTCTCTCTCCTAATTCTTTTAGGATTAAAATATTAAAAGTATAAACTCTAAACCGATGCTAATTCTGTATGGACACAAATTTCCAATTGAGTCCTTTGTAGTTTTGGCTCAATTTTGAACAAAATCGTTTGAGTCATAGGATAAAGTATATTGATCATCTTTTAAGCCTATGACGTGTTTGTTGAAGACGTAGTGGCCAAGTGTATAAAGCTTCATCAAAATGCCGAGTTTACGTGCCTCGTTTCTACGTTATCAATAGTGGTTCCATGCTCTCAAGGTATGAATGCATTATATATATATATATATATATATATATATATATATATATATATATATATATAAGAGCTTGGAACGGTTTATATTGGGTGTTAAGTTTTTAAAATTGTTCTTTGTTTTCAGAATGTTTTCTATTAAAATTTTTATATAAAGTATATAAAGTTTCTGGGCTTAAAAAGAATTTTTTGAACATTCTGTGAGTTCATTCGAAGTGTTGTTCGAACGAGATTGTCGTTCGAACCACAAGTCATTCGAACGAGATTGCCAACAACTTCCCATTATGGCATACTGGAACTTCGTTCGAAATGTCATTCGAACGAGATGGTCGTTCTAACGAGATTTCTAATGAGCTTCTAACGAGTTCATACTGGAACTTCGTTAGAAGAATCGTTCGAACGAGAATGTCGTTCGAACGAAATGTCATTCGACTGAGATTTCAGGCGGGAAAAACTTTTGGCAGTTTTTACCCATGTCTCCCACTTGTTTCTCCACTAACTTTTTTCAGAACTTATAATGTGCGGGAACAACCTTTTTGAAGTTAACCTTTTCACATCCCACCAACCTCTAGAGAGTGTTTGAGAGAAAAATTGTTTTAGAAAAAGTTCATAGTTTTGAAGTGTCAATTTCCAAAGAAAATGATTATACACTTTAGTTTACACCCATAGTTGTGTTTATCCAAGTTCATATATATATATATATACATCTTACTTGGAGTTTTGGCACCGTCTTACCATCTCTACCGTTTGAAGAGAAGTTTGGGTTTGCTTCTAAATCCCACAAAGATGAAGTGGTTTTCGTGATTTACCCACTTGGAGAAAGGCTCCTAGTTCGGGTGACGGTGACCACATAAAGTCCGATCGGTGGATTCCGAGACTACGGTGGAGTTCCGGGGTTATTCGCTAAGTGGAGGTTTTTGCAAGAAGGAGCGTTGAGGCTTGAGAGGGATCGAGTCGTGTGTTGTAAGTCTTTTGTCTTGTAATTGTAAATTCCATACTTAGTGGATTTGAGGCTAGGGCCGTCCGAGGTTTTTTTCCGTTGTGGGTTTTTCCTCGTACATCGCGGCGTAGTGTGATTGATTTACTTTTATCTTGCATAATAACTTAGAACGCATGCTTAAGATAATTCAAGATAAAATTGGTTTTAATTGTCACACTTAATTTAATTTGGTGCTAATTAAACTTGGGTAATGTTTATTTAATTCAAGTCTATTATTAAAACTGGTTTGGACTAATTTGAAATAATCGAAAAATATGACTTAGGCAAAATTTATAGGAATTGGGTTAATTTGGTTTAAGTGAAATACAAATTGTGTGTGTTTCGTCCTATTTCACTTGCATTTAATTTTAATTTGAAAGAAGAAATTAAAATTTGGTTATTGTATTGAACCATCAATTTTACGCTTCCGCATTTATTTCATAAAAAGGAAATAATATTGATTTTCAAGATATATTAGACAAAGTGACTTTTCCCACAAATTCTAACTCCTGATTCAGTTTTACAAAGTCAAAACTTGGAGTCCAAGAAATTACAAAAAGTCCGAAATTTGCATTTGGTTTTTGTCAAAATCTCAAAACATTAATTAAATGCAAAATATATTTATTTAATTGAAAGAACTGCACCAAATTCATTTAAATAAAATCTAATTTGGATTGATTCAAATTCTAACTTAAATAAATTATTTTAATTTAGTAACCACATTAATTAATTAAATCTGGTTATAAAACATGGGGTATTACATACCTATAGTATTTGATATCTCCAAGAGATATACAACACCATCAACTTTTGAATTTGGTTGTAGTCAAGAAGAATAATGGTAAGTGAGGAGCTTTCATTGATTTCAACAACCTAAATAATGCATGTGCTATGGATAGCTTCTATATGCCAAATATTCTTCAGCTAGTTGATGCCACAACTAGCCACGAGAGGATGACTTTTCTAGACGGTTATTCTAGCTACCATTAGATTCCCCTATTCGGACCTAACCAAAAAAAGACGCCATTCATCTTTACGCTTGGTCTTTAATATTTTACCCCATTGCTATCACACTCAACAACGCAAGAGCAACCTACCAACAGTTAGCCACAAAATTTTTTAAACAATAATTAGGAGATGCCATGGAGATGTACATTGACGACATGCTTGTAAAGAGCAAGTAAAGATCACCACTCAGATTTTGCGAAGACATTTGAATTCCTTCTATATTACAAAATGGCACTTCATGTAGATAGATTCTCATTTGAAGTACATTTTGGTAAATTCTTTGGCTACTTTTTTAGCGATAAAGAAATTGAATCGATTCCCAATCAAATTGAAGAAATAACCATGATTCCACCTCCTCACATCATTAGGGATGTTTAAAAGCTAATTGTAATGCTTTAACACTCAATCAATTCATTTTCAAATATTTCGAGAGATGTCGACCTTTATGTTAATTTAGAAAGGGGAAAATTGATTCTAGAATGATTAATGCTCAACATTGATTAAGTCAACCACCATTCTCACATTTCCTAACCCAGAAGATTCAGTTTACATATACCTATCATTGTCCCGCCATGAGGTTAGTTCGAATTTAGTCTGCGATAAGGAAGGATGCAAAGCCCTAATTTACTATGTTAGTAAAACATTATTAGATGGCGAATTGCTATACCTCCCATTGGAAAATTTGCCTTATTCACTACTGATACCCCCATGCAAGTTAAAACCTTACGTTGAAGTGCCTTTTGTTATGGTCATAACCTCATTTACACTGAAACCATTCATAATAAAGGATGACCTCTTTGGATAGATATCTAAATGGCCGATGGAATTAGGGAGGTTTGATATCCATTAATTGCCTAGAACTACATTGTAAGGGAAAATATTGGAAAATTTCATCACAGATTTCACTAGAGAACATCGACTTCAAGAAGACCCCAACTCTGAATATCAAATAGCACAAAAAGGTTTGAAACATGATAAGATATGAACTATTTATATGGATGGAGCATCCAACATATAGGGACATGGGATTGAGGTAATGTGAGTCACCCCAGATTGCACCATCCTCGAGAAGGCTATATTATTTATCTTCAAGGCATCAAATAATGTAAGATGTGGGATCTTGGAATTTTATTAATATGAAGTGAGGCGTAACCCCTTATCAAGATCAGGATTAACGCTTAGTACAATATTAGATAATGACAATGAACACAGGTGAGCAAGAGGCAAAGGGATTCAATATATAGACTTATGTTAAATGATATATCTGCACCATAAATACATAATATGTATAATAAATAGATAGGACCAATAGGTATCTTGGTCGGAGGGAGAAATAACAAGCACTCTAAGAATAATAGAGGCAAGGCAGGAACTTCAAGCTCAGTTAATTCTCAATGATATGGGTATTAAATGGGTGTGGGAACAATGTCCTCATAGGGGCTCTCGTGTATGAAGGAAGTTGAGTAGCAGTTCTAGGTTCAAATTGCTTCTCTTTAAAAACTATTTAGTTGGTCTATTTATACAAAGGCAAGGTTACTCGAGTAACCTTACTGGTATTCAATGTGATTAACCGCATTAAATGCACAAGTACCCCCCATTAATGTGGGAGATATTGCATTAAATGCACGTGATCTTATAATTTGGCGAGAAACTGCATGGTGGGCATTAATGAGGGACGTGACGTGGAAGCTTAGGGGCTTATCTTAGAATGGCTAAGGGGTCAAATTTGGTAGACTAGTCTTGTCATCCTAAGGATAAACCCACTTGAGTGCTTTAATTTTGAGTCCCTAAAATCCAGACGTGATGACGTCAGAAAGTGGGTGAACAGTGACCCCACTAGGTGTGTGGTAACATTAGTCAAATGAGATAGTGTTTGGTTTGAGGTTGCTCGACTGATAGGTAGCTCGAGTGTTTAGTATTTTGTTTGTTGGTTAAGAACTATCTTTATCTTTAAGCCAAGGTTGCAACATTGAAGTACCTGGAGGAGGTTCCCTCGAATGAGTAGAAGTTGTGATAGCTCAGTTGTAGGTAACTTGAGCAACCATATATACCAGATGAAATTCTTTGCCCGAGTGTGCCAAGAGGGTTGGTAAATATATTACCAATGTTGCCTTACTCCCAATCCTCCGAACTATGTCCCTGCGAGATTCCCAGGAGGAGGTTGTTCGTTAGAGTATGTCAGCTCTCCCATGCCCCACTAAGCATGGTCCCTCGTGAGTACCAAATAACCTCTTTAAACATATAACATAAGATAAAGTACATGATAAAATTCTTTCTATTTCGTATTACAAACTATCGTCATTCGAGTGACCTTAATCTACGGGCTGGATCCTTCGGGCAACGTTCGTGGGGAATCTTTGAGGTAAATCCTTCGAGTCACGTCTGTGGAGCATCTTTGAGAGAACTTGCTTGGGCGCTCTTTATCTTCCTTCTTTGTCTTCCAAGCATTGGATTAACTACGTAATATCTCTTTGGTGGGGACTCCCCCTACATTTACCCCTTCGTAGAGATATTTGTTTATTGCATGAAGAAATATATGTACGAAACCCTTTGTTAGTCTTCAATCCTTTCCTGCAAGAAGTATTCAATATCCCTGGGCACTTAATTTATAAGAAACAACAGGTTATTAGTAATGGAGGAGCTATATCTTGCTCTGTCTTTCGAATTGCCTCATCTACTTTAAATATCTTGTAATATTTCTGATAAGGTCTTTTTATTTAGTGGGGCTTCATGATTACGTGTGGCAGATACCTTGGGGGAAGTGAAGGGGTTTATTTAAATTTCCCCCAAAGCTCTTCATCTCCCCTAAGATTGAAAAGACTCCAAGCATGTCTCATTTAATATAGTTGTCATTTGTGCTCCCGTGTGTAGCACGTGGCGGCGTTAGGGTAAGCGCGTGTTCCCCACACAATATCATTCATGCATCGCTTTTTGAAGCGCCATCATTAAAACTCTTAAACCTTGCTTCTATGCTTGCGTGATGGTCACTCAAGTTAATTTGATCATTATTATGCTTCTTCAAGCATTGCCTTTGCCGCCTATTCGGTTTTGTATTGCCCCTATAAAAAGGGGTATGCCTTCGTCTCAAACTTCCACCTTTGGGTTTTTCATTTTCAAACTGAGCTTTTGTAAGAGCAGACTTTGCCTTTCCCTTCAGCTTCTTTTCTTTTAACTTACCTTTATTTTTTCTCCTTTTAAACTCCCCTCATGGCACCCATTGTAAAGAGGACCTAATAATGCTAGGGGTGTTTCCCCCAAGACTCAAGCGCACCAGAACTAGTGGGCGCACTACCGTCGTACCCCATACTTTGGGGAACTCGATCACTTTTGGCCAACTGCTAAAAAATTCCTCGGCAAACTAGAGTTGATGGAAAATGTAAAGTTATTGATAGAGGAAAGCGACAATACCGAGGAACTTCGCCTACATCCCTACTACCATTGTCACCAGATTCCGTATTGAGCGTGGTGATTTCCTGTTCTCAAAGGTGGAGTTTGAGGCCTCCTCCGGTAGTTGTGAAGGTTTAGGTCCTTGGACCGACCATATACATTCCAAATATTGTGTACAACTTGCTCTAATTGGTCAATCATGCACCAATTGATTGGGTGATCTCACCCTCACAAAGAACAATACCACCCTCCAATTACTCGTGTCCCACTGGATTAATTGGTCACACACCTTTGTGATCTCTTGGGGTGAGTTTACCATCAACCTTGAAGATGTCTGTGAGATGATAGGGTTGGAGGTAATAAGTTTTTACACGTTCTTCAAGGAAGTTATTTCTGGCAAGGAGAAGGATTTAAGGGCCGAGTTGGAGGCAGTTATGAAAGACTTCATGGGGAAGTAAAATAGGTGTACATATTCAGAGGTAATTAGATACTTTTATTTCATTTAATATAAGGCAGTGATCAAGGCGCGCGAGGTAGCAAAACAAAACCCTCGCGGGAAGTAGGTATTCGAGCAACCCTTGGCTGGAAAAGGGTTTAATTATCAGATTGAGCTTGCTAGATATATCTGGGGGATGTTATCAAAGATCTTCCTCCTGGGCAAGCCCCACGATCGCCTAAGAAATTACTTGATTCATATGGACATTCGCATGGCCAATGGCGTGAAACTCCCCATCGCTACTATTACACTTGGTTCGCTGTACACTTGGTTGGATCAAGTAGCAACAGACTTGGCCAGGATCATCGACAGATTTGATATCTCTAATTATGGAAACCATGTACTTTTAATAGCCTTACTATATGCCCATTTTCCATATTATGCCCTGGTCGGTAGCTATCTCGGTTCTTAGCCCATCAGAGTCCCCCGAATTTGATGTTGGAACTACAATAGTTACAAGAAACGTATTATATCTTTGATTGATACAGCTGAAAGGTTTGCACCTCGCCCCTACGTTGGGGTGGACCAAATTTTTTCAAATCATTTTTTCACGGACGAGGATTGCCCCATCGTCCCTATTGATGAGGCGCTGGCTAGAAATTTCCCCTCCAGTAATGTCCTCTTGTTATTGATCCCTTCTTATTTTCCTTCTTACACGAAATGGTCTTCTTTTTACTCCATATACAACCCACACCGCGTAGCCATGAAGTTTGGCTATGATCAAGTAAACCCTATGTTAAGCCATTTCACCCGAGAAAAACCCTCCAATTTCTCCTTTGCATGCATCAATTTCCTTATTTCAACTATTGTTAACCTTTGTGCAAATTACCCTACCAACCCTATCATCCCAAGTAAGGGTGATCGAGGAGGTAAGTCAGCTATGTACCTTATAGTATTCTGGTAGAACCAACTTGGTTATTTCCAGAGTAATCTTCATAAGGATCCTCGTTATCCTGAGGTTAAAAGGTATCCTCCTTCAGAGTTGGGTTTGAGAAATTGTACTAACTTCAACTCAGTGTTCCCTCTCATCACCACCAACAGTTCTGTTCCCTCTTATTTGTCGCCACTTGCCCCCATAGATTAAGAAATAGTGAAGAGGAAGAAAGTTGTTCAACCTTCTATTACGGTCGAGGAAGTTGCCATTACTCCTAGTTGTTCCAGGTCAAGCGAGGGGGGTGACAGTTCTTGTTCTGCTTCAACTCTAAAGGATATGAGAGCCACTAGGAAAGGCCTAACAAAGAAGCCTAAAATTACCCATCAAGCCCCTCTAATCCAACTCCTAATCCCATGATTACCTAATAAGTTATCTTGATGTTTGACCAACTTAGGAAGACTTAGGATAATTTTATCGAGGAGGATAGGGCTTTTATGTCAGACCAGATGTCCTCTTGTGGGTTTTTCTATGATCCCCCAGCTGTCGAAGGTAGAAAGAAGAGGAAGTTGATTAGTCCGATCAAACTTATGTTAGAGGAATTAAGCGAGGTGAGTGAAGAAGAGCAGTCTGAAAGATATGTATCTATTGGTGAAGGTGATGATAATGATGATGATGAGGAGGAGGGGGGAGAGGAGGATAAGGAAGCTAAAGAAGAAGAAGAAGAAGAAGAAGAAGAAGAATAAAATGAGTCTGTCCTTGTTTGCAATGAGTCTGTCCTTGTTCGCAGACGCATGTTAAGAATAGTGCTTTCTCCTTCTAAGCTAGCTTCACCTCCTCTAGATTATGAGGTTTTGGAGGATGTTTTAGAAGAAGAAGAGGTTTGTCTGCTATTCTCATTTTAAGCCTTTAACTTCTCTTTATTTTGCCTCATAATGGTGACTCTAATTCTCTCCAACTAATTTTTTTTAGGTTAGTGCGTGAGGCATCTCACGCGATTATGTTGAAGAAGGTAGTCTATTGAAAAAGTTAATCGAAGTTTTACCTGCTTCGAAGGAAATTATAAAGAAGGAGATAGATGTCCCTACAGATTTTTAGGTAACCTTAATTTACCCCTAGTGGTAGTTATTTATGATACTTCAACTGAATCCAGTAGTGGCTATTCAGTCGACCCTTCTTTTTTGTGCGAGCAGGCATTCTTGGGGCAGGTGCTCCCGATGCAAGTATTGTTGAATCAGTACATAAGTCCCCCGCTCCTGTTGTTCCTTCATCCTTAGTAAGCATTTCCTCTTGTTATTATAAGATTTTTATATTTTTGTATTGATATTCTAACTTGCTCTCCATTGTGTTTCTCAGGTATATTTACCCGAACCCGTTGCTCCGTTAGTCCCCAGCTCATCTTATGACCAGGTTCTTATTACACTTTTTGGGACCTCAATCCACAAATAGGAGTGAGTCGAAGTTGCTACTGCGGGATAGAGAGAAGGAAGACGGGAGTAGGTTTCTGAAGTAGGGGGGATGTGATTTCCCCCCAAGAATAACTTCTTTTGGTGGCACTTGTTTTAGCTAAGGAAGAATATGTAACATAAATGGCTACTCGTTACTTTGATGATGAGCAGTATCCAGAGGTATGCCTTTCTTCTCCTATGTATCTCATATATTTAAACTTCGTTAGTTTTGCCAAGTCATATTGGTCTTAGAATCTCCCATAACCGAGGGTCAGGCAGGCTAAGTCATCTTGGTCTTAGAATCTCCCAAAACTGAGGGTCAGGCGGGACAAGTCATATCGGTCTTAGAATCTCCCATAACCGAGGGTCAGGCGGGCCAAGTCATATTGGTATCAAAATTTCCCATATCTGAGGGTAAGGCGGGCTAACTCATCTTGGTCTTAAAATCTCCCATAATCGAAGGTTAGGTGGGCCAAGTCATGTTGGTCTTACAATCTCCAATAACTGAGGGTCAGGCGGGCCAAGTCATAGTGGTCTTAAAATATCCCATAACCGTGGGTCAAACGGGCCAAGTCATATTGGTCTTATAATTTATATTTGTAATCCAATTTGTATATTTGTTTCCTGACTTGGCAAATTCTTGTATTTCAGGTAGAGGTCTAGCAGCCTACGGCGCATGAACCAGGAGTTGAGCCTGCCACTCATGTAATTATGTAGGCGATGACTTTGTCTAAATTTGCATCTCTAGGCGGGGCTCGTGAGCCCTTTTGTTATCATCTTTTACCATGCAAGGTTACTCAAACCTCTTTCTTGCATCCTAACCACTAGCCCGATCAATAAATTCAGTCAATTTACACTAACGGATGAGGTTTTCCACTTTGTTCTTCAAAGCGATGAAATTTTCAGCAGTGTGCCCATGATTTCTATGAAAATCATAATATTTGGATTTATCTATCCAGTTAGGAGGCAACATTAGCTTCCCACGTCACTTTAACTCTTTATTGCCTCTGATCTCCTCCCGTATATGATGGACACCTTTGGTGAGGAGGGTATATTCATCATACTTCTTGATTTAATCATCTTTCTTATCTTTTTGATCCTTCTAAGTTAAATTCTTCTGCCTTTCAGTCTTTACCTTTAGAGCTTCTTTAGTAGCCATTGCCTCCTCGGCATTCATAATCTCCCAAGCTTTGGCCATCAATTTTGTCATGGTTTTAGGAGAATTTTTTGCCAGCACATAGTAAATATTTTTGGCGAGCAAACCACTCATAATTGCTACAATGGTATTTTTCACTTCATAATTAATTACTTATAGTTTCTTATTATTTAAGTGAGTTATGTACTATCGAGTAGTTTCTCTAGGTCTTTGATGATTTCTAAATAGATAAGTAAAACTTTTGATCGACTTTATCCCAAAATAAAAGTTATCAATAATAAGCTCGACCAATTGAAAGAAGTTAGAAATTTACCTCGGATAGGTTGTTGTACCATATCTGGGCTAAGCTTGTAATGGAACTTGAGAATGCCCAGCAACACGTCTCATCAGGGACATAACATATATCAGCAGCGGTTTGATATTGCTCAATATGAAGGACTGAATTAATCTTCCCATTATAATTGGGAGTAACAACTGGTGGCTTGAATATATAAGGTTTGGGGTAATCCATAATAGCCTAGATAAAAGGAGATCCCTTCATAAACCTCCTCTATGAAGGGTTCTTAGTTTTAGCCATTTCTCCCCGTCGATCTTCTAATCTATGTGGTTACTTTCCAAGAATGCTTCACTGGTTTAGACTTGGTTGAGGCATCTTTTGTGACTTTACGGTTGACATGTGTTGAACTCTCTTCCTAAGAAGTCTGCTCGACACGCTCAGAGCCTCTTATGTTATCCCTGGACCTTATGGATTCCTCTTTGAGCTCATGGGATCAATTTGGCTCCCTATGATAACCTCTGGATGCTTGAGGCCCTAGACGGTCAAAGTCATATGCCTTACATAGGCATTCTAACATGCTCAGCCATTCAGAGGAGAAAGACCAACCATCATATTAGTCAGTTGATTATATTGACGACATTAACCCCAGACGATAAGATCTATCACAAGAAGATATGGAATGGAAATTTCTCTCAGTAGTGGACTTATCATACAACGTTCAAGCTAACTTTCAGACTAACTCTTGCATGGCTTATTTCCCTTTAGCCATGTTAAGTAAAATTCCTTGAAGATCTTCCACACTAGGAGGATTAGACTGAATAACAACACTGCCTTCATTCCTAAGGCTATTTTCTGTGTTAGTCATTTCTCTAAATGAAAAGAAATGAAATAAGTTGTAGAGAATGATGATTGAAAAATGTTCCCATAGACGACGCCAATCTATTGATGTCTAAAAATGGAGAGGGTCCAAATTATTAATCACAGATAAAATAAAAATAATCAAGCAAGACAAACACAAAATAAAAAAGGGTTTTAAAGTGGTTTAGCTATGAGAAAAGCCTACATCCGTTGTTTTTAGTATTTCTAGTGGTTACAATATCTCAGGGTTGAGTATGTTTGTGCGTGAGTGAATTTTCCTCTTGAGCTGAGGGAGATCATGTATTTATAGTGGTTAGGACCCCAATAAATGGAATGCCTCAATAAATTCAGGCATTTAAATTTGTATACAATAAATAAGACTGTTGACATTCGTCGATACGTGAACAAAAGTTGTTAACTATTCCACCCGAGTGACTTTTGTTATTCCTGATGATTCGTATTCTTGAGGTTAATCAACCGATTTGCCGACCAAGTGTCTCTATAGCTGACCAAGAAAGTAAGAATTATGAGAATTTCCATGTAGGAGGATCGGTGTCCATTTCTCATTGGTCCACGTCGATGTATAATTTGTATATACAATAGGCACCTCGACCTGGAACACCTACAGACATCCGTCTCATATAACCCCAGTGGGTGGACTTTTTTTTTCTGAAGCCGATCAGTGGCTAGTGATATGGAAATAATCCTTTCTTACTCAGATTTATACCTTTGAAATACTCCTAGACTATAACATCGACTGGGCTCCCCTGTCAACCAAGATACGAGACATGCCATAGACATGAACTCTCGTACTGATAGCCAGAGGGTCATTGTGCGGAGTTAATATTCCCTTAAAATCCAACCTTAAGAATCCTACTACAAGGCTGTCCATGTCTACCTTTTTTAACTTTCTCGACTTTGCCTCAATCTCTGTAGAGTTTACTTCTATCCTATTTGGTGTTACCGTTGCTTCAATAATGTGAGCCTTTCTATTTGTTAGCTCGGTGCCTCCACCTTCTAGGCCACCACATATCATTTTGACATTAAAGAAAATCATGTGCAAAGCTACCTTGTCTGTAGGGATTTTTGTTAGAAGGTTAGGATCATTATCCCCGCTATTGTCAAACCCTTCTTCCTATTTATATGCCTACACTTCCTTTTTTGGCTCGTTGTCCTTTCTTCCATTAAATATCTTTCTTCCCTCGTCTTGACCACTACTCTTATCCACATACTTTTCGAGCTTCCCCCGATTCAATAATTTTTCTTTCTCATCTTTGAGGGCGAAACACTAGTCATTCGTATGGCCCTGGTCTTAGTGGAACTCACATCGCTTGCTTTTATCCCTTTGATGAGGAGGGGACTTAAGCTTTTCATGCCATTTGAGTATTAAAACATGCAAAACACCTCACGCGATGCCCGAATGACCAAGTAAACATTGATCGACCGTTCCTAATGCAATGAGATTTTTTGAAGTTCATGTCTACTGCTACCACCTTGGAATTTTTGTTAATATTTTATATGAGGGGGTGGTGTTCCTCACTCCCTCCCCTTCTCCCCACCAAATCAAGGTGGGGGGAAGGGCTGGGGTGAACGAGCGCCTAGGCATTGCCTAAGGAATACACGAGACATCATGCACATAGATGTCATTCGATCTTAGTGAAGTTTCAGATTCACTAAAATGGGATGATAATCCAAAAGGTTATTTCCCTCGTGGGGGATGCGATGTCCTAGAATCCTCCCGAAAGGATGGGGGAGATTACATGTTCTAACAATCTTAAAGTCGAGATGTGTTTATATGATTTGAGATTATAATTGTCTTCAATCTCATTCTGGATCAAATTTGGGCTAACAACCAGTGGAGTATACCTGGAAAATTTGTCATCACTTAACCTTTTCTTCCCCTATTTATCCTTGTTCTGGACAGACTTTCCATTACCAATCTCCTTTGTGTCCACGCTCTTGCATTCATGATCCTCCCAACCATGGCTAGGAGTCCTGTCATGTTTTTTGGAGGATCCTCAGAGACGTTCCATAAATGTTTCCCTAGTTTTATCCTAGTGATGAGGGTTATCATCGCAATGTTCCCATTGTAATCTTCCACCTCTAACTTCTCTTTGTGGAAACGAGATATGTACTCTCTAAGAGATTCATTATTCCCATATTTGATGTAAAGGATGCAAGTCACACACTTCAACAACCTCATGCCAATGTAGAAGTTGAGGATGAATGTCTCTTATAACTTCTTAAGACTCTCTATAGAGCCTCAAGGAAGGCTAGTGTACCAAGCTTGCGATGCGCCTATAAGAGTTCTTGATAAGGCTTGACACCTTATCTCATAAGGCATTGAATAAATATCGATTGTCAACTTATACATTTTAATGTGATGTGCAGGATTTGTTCTCCCATCGTAACTTGGTGTTACACTCTACGATTTGAACATAGCTTGGGTAGGATAACTGACAATCCTTGGCACAACCGATAACCTCTCCATGTAACCTCAGTGGCTAGGGTCTCGAATTTTAATTAAGCTTTCGATATTGTCTTCCAACCTTTAAATATAACAGTTCCACGATTTCTCTTCCTCTATTGCGTTGTCTCCACCCATTTCTATCTTCATCTCCCCAGTTACCAGCTTTTGATTGGAGAATCTTTGTAGATTGTTAACTTCTCTCTAGTCCTCCCTTTCACAATATCGTCTCGACCTTTCATCTACATGATGATTATTTCCCCTCGTTCCACTTATGCCACAAAAGCGGGAGTGTTTGTCTTATCCTACTTCATATCTAGGGCCAAGGCGAGATCAAAGGTTGATCCTCCTCCAAGATGATCAACGACCCATCTTATGCCAAACCTATCAAACACCGAGAACCTCTGTCGGCTCCTAGGAGTATGCAAAATGATATTACATTGGTACGTTTGTGTTGGTGTTACCCTAGAGCGGTAGGTGTCGCCATAAATCTCATATCTCTCCCAAAAATCTTGTTCATCATAGTGTTGGTCATCTGGACACCCTTAAATTTTCTTTCCAAAGCGAAGACTCCATAGATCAACAACGTCCGTCCACCCGTGGTGGTGTGCTTCCTTGACATGGTCAGAGGGAAATATCTTTGTATCCACATCCATCATCTCTCTGGCCACCGGTGTTATGATGTTCTTCATTGTTTCTCAGGAATCCTACCCATCACGCTTTGACTAAAGGCCATAAACTACTGTTGCTTTTGTTGTTGGCTGGACACCAGGGATCTCAATGTCACTGCCATATCAACCAATTCTAATTGAGCAAGTGGTTGGTTGGAGCTAGCTCCATCATTACATGGTAGGCCAGTCTCCATTCAAGAGGATGTAATCCAAAAAAAAGAGAAGAGATGGAATAACAAAACTAGAAATGAGTTTCTTAAGGAAAAGCTTGACGAACACCACACAATATCTTTCAATGGTGATCCTGGTCCTGAAGCGGTGGATCTAGATCACTACTAGAGGCAAAGAGGAAGTATTACAGTGAAGAAATAAAGTACGAACATAATTTCTTCCCACAGATAACGTTAAAAAAGACCATACTGGAGATATCACCACCTCAATTCAGTGAGCAAATCAAGTTTATAGAACTATATAACAATGTTGGAATAAGAGTAATAATTTAAGGGAAATATAGCTAACAGATGAGATGAGAGACAAGAGGAGAGACAAGTGTTTAAGTGGTTCTTCCTTGGCCTACATTCATTGTATAAATAGGAAGTAATTCCACTATAAATGATAGTTAGAAGCCATTAATGTGTTTTACAAGCTTTCTTTCTTTACAAAGATATTTCAATAGAGTCACAGTAGGGTTTTAAAATTGTAATCCTTTATGAAGATGATGAAGTAGATTTTTATAGTGTTGATGGTGCGTAGTGTCACCCCCAAGCACGCAGCCTGTGTGCATGAGATAAGTGAGCCAATGAGAGGGTTCCAGATATCCTGTGCATGTGAGAAAATATTCATATCACATGGGGCTGATCTGTTATAACGATTTGTCCATGTGTCCCTTTGATATCCATATCACATGTTCCATGCAAGTAATTAATATCGTCTTTGTGAGGTCTCAAATAGCTGAGACTAATTTGACGATCCTCCTTACAGGCGAGGCCAAGAGTGATGCTTGTTCCCAACTCTCTCCGACTGGTCTCGGCTTGATGACATTATATGGATCTGACACATGGAAGGGATACGAAATGGAAATTCCATGTTATAAGCATAGTGGTAGCCTTTATGAATGTCCATAGATGTTATCTTAATTGGGTCTCGAGGGCCGAGACTACATGACCTAGCCCATTTTGATGTGGGCCCATATGAGAATAAATTCAAGTCTCATTGAGAGGGGACATGCTACTGGGCTGAGTCTCGTCCAGATGAGGTCACACTTATGTATATCAGTGTGATATGTTTCTGGATCTTGGTTGCGGTGAGATTTGGGTTTGGATGTCTAATAAAATGCGAGGTTTTGTTTTTCTTGTTTGAAGAGATATTTTGGGTTAGAATCTCTTTAAAGCTGAAATTGGGTTTTGTTTTGAACTTAGTTCAAATGATTTACCTAGGTTTGAATATTTGTTAAAGGAAGAGTTTGGGTTTGAATCTCTAACTTTTGAAATGGGTATTAATTTATCTCTCTAGTAAATATTAGGGTTTAATTTTAGGTCTTGATTATCAACATAGTCTATATTTGAGTTTTGGATCTTGGATCAATAATGGTTTAGGTTTGGAGTTTGTTAAATGGAGATTTTTGGCTTAAACTTCCCACTTTTGGAAATAAATCTTGGTTTTTCTCACTAGACATATCAAGAAGTTGATGACATGAGATTTTATTGAGCTGGTTGATTTTGGATTGAATCTTGATTGTTTATTTATAACTTTAAGTGAAAGTAGTAGTTAGAGGGATTTTGGTAATTTTTGGGAACTTTGGTATTTTGAACTTTGAAAAAAACTAGCCGTTGGAAAGATTTATAGACAATTTAGTCGAATAAAAATAATTTTAGTCGACTAAAACTCCCAGGGTAAAGGTTAGGGAAGTTTTAAAATGTTTCAAAAAGTGAGGTAGTCATACTTTACACATTTTAAGTAATTAAAATTGGATTCTACAGTGATGTAGGGTTTTCACATACTAGATATTAGTTTGGGGTAAGTTTGGATGTAATTGGAGACATAGTTTAATCATACTAAATGTATTATATAATTCCTATAATTATTCGAAAGTCTTCTACAATCACTATATCCTTTTGGCTATTGATCTTTATGAGAGGGTTTTGCACAATGCTTGAATATGACTCCAATTATGCTTATCACTCTCATGAGATTTGTAGAGATAAACTTGCTTGGTTGATAATCTTTAATTTTCAGGGTTCAGTTCATTAGATCTTGGGTAAGAGATCTTCTTTCATGGATATGCACTCACTCCGTTGACTGGCTTTCACTAAGTAAGATAGCTTCTTGCTTGGGTAAACATTTTTTGTATGAGCTACTTTGGTTAAATAGTTTAGCATGTATAATGTTCTTGATATATTCCTTGATTGGATACCTTGTAAATAACACCTTGTTCCCATATGTAAAGATTCTCTTAAAATTGAATCATGAATGTTGCTTGATCTCGAAAGTTCACACATACTTGGAAGAAATAGTTAGTCAAATATGTGTTATAAATTAACATTGTTATCATAAAAAATTAATGATTAATTAATTTATTATCTTATGGATCTAGACATATATATATATATATATATATATATATATATATAAATATAATTGACTAAATTGATATATTCTTCTCATTCATAATCCACCAATTAAAACTCTTAGATATATTCGAACATATTTACCCATATCTTCTACCTCCAAATATGCATTAGCCCAATGCTCCAACTTCAAATTAGTAACAAACTCGGAAGTAACATGTCCACTAAGTTCTCAAAATATCGAATAACTAATCTAAAAATCACAGTGCCTAGGTTAACCCCTATTTAGATTTCTTACAGGTAATTCCAAACTCAAATTGTTTCTAAGATGCCGCATAAAATAACAAAGTTGATAATTTCGAAAAAAATTGATATAGAAGAAATGAACCCATTTTGCCTAAATGATATAAATGTATTAACTTTATATTTTGGCACATTCTCTTTAAAAATTACAAAAAATTAATGTCACATAAAATGTTTCTCGACATCAAATACTGTGACTTTAAGAGTAAATATAGTCTGGATTAAATGAAAACAAAAGCAATCATATCTTTAGCAGTACTCAAACAATCAAGCTTTTTAACATTTACCTAAAACCATTTGTTGAAAGATCAACTCGTTAGTTTAGAGAACATAAATGATGTAACTTACACTAGACAAACTCAATTTATTCAGTTAAAAATAATCCATCACTAATTTAAATGATACGCTATAAATGAATTTATTTATTTCCACTTCACCGATCAAATTAAGTATAATTCATAACTACTAATTATTCACTACAATCTCACTTATTAAAAATGTTTTTTCAAAATGCATCAATGGGGTTTATGAAATAAATTTTTAATCTAGGTATATTGCCACACTACAACCATATTGTTTTGACAAAATAATAACCCAAAACACAAACTCTTAAATCAAACTATTCAAACCTTTACTAATAGCACTTTGACTGCAAAATTAACTTAGGAGTTCAACAACCATGCAAGACGTAAGGTACAATTTTAAACCCAAGTTTACCTAACACATAAACCATCATTATTTAAACTAAATAAATATCTAAATCGTAAATGATTTTTTTTATTTGTATTTAACTTCCATTAGATTACCTATACCCTGTAATTTGTATATCCTCAAAACCATTTCAACCTATTAAAATGTGTTTTCAGAATGCATCAATCACACTTACAAACTATAGTTTGACTATCTCAATATTTCTAGACCAAAACCCAATTATTTTAACATAATCAAAATAGAAAAAAACTCTTATATATGAATGCAATTTTTTATTTGCACTTCACTTTCTATTTATTCTATATACTATACATTTACTATCTCTTCAGTAATATCTCATTGTCCAATTGAAGACTTTAAATTAAAAATACAAATGAAAAAAAAAACTAAATGAACTCTATAATAATAATAATAAAAAAACACATAATCACAAGATGATAATTAACAACTAATCGTTCTAATTACAAATTGGGTATATCTAACTAGATATTACATACCTTGATCATCATCTTTTGAAGTTTGAACAAGCACAAAACCTTTCTATTTAAGTTTAAAAAAGGTACCGTTGAGGCATATCATTAGGTTCTTTTAAAAACATCTAAGCCTAATTTCATTAATGAATCAACCACTACCATATATGGGAGTAACAAACAAAAGCATGGGAGTTCCAAAACCACCACAACAATACATATTATATTCTGAAAATAAAAAACAACTACACTCTCTCAAAACCATAGACACAAACCAAAACAACACCGACTACAAATTGAAGAAAAAATGGAGAAAAATAATAGCTCTCCCTAAAAATAAATTCCAACATAACCCATCGTGCTAGACTAAAAAATCAACCAAGAAAACCATTAAATGATCCCATTTGAGGAAAAATATTGAAGCAACAACATAGATAAATCATAGGGGATATGAAAATTCCAATCAAAAGGAAGAAAACCCTTAGAAACTTTTTGTATGAGACAATCAACCAATCTATTTTATGATCGAGATACATTCTAGAAGGAAATAACTCTATAGCCTTTGGTAAGCTCCTTGATCTACTGAACTCCTTTGTTAATCTCCCAAACTGACTTGTCATTATTAATAATGAAATTAATTCAAATCTGGGAGTCATATTCTAAAATTACACAATCCAATATGACTCCTTGATGAATTTTATTTTTGAGATAATGGCTTTTATTTCCATAGATAGAGCTGAGGTTGCATTAGGATTAGGAGTCATCTTCCCCCCCCCCCCCCCCATAATCTTTCACTATCGTTCCTATAAACAAAACCATAGGATCCCTATTTTAAAGTTTGTATAAAAGAGCCATCAAGTTTGACTTTTATCCAGGTATGGGGAGGGGGACCAAAATGTTTCAATCCTACAAGGCAACAGAGGAATTACCCTATATTTAGGGGTAAAATCCTTAAAACTTTTACGGTATCTCACATCTAAGGTAAAAGACTTAGAATTATTTTTTAAAATATATATATCGCACTTGTTGAAGATAACATCATTTGTTGTCCTCCAAATAAACCAATAAGTACATGAAAATAACACCTTAGCATCAACCACTGGGGTGAGAGATTAGGAAGATTCTCTAGATTATTAAAGAACCAAATTTAAATACTTAGATTAGGATTTAGGGTTAAATCTTTAGATAAAAGAAATTTGTCTAAGACCTGTCTAGTCCACTTAGATATGGTGAGAACGTATTAAATAGTTTACATATCCTTACCATAAATAAAACATAAAGGATCCTATCTAATCCTCTTTTTCCACATCGTAAAATTAATTGCTAAGCTCTCACTACAACTTCTCCGGAGGAACTTTAGTACTTTATAAGGGCTTTAACATTCCAATTTTTTTTACAGATATTCATTGGGGGGGGGGGGGGGGGGTGTAGGAGAATTGGGATAATTTATAAGGAGGTGTCCTGGGAAAGTGGTTACTTGGTAAGTTGAGGAGACTGAAAAAGTACCTTCATTTATGTGAGTTCGAATTAAAGTATCTTTATCAGTGGGGGATGTAAAAGTAATATACATAAATAGTATAAGAAATGTTAGGATGGAAAAGATGATAGACAAGATGATGGTTCTAAGAGAAAGGGTACATGTTAATAAGGTGAGTCACATTGTTGACATCAGTAGAATGCAGGGGGGCTAAACAACAATCAATCCATTTTGTGTCTTGCCCATTTTCCACTGGCCAAAACACTTGTTCTTTTAGTATCTCTCACCCATGAAAAATAATAATCCAAAACCAAGAGACTCTCCTATTATTAGGCACATCCCAAAATGAGTAATGTGGGAAGTAGATAGTCTTTAAAACCTTTCCCCAAATTGAATTAAGTTCACTTAATAACCTCCAAGCCTACTTAGCTAAGAGAGATTGGGTTTTCTTTTAAAATTCTTTAAATCCCAAACCACTAAACACTTTAGGATTAGATATTTGATTATAAAGCTTCTGAAGAATAAATCTCTTAGATTTATCACTATTCTACTAAAATTTAGCAATTCTAGAAGAGAGGTCTAGATAGAAACCTCTGGGGAATTAAAAAAATATACATGGTATAACAAGGGGAAACTTGGAGAACTCCTTCAATCAACACTTGTTTACCATTTGGCTAAGAAATTACTCTTTTTAGCCCTCGATTTTAAAAAAAATGCATCCTTAAGACAATTGAGGGTCTCCTTCATAGATTTACCCCAGTCTATAGGTAAACCTAAACACTTCCCAAGTTTATCAATGGAAGGGTCACACAGGATATCATAAAAAGTTATAACGAGGGAAATATGTGTTTTTTACTATAAATGAGCCCATCCTTGTTGAGGTTGATTTGTTTCCCAAAAAACATAGCAATACCTATTTATACAATTTAAGAGAGCTCTACATTCACCCACCTTCCCTTTAATGAAGAATAAAGAATCATCAGCAAAAATCACATGGGTAATAGAAGAGATAGAGTTATACATATTTATCCCTACGAAAAGATTATGATCCACTGCCCTTCCCCATCTTTCATTCGAGATATGAAATTATTTTGTCTTTTTTGGATGGCAGTGGTATGAAAGAATTTTGATTTTTGCCACCTTATTTTATCCATTTGACTCTTGGCCTTACAACACAATACTTTTCCTCTCCAATCCATAAAATATTGATGCTGTTGGTCACATTTCTAACTTATCCTGAGTCAAAGACACCCCTAATGAATTTTTTTAACTCATGGAGCTTGCCCTTCAACCTTGAAGTCCTAACTTTTAAGTTTTTAAAATTTTAGATTGCTCCATCTAGCCAAAGCACCCTTGTTGTTGAAGGCTTCGGAGACCAACCTAAATATGTCAGAGCTAGACTCTAAAATGGACCATTCTTTTTTATTATATTATGACACTCCCCATCCTTTTGAGTGAAAACCTCATATTTAAAAACTCTCTTTTTATCGGTAGCAGTGGGGGCTTTATCCATAACAAAAGGTCTATGGTGTGACCTAACATCATTAGATGACAATGGTTACTACCATATATAAATGTCTTAAAGGAACAATATTTCAACTTCGTACTCTCATGATTGATCTAAAAAACAATAAGACTCCCATGATGAAGGAGAGTGCGCTTGCATTCAAATAAGGAAGTTATTTAATTAAACACAGTTTTTACCACTTAAGTCCTAAACATGCATCTATATGTGATTAAATACGATGATGAAACATGAAAGAACACATATATGAGGAAAAATCCCCAACGGGGCAAAACCTTTTATTTTCACAACAATATTTGTAAGAGAAAGGCTTACAACGGATTACAATGAAAATACAGTGACACAGAAATACCCTCGGGTGTCGGTTCTGTTGTCGGCTAGGGCAACAGTGACGAAGAGAGCGACTTCCTCATAAAGTACTCCAGATGAGTAAACGATCTTCTTTAAGGTTTAAATATTCACACACATATATGGGAATAGTTTTGTGAATAAAAAAGGTTTAGAAAACCTTAAAAGGTGAAGTCTTTATTCTGGGCAGATTTCGCAGAATATGAGATTGCAGAAAGACTTAAAAAACGTGTAGAAGGAGATCATATATTTATACAAAAATCGAGGTGGTGGCTCGTTCGAACGATATGGCGCGACATGTCTATCTCGCGCGAACGACTTGCAAAGTCGCTCGAGCGATCTCGTCGATCGAGCCCATTCGCTTCTACACTTAGAAAAATTCTGCTTTTGATAAAAAATTAACCCAGACTTCAAAAATAATTTTCAAAAATATTTCCCAGATATTTATGCAAATATTTAAAACTCCAATAAAACATATTACTGAAAAAGCGTAGTGGAGTAGTGGGAATGAGCTGAGCAGCATGTTGCATGTTTTAGCTGATGAGATAAGCTTTGAAAGTTTCTGAAGAGCTGAAGATTTGGGAGACATGTCTTTTAGTATTCTCAGTTTGAGGGTTTAATGGGGATATTATCTTATATGTCATTTTATTGCATAATTCGGATTTTTTATGTATGTACCGGCATAGACATAGGGGGAGATTTATAAGGACATAATTCTATAAATGTCCGGCGTAGAATCTAGGAATTTTCTGTTTTCTCCTAGATCACAGTTCATATGTCTGATACCGCTACATTCAGCTCGTTAACACGATCATCCTCGACGGTCTGTATCCGAATTCATTGCATCCATTTTCTTCACGTGCATCATGGTACATTCAACGTGCTCCTCAGCTCATTCCCACTACTCCACTATGCTTTTTCAGTAATATGTTTTATTGGAGTTTTAAATATTTGCATAAATATTTGGGAAATATTTTTGAAAATTAATTTTGAAGTCTGGGTTAATTTTTTATCAAAAGCAGAATTTTATTAAGTGTAGAAGCGAATGGCCTCGATAGACGAGATCAGATATTTATACAAAAATTGAGGCGGTGGCTCGTTCGAACAAGATAGAATGTCGCTCAAACGAAGTATAGAAGTCATTAGAACGATATCACGCGACATGTCTATCTCGCGCGAACGACTTGCAAAGTCGCTCGAGCGATCTCGTCGATCGAGGCCATTCGCTTCTACACTTAGAAAAATTCTGCTTTTGATAAAAAATTAACCCAGACTTCAGAAATAATTTTCAAAAATATTTCCCAAATATTTATGCAAATATTTAAAACTCCAATAAAACATATTACTGAAAAAGCGTAGTGGAGTAGTGGGAATGAGCTGAGCAGCATGTTGCATGTAGCATGATGCACGTGAAGAAAGTGGATACAATGAATTCGGATACAGGCCGTCGAGGATGATCGTGTTGATGAGCTGAATGTAGTGGTATCAGACATATGAACTATGATCTAGGAGAAAATAGAAAATTCCTAGATTCTACCCCAGACATTTATAGAATTATGTCCTTACAAATCTCTCCCTATGTCTATGCCGGTACATACATAAAAAATCCTAATTATGCAATCAAATGACATATAAGATAATATCCCCATTAAACCCTAAAACTGAGAATACTAAATGATATGTCTCCCAAATCTTCAGCTCTTCAAAAACTTTCAAAGCTTATCTCATTAGGGTGTGCAGTCCAAAAATGAACAATGATGTACCTACACACATGAGATAAAGCAAATACCCGTGACAGGCAATGGATTGAAATATAATGATATGCAAAAATTAATGATCAATTAAGCTCAAGAAAATCATTCATAAATCAACCAAACACCAAGACAATTCTCCCCCATAATTATTATCCCCCTTTTTATGATGTCCACAAATAGACAAATATGAGAAGCAAAAATTAATGCACATGGAGAATGACACACGGGAATAAACTGCTATTTTTATATTTTTCAAAATTTTTACACATAGTATACAACAAAGAATCACACCATGGAAGATCATAAAAACAACCAAGTCAATGATAGCGAAAATGAAGGGGTGTGATCAAATTCGATAGGAAAATCAATGCATACAAACATGACATATGTGCACGATGAATATCGGATATTCCTAACGAATGAACTCAAGGTCTTCCTTTTGTGTAAAAAAAATGGTAATATAAGACATTGACTCAATCAAATCAACAAATCAAAGCTCAAAGTGATTTCCACACCAATAACGTCCAAAACTATTTCATGCTTTTTCAGGACTTTCAAGGAAGTGCAAGCCCGTTTATATTCTCCAACCAAACTCCCTCAGATATATATTTTGAATAGAGGCTTTATAACTTCTCAAACTTTGGATAATTGAAGGTGAAACCTAAGTGGCCCATGTTTGGCATAAATTGCTTTTTATTGCCTTTAAATTTTTTCGGCATCTTTTAACCTCTTTGGACCCCAGATAATAAAATTTCTCCATTTTTAGGTCCTTTTGAACGGTGGCTTTTGGGCAAAGAAGAGATAATTACCTTTCGCAGCCCCTCCCCATCCTTAAACAATCACTCAGTCTAAAAAAAATGGTTTTTACATGCATTCCAATCTTGTCAAGTTTTATCGCATATTGCAAGTTGTAGAGACAGAATTGAGATGGAAACACTCAAGCCAACATGTGATAGACAAGTACAATAATCAAATAAAGCCGTACATGTGTGCAATAAAGGAGATATGAGTCAAACATGTAGGAAAATATCACTAATTACATCTCAAAGACTCCATACAATGTAAAGCACATGGATGAAATGATGTAGCGTCTCAAATCTCTATCAAACAGTCACATGAATAAATGGAATGAAATTGTGACTTGGCTATCTTAAATGTTCATCCAGAAAAGGTGTATATAAAAATACAAAAATCTTTTTGCGCTTTTCGAAAATATTTATATACAAAAACAAAAATCTTTTTGGAATTTTCAAAAGAATAAATAAATAGCTGTACAACAAAGCAATGGTACATATAAAACAGACTAGCAATAGGAAGCATATGATATGAACATAAAAAAGCATCCTATTCTAGACAGAGTCCAACCCCTCATTCAACTATGCAAATCCCCAAAGACTTCCAAAGACTCTCAAATCTAAGGGCATTTAAAGGTTTTGTGAAAATATCGGCTAACTGATGGTCGGTGGGAACAAAACTCAGGGATACGAATTTTTCCTCAACTAACTGACGTATAAAGTGCTCACGTATCCTGATGTGCTTTGTGCGCAAATGCTGGTCTGGATTACGGGATATGTGTATCGCGCTCGTGTTATCACAGGAAATGGTCATGGTGTCCTGTGAAATCCCATAATCTTCCGGCATTTGCTTCATCCATATGAGTTGCGTGCAACAACTCCCGGAGGCAATGTACTCAGCCTCCGCAGTGGACAAAGAGATGTAATTTTGTTTCTTGCTCAGCCAGGAAATAAGAGCAGAACCAAAATAGAAACACCCACCAGAAGTGCTCCTACAACCATCTACATCTCTGGCCCAGTTGGCATCTGAATAGGCGGACAAACGGTCATCAGTATCAAAGGAATACCAAATACCGTATGAGAGAGTCCCACTCAGGTATTTAATAATACATTTTAGTGGAAGTAAATGTGACTCTTTCGGGGACGCCTGATATCACGCACAGACTCCAACACTAAAGGTTGTGTCGGGACGATTGGCAGTCATGTAGAGAAGACTACCTATCATACTCTGATATAAGGTTTGCTCTACGTCCTTGCCTGAAGTGTCCTTATTAAGCTTGGTAGTGGTACTCATAGGTGTACGTGCATACTTAGCGGAGTCTAAACCAAATTTCTTCACTAGGTCTCTAGCATACTTAAATTGGGAGATGAACATCCCATCCTCTAGCTGACGAACCTGGAGACCAAGGAAGAAAGTAAGCTCACCAACCATGCTCATCTCAAACTCACTTTTCATCTCCTCCTCAAAGTGGTGAGCATGTTGGGAGCACGTGGATCCAAAGACTATATCGTCCACATAGACTTGGGCAACCAAAATAGCACCGTCATCTCTCCTGACGAATAACGTCATATCAAATCCCCCTCTCTTGAAGCCACGGGTTAAGAGATAGGAAGTAAGCCTCTCGTACCAAGCACGGGGTGCTTGCTTCAAACCATACAAGGCTTTTCTTAGATAGTAAACGTGCTCCGGGTGCTGAGGGTCTTCAAACCCTTTTGGTTGTTCCACGTAAACCTCCTCCTGTAGAATGCCATTCAGAAAGTCACTCTTGACATCCATCTGATATAACTTCAAGCGCAGATGACATGCGATGGCGAGTAGTAGATGGACGGACTCAAGCCTCGCAACAGGAGAAAATGTCTCCCCAAAGTCTACACCCTTTATCTGTGTGTAGCCTTGAGCGACCAACCTAGCTTTGTTTCTGATTATGGTACCATTTTCATCCATTTTATTCTTAAAAATGCATCGGGTACCTATCACATTATTCTCACTTGGTCAGGGGACAATATCCCAGACATTATTCTTTTTAAACTGAAGCAACTCATCCTGCATAGCAGATATCTACTGTTCATCCTTGAGTGCTTCTTTATGATTCTTGGGCTCGACTTTGGACGTGTAGAAAAGATAGATAACAACGTTCTCTAGTTGAGCACGAGTCTTGACCCCTAGAGTGGGATCACCGACAATGGCAGATGGGTCATGACTCTTGCGAACCCAAGCGGGTGTGTCCCCAAACACATGAGTGGGGACCACAGAGTGTGGGTGGGGAACAAGTGGATCACTGTCAGACGAGTCCTCATCCTCACACTGAAGGTTAGGATCAATAACCGTCGGATGTTCGTCATCTTGCACGGTGACGTTTATTGATTCCATAACCTTGGAGCTCTTTAGGTTAAAAACTCGGTATGCTCTGCTATTCGATGAATATTCTAGCAATATTCCCTCATCGCTCCGGGAGTCAAACTTTCCTAATTGCTCTCTATCCCGTAGGATGTAGCATTTACTCCCAAAAATACGGAAATATGCCAGGTTAGGCTTCTTGTAAGTCCACAATTCATAAGGTGTCTGAAGTGTGTGTGGACGCAGATAAATCCTATTCACCGTGTGGCATGCAATAGACACTACCTCTGCCCAAAATCTCCTAGAAACTTTACAACCTAGAAGCATAGATCTAGCCATTTCCTGGATCGTTCTATTCTTTCTCTCAACAATCCCATTTTGCTGAGGAGTTTTCACAGCAGAAAAATCATGTTTGATCCCAAGGCTATCACAATACAAATCTACCTTTGCTTTCTTAAATTCAATGTCGTTGTCACTACGTATTCTGTTAATATTGATTTCGTGTTGATTTTGCAGGACACGACACTTGGTCATTAAAAACTCTACAACATCGGATTTCTCTCTCAGAAAACCTACTATGGAGTACCTGGAGAAATCATCCACCATCACGAGGATATACCTCTTACCACCCAGACTCTCAGTACGAGTGGGACCCATAAGTTCCATGTGTATAAGCTCAAGAACACGAGAGGTGGTAATGGAATGCAACTTCCTATGGGGACTAAGAATTTGTTTTCCCAACTAACAGGGTCCACAAACCGTCGAAGTTGGCCTTACAAGTGATGGTAAGACACGTGCTAGGTCCTTTTTAGCCAAGCGAGTGAGATCTTTAATATTTACGTGACCTAGACGTTGGTGCCACAGATCCATAGGAGTGATCGTGGCGCTGTTGCAGACAAGTGAGGAAGTAGGCACAGTCCCATAACAATTATCCTCGGTCCTCACCCCTTGCATTAAGATTTTTCTGGCTTGATTGTAAACATTACATGCGTCCCAGTCAAACTTTACTGCCAAGTCAGTGTCGCACAGTTGGCTAATGCTGAGCAGGTGTACTTTTAGACCTTTGACGTACAACACATTCTCTAGCTTAGGAAATCCTAGTAACTCTACAGTACCTCGTCCTACAATGCTAGACTTGATCCCATCTCCAAAGGTGACTCTACCATCCTTATAATCCTCAAGGTGAGTAAAAAATGAGACATCACCTGTCATGTGTTTAGAGAATCCACTATCAAAATACCACTGTGAGGTATTATGTGCTTTGAGAGAAACATGAACAACGAAGGCCTTTTTATCTTTCTTATGTACCCAAGAAGAGGTGACCTTTTGTTTGCCTTTGTTGTTGTTGGTTTTAGCTGGAATGTGAGAAGCATTCACTAACGGCAAAGACATCCGTCGGAATTCTTCCATCAAACTCTGAGACGTGGCAGCTAAGAACTCAACTCGCTCTCTCAGACTATAAAACTCATTAGTATGACGTGGTGGAGCAGTAGTACGTCGTGTCCGACCCATGCTATAGCAAAACTCCCTGAGGTGGCCTTTTCTTTTACAATAAGTACAAAAGAACACAGTCAACGACGGGACTTGGTTTTCTTTTCTTGGTCGAACTCTCCTGTGAGGATTTTGACGATGGCCATAAGGAGTCATAATAAGCTCAGGAACTGGTCCGGGAGCAATTTGGGACGTGGAGGCACCATCATACCCAATTCCCTGCCTATCACCAAAACCTAAAGCGGGGCCGAGGAACATCTTTCCCATTTTCCCAGATCTATCCTCGATTTGTACCTTGACTTCCTGTGTTTTCTCAAGATCATGAGTCAGCTGGGCAACAAGGGCTTCAAGTTTCTTTCGAGTCTCCACGGAGGAATGGAGCTCACTCATAATACTAGCCACTTGTTTAGTCAAGTCCCCTCCCTCTTTCTCAAAATGACTCTCTGTTTCTCTAAACAAACTCTCTTTCTCAACACAGGCATATTCTCTCTCTCTCGGGGCAGTGCAGGTGGAGGACTCTCTCTCTCTCTCTATCGCTTTTCTTAAATCTTCCTCTAAGCCGATGATCTTAAGAACTAACGCTTTGTTACACTTTTTAGTTTTAAATGACTCAGAATATAACTCAGCGTAGGCATGTTGAATATCACTCTCGCTCTCACTTGTGTTATCCTCCCCCTCACTCACATCGCTCTCACTGTCGAGGTGTTCCTGTGAAGCATCATCCTCATCGACGTGAGGAGAACTAGAAGTGCTCACATGACTAGCCATGAATGCGGTGAAGTTACACTCATGCGGTGACTCGACTCCAGAATCCACCGACTCGACCTCACTATCGTCGCTAAGGGTAGCATTAAGGACAAATTTCCCTTTCTCTCTGTTCAGACGTGTGGCACACTCGAAGGCTCTATGACCCCTATCGTCGCACTCAAAGCATCTCTCACTTTCTTTCTTAGGAGGATCTTTAAAAACTTTTTCATTTTTCTTTTCAAACTTATTTTTCTCAAATTTCTTTTTATCTTTAAAATTGCCATTTTTCTTAAATTTGAGAATCCTCTTGAATTTTTTGCAAAAAGAGCCAAATCATCTAAGTCAAAATCACAATTAGAATCTGATGTGTCAGTCTCTCTCTTTCTAGATGACTCTACCCTCTTTCTAGCCGACCCCTCACTCTTTCTCTCTTGGGCATTAAGTGCAATTCCCTTATCTTTAGACCTAGCAGTTTTAGGGACCATATCAATTTCATATGTTTGCAAATCTCTTATAAGTTCTTCCAATTTTAGCATATTTAAATTACCCATAGAATTTATCACAGTGACTTTAGGGATAAAACGCTTAGGCAAAGAACGAAGAATCTTTTTAACAACTCTAGCATTAGGAATATGTTCACCAAGATTAAAGCTAGTATTAACAATGTCAGAAAGTCTAGCATAAAAATCATCAAAACATTTAGTCTCATGCATGGTGATGGTTTCAAATTGAGTTGTCAAATTCTGCAATTTAGACTCTTTCACAGCATAAGTTCCTTCATGGGCGAGTTGTAAAACATCCCATGCATCTTTTAACGTGGTATACATCATTATGTGTTTGAACTCATCAGGTGTGACAGACCCAGAAATAGCACTTAGACCCTTGGAATTAAAAGGTGACCATTTAAATTCTTCTTCAGTCCAAGAAGTGACAGGTTTTAAATTGATCACATTATCAACAGTGACGGAGGGAGGTCTCCGCCCTCTTTCAACCAAAATCCAGACACATTCATCAATGGCTTTTAATGTAGATCTCATATGGGCTTTCAAATATGCATAGTTTGTCCCGTCAAAAACTGGCATTTTATTATATAACTTTTCCATAATGAACACACTCGTTTTCAAAAATCAAATTTTCAGAAAATTGATATCTTAGGAAAATATTGCGGAAAATTACACGGTAAAATTGTGTAACTGGCTCTGATACCAATTTGAAGGAGAGTGCGCTTGCATTCAAATAAGGAAGTTATTTAATTAAACACAGTTTTTACCACTTAAGTCCTAAACATGCATCTATATGTGATTAAATACGATGATGAAACATGCAAGAACACAAATATGAGGAAAAATCCCCAACGGGGCAAAACCTTTTATTTTCACAATAATATTTGTAAGAGAATGGCTTACAACGGATTACAATGAAAATATAGTGACATAGAAATACCCTCGGGTGTCGGTTCTATTGTCGGCGACTGGAACAATCCCTTTCCAGTAGGGCAGCAGTGACGAAGAGAGCAACTTCCTCACAAAGTACTCCAGATGAGTAAACGATCTTCTTGAAGGTTTAAAGATTCACACACATATATGGGAATGGTTTTGTGAATCAAAAAGGTTTAGAAAACCTTAAAAGGTGAAGTCTTTATTCTGGGTAGATTTTTGCAGAATATGAGATTACAGAAAGACTTGAAAAATGTGTTGAAGGAGATCAGATATTTATACAAAAATCGAGGCGGTATCTCGTTCGAACGAGATAGCATGTCGCTCGAACGAGATAGTGTGTCGCTCGAACGAAGGACAAAAGTCGTTCGAATGATATCGCGCGACATGTCTATCTTGCGTGAACGACTTGCAAAGCCGCTCAAGCAATCTCGTCGATCGAGGCCATTCGCTTCTACACTTAGAAAAATTCTTCTTTTCATAAAAAATTGACCCAGACTTCAAAAATAATTTTCAAAAATATTTCCCAAATATTTATGCAAATATTTAAAACTCCAATAAAAAATATTACTGAAAAAGCATAGTGGAGTAGTGGGAATGAACTGAGCAGCACGTTGCATGTAGCATGATGCATGTGAAGAAAGTGGATGCAATGAATTCGGATACAGGCCGTCGAGGATGATAGTGTTGACGAGCTGAATGTAGCGGTATCAGACATATGAACTGTGATCTAGGAGAAAACAGAAAATTCTTAGATTCTACCCTGGACGTTTATAGAATTATGTCCTTACACATGATTTGAAGTCGTTAAGGATTATGTATATAAAATCAATTTATGACAACATAATGCCTCATCTCTTTGAATTTTCTTAACAAGATATCCTTTAATCGTGTAGGAATTATAATAACTTAATTTCAAACCATGTTCCCTCCTTAATAGATGAATTGTCTCACTCTATTTCACATTAGGGTGATCACGAACAATATTTGATATGACACCTATAATACCCCATATTTTTATAATTTGAAATTTAATTATTTCTGGCATTTTTAAATTATACTCGTGCAGTAATTAAATTAAAATAAAATATTAAGTATTTATGAAATATTAATTGGGAGATATTAAGATTAATATTTATGTGTTGAATTTACAAAGTGTGTATAGTAAATAAAATACGGTGAATTGTTAGTATGTCGTAGTGAGTGAGAATGATGAGATTTTTGACGGTATCTCAATCAGGGCTTATGAGTAGATTATTTTAAGGTTGAGATGTGAAATTATTATATAGTAACTCGGATGGGGATTTTGAGTGCACAGTTGATCCGAAATGGGTCAAAATAGTCAAAATTTAGTTCCCAGAGGTAGTAATTGGGTTTTGAGATATTTTTAGACAAGTTGGGACCCAAGTGAGGACCCATTTGGGGGCATATAGACCATTTTACAAGAGGAGGTTAACCTAAATACGATATTAAGGGATTTAAAGAGGATATTAGGGTTCCTATTATACACAATTAAAACATCCTAGAGGCTTGTGGCTAGAAAAGAGAAAAGGAAAAGCTAATTAAGACCTAATAGGGAGAAAAGTGAGAGGATTAAAGGATCAGTTACGGCTAAAATCATGACACATAAAAAAAATCAAACTCTATGTATTGATTAAGGCAAGCAGTTAACTTACTTGATATTTTATGCATGTAAATTCAGTTCATATCGTAATAGGTGATATGTTGTGTTTTAGAAGATTTAGGGAATTGAATTTTTGTTAAACAATGGGATTTATGGTGATAAGTAGTGTAACCATCGCTCTATATATATTCTAAAAACAAATCGAAACATAAAGATTGAATGTTGAATGAGAAAGTTGATGATTAGAGTACTCGTGAGAATAAATTAAACAATCATGTAATTTCTCGAATCTTGATTAGATCCTTTGAATTTGATTATTTTTTAAATGTGTTGGGATGGATCTATATATGAAAATAAATTAGGTTCATGTATAAGATCAATGGAGGATGGAAATTTAATTTGTGAATGAATTTAACTAACTTGTGGTTGAAGAAAATAAGTGAAATCCCGTCATTGCATGCATATCTGGGCTTCTGCCCAAATACGAATATATTTGGCCTCTTGAGAAAAAAGGATTCGGTAGGTCGAATCGATTAGGCCCAGAAAGTGAATCGATTCATTGCCTGGGTTAGGATGAGTTGGGGTCGGGGATGGATTTGGGACATTTTTAGAAGTTCATATGAGTTAGTAGGATCGTGTTTTGGTGTTCATAAAATATATTAAAAATATAAATGTATTGTTATTTGTCGGAGAAGGACTAACTTTACTAGATGGTTAATGTCAATTCTTTAAAGAGGGATTATTTAATGATTTACATGTTGAATAACCACCAATATATGATAAGTATGGATTAATGCTTTTGTGGGCAACTATAGTGTAATTATTATTATAGTGTGAATATTTAATAATAGGAAGTCGGGTTTAGACTCAGATTGAGAGGCTAGTGATATAGGTGACAAGTACGATTAGCCGGGATATTAAAAAATATATATACGGGTATGGAGACATTATGCATATATATATATATATATATATATATATATATATATATATATATATATATATATATATATATATATATATACACGAATAAGAACAATATTTGTGTGTATGACATTTATATGAAATATACCCCTCTAGTGCTATTAGTGGAGGTTGCGCACTATTGGTGATCTTTCCTGGAAAAACACAGTAGGCTAAGTTTTGACCCCAGGACATAGCGTTGTGTTTATACCTTGTGTGATGGTTACTCGAAGTTAGAGAATTAGGGTAAGCTTGGGAATCATTATCGAAGGACTATGATCACCTCCAATACGTTTATGATTTCACCAAGTCGGTGTGAGATTCCGACTATTGGTAACCGAGATGAAGTGAGTATTCCATGGATGATGATAGCATTGTAGAGGACGGCATCTAATGAGTTATTACTCTGGGGAAGGAATCTGATGATATAGTACCTGGGGGACAGTATCTAATGAGTTATTACTTGGGGGATAATGATTATGCCCGACATAAGTGTGTTTGTTGTAGGATAACTTTACGTATATAAATTAGTGTGGAAATTATATACGGACTTAATACTTTAAGATTGAATGTGATAAATAACTGGTATAAAGTTACGAGCATGATAAATGATGAAATGAATACCTAAGATAATGATAGAAATAGTTAAGAGATAAACGATAAACAATACTTGGGTCAGAGTGGTGTATTAGTGAAATTTGCAACATGACTAGTTAGGTGGGGTAGTGTAACTAGCTGGGTTGATATAAATGCACCAGGTGTGCACTATAGTTGAGAGGTGAGGTGTTTCTCATGGGAGTGCGACACTGGCTTAAATATATAAATAATTACTGCATATTTATTTACTTCATCTTAATTACTTACAAATATTTTTGAAACGTTTTGGGCTCTGACTTGTGTCAAAATTATTTTCCATAAACTTTTTGGTGTCCAGCCAGAGGGATGCCATAGATGATCACTCTTTTCAGGGACACATAAATGCAGCGGAAGTTGAGGCTTGTAGAGTTCTGAGTAGCCACTTCGTTCATTACTTCTTAGACTAGGCTCTATTTCAGTTATCTGTTGGTTATGTTGCCCATTTATTTTAGACTTAGTTATTTTTAGTTATTATTTCACTCAGATATTTGGATTGAATTTTGGTAACCAATTGTTTATTCGGTACCCGGGTTCATGTTATGTATTTCGACCTCCTCATATGGTGTGGATTGTTTATTTAGTTTTATTCTCATTGGATTATGATTGAATGTTTTTATTTTGGCATGTTAATCAAAGATTAAAATTTTACACTGCTTGTCAAACTAATAGGTGGTTAGTAATTAATTAACTTTCGACAGTGATGCTTAAAGTGCGCCATATGGGACTGCCGTTTTATTTTGGTAGTGGGATGGCCACCCATTAGTTTAATAAGCGGGGTGTCATAGATGGTATAAAGGCATTAGTTTCTAGTGTCCCTAATGATCTGTGCGACTTTTTACATTTCAGCATAGCATCCTTTGACATAGAGCCCTATTTTAAGGACTGGTGCATTCATACTTGGGCGTTTATTTAGTTACGTTCTTATGTTGATCATTTTTTATTGATCGTGAGCTAATACAATTTTGATCTCTTTTTAGATGCTTCCAAGGAGAGACCTTCAGAGGAGAGCGAGTTCTGGAGAGGAAGCCCCACAAGGGAACATTAGGATGATAGAGGCGGCTGACATTGTGTCACAGGTAGTTAATGCGACTATGACCGAAATGGCATACCATTTTCTACAGACTCAACCATAACATCCAGTGGCACCAGTCATTTAGGACCACCCGAGACCATTCGATTGGCAGAGAGTGAGGGAGACATTTTAGAAAAGGGCATCCACCAAAGTTTCAGGGGAGCTCAAATGTAGTCGTTGTTAGACAATGGAAGAAAGATATATAGTGCCAACTCTATATGGTTGAGTGAAGTGACATTCAGAAGCAGATTTTGGTGACATTTAGGCTAGTGGGTGCATCTTTACAGTGGTGGGAGTCGGTCACCACTTCCGATGAGAGAGATACTATTATGATCACTAAGTTTTGGGGGCGATTCAACCGCAAGTACTTTCCTTCAGTGATTCAGACAGAGATGTGGAGGATATTTAATGAGATGGAACAGGGAGATTGGTCCGTATCTGAAGACGAAGATGAGGTTACTAATTTGGAAAATCTTGTGTCTGATGAGGTGAACGAGGAAGAGAAGAAAATTCTAAAGTTCATGGATGGACTTACTTGGAGGATCAGGCAGCACTTTCTTGGTAAACCGACGTTGAATATTTATACTAAGATCATTAATGTCTCACTACTACACTACCAAGATCATTTCTTCCACTTGAAGGGAAGCAGGAGAGTGGGAGATACCAGCTAGAATGGAAAGGAATGTGGTAATGGTTTTGGTGGGGATAATAGCAACAAGTAAGTAGGCAAAATGAGTGGGATCTCCACAGGGAGATTTGGCTAAGAGGTTTAGATTCAGAGGTTTCATACTCGAGAGTGGTGGATTTACTGGGTTAGTAGGGACCTTCTCATCCTCAGCAGCAGAAATATCAGGTTCCCTATGGTCACAAAGTCCAAGGGAATAATGGGGGAGACCAACAGGGATAACTCCGATAGGGGCACCAAGGCTAAAAGCAAAGAGATTTTTCTAGTTGTTGTTATAATTGTGGAGAGGTGAGCCATCGAAATATGGATTGCCCACATCCAGTTAAAGTACCATTACAGGGTGCCCAATAGGGGCAGCATGCACAGTTACCACCGACGACACCAACTCCCCCAACCCAACAACAACAGGGACAGTTGCAGTATGGGCGTTCCTATAACGTCTAGGATGCAACCCTAACTCATGCACCGCAAGCACTATTATTAGTAGAGGGTACGTTACCTATTCATGGGTATATAGGTAGGGTATTATTTTACACGGGAGCTTCACACTCATTTATAGCCACTAAATTTGCACGTGTATCCAGTCTATTAGAGACAACCAATAATCTTTTATATGTGTAAAGCCACCTTTGGGCAACGGCTCCCTCATACATTCGATATGTAGGGCATAAATATAGGCATTGGGAGATTATGTCTAGCAGCCGACCTACTAGTATTAAATATAGAGGGGTATGATGTCATTTTGGGCATGAATTGGTTAGTCGAGTATAGGGCGATGATGGATTGTTATGGGAAGACCATTGTATTCTCCATTTCGGGAAATAGATGGTCCTCGTGGAGTTGCCTCTTCCTAAGGGAGGATTGACCACATACCATAATTATATCTAGGAGGAGAGATTATATGAGGTGGTTATCTCATTGGATTCTATTCGGATTGTGAGGTAGTTTACTAACTTTTTCCAGGAGATACCAAGGTTGACACGAAATCAGGAGATTCAGTTATGATTGATTTAGCGCTTGGGACAAGGCCAATTGCACATTCACTGTACCATATGGCCTCACTAAAAATGCGAGAGTTGAGGGATTAGATTCAACAACTCCTGGGATAGGGCTTTATTAGGTTCAGTTCATCATCGTGGGGTGCACTAGTGCTATTTATAAAGAAAGAGATGGATCACTTCATCTGTGTGTAGACTACTAAGAGCTGAACAAGGCTATGATTTGAAATAAGTATCTATTTGCTCAAATTGATGACCTATTTGATCAGTTGAGAGGAGAAAAATTCTTCTCCAAGATTTATTTCAATCGGGGTACCACCAGTTACGTATCACGGAGGAGGATGTTCCTAAGACTGTATTCATTGTACGAGTTCAGGTTGATTCCATTTTGGGTTGACTAATGCGCTAGTAGTGTTCATAGACTTAATGAATAGGAGTCTTCAGGGAGTTACTGGACCAGATCTTCGTTGTGTTCATAGACTATATTCTAGTTTATTCTCGCACTAAGGAGGAATCTGCGTTGGGTTCTGCAGACATTACAGGATCACTAGTTGTACGTAAAGGTCAAGAAATGCGAATTTTAGCTAAGGGAGGTACAATTTCTAGGGCACCATCAATAGGAGTCCCTAGGGAGTTTCTGGACCTGATCTTGGTTAAGTTCATTGATGATATTTTGGTTTATTCTCGCACTAAGGAGCAACATGCAGAGCATATCCATTTGGTTCTACAGACATTACCGGATCACCAGATATATGCCAAGTTCAAAAATGCAGATTTTAGCTGAGGGAGGTGAAATTTCTAGGGCACATTGTATTGGATATATAGATTTCTATAGTTACGAGTAAAGCATCGGAAGTGAGAGATTGAGGATAGCCCATGACACCAACTGAGGTTCAAATATTTTTGGGGTTAGGGTGTATTATCTTCTCTTGATAAAGGTCTTGTCGAAGATTGTGAGTCCATTGACTAATTTGACTCATAAGGAAGTATTGTTCGTCTGGGGTGACTACTATCAGTTATCTTTTGATGAGAAAAGGAAAAATTGACTTCATCATCGATGCTCACACTGCCTATGGGAGAAGTGGAGTACCGTGTTTTCATAAATACATCTCTGTAGGGACTTGGGGGTGTATTACAGTAGGAGGATAGCGCAATAGATTATGCATCTTGTAAGCTTAATCCACATGAGAGGAATTACCCCACACAAGACTTGGATCTAGCAGCAGGTGCTTAAGGATTTGGAGGAGCTATCTTTTGGGCGAGGGATTCAGTTTATTCATAGATCATAGGTCGTTACATTATCTGTTCATGCATAAGGATATGAACATGCGACAAAAGAGATAGTTGGAGTTCATAAAGGATTACCAGTTTGATATTCAGTATCATCCTGGGAAGGATAATGTTATGGAAGACATGTTAATTTGATAGCCTACTGGAGAGGTAGCATAGGTTTGGAAGGCAATGTGGGGTGAGCTTCGATATGATGATGAATTTACCGGAGCTTGCATGTCAGTTATGGCTATTACACCCGAGATCGTTTTGCGGGTGGTGAAAGCATAGGAGAAGGACCAGTTCTGTCGGGATAGGGTGAGATAGTTATTAACAGATAAGGGAGAGTCTTACTCTATCAGTTCCGGGGGATACTTAAGCTTCAATCGGAGGATTGTTGTTTCGAAGGATGCAAACTTGAGGCATATAGTGATGATTGAGTCTCATAGGATGAGGTTTATGGTACATTCAGATGAGGATAAGATGTACTAGGATATGCGCAGGCAGTATTAGTGGTAGGGGATGAAGTGGGACATAGAAGAGTTTGTCTCGAAGTGTTCCACTTGCTAGCTAGTTAAGATTGACCATCAGGTACTGACAGGGTTGTTGCAGTCACTTGAGATTCGATTGTGGTAGTGGGAGATCTTCTCAATGGAATTTATTACTAGGTTATCGACATCACCGAGAGGTCACGACTCCATCTGGGTGATTGTGGATCGGTTGACCAAGGTTGCCCATTTTCTATTAGTTCGTATGGATTTTGATACGAGACAATATGCATAGTTGTTTATTGCCGATATTGTGAGATTACATGGGGTGCCGATTAATATCGTGTCCGATACGGACAATATTTTGTGTCCCATTTTTAGTAGAGCTTTCAAGAGGCTATGGGAACTCATTAGCAATTGAGTACAGCGTATCATCCGTAGATGGATGCACTACACCAAAAAGGCCAAATTGGCACCCTTCAACTGGCCACCCTTGTCACGGTCATTGACCGTGACAAAAAAACATGCATTTTTTTATCACGGTCAATGACCGTGATAAGTTCGTGGAAAATGCTTGTCATGATCGATGATCGTGACAATCCTTAGAAAGTTGTCATGGTCAAAGACCGTGACAGGTCCGTGACAACGTTTATAGCAAAACTAATCCCTTCCTTATTTTCTATCGTTTTGTTTCCCCACATTTTCTCTCTCTCTCTACACTTAGGTTCATTTATCTCTCTCTCTCTCCCCCCTTTGTGTGTATATGTGAATATGTGTGTGTGCTGTGATAGGTTTGTGTGTGTGTGTGTGTGTGGGTGGGTGTGTGCAGGTGCGTGTGCGTGTGTGGGTGTGTGGGGAGTGGAGGGGGTGGGGGTAGTGTCTAGTGTGAGTGTGTGTGGGCAGTAGGGGTGGGGGGCAGGGTGTGTGTGTGTAGTGTGTGTATAATGTGTGTGTAGTGTGCGTGTGTGTGCTTGGGTGTGTGTGTGCATGTGTGTGCGTAACTTAACAATTAGGGTTTTATACGTAACTGTGTAAATACCCAAATATATGTTGTACCCTTAAGTATAAATACCCAAATATTGTTGGCTAATACATAATGATAAGTAATTAACCCTTAAAATTTTCCCTTTATTGTTTTCATACATAATGATAAGTAATTAACCCCATGATTCTCCCCCAAAAGGCCAAATTGGCGCCCATCAGCCGACCACCCTTATCACGGTCATTGATCGTGACAAAAAACATGCATTTTTTGTCATGGTCAATGACCGTGACAAGTTGGTGGCAAAGGTTTGTCACGGCCAATGACCGTGACAAGCCTTAGAAAGTTTTCACAGTCAAAGACCATGACAGGTGCGTGACAACTTTTACAACAAAAATAAGCCCTTCCCTCTTTTTTTCCCACCATTTTGTTTTCCCACATTTTTTCTCTCTTTACACTTAGGTCTGTTTCTCTCTCTCTCCTTTGTGTGTATGTGTGAACATGTGTGCGTGTATGTGTGGTGATAGGTTCGTGTGTGTTTTGGGGGGTGGCATGTGTGTGTGTTGCGTGTGTGTGGGGGTGGAGGGGGCAGTGTGTGTGGGTGTGTGTGTTGGGGGGGGGGGGGGTGAAGGGGGCTGGGGGCAGTGTGTGTAGTGTGTGGGTGTGTGGGTAATAGGGGTGGGGTGTAGGGCGTATGTGTGTGTAGTGTGCGTGTGTGCGCGTATGTGTGCATGTGTGTGTGTGTGTGGGTAATGGAACAATTAGGGTTTCATACGTAAATGTGTAAATTCCCAAATATATGTTGTACCCTTAAGTATAAATACCCAAATATTGTTGGCTAATACATAATGATAAGTAATTAACCCTTTAGATTTTCCCTTTGTTGGTTTCATATTTAAATGTGTAAATGATGATTCTCCCCATGTTTAAGAGGCTTAAAGTTCTATTTGAGATTTTTCTCATGGAATAGTCATAATAGGAATTAGAATTGGGACTTATAATTATTATTGTTAATTTAATTATGACTTTAATTATATATAAATGAGTTAGGAGCCTTTAGATTCCCTTTATTAATTGTTGGTTTTAAATTAGTAAGTAGTTAGTTTCAATTAATGTTTAGGATTTTTAGTAATTTTACATATTATCGGTTAGATGTTATTGTTTTGGAATTCAGAATTAAGTTGTTGAACATTAATATTACACCGTGACAGTTGAAACAAACAAATTGATTAATAAAATACATCTTTAATTGTAACTTTAATTGTATAGCTTTAATTGTATAGCTTTAATGATGACATATTTATAAGACGTGATGAAATGAATTAATTGAGTAGATGAATTAGAAGGAGTACGGGATACACATTTGTTGGTTTGTTATTGCTATTGTTGTTGCTGTTGGATTATAGTGGATCGATATTGGGTTGGTTAATTTTAGAAATGGCATGACCACTGGATTATTGTCCAAATGGAGGGGGATCAACTTTTGTCTAAAATTAATTTGCGTCACGAACAATATATTATTAATCCATATATATAGTATGTTTCATTTATGATAATTAAATGAAACAAACTTGAAATTACATATAGTGCGCATAGATACTAGCCTTCTAGTTTTTATGTGTACGCATTCAATAGCCCTTAGACCCATTCGAGAGTCATTACCCCTGTAATGAGATCTCTCGAATTATCCCGTTTGAATAGTTTGGGACTACATAATTTCTGTATAATAATATTCTTAGTGGCTTAAACTTTTTACTTTTGGAGGAAGTTCTGCAGTCGTATCCTAATGTTCTCTGGGTACATACTAGATTGGCAAGTGTGAGTGTTATTTCAATTGATAAATTGAAATAACACTCGCAGTTGCGAATCTACGTCCTGTACTTGGATAACTATGGGGATATGTTGCCGAATTTTTCTTAAATTGTAAAAATGTGCATGAGTAGTTAAATATATTACAGAAATATGCAGTGTTGAACGGGATAGGACCACTCACCCTTTAGACGGGATGTAGGAAATAGGAATTAATATTATAAATTGAATTTGAATTTGAAATTTAAAAATCAAATATAAATAAGACATAATTAAATGAAACATAATATAAATCTAAGTTTTGTTTATACTAATCCAAGAATATATGCTTCTTACCTTTAATAGGTGATTGTTTGTAGTAGCTGTGATGGGATATCCTAAATACAAAGAGTGGAGGGGTGAGACAAATAGCATATGGGATGTGTTTCGTAGAGGTTTTGATGAATTTTTGAAATACGCAATGAGGTGTCATAATGATGAAGAGTTTCTGTGTCCGTGTTCTAGGTGTGAGAATGGTAAGGTGTTTGAGTGGAAAACAGTTGATCTACATTTGTTAAGATGGGGTATGCAAGATAATTATCGATTTTGGAGTTTTCAAGGGGAATTAAAAGTTGGATCAAATACCAAAAAGTCCCTCAAATATTTTTTAATACACATTTAGTCCAAGCCTTTTATTTTGTACCAAAAAGTCCCTTATTCTCTTATCCTTAAAGGTCTGCGCCAGCGGCATGGTAAATCCTTTTTGGCATGGTGAAGGACTTTTTGGTGCAAAATAAAAAGGCTTGGATTAAACGTGTATTAAAAAAAGTTCGAGGGACTATTTGGTATATGCCCCTTAAAAGTTCCTTTTGTCCCCGAGCAACCTTCACAACAAGCTTCAACAAGTATGATAGATGTAGAAGGGGATGATGTAGATCATAATATGTTAGAGATTTAGTTGATGACACGTACGACATTCATGAAGTGGAAGAGAATGAGGTCATTGACGATGTACAAGGTTTAGGTGCTCATGAAGATATGAGGATAAACCTTGACGATGACTACCAAACTTTGAAATTTAAGGCAACCCAAATGTTATACTCTAGCTGTAAGAAAGATCAAACAACTATAGATGCCATAGTTGATTTGCATAGTTTGAAGACCCAATACGGGGTGTTTGACAATAGCGTGACATGAATTATGAATTGGGTGAAGGGCTTACTAGCCAAAGAGAATACACTTCCAAATAGCTATCTTATTATGAAGAACAGTTTGAAAGGTCTGGGAAGGAAGTATAAATCGATTCATGGTTGTGTGTATGACTGCAGACTACACCGAAAGGAGTATGAAAATCTTGATCGGTGTCCGCTATGCGATGAACCTAGATATGTCCAATCTACTGGCAATGAAGACACGAGCTCAAAAGTGCCTCAAAAAGTGTTGAAATGTTTTCTTGTTGGGCCTAGATTAAAGAGGTTTTTTAAAGTACCATGGATAGCCGAGGCAATGACTTGTCATGCTAGGAAAGAAGTAGGGGATAATCTCATGTGTCATCCTATTGATTCTACAACTTGGAGGAGGATAAGTTATGAGTATCCTGATTTTGCTCAAGAACAGCGTAACAATCGTTTGGCTATATCAAAATATGGTTTCAATCCATTTGGAAATATAAGTACCAATCAGAGTGTATGGCCAGTGATCCTAGCCCCACTCAACCTCCCTCCTTTATAGTGTATGAGACCTAAATTTTTTATGCTATCTTTGTTGATACTCGGGACAAAGGCACCAAGTAATGACATTGATATCTACCTGGATCCTTTGGTAGAAGAATTAAATGAGTTGTGGGAAGAGAGTGCGTAAGCATTTGACTCTTTTAGAAAAGAAAAGTTTATGTTGAAAGCTATGTTGATGTGGGAAATTCATGATTTTCCAGCTTATGGGACATTATCTGGTTGTGTAGTACATGGTTATTCCCGCTAACTCAAAAAATGTATACCATTGCCATATGATATTTTTACCCTCCGCTCATAGTTTCAGATTTGAGAAAGGTTTTAATTTTTTATCGGGCGGGGTTGAACATAGGCTACCGCCAAGAAAACTTTTAGGTTCAGAAATTTAAATTAAATCTTATGATTGTGGCCGTAATATGCCTGGTAAGAATCCTAAATTTAAGAATGTCAAGCATAAGAAGACCCCAACTAGGAATGAAACTGAGACAAGAAAGGCATGGTCTAAGAGGTCAATTTTATTTGACTTGCTATAACACCCCGCCCGCCCGGGGAGAGCGAACGGAGCGCTAATGCGATAAAATAAATCCAAATCCACAAATCACAAGGTATATAGCATCTAAGTCCCACAACAACAAAAGAGAAACTACAAATATCAATCTCTTCAAATTAAATACCAAATCTCTCGAATTACATACAAAAACTAACTCGAAAATAAAATAAAAATCTCCAAAGCTCTATACATCAAAATAATACAAATCTTTCCCAAACAATCCTCGCTAAAATCAATCTCCATAGCGCCCCAAAATCCGCGCTAACCTGCCACTAAAAGAAAATATGGGGAAGTACACAATACGACAAGAAAGATGCTCAACAAATATATTTTAGCGATGAATAAAACGTAACAACACGAGTACGAATATTCAAATCAAAATGCAAATCTCAAAGCATTTATCAATATAATTTCTCAACAATACTTTAACCGGGTCACCAGGCCTCACCACATCTGTATATGCTTTATCAAGCCATAACCCGGGAAACAGGAATTTTGGCGGGTGTCCAACATCCGTGCCATATTAAAATCTCATGACAACGTGCTCATTAATAATATAATGATACCACATGAATCAAAATAATTTCAAAAATTATTTTCCAGATTTCAATGAATTTATCAATTCAAATATGAGTTCAATTAAATAATAATTCAAAGAGAATGACACTCGCGAGATTTAAGGAGCATATTGTGTAAAGCCCCATACCTCAAACCATGATGAGAAACCAACGATCACATCCTCAAGATCAACACAAAATATATACAAAAGATCCTCCAAGAACCTCCAACAAAATAGCCCCAAGAACACCTCTAATCTAAGGCTGGAACTCACAAATCTCAAGGGCCAATGTGTATATAAAAAGAAGAGGAATATAAAATATATTTGCTGCCAAAATTTGTGCCAAAAATATGTTAAAAGGGTTGCCCACGACTTCCTTTTATAATGCAACGAAATTAAGAGTTGGAATACAAAAGATTCCTTTAAATAAGGCAAAGAAATGAAGATTTGGAAGTCAAAACAACTCCAAGAGTTAAAAACATTTAAAAATCATTTTAAAATCCGTTTTAACTCCGTTTTCGAAACCGTTTGAAATTCTCACCTTTAAAAATAATAACCAACATATTTGAGCAATAAAAATAATTTTATCAAAAAACTTTATTTTCCTCCATTTTCCAAAAATTAATTAAATTAGCCCAAAAATTACGCGGGTTATTACACTTCCCCACTAACAATGGAATTTCGCCCTAGAAATTCACCGAATGCCTAACTCTCAAAATCAGGCCACTACACTATCTCCAAAAATAAATCACTTCTCCAAAAATAATTACTCACCTCTAATCTCGAAACTTATCACGAATATCACCTAAAATTTTCTATCTCCAAAAATTGCTAACCACACAATGAACCCAAAACCCAAGACCCGAGGGTTGCCGTATACCTAAGCTCTGATACCATTTGTAACACCTCGCCCGCCCGGGGAGAGCGAATGGAGTGCTAATGCAATAAAATAAATCCAAATCCACAAATCACAAGGTATAGAGCATCTAAGTCCCACAACAACAAAAGAGAAACTAAAAATATCAATCTCTTCAAATTAAATACCAAATCTCTCGAATTACATACAAAAACTAACTCGAAAATAAAATAAAAATCTCCAAAGCTCTATACATCAAAATAATACAAATCTTTCCCAAACAATCCTCTCTAAAATCAATCTCCATAGCGCCCCAAAATCCGCGCTAACCTGCCACTAAAAGAAAATATGGGGAAGTACATAATACGACAAGAAAGATGCCCAACAAATATATTTTAGCGATGAATAAAACGTAACAACAAGAGTACGAATATTCAAATCAAAATGCAAATCTCAAAGCATTTATCAATATAATTTCTCAACAACACTTTAACCAGGTCACCAGGCCTCACCACATCCGTATATGCTTTATCAAGCCATAGCCCGGGAAACAGGAATTTTGGAGGGTGCCCAACATCCATGCCATATTAAAATCTCATGACAACGTGCTCATTAATAATATAATGATACCACATGAATCAAAATAATTTCAAAAATTATTTTCCAGATTTCAATGAATTTATCAATTCAAATATGAGTTCAATTAAATAAGAATTCAAAGAGAATGACACTCGCGAGATTTAAGGAGCATATTGTGTAAAACCCCATACCTTAAACCATGATGAGAAACCAACGATCACATCCTCGAGATCAACAAAAAATATCTACAAAAGCTCCTCCAAGAACGTCCAACAAAATAGCCCCAAGAACACCTCTAATATAAGGCTGGAACTCAAAAATCTCAAGGGCCAATGTGTATATAAAAAGAAGAGGAATATAAAATATATTTGCTGCCAAAATTTGTGCCAAAAATATGTTAAAAGGGTTGCCCACGACTTCCTTTTATAATGCAAAGAAATGAAGAGTTGGAATCCAAAAGACTCCTTTAAATAAGGCAAAGAAATGAAGAGTTGGAAGTCAAAACAACTCCAAGAGTTAAAAACATTTAAAAATCATTTTAAAATCCGTTTTAACTCCGTTTCGAAACCGTTTGAAATTCTCACCTTTAAAAATAATAACCAACATATTTGAGCAATAAAAATAATTTTATCAAAAAAATTTATTTTCCTCCTTTTTCCAAAAATTAATTAAAATAACCCAAAAATTACGCGGGTTATTACACTTGCCTTATTGGAAGAATAACCCGGTGCGTTATGTATTGGATGATATGCATGCAAAGAAGAACATTGCTGAAAATATTATCATATTGTGGGCACATGCCTTGGGGGGAGTCATTCGAAGGATAGAGAAAATGCACAAAAAATACCTTAAATCGTTAAAACTTAAGCCACCACTATGGTTGAAAGAAGATAGTAGGGGAGGGACAATAACTCCCCTTGGTGCGTTTACTTTGACGAGTGGGGAAAGGAAGGTGCGTTTAGACACAATATATAATTTGAAGGTTGCATCTAATTTTTCGTCCAACTTGCAAAGGATTGTGAATTATGCCACCCATGATTTACATAAGTATAAGTCCCACGATTACATAAGTTCATTTGTTTGTGCATTTCAAAAGGTCGAGAAAGTGTTTTACTCGGAGTATATCAATAAAGATCCATGGTCAATCGTCCTACATGAGCCAAAGCATCTAAACAGTAGTGTGGATTACTTAGTTGCTCCTACCGAATATTAATCCATTTTTTATGATAACCCGAATTTGAAACAATTTTAGATTTGTAATAAGTATTCTAATTATCGGACAATAGTTTAATGCTTTTATTGAACATCACTTTACTTCTTTTAATTCATTTGTTCTTGATCATTTTCTCTCTTTCTCTCTTTGCTTTGTATATGTGTGCGTGTGTGTGCATGTGTATGTGTGTGTGTGTGGGGGGGTAAGTTTTCAACTATTTTCTAAAATTACTTAGTGTCATGACCCATTCGAGAGTGGTACGACCACATAAAATGTTTATATGTCTTATTCATGTGTGTGTGTGTGTGTATGCAGGTGTGTGTGTGTGTGTGTGTGTGTGCTGGTGTGTTTGTATTCTACTAATTCATTTAGATTTGTACTAATAACAATAATTTTTATAGAAAATGTCTCCTTCAGGGATTAAGGAAAGGATGATAATGATGATGCCTTCTTTAGGGCTTGGCGGTAGCGGAGGCGACGAGGGCTCCTGGGCCCCTAGGCTCCCCAAATAGGTCAAATTAGGAATGGTCGTTGAGAATAAGACATTCTTATTAACTACATCCCTCGAGATGGTGAAGATGATTATCTTCCTGGGGTACACCAGTTGGAGGGAGGTGTCAAATGAGCTCAAGTTAGCTATTTGGGTGGCACTACAGGTAATGTATATTTATATTTCAATTTCAAATTCAATTTCAATTTCAATTTTAATTTAAATTTATATTTATTCGCAACTAACACTTACATTATTTTTATTTTGTGTTTGTTTGACAAGAACAATTCAGACTGCCCCCAAAACTCCGCAATTCTGTGTTGGAGTAGTTGAGGGAGCAACACAACACATGAAAGAAGAATTTGTGGGCCCAGTACTTTGGGAAGACCTGGGAATCCATTATCAGAATGCGTGAGTACGTCCCGTCGAAGGAGCGATCGCATTGGCACATTGGAAAAAGTTCATTGACAATGAGATCGAGGAGTGACAATTGGCATCTCACCAATCGGGAAGGTAAAATTGAGCAAAAAAGACGGATATGCACTACTCCGGTCGGGCGTTTTACGTCGAGGTGGAGCACAGGATGGTAAGTTTTTATTTTTCAATAATTATAGAAATATGTTATTCTGCATTATTTTACTTTTTGTTACTTACTAATTTTGTATTATTTTATTTCAAGGGACGGGAAGTGGCCCTGGGGGTAGGCCACATAGGTTCAATGCCTATATGGAAATTAAGATGAAGAAGGGAAAGGATAAAGAGGTGTCCCCGAGCGTTGCGGCCACGATTGTAAGTAATCTGAGAGTTTAATTTTTGTGAATTACATTATAATTTTTTAATTACTTATTTAACTAATCGTATGCTTTTTGTCATTTCAGGTAAAGCTTAAGGAAGTGCATGAGTTACAGTCTGATGTCGATAAGGTATCTTTGTCCACGGACGCACTCAGCCAAGTGCTTGGTGTTGACGCAAGGAGGACTAGGGGTGATCTCGCGGGTGGGCAAATATAGGATCACCGAAATAGAGACGACCAACACCGGTGGACATGCATGACGCGAAAGATATCACGGTTGGAGGGGATGGTCCTAGATATGTACACATTCATGAAGCATCAGTTGGGCATAAAGGGCAAGGTTAAGGGCAGGGGAAAGGAGAAGGATGAAGACGTGGACATCGCTTCTTTATCACCGATACTCGTGGACTCACAGCTTGATGATCCAGTCCCCTTCTTGGCCTCATCCAGCAGCCTATGTTAACAATCGATTGGCCGAGCGTGTTTTTACGCAACATATATGATGGCCAGCGGATAGCGAGGGGGTTGAGGGGCCTGAATATCATCATGGGTATGCTGATTCATGTGCGTACCCTATAAAACATCAAGGCCAAGGTGCTCGTCATGCATGTGATACCCAAAATGGAGAACTCCGCATTGTAATTGCATGAACAATGAGAAGTGACGCATATTGAGGGGTGTCTCAATGCGTATATCGTGTGGACTTCCTTCCTCCTCGAACCTACCCCAGACACTATGGCGTGACATTATTTGTATCTATTTTTATTTGGACACTTGGATTATATTTTAATTATTTTGATTTGTTACATTTTGTTTTTGATATGGATTGTACTTTTCTTTTATTTGGATATGGAAATATATATGCAATGAATTGCTGCATTCTTTCTATTTTATTTGGATATATGTTGTTTGAATAGGTACAATTTTTTTATAACAGGTACAAATATACCGTTGGGCAGTGGCAGTGGCCAAATTGCCCAGCAATTTTTTTTTAAAATTCTGCCCAGATTTGTCACGGTCATTGACCGTGATAATTTTTAGGGTTTATCATCGTCTTTGACCGTGACAAATCTTCTCAGGGTCAAAGACCGTGATAGGATCGTGACAAGTCCAATGAACTTGGCATGATCAATGATCGTGACAAGTCCGTGAGAATAAAAGTTATCATCCCCAGACTTGTCACGGTCATTTACCTTGACAAGTTGGACTTATCATGGAGAATGAACATGACAATCTGACAGTTTTGGTGTAGTGATGGACAGACTGAGTGGGTTAATCATATGTTGAAGGAAATGCTCCTGATGTGTATACTCGACTTTGGGGGAGGATGGGGGCAGTACCATCCATTAGCAGAGTTCGTTTATAATGATTCCAACTAGTTTACCATCGGTATGGAACCATTTATGGAAGGCCTTATCGTTCACCCACTTTTTGGATAAAGGTGGGGGACAAACATTTGTTGGTACTAGAGATGATTCAAGATACTACTGCCAAGATCGAGCTTATTCAGGAACTCATACGAATAGCTTAGGATAGGTAGAAAAGTTATGCAGATGAAGACATGAGGCACATAGAGCAGGATTGAGTGGATCAAGTCTTGGTGTGGGTGTCTCCTATGATAGGGGTCATAAGATATAGGAATAAGGGGAATCCAGAGATGAGGTATGTTGGACCCTTCCCGATTATTGAGAGAGTGAGAGCAGTCGCGCATAGACTAGGTTTATCGGAGCATCTAGAGGGGATCCATGACGTGTTTCACGTGTCATCGATGAAAAGATATCATACGAGTGAGAGGGACTATTGGCACATTCCAATGGAGGAGATATATTTGTAGCCAGATAACTCATATGAGGAGAGATCGGTTGCTATTCTTGATCGTAGTGAGTGCAAGTTGCGCTCTAAGGTGGTGCCCTTGGTTCTAGTTCAGTGCGAGCACCATAATGAAGACGAGTCGACATGGGAGCGGGAAGATGGTATGCGAGAGAAGTATCCTGAGATTTTGGATGCATGTATGCCCGAATTTTAGGGATGAAATTCATTTGTAAGGGGGGAAGTATGTTACACCCCATATATTTATGATTTGGAATTTAATTATTTTTGGCATTTTTAAATTACACGCGTGCGGTAATTTAATTAAAATATATTTCATTTTTATTAAATATTAATTGGTAAAGATTAAGATTAATATTTATGTGTTCAATTTACAAAGTGAGTATACTAAATAAAATACGGTGAAGTGTTAGTACGTCGTAGTGAGTGAAAACACTGGATTTTTGACAAATATCTCAATTAGGGCTTATAAGTAGATTATTTTAAGGTTGAGATAGGAAATTAATGTGTAGTAAATCGGATGGAGATTTCGAGTGTATGGTTGATCCGAAATGGTTGAAATAGTCAAAATTAAATACTCGGGGTAATAATTGGGTTTCAGGATCTTTTTAGACTAGTTAGGACCCATTCAGGGGCATATAGGCCATTTTATATGAGAAGGTTAACCTAAATATGGGATTAAGGGGATTAAAAAGGATATTAGGGTTATGAGGAAGATATTATATCCAATTAAAACATCCTAGACGCTTGTGGTGAGAAAAAAGAGAAGGAAAAAGCTAAGGAAGACCTAAAAGGAGAAAAATGAAAGGATTAAAGGATCTTTTGGGGCTAAAATCATCATGCATTAAAGGAAAATCAATCTCTATATTAATTAAGGAAAGTAATTAACTTGCTTGATATTTTATGCATGTAAATTCAGTTCATATCATAGTAGGTGATATATTGTATTTTAGAAGACTTTTGGGGAATGAGATCTATGTTAAAAGATAGGATTTTGGGTGATAAGTAATGTAACCATTGCTCTCTATATATTATGAATATAAATTCAAACATAAAGATTGAATCTTGAATGAGAAAGTTGAGGATTAGAGTACTCTTGAGAATAAATTAAGTAATCATGCCATTTCTTGAATCAAGATTAGATCCCTTGAGTATTATTATGTTTTAAATTTGTTGGGATGGATTTATATATGAAAAGAGCTTAGGTTCATGTATAAGATCAATGGAGGATGGAAATTGAGTTATGAATGAATTTACCTAACTTCTTATTGATTAAAATACGTGAAATCCCGTCATCTCGTATAGATCTGGGCTACCCAAATAAGAATCGATTCGGCCTCTTGAGTGAATCGATTCAGCTAGGCTAATCGATTTGTCCCCAGGGTCAGAATGAGTTGGGACTGGGGATGGATTTAGGGGATTTTTAGAAGTTCATACGAGTTAATAGGACCGTGGTTTAACATTCATAGAGTTTATTAAAAATTAAAATGTGTCTCTATTTTTCGGAGAAAGATTAAATTTATTATATAGTTAATGTCAATTCTCTAAAAAGGGACTATTTGATAATTTACATGTTGAGTAACCACCAATATAGGATAATTATGGATTAATTCTTTTGTGGGCAACTATAGGGTAATTATTAGTATAGTGTGAATATTTGATAATAGAAGGTCAGGTTTAGACTCAGAATGAGAGGCTAGTACTATGGGTGACGGGCATGGTTAGTCGGGATATTCAAAAAATATATATACGAGTATAGAAACACTATATATACACGAATAAAAATAATATTTGTGTATATGATATTTCTGTGAAACATACCCCTCTAGTACTATCAGCAGAGGTTGCACGATATGGATGATCTTTCCTGGAAAAACACATCAGGCTAAGTATTGACCTCAAGTCATAGCACCGTCTTCATACATTGTGCGATGGTTACTCGAAGTGAGACGATTAGGTTGGGACTCACTATCGAAGGAATATGAATGCCTCCAATACGTTTGCAATTTTATCGAGTCGGTATGAGAGTCCGACCGCCGGTAACCTAAATGAAGTGAGTATGCCCTGGATGATGATATCATTGTAGAGAAAGGCATCTAATGAGTTAGAACTCGGGGAAAGGCATCTAATGAGTTATTACTCGGGGGTTGGTATCTATTGAGTTAATAGTCGGGGGATGACGATTAAACGCGATATATGTGTGTCTATTTTAGTATAACTTTACGTATATATATTAGTGTAGAAATTATATATGGACTTAATACTTTAAGAGTTAACGTGATAAAAACTGGGATAAAGTTATGAGCTTGATAAACGATGAAATTAATAATTTAGCTAATGAGAAAAATAGCTAAGAGATGAACGATAAACAATACTCGGGTTAGAGTGGTGTATTAGTGAAATTTGCATCATGACTAGGCGGGGTAGTGTAACTAGGAGGATTAAGATGTATGCGCTATGTGTGCACTATAGTTGAGAGGTGAGGTGTATCTCTTGGGAGTGAAAAATCGGCTTAAATATGGAAAGATTTACTGCATCTTAGTTACTTGCAAATATTTTTCAAATATTTTGGGCTCTGGCCCGTGTCACAATTATTTTTCAAAAACTTTTAGGTTTCTAGCCATAGGGAAGCCATTGATGATCACTCTTTTTAAGGATATGTAGTTGCAGTGGATGTGTAGGTTTGTAGAATTTTGATTAGCCACTTTGTTCATTGCTTCTTAAACTAGGCTCCATTTCAATTATTTGTTGGGCATATAGCCCCTTTATTTCAGACTCAGTTATTTTGGGTTATATATTTTACTCAGATATTTGGATTGGATTTTGGTAACTGATGGTCTATTCGTTGCCCATTTTCATATTATGCATTTCGACTTCCTCATATGGTGTGTATTGTTTGCTTATTTTTATTCTCCTTGAATTGTGATTGAATGGTTTTATTTTAGCATGTTAATCAAAGATTAAATTTTACATTGCTTGTTAAACTAATAGGTGGTTAGTAATTAATTAACTTTCGACAATGATGCTAAAAATGAACAATATGAGACTGCCATTTTATTTTGATAGCGGATTGGTCGCCCATTATTTTAATAGGCGGGATGTTACACATCCTTAACAAACTTACTACTCACTACAGGTTTAGTCACATATTTTAACCATATCCCACACGTGTTATCATCGTATACTCTTTATAATGAACTAGTTTAGAAGATTAAACTTTTGTGAAGCAAGTAACCTCTAGGCACACCCCATTTCATCATTTTTTACTATAAGTAATTGTAGTTATTGTAATCATTATTTACATATTTATCTCTAAACACCATCTCCAAACAATATTATTTGGATTTCACCTACAACTTTGATACACCACTAAAAAAATATTTGTCCAACATTGAGAATGGACAATACGTGCTTAGGTAAAGATGGTAACAAACATAAAGTCTATTCTTATATCTTTCAATTTTTAAGATAAAAACTTTAAACAAATTAACGCAACAGAGAACTTGTTTACAAAAGTAAACCATTTATTGTGAAAAAATGATTTACCTAATTTTTTTTTAGCTAAAAACTTGTATCTTGGTGATAAGCAGATAAACTAGATAAATCATTGACAATATGTCGATATATGAAAAAAATCACAAAGGGAAAAACCTAGAAAATCCCAGCCAAAAAGATCACTGTGATAAGGTTTTACAAAGACTAGACAGGTACTCAATGACTCGTCTCCCTTGTAATCCTCGATGCTCTTATATCTTCAACCTCTCCTCTATAGTGCAACATAGGATTCCACCCATGCTAGCTTCCACAACATGTGTGAAAGTTTAATTTTCTAATAAAGAATCAATATACTAAAGATACACCGAAAATACAAATTATCGTCTAAGCCTATTTAAACATGATTGTCAAGTTATTACCAATTTTATTCTTGATTAACCTAATTATTAAGTTGACTTGAAAGTAAGTCTGGTAATAATCAATAAGCAAAATTACACGAGAGACGGCGATGCACGAGGAAAACACAACTGGAAAGAACCTTAAACGACCAGGGTTAGATAAAATTCACCATATAGAAGGTTTAGCAAAAGGACACAAATGACTTGTAACACTTGACTCCTCAAGCCTATGAGGATGAATGTTTTCACACATTCTCTTATAGCACTGCGCAATCCAGCGTGAGATTAACAACATCTCCATGCCTCAGACTCCTCCGATAGCCTCAACCATCATCCACTTGTGTGGAATCAACCACATTGAAATAAATATGGTGAAGAGTTTTGGGGTTTAATATTGAACAACTATCAAGATAAAAAATCTTGTACTTGGATATTATATTTAGAAAGTATTTTGAAGACATGGAGGCTCAGAAACCTTTTTTACAAAAAAAAGCTATACTAAAATGGATAGAAAACCTATTAAAGAGGGTAGCCATTTTGAATAAGTCAAAAACATCCTCTTGAAAAATGTGTCGTTCTTTCAAACGAGAATGTAGGGTTGTTCAAATGACTTTACACATCTCATTGGTACGAGGTAAAATGTCGTTCAAACAACAAAGACATTTTGTTTGAACATCTTTCGAACGAGCTTCCAACGAGACGTGTTATGATAAACGGAGAAACCCTCATTTTGTATAACCCCGCACATTCTCACCTCGACCATTCCAAATTACGCTGGGCATCACAAAATGAAATACCATTCCTAGCATGTGGTAGAAATATGAGGCATTTAAAAACATTAATTCCACAATATATAATTCAAATTTATCTAACTAGTGCAAATCTTTATGCAAATTAAACTATTCCATCATTCTATCTCCAAAAATAATTCCTACTCTAAATTATTAAAACCCCGAATGAAATAATCCAATTATAAATATCTGACTAAAACCATAAACAATTGCGGAACCGATTATCCCACCAAATCCATAAATGAAAGTTTCATAATAAAATGACATAATGGAAGTAAATCTAAACTACTAAAACAGATACAATAAATCTCTAGCTGCACTCCCTAAAATCTCCAATCCACCTTATTCAGCTACTCCAACAAATATACGTGAAATATTTGTTAATGCAATGGGTCAGAGCCCACCGAAGGAATACTAGCTATTCCTCCCAATTAGGGTCTGTAAACTGGGACAGTAGCATTGTACATCATAAATATCATAATAGAGTATTTTAAATTAAGCGATATATATATATATATATATATATATATATATATATATATATATATATATATTAACATGCGAATAAAAATAAAATACCACTATTTACCCACATAACTAAGCTACCCCAATGTTCAAGTCCAATTATGATATTACAAAATTAAATTATAAACTCATGATTATTAATTAGATTAATGTATCCAATTTTATTTATGCGATACCAGTATGCCAATTCACCCTATTACGAGACTCAAATTATTTATGAGACACAGTATAGCCAGTTCACCCAATTACGGGTCCTGCACATATTGCTAGCATGCCTAAAGTTTTTATACCACACACATTTCCCTCACTATATCCAGTTCACCCGATTCGATTGGCCCCTCACATATTGGTTAGGTTCCATGCACGACACATCACAATAGGCAGTTCGCCCAATTTCATTAGCCCTGTACATATGGGTGACTCCAACACACACGCACATCGTTATATCCAGTTTGCCCCTTATTTTTAGCCATGCACATATTAGTGACGCCAATTAATTTTATTACTCGTTCTTTGTCTTAGGCATTAATTATCAATTTATTATCAAGTTCTCATTATTTTCTACCAACCCCACAATTTAATCGAGCATAAATCCTCAAATCACCCATACCTAGAGGTCTCCAAAACACAAGTATATCCTAACCTTTAATTTAGGAAGAATACCTACCAATATCTACTACCTACTCTCGAACCAAACCTACGGAACAGACAGAGCAACATACAAATTTAGCCCCACCCTGGAATCACACATCTGTAAAACCTACACTAACTAGTCTCATACCTAGAAAGTGTTAACAACAATCAGGGCCTATCTATTAGTCTCATACCTAGCAAGCAACATAAATGTAACGTGAAGGTATGACTACCCCAAAAATCCCTCCATCCATGCAGTATTGAGTATTAACACAAATAACGATCACATAAGGTGTATTTTCCACATATCACAATAATTCTTCCAATTAATTACAAGATTACTATTTATCCTTATTATGTTCGCTCAATTATAATATTAATTAAATAATTCATTTTTCAACAACTTACATAATTTCCATCAACATGCATATTTCGGGTGCATACAATAATAGATTTCTATTTTACAAGCATCACATAAATAACATGATTTTTTCAAGTTGAATTCAATTTATAAAGTTTATACGATTTATTCTAACATGCGAACGTCTATATATTCTAATAGAATCTCAACCTCTAATCTAAGCATACGAGAATTTGGAGTCTTAAATCATATTAGATATTTGACTAAAAATGATCCCAACTTTAGTTTCACTTTCCTTAATTAGCCTCTCAAATTTATTTTAAAAAAAATGATAATTAGTGTTTAGGCAAAATTTAAAACACATAATACTAAAGGGGAATAATGGAAGTACTCATGCCTATAAAAATTCATTTGAAGAATCTGATTGGATGGTTTTTTCCCTCTTAAGAAAACAATAAAGACGTTTTCTTTAATGATCTTGAGAAAACTTGATTTTGATATTCAAAACTTGGGTTGAAAGTTGTGTTTAATGGGGTTTAGATTTTGTAGATGAGAGGAGATAATAATTTGGGAGGCTACTACTTTTTGAGCAGGGTTAAAAGTGTTTTAAAGAGTCTAAACCCATCCATTATATAAAGGATTTAAAGAAAGTATCATAATCAAATAAAAACACTCAAAAATACATTCCGAATGATGGGACTGTTGTTGTAACCGAAGGCGAGACGAAGTTGCTATCCAAAAATCAGCTTGATCGGACATTATTAAGGTCGTCTGCATCATGTTTTAGAGATAGGATTGTCGGATTCCTTGAATTTTGGATATGTTCTAACTGAAGGGGAGACAAAGCCGTGTAAGAAAAATTAATTGAATCGGACATTGTTAAGTAATCTACATCACATGTTGGAGATCGAACATTAGACTTTTTATCCTCTTTAGGTTGGATCCTCCCCCAATTTTTATATAAAAAGTCATAATTTTCAAATTTTAATCCAGATTTAAATTCCACATAAACCTTATTTTTATATAAAAAAACCAACATCTTTACATATGAAAATTAAATAGATTCCAAAAATTATTTTTTTCAATTTTTTTTTAATTTAACAAAGATTTTTACAGCTAAAAAATCGCGGGGTGTCACTAATATAAGAATTTCGTCCTCGATATTCGATGAAGCGTTGGAGTTAAACGTAAAATCTCACAAATGAAATAAGGCTTATATATGCTTACTCGTAGAATGCTATGATTGGGTGCCCACATACCCAATCCTACATACACCTACCCCACAAACAAATATACAATATATATCCTAACTATATATATACGCATAATTATTAAAATAGCGGCATACCAAGATCCCCCACGAATCATCACTTAATTATATCTCCAAATGTCATCGTAATGCTAAGGTCCTCAAATCAAATGACATCACCACATCGATACTAGAAATACCTCGCATTTGTAATAACTATTTTCAAAATAAAACTCGTATAAAAAATCTACTCTAAAGATACTCACATCAAGATTACTACTTCTAACCCCAATGCCTACAACAGCCTCAACATAAAACACCCTATCTCGAAGAAACATAACTAACACATATGCTAGACCAAATATCTTATAGAGCAAGAATCAACAAAGGGAATCAAATATAAGTAACACAGAAGATAAACGGACTCACAATCTACGAGACCTAAGACCATTCTCTGATACCATTTGTAACACCCTGCGCACTCTGGCATCGAACGTCGCCAAACTATGTCGGGCATCACTAAATTAAATACCATTCTCAGCATGTGACAGAAATATGATACATTTAAAAAATTTAATTGCACAAGATATAATTTAAATTAATTCAACAAATGTAAACCTTTATGAAAATTAAAATCCATCACCATGCCATCTCCAAAAATAAATCCACCTCCAAATTATTAAAACCCAAATGAAATTATCCAGTTATAACTATTTGACTGAAACCATAAATAATTGCGGAACCGATTAGCCCACCAAATCCATAAACGAAAGTTTCATAATAAAACGATGGAATGGAAGTAAATCTAAACTACTAAAGAAGATAAAATAAATCTCCAGATGCACTCCCAAAAATCTCCAATCCATCCTATGCAGCTACTCCAGCAACTATATATAAAATAACCCAGGAAGTGTCATTATACATGATAAATATCACAATAGAGTATCTTAAATTAAGAGAGACATATACATTAACATGCGAACTAAAGTAAACTACCAATATCTATGCATATAACTTATCTACCCCAATTTTCAAGTCTAATTATGATATTACAACATTAAATTATCAACTCATGATTATTAATTAGATTAATGTATCTAATTTTATTTATGCGATACCAGTACGACCAGCTCACCCTATTATGAGTCCTGGACATGCTCCTGGCACGCTCAAATTATTTATGCGACACCAATATAACTAGTTCACCCAATTACAAGTCATGCACATATGGCTGGCATGCCCAAACTTTTTACACCACACACATTCCCCCCACCATAGCCAGTTCGCCCAATGTCGTTGGACCTATACATAATGGTTAGGCTCCACGCACGACATGTCACTATACCCAGTTCGTCAGATTTCATTAGCCCTGCACATATTGGAAACGCCAATACACACCAACGTCGTTATAGCCAGTTCGTCCCTTATTGTTTGCCCTGCACATATTGGCGATGTAAATTCATTTTAATACCCGTTCTTTGTCTTAGTCATTAATTATTAATTTATTATCAAGTTCTCATTACTTTCTATCAACCCCACCCTTTAATCGAGCATAAATTCTCAAACCACCCATAGTCCCATACCTAGAGGTCTTCAAAACACAAGTATTTTCTAACCTATCATTTAGGAAGAATACCTACCAATAGCTGCTACCTAGTCTCGCATCTAAGGTAACAGATCAATAGAACGATGTACAAATTCAGCCCAACCCCAGAATTACCCATCCGTAAAACCTACACTAACTAGTTCCATAGCTAGAAAGTGTTTTCTACCAACCCCACCCTTTAATCGAGCATAAATTCTAAAACCACCCATAGTACCATACCTAGATGTCTTCAAAACGCACGTATTTTCTAACCTATCATTTAGGAAGAATACCTACCAATAGCTGCTACCTAGTCTCGCATCTAAGGTAACAAATCAATAGAACGATGTACAAATTCAGCCCCACCCCGGAATTACCCATCCGTAAAACGAACACTAACTAGTTCCATATCCAGATAGTGTTAATAACACTTAAGGCCAATCTACTAGTGCCATACCTAGTAAGAAACCTAAAAGTAAGGTGAAGGCATGACCACCTCGAAAATCCCATCGATCCCGCGGTATTGAGCATTAACTCAAATAACGATCAAATAAGGCCTTTTTTCAACCTATCACAATAATTCTTCCAATTAATCACAAGATTACTGTTTATCCGAATTATGTCCATTTAATTATAATATTAAATAAACAATTCCTTTTTCAACAATTTATATAATTTCAATCAACTTGTATATTTCGGGGGCATACAATAATAGATTTGTATTCTATAATTATCACATAAATAATATGATTTTTAAGAGTCAAATTCAATTTATAAAGTTTATACGATTTATTTTAACATGTGAACGCCCATATATTCAACAGAATTCCAACCTCTAATCTAAGCATGCGAGAGTTTTGAGTCTTAAATCTTATTAGAGATTTGAATAAAAATAGTCTCAACTTTAGTTTCACTTTCCCTAATTAGTCTCTCTAATTTATTTTAAGAAAATCATTATTATTAGTGTTTAGGCAACATTTAAAATGCATAATACTAAAGGGGAACAATTGAAGTAGCCATGCTTGTAAAAAATAATTTGAAGAATCTTATTACATGGTTTCTTTCCTCTTGAGAAAATAATAAAATGTGTTCTTGGACGATCTTGTGAAAATTTAATTTAGATCTTCAAAATTTGGGTTGAAAGTTATGTCTAATGAGGTTTAGGTTTTGTAGATGAGAGGAGATAATAATTTGTGAGGTGACTGCTTTTTGATATGGGTTAAAAGTGTTTTAAAAAGTCTAAACCTGTCCATTATATAAAGAATTTTAAGAAAGAGTAATAATTAAACACAAACACTAAAAATATATTTTGGACGATTGGACCATCGGAATTCGTTGAAATTTGGATATTTTGTAGCTGAAGGTGAGCCAAAGCTGATGTCCAGAAACCAACTAGATAAGACGCTAACATCACATTTTAGAGATAGGTTCGTCGAATTTCCATGAATTTTAGATATGTTCTAGAAGAAGGCGAGACGAAGTCGTGTAAGAAACATCAACTATATCGGACACTGTTAAGGTCATCAGGATAATGTTTTGGAGAACGGATAATCAAATATCTGATCCTCCTTAGGTCAGATCCTCCCCCGATTTTTATATAAAAAGCTATAATTTCCAAATTTTAATCTCGACATAAATTCCACTTAAAACCTTATTTTTATATATAAAGACCAACATTTTTACATACCAAAATTAAATAAATTCTAAAAATTAATCTTTTTTTATTTTTTTTTAATTTAGCAAAGATTTTATTGCCTAAAAAATCACGGGATCTTACACTTTGAAGTTAGTTTTAAGCCTAATCGAACGAGAGAAGCTTCTCATTAGAACTCTCATTCGAACGAGATTGGATTCTCTTTAGCAGGAGAAGGCCATCTCGTAAGAGAGACATAAAATAAAAAAATGTTCTTTTATAAAAAATTTTAAATGATAAATTGCCTCAGAAAAATTATCCAAATACAATAATAATTACTTCGACCATAAAATGTCATATACCTTCGATCTCGAGAAACATGTAGTGCGTCCAATCATATAGCATCAAATATAGTTTCTTGCCTGTCTCTCTTCATAGGCTTGAGTAATAAATATATGACAATCCTAAACCTACGTGTTTTGACCATGTAAATAGGCCAAAACATACATAAGAGTCAATTGGAAATTTTCCCTTACAAATCTCCCCCTTTGTCTATTTCAGAAAAAAACACAAGAGAAAGTTAAAAATGATAAGTCAGGCCATCAAGCCACCTATGCCCATTCCAAACCCCCTAAAAAATGGACACGGATAGCTTGACAACTACTCAACATCAATGTTCCATTGTGTAGCTTATAATGAATCATGAAGGCGAAACCTGAACACACGAAACAACAAAGACATTTAACATATGAGAGAATAAATAATTAATAGGGATGGAGTATAAAAACTTCCCTACGTCCAATATCTCTCTCCCCCTTTTTGTCCTGAAAGGACAAAGGGATAGAGTATCAAAATATCCTGCAAATTTAGAGCACATACTTGGATAAAGAGGTAAAAGCTGGCATAGGGAACCCGATTGTACGATAAAAATTCATGATCAATATTACATAAGGAAGGGATGTCAAAAGAGGAAATTTTCCACTATTTGGCACAAAGGCCATGAAGTAGAGAATGATACCAGGAAGATCGATGATCGTCCTATGGCTAACGACATACATGAAGCAGACAATATCATCAAAAAGATAGGTGAAGTTAGTGTCAGGGAGAAAGGACGAGAAAGTGACCCAATTAAGGATCTGATAATTGGGATGGAGATCGATTTTATATAGGGTGGGGGTGTTAGTTAGAAAGTCATGAAAAAGAATCGAAATGATATTATCCATAGAAATCCGCTCCTCCAATAGTTAGGGAAATGTAGCATCGTGTTCCCAAGGAATGACCAACATAGTGCCATAGTATCGGGCATCACAAGAATATTAACACCTCTAATGGTGGAGCAAATGGCAACAGAGAAACTAAACATTTGATGATAAAACTCTTAAACGAGGTCGGGGAGAATCACATCGTACATGGAGAATAAGGTATCCTACCCATGATTATCGAACCACATAGGATGATTGTTATGAAGTAATGGTCGTAGTCGTTTCTACTCGCCCATCAGAGAGGGGAATATGCTGGACGACTTTCTTGGGCTACTCATGCCTAAGACGATGATGATGAGGATTATGTGGGAGTCATATTGAGAGTAGAATAGCGTTTGCAACCACCAACTATAGGAAATGTACAAAAAAGGGTAAAAGGAGAAGGGTGGTAGAGATGAAATGGTAAGAGGATAGATAACCTCAAACTCACTCCTAAGAATCTATCTCCAACAATATTCCAACTAATCACCCCCCCCCCCCCCCCCCCCCCGCCAAAAAAATACAAGTCCAATCAACACAACAACTACAAACCAAGATATATATAATTAGTGCAGGAAAAAATGTCTAATATCTAACAAAAGTGATGATTGACATCATTTTAATAAAAAGATGTGAAGAGTTTAAAAAATATTGAAGATGATAGTATTTCACACATGAAAAAGTGGCAAAAAGGCAAAAAAAAAATGTTTTTGCTTATAATTATTGATTAAAATACAACAAAAAATGCTCCAAAAATGAATTATTGAGAAAGATGGATATGGGAGAGCTAAACACATCATGAATATATCCACAAAAATAATATATAGATTTGAGAGCAAAAAGTAGGGTATATATAAACAAAATGGATAACACCCATACATATCAACAAATAACAAAAATAAAAAAAGAAAGGAAGGAAGGAAAATGAATACCTTAAAATGTAGAACCACAATTGATTGAAATATAAGGTAGTCCTAAAGCCAAAACCAAAGAGAATACGTATAAGAAATGGAAGAAATCGTACAGGAACAGAATGGAGGAGAATGAAAGGAAAAAGGTATGAAGAGACCCCTTAAAAACCTTGAACGCGACTTTAACCTCATTGGAATGAAATTAAAGGCTTGTTCGAATAAAATGAGGATCTAGTTGGAAGGAAATTATATTTCATTTGAACGAAACCTCAATGTCATTCAAACCAAGGTCAAATGAGCCTCCAACGAAAAAGGTATGGAGGAATAGAGGATTCCCCATTGGAAGGTGGTTCCAATAAGAATCCAACTTATTCGAACGAGATGTCTCATGCTAACGAAACACAGAAAAAAATATATTTTGTACATAAATTTACCAAAAAACAATTAAGGAAAAAAATAAAGCCCCCCCCCCCCCCCCCCCCCAAAAAAAAATATAATATTAAATCCAAAAAAGATATGGATAAAAATACAGGTGTGACATGGCGTAACTCAAAGAAATATGGAAGTGTAAGGAATGAGTGTGGACTAAACATGGGAGAATCAATCCAAAATTATGTTATAGTGCACAATGACTAATCGACATACCAAAAATTTAAACAATCAATCCAACCTTAGTGATAAGTAAAGTGATATTCACAAGTGGTCGACGCATATATACATATATGCCAAAATATCGATGATTCTCAACCAAATATAGTCATGAAATGAAAGATGGAAATAAGACTATGATTGTGCAAACCTATTGATCTTCAAATAACCTCCCTCAAACACTCATGGATTTTTATATATGTATTTTCTCATTTTAGGATATTTGAGGGGACTATTCTTTTTGCCTCTTTAATTGAATACAATCTCACTTTTGGCTCTAATTATCACCATAATTCTTTCTTCTTCACAAAATGGGCTCTTGCCAATGGTGGCTTTTCATGCAACAAAGTATTTTCTCATATCACAACCCAAGACATTGCACTTCATAAATAAGCATCACATATATTCATATAACGTAATTGTTGTTACATGTACAATAATCCCGATAGAATGGCATGGAAATGATAGTATTGGGAGGAGAACATCTCATTTAGCACATATAAAAATACCAACATTCAAGGGAAACTATGGGAAGTGTGTGAAGAAAAGTTGATGATAAGAGATTAGCATATCGGACATGGTCGCACATAAACATCGTGATGCCCGAATAGACATATTTAAACATTACAGTAGCATAACCGAATCTATCACACCATGGTAAGACATGGGAGCAATGGAGTTAAGAGGTGCTTTAAAGAGTGAATTCGTGTCACACAAAAATAAAAAAACAAATGGAAAATCTTTTTGGATTTTTTATTCATATAAAAAAATATTTTTGGAATTTTTGTATAAAATATATACAATCTAGTTTAGGGAGATTAGGAATCACAATAAACACACAACCCTAAATAGACCACAACCCGAACTCAATTGATGGAAAGCATACTAATACACTTCCTAAGATTTTCAAACCTAAGGGAGTCTAAAGGTTTAGTCAAGATATCGGCTAATTGATGTTCATCACTCACAAAGACCAAGGACACAACTTTCTCCTCAATAATATCACATATGAAATGCTCACATATCCTAATGTGCTTTGTGAGAGAATGTTGGACCGAATTAAGGGATATATGAATTGCACTCGTATTATCACATGAAATAGTCATTGTACCTTAGGATATCTCATAAGAAAGAGTTCCATTCATGTACTTGATTTTACGTTTAAGGGCTAGTAAGTGGGACTCTTCACATATTCTTAATGACGTTCACATATTCCAACACTAAAGATAATGCCAGGACGACTAGCGGTTAGGTATAGAAGACTACCTATCATGCTCCTAAAGACTATTTTCTAAACGCCCTTTTTCAAAATATATTTGCTAATGTTAGTCATAGAACTCATCTGTGTGCGAGTGTGCTTATGAATGTCTAAACCAAACTTCTTCATTAGATCTCTCGTATTTTTGGATTGGGATATGAAAATTCCATCCTCTAATTGATGAACTTGAAGACCTAATAAGAAAGTAATCTCACTTACCATACTTATCTCAAACTCCCTAGTCATCTCCTTTGCAAAATGATGAGTATATTGGTCACAAGGGGAACCAAAAACTATGTTGTTAACATAGACTCGAGTGAAAAAAATGTCGCCTTTCTCTCGATGCACGAACAAAGTCATATCAAATCCCCCTCTTTTGAAATCATGGTCCAAGAGATTGGAGGTAAGACTCTCATACCATGCTTTAGGAGCTTGTTTAAATCCATATAGGTCTTTCTTAAGATAAAATACATGATCGGGGAATCTTGGATCTTCAAATATTTTTGGTTGTTTCACAAAGATCTCCTCATTTAGAATGCCAATAAGAAAGGAACCCTTATCATCCATTTGATACAAATTGAATTTTAGATGACATGCAATGTCTAGTAAAAAGACGAATAGACTCTAGCCTAATAATAAGAGAAAATGTCCTTAAAGTCGACACCCTCAATTTGAGTGTAACCTTGAGCAATCAAACTAGCTTTAATACTAATAATGATGCCATTCTCATTCATCTTATTTTTATATACACATTTCTTACCAATGACATTTGTGTCTCTAGGCCGGGGGCCCAACACCCAGAAATCATTCTTTTTTAATTGAAGAAGATCTTCTTGCATGGCATTAATCCAATGTTCCTCCTTGAGTTTTGTTTTAATGTTCTTAGGATCGATTTGGAAATGTAGCAAAAAGGGCTAAACTCATTTTCCAACTGAGCATGCGTCTTAACACCTTAGTTCAGATCTCCAAGAATGTTCATGGGTCATGACTCTTGCGAACCTAAGATGGTGGATCCTCTTTGTTAAAAGTGGATCCACCACATCATTGTGATAAATGATGGGATCATCACTAGGGAGTGCATCACTCTCATAAAAAGGATCATCATCGATAAATGTTGCAGGACCATCATCTTTAATAGTGAAATTTATCGATTCCATGATCTTAGAGCTTTTAAATTGTAGCCCATATAGGCTCGACTATATGATGAATAACCTAAAAATACTCCATCATCACGACTATAGTCAAACTTTCCTAAGTGCTCTGTATTTTAAAAATTAGATCAAGGACTCCTGAAAATGCAAAAATAAGAAAGGTTAGGCTTTTTCCTAGTCCATAATTCACATGGCATTTTAGTAGTATGTGGATGGAGATAAACCCAGTTTACCATGTGACAGGCAGTGTACATTGCCTCTGCAAAAAAAAAAAAATAGGCACGTTTTGACTATGTAGCATAGATATTACCATCTCTTGAATGGTCCTATTCTTTCCCTCACTAATGTCATTTTGTTAAGGTGTTCTTATCGCCGACAATTCATGTGTGATGGCCTACTCATCACAAAACTCTTCAACACTGACATCAATGAATTTATTGACATTATCACTTCTAATTTGATTACAGTGACACTATGTTGATTTTGTAAGATACGACATTTTATTGTAAGATACTCAATATCATCCAATTTTTACCGAAGGAATCCCATAATAGAATACCTCAAAAAATCATCGACCATCACTAAGATATACCATTTACAACCTAGACTATTTGTACAAATTGGACCCATAAGATCCATGTGTATTAATTCTAATACATGAGAGGCAGAAATAATATTCTTATTATATGGACTCTTGATTTTCTTTCCATGTTGTCATAGACCACAAACTAAATAAGTTATTTTTCCTAGAGATGGTAAGTTCGGAACTAGGTATTTCCTCACAAGACGATTGAGATCCTTATAGTTCACATGACCTAGTCTTTAGTGATAAAGGTTAACAGGAGGACCCTAATATTATTGAAGAAAAATGAGGATTAGGAATGATACCATAACAGTTATCGAATGTCCTCATACCTTACAATACAATTTTATCAGAATCACTATAGACACAACATTTCAATTGGTTAAATTTAACTACAAGATCTTCGTCACATAATTATCTAATTCTTACCAAGTTTGATTTCAACCCATCAACATAAATAATGTTGTCTAGCTTAGGGAATTCAAAAATCTCAATAGTGCCCCATCCCAAGACTAGAATGACTCCCATTACCAAAGGTGACTTTACCTTCCTTGTGATCCTTAAGTTTGGTAAAAAGTAATTTTTCACCTGTCATATGTCTTCGGAAACCACTATTAAAATATCATTGGGAGGTATTATGAGTTTTTATAGAGACATGAGAAATAAGATCTTTGGTGTCATTCTCTTTCACAACCCAATTAGGAGTATAACGCATGGGCATTATCTTCCTTTTGCCATTTCTGTTATTATTCCTGGTTTTCGATTTGAATGAGTTCCCATAAAGAGTAGACAATCTTTGGAACTCTTCCATTAACCCTTTTGAGGTATGAACAAGATATTTAACCCACTCTCTTAATCTAGCCAAGTTTTAGTATTGGGGTGTGGGAGTACGAGAATGAGAATCCCTCTCAAGCTTGTTACCAAAATCTCTAAAACGTCCCGTTCTTTTATAATAGGTACGAACATAGGGTTGAATGGATTTAATGTTCTTAAGTTTACTTAAGAGGGTTACATTTTATTGGATTAGGTTTATGGGTACTTGTTACAGAAACGAACATAGCAATGGGATCATATTTTGACTTGGAAGGTTCACCCTCATCATAACCTATACCCTTTCTCTCTTGATCACCTTTCATCTTATACCCAAGAATAGGTTCAAGAAATAACCTCCCCACTCTTCCAGAGTTATCCTCAAGAGTGAATTTTACCTCACGATAAGCCTTAATATCTTTCTTGATAATGGCAATATTAACTTTAAGCTTTTCACAAACTTTCAAAGAATCACGAAGATTATCATAAATTATTGTAACTTTGGACATTGAGTCATCTCTCTCTTTTCCCACCAAACTAAGATTCACAAATAAAGAAAATTTATCCGCCTTGAGTTGACTCACTAATGCCTCAATCTCTTTCAAATCAACAAATTCATTTCCATTCATTAGGTGAGACAATGCTAAACAAAGCGTTAAAACCAAGATAATTATAGTTACACAATTTATGATCCTCTTAACTCCAACTCTCAACTGGTTTAGGAACAGTGAGCTCTCCTACAATAGTCACGGGTGGAGTCCACCCTCTAAGTACTTCCATCCACACTCTCTCAACTATCGACTTAAGTAAAAATTTCATACAGGCCTTCCAATATGCATGATTTGACTAGTCAAACATCGGTAACCTACTTATTGAGTCCATAGAAAATATTCTTAAATAACTTATAGACACACGGACTGATACCATTTGAAAGTCTAATTTTCTAATAAAGAATCAATTTACTAAAGATATACCAGAGACCCAAATAACCGTCTATCCTTATCTAAAAAAACTTATCAAATTATTATCAGTTTTATTCTTGATTAACCTAATTACTAATTTGACATGCAAGATAACTCCAGTAATAATCAATAAGCATAATCACATGAGAGGCGAAAATATATGAGGAAAAACCAACTGTGAAAAACCTCAGATGGCTAGGCCTAGAAAAAATTTACTATATATAAGGTTTACAAAAGGATACAAATAACTTACAACACTTGACTCCTCACGCCTATGCATATGAATGTCTTCACACATTCTCCTATAGCATTGCGTAATCAAGTGTCACCTTCATAGAATTTCCAACCTCGAGCTCCTCTGCTAACTTCAATAATCACCTTCTTATGTGGAATTTACCACACCAAAATATATATGATGAATAGTTCTGGGGTTTAATATTGAACAACAATCAAGATAAATAATCTTGTATTTGGATATTAGATTTTGAAAGAATTTTCATTATATAGAGGCTCAAAAACTTTTTTTTGTAAAGGGAGGCTACATTAAAATGGATAGATAACTTAATTAAAGAGGGTAGCCATTTTGAATAAGTCAAAAATGTTTTCTTAAAAAGCACGTCTTTCGTTCGAACAAGAATGCAAGGTCGTTCTAATGACTTTCCACATCTCATTGGAACGTGGTTAATGGTCGTTTAAACGATAGAGCCTTTTCATTCAAACATTTTTCCAATAATCTTACAACAAGATGTGTTATGATAAATAGAGAACCCCTAATTTAAATTTTATTTCAAGCATGATTGAACAAGAATAGATACTCGTTGGAACTCTCATTCAAACTAGATTGGATTCTTATCATAACGAGAAGGCCATCTTGTTAGAACGGCAGAAAATAAAAAAAAAATCTTTTAAAAACAATTTTAAATGATAAATTGTCTCAAACTATTCAAATAAAATAATGATTATGATTATTATAAATTGTCATATACCTTTGATCTTGAGAAACATGTAGTGAGATCAATCATGTAGCATAAAGTATAGTCGCTTGCGTGTCTCGATTTATAATCTTGAGTAACAAATATATGACAATCCTAAACCTACGTGTTTTGATCAACGAAATAAGCCAATAGGTACATAATATTCAATTGGAAAATTTTCCTTATAATGTGAATCCATACGAACTTTGGTATACACTGATGAGGCTCAATAACCATCTACGAAATCAAAACACGAAACCCCTCTTCTTCACCGCAACATGAAAAACCAGTATATAGTCCATTGCAAGAAGCATGTTCTCAACTAAAGACATTCAAAATTGAACTTTGGTTCCCAACACAAAAGATCTCAAAGCATAAAAATATTAAAACTTGGATCTTTAAAGCCTTTGGGTGAAACTAGGATTTTGGAACTTTGGTAAGTAGGTAGGAATTTATTTTTTCTAAAAGTTCTTAAAACAACTAAGTCCAACACGCCTTAAATAGAGAAAACACAAATTTTAAGGTGACGAACAAGTTCCAATAAAAATGCATAGTTCATTCAAATGAAAAACTGACTTTATTCTAATGACACGCATGTTTTTTTGAACGAATAGGATTTCTTGTTCCAATAAGATTTCAATGGGTGCCCTTTTGTTTAATAGAGAGTGCTTGTTTGATGTTTAGTAGATGCCTATTCTAACGAGGTGTTGAAGTTCATTCCAGCGAGGTATAACCTTCATTCTAATGAGATATATTTCTCTTTCTAACGAGATCTAGATTTCAATATAATGAAGTACCAACTTCATTGTAACGAGCTTCAAAGTAAAAAATATCTTCACTTTTTTAAAAAATAGTTTCAAATGATTTTGTTTAAAAAAACACACAAAAATATTTCCAAGGATCATATTCTAAATGCATCCGTACCATATGAGATCCTCGGTAAACGTGAAGACAAACTTGGCACAAATCATAGAACGATGTGTATCCATCATTGAATCTTGGCCGCTACATCTTCATCAAACGTGTCATAGACTTGCAAGATTGACAATATAAAACATAACCTATGACTCAATTGTTTTGTCAGAAATTAAGACAATTACAAAAAAATTGACTGGATTGGAAATTTGTCCTTACAAATCTCCCCCTTTGGCCATTCTGGGACAAAACCAAAATAAAAACCCTATGGGCCATTACGATATCTAAAAAGACTCCCAACCTCAAAAGGAAAACGAGGAAAGATGCTAGATAAACACATACTATGAGTGGCTTTTCGCTCTTGTAAAATTTTCCGCATATTGTAAACCTGCACACTTAAATACACCTTCAAATACAAAGAGAATATAACAAGTATAAAAACTGGATAATATTAAATTCGAACTATGCCTAAACATTTTCAACCTAGGTAAGACGTCTCCCCCTCAGATAAAAAAATATCCTAATCATGAAAGGAACAGGAACATACAAAGCTATAATGCATAAAATTATTTCTCTCCCATAATCAAATATCCCCCTAATGTATGAACATATGATACCAATAAAAATGATGGAACAAGTAATAATATCATGCAACGATGTGAAGTGTAACAAATACAACATGGGAACACAAGATCAAATAATCCACACAATGATAAAATAATATCAATATCGAAGCAAAAGATACTAATATGAATAAGCAATGAAGTGTGATACAAATGATAAAATTATCAATATATAATATGAAGTTTCATTTCACACAATGAGAGATATCAATATGATTATATAGCATGCCAAAAATAACCCAAAGATAAAGCATATGGAAAACATAGACTAAGTGAAAACTTTATAGACACAAAACAAATTGATACCATATATATAAATATGCAAAATATACTAATGACAACCCTAGACATATATATAGGTAAAAACAACCACAAAAAATCGACACAAAACACAAAATTTTTACACACTAGCATAGTATTGATGTGTATAAACATTTGGGATGAAATAAATGCGTGTGAAATAGAGACAGATGAATTATGACTTGTGGCCATCCCCGAATTTTTATCTCCATCCTCATTTTGTTCCATGGGGAGGGGGAAATGGAGGGGAGGAAAAAAAAAAGGGTCTCATGCCCTCATATTCTTTAGTAGCATTTCGATTGTTGTCTGTGTGGGGTGAATGTAAAGAGATGGAGTCTCTAGACTATTTTTCACAAAATAGGAAAAATAACATATCACCGCCTCGAGAGAGAGGCATCATAGAAAAATTGATGCTTAATAAACCAATAGTTCAAAGGTTCGGGGGCTAAGTTACTGTATGAGAAAGTGTTAGTCACCCATCCCGCAGTTTCGGTCTCTCATGGGCTTGTGCTATTATTTTCCTTTATTTATCTATAATATGTGTGTGTTCATGTATATAATGGATATCGAAATCTCCCAACTCATACCATGGCAAAGATAGAGTGCGGTCATCCATAGGAATGTTCCCAAAATAATATATAGAAAATATAATTTATGCGTTTATAAAAATATTGATCGTTATAATGAAACGATAATATGTATTGGATGAAATGATAATAAGGATAAAAAACATGATATGTATTGTAATAATGTAAGAATATGATAAATGCAAAAATGGGGAATTTGGGAAAATTGGAAAATCATGGGAATGTAAGATTGAATGAAATTTTACATGAGGAAACTTTGTTGATTGCAAGTGAATGTTGGTGAGATCACTGATCCTAATGAATCTGAGGTGTGCCTTGGGAGTGAGGTCATAGCCTCTATTTATAAGGTCAGGGGTAGTATCAATCGACATGATTCTAGCCCTGCCACTTGACAAGTAACCCTAAACACATTGTCGATTGGTAGGAAAATGGACTTACCAGTCGGTAGTCTCGTGTAGATTTTTCCAAATAAAAGGTCATAGAATGAAATACATTGATCCAAATTATGAATGGGGCATACTGTTACAAAGGTAATTTAGATACCTTTGAAAGTTCCTTCGGACTGCTCTCGAGTCCGAAAGATGAATTTGGGTCAAATGTGGCTCGAAAGCGCACGTCGGTCATTTGGACAGGAGATTATAGGATGAAAATGGATCATTTGTCTACACGGTAAGTCAGAATCATGCACGCTGAGGATCGTTGAAAAGTTTAGGTGATGAAATTAGGGGCTTCACTTGGTTCAAAAAGTTGACCTTTGTCAACCGGGGTCGAAAGAACTCGGCGACCTCTCGGAGTAAAATGGACCGTTCGTCCGTACCGTAAGTCAGAATCGCACACATGGTAGACTGTTGGAAAGGGAATACAGTGTCATTTCAATATTCATTCAGTCTCGTTCAAGATGAAGAGTTGACATTGGTCAAACGGATCCCGGGAGCGCCCGGTGACCTCGGGATAAGTTTTTGAGGTAAAGCGAATTTTTTGTCTGTACGATTATGCCGTTTTCTGCATGGGGTTGACCGTTGGAAAGGGTCTTCAAAGACCTTCGAAGATTTAAAGATCTTTTGCTCTAATGATGAAGTTGAATGGGGTCAAATCGGGGCTCGGGAGTGCCTGATGGCCTCTAGATCGATTTTTAATTGTAAAATAGTCCATTCGTCCGAACCGTTATGCCAATTTGTGCATGGGATCAACCATTGAAAAGGGGATTCAGATCCTTTTGAATATTCATTGAGCATTCACTTTGATGATAGAGTTGACCGGAGTCAAATGGGGCCTAGGAGCGCCCGGTTATCTCTAGATTAGTACTGGGAATATGACCTAGGGTTTGTAGTGAAATAGGGAGGTGATAGGGACCTAAGGAGAGACTTAGGGGGTCTTAGAATCAGGAGTCTACAGAGCCTCTCAACGGGTGAGCTTGGAACAAATGAAAGTCGTTGAATAGATACCACATGATATTTTGGAAATAGGTCGATTCTGCAGACCTAGGGGACGAGGATGACTAATATAGAGGGTTGAGGCCAATTCTGAGGACCTAAGGAAATGATGGGGATAATTGATTATATGCACCGATGTCAATTCGGAGGACCTAAGTAGAAGCGACCAATTCTGTGGGTCGAAGCTAATTCTGAGGGCTTACGTAGGAGAGCCAATTATGCGGTTCAAAGAGAATTCTGTGAGGGTGACCAATTTTGTGGGTTAAAGCAAATTCTGAGGACTTCACTTGTAGCGACCAATTCTGAGGGCTTAAGTAGAGATGACCAATTTTGTGGGTTGAATCCAATTCTAAGGGCTTTCATTGAAGCAACCAATTCTGCGTGTCGAAGCCAATTCTGAGGGCTTTAGTAGGGATGACCAATTCTATGGGTCAAAGCCAATTCTGAGGGCTTAAGCAGAGGTGACCAATTCTATGGGTCGAAGCCAATTTCGAGGGCCTTAAGTTGGGGTGACAAATTTTAAGGGTCGAAGCCAATTATGAGGGGTTAGGTAGAGATGACCAATTCTAAAAAGTCAAAGAAAATTCTGAGGGCTTAATTAGAGATAACCAATTTTGTGTGTCAAAGCCAATTCTAAGGGCTTAAGTAGAGATGACCATTTTTATAGGTCGATGTTGATTCTGAGGGCTTAAGTTGAAGATTTCATTAGGGAAATTCCACTAGGGAAACTATCTTGTGGTTTCGCTGGGGATTTTGGGTAAGTAGTTTATCTTGAGTTTTTTCGTTCCCTTAGGGATTTTAAGGAAGCATTTGATCTCGAGTTTTTTGGTTACGCTGAAGAAGAGGAATCAATCCAAGGATTGGATATTTCCTTGTTGGGGAATTTTGCGATGTCCTTTGGAAACGTTGCTGGGGAGATATCCAATTGATTTGGGGAATTCCATTAGGGAAGTAAGTGTTCTGCTAGGGAAGTGAGTGTGGTAAAAAATGTTTTTCTTGGTGAAAAAGGTTCTATAATTCATTTGGTAATTTTAGGAATTTTCTGGGGATTTTTTAGATTTTTTGGACAAAATTTTAGGGAGGTGCCGACCGGCAGAGTGTAGGAGGCCTTTTGGGGTAAAATCTTCTTTCCTCCTAACACCACTTTTCTTCGATGTCATTTTTCATATATTGATTTTTCATAAGGGATCTTGCAGGTGACCTTCTATCCCTGGGGGATGGCCATCCAGCACACGGGGGTGACTAGGGGAACATGCAGCTACGGCGGTTGATGGCGTGTGAGTTTGGTTACTTATGATTTCTAGGAGAGAGGGTTGTGAGGTAGATGAGGTGACATCCAATTATGGTTCTTTCCCCTTAGTATTCCTTACAGATTAATCATTGACTATGGCAGCTTAGAGTTTGCATGCTTGATGTAGCGTCATTGCACCTGAAAAGAGACTCAAAAATGCAAAAAGATATGCATATTTCGTTTGATTATATTGATTTAGTATCTTACTTTACATGCACTTTAATTTGCTGTTGAGCTTTATTTTGAGAAAGATTAGAAAAAGTGTGTTTTTTGGAAATTTTTGAATATGTTTGAGTAAAAGGTGGCCTTGGAGGCTTAGTTGAAAAAGAGCTTCCCTTTTGGAGTGATTTATTTTGGGTAGGAAAAATGAGTTTTTTCTTTTAGAATTTTTTAGTATAGGAAGGCCTTGAGGGCTTGGTTGGTATATGAATGAGGAGATAGAAATCTTGGTTATAAAGTGGAGATTGTCTCCTTCATTGGATTGTGTTGAATTTGGTGTGTTGAATATACTATAATGACAGTGGAGTCAATCTCCCTGGCTTAACTTTGAAACTATTACTAGTGACCCAGGATTTACTGGTGGACCCCCAACTTGTTGTCATTACTGTGTGGATGTCATACTATCACAATCCTATGACGGTGATACTGGCAGAGACCCTGAATGGTCTAGAAGCTTGTGTAATACCCCGTAATTTTTATGACTTGTAAATTGGGTTATATTTTAAAATAATGAATTAGTTGGATTTTATTATTAATTAATTCATTTGGGTTTTATCTGGATTGTGGATATTAAATTGGATGATTCTGAATATTACTTAAAGATATTTAGGTAATATATGAATGTGATGTCATTGATATGACGGTATGATATAATTTTTCGGTAAATTGGATTTTTAGTCAGATGCGGTATGGGACGTGTCGGGACTAATTTATTAAATTAAAAAGGAAATTTATTTTCTATCGATCTTATAGTCATTTTGACTGGGTCGTTGCATCCGGAAGGTTTGAAATAGTCAGAAAAGTCTATTTGGATGTTAATTTTGAGTCTCGGGTCATTTGGAAATGAATAGACAACCCAAAAGGGCATTTTGGTCATTTTTCTAGGGGGGATGAATAGTGATTTCGGGTTTTGTCTTATTATAAGTATTGGTAGATTAAGTGTACGTGGGTTATACATCTCCTCTTCACAAATTAGAGAAGTCATCTTCCTAGAGAGAGTGAAAGGGTGCCTGGGAAGGGAAAAGCCTACTTGGGAAGGAGAAGAACAAGAACCAAGGTTCACCACCACCAACCACCACCGGAGGTTGATCGGAGAAGGGACAACCAACTGAAATATACTAACCAAAGGATCAGACCTTCAATAAAGGCAAGTGTTTGATAATGGCAATTTAAGTTTGTATATTGTCCATGTTAGAATAGTTATGAAAAGAGAAGATTATTCATGTTTGGAAGAAATAATGGAGTTATTAAATGGATTTCTGGAAACTGAATTGATATAGGAATTAAACTCATGTTGTAGGTTGATAATAATCCACGAAATATTCATGAATCTGATGAAGAAATTATGAAAACCATTGATGTGTTCTTCAAGAAGATATGTAGATAATTTTCTGGAAATAAGGATATAAACATGCTTTTTAATCCAATCTCTTGATGATTCTAGGATGTTTAGATCATTGGAAATAATTTGTATATGTTGATACATCATGTAGTAAGGATTATAAGTCATTTTGGATGTTAATATGAAGGATAGAATGAATAAAAATGGTGAAACCCATAGTTGCTGAAATGCAGAAAAACCAGGTTATGACCTGAGGGATCGATCGATCCACCCCCTGCCTTCGATCGATCGACCTCCCCAGAATATGTAAATTTGTTTCTTTTTAAATGTTTATTATTATCCCAAACCTTTTATGGATATTTGGTGATTATTATTTGGATATTATGGAACTTAGAAAATATCAGTAAACCCTTGATAAGATTTGAATTAGTTTGATTTGGATTCTAGTGATTAAAATGATGAAAATTATATTGAATGGAATTTTGGTTGCTAGATTCATTTGTTAAATTCCAAATGGGGATGTATTAGGATTTAATATAGGACCAGTAGGGGTAATTTAATATAACACCTGGGTATCCTTAAGTTTACAAGAGGGTTTAATCCTAAGTGAAAGAAGATGGATTTATAAGATATTTGAAACTATCGGTTTTAACCTTAATTAAAAGAAGAACTAAACTCGTAGTAATTTGGGAGAAATTATGTTATGGACCATTAGGATATTAGTGACTTCTTACTGAATATATGTTGAGGAAAAACCTATTTGAATCTTGTGTATTGAGTGAGGGTAGCCTTAGGGTTACAATTTGAACATCAAGGACTGAATTTAAGCTCATTATTGATTTCGCAAGGACGGAGTGTAATACAAGAGCGTAGTGGTATGTCTCCTGGATAGAGATGGGAGTTTAGAACACATTTGGTTGAAAGAGGGTATGAGGTTATTCCGATCGCGTATTTGAAGTTGACGGACCTCCTCGATCGACAAGTTAAGTAGTAGTGTATTGGAGGGGTTCCTTGTTTGGATTTCGCTTTGCGAGACGCTCCGCGTATGAACCTTAATGACGTCGGGAGTGGAGGGATGTTATAGGATGCAAGGATAATTAAATTATGAAGTAAAGATATGATATTTTAATACGTGGAATTTAAAGAGATATAATGCTACGTATAATCTAAGGTTAATGTGAGTACCTTGTTGTTAGTATATTATAGGTATGATAATACCTATTTGACTGATTTATGATTATGTGTATGACATACCTAGCTTACTTGCTATCGGTGGGAGGTTTACGCGTGAGGGCAGTCATATCCTGATGAATCCATGGGATCTTTGATTTGTCGCTCGAGAACATAGGTCTATGAAAGACTTATCGGGGAGTTGATAAGTCCGCTGACTATGGGTACGTAGGTATGTGCGTGACCCATGGATACGAGAACTATGTTCGCCTCCAATTTGTTTGTTGATGTTTGTGGTTCGAGGAATTCTTACCGAACCTTTAGTCCCCTATTCGGCGACCTGCGATGATGGGACATGATAGAAGAGTAATGCATTGCACCGCAGCTGTGACTCGGGGTTCCGTATTATATATGAATATATATATATATATATATATATATATATATATATATATAATGGATTAAATGAATGATTGGATTTATTGTGGTTAAATCATCTACTGTGTGATAATTGTAGATAACGGTGAATAGAGAAAGATAATTGAATTAAGTTAATGAATGTTTATTGAAATGCTTAATTCATATTAATGAGAAATGATTCATGTTAATGAGAAACGATGAGAAATGTAAATGAATAATAATGTGACGTATGGTATGGGACATACGGGGATTATGATATTGGGACGGAATTATAATATGGAGACTAGAAAAGGGGAACCATTAACTAGGAAGTTAATAGGAAACGTTAAATGTGCACTCTAGTTGAGAGGTGAGAATAGCAAGTGAGTGTTGGATCTAACATGTACATAATAAATGCTTTATTGCACTTGTTAAATACTTGCTGTTTTAAAAATCATTTACACAATCGGGCTCTGACCCGTTTCCTTGCATATTTTCTCTTCTATTGTATCTTCTATATCAGGTGTCCAGCTACAGGGACGCCAACCTTAGCGGATTATGACAGGCTATGGATTTATGGAGTTTTGCTTAGACGCCTATCATCTTTTTGATTCACAATATTCTTAGTTAGGGCATGTTGCCCAAATGATTCAGTTATCGTTTTCTATCGGGGTTAAATACTATTGTATTCGGGCCTTTTTAATACATTTAATATTGTTGGGATTACTGTAATGGATTAATATTATTTGGGGATGTTTATTCCAATTGCATTTAAATTCTTTTCTATTATCTATTTGGTTATCAGTGTTGTAGAATAAAATGTGTTGTGTTATTCTTAAATTGTAAATGGGTTTTGTTGAATTAAAAATTTGGAAAGTTTTTAACACCAGCTTAATTGAGTATTGGGTGAGTTGTAAATGTTTTCGACAGTGATGCTAAGAATGAGACAACTGTATATTCTTTTTCAATTTGGTATGGGACTGGCCACCCGGTATTTAATTAGGCGGGGTGTTACAGCTTGGTGGGAGGACCGTTATGACTTCCTTGGGGGTAACCCCGTTATGTTGTTCATGTGGTTGAGAGTTTTCATATGGCGGCCCCTCCTGAATATCCCTTAGTAGTTGTGCCAAACTTATTTTCTCACTACTTTATCAGCCTGGGTTTGGACATTGAAAGATGTGAGAACTGGTTTATAGAGCACAGGGCTTGAGGTTTGCATTGATCAGTGCCTTGGTGCGGAGAATTTCTTCCCATTATAGAACTCGGGGAATACCAGTATGTTCGGCTGGTTGGCCTCAGGCAAACTTCTTTCTATTTTACCTGGCGGATCTTGTGCCAATTTTCCTAGGAGAAAATTGTGCCACCTCGGACACTAAATTTCTTTCCCATATAGGATTTGACAAAGCGTTTATGCATGCGACTGGGCTCTCTGTAGGAGAATCATCGACTGTCGACCCATCCGTCCCAGTTTGTTGGCTTAGTTTGGAATGTTTTTGGGGACTACATAAAGTGGCTCAGGAGAAGAGTTATTTCCAAGATGCTAGGTATGGAGACTAAGCAAAGGTTGTTCGCTATATTTGACACCATGGAGGGAAGTGTTATTATTTTTCCTAGACTAGACCGGGATTACTGTTTCATGGAGTGTGTGCGGCACTCTATTCAGGCAGGGAAGTTTTGGGGACCTCGGGACGTGGATGATGATGGGGTCGATTCCTCTGAAAGCTGCGGGTAGGATCCCTGGGTAATCTTATTTGTGAAGATATTCTATGGTGTTTATGGTTAGGTATGTGGGAATAAAGTTGTTTAGGAGTATTTTGGCTGGTTTTATTTTTAGAAAGTAGGGGTAGGTTGACAAGGGAAGTTGTTTTTACTCTCTATGCTGATGTGTTTGTAATGGAATTTTTCATTAATGTAATAAAGAAAATTTTAATTATATTTTCTTGCCTCTTAATGAGTTCTTTCATTTGAATTATCTATACCAATTGCTAAGGCATACATAATCCTTTTGTCCCTATACGTGTTAAAATGAACAGTCGTTCTCGGGGATAATAAAAGAATTACATTTTGTAAAAAAAGGGGATCGTGCTCATGTGAAACTCAAAAGGGAGACAAGAAGAGTCGTAGCACTTCGAGATTTTAGACTAGGGTTAAAATTTCTTGAGACGCTCTAGGTTGACTGGACGGTACATCTCTTCTCCATCGAGGTTGGTGAACATAGCGGCTCCACCAGATAGGATCTTCTTCACAATATAGGGGTCGCTCCAATTGGGCATGAATTTCCCTCTAGAACCCATACGATTTCTTTAAGGGCTAAATCCCTTTTTTGAGCACCACGATCCTTGACTCTCTTGTTGAATGATCATGCTATTCAGTGATGGTACCCTTGTATGTGATATAGAGCCTTCAATCTCCTTTCATCTAGGAATGACAACTCGTTAGGATGGCTTTAATGCCATTCTTCCTCATTGACTTTGCTTTTGAGCATGACGTGTAGTGAAGGAATTTATAGCTCAACGGGTAGAACTGCTTCCATATCGTATACTTAAGAGTAAGGGGTAGACCTAGTAGATGTTCAAACTGAAGTACAGTAGCCCCATAGGGAATAAGGGATTCGATCGTCCCAATCTCGATAACTCTCAATCATCTTGTTGATGATGGCTTTGAGGTTTTTATTGGTGACTTTAACAGCTTCGTTGGTTTGAGGACGGTAAGGGGAAGATTTGTGTCTTTGAATCCCATACTTTTCGCCCACCTCTATGACTTCTTCTTTTAATTGCAACCCGTTGTCTAGTACTAGCTCAGGACACCATATCGACAGATGATATTTTGTTAGCATTCAGAAGTATGACTCAGCTTCGACCCATTTGTAAAAGTAATCAATAGAAACTAAGATTAATTCATGCCCTTTGAAGGCCTTGGATGTAACCTTCTCTATGATGTCGATGCCCCATGTGGAGAATGGCCAGGGATAAGTCATGTTGTACAATTCTCACAGAGGTAAGTGCTGGAGGTTGGAAAACTGCTAGCATTTGAGACATCTTCGAACATAGGCAGTGCAATATTGAACCATGGTAGTCCAGTAGTAACCCTGTGAGATGATTTTATTAGTGAGCCTCGAGCATATGGCCATTCATGTAGGGTCCAAACTCCTCGCTATGGATTTTCTGCATCACCTCTTTAACGTCAGACCCTGCGATGTAGTGTAAATGGGTTCCATCTAATTTTCTCTTAAACGATGCTTTATCACAGACTATATACTGGGCACCCTATTTATGAAGGGTTGCTATATCTTCTTATTAGAACCTTAGGGATATCTACCATGTTTGAGGAGGTGCTAAATGTCGTAGTACCAATAATTGGATATATCAGGATCTTCTTCTGTGATAAGCTCAATGCGGTGGCAGTGGGTTGGATTATCTTGCTTTTGGACTAAGAAAGGTGTTATTGTTATTCCTTTGGGCATATTAACCTTGGAGGCTAATGTAGGAAGGGCATCAACTAAGTTGTTCTTTGCTCAGGGCAGGTAGTGGAAGATGATATCTTAGAATTATGAGGCTAGCAGTTTTAGGTGGGCATGGAAGGGTATGATTTTCTCGTACTTGACTTTCCATTTTCTTAGTACTTAATTGATGGTGAGGATTGAATCCCCATATACATCTAGGTATCGAATTCCTTTCTTGAGGGAAATTTTGAGGCCTACCGTGAACTCCTCATATTCAGTCATGTTATTAGTGCAAGAAAATCTAGTTGGGTGGCAATGGGTGTGTGAGAATCATCAGGGGCAATTAGGAGTATCACAATGCCATACCTTTTTTTGTTAGCGGTGCCGTCAAAGAACATTTTACCATCGAAGGTCTTCTTAGGAGGTCAGAGATGGCTATTCCTTTCATGAATTTCTGCGTGATATACACAATATTGAATTCAGTTAGAAGCATCAACCATCAAGACATTCGATTCTCGAGTAGGTATTTGATGGGACCCATTCAGAATACAAGTTTGATGATAAAGGCGAGCATATAGTGCTGTAATTTTTGGGTGACCCATACAAAGGCGACACATGCTTTCTCCAAGGAAGTATAGTTAAATTCGTACCCGACTAACTTGTGACTGGAGTAGTACATGGCTCTCTCTTTACAGGATTCTTTAAGGTAATGGGCTAGCAAAGCCCCAACTGCAGTATTCGTCATGGTCAGGTATAGGAGTAGGGGGAAGACAACGCTACGATGGCATGATTAATGTAGGTCGAGTCAGGTATTGCTTGATTCGGTCAAAGTCTTCTTAGCAAGATTCATTTCAAACCTTTGTGGAGTCCTTTCAAGGGAGTTTGAAGATGGGTTGGCACTATCCGTTACGGTCAACTAGCTGATGAACCGATTGATATACTGCAATTTTCCAAGGAATACCCAGACTTCTTTCTCTAGTTGGGGTGGTAGCATTCCAAGCTGTAACACCCCGCCTAATTAAATACTGGGTGATCAGTCCTTTATTAAATTATAATCAAGCTGAACGGTTGGTTCATTCTTAGCATCACTGTCGTAAAAATAACTTTTCCAATTTAACACCCTAAATAATTAAGCTAAGTGTCAAAACCATTTTAGACATTAGTTTCCAAATTTTATTTATATAAACCAACATTTAAACTTTATGAAATTCATAATTAAAGAATTACACAACAACTATATTGGAACAAACAATCCAATAATTAAACATCCATCAAGTAATTCCAACATTAAAACTTAAAGGGAAAAACATCATGACAGTAATAAATCCCAAAGAGTAAAATACTGGAAATAAATGAATCACAATGTCCGCTAAACAACTGAATAATGGAAAGGGCGACACATGCCCAACTGAATAAATAGTGCTATAAGTGGAATCAAGAAATGAGGTCGTCTAAGCAAGAGGCCTGCAACTCCCACCTAAGCTGCAGCGCGTTCCTTCCAAAGGATCCTATGCAAAACGCCCCTGTGGTTGGGCACCTGTAATACACACACACACACACACACACACACACACACACACACATATATATATATACAAGAGAGAAAATAAATAGAAACGGGTCAGAGCCCGATTGTAAAAATGATTTAAAATTTGTTTAGCAAGTATTTAAAATGTTTACAGGCCAATGCAACAACATAATTAGTGCGACACTCCCTTGAGAAATTCTCACCTCTCTTCTAATGTGCACACCTATCGCACTAACCTTCCCAACGGTTTAACTTATCTTATCTTAGGTTACTCGTACGATTTAAACTAACGAATTCAACTGTTTAAGAGGTAGATTTCATTTAATAACACAGTTTCCATTTAACCTTTATTTACTAATAAAGTTTCCCGGTAATATACTATACTTTCAAAACACGTAGTTCTCAATTGAAATCATTATTCATTTCTTACTTACCATGGACACAGGAGGTAATTCATATATTTCAGAATTTAATATATATATTCAATACCCATGTAATATAAATATTCTAACAGCACCCCATATAAAAATTATGGTGCGGGCATACTCTGCTATCCAGTCCCCGTATCTCTCGTACTAAGGGAAATACAAGTTCGGAATCACTCTCGAACTGTATAAACACAAACATAAACAATATTGAGGCGAAGCATAGAGTCCCGATCTCTAATAGGTCAGCACATGCCCCCACGTCTTTTAGGCCGTCTGACTATCGATCCGATTAGCCTGTACCAAAGGATCTCTATATTCTAGGGTACGAGTAAATATCCCCCATAAAGGTCCCATCGAGATAAGATAGTCCCGGCGAGGTAACCTCAGGGATAGCAAGTAGCGCGGGCATGGTTTTCACACGTATATAGTATATGCATAAACACAGTCATATAATTATACTACTATTACCACATCAAATTCAGGTACATCTCATAACCCATAATTATGATATTTATCCTTATTTCTTATTATTTAGTTATCACGTATAACGGTTCATCTCTTACTTTAATTCGAGGGATTTTTCCAACTTACTACATAACACTCATGGATTCTATTCTCCTAAGTGTAAAATTCAGTTGGTCTTCATCTATTTTCCAACGTAACTACCTTACGCGTCTCTCCCTTTAATACATAATTCCATCGTCCCTTATATGTGAACATCCCCATCAAAATGTAAATCTCGTCTTATATTAGAGATTTCATATTTTTAATAGGTCCTACTGGTCTTCTTTTTCTCCCAAAATATTTTAATAAGGATGTCCAAGGTTATTACTCATTTAAATTAAATTTAACTATTTAGAAGGGGAAATATTAATCTGCCAGGAGGGGTCGATCGATCGATGGCAGGAGCTTGATCGATCAATGCGTCGATCGATCGACACTCCTGGTTCGATCGATTGATCAAACAAGTGTGGTAAATTCTGCAGATTATGCAAGATGGTTATGGCAGCCCTCTGGTAGGTAGCCCTTATGTTTTTTAGACCAAATGGCATAACGGTGTAACAGAATGTTCCCCAAGGGGTGATGAATGCAGTTTTCTCTTGATGATCCGGGTGTATCTTGATCTGTTTATATCCAACAAAACCATCAACAAATGAGTTAAAAGCGTTAATGGATATGTTGTCCACAATCATGTCAATATTGGGTAACGAGTAATCATCCTTCAAAGAGGCCTTATTCAAGTCTCGATAATCAATACACATGCAAACCTTCCCTCTTTATTTTGACATAGGTACGATATTGGCTAGCTATGTCTGATATTTGATCACCCGAATGAAACATATGTTTAACTACTTGAACACTTCTTACTTAACCTTGAGCGACCATTCAGTGTAGAGCTTTCGCAGTTTATGTTTGATCGATTTGCATTTTGGGAGAGTTGGAATCTCAAACTAAGCGATATTGAGATCGATGGCAAGCATGTCATCGTAGGACCATATGATGATGTGCATAAATTCCTTCAGTAACTCCTCGAGTTGTATGCGCTCATGCTCATCAAGGGTGGCCCCTATCCTAATATCACGTAGTTAGGTACTAGAATCGAGATTAATAGTAATAGTTTCATCTTCATTAACTTAAACGCGATTATGTTATTTGTTATTAACCTTATTATAACCAGTTAAGAATTGTTCATTTATAAGATCATCACCATCAAGAGTTTCATTAGAATCAATACAATTAATGTAAGGCATAGGGACATACTCGAAATTTTCATTTATTTCATTGTTAAGAAAAACAGCATTAAGAACCTCATCGAAGGAGGTCTCAATTACATCAGAATAAGGAGTAACAACAAAAGAAGAAGAATTGGTATAAACGTCGGGGATGGGTTGAATATCAGCAAGTGGAACAGGTACAACACGCCAGTTGAGGATAGGTGTATTAGTAGCTTTGATCAGTCAGGATGGATCCGATGATATAATGCTTGAGTGTATCATGCAGAGTGTCAGCCCTAGTGTTTGTAAGTTGAATGAATCCTTAAAGTCACTTCCCTCATAATCTTCGGTATTGACTATAGTCTTCTTACTGAGTGGTCTCACATGATGTTGGGAACTTTCGGCCCATGAGTAGCTGTCTTGGAAAAGATCTCCATTCCTGGATTTATTTTTTGTTCACATGATCATACCATGATTATAGAAAGACGTAAAAAGGGGAAATATTCACCCTCTCTGATGAAACTTCCATTCAATGAATCTATTAAGATGGTCTTGGTTCTTTCTAGCCTTCTATTTAGCCAAGATTTGTGAATCATTCTATGTTCTTTTATCGGTTGTTGATCACCCAAATCGTAAGGAGGAAAACCTTTCTTCAACACAATGGGTTCGATTATCCCCTGTTGTCATCGTCCCATCCCCCGTCGGAGCATGAAGTGCGTGTTTTTGAACATATGGATCACATTGGCTTTGCTATGGGGGTTAAACTCCAGATAAACCCTATCTTTAAAATCGTCCCTTGCTAGAAGTAGAAGTGGTTCAACTCGAAATCCTAACAAAAGCATATCATTTTCCCCATGTTGTATCTTAAGTACTGGATTTCTGGTGCTTGAATTCTTGTCAATGTCATCATCACCTAAGATGGTGATGACCTGTCCCATTAGTGAAGAACATCAGTTTTTGATGAAATGAATATGACACACCTTTGATACTATAGAGTCGTGGTCGTCCAATCAACAAATCAAAATAAGACGGGATGTTGATAACTTAAAATTTAATAATAGGATTTATAGGTCCAACCCCTATTATAAGCTTTATCGATACCATCACTTCTCGATGGATATTATCATATGTGCGTACTGTGGCAGAGGTTGGAGTAAGGTCGCTCTCATTTGATTCCAAGCAATTGAGGGTCCTTAATGGGCAAACATTAAGAGCTGATCCATTATCGACAAGAGAGAACGGGACATTCTTTCTCATGACTTTGATAGAGATATTGAGAGCATAGTTATGGTTTGGCCCGATCTTAGGTATTTTTTCTTCGGAGAAAGAGAGCATTCTAGTATAGGTTAGGGATCCTACCAGATTCACTACTTCTTTTGGTGTGGTGGAAGGAGGGATTGTGGGTCCGGTGAGTATCTTGATCAAGGCATTTCAGTGCAGCTGAGAAAACATTAAAAGTACCCACAGAGTGATGTTAGCTTGGGTCTTCTTCAACTGATCGAGGATCTTGCTCTTCTCGAGGGTCATTTTTGGAATAGGAAGATTCTTAACACATTTTCCTATGTCAATTACATATGGTTGCAGGTTTGTCATTTGGTAATGCCTCCCTAACCTGGTCATGTGGTTCATATAATATGGGAAGAATAGAAACCCCGTTTCCTCATATATCTCGGGTTTTTTAGCCACCTTGTTGATTTCTCCTAACAGCTCCTCAAATGATATCATTCCACATATGTTAATTATCGGGCTAGTCTATTTTAGACTTTGTTCTTCATATGAATCATCGAATTCATTCCCCCATCCAGTGGCAACGATATTATTCTTCCATGAAAAGTTAATACACTTTACAACCTCAACAACCTCTTCGTATAAATCTTCCCATTTAATGGGGAGATGTAGAATTAAAGGGACCAGGTGCCCTTTTATCTTCAAAGTATCAAGTAGCTCAGACATACTGCAAATATCACCGATCTGTCAGAATAAGTCTTTTATGATCTAGACCCCATTATCTTAAATGAATTCATTTATAGGCACCACCCATTTGTCCGACTCTCGAGCCCATTTTTGAGCTTCCAAGAATAAAGCATTGAATCTCTGGCAATCAATGGTCATCTTAGAGGGAAATTTTAACCCAAACTCTAAAAGTTGGTTCAATATTGCTGATAGTTCCATATCTTTACCTCTAGAATAGGTACAAATGATAATGCATGCTTTAGTAATGAGTGATAGAGCCTGATCGACAAAATTGGTAAGGCGTAGGAGAAAATATGAGAAAACTTGGAGAGGTTTAGGAGATTATATAGGTATGATGGGTGATTTACGTGGTATGATCTGGGTAGATGGATCAAATTTTGGGTCTTCTTCTAAGAAGATGGTATTTGTATAATTTAATAGTGGATTGTGGGCAGTGTTTGGTTTAGGATTGACTAGTGAGGCAATGATACCCCGATCGATCAGGCCTTAGATCACATTTCAAAGGTGGAAACACTGGTCGGTGGTATGGTCGGCAGTTTGGATAAAGTCACAATGGGCATCTAGTTTGAAATTTTTAGGAAGTGGGTTTGGTAATGGACAAGGATCCAATGGCTTGATGAGATTTCGAATTAAAAGGGTATGGTACAATTAAGATAGGGGATCATGAAGCTCAGTTTATTCCTTCTTGACTGGGTTAGGGAGGCTTTCAGGTGTCCGTGAAGTGTTAGTCTGAGAGATGTTATTGATGGTTGAAACTGCGGTAGTGGCTAGCTTTTCACACTTTTTGGGAGTGAACAGTTTAGATATTTTATTTGGTTCAACTTATGTCTTATCAAGACCTTCTTTGATCTTTACTCTTGCTTCTCGGAGGGCTAAAAAATAAGGGTAATACTATCCTACCATCTTCGCTCGAACATAAGGTAAGAAGTTCTTCTTCACGATGATGACTTGATCCTCTTCAGAAGGCCGATTGGTCATGGTGGCTGCTTTCGATCTCCACATTTTAATGAAGTTACTGACTGATTACCCAGGGTTATTCTTGAGCATATCTAACTCACAAAGGTTGACTTCAAACTCTTCATTATACTTGTACAATGACATGAATTCGTGGGAAACATCCTTCTAATTGCAGATCTTGGACTCCTCGAGAGATAAAAATCAACGAAGAGTTCTTTCCTTCAAAGTCTGTTGGAACATTTGAGTCTTTATTTCCTCAGAGGCACCTAAGAGATTAATGGCTCAATGGTAACTGTGGAGATGAACAATTGGGGGTCCATTACCCCCAAACTTCTCGACGTTGGGCATATTGAATTTTTTCTGCAACCTTGATTTAAGATAAGGAGACATGTGGGTGTAGTCCATGTAATTCCCATAGATCCTGAGTTAGTTGAATTTCTTGGTCAATATCTTGAGGACCTCCTTGACCTTGTTCAATTATTCCTCCTTTGGATCAACGGTAATGGGTAAGTTAGCCCCTAACTGGGAAGATTTGGCATAGGGAGATGGGCTAGCGGTGACCCATTACCAAGAGGAGCACGTGGAGCATGTTGATATTCCGAGGGGACCCAAATAGGATCGAGTGCGGGTGGACCCATAGCACGAGGGAAGATTAGCTCGGGCTATTCGGGAGAAGGGACACGATTTTGTTGTATCTTGTGAACCTCATTTTAAAGGTTGTCAATCTTGGTAGTGAGTTGGGCTAGAATTGTCATCAAATTCGACTCCACAATCGGTACTTGGTTTGTGTTCTCTATGAAAAGGGCATGAAGATGAATTCCGGACTCAGAGGAAGCGAGGGAACTAACGGAGCCTCAGGGATATTCGACGAAAGACCGAGGCCAATTGGGATCCAGGCTAAGGGTCGGGTATGTGATCGACCTGAGAAGGAAAACATTTCGAATTTATTTTTGAAAGAGAAGGGGGAAAACTCTAATTTTTGAAAAGAAAGGAAATTGTTATTGACATTTTTGGAAAACGGACGACAACATGTTTTTGGGTGAAAAAGAAGGAAAAATATTTATGGAAAGAGGAAGGAAAAATGCTTTTTTGATAATTTGATAAAAGAGGGGAAAATGTTTTTGAAACTTTTAGGAAAGAAAAAGGAAAGATAGAAAAAAAAGGACTCGGCATGATTATTATTATGTTTATTATGTTCTCACTTGTATTAGGTTTACCTAAATGCAAAAAGAAATGTCGGACGGGACCCGAGCCTAGGAAAATTGGGTTTGACAAATATGTAAAAACATGGTCGGAATTATTGCCAGGCTCATGGGCGGGGTCCAAAAATTTGGGCGGCATGCCGACCCGTCATTTCGATAGAGTTTCGGGTAAAACCCAACAAACTAAATATGAGTGCCCTAGGTTTAACACCTATATGAGGGTAAGCATTTGTTGGATTAATTGTAAGGGTTCCCCCTTTGGCATGACTTTCACGATATACGTCTTGCTTTTGAGGAAAATCAGTCTGTGTGGACAAGGCATTTGATATACCTGAGTGTACGTGAATTTCCTCACTATATACCTCACGGGGATAGTATGTGCGAGAGAAAATTCGGTATACTCGACATACGTGAACGAGTTACCTGCGATATACCTCCTGTAATGACTTCGATCAAGCAGTACGATGCGGAGGAAATTGTTCGTTATACGTCGAAGGAACTTGGCTAATGGAAGGTGAGAGTAATATCGCTTAGGCTAACTATGACCTGCCAGACCAGCACCCATCACTTAGTGACCCCCCGATTATGGGACAAAATTTGCTCAATAGCCATGCTCTTTGGTGAGGTAGTGAGAAAAATGCATGATTCTTGATTGGTACATTATGGAGAAAGAGTATCTTTATTTGGCATGATGAGCATTATACTAATTAGGGGATAATGTACAAGTGTAAAAAGTAAATCTAACATGCAGCATGGAAATTATACTAAGAATAGATATATGTGAATATTTACAAGTGAGTGTGTGGTAGTGAACCTAAGCATGGATCAACTACAAGTGGTGTGTGACAAATGTGAGTGAGCATGAATATACACAAGTATGATAAGTGGACGTGTGTGTTAGTGACACCTAAGCATGGATATTCTCAGTGGTGTGTGCAACATGAGGATATAGGTGATCCTAGGAACATGTGGAGTGAAGGGTATATGGAGAGTATCTACAATCGAGTGAGTAGTGATAAAAGCATGAGGTACATATATACAAGAAATAATAGAGGAGAAAAAAGGGAGCATACAGGTAGGTGGATACGCACATAAGAAAAACAAAACACCCATGAAAACAGAGTCTAGCCCTCTTATGAAAATTTTTCCTAACAGAGTCGTCACTGTGGCCATCCCTGGATTTTTATCTCCATCCTCGTTCTCTTTCGTGGGGGGGGGGGGAGGGGAGGAAAAAAATGGGTCTCGTACCCTCGTATTCTCCAGGAGAGCTTCGACAGTCATCGGTGTGGGGTGAATGTAAAGAGATGGAGTCGCCTGCCTATTTTGCACAAAACAGGCAAAAGAACATATTGTCGCCTTGAGAGTGCGGCATCAAAGACAAACTGATGCTTATGAAACCAATAATTCAAAGGTTCAACGATAAAGTTAAGGAATGGAAAGGTGTTAGGCACCCATCCCGCCCTTTCGGTCTCTCATGGGCTTGTGTTATTGTTGTACTTTATTTATCTATGATATGTGTGTGTGTATGTATATAATGGAGATCGAAATCTCCCAACTCAGACCATGGCAAAGATAGAGTGAGGTCATCCATAGGATTGTTTCCAAAATAATATATAGAAAATATGATTTATGGATTTATCAAAATATTGGTTGTTATAATAAAATGATAATATGTGTTGGATGAAACGCTAATAAGGATCACAAACATGATATGTATCGTAATAATGTAAGAATATGATAAATGTAGAAATGAAGAATTTGGGAAAATTGGAAAATTAGAAAATTGGACTCGAGTCTCGGGTTTTAATTCAAAATGCTTATGTAGCCTATAAAGGCATCAGAGTGCACGTAATTTCCACATGGTCTAGAGGTGGTGTTTATCCCATGGATTCGAACGGGATTTTATTATAGGTGTGTGTGTAGAAAATGTGTTTTAGTTTTGAAAAAGTGTAATGGATAATCTTGTTTGGAATTTATAGTTGCAACCCTCTTTATTTTTTTTATAGAAAATAAAGTATGTGCAATATAACTAATAAAAATGTGAGATGTTAATGTGCATGAACTAAAGGCAAACTAAATTATGAATCTAACGTAATTAATGTAAAAATGAGGAATTTAAAGAGGGAGAAAAGGATTTTGATCTTGGATGAACTCCCTTGAATGTTGAGATAAATTTTGGATAAGAGAGGATGAGGTTTTGCTAAATTGGGTATAAAAAGCATGGGCATGTAAGATTGAATGAAATTTCACATGAGGAAATTTCGCTGATTACAAGAGAATGTTTTTGAGATCACTGATGCTGATGGATCGAAGGTGTGCCTTAGGAGTGAGGTCATGCCCTCTATTTATATGGTTAGGGGTAGTGTCTATCAGCATGGTTCCAGCCCTGCCAATTGACAGGTTACCCTAGACACACTCTCAATTGGCAGAAAAATGAACCTGCCAATCGACAGTCTTGTACAATTTTTTTGGAAAAATGATCGTACAATGTAATCTGTTGATCTAAATTACGCATGGGCATACCGTTATAAAGGTAATTAAGAGACCTTTGAAATTACTTGGGACCTCTCCCGGGTTCGGGAGTTGTCTTTGGGTAAAATGTGTCTTGGAAGCGCATGTCGTTCTTTTGGGCGGGAGATTGTTGGACGAAAATGAATTGTTCATCCAAACGGTAAGTCAGAATCATGCGCGGGGATGACCGTTGGAAAGGTTAGGCAATTTACTTAGACATTCCAAAGGGCTTCAGTCGATTTAAAAAGTTAATCTTAGTCAACCGAGGCGCGAAATCTCCCGGTGACCTCTTGGAGTAAAATAAATCGTTTGTACGTACCATAGGTCAGAATCGCGCACAAGAGGACCGTTGGAAAGGGTATTTAGTTCCCTTTGCATATTCATTCAGTCTCATTCGAGCTGAAGATTTAAACTTGGTCAAAGGAGCTCGAGAGCACCCGGTAGCCTCTAGATTAGTTTTCAGGAGAAAATTTATTGTCCGTTCGAATGGTTATGCCAGTTTGCACATGGGACAAACCGTTGGAAAGTGGTTTCAGTGTCCTTCGAATATTCAAAGAGCTTTCTCTCTAACTATGAGGTTGAATGGGGTCAAATCAGGGCCCAAGAGTGCCCGATGGTCTTTAGATCAATTTTTGATTGTAAAATGGACAGTTCGTCCGAACCATTATGTCGATTCGCGCATGAGGTAGACTATTGAAAAGAGGATGTAGAGCCCTTCAAAGATTCATTAATATTTCCCTTTGACGATAGAGTTGACTAGAGTCAAAGGTGGCCCGAGAGCACCCTATGGTCTTTAGATCGGTACTCGGAGTATGACGTAGGGTTTATAGGAAAGTGGGGAGGTGATAGGGTCCTAAGGATAGACTTAGGGGGTTCTAGAATGTGGTGTTTACATGACCTAAATACTCAAAAATGTCCAAGGAGTTCTATTCGACCATAAAACTTTGTCAAACTAAGATTTAGCCTCAAGTGATAAGATAAAGTAATCTCTATGAACAAACAAGCACAATTCACACAATCCTATAATATTGATGATTTTACATATCAATAGTGTCATGAAAAAATAAGCTTAACTAGGATTCATTGTGAAAACCAATTGATATTCAACTATATACCCTTCAAAGATAAACATATGTCATAATTTATCACTCAATGATTTTGAAGCTATCACTTTTGAAAATCAAGCACATAAACTAACTTGGTATCCTTGAAAGTTTTTCTATTTTTGTTTCCTTTTAAATCTCTCTATTAGGCTCTTACCAATGGTGGTTTTCCCACAAAGGAGATTTTCTCTTTACGTATCTTTTTCTTGTGCACCCTCATATTTTTCAATAATATCAAATAACACGGGAAACAATTCTTACATGCACAAATCCCCCATAGTCATCAAATGTGTAAATGATAAGATTAATAGGAGAATATCTCACAAGGCTCAAATATATCATGTGAAGTTAATGATCAAAATTTCTCATGCAAGTGTGTGTGGAGGCATATACAGAGTTGAATCCATAAAGCAAATCACAATCGAACAATTCCATGCAAGAATGATTAAGAACAATCCAAGTATTAACAATCATAACCAAATGTCCTAGTCACATGGAAAGCACATAATGAATTGGATTTAAATACACAAATATGCCACATTGAATGTGTAAAACTAAAACACACAAAAACCAAAAATCTTTTTATTTTTTCTAAAAATTTAAAAAAAAAATGCCAATTTGAAAACAAAGTAACTCAAAAGATAAACAAAATATCTTTATATTTTTTTTATATGACTCAATAAATGAAAAATCAAAATATAAAAGACTCAAACAACATATCAATAGCAACACACATATGTCATGAAGAACAAAAGTTAGTGCATGCAAACATCCCAAGAAAATCAACCATTAGATATATCATGTGAAGTGGCATGTGTAAGCAAATGATAACCAACAAGTCTAATATGTAATGCCTTCAAATTTGATTTCCTAACCCACATAGGTGTAACATAATGCTTAAAGGTTTTGGGAACATTAGTGACTCTAGACTTGGACTTTCTGGGATTATTTTTAAGATTATAGAAAAAACTCCTAAGGTGCCTTTTCCTACCACGATGTGTGCAAATGTACACACGACGATGGGTGTTGCCTAAGGGTTGACCTTTACAAACATTCCTCGTAATGGTTGACTCTTTGAAACGAATGGTCTTGTCTTGGATAACGAAATCATTTTGATCATCGAAGCCAACTCCACACTTGTCATATTTGATTTGGATGGTCCCTAACATCTAATCCAACTTTTTTTACGTAGATTCCAAATAAAATTTGATAGAACTCGAGTCCTAAAATCTCTCTTCAAGCTCAACCATCCTTGACTCAAGTAAACGTTTAGAATCCTCAAACTCAAGAAGCTCTTTCTTCATAACATCCATCAAGCCTCGAAGTCTATATCTCTCACCCTCAACATACTCTAGCTTATCTCTATTAGTCCACTCACGTGACCTAATATCCTCAATCAAAACACTATCATTTTTTTCTTATGGAACGTTCTTTCAACTTACCTTCCAACTTTAAGTTAGCCTTCTTTACTCTCAATATTTATGCATACAACTCATAGAAGGTAACTTGGAGTTTACTCTCCTCCTACTCTACTTCATTCTCATTTTTTACTCCGCTCTCTTCACCATCACTCACTCGGGAGTCACAAACGATGGCCTCGAAAGTTTCATGTTTAGAAATATCTTTATGGAAAGATTTCTCATCAAGGCTCACATAACTAGCCATGAACACGATATAGTTGTGCTCAATGGTGGAATCGGGTCCCTCCTCCGGATAACTATAACTAAGGGTGGAATTATACACCTTTGATTTATTTCCCTTATTCTTCAGTTTAATGGGGAAATCAACTTTCCTATGTCCATAGCCCTCCCAACTAAAATATCATTTTCGACTCATCCCTCTTAAAGTTATCATTACGATTTCTAGGAAAGTGATCGACCTCCTTATACATGTTTTTCTCAAAATAAATTTCATCTTTTGATTACATATAGAATTTGAGAAATTTCTTAAATTTCTTTGCTAATATTGCCATATCTTCGGACTCGATAGGTTCAACATTCAAAATAGGTGTTTTATCCTTTCAAACTTTCAAATTAATGCCCTTATCTTTCTTCTTCCCAATTTTGGAGGAAAACATGTCAAGCTCATAAATTTGTAAGTCAAATACATGATCTTTATGTTTTATAGAATCTAAAGTATCCAAGAAATTCAAAACTTCATTTTTTAATTAAATATTTCGAGCAACAACCTTAAGATTTTTTTTATTACACAATTTTCGAGTGTCTTCTCTCCCAAGTTAAAAGACGAATTAACTATATCGGACAGTCTAGCATAAAAATCATCAAGGCTCTCACTCTCCAACATCTTAAATATTTCAAACTAAGTGGTGAGGTTTTGGAGCTTGGAAGCATTAACAACACTAGTTCATTCATGAGTAAGTTGGTGTATGTCCTAAGACTCTTTAGACATTTCGTCAGTCATAATACGATAGAATTCCTCCAAGGTGACAGAACAAAATAGAGAATTTAAACCTAGAGAATTATAATTCGCTATCCTATGCTCAGCCTCATTCCATGATTTTAAGAGTTTAGGTATCTAATTTTCTCCAACTAGGGTTGTAGGTGGGGACAAACCATTAACTACCGCTTGCTATACCTACCCATCTATAGCCTTAAGAGCTGATTTCATACTCATTTTCCAGTATGCATAGTTCGGCCCATCAAACATCAGGGCATTAAGACCATCAAATTCACCCAAATCCGTGCCTAACAACACGAGATCTAAAGACGACAACTTACTATTCTAGATTCGATGTCAATTTGTGAACACCCTTCACATTCTTAGGTAGGGATGGTCATAAACAAAAAGACTATTTTTATATTTTTTACTTTTAAAGATTAAAACTTAAAAAAAATTAACCCAATAGAAAACTTGTTCACCAAATTAAATCGTTTGTTGTGAAAAACTAATTTACCAAATTTTATCTTTTTAACCTAAAACATGCATCTAGGTGAAAAGAAGATAAAAGAAATAAATCAACGATAACACGCTGATTTACAAGAAAAAACATAAGGGAAAAATCTCGGACCATCCAGCCAAACAGATCACTATGATAAGGTTTTACAAAGACTGGACAATATACTTACCCAACGACTCGTCTCCCTCGCAAGCCTTGACGTTCTTCTATTTTTGCCCTCTTTTCCACAGTGAAACGTGGGAGTCCACCCATGGAAGCTTCCACCACACGTGAATCCACACGCACCTTAATATTCACCGATGAGGCTTTGTAACTATCTACGGACTCAGAATAAGGAACACTTATTCTTCACCCAAACACAACAAACCAGTACGGAGTCTACCACATGAAATACATTCTTGACTCAAGATGATGAGAAATAAACTTTGGTACCTGATATGAAGGAACTCAAATCATAATAATATTGAAACTTGGATCTTAAAAAATCTTTGGGGGAAACTAGGGTTTTTGAACTTGGGTAAAAAGGTAGGAATTTGATTTTCATCAAAAGTTCTTAAAAAAACTGAGTCCTACATGCCTTAAATAGAAAAAACATGAATTTTTAGGCTATGAACTCGTTCAAATAAAAATTCATAGTATGTTTGAATGAAAAACTTACTTCATTCTAACGATATATTAGTTTGTTCAAATGAAGACGCTTTATCATTCTAACGGGTGACCTTCTGTTTGGAAGAGAGTGCCTGTTTGATGTTCAGTAAGTGCTCGTTCTAATGAGGTGCTAAAGTTCGTTCCAAAAAGGTATACCCTTCGTTCTAACAAGATATATTTCACATTCAAACAAGATACAAACTTCGTTCTAACGAAGTACCGACTTCATTCTAATGAGTTTCAAACCCAAAATAATTTCTTCAATTTTTTTAAAAATAGTTCCAAACGATTTTATTTAAAAACAAACATCCAAAAATATTTTCAAGGATAATATTCTCAATGTATGTCCTTACGAGATCCTTGATAAATGTGAAGACAAACTTGGCACGAAACATGTCATGATACATATCCATCTTTGAACCTTAGCCCTTTTGTCTTCATAAAACATGTCATAGGCTTATGAGATCGACAATACAAAGCATAACCTATAACTCAAATGTTTTTTCTGAAATTTAGACAATTACAAATAAATTGACTCGATTGGAATTTTGTCCTTACAAATACCTACAATTGCATTTGCCAAAGCAGAATACTTTGTTAGTTGTTAAACCTTAAATTCGCCATACAAATTTCCACATGATACAGAGTTATCGCTGTCATAGTTAGTGGAACATACTAAAGAACAATAAGCCTCTACTAAATTAATATATAACTCAACAACAACCTCCCTTTTTAAAAATTTGATGCACATAAAGCACGCAACTCAGAATCACAATCTATGACACATTGTTTCCCACAACGATAGTGATAAATATCAAATGATAAACCATTAAATCAACCCAAATTTCACATATATTATTTCAAAGTTTAAAAGTGACATTCACCACACCAATGTGATGTGACGTCTATCTTCCCTTATAAAATACTACAATCCCTTTCTTAACATCCATACCAAAATAGCAAAAAAATCATTTTCATTACAGGTTGTTTATGTAAATACTCAAGGTAATATAAAAAAAAAATACAATGATAAACTGTCAAATGCAACAACAAACTTTCACATAATCAAACTATGTATTGGGAGGCTCATATGCTATATAATGAAAGTTACAACTTAACTAATATACTAACAAAACTTTAAAGTGCACACACAAATTTTTACTTGCACTTCATCTTCAAAACAATATTTAATGTATTATAAAACTATTATTTCTTCACACCCAAATCATTTTCCAGTTGAATACTAATAAGATTATTAAATACCAATCAATATAAATGTGGTGAAATATACTAAATAGTAATGTTAAAAAACACATAAATTAGTTTATATTATACAAGACAGATTAAAAATTTCACGGATAATTAAAAGATTAAAATATCGATTATTCATCTGCTACACTAAAAAATATATAGTGAACATCAAAACAACAACAAAATACACACACACACACACACACATATACATACACACGACTCCCTCTCTCACTTGTAGAAAATGGGAAGTCACCACTGTAACACCCCACCCGCGCCCGGGGAGAGCAGAGTGGAGCGTTATTGAGATAAAACTAACCAAAATCCACCAATCAACAAGGTATAGAGCATCTAAATAAATCTCACAATATAATATAAGAGAATCCACTAATCTCAATCTCTTCAATTTTAAATACAACCAATAGTCTCTCGAAATAATACAACTATCTATCTCGAAATAAATTCTCTATACAACAGAATAGTAAATACAAATCTTCTCATATGTATTCTCGAATATTCTTTCCAAAATATCCAATCTAAAATCCATCTCCATAGCGCCCCAAATCCGCGCTAACCTGCCACTAAAAGAAAATATGGGGAAGTACACAATACGACAAGAAAGATGCTCAAACAATATTAGCGGTGAAAAAAATGTAACAATACGAGTACGAATATTCAAATCAAATGCAAATCTCAATAGCATTTTTATCAATATAATTTCTCAACAACACATTAATCCGAGTCACCAGGCCTCACCATATCGCGCCATACTTTATCAAGTAGCCGGAACAGGAATATTGGCGGTGTCCAACATCAGTGTCATATTAAAATATCATGACAACATGCTCAACACAATATAATAGTACCACATTAAAAAAAATTAGATTCCAACAATAATTTCCAGATTCTAATTGAATTTAGCAATTCAAATATGAGTCAATAAGCACAAGAAAATAATGGGAATAACACCTGCGAGATTAAGGAGCATATTGTGTAAAACCCCATACCTCAAACCACCAAAAAGGAATCAATGTAATTATGCCCAGAAAAGTGAGATTAAACCATCAAAATCATCTCCCAAGAATCTTCAAAACATCTTCAAGAGTCAACACCAAAATAGCCCCAAGAATGCCTCCAAAAACTAGGGTTGAATGCATAATTAAAAGGTATTGTTTGTGTATAAAAAGAGAGGAAAAGCAAATATATTTTCTGGATATTTTCGTGCCAAAAGTCTGTTCCAAAATGGTCACCCACGAACCCTTTAAATAAGGCAAAAAGATAAGAAGTTGAATCAAACTAAATCCTTGAAGCGTAGGAAACCTGCTGGGGTCGATCGATCGACCCCTGGTGTCGATCGATCGATCACCCAGAAAAACTCACAGTTTCGCTTAAAATTATCAGGGACAAATATTTAAAAATTCATATAAAATATGTTTTAACTCCGATTTCAATTCCGTTTTAAATTCTCATCTTTAAAAATAATATCCAACATTTTTTAGCAAGAAAAATAATTTTCTAAAAAACTTTATTTTCCTCAATATTCTTAACATACCCCAAAAATTACTCAGGTTGTTATAACCATATCTTTTTCGGTTTCAACCTATTATGTTAGAAGATATCACCTTCAACATGTACCAATGGCAAACATTGAACCATTAGAATAAAAACCAGCTGCGAGTAGTAAAGTACCTTTGGACGGAATTTTCTAGATCAACTGTTTCACTTTCATTTAGAAAGACACAATGTGTATGCGTATGTGTATAAAACATGCTACACCATATAATTTACAAAGTTATATAATATAAGAATACACTATCATCTCCAATTTTTTGTTAAAACTTCATGATATTCATTCTCTGGAACAAAATTAGCACAACTTTATACTACAAAAATATTTATCCATCAGAAAATATATAATGCCCAAACCAAAAACATTACCTTCTTATCAATTTACAATTCATCCCCTAAAAAGTTTACACTAATCATTGATCAGGTAATTAATAAAACTTATCTCCAAAACAAAATTAAATAAAAAAAACTTAATAATATAAACTATAGCAATGCTAAAACCCTAACAAATCAATAAAAAAAATACAACAATTCTCAATGAAAAATAAAACAAGCTTATAACATGACACAAATTAAATGTAATGCATAAGCCAACAAATCAAACGCTAAAATTCCAATAAAATAGGCCATCATCATACTTAAACACATCAAATTGAATAAAAGTTTAAGCTTGTATTCTATAGCACATAATTGATCAACAAAATGAATATGAAACTTTAAATCCAATAAATTCTTTACACCTGCACGGTGTAAAACAACTAATTTGAATCTCCAAAACCTTAATCGAACCTACAAAGCCCTATCCTGATGGAAAATGGTATAGTCATTATAGAACAAAATCATATCTTTAAATGTATGGGGTAAACCTGTAAAATGATATGTACCACCAAAACAAACGAAATATTGATTCCAAAAATTAAGAGTAAATTACTCATCTGACCCCTAAACTATCACAATTGCTCCAAGATGGACCTTGAACTATCCAAAGTGTCAATCAAGTCTTGTAACAAAGGAACCATATTTTAACAAGGCTCTTTCGTTAATTTTGACAATTTAATGAGACGTAAAACAACTATGTGCGATGCACATGAATTTTTCTATGAAAAAAATGATTAACATTATTATTATTTGATGGTATAAATGTAATTTAATCAAAAATAATTAAAAAAAGAAAGAAAAAATATTGTATTAATTTGTCGCTAATTATTCAACACACATGCGCGCGCGCGCAGATAATTAATCCCTCTCCACCCACCAAGTACCCTCCACTGAAGATTCGCCTCATTCTCATCTCACTGCCGATCCAACACACTACCCCCATAAGTCAAGAACTAAACCCACACAACTTTCAGCCAACCCACTTTTCTCCTTACACACTAACCCAAATCTCTCTCTCTCTCTCTCTCTCTCTCTCTCTCTCTCTCGTGAATCGATTCAAACTTGTGGAAGTAGTCGGTTGTTAAATCATTTGTGGGGGGTGCGGTTTATGCGGGTACAAACTTGTGGAGGTTGGAGGTTGAAGTTTCTTGGGGGGTTCTAGGGGATTGGGGAAGGATGAGGAGGCAGTAGGTGGATTGGGTTGGGGTGTGGGCTGACAAGGAGCGGGTTTGAGGGAGGGGTGGCGAGGATTGGGGAATGAGGATTGGCTGGAATGGGGAGGGAGAAGTGGGTTGCGCCGGAGGGATAACTCTCCCTCCCTCTCTCTCGCTCTCTCGCTCTCTCTCGATTTTAGTTTGGAATTTATTTTCTTTTTTGTTTAAAAAACATGTTTGGGTTGTTAAGGGGGTGCTTGAGAGGTGTTGTAAAGGTAATTCACAATTCTACCCTTAAAAAATAATGTGCTACGCACATGACTATTTTCCATCATGTTTAACTATCAAAATTGACTAAAGATTCTTGTTAAATTCATCCCCATCTTTTGAGGGCTTAATTAAAACTTTTGATAGTTCTTGAGCCACTTTAAAACAACTGTAATATTTTGTGGGCCAAATGGGTAGTTTGCTCAAAAAGTAATGGGTGCTGATATTCACACCCCAAATGATCTCCTTAACACCAAAAAGAAAAAAAATCATTTTTTTTTATTATTCAACCCAACAAAATTTCACGGCTAACCTTAATCGTGATATCCATTTTCACGGTCAATCTTTATCGTGGTACTCATTTTCACAGTTAACCTGACCGTGGTATCATTTTCACGGCTCACCTTGGCCGTAATACTCATTTTCACAGCCAACCTTGACCGTAATACTCATTTTCACGATCTGTGATGTTAAGGAGATAAAAGTGAATTTTTTATGATATTTTGAAATAAATTATATTTTGAATAACATTTTGGGGGTGCGAATATCACCGGTCAAAATTAATTAGCCTCTTTTTCCGGTACTATGATAATTATACTCATGTCCTTTATCTATAGCTAACATATTTAGCCGTCCCAGGACTATAATAAAATATTCTCATGTCCTTTATCTCTAGCTAACATATTTAGCTGTCCTAAACTATATAATCTATTCAAAATATTCATGCATGTGTTGCTCTATACACTTATAAGAATTTCAGTAGACAATTGGACTATCTAGATTTAGCGTTGAAGGACCAGCATTGCACCTAGTTGGGGGTAGGATTGATCGCATCTTACTCTTGAATTTCATTTGTTTATCTAGAAAAATTAGAGCTGTGTAGGGAAGAAAGAGAGAGGAAGAAACGGGATTGGGCCTATCTCAAGAGTATTATTACATCTCTACCCTTTTTTTTGTATTGTATTTACTAAATTACCTTTTGTATAGCTATGCAAAATTAGGGTTTTAGGGTAATGTGGTGCATTTTTATAAGTTGAGGGGATTAGTTTAGAGAATTAAAGTGGACATGATTAAGTGAAATGAACGCAAACTGTGATTATCTATTTCCTAGTTCAAAGTATTTTTTTTACGCCCCTGTTACTAGGTGGAACGGAAAACATGTTGATAATTGCATTTCTAAATTGAATATTATAATTTAGCACATTAACATTGTTAAGAATAAAACCATTTTCTACCAATCTTCCTAACTTACTTCCAGGAATTTATCTTTTATTGATAAAAAGAAAAGGAAAAAGAAAGAAGAAAGGGGGAAAATAGATGGGGAGAAACAAAAAAGTACTTTAGCCCTTCCATTTTTTTTTAATTTTTTTTAAAATTGGCTAAATCGCCAAATTGTGCTAATGTTTGTCCAGAATCAAAGACGCGTTTGTGGGTCATTGAAGTCATTAGTAACATCTGTTTGAAATATTGACTACAACAATTGGTGGCTCATGACCATCTAAACTATATGGAAGTGGAATAAAAAAAAGGTAAGACTAATATTTCATTCTCACATAATTTCTGTCAATGTTGCATTTCATGGGAATTTCCAATAATTTTCCTTCGTAAAGACTTCCTTACAATTTGCCCAATAGCCTAAGAAATCAATTCGGAGTGTTCATTGAATTTATCATCCAAAGCGTAATAAATTTTCAATCACATTGAGTGCTCATTTGGTTAGACTTTTTGCGTATTTTGATAATTTAAAGGGGATTTTGGAGAAATGTCATCATAATTTCAAAGTGTATAAAAATGGGACACTCCACGTAATTTTATAAATTTAGTCCATGTACTAAAAACACCATGAAAAATGGTGAAGAATGGTGCCGCTGGCGCGGACAAAAAAAAAGAATTAATAATCCTAAAGGGACCACACTAATAAATACTATGTATCACACAGATTAGATTTATAAACTTGAAAAACATTGTCCTAAACATCTAAATATATGAAGGAACATAATATTTACCTCAAGTAAATTTACGTGTAAAATTTAAGCATTAGAAATAAATTTTTTGTTTTTCAGACCCCTTACATGAAATTTTGATATTTTATGTGTGAATTCACTGATTCGGAGAAACTCACAACTCCAACCAATTAACGACTAATTGTGTACTTTAGAACTAAAATTTGATATGTAGTTGAATTTGATTATTTTTAGTTTAAAATTGGAAGTTTTGCATCGAATATGTTTCAAAGCACGATAAGATTGAAGTTCTTGCACACACCTTCCGCATAATCCCAAGTTGGAAATATATTAATATGCGTGAAGGATACCACGTGTTCATACTCAATATATTTTGTTGTATAATTTTTTAGATGCCATAAATACATTAATTACTGCGTGAGATTCTTAAAGAGTATCAAAATATTAATACATTCAAAGCAGCTCATTGGCAAAAAATAGTATCACCGTAAAATTATTCGTACACTAAAATCCCAAGAGATTGTAGTAAGATTTGAAATTTGAAACGTTCTGAAAATAACAAATACTTGTTTGAATTTAATGGAGTTGCCATTGTCATCATTACTGCTAGGTTTCTTTTATAGATTTTCTTTTCTTGAATATTCAATCCTTGATCACATTCTACCTAATAAGAAGTAGGAATACTATTATTTGTGTTTAGCAGTCTATATTTTAAGTTTTGCATCAATATAAAAAACTGAAATAAACAAATAAAAATCAGACAGCACCATGCGGATGTCACATATTGTGGCTAAACAGGTCCTTCGATAAGCATGTTTGGATTATTGGCACTCCTGTTTATAAACCATGTTTCCAGTGTTCTTTTTCTCCCAAAGGCTATCTCCAATGGAATGATATACAACAATATAAAACTAGACCTTTTCTTGTTAATTGCTTGAGTGGAAGTTGCAATGGGACGGTGTAAAAATGTTTATTTTAGGAGTTATACTATATGGACTCTTGTTTTGTACCCTTATTTTGGTCCCCCTAATAAAATAAGAAAATAACAAATTATACTCTATTCGCTGACGTGAGTCACAACAATAAGGTATAAACATTTAAAGTAGAGGGTATCGCTGGAAGTATACAATGGGGGTACACATAATTTTATTCTTATTTTAGAGTTTAGACAGTTGATACTCTACGGCCCAAGGGTAGCCTACCCTGAACGGGTAACTTTTATATGCCCAAAACTTGTTCATCTACATTCGGAAAAAATAGACATCAAACTTTTTGATATTTTAGAATCAATACTGCTGGTGCGGATCTTTTTCTCTAAGTATGTGGATCCGCACCAGCTGTATTAACCAACCATAAACATAAAAAGATTTTGTGTCAAAGACATTAATTTTTTTTTCCTCACATTTAGAACGGCAAAATGACACCCGGCCAATCCTGAGATGCAAATTTTATCTCTCACAAATTTGCATTGTTTTATATCCATGGTGGATGAAAACAATGCAAAACTAAACATTTTGAGATGGCCTAATTAAATGAGCATCATTTATTCAAGAAACTCTATAAGCAATTAGTACAACAACTAATAATTGGACTTTCACCTACCAAAGAAAAAAGGTAGCCCTACACCTTATTAAAGTGCATAGACAGACTCCCTCTTGCTCTGAAACATTGCTGCTCACTTTGGATTCGGAGAATCACAATAATAGAAAGCTTGAGTGCTCATCACTGTAGAACACTCAACCTATAACCTTAAAAAAAAGTAGTCTAGAGTCACTCGGAAAAAATGTGTTACTCGTACATTAATAATTGTTGAAGATTCATGAAACACCAATGCATTTTTATGTTCCAGTTTCTTTAGAATTCGGCAACCCACATTATACTTCAAGGTTTGATATCACAAGCTATCAAAATTTGTGTGAAATCATATGGGTTTGTCATCTTGATATCGATGATTTTGACGAAGTTTTTTAATAGGTGTGAGGAAGTCAATTTGTTCAACTAATGCTATAAAACAGGCCCTAAAATACCACAGTCAAGACGTTTTTTGAGGTACAAAGTTAAAACTTGTACAATATTTAAGTGTTATATCACGTGTTTTGTGTATGTATCAATACTCTATGATAGAATATGTTTGAATTATGGAGAGAGAAGTATATATATATATATATATGTATAATTTAACTTGTATTCTTTGTAACGGAGAAAATGTTAAGTTGAAATTTGTCACACGATGATAAAACAATACTAAATGTTTTTTTTAATTGTTTATATATTGGTCCATTTTGGAGAAATAGTTGATGGATCAAAGTCGGTAAAGAAAATAAAATAAAGTAAAGGAGAGTTGAATATTGGTATATGCTCCTGTAATTTCTTTTGAAAATAACTACGTTATTCCTAGTAAATTAAAGTCTTTGTTTAAAATTTATAGATTACAAGGAAACACCATCTCACAATTTCATGATCGTATTAGATCAATATCACAAACTGTTACTCAAAATGCTTTGAAATTAAATTTACAAACAATAAAAATAAACTGTGAAAAAATGATATGAAAACAACAACAAATAGACTCACAGCGAAATCAAACACAAATTAAATGATAGAGGCAAGTGTTTAACACTATGTCTTTAAGACGAAATTTGCCCCGTAGTGGTGCTCAATGGATTCAGCGGAAATCGTCTCCCAAGATACAACAGTCTCACTTGAAATAGCTGCACTTCAAACTGCAAGCGTCTTTGAACCAACAGTGCAGAACCCTCTCAAAGATATGACTGAATGGACTAACAAATGGACATTGTTTTGTTTATGTTTTTCTCTCTTAAAAATGTTTTTAAAACAGACCAAAGACACTTATTTATAATAAATAAGTGAGTGTTAAAAACGGTTGGAAATACTAACAGTCAACTGTTGGGATAAAACCGAATTTAATTGACAAACCAAACAGTTAAAACGAAATAAAAATTGGGCCAAAATAATAAAAGAAATCCGCAAAAACAAATAAAAAGCCCATTAAATTTGGCCCCAAAAGTTTTTACTTTTGGCCACGTCAAAGGCCAAGGCCCAAGACCCAGAAGCACGAGCCAAGTTGGATCGGACTGGATCAGACCGGACAGGGTCGGCGGCGGCGGCGGAGCACGCACGCATGTGGGTTGGAAGTCAACACATGCCCATATAAGTCATTCCTCCATCAAAGAGTTTGGATACTCTAAGGGCACCAAGCCTTTAAGCCAAATTAGGTTATATTATACTACACTCATTTCTCTCAATCATCATATGTGGGACAAGAGCTTTAACATAACACTTCAACCAATTCCATGTTCAAAGTGAGTACTTTGAGCTATAATTTCTCATTCATTAATTTATGATTTTACGTATGCGAGTACATGACGTTATACTCCTCGTGGAGAAAAATGCGTTACCACTTCGGACCGTGACAAAAGACATGTGGGTCCCTTATTAAATTGACCCTAGAGTTGACCAAAATTTAATTTAGTCAACTTAATTCTACCCATAAATTCTAACAATCCCCCACCCGAATGAAAATTGATTGTATCAAACATAAACGACTATGCAGACACTAAGAGAATTCTATAAAAAAAATTGTATTAGGAAAGATAGTTTTTGGCCTTGAATCTTCCCTAGTGAGAGATTATCGGATTTACTTACTGATCAGTAAACGATGTCTTGAACTGTTCAGTATTTTGTGTAAATCAAGTAAATAAACTTCACACAGTAATTTTTCAAACAAAGTTGGTTCTTTCGGTTGTGTTCATTTTGTCCCTAAACAATTCCTAGTTCCTTGAGCGATTTAGAGAATTTCAGGCTTTCGAAATTCTCATAAAAGAGACCCCTTCACACTCACAGTGGTGACTTCCCATTAAGAGTATCCTACTATACCCAATTGAATTTTCAAAGTATATGAGTCATTAAAAGCTATGCTTATCCTTAATTACTTTGTAGGCAACACTGTTTTATCATAGGAATATGTATGAGTTTGAAACTCACCAGTGCCCTTTTCAAAGACTCATTCAAGATTCAGTTTCCCTTTGAACCTAGATCTTAGGATCTCTAGTCAGCTAGGTAGGGTTGCCATCAAGACAACTCTTTATATTGTAGGCGTTAATCCCATTTCCCTTGATAAATTATACACTTGCTCTCTATTTAACCCTTTGGTCAACAGATCCGCTATATTATCCTTAGGCTTAATATAATCAATGGAAATTATTCTATTATAGAGAATTTGTTTAACGGTATTCGACGTATATGTCGAGACTTATCATTTTATATTAAAATTTGTGCTATGCCAATTGTTGATTGACTATCACAATGTATGAAAATTGCAGGTACAGGTGTTGTCTATATTGGAATATCCTCTAAAAAGTTTCGTAGTCATTCTTCTAATTCTCCAACTTTATCTGAAGCTATAAATTTAGACTCAATTGTTGATCTAGCAATGTAAGTCTATTTGGAGGATTTCCAAGACACCGCTGCACTACCAAATGTAAATACATAACCACTTATGGATTTAGAATCCTCTTAATCAAATATCCAATTAGCATTACTCTATCCTTCAAGTATATCCGGATATCTAGTGTAGTGCAATCCATTATTAAGAATATATCTTAGATATCTAATAACTCTTATTATGGCTTTCCAATGGTCTTCACCTGAATTACTTGTATATCGACTCAATTTACAGACTAAGCGAGAAATATTAGGACGAGTGCAGTTCATGACATACATTAAACTGCCTATGATACGCAAATATTATAATTGAGATATACTATTTCCTATATTTTTATATAAATGGAGATTTGGGTTAAAAGGTGTTTTAGAGATGCTATCACTACCTTCATCGAACTTATCGAGTATCTTCTCAATATAATGAGATTGAGACAAGACAAGTTCTTCTGATGTTTTTAAAATTTTAATTCCTAATATAACATCAACAATACCCATATCTTTCATATCAAATTTACTGGATAAGATTTTCTTAGTAGATTTAATGATATCTTTATTGTTTCCAATAAAAAGCGTATCATTTACATAGAGACAAACAATGATATAGCCACTTGTAGTGTTTTTAATGTACACACATTTATCACACTAATTTATTTTAAATTCATTTGACATCATTACACTATCAAATTTCTCATGCCATTGTTTAGGTTCTTTTCTTTTGCCGGAACTTTAAACCCTTTTGGTTGTTCCATGCATATCTCATCATTTAATTATCCATTTAAGAAGGCAATTTTTGCATCTATTTGATGTATCTAAAGATTATATAATGTTGCAATAGCTATTAACATTCGAATGGGTGTTATTCTCGTAATAGGTGAGTAAGTGTCAAAGTAATCCAATCCTTCCTTTTGTCTATAGCCTTTAGCTATAGGTCTAGCTTTGTATTTATCAATTAATCCATCAACTTTTAATTTTCTCTTGAATATCCACTTGTATACAAGAGGTTTACATCCTGGTGGAAGGTCAACCAGTTCCCATATATGATTTTGCATAATGGATTCAATTTTACTATTGACAGCCTCTTTTCCAAAAAGGGCTTCTGGAGTTGACCTCACTTCTACGAAGTTTCTAGGCTCACTTTCTAACATATATGTTAGGAAATATGGACCAAAAGACTTGAAGTCTTTATCCCTTTGTTGTGTCTAGGTTAGAGGCCATCATCTTTCTCAATATATTCATTTTCTATATTATTTGGATGACTACTACATGCTGTATCATAAGTTATTTTATAAGAACTTGAATCAACCACCTTAATTTCATAGGGGAATATATCTTCAAAGAAATATGCATTCTTAGATTCAATTATATTATTTACGTGTATATTCAGAATATCATATTTATGTACAAGAAATATATATGCACTACTATTAATTACATAATTAATAAATTTTCAATCAACGGTTTTTGGTTCAATCTTAATCCTTTTAGGATCAAGAAACACTACCTTTATAAGACACCCACACTTTAAGGTATTTTTAAGAAGGTATTTGACCTTTTCACAATTCATACGGTGTCTTTTGTGATTTCTGATGAGGTATTTTTATTAATAATGAAGTTTGCAGAAAGCAAAGCTTCCCCCCCCCCCCCCCCCACAAGTTCTAAGGTAAATCCGAAAATATTAACGTAACATTCATCATCTCTTTTAGAGTTCAGTTTTTGTGTTCCATAATTCTATTAGATTGAGGTGAGTAAGGAGTGATAGTTTGATAAATAATTTCCTGTTTTGATCAAAATTGTTCAAAAGGAAATCATATTCACCTCCTCTATCACTCCTAACTACTTTAATCGTTTTGATAAGTTGATTCTCAATTTCATTTTTATAATGTTCAAAAACATTTACTGCCTTATCCTTGCTTCTAAGAAAATACACATAACAACATCTTGTGCAATAATCAATAAAAGTAATAGAATACTTTTGTCGACCTCTTCTTTGTATAAAATTTAAATCATATATATCGCTATGAATTAACTCAAGAGGGTTTGTACCTCTTTCAACATTTTCAAAAGGAGTTTTAGTTAACTACGATTCCATACACGCTTCACACTTGTGATTTGAGTCAATATTAAATTTTGGTATTAAGTTTAAATTAATTAATCTACGTATAGTATCATAATTAACATAACCAAATATACCATGTCATACATTATAAGAATTAAGAAAATAAGCAGAAGTTACGTTCTTATTATTAGGCATTACAGTCATTACATTGAGTTAGAAGAGCACATCACTCAAATATCCTTTACCCACATAAATACCACTTTTAGTGAGTACAAATTTATTAGATTTAAATACAAGTTTAAATCCCTTCTTACTAAGAAGTGATCCTGAAACCAAGTTCTTTCGAATATCAGGGACATGAAGCACATCGTTGAGAGTAAATTCCTATCCCAAAGTCATATCGAGTATAACTTTCCCTTTTCCTTCAACCTTTGAAATATAAGATTTTCCATGAAAAGTTGCTCCTCGTGATCAGAGTCCTAGTAGGAAATAAACATATTCTTGTCAGAACATATGTGACGAGTGTCCCTAGTGTCCACCTACCATTCCCTAGTGTTTCCCACCATATTGACTTCAGAAACCACAGTCGAGAGGCTCAAATCATTAATATTATTAGAAATATTCTCAACTTTAGTGACATTGGCTTGTGCTTGATTATGTTTATTATTTCCTTAATTTTTTCGATTATGACAATCTATAGCACGATGTCCTAGCTTGTCACACACAAAGAATTTTCCATCAAACTCTCTAAAGATCACATGTTTCCTTTTCTTATTCTTGCTACTTTGTTTTTCTTCCATTACATGTACTTTGGATTCCATAGGATTTTCAGTTTTCTTTTCTGAACCCGATTATCCTCTTCAATCCTTAACCTCGCAACCAAGTCCTCAATCCCCATTTCTTTATGTTTATGTTTCAAATAATTTTTGAAGTCTTTTCAAGATTGTGACACAATTTTTTAATCAAAGTAGCCACTTGAAATGACTCACTCAATTCCATTTTTTTCATAAAAAATTTCATAATAAATCAATTGGAGCTCTTGGAACTGACTAATGGAAGTCTTTGAATCAATTATTTTAAAATTTAAGAATCTACCGACAACGAATTTCTTCATTCGGGTATCTTTTGTTTTGTATTTTCAATTCAAATATTCCTACACCTCTTTAGAGATTTTAAGAGGGCTATACACATTATATAATGTGTTTTCCAGATTGTTGAGGATATAATTTTTACTTAGAAAATCAGTTTATTTTTATGCATCCACAACTGCAATTATTTTCCTGTCAGTTTTACCTTCTTGTAAAGTTGGTGCCTCTTCATTAAGGATTATTGCCAAGTTCAAAGTTGTTAAATTAAATAACATTTGTGATTACCATCATTTAAAATCAATCCCTTTGAACTTTTCGAGTTTTTCACCATATCCAACATTAGTTGGTACAACCGCAACGGGCAAAGCAAAAGTAGATGCCATTCCTGTTTTTAAATGGAAATAAATATGTATTTATAACAGGATATGCAAGTGAATAATTATATTAATTTAACGTCACGAATTTTATGAAAAATAATTTGTTGACAATTAACTAGAAAATAATATTATACTAATTTTAAATAGATGTAATAAATAAATTATATAATCATGCAGCTATTAAATTATATTTTCTGATAATACAAAAAAGTTTCTTTCACAAAAATATTTTTCAGAATATGAAATAAAATTATTTGTAAAAGTGAAGATAAATTTTTAACACAGAGATTATCATATATTTATGTAAGTAATTAGCACACAAAACATTCTAGAATTTTATAATAGAAAAAAAATAGTCTTAAGATTGTTATCCAAAATGCTTTGAAATTAAATTTACAGCATATATAAATAGTGAAAAAATGCAGAACGGTAGTGTGAAAACAACCACAAATAAACTCATAGTGAAATCAAACACAAATTAAATGACTGAGGCAAGTGTTTGACACTCCTTCCTTAAGATGAAATTTTCCCCGCAATGGTGCTCAACAGACTCAGTGACAATCGTCTCCTAATTAGGTATAAATTATTCGTATTTATCCCTTAATTTAGAGGATTTCATCATCTTGTTTAGTGTAAATCGAGTTAATTTCTCTCATATTATTACTACTGACCTTTTCTATGTTGTGCATCGAGTTTCGTGTTTTTCTCGTACATTTTGCAGGTATTTTACACCTTTGAAGAAAAGGAAAAACTCAAATTCATGAAATATACAAGTAAAGGAAAGTCAAGGGCAAAACGATAACTTTTCACCAAGAATTCGGATATGGAACTTAAAGGAAAGTTGAAGACCTCGATTCCACATGCATCTAGGAAGAAACAACATCCAAATCTGAGCCCCGATTGCCAAGTAATAAAGCTTCAAAGTTGAGAAGAAATCAAGGAGAAAAAGGAAGAAAAATAGAAAAGCAACGAACTGAACCGATAAAACCATTACCGAACTGGTTCGCCACACTATCAAAACCAAACCGAACTGATGAATAAGAAGTAGAACCGATTTGGTAGAGTGGAAAAGTAGAATCGATTCGCCTGGACAAATTTTTAATTCTTTATTCCTAAAAATAGAGTTGTGCTTGGTTCAAACACTTAAAATAACGTGATGTATTTATTCTTTTGTCATACCAGACATTTGGGAGCTTTTCGTTTGTTAGTTTTGAAGGGTTTTGAAACCAAAAAGTGCAAGATTCATATTGTTCAATAATTTCTTCCTCAATTTGGATTAATTCAAGGCTTTTATTCGTTCCAAGTAATCTTTTCTTCATTGATTTCATATTTGTTGTAGGTAATTCATTCTTCTTAGTTAAAATCCTTCCTTGCATGTTCAATTTTACATTTCACATAATTATGAATTCATGCAACATAGATTTATTGTTTAAACATAGTTTCAAAATGGCTGGCTAGTTTTCTAAGAGTTGGGATGCATGAACCCAACCCGATGTGGTTTGCATGGAGATAAAAGTGATTCTCTAAATTAAATAAATAATTGAATCGTGTTGGTTGATTGTTACTACCATCGTAGGACTTTTAATCTCGTTTACCCTAGGTAACCGGGGTGTTTAAGAGTGCGACGCGTGTTTTAGCTATACCAACACCGCTTTATTTTTATTCTTGATTATGTATGACGCGGGCATGTAACCTCATATATGTAATGCTTAAAATTTATAAAGTCTGTATTTGATCAATTATCAAATTCACAATTGCTTTTATATGTGGTAAACATACTAGGGTTCGGGAGATTTTAGTCCAACCTATTTTTCTCATTCATATTTAGTTAGTCACATTTAGTTTACTCCTCCATACGTCGCTTAATTTTTAGTTCAATTAATTTGCATTTAGCTAGTAGATATAAAACTCAAAATCAATCATCTTTTCGTTCTTTTTCTAGAGTCAACCTTAAGATTAACTGTCTTACCTATCGTCTTTACATTCCACGTCTAATTTCCCTAAGGATTCGACCCCGTCTTACCGGGTTTATTACTTACGCGATCGGTTTGTACTTGAATCGTAATTAGCATGCATTACAGACACATTTTGAGTCGTGTCATGTTTTTAGCGTCGTTGCCGGGGATTTAGGTAGACTTTTAGGTTAGATTGAGTTGTTCTAAAATTTGACTCCAAATCTTAAAAAGCCAAAAAAAATTCAAAAAATAAAAAATCCAAAAAAAAATCAGAAAATTAAAAAGCAAGAAAAAATTTAGCATCTCTCAAAAGTCCTTTCATGCAAAATCCGTATCAAACTCCTCAATCAACTCCCACCCGCATTCATGAAAATCCAATAGTTTAGTACGGCCCCGATAGTCCACACACTCCTAACACTTCACGATTTTGTCTTCCACCTCCTACACCTCCAAACTCCATCACGAGTCACGTTTCTAGGACATCGAGTGAGGACACTGAATCAATAGGAGAGATATCCATGTCGGAACATGCTAGTTTTGGTACGGGAGAGGGTGAAATGCCATATCTTCCCATGAGAGAACTCGTCAATACTGATAAAACTGTCACCCCAGGATGTATTCTACTTCCATACAATGTGAGACAGTTCCATTTTCGTAATGGAATGATACAAATTCATCCCATATTTCACGAGTTGGATTTGGAAAAGCCTTATCTCCATATTCGTGAGTACGAAGAGGCATGCGATACATTTAGTGATCAAGCTTGCACACAAGATGTCGTTCGCCTCAAACTTTTTCCTTTTTCCTTAAAAGATAAAGCTAATACCTGGCTTTGGTCTTTGTCACCGAACTCAATTGGATCATGGAGGGAAATGCAATCCAAATTTCTCTTAAATTTCTTTCTCCAACATCAAAAAATTCCATCCAAGCTTAAATTCACACATTTAGACAATAAGAAAATGAGTCATTTGATCGATGGTACGAATATTTTAACGAGCTTGTTAGTACATGCCCTCATCATGGTTTTGAAAAGTATCGTCTCATATCTTTCTTTCACCAAGTGCTAAGCATATCTTCTAAATAACTCGTTGAGACAATGTGCAATACCGTTTTGGGAACTAGATGAACATGATGAAGATGCCCACCTTAAGTTTGTAGACGAGACAACTCAAGCATGGGACGCATTCGATCCTAACACCCAAAATTGGGTTCAACAAACTCCCACTGCTCCTTTAGTGCTCGATCTTTATCACATGGGAGACGCAGTCAAATCAAGACTAAGAGAACCAACCGTATCCATCCGAGCAATGAACGAGAAGGTGTGTTCTATTTGTGAGGCGGGCCATTCAACGAAGGAATGCATGATGATACCTGCCTACAAAGCAATGCTACATGAGCAAGTGGACGAGATAGGAGGATTTAATGGTAATTTCAATGCCACGCATGTAAATTCTTATAACCATTCGTGGAAGAATCATCCTGGTTTTAGCTATGGGCAACAACATGCTGTGATGAATCCTAATTCACACGTTGCCCCACCTCCACATTTTTAACAAGCACCATATATGCAAACACCACTTCTCGCCCCATATATCACCCCACTGTGGAGAAATCTCGAGGATACTATACACCAATTCATCAAGTCATAAAATGCAACCAATGCTAAGTATGATCGCATGTTAATCGAAATGAATGTGAATATCTCTAGGTTGCAATCATCTTTAAGTATCTAAGAGAAGAGTAAGTTTTAGGCACACGACCGAAGACCACCTGATGGTCAAACTAGTGTTAGCTCTACTTCAAATGAACATAAAGAGCAATGTCAAGTCTTCATCACTCTACGTAGTGGGAGAGTTGTTAATTTATCACCTCCCCCATACGACGAACCCAAAGATAAAGAGGTTTTGCCCGGCACGAAAGAGGACGAAGATGCCCCCTTAAATGAGATTAATAATGAGAAAAATACTAGTGGTCCCAAAGTCGTAGTGAAACCGCCATAGCACCATTCCCTCAACGGTTGGTTCCTCCCCAAAAAGGAACCTCTCATGAAGATGTGTTAGATGTCTTTAAGCAAGTAAAGTTGAATTTACCTTTCCTCGATGCCATAAATCAAATTCTCGCCTATGCTAAAGTCCTTAAGGACTTATTGACGGTAAAAAGAAGGATAAAGGTAAAGAAAAATTTGTTCCTAGAACAAAACTCCAGCTCAATACTATCAAGCAACCTTCCACCAAAATTTAAAGACCCAGGTGCACCCACCTTTTGTGCATCATGGGGAGGAATCGAATTGAGAGAGAACTAATAGATTTAGGGGAGAGTGTTAACATTCTCTCCTACTCCATCTATAAGAAATTAGACTTGGGGGACATTAAACCCACAATAATGACTCTTTAGCTTGTAGATCGTTCAGTGAAGATACCTCGGGGGGTTGTTGAAGATGTGATAGTCCAAGTTAACGGTTTTTACTTCCTAGTAGATTTTATCATTTGGGATGAATATCCCTTTATTGTACCGAGCAATCATGTTCCCATCATTCTTGGTCGTCCATTTTTAGCTACGAATAACGCACTAATCAACATTCAAAATCAAAAATTGCAACTCACGTTTGGGAATATGACCCTCGAAATATATATCTTCAACATCACCAAGCCCGAGGGTGATGAGAGCAATTTTCGAGAGATGGATCTTATGGAAGGTATAGTACACGTGTCCGAGAGGAATCATGTGAGAGATTCAGTAGTGGTATGTCACATCAAGTGAGAGTGACACTCCTAACATTGATCGAGAGGAGAGGGATGCGTGTTTAGTGATCGTTATTGAGAGCGTAGGTGTGTAGAATGGGAGAGATAACATTGTTGAGAAGTGAGAGAGGACATCGAAAGTAAGAAAGAGAGCCTGGTAGGAGACATGAACCTAAAAAAATTTGAGAAAAAAATCGGGTCGGTGGATGAGAGCCTTCTTGCTAAAGTCCAATCATTATTGGACTCGTATAGTCACATCAATGAGAGCGAAGGAAAAAATAGGATAAGTGAGATTCTTCTTCGTGATCATCCACCCGTGCCATTTGAGTCCTCGGATGCGATAAAAGAGAGAACTCAAGTCTCGTCCGACTTATAGCCCGACCCATACATTCTCAAAGTTAAGAAAGATCTAGGTTTTAGCATGTCCCTCTAATTTTGACTGAGATGTTCTCTCCAAGTCAGGAAAAGTAAGTTGCAATTCGATTGAGGACCATGAGAACCCTATTTATGACAAATATCACGAACCTCAAGGTGACACCATTGTCTATGGAAAGGGTCCCAATTTGTTCTGACTATTGGGTTATGATGCATGGATATGAGAGACAAGGAAAGCATCGGACACCACATGTGGGGTTGGGTGAGTTTTTAGTGGAAAGAGAGAGGTCGTCGCACTCCCGACGCATATGGGGTGATTTTTGTTGTATTTTTGAGTCATGTGTTAGAGTTACATAGTGTCTTATTGCATTTTAATATTTATTCGTTTTATTTTCACACTTATTCCTTATTCTTTAGCCTTTAGTCCTTTTGATTGAGGACAATGCAAAAGTCTAAGTTAGGAAGGGGTGATAAGTGTGTCTTTTAAAAACTCCACAAATTTCTAAAATTCCCAAAAATTAAAAAAAAATCCTGAAAATTTCCAAAAAAATTTGAAAAAGCCAAAAATATTTTTCTTCAAAATAAATAAAAATTGGGATTTAAATTTTTTAAAAATATCACTAAAATTTTGTTTGAGTCTCAAATTGTAAATCTGTCAAATGCACTAAGCTGAAATTGATCAAAGATGAAAATTGACGACTTAATGAATAAATGTGGAGATTAACCAACCTCGTTAAATTTTGAGTCTATCCCTTTTTGCGAGTAATTAAATCAAACCTAGTTAATGGTTAACTTAAAGTTCTTTTCAGCAGTTAAATAAGTCGTTAAAGATCATAATACTTTTATTTTGAATAGTTACGGGAAATGTGTGAGATGTTGTCTTGAAAAATGTGCTAAAAATATCTCTAAATTAAATGATTCTCAAAACGCATATGTTAAAATAATTAGTAATTCAGACAATGAAGTAGGCCCTCGTTTGTTCACCAAAAATATTAGACATAAAAAGTTGTGAAAAATTATCCTTTTGCTACCCAACTTGAGCATAATAATTTTTTTCCTTTTCGTTTGATAACCCAAAAAATCCATTTAGCTGGGAATTGTGAAAATTGCAAATTTCATCAATAAAGTCCAAAAAGTGCAAACAAAAAGGGGCAAGAAAAAAATACAAGGAAAATGCTCAACAAAAATAGTAAGAAAAGAAAAATGTGAAAAATATAAAAAATGTAAAAATAGAAACGAAAAATAAGCAAAAACTCGAAAAAGCACTAATGGACATCTTATGGACATATTTCAATTCTGACATATCCAAACACTCCCAATTTTGCCAAATACACCTCAAAACTCGAAAAAGTCCGAATAATTACCGCGTAATTATTGCAAGTCCGAATTGCAAAATTAATTACCGCGTGGAGAGCTAAAATGAGAAAAGATAATAAGAGAGATTAATTGGTGTGAATAAGAGGCAATGTTTCCTGTGCTCCAATAACCGTATTTCGATGAATTGATATTTTCACTATAAAAATTTCGTCTTTCAAATTGTGTGTGTGAATTTGCGTTCCAATATATTTACTCTTATACATCACGCACACCAAGAGAAATAGCCATAATCCGAGTGGTTGATTTGTGAGAGCATCCCGTGAGAATTAAATCAAAATGAATTTTTGAAAAGTAATGCAATGATCAATCGGTGGAAGTAAGTGGTTTAATTTTTAGCTTTACACACACACTACGAATTGAGACTTGTGAATATAAATTTACAGTGAATATTTTTTAGAAAGGTTTAAATTGTATAATTTTTAAGTACGCTGAATTTTTCTTTGAGTCATAAATGAATTTTGTAGGTATATTTACTGCAAACCCTCACGAGACACAACTCGTCCTATTAGGGTGACTTAGGAGTTTAAAGGCTTGTTGCATATGCTAAATGCAATCGCTTGCCCACGAAAGCGATATTTTATCCCAATAACACGTTTGTTGAGTGTTGGACCATGCTTTGATTCTTTTACATTGCTCGGAACAATCAAAGTTCTAAGTTAGGTGGGTTTTATTAGATATAAATTCTTCGTATTTATCCCCTTAATTTAGAGGCTTTTATCATCTTGTGTAGTGTAAATCGAGTTCATTCATTTCATATCATTACTACTGACCTTTCCTATGTAGTGCATCGAGTTTCATGTTTTTCTCGTACATTTTACAGTATTTTACACCATTGAAGAAAAGGGAAAACTCAAACTCACGAAAGATACAAGTGAAGGAAAGTCAAGGGCAAAATAATAATTTTTCACCAGGAATTCGGACATGGAACCTCAAGGAAAATTGAAGACCTTGAGTCTATAAGAATCTAGGAAGAAACAACATCCAAATATGAGCCCCAGTTGCGAAGTTATAAAGCTTCAAATTTGAGAAGAAATTAAGGAGAAAAAGGAAGAAAATAGAAAAGCAACAAATCGAACTGATAAAACCATAACCGAACCAATTCGCCACAGTGTCAAAACCAAACCAAACCGATGAATAAGAAGTATAATCAGTTTGGTAGGCTGGAGAAGTAGAACCGATTCGCACAAAAGTAAAATCGGTTCGCCTGAATGGATTTTTAATTCTTTATTCCTAAAAAATAAAGTTGTATTTGGCTCAAACACTTAAAATAATGTGATGTATTTATTCTTTTGTCATACTAGACATTTGGGAGCTTCTCTTTTGTTAGTTTTGAGAGGGTTTTGAAGCCAAGAAGTGTAGAATTCATATTGTTCAATAATTTCTTCCTCAGTTTGGATTAATTCAAGGCTTTTCTTCGTTCCAAGTAATCTTTTCTTTATTGCTTTCAATTACTTTCATATTTGCTGTAGGTAATTCATTCTTCTTAGTTAAAATCCTTCCTTGCATGTTCAATTTTACTTTTCAACGCGATTATGAATTCATGTAACATAAATTTCTTGTATAAACATAGTTTCATAATGTCCGGCTAGATTTCTAAGGGTTGGGATGCATGAACCCAACCCGATGTGGTTTTCATGGAGATAAAAGTGATTCCTATGAATTAAATAAATGATTGAATCGTGTTGGTTGGTTGTTAGTACCGTCATAGGAATTTTAACCTTGTTTACCCTAGGTAACCGTGGTGTTTAAGAGTGCGACGCGCGTAAGCTATACCGGTGCCGTAGTATTTCTATTCTTAATTATGTATGATGCGGGCTTATACCCTTATATATATAATGCTTGAAATTTATAAAGTCTGAATTTGATCAATTATCTATTTCACGATTGCTTTTATATCTGGTAAACGTACTAGGGTTCGGGGGATTGTAGTCCAACCTATTTTTTTCATTCATATTTAATCAATCACAGTTAGTTTACTCCTGCATACGTAGCTTAATTATTAGTTTAATTAATTTTCATTTAGTTAGTAGATATAAAACTCAAAATCAATCATCTTTTCGTTCTTTTCCTAGAGTCAAACTTAGGATTCGTCGTCTTACCTATCGTCATCACCTTCCACTTCCTATTTCCCTGAGGATTCGATCTCGTCTTATCGGGTTTATTACTTACGCGCCCGATTTCCACTTGAACTGTAATTAGCACGCACTAGAGACACATTTTGAGTCACGCCATCTCCCAAGATACAATATTATCACTTGCAATAGTAGCACTACAAAATGCAAGCCCCTTTGAACCAATAGTGTAGAACTGAGAGTGCGTTTATGTTCAAACAAAGAACTTATTTAATTAAACTCATTTTTTCAATTAAATACTAAAACATGCATCTATGTGTGATTGGAGATAATATAATCATGCAAGAACATTAAATCACAAACAACCACGTAAATGAGGAAAAATCCCCTAACGGGGCAAAATCTTTTATTTTCACTATAATTTGTAAAGAACGGTTTACACGGATTACAATGAAAACAAGAGTGACATACGAAATACCCTCAGGTGTTGGTTTCGATGTCATCGACTGGAATCTCCTGCAAGAACTCCAGATGGTCAGTAATGGAAAAGAGACGACTTTTCCACAAAGTTACTCCAGATGAGTAAAACGATTCATTGAGGTTTTAGAGATTCACACAATTGATGAATGAGTGATTTTTGAATCAAAAGGATGTTTGGAACATCAGAACTTGAAGTCTTGTTGTGTTTGGACTCTCCAAAATATTTTCCCAAAGACTTAAAATAAATAGCTCTGAAATTGCCTTTATAAAGAATTTTTCAAGCCTATCAAAATCTATCAGATTCGAACTTATCCGATGCGGCGGTCCGGATCGCCCTAGGGACTCGGTCCGGATCGATGCCCAATTTCAAACAGAGGGATCCTCAAAAATGTAGTTCGAATCATTTTCCATAAAAAGGTCCGGATCGCTATCAAAAACTGTCCAGATCCTTTACCTTTGGCGTTCCAAATCGCCAGGAATACCGGGTCTAGATCGGCTTGGAAAAATCACCAGAAACTAGAAGCTGTCTTCTTGTAATTCGGATTCGTCTTTAAGGTAAATATGAGCACGAACATTCTTGACGGTGTATCAGCATATGACATACAAAATTAAAATGGACATTTATAAAATTATGTCCTTACAAATCTCCCCCTATGTCTATGCCGGTACATACATAAAAATATCCGAATTATGCTATCTCACTAAATACAAATGACATATAATTTAATATCCCCAGAAAACTCTCAAACTGGAAATACTAAGAGACATGTCTTCAAACAAACTCCATCATCTTTAAACTTTTCTCATTAGGGTGTGTAATATTGAATCTTCAATCTTCATACCTATACACATGAGACAAAGTAAATACCTTTGTGAAGTATCGAGTTTAAAATGATTTTAGAATAAATCATTAAGTCATTAAATCTCCCCCATATAAAAAAACGCCCCATAATTCTTTCTCCCCCTTTTTATTATGTCCCCAAATAGACAGATAAGAAGGAAAAAATGGAAAATGTCACAAGGGAATAAACTTTCTCTTTTTGAATTTGTCAAAAATTTTCACTCAAAATATACAACAAAGAATCACACCATGAAAGAACATAAAACAACCAAGTTGGTGAAGCGGAAAGGTAGGGGTGTGATCAAATTCGATAGGAAAATCAATGCATACAAACATAACATATGTGCATGATGAATATCGGATACTCCTAACGAGTGAACTCAAAATATTCCTTAGGTGTAAAGAAATGGAGTTATAAGAAATTGACTCAAAGAAATTAGAAAATCAAAGCTCAAAGTGATTTCCACACCAATAACTTCCCAAACTATTTAATGCTTTTTCAAGACCTTCAAGGAAGTGCAAACCCGTTTAAATTTTTCTGGATCTTTTAACCTCTTTGGACCTTAGATAATTAAAATTCCTCAATCTTTTAGGTCCGAGTTAATGTTGGCTTAGTATTCGCAAAGGCCAAAGGAGTACCTTTCGCAACCCATCCGCTTTTTCAAATATCACACAATCTCACCAAAACGGTTGTTACATGCATTCTAATTATGTCAAGTTTTTTCTCATATTGTTTGTTGTATGGACAGAATTGAGATGGAAACACTCAAGCCAACATGTGATAGACAAGTACAATGATCAAATAAAGTTGTGCATGTGTGCAATAAAGGATATAAGGAGCCAAACAGGTAGAAAGATATCACTAATAGCATCCCAATGACTCCAAATAAGGGAAAGCAGATGGATGAAATGATGTAGCGTCTCAAATCACTATCAAACAGGCACGTAGAGTATGTACATGAAGTTATAACTCGGCTATCTTAAATTCTCATCCATGAAAGGTGTAAACAAAATACAAAAATCTTTTTGTCTTTTTCAATTTTGCCAAAAGAAGCAGAGAATCTTTTTGGATTTTTCAAAAAAATATGAAAAAGAAAGAAAATAAAAACAATAATACAAATGATACAAACTAGCAATAGGAAACATAATATATGAACATGACAATGCATCCTATCCTAGACAAAAACCAACCCCCTCAATCAACTGTGAAAATACCTAGAGACTTCCTAAGACTATCATATCGAAGAGCATCTAAAGGCTTCGTCAGAATATCGGCTAATTGGAGGTCGGTAGGCACAAAAGTCAGGGATACAACCTTCTCATCTACTAACTCACGGATAAAGTGCTCGCGTATCGTAATATGCTTTGTGCACGAATGCTGGACTGGATTGCGAGATATGTGTATCGCTCTCGTGTTATCACAGGAAATGGTCATGGTGTCTTGTGATATCCCATAATCCTTCAGCATCTTCTTCATCCGAAGAAGTTGCGTGCAACAACTCCCGATGGATATGTACTCAGACTCCGCAGTGGACAAAAAGATGGAGTTTTTCTTGTTGCTCAACCAAAAGATAAGAGCAAAACCAAAGAAGAAGCACCCACTAGAAGTGATCCTACATCCATTTGCATACCCAGCCCAGTCGGCATTCGAATAGGCAGACAATCGATCATCGGTATCAAAAGAATACCAAATGCCAAAGGAAAGAGTCTCACTCATATATTTGATCATACATTTAAGAGAGACTAAGTGTCACTCTTTTGGGGATGCCTGATATCGCGCACAGACTCCAACACTAAAGGCGATGTCAAGACGACTAGCAATCAGGTAGAGAAGACTGCCTATCATACTCCGATATAAGGTTTGGTCTATGTCCTTACCTGAAGTGTCCTTACTAAGCTTTATTGAGGTACTCATCGGGGTACGTGCATTTTTAGCTGAGTCTAAACCAAATTTCTTCACTAGGTCTATAGCATACTTAGATTGGGAGATGAACATCCCATCCTCTAGCTAACAAACCTGGAGACCAAGGAAGAATGTAAGCTCACCTACCATGCTTATCTCAAACTCATTCTTCATCTTATCCTCAAAGTGGTGAGCATGCTTGGAGCACATGGATCTAAAGACTACGTCGTCCACATATACCTGGGCAGCTAAAATATCACCGTCAGCTTTCCTGACGAATAACGTCATATCAACTCCCGTTCTCTTGAAGCCACGAGTTAAGAGATAAGAAGTAAGCCTCTCGTACCAAGCACGGGGTTCTTGCTTCAACCCATACAAGGCTTTCCTCAGATAATATACGTGATCAGGATGCTTAGGGTCTTCAAACCCTTTTGGTTATTCGATGCAAACCTCCTACTGTAGAATGCCATTCAGAAAGGCACTCTTGACATCTATCTGAAATAGCTTAAAGCGCAGATGACATGCGATGGAGAGCAGTAAATGGACAAACTCAAGCCTCATAACAGGAGAAATTGTCTTGTCAAAGTCTACACCCTCTATCTGTGTGTAGCCCTGAGCGACCAACCAAGCCTTATTTCTGATGATAGTACTTATCTCATCCATCTTATTATTGAAGATCCATTTGGTACCTATCACATTAGTCTTACTAGGTTGGTGAACTAATTCCTAGACATTATTCTTTTGAAATTGAAGCAACTCGTCCTGCATCGCAAAGATTCAGTGTTCATCCTTGAGTTCTTATTTATAGTTCTTCGGATCGACTTTAGATGCGTAGCATACATGGCTAACAACATTCTCTAGATGAGCATGAGTCTTGACCTCTAGGGTGGGATCTCCTAGAATAGACATAGGGTCATGACTCTTGCGAACCCAAGAAGGTGTGTCCCCTAGAACAGGAGTAGGGTCCACCCTGGGTGTGGGATACACAATGGGATCATCAATAAAGAGTGTGTCATCCCACTCAAATGGGTGAAGTCAACAGATGTCGATGGTTTATCCTCTTGCACAGTGAAGTTTATTGGCTCCATCACCTTAGAGATTTTTAGGTTAAAAACCCGATACGCTCTACTATTCGATGAATATCCTAACAGTATTCTCTCATCGTTGCGAGAGTCAAACTTTCCTAATTGCTCTCTATCTCGTAGGATATAACATTTACTCTCTAAAACACAGAAATATGAAAGATTGGGCTTCTTTCTAGTCCATAATTCATAGGGCATCTTAAGTGTGTGTGGACACAGGTAAACCCTATTCACCGTATGGCACGCCGTAGACACTGCCTCTACCCAAAATCTCTTAGCAACTTTATGACCTAGAAGCATAGATCTAGCCATTTCCTGAATCGTCCTGTTCTTTCTCTCAATAATCCCATTTTGATGAGGAGTATTCATATAAGAAAACTCATGTTTAATTCCTAGGCTATCATAGTAAATATTTACTTTATGCTTCGTAAATTCAGTGCCGTTATCACTACGCATTCCATTGATAGTGACACCATGTTGGTTTTATAGGACACGACACTTGGTCGTCAGAAACTCAACAACATCTGATTTCTCTCTCAGAAATCCCATGATAAAATATCTGGAAAAATCATCTACCATCACTAGGATGTACCTCTTACCACCCACACTCTCTATACGAGTAGGACCCATGAAATCCATGTGTATCAACTCCAGTACTCGTGAAGTGGTAATGGAATTTAACTTCCGATGGGGGCTACGAACTTTCTTTCCCAACTGTCAGGGTCCAAAAATTGTGGAAGTTGTCTTTCCAAGTGTTGGCAAGCCACGTACTAGGTCCTTTTTAGCTAATATCGTCAAATATCTAAAGTTCAGGTGACCTAGACGTTGGTACCACTGATCCATAGGAGTGATCGTGGCGCTGTTGTAGATAAATGAGGACTTGGGCATAGTCCCATAGAAATTATCTTCTGTCCTCACCCTTTGCAATAAAAGTTTATCATCATGATTATAGACATTACACGCGTCCCGATCAAACTTTACTGTAAAGTCAACGTCGCATAATTGTCTAATGCTGAGAAGGTTTGCTCTCAAACCTTTGATGTACAAAACATTCTCTATCTTAGGAAATCCTGATAACTCTAATGTACCTCGTCTTATGACTCTAGACTTGCTCCCGTCTCCAAAGGTGACTTTACCTTCCTTATGATCCTCTAAGTAGGTAAAAAATGAGACATCACCGATAATATGTTTGGAGCACCCACTATCGAAATACCATTGTGAGGCATTTTGATCTTTAAGAGCAACATGTGCAACAAGGGCTTTTACGTCGTGCTTATGCACCTAAGATGAGGTAACCTTTTGTTTGCCCTTGTCAATGTTGGTTCTAGTCGGGTTTGTGGAAGTATCCGCTGACGAAACGGAAATCCATTAGAATTATACCATTAAACTCTGAGATGTGGCGACTAGGAACTCAACCTGCTTTCTAAGACTCGAGAAATTGCTAGTGGAAGATGGCGGAGAAGAAGTACGCCGTGTCTGAGCCAAACTATAACAAAACTCCCTGAGGTGGCCCTTTCTTTTGCAGTAGGTAGAAAAGTACATAGTCTTAGGCCGACCTTGGTTTGCTTTTCTTGGTCGAACTTTTATTCGTGATTTTTGACAAAGGCCATATGGAGTCGTTGTATACTTAGGAACTGGTCCAGGTGCGATTTGGGATGTGGAGGCACCATCGAAACCTATTCCTTGCCTTTCACCAAAACCTAAAGAGGGACCGAGGAGCATATTTACCATCTTTCTAGACCTGTCCTCAATTTGAACTTTGACTTCTCGTGCTCTCTCAAGATCATGAGTAAGTTAGGCTACAAGGGTTTCAAGTTGTTCTGAGCCTCCAGGGAGGAATGGAGATCACTCGTAAGACTAGACACTTTCTTAGTCAAGTCCCCTTTCTCTTTCTCTAAATAAATATCTCTTTTTACAAATATCTCTTTTTCCAAATAGTCTCTCTCTCTCTCTCTCTCTCTCTCTCTAAACTGACTCTCTCTCTCAACACAACTAGTCTCTCTCTCAACACAGGCAAACTCTGTCTCTCTCAAGGCAGTGCAGGTGGAGGACTCTCTTTCTCTCGCTTCTCCTAAATCTTCCTCTAACGCGGTGATCCTAAGAACTAATGCTCTATTACTCTTTTTGGTTTTAAATGACTCGGTATATATAACTAGGCATAGGTGCGTTGAAGATCACTCTCACTCTCACTTGTGGCATCCTCCCCCTCACTCACTTTGTTCTCGCTGTTGAGGTGTCCCTGTGAAGTAGCATCCTCATCGTCGAGAGGAGCACTAGAGGTACTCACATGACTACCCATGAACGCAGTGAAGTTACATTCATGGGATGACTCGTCTCCAGAGTCCACCGACTCGACCGCACTGTCTTCACTAAGGGTAGAATTAAGAACATCTTTGCCTTTTTCTTTGGCAAGTCTATTCAGCCTAGTAGCACACTTAAAAGCTATATGAGCCTTACCATCACACTTATAACATCTCTTACCATCTTTCTTAGGAGGGTCTTTATTATCTTTTTCATTTTTCTTTTCAAACTTATATTTCTCAAAATCCTTTTTATCTTTGAAATTTCTATTTTTCTTGAAGTTGAGAATTTTCTTGAAATTTTTTGCAAACAAGGCCAAATCATTGAAATCAAGGTCACACTCGGAATCTGACGTTTCTTTCTCCCTTTTTCTAGATGACTCTACTCTCTTTCTTACCAACCCCTCACTTTTCCCTCCTAGGCTTGAAGTGATATGCCTTTATTTTTAGATTTTATCGTGTAAGGGAACATCTCAATTTCATATGTCTGGAGGTCTCCCAAAGACTTAAAATAAACATCTCCGAAATTTCCCTTATAAAGAATTTTCGAGCGTGTCAAAATCTATCAGATTCGAACTTATCTAATGCGACGGTCCGGATCGCCCTGGGGACTCGATCCGGATCGGTGCCCAATTTTAAACAGAGGGATCCTTAGAAATGCGATTCGGATCATTTTCCATAAAAAGGTTCAGATTGCTGCCAAAAACTGTCCAGAGCCTTTACCTTTGGCGTTCTGGATCGCCTAGAATACCTGGTCTGGATCGGCCTAGAAAAATCACTAGAAGCTTGAAGCAGTCTTCTTGTAATTCGGATTCGTCTTTAAGGCAAATATGAGCATGAACATTTTTGATGGTGTATCGGTATATGACATACGAAAATGAAATGGACATTTATAAAATTATGTCCTTACAAGAACCCTCGCAAAGATATGACTAAATGGATATGGTTTTATTTATGTTTTTCTCTCTTAAAAACGTTTTCAAATAGACCCAAGCCACTTATTTATAATAAATAAGTGGCAGTTAAAAACGGTTGAAAATCCCAACAGTCAACTGTTGGGATAAAATCGAAATTGACTAACAAACCAAATAATTAAAACAAAATAAAAACGAAATAAAAATTGGGCCAAAATAATAAAAGAAATTTGAAAAAACAAATAAAAAAGCTCTTTAAATTTCCCCCCAAAAGTTTATAATTTTGGCCAAGTTAAAGCCCAAGGCTCAAGGCCCAAGACCCACGAGTCGAGCCATGCCAGACCAGACTAGGTCGGATCGGGAGGCAGCGGTGCGCGCACTCAGGGGATTATAAGTCAACCCAAGCCCATGTAAGTCATCCCTCCTTAAAAAAGTTAGGATACCCTATGGGCACCAAGCCTTTAAGAAAAATTAGGTTATATTATACTACACCCATTTCTCTTAATCTTCTTATGTGGGACAAGAGCTTTACCATAACACTTCAACCAATTCCATGTCCAAAGTGGAAATTTTGAGCTACAATTTCTAATTCTTTAATTTATGATTTTATTTATGTGAGTATATCACGTTATACATCTCGCGGAGGAGAACACACTACCACTTTGAACCGTCTCGAAAGACTTGTTGGTCCCTTATTAAATTGATCATAAAGTTGACCAAAATCTTATTTTGTCTACTTAAATAAACCCATAAATTCTAACACAAACATCACCTAATGTTGACCTTTTACGTTATGTTTAATGAGTTACCTTCCATCTGTTATCAGGAAATTGTGGCATGTTTGGCAGAGTAACTTGGACTCATAACGAGATTCCTTAATCAAGTCTCAGAAACAGATTGTCATGTTTTTTTCTTTATTTTACATAAAACTATATATTTCCTTGTTCAAAATGTAGTCTATTTTTTCAATTTGAATAGATAATACTATAATTATAAATCCAACAAACAATTCTGAATCGTTTCATTATGCTTTTGCACAAGACCTAGCAAAACGACACTTCATTATCTTATTCAATATTCTTCAAATAAAATCTATTAGTACATTAGGAAGTCATTTTCGTTTTCTAATTGAACGTATTATAATCCTTAAAATCCCATGCTTCATTAAATCAATGTGATTTTTTTATCAGATATTTATCCCAATTGGACCAATAGATTTTTTATCCCTAAGCTTCATTAAAATACCTTACAACACACTCACACAATCTGGAAAACATATTAGTTCATTAATTGTTCCTAATTCCTTTTCATTTTTGTTAATATGAATATACTTGATGTTTCGATAGCCAAAAATTATAATGGCAAATTCAAATTTGATGTGTATGACTCGCTAATATGACTTGAATTTTTCTAGATTTACCAAGAATGCATTCCCCAAATGAATGGTTCGGACATTTTCTATCGAAAAATTTCTTTTGGCGATCCTTGGAATTTTTTTTCACTCACACCTAATTGTAATAGCCCAAAACCATCGAAGGCCACCACTGTAAATAGCATCGCGGACAAGCAATAAAGTTTGTGAGAATTAACTAAGGTCATGGAAGATTGTGTCATATATTGAGAGGACATGGAGTACTCCTTGAAAGTATAAAAATAGCTTAGCACATAGATTAATGACGTGGCCCAATAAACTTATTTTTAAGAAACCAAGTTTTAGAGCTTTTAAAAGCCTTTTTGAAGGGGTATTTTTGAAAAGGTGATGATATAAGTAGAATCCCTAAGTTCCCCATTATCTCCTATAAATATCAACCCTAGGCTCCATTACCAAAGCTTTTAGGCACCCTCTTGCAACAATTTGGAGAGAGAGTGAGAATTTGAGAGGAAAGGGGGATGCTTTCAGAGTACGGACAATGAGGCGTATTATTCATCAGCGAGAGCAAGTTTATCAGAGGCGATAGAGAGTTACTATTCATCAAACTAAGTCCTTTGGTAAAGGATTCCGTCCTCTTCCTCTTTTCTTGTACAAAACCCTAGTTTCCATATCTTATTGAATGAGAAGAGCTCTTGTGATATTTAGTGTTTCTAGGCAAAATGGTGATGAACTTTTACTATTCATCTTATGTTCACACTATGGGGTTTACCTTTTTTTCACTATTCAGTTTACTCTCTTGAAGGATTTTTGGGGTTTGGGTGCTTTGATGTAATATAGTTTTTGTAGATGTTGATGTTTGTTTTAAGGGAGAATAATAAAGTTTTTTAGTTAGATCTTTGAAAACCTAAGTTATAGGTTTTTTTGGATTAGAACCTTTATACCCTTTGTTGTTAGGAGATCAGGAGTTATAACTACTTCTTTGAAGACGTGAACATAAGTAGTATACTATTGTGCGTAACTTATTCTGTGTGTTTTATTGTATTTTGATGTTGAGGCCATGATATTGATGCGCTCAGATGAGGCATTATGTATGGAGGGCCTCCTGCTTTGTGCTTGAGGTCAAAACGACTAACCCTAGGTAGATTGATCATAGACTAGTTATGGGACTTACACCTTGGTAGAGCTCGAAAAGGCCATGGAGTTAACAGCAGCCCACAAATCACTTATCCTAGAAGGGGGTAGGAGAGGAAGATGTGACCTGTGGCATGAATAGGTTAATAGAAATCCAGAATGTGTTGTTGACAAGACCAGGGATAAATTAAATGTCATAAATTATTGGACAATTCGAGGGAGATTGGGGGTTAGGGGAAGCTAGGGAATGGTGAATCGGGGGAGATTGAGCCTTGGGAAACCCTATCCATCTATCATGGGTCTTGAATTTCAATATGTTATTGCCTTGAAATTGTGATTGTGATATTAGAAAAAAATATATTCCTCTCCTTTCATTTTTAATTATTAAGTTGTGTTATTTTTTTAAACTCGTAAGTTAATTTTTTTTTACTTTATGCGTATATTTTGTGAAATACCAACACTAGAAGGTGGGAAGAGGATTGCTGTACCATAAATATAGATCACCCAATAGGCATATCAGATGATAACATGTGTCTTTATAGAGAGCAAAGAAGAGATTAGTCACATCGAATCTAGTCGTCCACAATAATAAGATTAGCTCAGGTACGAGTCTTATTATCCTGGTGGTATTGTCAATCATCTCATCACTATTGACGTGGAATTAAATAACACTGTTAGTTAACCCCCGCATTGCCAAATTTCTCCAGTATACTTCACATGATGGAATACCTGTAGTCATATTCACACCACCCGCACACATGACGGAGATATGTGATATTCCACTTTTATCGTGTTGTAACAATCTCATGATTATCCACTCTTTGGGAGTGTAAAAGGTGTAATTTCCTGACCTATAAAGGTACTCCACATGTCCCACTATACATTCTCTCTTATAACGACCTATAAATAACACTCAATCCCACATGACAAGGGATCCACAAATATTCCATCTAATGGCCATACGCAAAACCCTAGAGAAAGATGCGGAGGGCTGGTAATCATTCCTTTTATGGATTTTACCCATTGAAATACATACCATCAACACTGCACCTATGAATGTAGGTCACTACGTTAGGCTGAACCACGTTAATCGCTAGATTCCTTCTTTATCTCTTATCCATCTCTATTCATCCTAAACTGGCACGCAAGTAGTGATAATTTCTTTCTTTATTATTATTATTATTATTATTATCATTATTATTATTATTATTATTATTATTATTATTATTATTATTATTATTATTATTATTATTATTATTATTATTATTATTATTTATTGGTATATTATGGCTAAGGCCCAAAACTCCATATACCAATTTTGCATGATGACAAATTGGCACCATTTGTGGGAATTTCGATAAGTCTTTTGTTATTTCTTGCTATTTTCAATTCACGAATCTAATTTATGTTAGATTAAATTTTCCCATTTGTTTCGTTATTTCCCTAATATCTGTGTAGATATTCTATTTTTTCTACAAATTCTGGGAAATGAGAGAATACTTAGAGAGTAGTTGTGTGACAAAAGTAAAATTGCCCTCAATGCCTGTTAGAATGGCGACATACATGAAAATGTGATGATCCTGGTTAAGGGCTATGATGCAATACAGAAGAGTGTGAAGTAACTGATAAAGACACTCGAAGCCGAGCAAAGAAGACTAAGAGCAGATTCTATCACCCCAGTTGGGGGAGAACCCTGTGACAGGAGGGGTGAAATGTTACATTATTCCCCTATAGAGATAGGCGACCTGCCTACTATGAATGGACTTTGGAGAGCCTACGAAGGTTGAATTTGGGTTCACAATATGAAAGAAGTTTATCCAGGTACTCTGGATCCCCAAATGATAGGTCATATTGCCAAGGAACCATCTCGACTCTCAAGATAACTAGTTACAATGATAAATAGTCTTTCTCTGAGGAGAGGCCAAATGTATTATAAAGGCTGAGTAGAGTCTCTTCATTTGATCGTCCAGACCCATGAGCAATAAGAGGGAAACAATACAAAGATCCTAGAGGGTTAGAAGAATGTAGAGAAAAACCAATAAGGTCCTTCACCAGAAGAATAGAATACTCAGTTAAGTCTAAGACGAGTGTGCGAGGATTAGACAGAGCTGAATAGACTTCTAAGGAATAGATGTCATAAAACAATTGAGGCCAATTAGGCAAGAATGATCTAGTTAAAGCCAAGAAGGACGACCATCCTTGGAAGGTATTAATTCAATGGCTAGAGGATCGTTTTGGAGAAATTTATAGATAAAAACTCTCTTTAATTGAGGTTTTATGAAAGGATCTCCATTCACTTTGTCAATTCTGGGTTATCCTACGTCTGCAAAGTTCAACCCGCCTATAATAACCCCGAGGTACGATGGAAAAACTGACCTAGTAATTCATGTAAAGCAATACTAAGCTACTGTTGACATCTACTAGTTTCCAAATGAGATTCCTTGCCAACCATTTTCCAATATGATCACTAGGTCGGCATAAATCTAGTACAACAGTTTACCACGAGGACAGATCTCAAACTTTTAGCAACTGGATAACCTCTTCATCAATAACTTCTATTTTAAGTCCATGTGTAACGCCCTGACTTGGATTTATGAATTACCCATAGTCAACCCGATCTAACCTGAGTGTTAGGTGTGAAGTGCAATGACACACCATAGATAATGTTTGTAAACCAGTTTTATTTTAAGTAACGTTCCACTTGTTTAGCATGCAATTCTAATTCATAAAACTACATAAGGGACCCATGGAGAGCACCTCGGAGTCCAAGCATGCAAAGCTACTAACGTAAAACAAAAAAGAGTACTTACCTTTATAATGCTCTCAAAATATACTACACCCAACCTACCTTAATAAAACGAGGGAGTGAGCCAAATGCTTAGTGGAAAATATACAGTAATGTAAAACAGACTCGAATGGCATCATATTTTTAATGACTTTTAAAATGGGATTAATTAGACTTAATTATGGGATAATTGAAAATTAATCCAAATTTAAATATTACTTGAGAATAAAGTAATATGTGATTTATGCTGAATATTACTTAGTGATTAAAAGTAATATATATGATTATGACTTTACATATGATTATGATTTCATAAATTGTCGCGAGTTGTGAATACGACAATTACGATAATTAAGTCGGGACACCTGTGTGAGTTGTGTCGGGACTATATTTAAATGTAATGAAAAATAAATTATTTTTATGTCATTTAAATGGTCGTTTCAAGTGCACCGTTGAGTTCGAAAAGGTCAAAATAGGACCCCCCCCCGGTAGTTTGATTTAGGTCTCGGATCAATTGGGAACCAAAAGGACACCCCATAGGGGTATTTTGGTCATTTTATTTGGGAGGTGAATAGTAAATACGAAAATTGGCAACCAAAAAAGTGATCGAAAAAGAGGAGGGGACATCCTACATATATTTTCTCCAAAGAATCAAACCTACACATTAAGGCAAATGTAATTATTGTTCCAATTAGTGCGTATAATATCTAAGTTAACTTGGAAGAGATAAAACATCCATGAAAAATATGAATCAAAGATGAAAATTTGATGATTTTGATGTAATTCCTGAAATAAAAATCATTTAGGATTATTCCTTTGATGAAATTAGAATTAACACGGCGAAATTTTGGGTTTAATTGATGAGGAAATTTGGGGTTTATATGTGTTCTTGAGAAAGAATTATATAATGCAGATTTTCTGAATTTAAAATAAGATTAACATGATTCATCGAAACTCCATGATAATTTTGATATGTTTTAATGTTATAAATCATGTATACACTTGGGTATATCAATTGGTATTGATTCTTAGGACGTTGGGATCATTTGAAGTTAGGATTTTCATATTGTTTCTGGGTTAAAAATGGGGTCTGGGAAGCACAAAATTCGAGGAAGGCGGAGGTTGGAAAAGACGAAGCGTCGCTTGAATGAAAGTACAACTCATTCAAAGGAGATTGTATCTCGTTCGAACGAGATGGGTATCTTGTTCAAACGACCATGGATTTGGACATGGAGATAGTTATTTTCGTTACGATTGCGTGGGCGTTGACCTCATATTTTTCTGATTTTTTTTAATTAGTTATAATTTTTCTACGGAAGGGAATCGATTCGACTGCGTAGAATTTTATAATTTTTCCCTTTTGTAATTATTTCAATGGGATTATTCTTGATTTAATTGTGGGACTTAATTTTAATAAAAAGGGGAATATATGGGACACCAGTAGGCCATATTATATTTGTGGACTTGACCCTAAGAAGTTAATTATGGGGGTAAATTAAATTAGGGATAATTGGTGAATAAACCTAATTTGGAGAATTATTAAATTCATGAAAATTTGGGGATGATACGGACATGGACCAGTAGGGGGTAGATGTTTACCGACTGAATTTATTTGAGGAATAAAATGATATACTTCGAGTGGTGAGAAAATTTCGGGAAGATACCTTAAGAAGTAAAGTCATAATTTAAATACGTAGGATATTCAAGAGATAAAATATACTACGTATGTGATTTATTATATGGGTTATGTGTTTTCCCTAATTATATATAAATAGGTTAAATGAATACCTATATAATGATTTATGTGTATGACATACCTAGCCTACTTGCTATCGACGGAAGGTTTGCGCGTTGAGGGCAGTCATATTCGACGAGCCTTATGGGGAATTTGACTTGTTGCCTCAGAACATAGGACTTAGGTTGGATTTCCATTAGTGAAAATAATGGTATTGAATGGTCATTGGGATTCATAGGTATGTGAGTAGCCTAAAGGCTTAGGACTATGTTTGCCTCCAATACTTGTGTTTTGATATTTGTGGTTCGAGGGATATACCCAAACCAACAGTCCTTTATACACTGATGAGATGTACTAGGACTAGATATCAGAGTATGCATGCACAACAGATGTGTCTTGGGGAGCAGTATTGTATATATATAATAGAGTGAATGTATATATATACTTGTGATATTATCTACTATGTGGTATAAGTAGACATGAGAGATAGTGGAATCTTAAATTAATTAAGTTTGAGAACACTTAATTATATTAATAAATGAATTAATACATATTTATTACATGTATTGCGAAGTATATACGTGGGAAAGATAAGGGCCATGGCTAGTTGACACAGTGTTATAATCTAGTGAAAGTGGGAATAGTAACTAGAATAATTTGGAGATACGTTAGGCGTGCACACTAAATGAGAGGTGAGAATCTCCAGAGAGAGACCGATAATTTAACATGTATAAAATAATTGCTAATTGTAGCATTTATTCACTTGATGTTTTTAAAATCTTTTACAATCGGGTTCTGACTCATTTGCTTGCATATTCTATTCTCTATTGTATCTTGTACATCAGGTGTCCAGTATCAGGGATGCCGACATAGAATATGGATATCTCGATGGGTTATAGATGCTAATGGAGATGCAAACTTGGTTTAGACGCTTCCAATCTATTGATTCATAGATCTATAATATTTACTTTCATTTAAGGCATGTCGCCCAGGATTCTTGAGGTTATAATTAGCTAGGTCAGTACTGTGGATATCAGTTTTATTTGGTGGTAATGATATATTTAAACTGGAGAGTTATTCCAGTCACATTTATTCCTATTACATTTAGTTCAGTTGTGATGTGATGTTACTAAATTATTATTCCGTATTATGGAAAGGTTTTAATTAAATTAAAAATGGAAAAGTTTTGACACTAGCTTAATTATTTATTAGGTGAATTAAGAAAGAAATTGTTTTTTAACAGTGATGTTGAGAATGAACCAACTGGATATTCTGATTTAATATAATAAAGGACTGATCACTCGGTATTCAATTAGGCGGGTGTTACAGGTGGTATCAGAGCATCAGGTTCTAGTGTCCTTGGGATTTGTACAACATTCTACGTTTCAACGTATTGTTCTTTGATATAGAGCCCTATTATTAGGATGTTGTATTCCTCTATGTATTACGACTTACGTGTTCCTTCCAGGAAATATAAGTGATGTAATTCTTATACGAGCTCAGTCGGGCATTGATGACTAGCGAGGGTCGTTAGAAGAACATCAGGAGGAGGACTCGGCCAAAGATATAGAGTGTTTAGGAAATGCTATTTGAGATAGAACCCACCAAAATTATTGTTTAGGCTGAGGACAATAAAGAAGATGTTCGGGAGTTGTAGTTTCCCAAGCACCATCATGGATGACATTTGTGCCGTTCCAAACCTACCCAACACTGTCAGTGAAAGGTGAGGGATTCAGAAGGACTCTTGTGAAGGAAGAAATTCAAAGGAAATAATATAGGGTGAAGTGTAGTCAACACCCAGGACTTGAAAATTTTGGATGAAATTTTTGCTCATAGAAGCAATCTAAAGTGATGAGAGTTAGACATCACATATAAAGAAGCATGTGTGAAGCTAAACTGAGAAATTATGGAATGGCTCGACCAAAAAATCGTCCATCTATGGTTTTAATAGGGATGTGAAAGAATATAAAAACTTATCTCATATGGGCAAGAAAGAAAACCCAACGTGAGATAGAAGTAAACTAGCTTAATGAAATCTTTACCCAATGAAGAAGGGGTATATCGAGGATAAGAAGAGTTCATTGTTGTGAATGGAATCATGAGTTAAATACTTAGATGCGGATGGAAATTTAACAAATATGACTAGGGTCAATGTCGCCAAGAAATTTGTAACCGCTTCAAGAAGAAGGGGGGCTCAGAGGGTTGGGAAAACCTAACCAAAGGGAAAGATTGAATTCAATGGTGATAGTGAAATAGTATTGGAAGGTATACCCAGTAGGGGACCTATTTAAATCCTTACTAAGTGGCAATGAATTTATACAAGACCATCGAGGTCAACCATGTGTCTCATGGGACTAGTAGAGCTAATGGAACAACATAAATAGAAATTAGGAGCTAAGACTGCCCGGTCCGAGAGAAGGACATTCCAAAATAGTTAGTGGGACCAGTGATGGGATAATGACAGGGGAAATTGCCCTATGTGTAAAAAGAGAGAATACTAGTGTTGAATGTGTCCAAGTTGAGAAGTGAGACCGATAAGTTTGGGAATGGTAAACCGTGCCAGTTAGGCATAACAACTTGTGGAGTGAGATTTCGAGCGGAGAAATTGGGTTAAGAGAATTGGGCCCAGGAATTTACAACCCGAGAGTCGATGAGGCCCAGGAAGTAAAAAGGAGGCCAGTAAAGCCTTAAGTGAGGCCTAGATATTTTGGGCAACATTTCAGTGATGGGCGTGTAAGTCGCATAACAGAATAATTTCCCACTACGAGGAGGGGGAAACTATTGGATAAAATCCTAGGTGTATAATGATTGCAGATGCTCATGGGTTTTGTTGGCAGCTAAGTGCTGGTCCCTACGATTGGGCAAGACTGGTGAAGTTTTGTTTCATCCTTATGAGTAAAGGATTAATTCAAGTGGCATGGGTATGTCACAATATATATGAATTGTTAACACTAACATTCGCGCGCGAGTTGAGTTTAGTAGGTACATTGCTTTTAATAGTCGGGTTACAAACGTATCTACAGTTGATGATGGGATTTTTTTATGTCACCCGTGAGTGAGCTGGGTGGGCACTAAGAACATATTTTATCATTATAAATTACCACTACACTGAGTTAGCAAAGTAGAGCTTATTATGGTAATGTGTAGTGATTAATTGAATGATAGTAGATTGAGTGATAAGACTATCGTGCTGGATATTCTAAGTGAGTAATATTACTTTGGTGAGGCGCCACCTGAAATAAGGTTGGGCCTATATATATATATAAATAAGGAGTATGGGTGTTTTTACTGTTCAATAAGAAGTTAACACATTTAAGGGTTGAGATCAAGTCAACTTTGAAGATTTATGACACTCCAAGGGTTCACAATGAGCGGTATATTCGTAATTTATATGTTAAAATGGGGTAGATTTTTTAGAGATGTTCTGCCTGAGCCACGTCGGCCTGGCACATGGATCGAGCAACATTGGTTTATGTGACCCGATCACATCCCAACCACTCACTCGCATAGTCTCTCTCTCTCTCTCTCTCTCTCTCCCTCTTCACTTTCACAATCCCTCCCACCCATCACTCACAAACCCCAAAAACCATCCATCCAAAAATCTCTTCTTACTATGTTTCATCTTTATCAACCCATCATCTTTCTAGCGCACCATATTTTAGGAGAGATGATGAAAAAATAGGTGGAAAAATGCAACACCAAGAAAATGTATCCCTCAAATCGGGTGGAAAACACACCTAAAGTGAGTTTTGTTCGGTGTTATTAGGAATATCTCTTGGTGGTGCATTTTTTTCACTGATCTTGGTAATTTCCACCACGCACCATTTACACACACAACTTCAAGATTATCAGTGTGCGTTTGATATCAATGTCTCAAATTTCTGGTGCCATATATTTATTTTTTACAAATTTTTCCACAACGCATCTAAACTCCCAGATCTAAGCTCTCAGATTTTACTAATCAGTTCATAAAAAGAAACTTCCAGATCTGACGTGATGAAAAAACACAGCGAACCTCTCTATTTTCGATTTTGTCTCTCCTCGGTTTTGGATTTGTTGTGAACTGATTTTGAATACCAACTTAGTATTTAGATTTATGAGTTCCCTCTATTTTTGATTTGTCTCTGATTTTCGATTTTGGATAGAAAGTTTACTTTTTGATTTTCGGTTTTAGTTTGTTTTGAACTAATTGTTTTATTTTTTGTTTTGGTTTTTAGTTGGAAATGGCCTTAGCATAACCACGGCAGGAAAAAGAGGCGGGTAAAGATTTGACGTTTGGTAAACAGGTTTTGTATTTCTTACTTTTATGCACAAAACCAATTGTGCAGAACTTGATTCCATGCCAATTCATTTCGAGTACAGTGGATAAATTTAATGCGCCATGCTTGATAGTTGAGAAACAACATCTTACGGTCAAAACTGATTGTACCGCTCTGACCATTTGTACCCACTAAAAGCAGCTCATTTAAGTGAACACCTGCTTTGGCAATATCTTGATCTTGGCTGCACATTTTTTGCAGTTTTCCTCTTCAGTTTCTATCTATATTTTCATTTCTTTTTTTACGAAAAAATAGGAAACCTCCTTTATTTGTTGAAAATGAACACACTGCACTTATGTCACCACAACAACACCGTGAACTACTAGCTCCATCAACATTTAAAGGTTTTTTTTATATCATACATACTGCCACAGGTAGCTCCTATGCAGTTGTTATAGAGTCGTAGATAGACGAGAAAGTGAGTATAGACTTGATTTTCATTGCAACTTAGTTTTGTAGCTGTGATTGTTGTTTTAGTTATATGAGAGTCTTAATATCTCTCCTTAATTAAAAAATAAGTTAGTAAACAATTGAGTTCCATTTTCCATTTTCCATTTTGATTGTATGATTATGAGTGTGTTGGTCCATTATGTTTTGCAATTCTTGTTGCACTCCCTCATTCCTCACTTTATTTTGTTTTCGTATTTTTTAGATAAATTTCATCTCCATTTTTTATAGTGATGTATGACTACTGTCATCGGAAGCTATGACGATATTATTAGATAAAAATTTAGGTATAGATCTCATTTAATGGTATTTTTTCTTTTACCTATGTGCTCTGTTAGTTCTTTTGTTTTGTTTTGGTTCACGCGGCTATATGTGTCGATGGAAAGATTGAAGACGAGTCTTAGGGCGTTGTTCATTACTGTAATATTTTATACTCCCATGATCTGAATATAATACCTCTACAATGTAACCAATTTCAAATGAGAATCTTCATGTTTTCGCTTTTTCGAAGGATATTTGAACACTTTTTCAAAGCATGCTTCTGGAAAACTATACTGTTTATGACTTAACTACCACTAGAGGTAGAGCCCTCACACTTAAACTCCTTATCATGTCTCTTCATGTTAGCTGGAAAAGAAAATATGCTATAACAGTTCTCAACATGAATATGGCTTTAGCTAAGTGAAGCGTTTTGTATATTCAGTTCTGAGGAATCTATAAGTTGACAAAAGTTATTTTCATATTCATCGTGTCTTACTCTGAGCAACTTGGACCTTATTTTTATCCTTTTCATCTCATATTTCCAGTTTGATGGTGAAATTAATATGGGTTTTGATTTATGCGCTCTTTTATAGACAAGAAATAAATGTTTTAATATAAAAGTTGGGAAAATAACTTTTTTTAAAAATGTATTTCATTTGTCTTTGAATTTTTTTTAACAGTTGTCTTTGAAATATGTTTGACATTTTTCTAACAGTCGTCTTAGAAATATGTTTAGAGAAAAGGGTGTGGGAGGAGTCAGGCCGTCAGGGTAGTGACCTCACATAATTAGAGATTTATTATTTTAATATTTCCATCAATTACGTGAGAGTGTCCTCAAAATTTACTTCTAAATTGAGTCTCTAAATTTGGACTCTTAGAAGTTCTCCAAATTGGTTAATTATTTGATCGAGTTCAAACTTGGATCAACTTCTTTGATTGTTTAAAGGTTGTTGTGTCAAGTAGGATTCTGTTTTCTTTGTTTAATATGATTCTTTTTTTGTGTCAGACTTTCTCGAACACTACTCATGTTCACTTGCTGCCTAAAATTTATACAAGCTTTTTTTAATTGATTATTCTGCTTACTCATAATGTATGTTGGGTTTTTCATTAATTAGTTTATTTTTTCCTTTTGTTTCCTGAGTGATTAAGGGACTCTCTAAATGAAGAACATATTTAAGTAACAGGACTTCACATTTCCTGTGGATAAATTCTGGTGTGCAGGTCCATGCGTGTCTTCAAGAATACATATATCGGAGTCATCGTCAATTTGGGATCTGTGAAGCCATGAATTAATCTTCAAGAATACATATATAAAGTTGGTTTTTTTGGGTTCAACCTATTTTGGGTTATATCTTAACTTTTGTATGTAATCATGTTAAAAAATAGATATATTGTATATAATTATTTAAATTGGTTCGAGAAGTAGAAAAGTAACATCTTATTTATAATTTCTTATATGTTGATTGGTTATAATTGTGCATTTGTTCAATTGAGTGGTCACATTGATAATCACAATCTTCCTCACTTAGTCTTGGAAGTATGTATATTCAATACCTTGGTTCAATTTTATGTTTAGGTGAGGGTCGTTTATTGGGGTGTTTGTTGTGGCGTTGTGTTGCAAGTACAAGTACGAATATTGGGGGTAAATTTATCATCGTGCCTTCAGGCACGGGCATACCCTAGTATATATATATATATATGTGTGTGTGTGTGTGTGTGTGTGTGTGTGTGTGAATTTCATGGTATCGTACACTTCAGTGAGTATTTTGTCTAGTTATATGTGATCCCGGTGCATAAGGATTTATTTACTGATGTGACTCAGAATACATTGCGTTCTTTATCAAACAAAGAGATATAACTTACCGAGAACTTGAGGTAGTGAGAGTGCTATGTTTCATGTTATATCTAAGGAACATAAGTATATTTTTTTAACATACGGAGATTGTGGGAAGACACATATTATGGACTGAGGGCCTTACGAATATCGACAACCGGCTATGTTAGGTAGTATTGTATCGGAGGGTTCCTTATTTGGATTTCGCTTTGCGAGACATCCCACGTATGAAACTAGAAAACATCGAGAGTTGGAGAGAAGTTTGGTTGATAGTACATGTGTTTCGTATTTTGGTCATTATACATATACAAGAATATAATTGAGACCTGATAATTATATTATGACTCAAGGTCGGAAGAGGCGCCTAGTCCTGGTATCATTATAAATAGAACAATGATGCCATTGAAAGAGTGATTAAGTTATGACTAGTGGGGTGGTTGAGTGTACTCTTACCCTATCAGCATGCCAAGTGCGCGAGAATATATTTAAGAGTGGTACATATCATTGGTGCAATAATGCATGATACATTGGGTGTATGGGTGCCCTAGGTGATTAAATCATGCAGTGGATTATGATTACCGTGTGAATTTGACAGCATTTAGCAAGGGAAGTCATAGCTTATTCCATAAGATTTGTTAGAAGCTTACTTTTCATAAGAAACTAATTTTTAGAGTGGCTAATGGACTTGTGACATGCAGTGACGCAACGCCAGATGGATCACGGTTGGAGGTACATTTGAGAGAATATATGATGTCTCATGTTATAAATGACAATGGTGATGGGATACAATGAAGGGATATATTGCTAAATTCATTTTGCAATGGGTCACATGTCTGTTGGTAAAGAGTGAACTATCCCAAACCAGTAGGGATTTCTCAACCAGTAGAACGGGAAAGAATTACAAGAATTTTATCGTGAAGGTAACTACTTCCAATAGGGGTTACGATCCTATATCCTATATGTGTGATAGTGGATCGGTTGATCGTAGTAGCTCATGTTATGAAAATTAGGAATGATTGTACTACGGGACAGTATGCGTCGATCTTTATAGCCGAGATAGTGAGATTACATGGGGTACCGCTTCATATTATGTCCGATTGGGATAAGATCTTTGTCTTTCGATTTTGGAAGAGTGTTCACGAGGTCATAGCTACCGAGTGGTGATTGAGTACGGCCTATCATCCGTAGACGAATAGGAAGAACAAGCGAACTAATCAGATGTTGTTCTTATCTGGTATACTTTTTCTGAATTTCGGGATGGAATTCCGTTGTAAGGGGGGAAGTATGTAACACTCATATTTTTAATGACTTTTAAAATGGGATAGATTAGACTTAATTGTGGGATAATTAAAAATTAATCCGAATTTAAATATTACTTAAGAATAAAGTAATATGTGATTTATGTTGAATATTACTTAGTGATTAAAAGTAATATATGTGATTATGACTTTACATATGATTATGATTTTATAAATTATCGCGAGTTGTGAATACGACAATTACGGTAATTAAGTTGGGACGCATGTGTGAGCCTTGTCGGGACTATATTTAAATGGAATGAAAAGTAAATTATTTTTAGGTCATCCGAAAGGTCATTTTGAGTGCACCGTTGAGTCCGAAAAGGTCGAAATAGGCAGAAAAGTCTACCCAGGGGTTTAATTTAGGTCACAGGTCAATTAGGAACCAAATGGACACCCCAGAGGGGTATTTTGGTCATTTTATTTGGGAGGTGATTAGTAACTACGAAAATTGGGTTTTATTATATAAGTGAAGAGATTAGATAACTTTGTTTCATTCACCCAAAAACAAAGGAAAGGTATTTGAGGAGAGTGAGAGGTTTTTCCAAGGAAAGAAAGAGGTTGTGAGAGCAAACCAAGGGACAACCACCTTGCACCACCACCGAAAAAGTGATCGAAAAAGAGGAGGGGACATCCTGCAAATATCATATCCAAAGGATCAAATCAACACATTAAGGCAAGTGCAATTCTTTTTCCAATTAGTGAGTATAATATCCATGTTAAATTAGAAGAGATAAAACATCCATGAAAACTATGAATCAAAGATGAAGATTTAATGATTTTGATGTAATTATTGAAATGGAAATCATTCCTTTGATGCAATTAGAATTAACACCGCAAAATTTTGGGTTTAATTGATGAGGAAATTTGGGGTTTATATGTGTTCTTGAGAAAGAATTATATAATGCCAATTTTTCTGAATTTAAAATAAGATTGGCACGATTCATTGAAACTCCATGATGATTTTGATAGGTTTTGATGTTATAAATCATGTATACACTTGGGTATATCAATTGGGATTGATTCTTAGGAGGTTGGGATAATTTGAAGTTAGGATTTGCATACTGTTTTTGGGTTAAAAATGGGTTATGGGAAGCAAAGAATTCGAGGAAGGCGGAAGTTAGAAAAGACGAAGGGTCGTTTAAATGAAAGTACAACTCGTTCAAATGAGATTGCATCTCGATGGGATTATTCTTAATTTAATTATGGGACTTAATTTTAATAAAAAGGGGAATATATGGGACACCAGTAGGCCAAGAAGTTAATTATGGGGTTAAATTAAATTAGGGATAGTCGATGAATAAACCTCATTTGGAGAATTATTAAATTCATGAAAATTTGGGGATGATACGGACATGGACCAGTAGGGGGTAGATGTTTACCTACTGAATTTATTTGAGGAATAAAACGATATACTTAGAGTGGTGAGAAAAGCTCGGGAAGATACCTTAAGAAGTTAAGTCATAATTTAAATACGTAGGATATTCAAGAGATAAAATATACCACGTATGTGATTTATTATATGGGTTGTTTGTCTTCCTTAATGATCTGTAAATAAGTGAAATAAATGCCTATATAATGATTTATGTGTATGACATACCTAGCCTACTTGCTATCGAGGGGAGGTTTGTGCGTTGAGGGAAGTCATATCCTGATGAGACTTATGGAAGATTTTTAACTTGTTGCCTCAGAACGTAGGACTTAGGTTGGATTGCCATTAGTGAAAGAAATGGTATTGAACGGTCATTTGGGTGTGTAGGTATGTTCGTAGCCCAAAGTCTTAGGACTTTGTTTTCCTCCAATACTTGTGGTTTGATATTTGTGGTTCGAGGGATATACCCAAACCAACAGTCCTTTATACACTGATGAGATGTACTGGGACTAGATATCAGAGTATGCATGCACAGCAGATGTGTCTTGGGGCGCAGTATTGTATATATATAATAGAGTGAATGTATATATATACTTGTGATATTATCTACTATGTGGTATAAGTAGACATGAGAGATAGTGGAATCTTAAATTAATTAAGTTTGAGAACACTTAATTTTATTAATAAATGAATTAATACATATTTATTTCATGTATTGCAAAGGATATACGTGGGAAAGATAAGGGCCATGGTTAGTTGACACGGTATTACACTCTAGTGAAGGTGGGAATAGTAACTAGAATAATTTGGAGATACGTTAGGCGTGCACACTAGTTGAGAGTTGAGAATCTGAAGAGAGAGACCGAGAATTTAACATGTATATAATAATTGATAATTGTAGCATTTTTTCACTTGCTATTTTCAAAATCTTTTACAATCGGGATCTGATCAGTTTCCTTGAATATTCTCTTCTCTATTGTCTCTTGTACATCAGGTGTCTAGTATCAGGTATGCCGGCATAGAATATGGATGTCTCGATGGGTTATAGTTGCTAATGGAGATGCAGACTTGGTTTAGATGCCTCCAATCTATTGATTCATACATCTGTAGTATTTAGTTTCATTTAGGGTATGTCCCCTAGGATTATAGAGGTTGTAATTAGTTATGTCAGTACTGTGGATATCAGTTTTACTTGGTGGTAATGATATATTTAAATCGAAGAGTTTATTCTAGTCACATTTATTCCTATTACATTTAGTTCAGTTGTGATGTGATGTTACTAAATTATTATTCCGTATTATGGAATAGTTTTAATTAAATTAAAAATGAAAAAGTTTTGACACTAGCTTAATTATTTATTAGGTGAATTAATAAAGAAATTATTTTTCGACAGTGATGATGAGAATGAACCAACTAGATATTAAAATTTAATTTAATAAAGGACTGATCACCCGGTATTTAATTAGGCGGGGTGTCACATGGAAAAAAGAAGACTCTAACACGTTATACCTAAGTGCACATGCAACTACCCTATATGTATGCACTTAACCCATGAAACCGTTTTACTTTCGAAAAGCTTATTTATCCTGATTAATCCACCTTAATTTTGTAAAAGACTTCCTTTTCTAATTTTGACATTTATCCCTTTAGTTAACTCACATGGTTAAATATGTGAAACAATTCCACTTGGTTTGACCAAGTCATTTCTCTATTGAAATTACCCTTTTTATTTTAACGAATCCACATTAGTATTTTTACTGAAAATCGCTCGTTTCACACTTGCAAACATCGTGTTAGAAAATACTTAATTAGCCTTTGAAAACCTCTCATAACACATCTTTGTGTTAGTTATGGGTTAAACCTCTTAGGATACTTAACCACCCATTTACCCACTTACTTTGCCTTATTCTTTTCCTTATGGGAATTAATCAATTTACACATTTCTTGTCCACTTTAACCTTTACCAGACCATTATTAATTCATTCATGTTAGGTGATCTTAACACATTTTCAATACACAACCCATTTCTTAATATGGTCCTTTTCCTTTTCTTTTTCTCCGCATCTTTCAATAACTGCATACTTTAACGATCTCCATATCATTATTGCCTCCGCTATATACTCTGACCAGTGTTTTGGGTTTTTCACCCCAGTGCTCCGGGTTGTCCTTAATTTTCATAGTGTCATCCGAGTTCCTTTTTAATGTGTTTTAATAATTAGCAAATGTCCACATTATTTCGCTTTTCCTATTTCCCGACCAAAGCCAACACAGGATTTTACCCCAACTTGTGTTACACTTTGTAAATTAAATTTTCTTGTCCTTTACACTTTAGCTTTGATCATGTTCATTTAGTATCATCATCTGTAACACCATTTCCAATATTTTTATTTCATGAAAATTTTCCACTTTACATAAAATTACCATTTTTACCACTTTATTTCCAAACGCATATTTTATTCCATTTTCACAAGTGTTAATTTTCCAAAATACCATTAAGTTACCCACACTAATTTCTTAACTGCTTTTAACACCTTAACACCCTTTTAATCTTTTGGAGTAATAGTCTTCCCAATTGAAAACATCTTTATTTCAATACTTTTATTTCCAAGAATCATTAAACGTATAATACTACTTTATAAGAAAAATACCATTTTCTTTATTAACACTTGTAGTCTTGAAACCTTGCATTATTAACACATTCCAACATCCCATTACACACCTTAAGGGGTGAATTTTCACATTTCTTGATTTCATGTTTAAACCCAATAAAACTTTCATGAAACTTTCTTATACGTTCATGATCAAACTACAATAAGTTTATACACATGAGAAGATGAATTTTGACTCCCAAAATCAACTAAATGGGTTAAACATACAATTAATTCTAGAAAACTCATAACACTTGCAAAAATATACTTTTATAGATCAAAGGACATTTTACATCTTAAAAACTTAAACCAATGTCCTATAATTATAAAATCTTCATTTTTACAAGAAATCCACTTAGTTTACCAAATATCATTAGCAAGATAAAATATAAATTTAAAACTTTTTTATTCTATAAGAGGGTAGTCCCCTTATAACCTGGGCGTATGGTAATACTAGTTGAGGTGTAACCCCTATAAGTATGGTGATAAATGATAATCCATAAACTCTTCAATGGACAGAAATAACATACAATATTGTATTTGATCAACACACAAATTGAACTCGTAATACACTCGTGTATAACCCAAAGAACAATAAAGGAAAACTCAGAAACAACTCAGTCAAAGGGAGAGAGGAGTAATCACCCTAGATACACCTTGGCAGGCAGCCAAACACACCAACCAACCCTTAAATATCTCTAGTTAGCTATTAAAAGCTTCGTAATAAATGATAATGGCGGGTGAGTAAAATCTTTGATTTGCAATAACTTCTCTCTGATATCTTTTCTCTTTAACACTCTCTACAAAGAACTCTGAAAAGAACAACATCTCCCTCAGAAGTGGTTGAGGCCCATAAATACCCCCCCTCAGCACTCCCGAGGTGCTTCAGTATTTCACAGTTGTCAAAGAGATCCCTCATACTTCATGTCACAAACATTAAATGTCTGATGGACTAGTCAGCTCCATGTCATAAACATTAAATGCCAAAACATGCATTTTGCCTAACCATTGTGCGTTAGGGGGCTTTCATCATAGAGGTGGCTCACCAACTAGCTGACAACCCCAAATATCATGGTGGTTTACTCAAGTGAAGATGTGGCATTGCTTAGCTAGCTATTGACATCACCTAAAGTAGATGTGACATTAAGTAGAGGGTTATTTGGTTCACAACTCAATGCACGATGGAACTCAAGGCTGCTCCACTTAAGATTCTATGATCAAAGGTCTCTCGATGTTTTACCAGGTGTATCTAAGATGGTCAGGACAAGACCCAAGGTTTACTCACTTATAAATCCTCCAAACCAAGTCCCTCTGAAGTTCCCTAGAATGAGGTCTCCCAGAGAATGAAAGCTCTCCTAGGCCCTGCCAAGCTTGGTCTCTCACGAGTACCGTTTGACCTCAAACTGAATAGCGCTATAATCATTACATCATTACAATCATTATATCTTGTAGCTAATATAAAAATATACAACATGACTAAGTAAGACAATAAAGCTAAAGGATGATCCCTCTCAGTCAGTTACTTCGTTGGAAGATCTCCCTGTGCTGCCGCACTGAGCTTCCTCACTGGCGCTGCCCCGCCGAGTTGCCACGCTGAGCTACCTCACTTGAGCTACCTTAGTGAGATGCCTCGATTCTTTATTCTCTTAATTATATTATATTAACTAGGGGTTTATCTCTAATCTTGATATTATCTTCTAGACCCTCTACATTTTCCCCTTCGCGTAGAGATTTGTTATGGTAACAAGAAATGTCTGCACAAAAACTTCTCAATCCGATGAACCTTCTATTTGTGAAAAAACTCTTGCATCTCTGTCTAAGTTACAACTTCTTCCGTTATCACTATCAGAAAAAAGTAACAATATCCCCGATGTACCTGAACCAATGCGCTGCGTATCATCGACGAATGACGAAGGGACATCGTAACTTTTTCCTATCGTCATGCCTCATCCGTTTTGACTCTTCTAAAGAAAAGTTATCCCCTAACTGGGTTATTTTGTTCCAACATTTCATATTGTTCAAAAAGAAAAAAAAATCTCCCCGATGTACCTGAGTCACAGCTAAACACTGTTTGGACTTATGGCGAGGGGATATCGTAGCTTTTTAAACCATGGTAATAGCTTTTGTGTTGTGGGGCATCCGATGGGTCTGACTAAAAATTCTGGCGCTAAAATCATAACTTGTTTTAAAATAAACCCTTTTTATTCCCCATGCGTCACTTCATTAATGATGTGGTTCCATCTTTCCAACTGTCAGGACACTCCCCAAAGTGCCACGTGTCGATTTGAAATGATTGTGGGCGACTTTGCACGGGCGGTGGTGGGAAACTCAAAAGTCAACTTAAGAATTTCAAACAGTTATTATTCAAACACTTAGCCATTTTTTCATTTACCTTACCTTCGTCTTCTTCAACTCCTAAAGCATTTAGAGAGAGAGAAAACCCTCAAACTGCCATTGTTACCAAGTTTTTTTTGGTTTCTTTTCTTTCATCCTCTTCTTCACCACCTCTTGTGGACATCTTACTCAGCCCTTCTTTCTTCTTCCCTATGATCTTTTATTCTCACCATCATCTACAAATGGCCTCTTCAGGTACTCCCAAGGTTCCTAGAATTGGTTCTTAGCCATCTTTCGATGCTACTGGTGTCACTATTAGCGCCACCACCTTGGATGTTGCTCGTCAAAAGAAACTACATTTTTACCACAGGTCTCTACTTTTTAGCAAAGACGATCACTTCTCAGGCCTCTACAAAACTTGCACTTTTAGCCCCAAGTGGTATTCTTTGGTTCTTGGTGACGAAGACGAGGATTCGATTAAATGGGGTTTCTTCTCCCCAGAGGGGACTTTGCATTTTCTTCTTGATCTAGGTGACTTACCTTGGATCAAAATTAATTTCAAGGGGCTTGAAGGCTTTTTAACTCATTTCGTCGCTTGGAATGCTCACATGCAAAGCTCTCACACTGTGACTCTTGACAAAGTTGGGTTGCATCAGGCTAAGTGGTTTGGAGAGTTCACCCTTTCAAAGAATAATGCTTTCCTCCAAGTTTTAGTCTCTTGTTGGAACGTTATCGCCTACACTTTCATATCTTCATGGGGTGAGTTTATTATTAAACTGAAAAATATTTGTGAGCTTTTAGGCCTCGAAACAATAGGTGATGTACCTTATTCCGATGAAGCTCTAGATGCCGAAGTGGCTTCTGACCGCTCATAGTTGGATCACATATGCCGAAGGTGCATTGGTTCATCCAACAAAGCCACGTTCACTCCTCTCATCAGATACTTCTTCTAAGATCCTTCTAAGGATGGTTCTTCTACTGCTACCCAAGGCCAGGGTACATTCATGGAATTTCCAGCTTACATTCTTGTAATTCTATCTCGTTTTGTGTTGCCTGATAAACCCAATGACCATCTCTGAAAGGACCTCATCAATATATCAATCCATTTGGCTCGGGGCCATCAGGCTTCTTCTAGCGACAATGGCCTTAGGATCCCTCTATACTTTGCTTGACATGACTCATTTGGACATAGAACGGTCTTTTAGACGTTATAACTTAGCCAACCTTGTCAATGCCATAATCCTAACGGGCTTCCTCTACATTCATTTCCCTGCAGTAGTAGCCAAAATTATTCGTCCTCCCTCTGGAGAAACTGTCCTGCCCCCTCGCTCATATATCTTCCATAAAAACTAGAGTCGTAAAGAGTTAATTCCCATTATTGACAAACCCGACTTTTTGTGATGAGGCCTTATGGAGAGGAGGTTTTCCTCCACACTTGGGGTTTTTTCAATCATGGAGGAAAGGTGGTCCAACCAACTACTTTGGACCTCATCGTTGAAAATCCTTTGTTGGATGTGGTCCTTATATTTTCACCGGAGTATCATCCTTCTTACACCGAGTGGGGATATACCTGTGAGCACTATAACCCCAATCGGTCCAGTCACCAATTTGGTTTCAATAAAGGGGCCCCTCTCCCAATTTTTCAGCTATCCCACACCAAAGTCACATTTAGCGAGGCTTGCTCCTTTTATAATTTACTGCTGCCTTGGGGGTTGGTTCTACGATAGTTCGGCGAGTCACCATCCCCAGTATCACAAGGCAAGGGGATTTGACTTCTCTTTTTGCAATTGAGTACTGGTCGAAACAACTGTCCCATTGTTCTGAGTTCATTCAAAGGCCTCCGGTGTATCCCCTAGTTCTTTTTTTTCTACCTTGGAAATGGGGCTTAAAGGTAATTTCATTCTAGAGGTCGAGTTCCCTATGAGACAAACTCCTAAGTAACTTCCCTTTGACATTCCTCCTTATTGCTCTATGATCCCTATTGCTACCCCCAAGTCCAACTAAGCGCCAACACCCAAGCAACCTGACCCTTCTGAAGGTGTTTCTGGCATGGGTGCCCCAACTGGTGTAGCTTCTGGCGAAGGAGCTTCTAAGCCTCAGGCCAAGAGGGGGAGGGCTTATAAGAGTGGAACTTCTTCAAAGTTTAAGTCTCAACCCTCTTCTCAAGTTCCCTTAGATGTGTTTCCCATTGACTTAATTCCTCCTTCAGTGTCTGTCTAAGTGAGTGAGGTTTTGAAAAAGCAAGTGCAAGCTGAGGTGGAATGGCTAAACTCTAAGTTTCTATGACACACTCCTTCTGTTCCACCTGTTGTTGCTTTCCCCACTATTTTGGTAGATCCATCTGGGGGGATCAATGCGAAGGAGGATCTCAAGAATCCCCTTAAGTCTTGGTGCTCCTGGTGCAAGGAAAAAGACTCGGGGCACTAAGTCCCAAAAAAAATATGCTCCCCCGTATAGCTCACCCCAGATACTCCTGCTACTGAGGATATTATGTTGGATGATAGTCCAGACGCTAAGAGACATTCTATCGAGAGCACTTCAATAGCTTCTTCCCTTCCTTCCTCACCAATGGTGATATTATCCCATTCTCCCCCTGAATCAGAGGTATGCATGTTTTTCACACTTATTCATTTCCACTTTCATAAATTGTATTTTCTAACACTTAGAAACTTGACAGATGAGGTGGAAGAAGAAAGTCCCAGTACTCCCGTGAGTCCTTTCGTGGGAGGATGCTTCGGTGCTTCTATGACCGATTTCTCGCCTCCCCGGTCTCCCATGATAGGTCTTATTTATTCACATCGTTCAGCCTCCAAACATGTAGAGGAGACTGCAAAGAGGGCTACTACTCTTGTTAAATCAGTGGGGGTTCCCTCTCATCCATAGGAGACTCCCCTAATTTCTTCTGGTTCACCTTTTTTGCCGGTGGTTCCTATGGATGTGATTCCAGTTTTGCCAAGCTCTCCCGAGATAATAAGTGCCAAGTGATTGGTAGATATATCTTCGATCTTTCCTTCCTTGATGTATCTTCTAAGTGATTTGTTATGTTTCAGGTTAAAGTTACTTCATCACTAGCTGCATCGCTGGTTGATGCTCTTCTTCATCTTCCTTTATTAAGGCCCATCTTTGAGTTTCCCTATTTTTCATATATCACCGAGGTAAGTTAAATATATGATTTGCCCCTTTTTTCCATGACATTTCTTGCGTTTAACACCTAGCTTTGTATCTGCAGCTTTTTCCAGGTTTAATCTTGTATTCCTCCCTCGTGGCCACTTACATCACTCAAACTACCATTGGTTCATCTGCTTATACCAGTGCTTCTTTGGCCCATATAAGTGCTGATGTACCTGTGCAAGATCGAACAGTTCTTTCGAGTTCTCCCTCAACCTTGGCCCTAGTTCCCTTTTTCGTACTAGGTGCTTCATTAAATGCTGAGGTTCTTTTAGCTGAGGTTCCTCTAGATGGGTTTTTTGTGGAGGCTCCTGAGGAAATGAATATGCCCACTATAGTTTTCATTGTTGTAACTTCTTCCATATCTCCCGTTCTTGCTCCAACCGTTGCTGAGGTATTTCGCCATTTTCTCCTCATTTCTTGCATATGTTTGTCTTTTATCTTGACAATGTTCAATCTCTTGCTAGAGGGATCTCAATCCCAAACTCCACCATAATGGTGACTTAACAATGAAAACACACTTGTTAAGATTTTTGTTAAACAACACCTATAACACTTACTTAACAATGAGAACACTCTTGTTAAGATTTTTATCAAAATCCACCAATAACGGTGACTTAACAATGAAAACCAATTGTTAAGATTTTTATCAAACTCCACCAATAACGGTGATTTAATAATAAAAACCACTTGTTAAGATTTTTATCAAACTACACCAATAACGGTTACTTAATAATGAAAACCACTTGTTAAGATTTTTTTTATATTGAACTCATTATATCCTTTACCTGACCTCAGGTTTCTAGGGAGTCCCCTCATTCCAGAGAGCCAACTCAGCTTGTCCCTTCATTTGTTGTCTCACCCTGTTGATAACTAACTAGTTCTGAGGAGTCCAACCATAATGACCAAGGTTCCATGACCGATGTTTTAGCTGACAGTGAGTCTGGCTGTGAGATTCCACTGCAAATAATGGCTTCTCATGAGTTTTGCCTCCTGGTGCTTCGTCAATCTCCCCAAGTCTCATTGTCTAATCGTGCCATCATAGAATAGATTACAACCCTCCATTCCTATACTTTTACAGTCGACTGCGTTCGTTCAGACATAGCCATAATGGGTTTTAGACTCCAGGACCTGGAGATCATTATTGCAGAGGCTGTGAATACCAAGACTTTAAACCTTACTAGGCCTCTCATCAATCAATACTTGGGCAATTTGAAGGAGTTAGGTAGAGATGGCTTTTAATTTGACTGGTTGATCGATCACTTGAAAACTTTGAAGAGCTATCAGTTAGTTAACCAGAGAGAAGTATTCCAGAAGCATCTGGAGGCCCAACAGACTAAGGAGGCAAGGTTAGATGAGCTGGCGTCATTGCTAGAAGAAGAAGATCGAGAGTTCTAAGCCATCGAAGAGGTTCTTCATGCTGCCAAGCTGAAATGAGAAAAATTCATTATTGATCGTGTCTAAGTCCAAGCAAAACTCTAGGTTTCTATTAGTGCCCTGAAAACATGTATCGAAGCCTCTTTGGGCTTACCTAGGGACTTCTTTTCTTCCCCAGAACTGTGGTTCCTCTTAGATTGACGTATCCCTAAGCCTTGTAAAAATATTTCCTTTCTTTATATGTAATTCTTGGGCGGTAGTTCACAATTTTGTACCGTATTTCCAAGTATATAAATGAAAAGGAAGCTTTATTTTTGTTTTATCATCTCTTCCTGTTATAACTACTTTAAAAATCTCGCAATCTTCAATCAAACCTCTAGTTACAACGATAGATATAACTTCAAAATGAAATGTATATATATAGAAAATCGAATGCATCTTTATTCTAAGGTTACTTGCTTATACATGATAGATCTTAAACCATTTGTTATTAATCTTGAATGGTTTATATTCTTTCATATTTGAAAATAAACAGTAACCTGGATCGTGATCCTCCTTCACAATGGAAAGGTCCCTCCCAATTCGCAGCAAACTTAGGGAGAGGGAGCCCCCTGATGTGCTGCACAACTGCTTTTAAAATGAGGTCTCCTTCAACGAACTTCTTTGGTCTCACCAAGTTATCATATGCACTTGAGAGTTGTTTTGTGTACATTTGGGAGAGTTGTGTCATGTTATCTTTTTTCTCGTCCAACACTTCTAATTGTGCGTATCTGCTCTGATGGAGCATGCTGCTTCGTAGGGCATAACGGGTAGAAGAAATTTCCAACTCCACTGGAAGGATTGCCGCTGCTCCATATACAAGGGAGAACGATGTGTATCCCGTGGGTTTTCTTTTAGTCGTTTGGTAATCCCACAGTACTATTGGGATCTTCTTATCCCGCGATCCTAGGAAATGTTTCATCATTTTGGCCAAAAGTTTGACCAAAGTTTTGTTAGTCTCTTTGGCTTGACCGTTTCCCTTGGGATATGCCGCCATTGAGGTATGATGGACGATGGGGTATCTTTCAGCGAGCATCGTTACCTATTTATTAACTAAAGGGGTTCCGTTATCATAAAGGATTACTTTTCGGGTCCCAAAATGACAGATTATGTATTCTCTGATAAAATTAGCCACCACGCTAGTCGTTGCTCTTCTGAGTGGTATCGCTTCAGCCCACTTCATGAAGCACTCTATGGTTACCAAAATTCAGATATTTCCTCTTGAAGAAGGGTGTAGTTACCCTACTCGGTTAAAATCCCAAGTGTGGAATGGATAAGGTGTGGCCAAAGAATATAAGTCCACCAAAGGAGCATGGATCATATTTCCATGTAGCTGGCACGCCATGTATTTTTGTAAAAACTTAGCAGAATCTTTCTCCATAGTTATCTAATAATACCCTAATGTCATTAATTGGTAATATAGGTTATCCCTTATAATGTGAGTAGGATCATGATCTTACTTCAATGCTTCTATTGCCTCCTCTTTTGTGATGCATCTCAATGGTCTGTCGAAGTGCCCCCCTTCGATAGAGCTGGTCCTCCTGGATGTAACAGTGTGGATCCCTCCATTTGAGTCCCATCGCATTTATTTTCTCCAAAGGAAGAACTCCATCTTTGATGAAGTCAATGTAGGGTTATCTCCATTTTGTTTGAGTTTTAACGAAGTGGCATTCAACTACTTGAAAGAAACATTGGCACTTATCGTAACTCAGTTGCATCTTGTTTCATCGTTGGCCAAAATTATCCTTCCCTCTGAATTCTTCTATACAAAGGGATCTCTGTTGTTTTGTAGTTGCCTTTATGTGTTTCCTTCAATCTTTGTTCAACTTATTCTGGGTCGACACACCTTTAAAACCATCCTCCTATGTTCCTAAAGTAGAGGTTACCGTGGTTGACAAAGTATTGCGCCAGTTCTTTTAGTTCCATCTTGCCTTCCCCGGACTCGAACTGCTTTTTGATTTTCCCCTCCAATTCGAATCACCTTTCATGGGTAGGATTGGTTGCACAATCGATGGGGCTATTCTTCGTTAGATCACCATCGTAGTTGAATCGGTCTTCATAGACAGATTTTGAGCAATGGTGGGATAGGCATCAGCATGTTTATTCATCATTCTAGGATGCCTTCTTATCTTTATTTGATTGAACTAATCAGTCGTTGGATGATCGTTCTGTAGGGCGCTAAACTGAGGTGCTTTAATGCATATTCCTCATTTACTTATTGAACCACCAAGTTAGAATCTCCTTTGATGCACAGTGAATGGATGCCCTTCGAAGGGCCTCTAGCAACCCCAACACTAACACCTCATACTCTATTTCGTTGTTGGAGCAAGGGAAATCTAGTTTATAGGAAAGGCAAAATTCCTCCTTTCTTTTAGAAAAGAGAACCCACGTTCATCCTTTATTTTCTATCGAAGAACCATCAAATTTCATCGTCCACTCTTCAATATTGGCCTCTAGAAAGTTTGCCTACAACTCATCCCCTGGGATATTCTCTAGGGGTGGCTCAAATACTTCTGATGGAAAGATTACTAACAAGTCTGCATATGCGTGGCTCTTGATCATGTGAGGAACCACACACTTTAAGTCATATTCTGAAAGGATGAGCAACCACCTAGCTACTCTTCCAATCAAAATAGTTCTTACCAACAAAAACTTAATTGGGTCACATCTTGTCACAATGTGAATTGTGAAAGAGAGCATGTAATGTTTAAGTATTTTTGCTAAGAAAACTAAGGCCAAACAGTGTCGCTCCACACTACTGTACCTTGCCTCTAGTCCACGTATAATTCTACTCAAGTAGTAGACTGGCATATCTTGACCATTGACTTTTTGTGCTAAGAGTGCTCCGATAGACCTGGTGGTAGATGTGAGGTAGAATTGTAACGGTACTCCTAATTTTGGAGGTATCATCATTTGTGGAGAGGTCAATAGCTTCTTCAGCTTGGTAAAAGACTCATGGTGAGCTTCATCCCATTTGAACTTTGTGCCCTTTCATAGCAGCTCCATCATTGGGTAAGTTATCCCGGCTAGTCCTAGCACAAATCTCCTAAGATAGGAGACTTTACCAAGGAAACATTACCGAGTAAACTTTTGAGCTCCTTCATCGTTCTTAGACATGGAATCTTCAGGATGGCTCGTTGTTGGTCCTGGTCCATCTGTACTCCCTATAGATCTACCATGAACCCTAGGAACTTTCCACTTGTGACCCCGAAACCACGCTTCAGTGGGTTCATCTTCAGTTTGTATTTTCTACAACGAATGAACACCATCCTCAGGTCATCTAGATGGGACTCTTCCTTCTTTGACTTGATAACCAAATCATCCACATAGAATTATAAAAACTTGTGAAAGCAATCATGGAAAATGTCCATCATTGTCCTTTAATATGTTGCCCCGATATTCTTTAACCCAAAGGGCATCACCTTGTACATGAAGTCATCCAACGGGGTCCCGAATGTTATCTTCTCTACGTCGACTCGATCCATCTTGATCTGGTTATATTCCACATACTCATCCATGAAACTGAATATTTCATGACCCGACGTTGCATCAATCAAGCTATCAATAGAGGGTAGAGGGGACTCATCTTTTATGCAGCCTCTGTTCAGATCTCTAAAGTCCACACAGATCCTTATCTGACTCTTGTCCTTATTCCCCACTGGGACGTTGCTTGATAGCCAGAGTGGATGTTGTATCGGCTCGATGAATTTTGCTTCTAGCAATCGTTGGACCTCCTCCTTAATCTTCAAATCCAGCTACGGCTTATAGGTTCTTGTGGCTTGCTTCACCGATATAGCTGAAGGCATAACGTTCAGCTTATTGCAACTCACTTATTCGTCTAGCCCCTCCATCGTTATGTATTTCCACGTGAAGACATCTTTACACTCTCGAATCAACTCAATCAAAGCCCATTTTTTTCTCTACTCTCAGGCCCTTTGAAATGAAAATATGTCTTGCATCGTCTCCCTCTTCAGCCAGGTTCAACTGTTCCAACTCTTGTATCTGGGGCCTTGGGCAATCCCTCATGTAGTATGATTCTTCGACTGTGATAAACACCCAAAACTGTACATTTAATACCCCGAATAGACGTACTTTAGTTGCTAATTCTTGGCAATATGGCTCTTATGAGCTTTATTGTCTATCTTGTAGGTCAAACGTCCGTTTGCGGTGTCAAAAGATATATATCGAGGCAAATGCACATTTTATGGAGCTAATTACCAATTACGTAACCCTAGCCTACCCCAAACCCTGTGTGTGTTTTGTTTGTCCCTTTTTAATTTTTTTAAATTTTTTAGTTTGAGTCGTTTTATTTTTTATTTATTTAGTATTTTCTAGTTTTTTTTTTATTTTTTTATTTTCTCTTTAGTAGTATAATTTTATTTTATTAGTTTTTTGTTTTTATTATGATTAGATATTTTTAGGATTTCATTTATTTTTTTAGTTTTATTAGATTTTACTTTTTCGTAGAATTTTATTTTTTAGTTTAATAGATTTCTATTTTTTATTTTTATTTTATTTCTTTTTTTTAGTTTTATTTTTAATTTTAGTCTTTATTTTATTATTAGAAGAAGAATTTTTATTTTTATTAATTTTAATTTTTGATGTTATTTTTATGTGTCCAAATAAAATACACACATAAACTCCCCTACACCTGAACCCCCTCACACATTACCCATACACCTTACCACACACAACACAAAGCCTCACCCACACTTTTTACCCCATAACTGACCACACACAATAACCCCATACCCTATCTTCTTCACCCACCAAAATATCTACTCTCTCTCCTCCATTAACAACCAACCAAACCCCTTACTTGCTACCCTTGCAAAATCAACCCATATCAACAAACCAAAAACCAACATAATCAAAATCGAGACCCTGTTAACCCAGAAACTCATCTCGCCGGCGCCCACCCCTTTTACCCCTCAACCGCAGCCTCCCTCACCCTGTCAACCCCCATTTCCGGTGCCGACCTGCCTTGAACCACCTTCCATGGTCGACCCCAACTCAACTCCGACGGCTGCCCGCCGTCACCCGAGCCCTGAAACTCCCTCTCCAGGAGAGCCTAACCAACATCGCCCCAACCGAATTCCAACCCGGATCCCAGCCTCTTACCCGCCTGAACCCCCTTGCGCCGGCGACAACCTTAACGTCGACCTACCCTCACCGATCTAGCCAACCACGGCGCCGCCGAACCAAACAACCCGATCTCCCCTTTCCCCCTACTCGCAACCCGACATCGACTCGGATGGAACCACCCATGTCTGACCCAACTTCCTACCCGACCCCAAGCCAAAGACCCATTTGTCTCCAAACCAAAATCGATTTTTTCCCACCTGCCAACAAACACAAGACCAACTCACTTAACCCATGTGTCTTTTACCCCTTATACCCTCAAATCCCCTTTTTACCCACTTTCCGAAAATATCCCATAAACTATATCAGATTATTACAATCTCCATTACCCCACTTCCCAAATATTCTCACACCTCCCACCCCATGCACATGTGCTATACCTCTCCCATATGTTCACCCTAGCTTATTACCAAAAATACCCCTTAGCCCATGTGTGCCATGAATCTACTATAAAAGAAGACTCAAGACTCCATTTGAAGGATATATATCATTTTTTTAGGAAGAGAATTCTAGAGAGAGTTAGAGATAGTTTAGTGTAGTGTAGAGAATAAATTAAGATAAACACCATTTTGTAAGTAGTTTTAGTTTTTTTTTTAGAGATTTGTGAGAAAAAAATTTGTATGAGATTTAATTGAGTGGATATTATTGCAAACTACTTGGATTCTCAATTAAGAGGGATGTATACTTCAAATTGGAGGATTAGAGTCATTTAAATTCAAGAGATTGGTTTGATTGTTCTTCTCTTTCCTCTTTTATATTAAATGCCTATTGATTATTTGATTATCATGCTTTGTATTATGTTAGTCTAAATCCCCTTTCAAGGGTGGGGTTAAACCCTTATTTGATGTTATTTTAGTTTAATTAGTTTGATTACTTGAAAATTCCCTTTGAATATTAATTTTGATCCCTCACCCTTAAATTTACGCCTCGAGAGAGCGTAAATGATTTTTGAGACAAAATCAAAATTCTAGTTATAATACCCATTTTAGATTCGAACTAGAGATAGGGTTTCTTAAGTGGGGTATTATTACTTGAATTTCAACTCTAAATTTATTATATAATATTTACATAAATTTTAATTGATCGATCCTAGCGGGTGATTAATTAAAAGGAGTGTAGATCTATTTTCTAGAGTTGTGGGGTGTTAAACTTAATTTTCTAAAAGGTTACTATTATAATTACATTTGCAACGAGAGTTGATTTATAAGTTTGATATTTATTTGGGAGAATTCAATTAATTCAATTAATTAATTGTAATAGCTAAAATTTGTGGTGTAATCCCACTCCTTGATTGTTCTCACAATTATTTAACTCATTTATCTCGTATTTTAGTGTTAGACTTTATTTTTCACTATTAGTCACTTTCTAATTAGTTGTTTAGATCTTCAATTTAGTTTAGTCTTATTTATACATCCTCACCCTTGAAAATTGTTTTAATATTTGAAAAGCTAAAAAAAATAGAAAAAGTAAAATGCCCAAAAAGAAAATAAAAATTGAATTACAATTGAGTTTGTCTCTAGCTTACCCCCAGATGTGGATTGATACCCTTACTTACCTCTACACTTGAGTTTGTTAATTTTGTAGGTAAATTGAGGTTTTGATTGACTTGGCTTTCAACAACGACACACAAAAAGCAAGTTATCAGACTGGGTCCTCCATAAACTCTTGTAGACTTAAGTTATCAATAACCATGCATTATCCCTTATAGTTCACCAAGAAACATTCATATATCGGGTTAGTCTCTTCATCAGCCCCTAGATTAACTCCTTCGTCTGCCCGCTCACACCCTTAGAGGAGGTAAATAACTCTCCCATCCTCTGTGATCTTCTTTTTGCACTGCCTGCTCATCGTTACAACCATTTTTCTCTTCCTTTTCCTCAAAGATTCTGCCACTCTATCTCCCAAATATTTGCTCAGCACGCTTTGTCGTTTTACCTGATGTTCCATCGGATCCATCCTGGATCTCATTCGATCCTTAAGCTACTTTGAGAGATTCTGCCTCATAGGAGCAGCCAAGTGAACTTTTTCTGCTACTTCTTTTCCTTTTGTCCCTTCGTTGATTTGGCCATTCACGGACCCCATCCTTTCTTTAATAGAGGTAACTCTTTCACCTTCCACCCCCTCATCAGCACCCTGGAATCTTGCTCCAACTCCATGTAGAAGGCTTTTTCCTGGAACATGTAGTGATCTCAGTCCCTTTAACATTTGCCTTCACAAATTGGTGATTCATCGAATGGACTAGACCCTAGTTATGCATCTATACCCTCCCTATCAGCAGCTGGTACGAAGGGGCACTTTCAATCACATGGAACTTTATATGCGAGGTAAGGTTCCCCATCACAAACCTCACATTCACATATCCAATATATTTGGACGATTGATTATCATAGCCAGAAATCACCAAAGGCATTAATATTAATCTTTCCTCTGGAATGTTGGATATCCGAAAGGAACTGATAGGCATGATATTAATTAATGCTCTCCCATCCATTAAGGACCTTGCAAAGCTTACCCCGTTGATGCTTGCCATCACGTACAGAGGCCTATTATGTGGGAATCTCACAGACCTATCGGCATCACTAAAAGTTATTTCGGACAGGAACTTTCTCACCAGCTTGGCTATGGGCCCCTTCCATATCAATAAAGGTACTGCGTTCTTTCTTGCGATATCTAAAATTTCTTACATTATCTCCAAGCGGCTTTCCTTTAGTATTCCCACTTGGTCATAGAACCACGAGAACTTGGGTGAGTGCGAAACAACTTGGTACTCTAAACTTGGGTTCACTTCTTCCCCTTCCAAGTTGTATACCTCCTCCGTATCACTCACACTTGCTTCATCATACGTTATGACCAAATTGTCCATGCCTCTTATACAATCTTCCAAAGTGTCTTCAAAGTCTTTTTATTAGAACTCCAGTTCCCTCGCTTCTCGTTTGGCCTCCTCATCATAGGCAACCACCAGATTTGTCCCATGTGGTGGGAGGGGGTTAACATTTACACTCTCTTGAGGGATCTACAAAGTTCCCATCTTCATATGTTTACTGATAATTTTCCTCAGCGTGAAACAAGTCTCCGTTGGGTGACCTAACTTTCGATGGATCTGATAATACTTGAGATCACCTCTCATTGCAGCATCTGGATCCACGACTGGAATGCCCTTTGGTCCGTACATCATTCCTCCTTGGACCATGGTATTGTAGCAATTAAAAGCCTCTTCAACGGTGCAAGGCAGTGGTGGTGAGTCTTCTCTATCTCTCCAAACTTTCTATTGTTATCTTTCTTTGACTGCTTAGCCCCTTCACGTCCGTCGACGTATCCTACCCGTGGGGGCTGGCCACATGTTGCAATGGGTTGAATCGAATGCCTGAAAAACCTCGATACTATGACGGGGTTTGGCCGAACCACCAATGATATATTTCTTGCTTCTTTAAAAAATGTTGCGAAAGTTCCTTCGCGTATTTCATTAATGAGGTGACAGATATATTCTAGGAGCAAACCTTCAGTGCAAAGCTACAATAATTTGGACTCTTTGGCCACCTCCCTCACATCGAGAGACCTCTCCATGAATCTTCGCACATATGCCACCACATATTCCCCTAGTAATTGCTTATCCCTGCCTAACTAAGTCAACGTAAACTCATTTTCTGTCAGAAAGAAAATCTGGACAAATAGCACATGTATCTCTTCCCACATTGAAAAACTTTTTGGCGCTAAATGGGATTACTAGGTATAGGCTTTATCGATCAAGGATTTAGAGAACTACCTCAACATGAGCTTCTTGTTATTACAATGAGCCCCAAAGTGTTCTCCCAGGCCCTGCCAGGCCCGGTCTCTCGCGAGTACTGTTTGACCTCACACCGAATAGCACTATAATCATTACATCATTACAATTTTTATAGCTTGTAGTCAATATAAAAAGATACAGTATGACTAAATAAGATAATAAAGCTAAAGGATGAGCCCTCTCGGCCAGTTACTTGGAAGATCTCCATGGCTATCACGCTGAGCTGCCTCATTTGCACTGCCTCGCTGAGCTACCTCACTTGAGCTGCCTCGCTGAGCTACCTCGCTGCTTTATTTCCTAGAGTCTATTATTTTAGATGGGAGGGGGGGATTATCTCTAATCTCGAGATTATATTCCATATAAATGTTTAGCTCCCAATTCTTGAAACATACCATGTACATTAAAATCCCATTTATTTTAAGAAAAAAAAAATATTTACTTACTATTTATTTCCAACCAAATAGCATTTTGCCAACATTTTTACTCCATAAAAATTCTTAATACCAATTTCTACTAAAAATCCTTCATTTTATCATATGCATATTACTCTTAAATTCAAACACAAGACTACTAATACACAAAAGTAAAGTCTTAAACTAAGAGTAGGTTTTCCCACCTCAAATGAAGCTCCAATAATTGAAGGCATGAAATGTCTAAGAAGATGGAAACCTCCCACCTCCTAAAATGGCCTCAAGGAGGTTGCCTAGCTCCACCAAACTTCTCTCTATGAAAGCTCCATTAGAAACGCTCTTCAAGTTCCATGAAACTCCTATCTTCTTCTTCTCCAAATCCCCCAATAATATCTCCAAATTTGTAGGTATGTTCATCAATGGTGAAAATGGGTATCTAAAGCTTGGATATGGTGAAGAAAATAAGAATATGGTGGTTTATGGTTGATATTTGATGGTGGAATGGTGGTGTGAGGGGAAAATATGCTCAACAACGGTGGAAGACCACTCTCTCCTCTTTCTTTCTCTCTCTCTCTCTCTCTCCCTCTCTCTCTCTCTCTCTCTCTCTCTCTCTCTCCCCTTCTAACTTCCAACAACTAAAATGAATCCTAATAAGCCTTATAAAACACCCCTAGATCTTAACAATCCCATTTTTTCACATTTGAGCTTATCTGATTTTAACAACTCAAGAATCCAAAGGGCAAAAGCGTGACAACGCATAAAGGAAACTCAAATGAAAATTTTCTATGTAACCTGGTTCGAACCAAATTCATCCTCGTTCGAATGATAATGGCTTCTTGTTCAAACTCTGCTTCAAAACGACCTCGACATGTTATATAGTAGGATCTCATTCGAACCTCATTTGATCACCACTTTGAACGTTCTAGTAATCTCGTTCGAATGTCCTCCACTTTGTTCGAACAATCCTTTTTTTTCTATTTTCTCTAAATTTCCAATTTGAACCCTCAATCTTCCAATAATTACCATCAAGTCTTCAACGTAGTCAAATGTGAAAATAAGCTCAGTCATAATCATCCAAATTTCAATGTCTTTATATTATTACAACTTATGCGGGGAAAATAAATAAAATATTGGGACCATGTATTAAAAACTTCCCTACTTGGGGACTTTCATCCCAAAAAATCTCGATCCATCAATTCTTCAAATTCATGGGGTTTACTAATTCTCATTCTAAGTCATATAACGCTTTAGGACAACATCATCGAAGTCCTTAATATCTAAGATCACATCACACGTCCTTATATGGGGTTTGTTGCTAAGGGTTCAACATACGACATGCTCTAACGCTCATCATTTTGCTCACCATCGACGTCACATAGCTGACTCCAAGTCTCCACTTACTTGATGATCATTCTCAATTAAATTCCAGGACTACACTTGCTAACACCCAAGCATATCGGCGCCTCCACGGGCAAACCTCTCTAGTGATCAACACCCACCCAATACTAACAAAAACCAATACTGTGAGCAAATCGTGTGGTTAAAAGCACAACCACCTGTACACTGAACTTTGAGCGATAGGAAGAATACCTCATATAGGGTACACCCAGTTACTGAGATGCATTGACCATATCAGGTCCATCCACACTCGACCAGGCCCAATCAATTCGTATCATGACATGGTACCAATCTGAGTGACCACATACATAGAAGTATCGATCCTCGATTATCGAAACCGAAAGAGACACAATAGAGCCAAAAAGAACACACAACTATTTTAAGAAATTTTTTGTCCATACGCATCAGACTATGATTTACTAAAGCAAACCTACATCCTATGATCGAAGTCTCATCACTCATCCCAGACATTCTCACTAGGTGATAACCTAACCTCATACCCAGGCTTGGGTTACCAACCGTAATGAATCAATTTGCAACCATTAATACTTATATGACGAGATCAACACACAAATCTATCATTCTTTAAAAATACAATGTTCGAGTTCCTTCCTTGTGAGTAAGGCCACCCCCCTAACATCATTGGCACACATAAACCACTATGGTTGAAGAATGCCAAATGCCCTTATTTACACTGAACTAGTCCATTTATCGATGATTACATCACCAAACTACTACACCTAAGTTACTTTCTGCCTTATCATATCGTGACTGTAACCCCAAATACCCTTAAGCAGTATTCCATTCAAGACAGACATTCACCTTATTATGTCCTTTGACTATACGAAATTGTCACCAAGCATACTTAGATGTTCTACCCAAACTAAACTCACGTGACGACCACGCACGCTACCATTGGCATTCTAAGGGTAGTAAGTACCACACAGTGCTACCTCTTCTAATCCGTACTTGCTTGGAAGGACCTACCAAGAACTAATCCTTACCTTGCTAAGGATATCCTAGCATATCGTTGACACATGCCAACATTCTAGTCATGCTTCGATATTATCCCACCTTGGTTATTGTTTTTAAGTCTCCACATGGTATCATCAATCTAAGTCATACCTTTCCTAATACTCGCCAAAATAAAATTTCACACCACACTATTAGTCATTCCATGACACCCAAGAACTACGCCCCATAAATAACATGAGCTTCTAATTTTTCCTTGGAGTATATACTACCCATTTGTGCTGATTCAAGAAACTACACCCAGTACATAGGTTATTCGACTCTTATAAACCTTGACCAACAACTTGAGATAATCACCTAAATTTAAACACAATCATTACTAGGATGCTAATTCTTCTTCACACCAGACTTAACTGGTCTCCTAAGGGCACCAAACATATTTTATGTAATAGTCCTCAAGACCTGATAAAATTCCATCATCCATACCTTTATTATTGTAGGTGCACTTTACAAACCTTTCATTACCCACATCGTGATTACTAGGTTTTTATAAGACACTAGTCTACGAGCTTATACATATGGTGAACATTAACTATTGAATACCTTAAAACATCACAAAAAGTCGATTTCTATCCCCAATTATGCCACACACAATTTGTCCTACGGGAATTGTAAGAGGCCCTTAAACCACACTCACACCAGGATTACCTCGATTCTAGACATTACCTCAGCCACTAAATGAGCCTTGACATTTAGATAATAGCCTTATCTCTCTTTTAAATGGTTGTGACCATAATCCACGTACCAAACCACAACTAATAATACTAACGATTTTGGTAGGATACAGGATGTAACCCATAACCTATAAACCTCTAGGTTTATATCACCAACATCACTAAAGATCTTATTACTTGAGATCATATCAACTTTTCTAAAACTTTGATATATAAGACTACCTAAAGTTCACTCCTAGTCTCCTCAACTATCATTATTTCATACGTAATATACTTACCGTAATTTTTCCATAAGTCTCATCATACCTTATGTGGACACTTACTTGTAACGATATTATCTTACGGACTTAGATCGTGTACCCATCCCAAATGTTGACCAAAGCTGTTCACCATGCCCAATAAATTATTAATTTCCTTACGATGTGATAATCTTTAGAGGATCGAATTGACCTAATCACCTCATCGATACTAACTATCCGAAAGTACCTAGTCAAAGAACTTAATGCATTTATATCACCAATCAACATTATTTAGGTATGATGCACTAGCCACCTAATCTCCATCGTTGACTTTACATGAGTCATGATTCTAATTTAAATGGTGTCATTAATCATTCTCTACATATCAATTGGCTTCTCATATCACTATGGATTGACACAGAGGCACCTCACACTATGAACCTGCGATGTCACCACTTTTGGCTTGGACGGACACTCTCAACTTACTAGCATATATAAATCAAAAGCGTGGAAGTGATTAACGACAACTAACTCAGTCATCTGTCACATGTAAATAAATTCATCTGTCGTGCTGACCTCTTTGACTTCACGATCGAGTATACGAACTAAACCATCTACAAAACTATCGGGATCGACCTAAACTAACATTGACGTCAAAAGATCCACTATCGACCTCACCACATCACTTCGAACACGAACCTTGAACCTAGAGATCTGATACCATTTGTGTAAGAACAATTTGTATGTCATTGTTCATGTCATTGCTTTAGGCTAGTTTGGTGTACCCTGTTACAAATCGTGACGCACCGTCAAGACGAACCGAACTCAAGCATCTCCAAGTTTGAAGACTTCCCGACATCCCAAAAGGTATAAAATGATTTACAGTTTGAATTAATTCATAGAATTATATTTGGGATGTTTATTCTTCATCAAAAGACGAACATGACTATTTTGGTTTCGAATTTTTTTTCTAAGGTACCTGTAGCTGGAGTTTTTAAAATATAAAGTTTTCGTTTCACTCGTTTAAATGACATCATCATGTCGTTCAAATGACATTACCTTATTTTTCTAACGACATTGCACGGTTGTTCTAATGACATTACATGTCGTTCAAATGACACTTCCAATTCATTCAAACGTTTCTTCTCTCGTTCGAATGACCTGCCAACTTAAAGTTTGTATAAAAACTTATTTCATGATTCATTTATTTCATAATTTTTCCAACTATGTTTTTTCATATTTGCTGCAAAATTTCTTCAAGTTTGGTGCTAAAAAATACTATTTGCACACACCTAGAAAGTTTAGAACCTTTGAAGTTTTTAATCTTTGCACACACCTTTTTTGGAGAGGATCTCCATTGCGGACTTGTGATACCTGCGAGGATTTACTGCTGAAGAAAAAGGCTAAGACTGATTTGGACGACTATGATCATGTGATTCTTGTGAGGATCATAGTTATTCCTTAGAGATTTTTGAAAAATAGCGCATTATACTTGTGGGGGATATCAAGTAATCTGTAAGTCGACTCTCTTTCCCTTAGTTTTTTTTTTCCTAAAACTTGTCCTGAGTTATTTGCTTGTTTGATTTATCTATTTTATCACCATAGATTCATGATTAGGATAAAAAGATAAAATTGATTTAAAATTAGCTTCCGTATATAAAATTGGTATTCCAAGTTTTGTTGGTTTCCAACCTTGCAATTATTTTCACATTTACAAATTAGTATCAAAGCTTTAGCTCAAGATTTATACCTCTTCAAATTGGTATTAGAGCAGGTTGCACTAAGTTATTTTGTTTGATCTTATTTTCTTATTTTTAGGGTGGTTGGTTTCTTTATCGCTCTTGAATTTATTTTTCTCGATGGATTCTCTTAGTTCTGACGACTTAAATCGTTTGAATTTAATGTTTGCTAAAAGAATTAAAATTCTTGAAAAAGAAATGCTTTTTTTAAATCTATTATTGATCTTCTACAAACGATTCAAAATCAAAAAGATTTTTATTGTGAAAAACTTGTGGACACGGATAGTGATTTTAAAAAAATTATAATTTTCCAAGAAAGAGAGTGATGATAGAGTCCTTATTTTAGAAAAAGAGTTAGAGGACTTCAAAAATTCTAGGGTTAATATTTTTGTCGTTGAGGATAATGTTTTAATTATTGATTTTAAGGATCATGAGAAGACTCTTAGAGATAGATTTTCTTTCATTAAGGGGGAGATAGATAACCTTCTTGGAATGATTAAAAATATGAAGAATTAGTCCCGAAAATTATAAGAGTCTAATTCTTTGCTTAAGTCTAAAATTTTGAAGTTGAAAAATAATTTAAAAGACTCAAGTAGCTGTGGTAGTAATGGTTGTGGCTTATCTATTTCTGGTGCTTCCGTTTACAAAGCCAAAACCATATTTTGTTTAAGAGGGTCAACCAAATCCATGGACATTAGAAAAGGTCAACCCATAGGTAACTTTCCTCGAGTTTTCACATGTTCAAATTGTGCTAGGAAAGGTAACCTTAAGCGTTTTTGTTTTGATCTTGAAAAAAGTCTTAGTAAGTTAAAGTATAGTGTTCCCTTGGTTTCAAAATCCCTCATGCGTCGTTGCACATATATTTGGGTTAGGAAATCACTTTTAGAGGCACTAGATGGTAGACTAGTTGATTCTCATTTTCTTGCACATGATTATTCTTTAGCTATATCTTATAGATGATTGTGTTAGCATGTTTGTCCTACGCTAATTGTTCTTCATTCTATATTCTTGCTAGTGTTATTACATGTATACTTTTTCTATTATATTTTTATTTATTGAGTTATATTTGAAAAATACAAAAATATTTTGGTTTTATATATTTTTTTGAAAATACAAAAAGATTTTGTTTGTTTTGAAAAATATTTTGAAAAAATCAAAAAAAAATTCGGCTCTTGTGTATTTTAGTTTTACACATTTGGTGTGGCATATTAGTGTTTTTGAATCTATTTCATTTCGTACTTTCAATGTGGCTAGGAAATTTTATTATGACTTTATATACTTAGATTGATCTTAACCATGTTTATGGAGTTGTTTCGAAATTGACTTGCTTTATGGATTCGACTTTGTTCTTGCCTCCACACACACATGCACGAGATCATTGGATTTTGACTTCATGATGCACATTTGAGATTGATGAGATGTTCTCCTATCAATCTTGTCATCTTCATGTTTATTTTACTATGGAGGATTTTTCCATATAAGAATCGTTGCCCGTGAGAATTTGTTTATTATTTCAAAATTAGGAGTGTACACGATAAAGGGCTGTAAGAGTATGATGAACTCGTCATGTTCTCCTAGTTATGCTTATTGTCATGACGCTATTGATTTCTAGAATCATTAATATTCTAGGCTTGTGTGCATTGTGCTTATTTTGTTCATTAAGTTCAAATTTATATGTCACTTGAGGCTAAAACTTCGATAAAGTTTTGCGGTCAATTCGAACTTCTTGAATATATTTGAGTGTTTGGGTTATAATTATTTTGTTACTAGTTCACACCCATTCATTCCATTCCAAATGTTTAAACACATAAATACTATGCTACTGTGTAAGGATTATCTGATAATGTCATATTTTGTTGTCGTTTATACCTATATATGTGTGCCGAATTTTCTTGATATATTTTGCATATATTATATATGGTATGTTTGTTGAATTTGTGAAATTTGCATTTTTTTGAAAAGTTAAAAAATTTCAAAAATAGTTGGTTGTGTTTGCCTTTGTGATTATCATTACACATGCTTGATTTACATCTTTTGTAATGGTATATTTTCTTCATTGTGATTCTTTGCACTCAATGTTTATTGTTTCTACTTCTTTGTCTATTTGTATATTTCGGATAAAAACGAAGGGGGACAAAAAATTAAAATGGAGTTTTTGATGAGTTTGAATTATTGGGAAGTATTTTGTCTATGAACATTTTTTTATTTTAAACTCGATGCGTCATGAAGGTATATGTTTGTTATCTCATGCGTATAGGTACTTAAAGAGGAATTCAAGATACACAGATGAAGACAAAGTCTAAAATGGTAGAAGAAAAGGTTTGAAGACAAAGAGACTTATGTCATTATTTTACAGGGTTGGAAAGGATGTTAGTTGAAGCACCCTATATCTTTGACTGACTTGAGTCTATATTATATAAGTGCTCATCTAGTTTGGAAATAGTGATAAAATTTAGTCATATCCTAGTTTGACCAATAAGCCTTCAGACTCTTCATTTTGAATTCCTCAAATTATTCCTAAAGTTAGAACACCAACACCTCACCTAGGATTGCATTCATGTGTTTCATTATTCATAATATGGGTGTGTGTGAGTTAAATACCATTAAAAGAATTTTTCCATAATTTTTGGGATATTTAAATGATTTCTAAGACTTTTAAACAATTTTTAGAAATTTAAAATTGGATTTTACAAATATTGTGGGCTGTTTTGTAATTGATAAAAGATGTTAAACTTGGCTTGGGTAAAAATCGAAAGCACTAGATAATATTGTGGGTAAAACTTGTATTTCTATAAGACAAAAAACACATGTTTCTTAAGTCATCACAGCCTTACACGTGTTTCACTTAGAATGGTTGGTTATGTGTTTATTTACACTCACATTGCTGAGAGTGATTGAGAACCCTTGGATCGTTTTAATCTATGGCCTGCATGCGTTCTTACATAATCCTTGTGTTTACATTTAAACCAACCAGAGCTTTATAATTGCGGTGCATTGGTAGCCATTAGATTTCCTTCAATCAAATCATATTCGTTCATTTGCTTGAGATCTTCCAGAGACTGATCTCTTACTTGTATAAAAGGAGACTTCATCCTTTCAATTCTAACTTTTGGTTCACCTCATTTTATAGAGAAAAAAAAGAGATAAGAGAAAGAGAGAGAGAGAGAGAGAGAGAGAGAGAGGAAGAAAAAGAGAGAGAAAATACAAAACTCTAACCTAACTCCGGCCAAATCACACCTGAAAATAGTTATGAGAGTTGAGTTCGTTCTAGATTTGAGAAGATCCATCCTCTCTTGTTCTTAATCCCTTGTCCAACCAGTCACGTTTTCCAAATCTTATTTTCTTTCATAGAAATATGATATTTGTGAGTATGTGATACACTTCACTTTTATATTACTGGTTTTGATTTCTTCTTTCGAGAAACCTCAACTTTGTTAGTTGTTTTAAACTATTATGTTTTGTTCAAACCCTAAAGCAACAAAATCAATTATGATTTCAGTTTTTGATAATACTTGGACTTAGATCTAGTTAAGATCTTCATTGGGGATTTACACTTTCAACTATTTCACATTTGTGAAATATTTGTAAATATTTTCAAAAAACGAAAGTGTTTGGGATCTTGGCTCTTTTGTATAGAAATATTACCTCTTTATTTGTGGAGAAATTGAAAGATCCAAAGTCTTGAGTTTCGATCAAACTGATTTTAGAAATCTTCATTTCATTTTAGAATTTGTTTGTAATTTGATAATCATTTGGTCTGTAATTAGTGTGTGTGACTACAACACTAAATAGTGTTGGTAGAGAGATTTTTGAACATTTGAGTCAATGTAAAGCTAAAAGGAGTGGAGTTAAAAAGATGAGAGAACATCAACAAAATCAGAGCCTTGGGAGAAGTCAGAAAATGCTAAAGGAGTTAGTTAATTTATGAACTTAGTTTAGGCTTGATTGTGTGTCTTGATTGTTATATAGTTTGTAACATGTTACTCTATTTTAGTGGATTTTTACTTTTGAGGTTTATAGACCTACGTGGAAGTTTCCCCAATTGGGTGGTGTTTTACCACGTTAAAATTGTACTTGTATACTTACTCTTCCTCTCTTCCCTTTCTTGAGGCTGTGTTGATCTGATTTTTTATAAGTTTTGATTTTCAAAACCGGTAAACCTATACCTTAAATAACTCGTTCATATTATTTTACACATTGTGTTAAGAAATTTGTTGTAAGAAAAGAGTTTCTTCAACAGACTCTTCGGAGCCATTTAGATAGTTTAATCTTGAATTAAACGACTTAAGTTGTATTTTTTTTCAATTAGTATCAGAGCGTTGGTTTTTCAAAATTCATTAGATCTTGAGTTTCTGAAATAATTTTCTCAAAACAAATTATGGACGAGAAATTTGAGAGACTAGGTAACCTGCCCAAGCCCCCTCTCTTTGATGGAACCAAATTTCCTTACTGGAAGGTAAGGATGGTTTCTTTCATCCAACGGACATTGGGAAAGGATGGTTTCTTTCATCTAACGGAGATTGGGAAAGGATGTATGCGATACTATTGAAAATGGTTATACTTTTCCTACTAAACCAGCCGCTAAAGGAAGTATTATGAGGATTAGAAAGTTATTAAGTGAATTCACTAAAGAAAGAAACAAACTTCCCTTAACAATAATAAAAGAAAAAATTCCATATTCATGTCTATCAATGAACAGGAATTTATGAGGATATCATTATGTACTAGCTCTAAGGAACTATGGTACACCCAAATGACTGCACATAGGGGTGACACCAGAGTTAAAGCTGTTAAAACACAATTGTTAATCCATCGGTACAAGTCCTTAATCATGACTGAGACTGAGTCATTTGATGACTTCGATATTAGATTGACAGATATTGTGACCAAATTGCATGCCAATGGGATTGTTTATGATAGAAAGGAAATTGTCTCTAAAATACTAAGATCACTTCCACATAAACTTGATAATAAAAGATTGCAATTGAGGAGATGGATGATCAAAATCTCACACCTAAACTCCTCAATAGCAAATTGAGAATTGTGGAAATAGAATTAGAATTCAAGAAATAATTAACCCAGTCCCAAAAGAGACAATCTAGTTCTAATATTATTTTTTCATCTAAGTTGACCACACCTGAACTTAGTATACCTGACATTGACTTAGACTCTGATAAGGACTGTAATTTAGATAGTCTGGATAATTAGCTTACCTTAATATCTAAACAGTTTAAGAAAATTGTGAACTTTCAAAATAAAATAGCAAAAAGGAAAGGCAAACCTACTTATCCAAACCAATCTAATAATAGGCCTCTTGAGAGAAGACAAGATAAACACCAGACTGATAATCACAAGAGATCCGAGAGAGACCTTAAAAATGTTGAATGCTATAGATGTGGGTAGTTAGGACACATGGCTAGTGACTGTAGAGTTAACTTAGACAAAATTCACAAACATAATAGGGCTCTTCTATGTAAGACTTGGGATGACTTAAGTGAATCTGAAAATGATGAACTTGAGTCATCTAACACTTTTGACCCTTTTATGTCATTCTTTGCTAAGATAATCTACACTAATGATGAGGACTATGATAAAGATATGTTAACTAATACTATGCCTACTGGTTTATCTGCATTATAATACCTCAAATGATGTGTGTGTGACTCAAAGGGAATGCTCTAGTATTGATGTCAATGGGTGTGTGAGTCCTAAAAATGAAACGCTATGGCACACTGCACACTGCACACTGCACACTTAGTGACTCCGACATTGAAGAGCTTCCTGACATTCACACAGTGTACATAAAAAATCTCAAGAAAAGCACTAGACTTGAAAAGATTGTCAAAGATCTTACCCAGAAGATAGAAACCCTAAGTCATATGATCAAACAGAATGCTGACGAGTATACTACTCAATGTCTAACTCATAAGAGTGAAACCAAAATTTTTGAACAAAAACTGAAAGACTTACCTGACTCAAATGAAATTTTGGAAAAGAAATACAAAGGAACATTGTTAGAATTGTAACAATCAAAAGAAAAGACATCAATAGTCTTTAAAAAATTTGAAAATAATTCTAACTATTTTGAAGACTATGTTGCTGAAAGTAAGACCAATTCTGATAACAGAACTCGAATAGGATTTTGTCCCAAATTTAAGACATCAATAGTCTTTAAAAAATTTGAAAATAATTCTAACTATTTTGAAGACTATGTTACTGAAAGTAAGACCAATTCTGATAACAGAACTCGAATAGGATTTTGTCCCAAATTTAAGACCCAAACTAAAAACTATGAAATAATAAAGTTTGTGTCTGGTGGCAAAAGACCTATTGAAACTTGTCCACACTTTCAAACCTTGAAAAATGAGTTTGATATAAAATAATAGAAGTTATACATTGGTGAATCAAGTAACTCTAAGCTAAATGTTGAACATAAGGCTAAATATGTCTGCCCCCTATTCAATAAGCTGATTTGTCATTTCATCCAATGCCAACTAGGAACAAGACTAGATCTCAAAACCTTGACAAACCTTCGAATAACAATTTTCCTAAGGTTATGAGTTCTACGTTCCATCTTTAGTGCTCCTATTGTGATGTCTATGGACATTACCTTAATGGTTGTTATTCCAAACGTCTATGTAATCTAGTCTATAACTCTCATGTTTACCACAACTTCAACTATTCTAGGAGAAGTCGAAATAAATATGTCCTTCCTAGACAGCTAGACAAGAATTCTAACTATCGAAACGAAAGAGATAGACTAATACTAAAATACCATTAATAAGAAGGAGTCCTAGATTCTTTTCTAAACCAATTTCTCAAACTGTCTATAATACTCATGAACCTGTGCAAAAATATTTAAAGAAAAGCCAGAAGCTCGCAAGTTTTATCAAATACGAGCTAATAAGCACAATTTGAAAACTAGAGCAATTTAGGTCAGAAAAGATAATCTATTACCCCAGTTGAAATGCAATATTGTGATCAGTGCTTTTAAAGCTGAACACGGAGCATCTGGATGTTATTTAGACTTTGTATGTTCCAAACATTCAAATAAAACTAACTTCTCCAGAGGAAAAGTATTGTTTGGAGATGGTGTATAAACCCAAATTATTGGTAAAAGGAACACTCCATGAAGAAGGATTACCCATTCTTAAAGATGTTCTCTTGGTAAAAGGTCTTAATGACAATTTACTAAGTATATCACAGTTTTGTGACTCAACCATACTGTCACCTTTTCAAATAACAATTGCAAAATTTTAAATGGAAAAGGTGATTGTATTATTACATGACTCAAATAACTGTTACACAGTCAATCCAAGTACAGAGGTCTGTAACATTGTCAGAATGCATGATAATGAGATATGGCATAATAGGTTGGGTCACAATAATTATGATAGTCTTAGAAAATTGTGCTCCCAAAAGATAGTTAGAGGTCTTCCTAAGATCAAACCAATTTCAAACATCATATGTGGTCCCTATAAAGAAAGAAAAATTATTAAGGCTCACCACAAGAAAGTAAAAGAATTTATATCCACTAAACCTCTAGAACTCATCCATATGGACCTAATGGGTCCTTCTCGTACTGTTAGTCTGTGTGGAAACAGTTATATCTTAGTTATGGTTGATGACTTCACTCGATTTATGTGGGTTGCTTTTTTAAAACACAAGTTAGAAACTTTTCGTAAGTTTCTGAAAATCTTAGTTCATATAGAAAATGAAAAGGATTCCCAGGTAGATAGAATTTGTAGTCATAGAGGAGGAGAATTCATAGATTCAAGTGTCATCGAATACTGTGACTATAATGCTTACAAACCTGAAATTATTGCCCCTAAGACACCTCAACAAAATGGAATTGATGAGCATAAAAATCACACCCTTCAAGAAATGGCCCGTGTGATGATTGATGCAAAGAACCTTCCTAAATATTTGTGGGTCCATTCGTGCAGCTGTCATATAATAAATCGAGTTTACTTAAGGAAAAATACCAAACAAACATCCTATGATCTTTGGTATGGGAACAAAACCTAACCTAAAATACTTTAGAACCTTTGGTAGCACCTGTTATGTCTGTAAGGATAGAGAACATCTATCTAAATTCAAAACCATAGGAGATAAAGCCATTTTCTTAGGATATTATCTAAATAGTAGAGCCTATCGTGTCTACAATCTTTTTACCAAAACCATGAGGGAATTCATTAACGTTGTTGTAAGTGACACTAATGTAGAAAGTAAGATTAAATGACCAACTATTACGGATGAGTTCGAAGACATTTTAAATTATGACTCTCCAGAAATAGTTGAGTCCTTACCAACTGAGACCCCTGAAGTACATAACTGGGTTTCCAAAGATCATCCTTTAGATAGTGTAGTTGGTAATCCTATTAAGCCAGTTCGTACAAGATCTCAACTTCATAACATTTCCCATTTTGCATGTTTTATATCTCTTATTGTGCCAAAGACTGTAACGGAACCTTAAATGACACTTTGTGGATAAGTGATATGCAGGAGGAACTTCTTCAATTTGTCATTCATAATGTATGGTATCTTGCACCCTGGCCTGAAAATAAAAGGGTTATTGGCACACGTTGGATTTTTAAAAATAAAATAGATGAATCTGGGATGATTAATCAGAATAAAGGTAGATTAGTTGCCCATGGCTACTCTCAAATTGAAGGAATAGACTTCGAGGAAACTTCTACGCCTGTCACTCGCCTCGAGTCTGTTCGCTTACTTTTTGCAATAGTTTGTCATTTGCATTTCACACTGTATCAAATGATGTTAAATCTGCTTTCCTTAATGGCATCTAGACTGAGGAGACCTACGTAGAACAACCCAAAATGTTCATTGACCCTCACCATCCAAATTATGTCTATCGTCTTAAATATCTCTTTATGGGTTAAAATAAGCTCCTAGAGCTTGGTATGAACGTATATCCACCTTTCTTCTAGACAACGGTTTTAGGAGAGGAGGGAATGAAGAAACCTTTTTTGTCAAACATTTTGACAACAATATTACTATAGCCCAAGTTTATGTTGACGATATCATTTTTGGATCCACCTCCCCTTTACAAGTTAGGACCTTCTAGGACATTATGCACAAATAATTTCAAATGTCACTTATGGGGGAGTTACAATTCTTATTAAGGCTCCAAGTTAAATAAAATTCAGATGGCTTATTTCTATCTCAATCTAAATACGCTTTAGAGATTGTTAAGAAGTTTGTTCTAGAAACAGAAAAAGAAGCTATGACTTCTATGAGTAATTCTGTCAAACTTTCTAAAGATGAGAATGGTAAATCAATTGATTCTACCTTATACCGTAGTATGATAAAAAACTTACTTTACTTTACTGCCTCCCATCCTGATATCATGTACTCTGTCTACATGTGTGCCCGATATCAAAATAATCCTAAAGAGAGTCATCTATTATGCGTTAAAAGAATTATTAAATACATTAAAGGCACTCTAAACTTAGGATTTTGGTACATTAAAGACACTTCTATTACTATAGTAGGTTACACTGATGTTGATTGGGCCAGTTATTCCGACGATGGTAAGAGTACTTCAGGAGAGTGTTACTACATTGGTAATAATTTGGTAGGATGGAGTAGTAAGAAACAAAAGTGCATTTCCTTATCTACTGCCGGATCCGAATATATTGTCGCATGAAGTTGTTGTGCTCAATTACTTTGGCTAAAACAAATGCTGAAAGATTACGGTATAACTGAAGATAAGTTACATATCTATTGTGACAATCAAAGCGCGATTAATATTTCTAAAAATCCAGTTCATCACTCTTGTACCAAATATATTAAAATCAGATATAATTTCATACATGAGTTAGTTGAATCTAAGGACATAGAAATTAATTACCTACCTATTGAATTGCAATTAGCCGAGTTATTTACTAAACCATTGGATTATTTTCTATTTTAATCTTTGCGCATATCTATTGGTATGGTTATGGAAGAATAATGATTTATTGTTTCATACTTGTTTTCTTTACCCTTTGTCCATTTGAGATAAAATGGGGGAGAAATTTGAGTCTTCTTGGACATTCTTGCTATATTCTAAACTAAAAAGTTTGATCTTAGTTATCACAAGTTCAAGAACTAGTACCTTCATTTACATCCTATTTTTGATAGGGTATTGTCTGTAATTAGTTTAGTTATGTAATTTTCATTTTCTAGGATATTGGGCGGATAGAATTTTTGTATAAGAATAGGTTTTTCTTATTTCTTTTGCATCCCTACGAGTCCTCGATGACTCAAAGGATATTTCGTCTCATATTTCCAATGGGTGAGATTGAATCATCCTATATCTTTGACTCACTTGAGTCTATATTATATAGGTGCTCATCTAGTTTGGAAATAATGACAAAATTGAGTCATATCCTAGTTTGACCAAAAAGACTTCAGACTCTTCATTTTGAATTCCTCAAATTGTTCCTAATAGTAGAACACCGAGGCCTTGCCTAGGATTTCATTCATGTGTTTCATTATTCATAATATGGGTGTGTGTGAGTTAAATCCCATTAAAATAATATTTTCATAATATTTGGGATATTTTAAATAATTTCTAAGATTTTTTAAACAATTTTTAGAAATTTAAAATTGTCTTTTACAAATGTTGTGGGCTATTTTGTAATTAATAAAAGTTGTTAAAACTTGGTTTGGGTAGAAATCGAAAGTGCTAGATAATATTGTGGGTAAAACTTTTATTTTTGTAAGACCAAAAACATGTATTTCTTAAGTCATCATAGCCTTACACGTGTTACACTTATAACGGTTGGATCTGTGTTTCTTTACACTCACATTGTTGAGAGTGATTAAGAACCCTTGAATATTTTTAATCTATGGCCTGCATGGGCTCTTACCTGATCCTTGTGTTTACATTTAAACCAATGAGAGCTTTTATAATTGTGGTGCATTAGTAGCCATTAGATTTCCTTCGATCAAATCATGTTCGTTCATTTGCTTGAGATCTTCTAGAGACTTATCATCCTTGTATAAAAGGAGACTTCATCCTTTCAATTATAAATTTTGGTTCACCTCATTTTATAGAGAAAAAAAAGAGAGAAGAGAGAGAGAGAGAAAAAAAGAGAGAGAGAAAATATAAAACTTTAACCCAACTCCGGCTAAATCACACCTGAAAATAGTTCTGAGAGTTGAGTTCGTTCTAGTTTTGAGAAGATCCATCCTCTCTTGTTCTTAATCTCTTATCCAACCAGTCACATTTTCCAAATCTTATTTTCTTTCATAGAACTATGAGATTTGTGAGTATCTGATACAATTTGCGTTTATATTACTAGTCTTGATTTCTTATTTCGAGAAATCTCAATTTTGTTGGTTGTTTTAAACTGTTATGTTTTGGTCAAACCCTAAACCAACAAAATCATTTATGATTTCTGTCTTTGAGAATACTTGGACTTAGATCTAAGTAAGATCTTGATTAGGGATTTACACTTTCAACTATTTCACATTTTGCGAAATATTTGTAAATATTTTTTAAAAACGAAAGTGTTTAGGATCTTAGATCTTTTGTATAGAAAGATTCCCTCCTGATCTGTGGATAAATTAAAAGATCTAAAGTCTTGAATTTCGATCACACTGATTTTAGAAGTCTTCATTTCATTTTAGAATATGTTTATAATTTGATAATCATCTGGTTTGTAATAAGTGTGTGTGGGTTGAATACATGTGATTTAGAGCACATCACCACTTACACTTTCACACTACAACACTAAATAGTGTTGGTAGAGAGATTTTTGAACATTTTAGTTGACATAAAGTTAAAGGAGTGGAGTCACAAAGCTGAGAGAACATCAACAACATCAGAGCCTTGGGAGAAGTCAGAAAATGCCAGAGGATTTGGTGTAATTTTTTAACTTAGTTTAGGCTTGATTGTGTGTCTTGATTGTTATATAGTTTGCAAAATGTTACTCTGTTTTAGTGTATTTTTACTTTTGAGGTGTAGAGACCTCCGTGGATGTTTCCCCAATTGGGTGGGGTTTTACCACGTTAAAATTGTATTTATATACTTCCTCTTCATCACATCCTTTTCTTGAGGCTGTATTGATTTGATTTCTTTATAAGTTTTGGTTTTCAAAACTAGTAAACCTTTACCTTAAATAACTCGTTCATATTGTTTTACACATCTTGTGTTAGGAAATTTATTTTAAGAAAAGAGTTTCTTCAATAAACTGTTCGGAGCCATATTAAACGACTTAAGTGATATTTTTTTCATGAGTATCTTTGCAATAAGAGATTTTGATTTTAATTTGATTTTAATTTGTCTACTTGTTTGTTTTGTACCGGAATAGCCAAAGGGGGATATTTGTAAGAATAATTTTTATATCATTGTTCATAGCATAACTTTAGGCTAGTTTGGCATATCCAGTTACAAATCGTCACTCACCGTTAAGATGAATCGAACTCGAGCCTCTCCAAGTTTAAAGACTTCCCCACGTCTCAAAAGGTATAAAATGATTTAGAGTTTGAATTAATTTATAGCATTATATTTGGGATGTTTAATTTTTTTCAAAAGAGGAACTGGACTGTTATGGTTTCGAAAAAATATTTTCTAAGATACATATAGGTGGAATTTTTAAAATATAAAGTTTTTGTTTCAGTCGTTCAAACGACATCATCATGTCGTTCTAATGACATTGCATAGTCATTCTAATGATATTACATGTTGTTCAAATTACATCTCCAGTTTGTTCAAATTGTCCACTTCTCACGTTTGAACGACCCACCGACTTAAAATTTGTATAAAAATATGTTTCATGATTCAGTTGTTTAAGAATTTTTCCAATTAGGTTTTTACAAATCTGTTGAAAAATCTCTTCAAGTCTTGTGTTGAAAAATAATGTTTTAATTCACAAAAAAGCATCCTGCAATATTTTTCTTGTGAATTAGTTTAGAACTCTAGAAAGTTTTGTGTCTTTGCACACACATTTTGTGGAGAGAATATCCATTGCTGACTTGTGATACCTGCAGGGATTCACTGTTAAAGATGAGGGTTGAGGATGATTCTGAGGACTGCGGTCATGTGATTCTTGTGAGGATCATAGTTGTTATTTCTTAGATATTTTTAAAGAATCGCGTGTTATACTTGTGGGGGATATCAAGTAGTCTGTAAGTTGACTCTATTATAGATTTCTAAGTGAATAAAGGTTTTTTCCTTTAGTTTTTTTTCTTAAAACTTGGCCTGAGTTATTTGCTTTTTTAATTTATTTAATTTATCACCATAGATGCATGATTAGGATAAAAGGAAAAAATTCATTTAAAATTAGCCTTCGCATATAAAATTGGTATTGAATTTTTGTTAGTTTCCACCCTTGTAATTATTTTTGCATTACAAATTGGTATCAGAGCTTTAGCTCAAGATTTATACCTCTTCAATTTGTAATGTTCCGACCCGAATTTATGGGTTTCCCATAGTCAACCTAGTCCGACATGAGCATTAGGTGTGAAGTGAAATGAAACATCCTATATAATGTTTCCAATCCAATTTTATTTTACTTAACGTTCCACTTGTTTATCATGTGATTCCAATTTAAAATCAAACTACGTGAGGGACCTATGGGAAGTACCCCGGAGCCTAAGCATGCTTACCTACTAATGTAAAATAAATGAGAATACTTACTTGTACATTGCTCTCAAAATATAAAACCGCACCCAACCTATCATAATAAAATGAGGGAGTAAGCCAAATACTCAGTGGAAACTATACAAAAATGCAATATATAATTGAATGGAAGAAAGAAGACTTTGACACATTATACCTACGTGCACATGAAACTACCTTGTCTATATATATACATACATATTCTTAATGCATGAAACCATTTTACTTTCAAAAACCTTATTTATCCTGATTAATTCACGTTAATATTGTAAAAGATTTCTTTTTCTCATTTTAGAATTTATCCGTTTATTTAACACACACGGTTAAATATTTTAAACAACTTCACTTGGTTTGACCGAAAGTCATTTGTGTACCAAAATTACCCTATCCATTTTAACAAATCCACATTAGTATTTTCATTAAAAATAGTCTTTCAACGCATGCGATCATCATGTTAGAAAGTACTTTTTAGCCTTTGAAAACTTTTCACAATACACCTTTGTGTTAATTATGGGTGAAACCTCTTAAGTTGCTTAACCACCCATTTACCTACTTAATTTTTATTTTTCTTATGAGCATTAATCAATTTACATTCTTCTTGTCCACTTTAACCTTCACCGGACCAATTATTAATTCATTAAAGTTAGCTCGTCTTAACACATTTTCACCACACAATACATTTCTTGACATGTTCCTTATTCCTTATCTTTTTTTTTGAAATTTTTCAATAACTGCATACTTTGACAGGCTACACACCACCATCATTTCCACCATATGCTATGGCCAGTGTTTTGGGTGTTTCACCCCAGGGCTCCACGAACTCCTTAATTTTCTCGGTGCCATCTGAATTTCTTTTTGATGTGTTTTAATATTTAGAAAATGTCCACATTATTCCACTCTTCTTATTTGTCGACCGAAGTAACTCCGGTTTTCACCACAACTTGTGTTACACTTTGAAAATTCATAATCTCTTGTCCTTTACACTTTAGCCTAGATCACGTTCATTTAGGACCATCATGTACAACAACAAATGATTAACTTTACGTAAAATTATAATTTTAACCATTTGTTTTCAAACTCATCATTTACTCCACTTTCACAAGTGTTACCCACACTAACTTCTTAACTGTTTTTAACACCTTAACACTCTTTTATACTTTAGGAGTAATATTCTTCCCAATTGCAAACATCTTTATTTCAATACTTTTATTTTCAAGAATCATTAAACATATAAGACTACTTTATACGAAAAATGCCATTTTTACTAACACTTGTAGTCTTAAAACCATACATTTTAACCAATTCCAACACCCATTACACTCCTTAGGGGCTAAATTTTCAAATTTTTTAAACCCAATAAAACTTTTATTAAACTTTTTTATATGTTCATGATCAAACTGCTACAAGTCTATATACACGAGAAGATGGATTTTGACTCCAAAAATCCTATTAAATGGGTTAAACATAGAATTAATTCTATTACATTAATAACACTTGCTAAAATATACTTTTCTAGACCAAAGGACATTTTACTTCTTAAAAACTCAAACCAATGTCCCATTTTTATAAAATCTTAATTTTTGCAAGAAATCCAACTTAGTTTACCAAATATCTTTAGCAAGATAAAATGTAAATTTAAAATATTTTTATTTCATAAAAATATTTTGCAACCAACTTCTTGAAACATACCATTTACATGAAAATCCCATTTAATTCAAGAAAACATTGAAATATTTACTCATCATTTATTTCCAACAAAATATAATTTTGCCAACATTTTTACTCCAAAAAGATGTTCAATACACATTTCTACTAAAAACCCATCATCTTCATATGCATTCTACTCTTAAATTCTAACACAAGACTACTAATACACAAAAATAGAGTCTTAAACTAAGATTAGATTTTTGAACCTCAAATGAAGCTCCAACAATGGAAGGTATGAAATGTCTAAGAATATGACAACCTCGCACCTCCCAAGGGTGACTCAAAGAGGTTTCATAGCTCCATAAGATTTTCTCCATGAAATCTCCACCAAAAACCCTCTTCAAGTTCCATGAAACTCCCATATTCTTCTTCTTCAAAACCCCTAACAACATCTCCGAATTTGTAGATATTCCCAATAATGGCAGAAATGGGTATTTATAGCTTAGATATGGCGAAAACTAGAAAAATATGGTGGCTTAGGGTGGATATTTGGTAGTGAAATGGTGGTCTGGGGTGAAGAGATGCTCAACAATGGTGGAAGATCACCTCTCTTTCTCTCTCTCAACTTTCGACAACTAAATTGAATCCAAATGAGCCTTATATAACAACCCCAAATCTTAACCATCCCATTTTTCCCATATCGTCTTTATTGATTATTCACAAATATTTCATATCCACGCCCATTATCTTTATGAATTCTACCACTTTTTGCGTTCCTTATGCCTATATTTAAGCTCGTTAACTAGAAAACCTCAATTTTGGATATATATATGCTTTGCAGGGTTTAACCAAGCTTTTGTAGGTTTGGAATGCTTAAAGTGAGGATTGGTTGCATTTCGGAGAAGTTTCATCGTTGGACTCAACTTTAAGGGCAATTTAGTCATTTCACACTTCATCTCCTACTCAGTGGAATTCCGTGTTAGCATAGTTCATTGAGTTTTCTTTTCATAGCTACAAATGGCACTTCGTTTTGAGTTTAAACAAAGAAGTTAGAGACATTTTCGTAAAGTACATATTCTCCCATGAAGACCAAAGAAGGTAAGAAAATAGGTACCGGTCGACCTGCCCTGAGCCCCTGATCGATCGGTAAATCGATATTAATCCTACGAAGAAAATAGGGGGTCTCAAACCTTTGACCCGGTCGAGCGTCCCCCTGACCGCGGTTGACCAGTAGTAGCAGATGTCCGATATTTTTTTCCCTTTTAATTTATTTTTCTTTTATTTTTATTTCCACTTACTATATAAGCAAACCCTTTTTTATTGTTTAATACATCTAGTTTTATATTTCATTTTCTCTTAGTTAGGTTAGGGAGGTTAGGGTTTAGAGAGGATTTTGGGTATTTCATTTCTCCCTCCTAGGGTTTATCCATATAGGTTGTGTAAGAACACTATTCATCAATCCATGCTTCCATAGTTGTATTTATTATTTTCTTTATTTGTAACTTAGATTTAATTTATTTCCTTACTTTCTTGCATTTAAATACATGTCTTCCATTATGACGTGTATCTAATTTAGTTTAGTTTGTGATTAATTGAAGTTATCTTGGGTTGATTTGGTTATTTTGTTATGGTGATGGGTTTCACGAGTTAAATTCAATTGGATTATTCTTGTTATTATGCCTAGGAGATTTAACGGGATATATCATGTATGCTCCTTATTTACAACTTTGTGTGTGTAATTTTTGGGATATTTGTTGATGCCAAAATCATAGTAGGATTTTACGACGATTTAGGGGGTGACAACTCTAGATTATTTTGACTGTTGAAATGAGATTCAATCTTGATAAACTTGTATTCCCATGTAACCATTTATAGTAATTAATCCAAGGTGAGTGATATCAGTCTCAATCTACCATTTTAATTCCTTTTTGTAATCTTAGTTTAAATACACATGCCTGGATTATCTTTTCTTTTTGTCATCCGTTATATTTTGCACTTTTATTCCTGAAGTGTTGAATCAATATAATTTTAACAACTAGTCTCTTTGGTTCTCGATACATGGACAGGCTGTTGTACTCCCTTAAAAGAGTGTAGTCATAGTTTAGGTTTTTGCATAATGGTGGGAGCCAAGCAAAACGACTGGCATATATCTTTATACACTTGCGCTGCGATTTTCTCCTATTATCAAAATGGCACCGTTATCAGGGACTTGTTTGTTGTAGAATTTAATTGATTTAGTATTTCATAGTATTATTATTTCTATTTGTAGTTTTTGTTGTAGGAATTTTACATATGAGTGCCAAGAAACGCATGAATTTTTCGGACGCATATCACTTTCTGAAATTTGCCATCTCGAGAATTTTTTGGGGTAAACATGTCTTATTCTAATGTTTTCGAAAATCATAATGATAATTCTCAAACTCCCCCTAAAATGACTTTGGGCGACTATTACCAAAGTCAAGTTATGGATTATGGGAATTTCGAGAAGGTGTAATACTCCATAAATTCAAGGACCTCTAATTTAAATATTTTGGGGGGAAAATAATTTAATTTACTAGGATAAATTAAATTCATGATTTGGAGAATTTTTAAATTAGAGGATCTATTTAATTTGGCGAATTGAAATTTAATTACTTGGATTTTTTTCTTTTATGTCACATTTTTTAGGTTAAAAATTGGAGAAGGTTATAAATTCATTCGGATGGCAATTCTGAATGCATGGTTGAGTCCGGATGGGTCGAAATAGTTGGAAAAGAGTACCCATGGGTAGTAAATGGGTCTCGGGGCATTTTTAGGCATATTTGAGCCCACATAAGAGTATTTGAGCCCTTTTTATAAAACCAGCAAGCCTAAAACGGGATTGAGTTATTAAAACCTAAGAGTAAGAGGGTATGGCATCCATAACATATGTTAGAAAACCCTAAATGAGAGAGAGAAAAGTGGGTGAAATTTGGAAGAACCATGGGAGCCAAAATCAAGAACAAAAGTGTGTGTCCTTCATCAAATAATCATCATCTACATCAACGGATTCAGATCCTACGAACCCGTAGGCAAGTGGTTAAACTTGATTTTAAATTAATTGCATCTTTCTATTCATAGCATAGTAGGTGTGAAAAGAATGTAAGGTTAGGGTTAGTTCAATAATGAAATTTGGGGATTTCTATGGTTTTTGGTTAAAAATCTGTAGAGGATTTAGAAATGCGATTTATCAACCCCAATCTGTGTGGATGTTGTATTTTTTATTGAGAATCACGAAGTGAGTGATTTAATGTAAATCTTGGAGGGTTTAATGGAGGAAATCTGAACTAAAAATGGATGTTTAAGTCAACAATGGCGGATTGGATTTTGAGGATAACGATAAAGGAACGATAAACGAGGGTCATTCAAACGACCTAGTTTATGGTTCAAACAACAGGCCAAATCGTTCAAATGACAGTGCTTTTTTCTGACAGCTTTTCTCCCTCCCCCGTTCCTGCCTTGAGCATTTAATTCTTGGGGATTTACTGTTCGGACGATTCTGATTGTTGGGCTACAATAGTGGGTTTAATGGTGAGAATTAATCATGGATTAATAGGGTGTAAATCCAAAAAGGGGATTAAGGTTTATTGTGAGTGAATTAAGAACCTTATATTAATAAGTGTGCAAACTTATTAGAAAGAATTTTGAATAGTAAATTCGGGATATTCTATTTTCAGGCCAAGTGAGTGACTCTGGGTATATTGGTTGAGTGACGCCAAGATAATAAAGTAAATTAAAGCGAGATTGATTCAATTGAGTCAGGATATTGACTCTGGTAAAATTTGGACTAGTGCTACGAGCGTTAAGGCGCAGATTTGGTCAAGTTAATTTATTATACAGTTATATAATAAATTTTGGAATATTCAAAATAAAAAGGGCTATTAACCTTAATATGTGGGATTTGAGGGATAAGTTCTACAAGATGTAATTTCGTACCGAGTGAACGAGTCTGAGTAATTTAGTCTGGTGACACAACTTGAGTGATAAACAAATAATTGTGGAATTATTTAAATATCAAGTTGGTATATAGACTTGGTAATGTTGCGCTAGTGTTACACAAATTGTGCACGGGTAGCCTGGATTATTTAAATATATATGCGGTGATGTGTAGTATATATATATTTGTGTGATTTATAAATATTTGTGTGAATAATATTTATAGGAAAGCATACCCCTCTAGTGCTATCATAGGAGGTTGCGCGATGTGGGTGAATCCCCTGGGTTGGGGAGCAGGGTGAGTATAGTCCCCAAGTCATAGCGTTAGAAATCAAAGAATGAGATGCTTTGGGTATGATTTGGTCTCATTCCAGGGGAAACTATGATCGCCTCCAATGCGTTTATGTTTACTGATTCGGGGATCTAACCGTGTCAGGGTATCCGGGTGGATGAGTACACCTGAAGATGATAGCATTTTAGAGAACATCCAGTGAGTGCCTACTCGAGAGGATGGATTATATATTTATGACTTGTGTGTGAATATTATAATATGATGATACGTATATATGGTGTTGATATTTATATACGGGTAAAAATACATGATGTGAATTGTATTGATCTTTCATATAACTCGTGTGAATGTTATATGTTTCCAAAAGAAATGATTAATTAAGTTAATGTGATAAATAACTTATAAGTATATTTAATATACTGGGGATAGAGTAGTGTGATAGGAAGGATATCATCGAGAACTAGTTATGGGGTAGGTGACTAGGTGGGTTATATAGAAAAGAGCTAGGTGTGCACAATAGTTGAGGGGGTGAGTCGGTCCTCAAGGGAGTGTGACACTAGCTTAAATATAAATAGCATTCATTCATTTTAATTTACTGCAATTTAATTCGCTTGCAAAATATTTTCAAAATGTTTTGGGTTCTAACCCTTGCTATAAAATATTTTCAAAACCTTTTAGGTGTCTAGCCACAAGGACGCCAGAATTGTTCAATTCCAGGGTTACGCAGCTGTGGCATATGTGTATGTTGCAGGACTTTGACTTAGCCGCTTCAGTTATTTCATTCCTAGAGTGGGATGTAGTCAGTAATTCAATTGGGCATGTTTCCATAGCTATTTCCTTTGTTCCAGCCAGATGATGTACTCATTTTATTAGTCTTATAGTTTATATTTTTATATTTGGGTTGTACCCGGTGGTTTTCTCGACAAAGATTATAATTATTCATTTTTAGTATTATTTGAATCAGTGATTGTGTGAATGATTTATTTTATATTCTTTCGCTTGTTGTTAGTGATGTTTAATAAAAAGATAAAATTTGACACCATGTCTTTTGAATACTAGGTGGTTAGTAAGTTTTAAAAAAGTTTTCGACAGTGATGCTAAGAATGAACCAGATGAGATTCACTTTTAATTTTATATAGGACTGATAACCCGGTATTTTATTAGGCGGGGTGTCACAGAAAGATCATTCCGATATTGGGCCTCATAATCATTATGATAAGAATTTTGAAACCAATTGCAATAGCTTTCAAAATTCTTATAATAATGATTTTGATTGTTGTTCTGAGGATAGTTTTCAAACTTTTCATTATTTAGAATCTACTCCTCCACCTATTAGTTTCGGATTGCGCATTCTTGAAAATGAAAATTTTGAAAACTGTTATTAGCAAGAAAATATTTGTTGGCAGTAAGAGTTGGATGCATTATTCGAATCCAATGACGACTTCTCTTCCAAGACTTTTAAAGTCAAGGAATGTTTTGAACCAAATGAGGATTTTGCCACCCTATATCTCAATTTCTTCCTATCGGCCTTTGATTTATGGATTTCCCCATATCTTATGTATTCGATGAGAGGGTCCATCCACGAAGCCCTGAGATTTAAATTCAAACAAAACTCAAGTTTACCATCGTCTTCATCTATGATCAGTTTGTGCAGCATCTCATTTGGGACGATTCTCCTATCTTCTATCTGTTATTTTTAATCCGATGGATTATATTCATTTTTAAATCCATGAAATACATCAAAATATTTTCTACCTTGGCCAAGTATTTGGCCATATTTTCATCCTTAGCTTCATAAATCCCGAAGGATGATGTTATAGGCCAAAAACACATTTTCATCCATTACAAAAAAGATAGCCATATTTGTTAGGCCCTTTGACCAAGTGCCCATACAAACATACATTTGAAACATTTCAAGAGGGTGAACTTTTTCTCGGCTGAACCCAATCAAGGGTTAATTTCATACTGAGCTTCAGCGCTTTTAAACATTCCCAAAACATGACGTCGGTTGAGCTCTCATCATCCACCAAAATTCTAGACAAATCATAACCATAAACCCTCATGCTAATGACCAGAGGGTCGTCATGGAGGTCCAAGATGCCCTTTAAATCCAACCTTCAGAATCCCATAATCAGAATGTTCATATTTACCTTCTTTATCTTCCTCAAATTCGGCTCTGAAGCATCCGAGTTTACTTCCATTTGCTTGGGCAATGACTTGGCCTCTACGACGTGCGCCTTTTAATCGTCCAGCTCTGTCCCTTCGCCGACCATCCCCCTAATTGATGATCTTCACATCAAATGACATCATATTGCAATATATCTTTGGCTCAAAGATTTTTTATGGAAGTTCTGGGTCATATTCATCCTCATTAGACAAATCATCCTTCTTATCGGTCTAAGGTTATCGCATCAGCCTCTCATCTCTTAACCTTCCATGTCTCTTCCACATTTCATCCTTGGAACTACTTCGTTCAATGTACTTTTAAAGCTTCCCATATTTCATCATATTCTCAATCTCATCTTTTAATGCAAAATACTTGTCGGTGGTGTGGTCGTGGCCATGTTAGAAGTCACACCACTTGCTCGTGTCTCTTTTATGAGGAGGAGACCTAATATTTTTAGGCCATCTCAAAGGTTTATCATCTTTAATATCATTTAGTATCAAATCAGGACTTACTGTGAGTAGAGTGTAGTCAACAAATTTATCATGAGCCGACCTCTTCTTCCCATCTTTGACCTTTTCTTTTTAAGATTTACTCCCACCATCTTCCTTTTCACCTTCTCCTTTGCCCACCATGGATTTTGGAGGATCCTCGACCAACTTCCAAAGTATTTTTCCTTTTGTAATCCCCCTATGAGGGCGGTCATGGAAATATTCCCCTCACAGTCTTAAACCTCTAGCTTATATTTATTAAACCGTACAATATACTTTCTGAGAAACTCATTATTCCCTTACTTTATGTACAAAAGATGGTAACCTTCATCTGGGGTTTCATGCTGAAGCGGAAGTTATGAATTAACTTCTCAACAAGCTTCTTAAAATTATCTATGGAGTATTTAGGAAGAGAGGTATACCATATCTAAGTTACACTGGTTAAAGTTCTTGAGAATGCCCGACATCGTATCTCATTAGAAATAAAGTGGATGTCGATCACAGACTAGTACATCTCTATGTGATTAATAATTTTTGTAATCCCATCATACTTGGGTCTTACAATCAGTGGTTTGAACTTAGCCAGCGTTGGGTAGCTCACAATCCTTGACACAAATGGAGACACTTCCACATACCCCCTTTGGATGGGTCATGGTTCTTTAAAAGGTCATCGATTTTATCTTCTAGCCTTCGGATGGAACTGCTCTATAGTTTCTGGTCTGCTACGATATTATCGGCTCTCCTTTCCCCGTCTATTAGGGTTAACACTAGTTTTGGTTGATCGTCCTCTAATTGTTGTTAACTTCCCTTTGCTCTCCCTCTCATCCTTATTGTGACTAACGATTTTGACATCCTCCATTCCCACTAGAGGACGCAATGTTACATGATCTGAAGAGTTAGTCTCGTAGGACTCCAACAGGTCCAAGTCGATTAAAAGATGACCCTCTTCTCAATCTATCAAATGCTGAGGCTTTAGGTTAAACCTCTAGAGTTGGCCTAACACTTATTCCCCAGTTATTTGGCATTGGGAGAATTATGTTACCAAAAATTTTGTATGGTTCCTAACAACATCATCGTCACCTTTAAGGTCATTTGAACCTTTCTACACCTGCTTACCCAAACTAAGGCTCCTTGGGTCTGCCACATCTCTTCATCTCTAATGATGTTGCGTCCCCTTGTGGGGGAATGAGGGTGGTCCCCTAGTCACCCTATACACACCATCTCTAGAGGTTGAAGTTATCATCACCACTATAATGCTAGTAGGTCTGGCCATTATAGTATCGCTATAATCGATAAGTTGTTCTTATATTTTTTACTGGCTAGGCGTCAGGGAGTACATCGTCGTCGCCACTACAACCATTTCTGATTAAACAGGAGCTAAGCTGGAGCTATGCCTAGCGCCATAAGGAAAATTAGAGGCCATTCTCTTCAGTGAATGAATAGAATAAAGATGTGAGATGTATGATCTAAGTGATCTAGAAAAAAGCTTGAACAACCCAACAAGAGCCCTTTTAATGGCGATACAGATCCAACCAAGTGGGAAACTGGATCACCATTAGAGAATCAAGTGAGAAACAAGATGAAAATAAAGAGAAAGAAAATGAAGTTTCATTCCCACAGACGGTGCCAAGATGATGATGCTAAGAAGAAATTATTTAAATTTATATAAGCAGCTCAAGCTCATGCATAAAAAAATTATGGAGATATATAACAGAACATCTATGTAAATAAGAGAAGGAGGCCAGGAGAAGAGGAATAACACCAGTATTTAAGTGGTTCAGTTGTACCAGCCTACTCCACTATGAAGGTGAGTGAGGTTTACACTATATAAAAGTGGCTCTAATGGCATACGATGTACAACACTCACGCTTCATCTTTTTACTGCAAGTGAGATAAAGTTTCTCTAGGGTTTTACAATTATCAGGTCCTTTCCACTGAGGAAGAAGATGAGTATATATAGTTCTTGGGGTACAATGTACCCCCAATCATGTATTAAGCATGTGCAAAATGAGTCAACCAATGAGGATTAGCCACTTGTCCCTAACACATATATGTCATGATGATAAAATATTCCCTCACATGAGGGAAAGATCTTGTTATAATGGTCTATCCATGCGTGATAGTATGTAATAACCCACATGCACTCTACCACGTGTGATCCATCCCACGCACTCTACCAGGTGTCGACCGTACTAGACCAGGCCAAGGTCGAGTTGTCAGATTAATCCTCTGATAAAATGGTCATTGGTATGCTGAGGTGAGACTGCATTGGGTCCTCGGCCTCCTTATCATGGACAAAGTCGAGAGAACATAAAAGAGCCCTGAGGTCATAGATGTTGTTGTTATATATTGAGGCCAAGGGATATGAAAGGGTGTTAAGGCCGAGGATAAGGCCCTTGTGGTGGGACCCCCGACCGAGTCGTAGTGTATCCAATATGATGGTTTGCTAAAGGTCGGCCTTGGCCAAGTGGGTCCCAATTTTGGATGAGGTCATACTTGGGTGTATCAAACTCTGCAGTTGATCGAGGCACGAAGGTTTGTTCTAACTTTTGAAAGAATAAATAGTGTTATCATGGATAATCATGGTCGCCCATCCATGTAGTGGTAAGAGGTATAAAGGTAATTTACCTTAATAATGAAGTGTCATTTTGTGTGTTAGATTTTAAGTCCATTGATAACTTACTATTTGTAAGTTGTCTTCTTCAACCTTTCTAAGAATTTCGTCTGTTAATGTTCTTTTTTTTCAGTAAAACTTCATATTCTTTTGGTCTAAACCCACATAAAATATGGTGTACATTATAAACTAGAACACCATAAAAGCCTTCAAGCAATGTTATATCCCTAATTAGGTGAACATTGAAATGGGTCTGAAACTATGGACTATTATAACATTGAAGGATTCTATCAGATTTTTTCCCAATTTGTGGCTAAGGTTGGGGCTACTTTTCCCCAAACCACCTTTTCTTGGAGTTTTGTGAATAAATCAATGTTTTTTTGTCATAGTGCTCACCCAATACATAGAGGATCTTTAATGGTGCTAATCTCCTGAATGAGATTTATGGGACTCACTTGCTATGTATGGATATTGACCTCTAACGAGGGTTACTACTTGAAAAAAGAAGGTAGAAACGACACTAGTCATCAACCTACCAAATTATAGCCAGGAACATTATTCATATATCTTCACGAGCATTTTCCTATTACCAAGGGTGGTAAACCGTACAATGACCCCATATGCCCCAGTATGGCGCATGACATAGTTGATGACCTTTCTTTGGGTTCAAATTACCTTTTTTTAAATGCCTCTTGGTATTCCTATTTCTTGTATTTGGGTACCATTGTAATATTTTTCACCTTTTTATTGTGTAATTCCTTAAGAGAAGAGAGAGCCCAAACTAGATGAAGTTAACTTTGTTGACTTGAAAATAATTTGGCCGATCAGGCAGAGGCTTCAGGATTCTTATCATCTCAGGTAGGCTTATTTATTTATTTCGTACACTTTATTAACTACATAATTCGTCCCCCGATTAGTTGATAGGGATCTAAAGATCCTATAGGGATATGCCAATCACAATCTTTCTTATGGCAGCACTTTTGGTTCTTTCGAGCCTTTAGATATTTCTTCCATCTTTGTCATGATTTCAAGATCCTCTGTAGATGATATGGTATAAATAAGGAATATCCCAAATATGATGGGTGACTTATTTGTCCAAGTTCCCCATTAATAGCCTAGAAAATAGAACTGAAGTTGGGGACCTTCAAATCCAATTTTTATGAAAGATTCCCAAGATAAAATATAAGTCAATCCAATAAAGAATAGAAAATCGACCAGCGATATTATAATCCATCCTCCAACTTCCAAGTCAAAGGATACTATCATTCGCAAGAGGAAGGCCCATATCGATGGTTCAGTTTCCAAGAAGCTAAAACTATCTCTTGGACTTTTTAGAGGAGCTTGCCTCCCTGGATACTAGACATTAGATGCTAGCCTAACCTCAGTGAGGTTATTTATGCACGCCTCTCTTATAGGTTCTCAAACTCCTATTTTTTACTCATAGTATTTTTGTTTTACTAGATAATGTTATCCTAGTTGTTTTTTTCTATTTGATTAGAAGTTCATCATTTTTTCATCAATCTTTTTATGGGAATATCGATTAAAAGAAATAGATCTATGACCTGAGGGTCGCCTTGAATGAAGAATAAATGCCTTTCATATTACCAAGGGAAAGGTGGCCTAGGGGAGTCTAAGATGAAGGCTCAATATGAGGAAACCCTCCAGTTAAAGGCTAAGGTGGAGACCTTGAAAAAGTCAATTCATGAGTTTACCCAAAACCTGCTAGCGTTGAAAGTTAACACCATTAACTTTGACAAAGGTTATTATAAATAATTTGACAATGCTCAAAAGAAGTTAACCTTTGTCCAAAAGTCCTTTTTCAAAAATCTCAAGGGTGAGGCCCTAATGAAGGATGGAGTTACTGAGAGCTTGAAGTTGTTCCTCAAGCATAATACCGATACCCTTCCCAATGTCGATGAAGTGAGAGAAAGAGGAGAAAAAATGGGCCTACAGTTTAGTAACTATAGAGACCTCTTATATTTTTCTTTAAATTTTATCCATTCTTCCTTCACGTAATGTCTTTGTTCCACCATCATTTTTTAATGGAAAATAATTTTTTTCAATATTTTTTCACTTGTATGGATGGGTTACTTTGTGTATTGACTTTGCATGACTTATGCCTTGTTTTTATTCTCAAATAATGAATTAATTTTATCCATCTATGTAATCTGGTGATTTCCTGGATCTCTTGCTAATGTTCTAATATGATTATGACTTAGATTTTTTAATTAAGGATGACATTTTTTATTAGGCTAGGATGTCCTTCTCAACTCTTCGGTAAGCACTCCATAGGATAATGTCACTTTAGGTTGATCAGAGTGGGAAGATCATAAGTTTTCAAGATTAACTTGAAGAAATAAGGAACATATGAGTTTATTGCAAAATGACAATACTAAATTAAGGAAGGAGCTCGGTAAAGTCGAACAAGACTTCCATAAAAATCAAGCTATTGTGGGAGGTATAAGCTAGAGGATCATGAGGTTAAGATATTAGTTTAGGATGAAACCCCACATAGTTTGGATTGATCAGTATAATGAATTAATACTAAATACCCCAATCCATCTAAATGAAGCCAAGAGTCTAGCCTACAAATATAGTTTCCTGAATGCCTTAGTTATCCTCAAGGTCCTACATGACTTCAAATTATAGTATTGATACACTGTGAACTCCCCCATTACAAGATTCCTCCCACTAAGAGTGAGGAATCATGGGGACCATTTGATCCAGTTCCTCTACCAATGATTGAGGACAATTAGGTCGAGCATGGTAGTGATGATGACATGCCCCATCATAGCCTAGATACTTATCACTTGACGTCTAGGGCTGGTCTATCTAGTGGTCCAAAAATATGATTCATTTAACTTGTAAGTGATGAATGTTCAGAAGAAATGAAAATGATCTTTTTCCATTCTCTACTGTATTCCTCTTTTCCAATTGATTTGTATCTTTTATTGGTTGTGCCTTTTAGGATGTGTTGTCACACTTTATATTAAGCCTACTTTTAGTGAGAATTCACATGTTCGTAAGGATTTCCACCCGTTCAAGATTTTATTTAACCAATGTGGTCTAATTACTAAGTGCCTAGGGGTCCCCCGTATGTCTTTTTCTCTCCATGGACAATACATTATGCTTTTGTGTTGTAATGACAAAACATGTAGCCTTAGAGTAACGACTGCTAAATGTAATCAATTTAATGAGTCATTATTCAAAATAAGAAAAAATGAAGTCTGGTTAGACTCATATAATGATAAAAATATGTTTATTAGTGGTCAGTCAATTGAAATAGTTAAAGCTAACTGAATTGATAATAAGAAAAATGTTAACTACGAAATGTAGAGAATCAACTAGAAATGACAAACTAAAAATTAGAGTTGAAAATAAAATTTCTTAAGATTGGTTACATTCTAAGCCCAAGATATATCTCTACCCCCCATTGTTTCCAAGTGATAGGATCCTTGTAGATCATCTCTGGTGACTTTGAATGGACCCTCCCAGTTTGGTCCCAAATTTACATTTGATGGCTTCTTTGCACTGCAGTGATCTTCCTTTGGAAGCAATATCCAACTTAAAACTTCTTTGAATGCATACCTTCTTTGTATTACCTTTCCATTTGATCTTGGTAGGTTGCCAAATTTTTTAGGGATTTCTCCCTTATTTCATCTACCAGGTCAAGTTCTACACTAATTATTTTATTATTCAAGCATTGATCGGCTATACTTAGTTCTCATAGTTGACAACCCTAACTCTAGCGGTATAATGGACTTCATTATGTAGGCTAATGCAAAGGATGATTATGTGTAGACATTCTAGGAGTGTGAGATAAGCATAAAGGATATGAAGGAGCTCGTCCACCTAAAAGCCTTTGGGCTTCTCAACCCTATTTTCATTCCGACGAGGAACATTTTATTGGAATCATTCATTTATCCGTTGCTTTGAAGGTAAGCTATTAAACTATAATAGTGCTGTATAAAATAACTTCTATATAAATATTGGAAGTTTTTTCTTTTTAATTGCACCCTATTATTAGTGATGAGGATTCTTAGTACACCAAAATAGGTTATGATGTTTCTTTAAACAAACTTGATCATATTAACATCTATGGTGTTTGGTAGTGGCTCTGCTTTAATCCATTTAGTGAAGTATTCTGTTCCAACTAGGATGTCTTTCCTTTTACTAGGTATAGTAGGAAATGGTCCTCTAATATCCATCCCCCACTGAACAAATAACCATGGGTTGGTCACAGACTTGAGGTTTCTGGATGGCTGGTGGAGTAACGGAGAGAATAATTGTCACTTGTTACAATTTTCACATAGGAGCTGACATATTTTTGCATGCAGGGCCAACAATACCCTTCCTTAATTGCTCGAAGCGATAAAGACCTCCCACCAATGTGACTCCCATAAATTCCTTCATGTAACTCATACAAGAATCGATCAATGCCACATGGATTAACACATTGTAAATATAGTCCAGTGAGTGATCTTCTCTAGATATTTCCTTTAAGGGATAAATAAAAATGAGTCGCTTTCACCTTGGTTTGATGGGCCTTTTTTTTTGGGGGGGGGGGGGGGGGTAAATACGTCTTCCCTTAGAATACTTTACTATTATGTCCGTCCAACCTCGATCTTTTCCCATGGATAATACATGGTCGACATCTTGTTTCCTTTGGATGCGTGATTTTGCTAGGTAGTCCACTTGTGTCACTCTCTTGAGGTCGAACTTGAAAGATGAAGTCAAAGTGGCCAAGGACCAGCATGGTTATGGTTTCCCTTTGGAAATTATTTTACGGGGACATTCTAGAATCAAGTTACCAACTCCTAAGCCTTTTCTAGGTAGGTTGACATTCATTCATCTCCGACTTTGTATTCTCTAAATATCTTACTATATTCCATCCTTGATTCGTAAAATACATCAAGGTGACTGGAGCCCACATATAAGTCTTTCTTTAGTCCCCTCTTGATTGCTTCATACTTTGCCTCATTATATTGGGATTCCCCACCAAAGAGTGATTAGCGTAGTTAATCCGATGCTAGGTTGACAAAGAATGAAGATAAAGATCACCCAAGCAAGTTCTCATGAAAATCCTCCATAGATATGGTTTGATGGATCTACCTTGAAGATTCTCTACGAACATGGCTTCAAGGATCCAACCCGTAGATCAAGGTCACTCAAATGACGATAGTTTGAAATATAAAACAGAAAGAATTGTATCATGTACTTTATCATATGTTATATATCTAACGAGGTTTTTGGGTACCCACGAAGGACCATGATTGGTAGGGCATGGGAGAGCTAACCTGCTCTATCGAACAACCTCCTTGTAGGAACCTCGTATGGACATGGTTCAGAGGATTGGGATCAAGTAAATGTTGGGAATACAGTTACCAACCCTCTTGTCACACTTGGGCAAAGAACTTTGTTTAGTATATATGGTTGCTCGAACTAACTACCGCCGAGCTACCATAACTTTTACTCATTTGAGGGAGCTTCCTCGAGGCACTCAATCTTGTAACCTTGGATTAAAGATAAAGATAGTTCTTAACCAATAAATAAAAGACTAAACACTCGAGATACCTATCCGGTGAGCAACCTCAAACCAAATACCATCTCGTTTGACTGATGTGACCACACACCTAGTGGGATCACTATTCGCCCACTTTCGGACATCATCACGTCTGGCATTTAGGAACCTGAAATTACAGCATTCAAGTGGGTTTATCCTTAGGATGGCAGGCCTAGTATACCAAATTTGACCCCTTATCCATTCTAAGATAAGCCCCTAAGATGCCACGTCACGTCCCTCATTAATGCCCACCATACTTCCAACTGGTAAAGCAGTTTCTAGCCAAATTATAAGATCCCATGCATTTAATGCAATATCTCCCACATTAATGCGGGGTACTTTTGCATTTAATACGGTTAATCACACTGAATACCAGCAAGGTTACTCGAGTAGCCTTGCTTTCGTATAAATAGATCAACTAAACAGCTTATAAAGAGAAGCATTCTGAACCTAGAACTGTTGCCGAACTTCCTTCATACACGAGAGCCCCTGTGAGGACATTATTCCCACACCCATTTAATACCCATATCATTGAGCATTAACTGAGCTTAAAGTTCCTGCCTTACCTCTATTATGCCTAGATGCTTGCTCTTTCTCCCTCTGACTAAGATACTTATTGGTCCCATCTAGTTATTATACATGTCGTGTATTTATAGTGCAGATATACCATATAATATAAGTCTAGACATTGAATCCCTTTGCCTCTTATTCACCTCTGTTCACTAATTATTTAATACTGTACGGAGTGTTAATCCCGATCTTGATAAGGGGTTACGCTTCACTTGATATTAATTATATTCCAAGAACCCACATCTTACATTTGGCGACTCTGTTGGGGAGGTATTCTATTTTGAAAAGATGCCACAGGATAACACCGCCAGGACCATTGATTTTAACTCCATACAGGGTGAGGAGGAGGTAGACCTCTTTATGTTTCCTGGGGGAGTGAGAATAGCACGAACAGAGCCTAGTGCGTCCATTACCGGCGTGACAGAAATGAATGGCTTACAAGCAGGAATAGGCCTAGCACAAAAGAGGGGTCTCATGGGTTTGTTTGCATAATTCACCAAGACTCCGACAGCCCAAAAGATGTTGGGAGTCATTGGGGGAGTGAGCTCTTTCATGACGCCACTAGCAGGAATACTTGCTCCTACTTTTACGGGAGGTATTGCTACGCCCATTTTTAGCGGTGTTCCCCCCATTGTTCTGCCAACCTTTAGCTGTATTCCTCCTCTTACGGTCCCGCCTATGACGATGGGGATATAGGCACAAGATCGGGTAACGACTTCAGTAACTCAGGCTACGACTGGTGGCACGGGGAAAAACACACCACCCGCTCTGACGACACCAATGGTGATGATAGCATAACTAACTAGCTCTCCACCGGCCAGACTGGAGGAAATGAAGAGAAGGAGCTGTTGAAGTTCGTAGCAGTGTTTAAAGGGGGAGATATGTCTTCGGTGTATGATAACTTTCGTACTCCATATCAAGAGGCATATAACACCGAACCCTACCCAGTAGGGTATATTCCACCAATCTTTGAGAAGTACACGGGGAAAGGTGCAAACCCTAAAGAGCATGTGATGAGGTTTATCAAAATCCTTGGGGACCATTACAACTACAAAATCCTGAGGTTGAGGGAATTTCAAAGTCCCTGACGGAGAAAGCATACATGTTGATGATGCTTAGATTCAGCACCACCATATAAGTAATGAGCTCAAACAGTAGTAACCATGGCATCCATAGAGATGTATATGTATAAGTGTGTATAAGGAGATGAGTATAAGAGGAATAATACAATGATGTATAGTGGTTCAGCCAATTAGGCCTATATCCACTGTGAGTGTGTGATCCACTAAGTATGGGCACTAATTGCCTTGGATACAATTCACATAAGCTCCCTTTCACTCTCTACTGTGTGTACAAGCAGATTTTTAGCTAGGGTTACAATCCTCGATCCATCCTTCCCCTTGTAAGGTTGTAGGTGACAAGTATATATAGGTCTTGGGGGGTGTAGTGTACCCCCCAAGTATACATGGTGCATGTGAATCATGATCTAGCCAATCCCCTGTGGACACCTGTAGATGCCAAATGATGACATAATATTCCCTCACGTGAGGGGTGATATTGTTATAACGGTCTTCCACGTGCCATGTGAGCCTCACGTACACTTGTTCCACGCGTCTCCTAAACCACGCGATGTGATGATGTCACCCTCGGCCTATGAGACGAGGCCGAGGGCAAAGTTCCTTCTGGTAGTGAGTCTGGCCTAATTTAGGCCTCGAACTGTCGTACCCTCGGAGGGTCGTCTGAGCCTGATGAAGGGTCGGCCTCTTGAAGGGTCGTCCGGACCCTGATGGAGGGTCGGCCCCTTGGAAGGTCATCCAGGCCTGATGAAGGGTCGGCCCCTTGAAGGGTCATTTGGACCATGATGAGGGGTCGGCCCCTTGAAGGGTCATTTGGGCCTGATGAAGGGTCGGTGCCTTGAAGGGTCGTCTGGACCATGGTGAGGGATCGGCCTCTTGAAGGGTCGTCTGGGCCTGATGAAGGGTCGACCCCTTGAAGGGTCGTCTGGACCATGATGAGGGGTCGTCCCCTTGAAGGGTCGTTTGGACCATGATGAGGGGTCAGCCCCTTGATGGGTCACGAGACCATCTTGGGCGCGCCTTGGTGGAGGGCACCCTCGGCCTAGCCAAGGTTATATATGTGTATATCAATCACCCCCCAACCCTTAGCCATAGATGATGTTAAGATGGCTGAGGGATAGTGTTGCTTTTGAGACGAGTGTATGGACAGTTAGATGCATGACACCTGTGAAGATGGTATGCCACCTGTCAAGTTTTTATTCATTGTTGTTCCAATTTTCTAGGCGTGGCAGCTGCATACTTCTTGGGACTTTGTGCCCTAATGATGCCATCCTCGTAGGATGTGCTCTGCATTGGTGAGTGGGCCCACTAATTGGTAAGGTACTTAAACAATTTTTTGAAGTTTATCTTTCTTCTTCTTCTTCTTCGCGCCTGAACTCTCTCTCTCTAGCTTCCAGCTTTCTAGCCATTTTTGTAACTTCGACGTTTCGAGTTTGGCAATTCTACTATTTCTTCAAAGGTAACTCCTTTGCCCTAGTGCCCTCTTTATCTTCATTTTTGTTTTCTTTCTTACTTTAGGATCGTAGGGTTGGATTTCCCTTAGGTTGTTTCATAATTTTTCCGGCATCTTCTCCGGCAACCGGTTCTTGGGTGTTCTTGATCAAAACCTTTGATTTCTTTGGTTTTGATCTAAAAGTCCAACCTGGTAAACTGTGAGACTGTTTGTAGTTGGCAAATCCAAATCCTTCTAAGTGCAGGGTCTTCCCCTTAATGCTTAGGAGTCTTTATAGTTTAGTTGAAGAATTACCTTCCTTGAGAGAGAAATTATTTATTGAGATCAGACGAATAGAGGAAGAGGAGGAGAGAAGACGAGGGGCCGACCCTAATTGGGTATGACCCATCTTCCCCATTCCTCTAGCTGCAATTAGACCATCTGAGTCTTGTGGGTCATCTTATCGTCTAGCCGAGAGTTATTCAAGAGAGATGGATGAGAGAGCGTCGTCGCCAACTGGCGCTGGACCTTCTGGGATAAGAGAGACGTCTGATCTAAGCCCGGGCTGACAGGCCAATGGTATGGTTACTTCCGAGGCTGTCCCTGTGGCAACTCTATCCCCACATGCTTTCCAGATAGCTTTTCCTCAAGGGCCTCTGACAGGTGATGAGGCAAAGGAGAGGGGACTGAGGATTGTGAGGACTCAGATGTTGACCCAGTTGACACATCTCATGCCTCGTGCTATATTTCCTCGATCAGGGATCGTGACCTCCTTCTGTGGAGGCATGCATATGGTGTCCCCCCTAACATATCCATGAGGGTTCCCTTTGAGTCTGAGAGGGTCTTTGAGGGTGAAGAGGGAGATATTGCGGTATACAAACAAATGTTTAAGTTCGGTGTCAGACTCCCTCTACATCCTGCCGTCGTAGATATCTTGTCATCCCTCGGTGTTTCCCCCTCTCAGCTTCCTCCAAATTCCTAGAGGACAATCCTTGGCTACATATCCCTATGGAAAAATGCCTTTACTGACGAGCCTTCCTCCAACGTGTTCTTGGCTTGCTATAATATCACTTCCAAGTCCAAACAGCCTGGGTACTATCACTTGGGGGCGAGGAGGTCTGATAAAAAACTTCTCCACGTGGCACAAACCTCCAATCATGACTGGAAGAAGATATTTTTCTTCATTTCTGGAGAGTGGGAATTTTCCACCGAGGCGCAACATTTGGATGATGGTCCGAGGGTTCCCAGAAGATGGTCTAATCCCTCGATGAAGGCCAGGTCAGATCCCGGACTGAGTCTGGATGAGAAAAATATAGTTGAATATATGAGGGAACAAGGGAAAGGGGGTGAAATTGTAAAGTTTGAAGATCTGATGACCCCTAAGTTCCTCAAGGAAGCTAGCCTGAGGGTAGGCCCCCTGACAGAGATATGTGAGTTATATTATTTTTTGCCCATTCTTTACTTTTTTTAAGTGTTTCATCTTTGCCTCTACATTTTTCTGACGTGTCGTCCTCCTTTCAGGTCGTCCTTCTGGTATATCTGATCAACTTTGGGAAATAACTGCCCCCAGTTTGCTATCAGGCTTGGGCAAGAAGAAAGGGAAGGAGCCTCAGCAAGCTCCGAGGAAGACGCAGACCGTGGGGCCGACACCTGCTGAGCTGACCTCCGACAGATAAAAGAGGAAAGAGCCTGAAGTTCCTGTCGACCCTCGACCAGATTCACGGACGAGGGTAAGGGTCTAGGCGTCTGAGGGGACCGCCTCTTCTTCCAGCATGGGGGCCTTCTGGTCCCAGAACTTGGCATTTCTGAAGGCCGAGCCATCTTCTCTGATCGCCAACCTGAGGGCGGCCAAGGCATCCATGTTTTCTACCCCCTCGGCTGCTGACTATGAGTTTTTGTCCAAGATTCCCCTGACGAAGGTGTATGACTATGGTCTGCACACCCTACCTCAGGTACTTGTTCTCACTTCATTCCCTTAACTGCATTCTTTCACAAACTATTTTCTCGGCCTCTTAACGAGTTTCTTTTTCTTATGCAGTCGGTCTGTGCTTTTACCTTGGCCACTAAGTGGATGGCTGAGAACTAAGAAAAATTCCATGAAGCTGAGAGGGTTATTCAGCACTAGGCTGATCTACAGTCAGAGCTTGAGACTGGAAGGGCTGAGTTAGAGAGCGCCAGGACTGAGCATGAGAGGATCCTGGACGAGCTGACGAGGCAGCATGATGAAACATAGCGGCCAAAGACTTGTTTATAAAGGAGAAGGACGCGGTCTTGACCAACTTAGGGGTTCGGTACAAGGCCGATCTTGAGGCAGCTATCAAAAAAGCCGAGGCCGATGCTGTGGAGGCCTACAAACTCTCGGATAAGTTTCAGGGCTTCGGCCTTGAATACTTAGAGAGGGAATTAGGACGGCCAGTCGGTGGGTCGTCCTTAAGTTTGTCGATGCAGTATCTTTTGTCCGCCCCTCCATCGAAGCAGTCCAACTGGGCGACCCTTTTATTGCTGAGGCCTTAGCCCAGGTGGAATCTCAAGCTCCTGTTGAGGGTACTGGCACATCTGAAGATCAGCCTATTTTGGTCATCGAAGAAACTTCTCTTATCGATGTGGAGGCCCTACCCTCCGATGTTGCTCAATAGGGTGGTTGTCTATAGCCAATACCCCCTTTTTGTATCTTATTTTTGTAGAACAAACATCAATTTGTAATGCTTTATTTATATTATCATCTCTCTTGCTGTCTTCCATACTCGTCACTTGTGTGATTTGTATTGTGAATTTTTTATATTAACAGTATCACTAATCCCTCCCTCGTCATTCTTGAGTGTGAAGGAGGGGTCGTCCCCAACGTTCACCCTCATTATAGCCGAGGGTGATTTCCACCAATTTTAATTGATGAGGTTAATAAAGTCCTCCCTCGTCTTTCTTAAGGGCAATGGTGGGGACGTCCCCACCATTGACCCTCATTATAGCTGAGGGTTGTAATTACCAAACTAATGGTTTTAATTAAGTCCTCCCTCGTCTTTCTTTAAGGCAATGGTGGGGTCGTCCCCACCATTGGCCCTCATTATAGTCGAGGGTTGTAATTACCAAACTAATGGCTTTTAACTCCTCCCTCATCTTTCTTGAGGGCAATGGTGGGGTCATCCCCGCCATTGACCCTCATTATAGCTGAGGGTTGTAATTACCAAACTAATGGTTTTTGAGTCCTCCCTCGTCTTTCTTGAGGAAAATGTTGGGGTCGTCCCCACAATCGACCCTCATTATAGCCGAGGGTTGTAATTACCAAACTAATGGTTTTTAAGTCCTCGCTCGTCTTTCTTGAAGGCAATGGTTGGGTCGTCCCCACCATTGACCCTCATTATAGCCGAGGGTTGTAATTACCAAACTAATGGTTTTTAATTCCTCCCTCGTCTTTCTTGAGGGCAATGGTGGGGTCGTCCCCACCATTGACCCTCATTATAGCCGAGGGTTATAATTACCAAACTAATGGTTTTTAAATCCTCCCTCGTCTTTCTTGAGGGAAATGGTGGGGTCGTCCCCACCATTGACCCTTATTATAGCCAAGGGTTGTTTACCAAAGATGATCCCATGCGTACTAGAACTGACAAACACAAGATGAGAGGAAACACTGATATTTCTCATTAATTTTCCAAGTGTTCTGCTGGAGCAACACCCATTTCCATTATGGTCCGTCGGGATACTACAACACTACTGATAGTATTCTTTTCAAATGATCTGCATTCCAGGGGTTGGAAAAGGGTTCCCCTTCTAGGTTTTCTAGTCTATAGGTCCCTGGGACAACTTCGTCGATGACCCTATAGGGGCCGTGCCAATTAGGATGGAGCTTGTTGGGCTTCTGCCAAGCCTTTTTGAGGACCAAGTCCCCCACTGCAATTGGTATATGTTTCACCCTCTGATTGTAAAGCCTTGCAGTCCTCTGCTGGTAGGCGGCTTGCCTTATCTCGGCGTCTTCCCTCCTTTACTCAATCAGGTCTAAGTCAAGTCTCCTCTCTTCCGTATTTCTCTGGGGGTCATACATTTGGACCCTATGAGTGGGAAATCCAATCTCAGTGGGGATGACGACCTCTGAGCCATAAGCTAGCATGAATGGGGTCTCTCCGGTAGAGGTCTTTATCGTCGTCCTGTAGGCCCATAGTACAGCATATAACTCTTCAACCCATCTTCCTTTTGCCTCCTCAGGTCTCTTCTTGATCCCGTTTAGGATCATCCTGTTTGTAACTTCTGTTTGCCCATTAGCCTGAGGTCGGCCTGGGTAGAGAATAATTGTTTGATACTCACCCTTTCACAGTTTTTCTGTAGAGATGTATTCTTGAATTGAGTCCCGTTATCCGAGATGAGGGTATTTAGGAGACCAATCTGCATATAATGTTTCTCCATATAAACTAGAAGGTCTTCTGCTCTGTGATCGTTACCATCGGCTCCGCCTCCACCTATTTTGAAAAATATTCAATGGCCACGATGAGGAACCGATAGTTATTGATGGCCCTAGGCAAGGGTCTTACTAGGTCAATCCCCCACACTGCAAATGGCCACGGGGATGTAATGGAAGTAAGAGGCTGATGGGGTTGGTGAGGGATGGTATGCCGTGGCATCTTTCCCCAAGTTCGGCCACCAGTACCCCTGGGTGATCACCCTCTTCGCCATAGACCTGCCCCCAATATGGCTTGGACATGACCCCTCATGCACGTCTTGCAAAATGGAAGGGACTTCAGATGGGTGCACACACCTAAGTAAGGGGAGCCAAAACCTATTTTTGTATAAGGTGTCCCCAATGACAGTGAATTTTGCAGCTTTGTATCTTAACTTCTTCCTTTCTTGCCTTACTTATGGCATCTCTCGCTCTTTAATGTATCTGATCATAGGATCCATCCATGAGGCTTCCTTAGCAATATTCAGGCAAGTGCTAAGTGTTCCCTCAGCATCTTCTATAGTTGATCGAAGCAAAATTTCCACTTGGACTGTCCTCCTGATGTCTGTCCTAGTTGTTGAGGCCATCCTGGCAAGTGCATCGGCTCAGCCATTGTCATGCCTAGGTATCCTCTTCAATTTAATTTCTCTGAAGCTCTTCAGTAATGACATTACTTTCTCAAGGTACTTAGCCATCCACTCGTCCTTGGCCTCGTAGGCTCCTAGTATCTTATTTACTACCAGCCTTGAATTAATATGGACCAAAATCTGGCTGACACTAAGAGACTTGGCCAAAGAGAGTCCTACTATCAGGGCCTCATATTCGGATTCGTTGTTGGAGTCTTTGAAGTTGAACCTCAGGGCGTACTAAATGTCTGTGCCATCGGGTGCAGATACTATCAGTCCAGCTCCAATTCCTTTGTCACAGGAGGACCCGTCAACGAAGAGGCTCCACACAGTCTTTTTCTTTGAGAAATTTCCCTCGGTGAGGGATCCCTCTCTAAAGAGGTATCTTCCCTCTTTGTTTTTAGCCACTTTCCTTCTAGCTATGCTTTTCTCAGCCTTATCTGCAGGTGTGTCGGTGAGCCTATCTTGTTGGGTATCTATCTTCCCGAGGCTCTCACCCTTGGCTTTATCATCTTCCCAAGTAAACTCAACCATAAAATCTGCCAGTGCTTGCCCCTTAATGGCCGTCCTAGGTTGATACACAATGTCAATCTCCCCCAGCTCTATAGCCCAGGCCATTAACCTGCCTGATTTTTTTGGCTTGTGTAGGACCTGCCTAAGAGGAGAGTCAGTGAGGATGACCATTATATGGGACTAAAAGTATGGTTTCATCTTCCTTGAGGCATGGATCAAGGCGTAGGCTAACTTCTCCATCCTCGGGTATCTTTGCTCTGCCCCTGAAGTGCCTTACTGTTGAAATACACTGGCCTCTGTACCCCATCTTCCTCTTTGATGATTACTGCGCTAATGCTTGACTCAGAGATAACTAGATACATATAAAGTCGTTCACCCTGCACTGGTCGTGACAACAGCAAGGGGGACCCTAGGTATGACTTTAGCTCCCTGAAACCCTCATCACACTCTTCACTCCATTCGAAGGCCTTCCTGAGGATATTGAAGAATGGAAAACACTTGTCTGTGGCTCTGGATACGAACCTATTCAAAGCAGCCACTCGCCCCGTGAGCCTCTGAACGTCTTTGATGGTCTTAGGGGTCTTCATTTCCAGGAGGGCCTTTATTTTCTCAGGGTTGGCCTCGATGCCTCTTTGGTTGACAATGAACCCCAAGAATTTCCCTTCTCCAACCCCGAAGACACACTTGGTCGGGTTGAGCTTCATCTGGTATTTGTCCATCGTATTAAAGGTCCTCTCTAGGTCATCCACATGATCCTCTGCCTTCAGGATCTTAGTCAACATGTCATCTATATAAACTTCCATAAATTTCCCAACTTGGTCTTTAATTATTTTATTTATAAGGCGCTGATACGTTGCCCCTGCATTCTTCAGACCAAAGGGCATGACCCTATAACAGTATGTCCCCTTATCGGTAATGAAGGTTGTTTTCTCTGAGTCTTCAGGGTCCATGAAGATCTGGTTATACCATGAATAGGCATCCATGAAGCTCATGAGCTCATGGCCTGCGGTAGCGTCTACCCTCTGGTCAATGTGGGGGAGAGGGAAGCTATCTTTGGGACAGTGCCTGTTGAGGTCGGTGAAGCCCACACACATTCTCCACTTCTCGTTGGCCTTTGGGACAATGACTGCGTTGGACAGCCATTCAGGGTAGATGACTTCTCTGATAAACTCCACATCTTCTAATTTTTTGACCTCATCCCTTACGACCTCATACTTCTCTCTAGAGTAAATTCTCCTCTTATGGTTCATCGGCTTCGCACCCTCTACCAAGTTGAGCTTGTGGCACATGATTTCAAGGTCGATCCCCGGAATATCTACATGACTCCACGCAAAGACGCTATGTCTTCTCCTCAACAATTTAATGAGGTCTTCCTTGATTTTTGGCTTCAGAGACTTGCCGACTTGGAGGGTTTTTTCCGGGTCATCCTCATTGAGGATGATGGATTCTACCTCTTCCGCGGCCTCTCGTTTTTTTAGCTTCGTCTCGTCTCTAGGGTCTAGGGTATCAATATTATAAGTGTATGTAGCCTTCTTGTGTGCCTCTCTTTCTTCTGCGGAGTTGTAATAACATTCTCGTGCTGTCGTCTGGTATCCCTGAACTTCCCCCACCTCGTAAGGGGTTGGAAATTTTATCATCTGATGGATCGTAGATGGCACAGCTTCGAACCCCTTGAGGGCTACCCGTCCCAGTATAATATTGTAGGCCGAAAACACATGTTCATCCATCATAAAGAAGCTAACCTTCTTGGTAAGCCATCTCAGCCACTCGTCCCCCATCCTGATATCGGCCTCATACACTCCAAGGGGATGAACCTTTTCTCCACTGAAGCCAATCAATGGGTGATGGTATAGGACGAGTCTAGCACAGCTGAGACCTAAAGCCTTGAAGCATGGCCAAAATATCACGTCTGCAGATGATCCCCCATCTACCAGGATCCTTGGCACCTCGCATCCGTGCACCCTGGTAGTGATGACGAGAGGGTCATCATGTGGGGCTAAGAGGCCTTTGAAGTCCATTCTTGAGAACCCCACTATCAGAGTATCCATGTTAACCTTTTTTCTTTTTTTCTGACTTCGCCTCCAGAGAGGTTGAGTGTACTGTCTTCATCACTGCCTTGGCCTCAGTCACATGGGCCTCCCTATCGGTGACCTCTAACCCTTCTCCTGCTAGACACCCGAAGATCATTCCCACTCCAAGAGAGATCATATTAAGCCTCTTGAAAGGGATGTGGTCGTCTCTCGGTGGGAGGTCAGGGTCGTCCTCATCGTCAGAAGGATCTTCCCCTCTTTTTTGAGGACCTTCTCTACATGCATCGCGTCGCTTTTTTCTGGGGTCGTCCCCTCGGCCCCTCTTGAAGGCACCTTTGTCAACATACTTCCTGAGCTTCCCTTCTTTCAGCATCTTCTCAATCTCATCTTTCAGAGCCAAGCATTTGTCTGTCACGTGGCCATGGTCTTGGTGAAATTCACACCATAGGTTTTTATTCCTCTTGTTGGGGGATGCCCTCAACTTCTCATGCCACTTCAGAGACCGGTCACTTTTTATCTCATTGAGAATATGATCACAGTTGACCATTAAAGGGGTGTAATCAGCGAACTTGTCGTCCATAGACCTCTTCTTCTCCTCTTTGCTTTTCTTATGGTACTTACCCCCACTAGCGCCTCCTTTTTCATCTTCGTATTTTGCAGCCATCGCCTCTTCGGCGTTCATCACCTTTTCTGCTGTTGACAGCAATTCAGCCATTGTCCTCAGAAGGTCTTCAGCAAGCTTCCATAACAGCTTTCCCTTTTGGAGTCCTCCAATCAGGGTTGTCATAGCTATGCTCTCCTCATAGTCTTCCACCTCCAACTTTTCTTTGTTGAATCTGGCTATGTAGTCTCTTAGACTCTCATTCTTCCCCTGCTTAACATAGAGCAGGTGTGTGGTCTTCTTCTGCGGCCTCACCCCAAAGAAAAAGTTGTGGATGAACCGGTCTGCCAGCTGCTTAAAGTTTTCAATGGAATTTTTTGGAAGAGACATATACCAGACATGTGCATCCCTCGTCAGAGTACCAGAGAGGCACGACACCTCATCTCATCTGAGATAGAGTATATGTCTGCCGCTGATTGATACATCTCAATATGGTGGGTAGGGTTGGTACTCTCGTCATATCTTGGGGTGACCGTAGGTGGCTTGAACTTTGATGGCGTAGGGAAGCTGACTATCTTCGCCACAAATGGTGAGCCTATGGAGTATCCTCTATGAAGAGGGTCCCTGCTCTTCAGTATATCATCGATCTTATCCTCTAGTCTCTGGATCAAGTCATTCCAGGGCCTCGTAGGGTCGTCATGGCCGATGTTATCCCCTACCACCTCTTTAAGGTGGACGGAGGGTTCTGCTGCGACAGGCCTGTGTCGGTTATTTACTTCCCCCTGACCATCGTATCGTCCTAGGGGTCGACCCCTGTGCGGTCGTCCATCTGCTGCCTCCTTTCTGGACCTCGCAGCGCTTCTTGATCTGGACAATTTTTCCCGCAGGTCATTTACTGGGCCCAGCCTCTCAAAGGCCGACCCCCTACTTAAGCGATCAAAAGCAGAGCCTCTTGGGCGATCGTCAGGATTTGGTCTCCCTCACTTCGTTCTACTCTCCTGGATAGGTCTTACAGTATTGTTGGAGACCTCATATGGTTCCCAGCATTCTATGGGGGCCTCCTCTCCCTCTAGATCGTCATACCTGTCCTCAGGACAAGGGTTTCCTTTCCTCCCCAGGCGTAGATGCCAGGGGTTAGCAACATCCCTACGCCGCTGAGGGGGTGGAAGGTCTTTACGTGGTGCTTGGGGTGGTCCCCTGGCCTCATGCTGCCCTGGAGCCGCTGTCGGAGTAATCATCTCAGGTGAGACTCCTGGTGGTCTTAGTATGTTCTGGCTTAGAGTTGTGAACTGCTCCTGCATGATTTGCTGGCTTGCTGCTAGAGACTTCAAGGCTGCCTCCACATCAGCCATCTCAGACTGAGGTGGTGGCTGACTCGAACTGGTTCCAACTCCACTCTCCGGTGGAGGGAGTGGTTGTGGTGGCATCTCTAGTGCCATGTGTTTGAGTTATGAAAAGCTGAACTGAAGAAAAAGGACTGGTGTGCTTGAGAACTTTAATGGGTCTCTTTTAATGGTGAAACATCTCCTCTCAGGGGGAGAGATGGTTCACCACCAGAGTGCCCAGTGAGGTCAAGCTATACAAAGGAAGAGATGTCTTCTCGTTCCCACAGACGGTGTCAAACTGATGATGCTTAGATTCAGCACCACCAGATAAGTGATGAGCTCAAACAGTAGTAACCATGGCAGCCATAGAGATGTATATGTATAAGTGTGTAGAAGGAGATGAGTATAAGAGGAATAAGACAATGATGTATAGTGGTTCAGCCAATTATGCCTACATCCACTGTGAGTGTGTGATCCACTAAGTATGGGCACTAATGGCCTTGGATACAATTCACATAAGCTCCCTTTCACTCTCTAGTGTGTGTACAAGCAGAGTTTTAGCTAGGGTTACAATTCTCGATCCATCCTTCCCCTTATAGGGTTGTAGGTGACAAGTATATATAGGTCTTAGGGGGTGTAGTGTACCCCCCAAGTATGAATGGTGCATGTGAATGAGTATCTAGACAATCTCCTGTTGGCACCTGTAGATGCCAAATGATGACATAATATTCCCTCACGTGAGGGGTGATATTGTTTTAACGGTCTTCCACGTGCCATGTGAGCCTCACGCGCACTTGTTCCATGCGTCTCCCAAACCACGCACTGTGATGATGTCACCCTCGGCCTATGATACGAGGCCGAGGGCAAAGTTCCTTATGGTAGTTAGTTTGGCCTAATTTATTCCTCGTACTGTCGTACCCTCAGAGAGTCTTCTGAGCCTGATGAAGGGTCGTCCGGACCCTGATGGAGGGTCATCCCCTCGAAGGGTCATCCGGTCCTGATAAAGGGTCGGCCCCTTGAAGGGTCATCTGGACCATGATGAGGGGTCGACCCCTTGAAGGTTCGTCTAGGCCTGATGAAGGGTCAGTGCCTTGAAGGGTCGTCTGGACCATGATGAGGGATCGGCCCCTTGAAGGTTCGTCTGGGCCTGATGAAGGGTCGACCCCTTGAAGGGTCGTGTGGACCATGATGAGGGGTCGGCCCCTTGAACGGTCGTCTGGACCATGATGAGGGGTCGGCCCCTTGATGGATCACGAGACCATCTTGGGCGCGCCTTAGTGGAGGGCGCCCTTGGCCTAGCCGATGGTATATATGGGTATATCGCATGTGGTAGTCCCACCTGGCCCCAGGCAGCATGGCCTCCTGGGAGGAATTATATTTCTTGTTCGTACAAAAGTTTTTTTTGGCTGAAGAAGAGTTTATGCTCACGCAGCTAGCACGTGAGAAGCAGAAACCAGGAGAAGATATTGTGTCCTATATTAGGAGGTTTCACAAGCATTCTCTAGACCTAAAAGAGGAAATACGAGAGGATAAAATTTTGTAAGTTTGTGCAGAAAGGTTGTTACCCAAATATATTTATCACTTGATCAACGAAACATGAGAGGGTACGTTCATAGAATTTTTGAAAGAAGCGAGGAACATTGCCTTGGTGGTTAAGCCCATAATTCCCCCACCTGCCTTATGAAGTTTCCTACTAAGGCCATCAATTGCCTCGGGGAGGAGAGTAACCTCGAGGGTAAATTATGAAGATGATGGGGGTAAGGGGGAAGTAGTGGCGATTGAGGAGGAAGAAGAAGTAGAGGAAACAAATTAAGATTTAAAGGTAGGGAAGATCCCCCTGAGCTACCTTGCACAATGGATAAAGACTTAAACCTATATGATCTCATGGTTCATGAAAAGGTCTATAGACTGGTCAACGTCAGCACAACATAACTCCCCCGAGAGGACAGGGAGAAACCTCACTATTGTGCACTTCACAATAAAGTGAACCACCCGACCAAGGTTTGTTTTTTGCTAAGAAGGTTGATCGACCATCACATGACGAATGGACACATCCAGTTACCCCAAGTTAATGTGAATGATAATCTTTTACCACCTCATGGGGCCCATATGGCTAGTGCTTTTGATGAAGAGGTTGAACGACTGATGCGAGAGAAGTGGTTTGAAGAGAATGACATTGAATAAGCTCTGGAGGTATGCACTTTCGAGCTAGCTCAGCTCCAATTGGAGGATGATACGGAGAAAGAAGATGAACAAGAAAGAGAAGAGTATGAACCCATCGAGGAACTAAGTAGGTAGATGGGGGCCTTCTCTCTAAAGGCAATAAATGCAGTGATAGCCTACGATGAGGCTGCATATAGAGATGTAGAAGAAGTCTATGAGCTAGAGGAGGAATAAACAGACCTGTGGATCGAATCTATAGCAGTTGTTTGCTCGAAGAAGTTCAGTTGGTTCTTAGATCAAGTTGGGCTCCCTGAGCACTCGCGACTGGAGGTTACTTGAGCCATCTTAGAAATTACAAAGAAGAATATGGCGCCACACCTGAAATGGAAAGGGCCTATGGCCAAGCTCGTAAGAAGGTACCTCTTCGAAGTCACGTTCTCAGAAGCTGACAGATTGATCAAGTACCCCCATAACAAACCTTTGTATGTTACGGTATCTATGAATGATTGTGTTTTCTCTCACGCCCTGTTGGATGGGGGAGCGTTCATCAACATAATACATATTGGGTCCCTTTATGCCACTAGCCTATCGGAGACAAGGATTGTGCCATATTCGTTGGAGATTTTAGGGTATGACAATCAATCATGCAAATCTGTGGAGTACATCAATGTAGGCATCACAGTGGGGAATATCACCTCCCATATCAAATTTCATATCATAAACTGTGAGCCATTGTACCAACTTCTAGTTGGCAAGGTATGGATGCACAACCATCAGTTGGTACCCTCCACCTATCATCACTGGTCTAGGCGAACATAAAAGGCAAGAAGCTAGTGATTCGAGCGTCCAAGAAACCTTTTGTAAATGAGGAAACTCATATATTGAACGTTGCCTTTTACACAGATCTGACAAAAGAAGCCACGACATTATCAAGATATACTAGGGGAATACGGGTCCTGGCCACCTGAGAGAGAGTGCAAGCACCCACTCGAACTGTGGTAGCCTACAAAGAAGAGCGTGATTTAGACACAACAAGGCCCCCTAGGCTATCGAGGCAGCTCCGGGACCAAATAACTCCCTGAATTCACCCAATTGAGCACCAAGTCTAGACTCAGAGCATTCTCAGCAGGCATGCTGCGAGAGTGTTATAAGATAATCGCTGAAAGAACCCCTTTAAAGAAAAGGCCTCTCGCTAGTGCAAGAGGGTAGTTTTGCCTAATGGTAGAATTATATACAAGTTATGAAAGTGTGATCGGGCTGCTAAAAGTCTAGATGATGAGGCTGACCCGGTTTATAAATGCTTCCTAGTGGACAACCAGGGGAGTGTTTGGTGATTGATAACTCTGGGGTTCAGGAATTTGTAGAGGAAATAGAAGAAGAATCGGAGTACATGAAGGACAGAGCCAGGCTGCAGGTCCAGGAGCTGGTAAAAGTAGACTTAGCCAATGAAGGTGGTGATCCTAATCCTATCTTTATCTCAAAGGACCTAGAAGGGTTGTCTCGATAGGAGTTGATCAAGTTGTTGCTAGAGTTCAAAGACGTCTTCGTATGGAAGTACACTAAGATGCCCAGGGTGGAAAAATAGGTGAGTTATCATAAGTTAAATGTTTTAGCATCATCCATCTCGGTAAAATAGGCCACCCTAACGTACAAGGTAGAGTTAGATCTGAAGATCAAGGAGTAGGTTTAAAGCTACTCACAATCGAATTCCTAGTTCCAATCCAGCATCCGATTTGGCTTTCTAGTATTGTGCCTGTGATCAAAATCTGCGTGGACTTTAGGGACCTAAATTGAGCATCCTCGAAAGATGAATTCCCACTGCCTTCCATAGATATCTTAATCAATGCAACTACGGGCCACGAGATGTATAGATTCGTGGATGGTTATGTGGGGTACAACTAGATAAAGATGGATCCGATCGATGCAAAGAAGACTGCCTTCCAAACACCTTTGGGTAATTTCATGTACACAGTTATGCCTTTTGGGTTGAAGAACGCTGAATCCACTTATCAGAGGACAATGAGGCTATTTTCCATGATATTTTCCACAAGATCGTGGAATTTTATGTTGATGATATGGTAATCAAATCCAAGGAGGGGTCCCGTTTTGATGACTGGAGAAGAGTGTTCACTCGATGCGGGAAATACAAACTAAAGATGAACCCCCTAAAATGCGCGTTCAGAGTGATGAGCGGGAAGTTCCTGGGGATTGTTGTGAACCAACAAGGGGTTCAGATGGACTTAGACAAGCGTCGGGCCATTCTTGATATGCCAAGACCAAAGTCAGCAAGAAATCTGAAAAGTTTCCTAGGAAAAGTCTCCTACTTTAGGAGGTTTGTCCCAGGGTTGGCTGAGGTAACGCACCCGCTGATGGAGTTAATGAGAAAGGGCATAAAGTTCGCATGGGAACTGATGCACCAGGATGCCATGGATAAACTGAAAACACACCTTACTTCCCCTTAGACGATGATCCCCTCGAAGGAAGGTCTCCCTTTACGTCTATATCTTACATCAACTGAACGATCTATCAGTGCATTATCGTCCCATGAGATGGATGGTGTAGAAAGACATGTTTATTAGAATCATACATGGGCCTAAGGCCAGATATACTAATATTGGGAGACATTGTTTAGCCCTTATATTTGTAGCACAAAAGCTTAGGCACTACCTGCTGTCATTCACAGTCTATATTATCACTAAATATGATCCCATAAAGTTTTTGCTTACTAGAACTGTACTAATAGGCAGGGCAGCCTGATGGTTCTTAATCCTCTCAGAGTATGATCTCAAATGCATAGTCCCTCGAGCTATCAAGATCTAAGCTTATGCTGACTTCCTGGCCATCTTCCCATCGAGAATGTTTGAGCTACCAGTAAAAGAGCTCCCGGGTGATGATCTTCAAGCCAACTTTATAGCAGGTAACCTAGATGAGTGGACCATGGAGTTTGATGGCTCCTCGATCGAAAAGAAAGGGGATGCTGGGGTCATCCTGAGAAAGAATGGCAAAGAGATTCGATTATCCTTAAGTTAGAACAATGAAGCTGAATATGAAGCGCTGGTCATGGGGCTGCTCAAGGCCCTCGAAAGAGGTATCCAAGTCCTAACAATAAAAGGGGACTCCAACTTGGTGGTGAAATAAGTAACCGATGAATTTTCTGTGAAGCACGTGAGTCTGGCATCTTACCAAAGGATCATACAACAGTTACTCGGGCAGTTCGAAGTGGTAAAAATAAAAAGACATCCAACACTTATGATACCATTGCCTAGAAGATTACCTTTGAGGGGGTGTCAATAGTTATTCGAATCACAAAGAGGACATCTCCCTCGACCGTGTTGGAGATGTTGCCCACGGATGATAAGGATGATTGGAGAGGGAAAATTATAAGGCAACTGGAAAGAGGCGAAGGCCCACTAAGCCTAGTTGATCTGGCGCAGTATTTTATTACTAGGGCAACTTATATTATAAAAATAAAGGTGGCTGATTATCCATATGTGTAGACCCCGAAGACGCCAAGAAGAGACTAACTGAAGAGCATGAAGAGAGATCTGAGACCAATGAGATCCCCTTGTACATAAGGATCCAACAGGAAGGGTATTTTGGTCGTCGATGAGGCAAGACTCCATGATGATACAAAGAGATTATGCGAAATACTGTCTGTTCTACCATATAGCAAAATGCAATTTCATCGATCAACCCCAAGACTGGAGGCATCCATATATGGACCTGATGTTTAATGGATTAATGTCAACGGACAAAGAAGATGCTACTAAGGTAAAAAAATGAGCACCTAAATATTTTATCCAAGAAGGGCAGTTGTATCAACGAGGCTATCATGACATGCCTCTAAGGTGCATAAAGGGGGAAGAAGCTGAAGAAATACTGAAGCAAGCCCGCTAGCCAGGATACATCGGGGGAGCCAAACTCTACAATCAACTCATGACCTTGTGATACTATTGACCTACGATGGAGAAAGATTCAGCAGAGTTTGTTCGTAAATACAAAGCTTGTCAACTGCATAAAATATGATCCACGCTCCTTCGGTAGATTTGCATTCTCTCTTTACGCCTTTTCCATTTCACACATGGGAGTAAGGGAAATAAACCCTTATTGAAGAGGAAATATTTGGATACTAATTGCCACTTAATGTTTCACCAAGTGGGAAAAAGTTATACCACTCAAGCGGGCCACAGCGAGGGTAGTGGCTTAATTTATGAAAGAGTACATCATCTGTCGATTCGGCATCCCGAAGGTGTTTCTATCAGATAATGGAACCCCTTTAGTGAATAGTGAAATAAGCATGCTAACAGACAAGTAATCCATCATCCATCATCCATCACAAGTTAATAGTATCATACCCAACGTGCAATGGCCAGGCAAAAGCCACTAACAAGAATTTGGTGAATATTTTGGTAAAAATGCTAGAGGATATCCTGGGCACATGGGATGATAAAATCTACGATGTACTATGGTCCTATCGAATAATAAAGAGGAAATTGACGAGGTATACACCATTTTCCTTAGTCTTTGGGGAAGAAGTTATTTTGCCAGTGGCGCTTGAAGTACCTTCCACCCGCTACAACTTACGAAGTGCCATGCTCCCTCATAACCGGCGCGTGCAACTTTAAGCATTGGAAGAGCATAGAGACAATTCTACGAGACATTTTGAGATGTATAGGAAACAATTATCCAGATCCTATGACCAAATGGTGAGGCCAAGGAAGTTTAAAGAAAGGGATCTGGTCCTAAAAGCATGCATGAGGCACATCAGGGGTTTGTCATTTCCCAAGTTTGAAGCCAACTAGGAAGGACCCTACATTATGCGAGCAGCTCATGATTCCGGTTATTGCGAGATATCCAAAGTGGAAGATGATGTTACCTTCAAGCTAAACAACAAGTGGCTGAAATTCTATCATGTTTAAATGTATGTATGTTTTGCCAATATTTCAGTTTATTGCATTTTTTCTTACTAATACATGTTCGAGAGGATGCCCCTCGTTCAACATAGTGTGAAGTAAATGTTGACTCACTATTCTTTTGTGTTAGATATTCTTCATATTTTGCATGATGTGACTCACATTAATGTAATAGATCAATCGATATCCAAACAAAATAGAAAACAAAAAACAAAAAATGACATAAATTTTATTTAAATAGAGAAGTGATGCGCTTACATGCCAAAATAAGTCCAAAACAGCAAGCTGGGGGACATCCAAATAAGGAATTTAAATAAAGATTGTTAAGGTCTATCCATGATAAAAATAGAGGTTGGTCAAGCGAAGCAGCTGATGCTGATGCTGAGGAAAAATTTGCTCAAGGCTAATTTGGTCAGAGATTAGATTGGTCAAATCCTTTTTATGAAGCTCCATCCTTTGCTGAACATTCTCTAAGTTTCGATCCTTCTTGAGAAGCTCAGCCTCTGCTCTAGAAATAGCTTTTCGAGCCTCCTCCACCCCCTATTCAAACATAACTATCTCAGTCTCAAGACTTACAAGATCCTTCAAAATGGCTATCTACGAGCGATGAGAACTCTACAACCGACGAAAGAGAGCAGGTAAGTTAGCCTTCTTCAAGTTATGCGGTAGCTTTACCAACCAAGACAACGAGAAAACATCATTAATAAGCATGTTAACCTTCCCCAACAACGACTTAATTGTATCAGAACTGAGTTACTCTAGAGGGGTATTGAGGATCTCCTTCAAAACAATAGTGAGCCAGAGCAGGTGACAAGCCATCATCCCAGGAATAGGCTGAAGACTGCAAGAAGTGAAAGTTGAAGGAAAGCGGGCTAAGAGTTTCTCAATTAATGCACGAGGTCCCTCAGTTAGTATATAGGGGAAATTGACCAAGGTCTACCTTACAACCACTTTAGGGACTGCCTCAGGAGGGTGTGCACTGAAAATTCTATCACTTTCGGAAGGGAGTCTGGTGTGCGAAGCACTGTCACTTTCTTGGGCCCTGGAAGCAACCAACTCGCGCACTTCACCAATATTAGGTACCATTCCTTGAACTTTTATGGTATTATGAGGACAATCCCGACATGTCAAAGAAACCCAAAGAGCCAGAAGTTGAGGTGGTAATGATTTCTTTTAGCTGTAATTTCATTGCAGCAGGAGACGCCCGTGGTGGAGATGAGACAGCTGAGAGAAAAGATTATTTAAATGAAGCCAAAGCTTATCCTTCCATAGAAAAAATCGACACGTTTGAGTAAACCAATGGTCGACCCAAGAAAGTGAACAAGAACAAATTAGTGATTGCCTTCTGCAAAAATGATCTGTACGAAGTACTTTACCCTTATGATGACCCACTGGTTATCACTTTCCAGGTTCATCGTGGCAAAGTGGCAAGAGTCCTAGTTGACAATAGGAGTTCAACACATGTCATGTTATATAACTATTTCCATAGCCTAGGGCTACGAGACAGTGAATTAGAACCTTATCACAGACCCCTCGTTGTATTTTCAAGAGAAAAAGTTTATCCCCTGGGGAAAATTAAGTTGGACATCTTAGTCGACACTTGGCCAGCAAGCAAAAAATAGAGGATTTTCTAGATAAAAATATCCTTTCATCCTACAATACGATTCTCGATAGAGTTGGCATGAAATAGTTTGAAGAAGTATCATCTACAATACATCAGTGTATGAAGTTTCCTACTAATTATGGAGTCAACATAGTGAATGGAAACCAGATGGAAGCTAGAGAGTGCTATTACCTTTATTCCAACCAGCAGGAAGTCTAAAAAACACTACCTCCTATCATATTGACACTATGGATCCCCAGGAGGAAGAAGATGTGGTTAAGGGACATGTGATGGAGGCAACATAGACCATTGTGCTTGGTGGAGAGAAGACGAAAAGAGCCACTCAAGTTGTCTCAAACTTACACCTTTCCTCAAGAAGGAATTAATTGCATTCCTTAGAGAGTGGAAGAATGTGTTTGTTTGGATCCATGAGGATATGTCAAGAATTAACCCTAATTTAATCTGCTACAATGTTATGCCCTTTAGGCTAAAATACACTGGAGCAATATACTGAAGGCTAGTGAATAAAGTGTTTAAAGAGAAGACTGGCAAAAATATAGAGGTATATGTGGATGACTTGCCTACCAAGAGCAACTTTGTTGTCGACCACATAAAGACACGGCCCAAACGTTTGACAGCTGGAGAAACACCAAATGAAACTTAACTAGATCAAATGCATATTCGAGGTACAAGAAGGAATATTCTTGGGATATATTGTGAACCATAGGGGAATTAAAGCCAATCCTGTTGATGATGCTAAGATTTAGCACCACCGGATAAGTGATAGTGAGCTCAAACAGTAGCAGCCATGGCAGCCATAGAGATGTATAAGTGTATAAGTATGTAGAAGGGGATGAGTATAAGAGGAAATAAGACAATGATGTATAGTGGTTCAGCCAATTTGGCCTACATCCACTTTGAGTGTGTGATCCACTAAGTATGGGCACTAATGGCCTTGGATACAATGTACATAACCCTCTCTCTCTCTCTACTGTGTGTACAAGCAGAGTTTTAGTTAGGGTTGCAGTTAATGGATCGATCCCTTGTAAGGTTGTAGGTGACAAGTATATATGGGTCTTGGGGGTGTAGTAACCCCCGAAGTATACATGGTGCATGTGAATCATGATCTAGACAATCCCCTGTGGACACCTGTAGATGCCAAATGATGACATAATATTCCCTCACGTGAGAGTGTGATTTTGTTATAACGGTCTCCCCTATGCCATGTGAGCCTCACGCGCACTGTTCCACACGTCTCCCAAACCACACGCTGTGATGATGTCAACCTCGGCCTATGAGCCGAGGCCGAGGGCAAAGTTCCTTCCAGTAATGAGTCTGATCCAGTTTTGGCCTCGTACTGTCGGCCCCTCGTAGGGTCGTTTGGAGCCTGGTGAAGGGTCGGCCCCTCATAGGGTCGTCTGGAGCCTGGCGAAGGGTCGGCCCCTCGTAGGGTCGTCTGGAGCCTGGTGAATGGTCGGCCCCTCATAGGGTCGTCTGGAGCCTGGTGAAGGGTCGGCCCCTCTGAAGGGGTCATCTTGAGCCTGATGAAGGGTCGGCCGCTGAGGGGTCGTCTGTTTAGAGGTAATCTTTAGCCAGGCCGAGGATATAAATGGGTATATCAATCACCCCCAACCCTTAGCCATAGGTGCTGTTGAGATGGCTGAGGGATAGTGTTGTAATTGGGATGCGTGTATGATCAGTTAGGTGAGTGACACCTGGGCAGACACTCATTGCTATTCCAGTTTCCAAGGCATGGCGGCTGCACACTTTTCTTGGGGCTTTGTGCCCTAATGATGCCTTCCTCGTGGGCTGTGTCCTGCCTTGGTCAATGGGCCCACTCATTACCAAGGTATTTAAGAGATTTTTGAACTCTCTCTCTTCTTCTTCTTCTCCTTCGCGCCCAAGCCTTCTCTCTCTAGCCTTTTACCAGTTTTCATCGCCATTTCTGCAGTCTTCAATCCTTCAAGCTTAGCGACTTGGGCAGTTCTTGCTCTCTCTTTATCAGGTAATCCTTCAGCGCTCTCTTTTACCTTCATTTCTGTTTTCTTTTTAGGCTCGTAGGGCTGCATTTTCCTAGGGTTGTCTCATAGCTTTTTCCAGTGTCTTCTCCGGCGACTGTTTCTTGAATGTTCTTGAGTGTTCTTGAGTGTTCTTGAGTGAAAATCATCAATTCCCTTTTTAATTCAAAAGTCTAATTTGGTCAACTGCAAACTTGTTTGTAGTTAAGTTCCCCAAATTTCTCCAAGTGTAGGGTCTTCCCTTTTAATGCTTAGGAAGCTTTATAGTTTAGCGTCTGAATTCCCATCCTTGAGAAAGAAGCTCTTTTCCGAGATCAGACGAGTGGAGGAAGAGGAAGAGAGGAGACGGGGGGTCGACCCTAATTGGGTACGACCCATCTTTCCCATTCCTCCTGCCAAAATTAAACCATTTGAACCGTCTGAGTCTTGTGAGTCATCCCATCGTCCAGCCGAGAGTCATTCAGGTGAGATGGACGAGAGAGCGTCGTCGCCAGCTGGCGCTGATCCTTCTGGGAGAAAAGAGACATCTGACCTAGGCCCAGGCCGAGAGGCCGAGGGTATGGTTCCCTCCGAGGCTGTCCCTGTGACAACTCTATATCCCCATGCCTTTCAGATGGCCTTCTCCCAGGGGCCTCTGGAAGATGATGAGGCCTAGGGAGAGGGGAATGAGGACAAGGGCGATAATATAGATGACCAAATTGATACCTCCCATGCCTCGTCCTATATCTCCTCTGTTAGGGATGGCGACCTCTTGATATGGAGGCATGCCTATGGAGTGCCACCCAACATAACTATGAGGGTTCCCTCTGAGTCTGAGAGGGTTTTTGATTGTGAAGAGGGAGAGATTGCAGTTTATGAGCAAATGTTCAAGGAAGGAGTCAGATTCCCTCTGCATCCTGCCATCGTAGATATCCTGTCTACCCTTGGTGTTGCCCCCTCTCTACTTCCTCCCAACTCTTGGAGGACGATCCTGGGCTACATCTCCCTGTGGAAGAATGCTTTCACGGATGAGCCCTCGGCCAACCTATTCTTGGGCTGCTACAATATCACCTCCTCGTCCAAACAGCCTGGATACTATCATCTGGGGGCGAGGAGGTCTGAGAAGAAACTCCTCCACGTGGTGCAAACTTCCAACCACGATTGGAAAAAGAGGTTCTTCTTTATCTCTGGGTAGTGGGAGTTCATCTCCGATGGTCCGAGGGTCCCCAGAAGATGGTCTAACCCCTCCATGAAGGCCGGGTCAGACCCTGGACTTAGTCTGGAGGAGAAAGACATCGTTGAATATCTGAGAGGACGAGGGAGAGAGGGTGAACTTCCAAAATATGAAGACCTGATGACCCCCCGGTTCCTCAAAGAAGCTGGTCTGAGGGTCGGCCCTCTGACAGAACTATGTGAGTTATACTGAACATTCTTTACTTATTTCTGAAGTGTTTCCTCTTTATCTCCTCATTTTTCTGACGTGTCGTCCTCTTATCAGGTCGTCCTGCAGGTATATCAGACTATCTCTGGGAAATGACTGCTCCCAGCTTATTGTCAGGCTTGGCAAAGAAGAAAGGAAAGGAGCCTCAGCAGGCTCCGAGGAAGACGAGGGCCACTGGGCCGACAGTGGTGGAGCCGATCGCTGATAGCCATAAAAGAAAGGAGCCTGAGGCCCCTGTTGACCCTCGGCCAGACTCTCGGACGAGGGCCAGGTTCGAAGCATCTGAGGAGACGGCCTCTTCATCCAGCATGGGGGCCTTCTGGTCTCAAAACCTGGCACATCTGAGGGACGAGCCCTCATCCCTCATAGAAAACTTAAGGGCAGCTAAGGCCTCAATGTTCTCTGCACCCTCGGCCTCTGACTACGAGTTCCTGTCGAAGATTCCTCCTGCCAAAGTGTATGACTATGGTCTGCACGCCCTTGCACAGGTATTGGTCTTGACCCACTCTTTAAATTTTATTCTTTCAATAACTGTTTCCTCGGCCTCTTGACATGTGTTTATTTTCTTGTGCATTCTGTGTGCGCCTTTACCTTGGCAAAAAAATGGATGGCTGAGAATCAGGAGAAATTCCATGACGCCGAGAGGGCCATCCAGCATGAGGCCGACCTGCAGGCTGATTTAGATACTGCAAAGGCCGAGTTAGAGAGTACCAGGACTGAGCATGCAAGGATCCTGGACCAGCTGACAAGGCAGCATGACGAGGACATTAAGGCCAGGGACTTGCTTCTCAAGGAAAAGGATGAGGCCTTGACCAACATGGAGGCCAAGTACAAGACTGATCTTAAAGCAGCCACCAAAAAAGCCGAGGCTGATGCTGCTGATGCTGTTGAGGCTTATAAGATTTCTGACGAGTTTCAAGGCTTCGGCCTTGAATACTTGGAGAGAGGAATCAGGACTGCCTGCCGGTGGGTCGTCCTCAGGTTTGGTGATGTCGTCTCCTCAGTCCGACCTTCAGTTGAAGCAGTCAGTCTAGACGACCCTATGATTGCCGAGGCTCTGACTTATGTAGAATCTCAAGTGCAGGTTGAGGGGATCGGCACATCTGAGGATCAGTCGGTTATGGTCGTAGAGGAAACTCCTCTGGTGGATGTTGAGGATCTTCCCTCCGATATTTTCCCATAGGGTGGCTGTCTGTAGCCCATACCCTCCTAATGTAATCAACATTTTTGTACTTTACTTGCAGAACACTTGATATTTTGTATTACTGGCATTTCATTAATACTATCGTCTTCTTTACTGTCTTCCATATTTTTTCTTCTTGTATGGTTTGCTTTGTCCTTGTTAATGCCATTAACCTCTTCCTCGTCTTTCTTGAGGGTGAACAAGGGGTCATCCCCTGCGTTGGCCCTCATTATAGCCGAGGAGTCAAATTACCAACTGGTTTTTAATAAAGTTTTCCTTCGTCTTTTTTGAGGACAGTGGTGGGGTCGTCCCCTCCACTGGCCCTCATTATAGCCGAGGGATCAACTCACCAAAGTAATGGTTTTAATGTTTTCCCTCGTCTTTCTTGAGGACAGTGGTGGGGTCGTCCCCTCCACTGGCCCTCATTATAGCCGAGGGATTAAATTTCCAAATTAATGGTTTTTAATGAAGTTTTCCCTCATCTTTTTTGAGGACAGTGGTGGGTTCGTCCCCTCCACTGGCCCTCATTATAGCCGAGGGATCAACATACCAAATTAATGGGTTTAATAAAGTCTTCCCTCGTCTTTCTTGAGGACAGTGGTGGGGTCGTCCCCTCCACTGGCCCTCATTATAGCTGAGGGATCAACTTACCAAATTAATGGTTTTAAACAGTCTTCCCTCGTCTTTCTTGAGGACAGTGGTGGGGTCGTCCCCTCCACTGACCCTCATTATAGCCGAGGGATCAACTTACCAAATTAATGGGTTTAATAAAGTTTTTCCTCGTCTTTCTTGAGGACAGTGGTGGGGTCGTCCCCTCCACTGGACCTCAGTATAGCCGAGGGATCAAATCACCAAATTAATGGTTTTTAAAGTTTTCCCTCGTCTTTCTTGAGGACAGTGGTGGGATCGTCCCCTCCACTGGCCCTCATTATAGCCGAGGGATCAACTTACCAAATTAATGGTTTTTAACAAAGTTTTCCCTCGTCTTTCTTGAGCATAGTGGTGGGGTCGTCCCCTTCACTGACCCTCATTATAGCCGAGGGTTCTACTTACCAAATTAATGGTTTTAACAGAGTTTTCCCTCGTCTTTCTTGAGGACAGTGGTGGGGTCGTCCACTCCACTGACCCTCATTATAGCCGAGGGATCAACTTACCAAATTAATGGTTTTTAATAAAGTTTTCCCTCGTCTTTCTTGAGGACAGTGGTGGGGTCGTCCACTCCACTGACCCTCTTTATAGCCGAGGGATCAACTTACCAAATTAATGGTTTTTAATCAAGTTTCCCTCGTCTTTCTTGAGGACAGTGGTGGGGTCGTCCCCTCCACTAGCCCTCATTATAACCGAGGGATCAACTTACCAAATTAATGGATTTAAACAAAGTCTTCCCTCGTCTTTCTTGAGGACAGTGGTGGGGTCGTCCCCTTCACTGGCCCTCATTATAGCCGAGGGATCAACTTACCAAATTAACGGTTTTAAACAGTCTTCCCTCGTCTTTCTTGAGGACAGTGGTGGGGTCGTCCCCTCCACTGGCCCTCATTATAGCCGAGGGTGGTTCTCTGAAGATGTTTCCATGCGTACTAGAACTGATAACCACAGGATGAGGGGAAACACTGATATTTCTCATTAATTTTCAAAGTGTTCTGTTGGAGCAACTCTTATTACAATTATGGTCTATCAAGACCTTTCAACACTACTGATAGTATTTCTTCAAATGATCTGCATTCCAGGGGTTGGAAAAAGGCTCCCCTTCTAGGTTTTCTAGTCTATATGTCCCAGGGACGACTTCATCGATGACCCTATATGGGCCATGCCAATTAGGATGAAGCTTGTTGGGCTTTTGCCAAGTCTTCTTGAGGACCAAGTCCCCCACTGTGATAGGCCTCTGTTTCACCCTCTGATTGTAGAACCTTGCGGTCCTCTGCTGGTAGGCGGCCTTCCTTATCTCAGCGTCTTCCCTTCTTTCCTCGATCAGGTCCAAGTCGAGTCTCATCTCTTCCGCATTTTTTTGGGGGTCATACACTTGGACTCTATGCGTAGGAAACTCAATCTCGGTGGGGATGACGGCTTCTGATCCATAAGCTAGCATGAATGGGGTCTCTCCGGTAGAGGTCATCACCGTTGTCCTGTATGCCCACAGCATGGCATATAACTCCTCGACCCATCTTCCTTTTACCTCCTCAAGCCTCTTTTTGATTCCATCTAGGATTGTCCTGTTTGTAACTTTTGTTTGCCCATTGGCCTGAGGTCGGCCAGGGGTGGAGAAAAATTGTTTGATACTCACCCTTTCACAGTACTTCTGTAGAGAGGCATTCTTGAACTGAGTCCCATTATCCGAGATGAGGGTGTTGGGGAGACCATACCTGCATATAATATTTTTCCAGATGAACTGGAAGGTCTTCTTCTCGGTGATCGTCACCATCGGCTCCGCTTCCACCCATTTTGAAAAATAGTCAATGGCTACGATGAGGAATCGATAGTTATTGATGGCCCTAGGTAAGGGTCCTACTAGGTCAATTCCCCACACTACAAATGGCCATGGAGATGTAATGGAAGTAAGAGGCTGATGGGGCTGGTGAGGGATGGTGGCAAATCTTTGACATTTGTCACACTTTTTTACATATGCCGCTGCGTCTTTCCCCAAGGTCGGCCACCAGTACCCCTGGGTGATCACCCTCTTTGCTAAGGATCTTCCCCCGATGTGGCTTGAGAACGATCCTTCGTGCACATCTTGCAAAATGGAAGGGACTTCTGAGGGATGCGCACACCTAAGGGGAGCAAAAACCCCTTTTTGTACAAGGTGTCTCCGATGACAGTGAATTTTGCAGCCCTGTGTCTCAGCTTCTTCCTTTCTTGCCTTGCTTCTGGCATCTCACCCTCTTTAATGTATCTGATCACAGGGTCCATCCACGAAGCTTCTTGAGAAACATTCAGGCAATTGCCAAGTGTTCCTTCAGCGTCTTCAATAGTTGGTTGAAGTAAAATTTCTACCGGGACCGTCCTCCTGATGTCTGTCCTAGTTGCTGAGGCCAACCTCGCAAGGGCATCAGCACGGCCATTGTCTAGCCTAGGTATCCTCTTTAATTTCACTTCTCTGAAGCCCTTCAGTAGTAACCTCACCTTCTCAAGGTACCTAGCCATCCTCTCGTCCTTAGCCTCGTAGGCTCCTAGTATCTGATTCACTACTAGCCTTGAATCACTATGGACAAAAATCTGGCCGACACTAAGAGACTTGGCCAAGGAGAGGCCTGCTACTAAGGCCTCATATTCAGCCTCGTTGTTGGAGGCTTTGAAGTTGAACCTCAGGGCGTACTCAATATTTGTGTCGTCGGGTGCTGATACTATTAACCCCGCTCCGCTCCCGCTTTCACAAGAGGACCCATCGACGAAGAGACTCCACACGATGCATTCTTCTGAGAAACTTCCCTCGGAGAGGGATCCCTGTCTAAAGATGTATCTTCCCTCTTCGTTTTCATCCGTTTTCCTTCTAGCGGTGCTTGCCTCAGCCCTATCTGCGGGTGTGTCAGTGGGTCTGTCTTGTTGTGTATCAGTCTTCCCGAGGGCCTCACCCTCGGCTTCGTCATCTTCCCAAGTGAACTCAGGCACGATGTCTGCCAATGCCTGCCCCTTAATGGCCGTCCTAGGCTGATACACAATGTCAAACTCCCCCAGCTCTATAGCCCAAGCCATCAACCTACCCGATTTTTCTGGCTTGTGTAGGACCTGCCTAAGAGGAGAGTCGGTGAGGATGACCATTGTATAGGACTGGAAGTACGGCTTCATCTTCTTCGAGGCATGGATCAAGGCGTAGGCCAACTTCTCCATCCTCGGGTATCTTTTCTCTGCCCCCTGGAGTGCCTTGCTGTTAAAATACACAGGCTTCTGTATCCCATATTCGTCTCTCACAATGGCTGCACTGATGGCCGACTCAGAGACGGCGAGGTACACATAAAGTCGTTCACCCTGCACGGGTCGTGACAGCAGCAAGGGAGACCCTAAGTATGACTTTAGGTCCCTGAAAGCCTCATCACTCTCTTCACTCCATTCGAAGGCCTTCCTAAGGATCTTGAAGAACGGCAAGCACTTGTCTGTGGCCCTAGACATGAACCTGTTCAAGGCAGCAACTCTCCCTATGAGCCTCTGAATGTCTTTAATGGACTTGGGGGTCTTCATTTCAACAAGGGCCTTTATCTTTTCAGGATTGGCCTCGATGCCTCTTTGATTGACAATGAACCCCAATAACTTCCCTGCTCCGACCCCGAAGACACACTTGGCCGGATTAAGCTTCATCTTGTATTTATCCATCGTATTAAAGGTCCTCTCCAGGTCTGCCACATGATCCTCTGCCTTCAGACTCTTAGTCAGCATGTCCTCTACGTAGACCTCCATAGACTTCCCAATTTGGTCTTCAAACATTTTATTTACGAGGCTCTGGTACGTTGCCCCCGCATTTTTGAGGCCAAAGGGCATGACCCTATAACAGTATGTCCCCTTGTCGGTAATGAAGGTTGTCCTCTCCGAGTCTTCAGGGTTCATGAAGATCTGGTTATACCCTGAATAGGCATCCATGAAGCTCATGAGCTCATGGCCTGCGATAGCGTCTACCATCTGGTCAATGCGGGGGAGAGGGAAGCTGTCTTTGGGACAGTGCTTATTGAGGTCTATGAAGTCCACGCACATTCTCCACTTCCCGTTGGCCTTTGGGACAATGACTGCATTGGACAACTATTCAGGGTAGATGACCTCTCTGATAAATTCAGCGTCTTCTAATTTTTTGACCTCGTCCCTGATGACCTCATATTTTTCTCTGGAGTAAATTCTCATCTTCTGCTTTACCGGCTTCACTCCCTCTACCACATTGAGCTTGTGGTACATGATTTCAAGGTCAATCCCCGACATATCTACATGACTCCATGCGAAGACGCTTCGCCTTCTCCTTAATAGTTTAATGAGGTCTTCCTTGATATTGGGCTTCAGAGACTTGCCGACTTGGACGGTTTTTTTCGTGTCATCCTCATTGAGGATGATGGATTCTACCTCTTCCGCGGCCTCTCCTTTCTTCAGATTCGTCTCATCCCTGGGGTCTAGGGTATCAATATTGTAAGTGGTCGTAGCCCTCTTGAGTGTCTCCTTTTCTTCAGCGGAGTTGTAGTAACATTCTCGCGCTGTCGTCTGGTCTCCCTGAACTTCCCCCACCCCGTAAGGGGTAGGAAATTTGATCATCTGATGGACCGTAGACGGCACAGCTTCAAACCCCTTGAGGGCCACATGCCCCAGTATGATGTTGTAGGCCAAAAAAATCTGCTCATCCATCACAAAGAAACTGACCTTCTTGGTAATCCATCTCGGCCACTCGTCCCCCATCCTCACATTGGCCTCATATACCCCAAGGGGATGAACCTTTTCCCAACTTAACCCAATCAATGGATGATGGTAGGGGACGAGTCTAGCACGGCTAAGACCCAAGGCTTTGAAGCATGGCCAAAACATCACATCTGCAGAGCTACCCCCATCTACCAAGATCCTCGGCACCTCGCATCCGTGCACCCTGGTAGTGATGACGAGAGGGTCATCATGTGGGGCTAAGAGGCCTTGGAAGTCCATTCTAGAAAATCCCACTATCAGTGTGTCCATATCAACCTTTTTCCTCTTTTATGACTTGACCTCCAGGGAGGTCACGTGTACCGTCTTCGTCACTGCCTTGGCCTCGGCCACATGGGCCTTCCTGTCGGCGACCTCAGACCCTCCTCCTGCAAGACCCCCAGAGATCATTCCCACTCCGAGCGAGATCATATTAAGCCTCTTGATACGGCCGTGGTCGTCTCTCGGCGGGAGGTCAGGGTCGTCCTCGTCATCAGAAGGGTCGTCCCCTCTTTTTGAGGACCTTCTTTGCATGCATCGCCTCGCTTCTTTCTGGGGTCGTCCCCTCGGCCCCTCTTGAAGGCGCCTTTGTCGACGCACTTTCTGAGCTTCCCTTCCTTCAGCATCTTCTCAATCTCATCTTTCAGAGCAAAGCATTTGTCCGTCACGTGGCCGTGGTCTTGGTGAAATTCACACCATAGGTTCTTATTCCTCTTACCGGGGGCTTCCCTCAGCTTCTCAGGCCACTTCAGGGACCGGTCGCTCTTTATCTCATTGAGAATCTGTTCACAGCTGACCGTCAGAGGGGTGTACCCAGCGAACTTATCATCCGTGGACCTCTTCTTCCCCTCTTTGTTCTTCTTAGGGTATTTCCCCCACTAGCACCTCCTTTTTCATCTTCATATTTTGCAGCCATCGCCTCTTCGGTGTTCATCACCTTCCTGCTGTCAACAGCAGCTCAGCCATCATCCTCGGAGGGTCTTCAGCAAGCTTCCATAACAGCTTCCCTTTTTGGAGTCCTCCAATTAGGGTTGTCATAGCTATGCTCTCCTCATAGTCTTCCACCTCCAGCTTCTCCTTGTTGAATCTGGCTATGTAGTCCCTCAGACTCTCACTCTTCCCCTGCTTAACATAGAGCAGGTGGGTGGTCTTCTTCCGTGGCCTCACTCCAAATCAGAAGTTATGGATGAACAGGTCTGCCAATTGCTTAAAGTTTTCTATGGAATTTTTTGGAAGAGACGTGTACCAGACATGCGCAGCCCCTGTCAGGGTACCAGAGAAGGCGCGACACCTCATCTCATCTGATATAGAGTATATGTCTGCTGCTGACTGATACATTTCCACGTGGTGGACGGGGTTGGTGCTCCCGCCATATCTTGGGGTGACCACAGGTGGCTTGAACTTTGATGGCGTGGGGAAGTTGACTATCTTTGCCACAGAGGGTGAGCCTATGGTGTATCCCCTCTGAAGAGGGTCCCGGCTCTTTAGTATATCACCGATCTTATCCTCTAACCGCTGGATTGAGTCATTCCAGGGCCTCACAGGGTCGGCCTGGCCGAGGTTATCCCCTGTCGCCTCTCTGAGGTGGACGGAGGGTTCTGCTGCAGCAGGCCTGTGTCGGCTGTTCACTTCCCTTTGGCCGTCATCTCGTCCTTGGGGTCGGCCATCTGCTGCCTCCTTCCGGGACCTCGCAGCACTTCTTGGCCTGGACAATTATTCCCGTAGGTCATTTACTGGGCCTAGCCTCTCAAAGGCCGACCCCCTGCTCAAGCGATCAAAAGCAGAGCCTCTCGGGCGATCATCAGGGTTTTGTCTCCCGCACTTTCCTCTACTATCCTGGAGAGGTCGTACAGTATTGTTGGAGACCTCATATGGTTCCCAGCATTCTATAGGGGCCTCCTCTCCATCCAGCTCGTCATACCTGTCCTCAGGGCAAGGGTTTCCTTACCTCCCCAGGCGTAGACGCCGGGGGTCAGCAACATCCCTACGCCGCTGAGGGGGTGGCAGGTCTTTGCGTGGTGCCTGGGGTGGTCCCCTGGCCTCATTCTGTCCTGGAGCTGCTGTCGGAGTAATCATCTCAGGTGAAACCCCTGGTGCTCTTAGTATGTTCTGGCTCAGAGCTGTGAACTGCTCCTGCATCATCCGCTGGCTTGCTGCCAGAGACTTTAAGGCTGCCGCCACATCAGCCATCTCAGACTGAGGCAGCGGCTGACTGGAACTGGGTCTTCCCCCTCATCCGGTGGGGGAAGTGGTGGTGGTGGCATCTCAGGTGTCATGTGCTTGAGCTATGAAAAGTTGAACTAAAGAAAAGACTGGTGAGCTTGGGAACCTTAGTGGGTCTCTTTCAATGGTGAAACACCTCCTCTCAGGGGGAGCGTTGGTTCACCACCAGAGTGCCCAGTGAGGTCAAGCTGTACAAAGGAAGAGATGCCTTCTCGTTCCCACAGACGGCGCCAAACTGATGATGCTAAGATTTAGCACCACCGGATAATTGATAGTGAGCTCAAACAGTAGCAGCCATGGCAGCCATAGAGATGTATAAGTGTATAAGTATGTAGAAGGGGATGAGTATAAGAGGAAATAAGACAATGATGTATAGTGGTTCAGCCAATTTGGCCTACATCCACTGTGAGTGTGTGATCCACTAAGTATGGGCACTAATGGCCTTGGATACAATGCACATAACCCTCTCTCTCTCTCTCTACTGTGTGTACAAGCAGAGTTTTAGCTAGGGTTGCAGTTAATGGATCGATCCCTTGTAAGGTTGTAGGTGACAAGTATATATAGGTCTTGGGGGGTGTAGTATACCCCCCCAAGTATGCATGGTGCATGTGAATCATGATCTAGCCAATCCCCTGTGGACACCTGTAGATGCCAAATGATGACATAATATTCCCTCACGTGAGGGTGTGATTTTGTTATAACGGTCTCCCCTGTGCCATGTGAGCCTCACTCGCACTGTTCCACACGTCTCCCAAACCACGCGCTGTGATGATGTCACCCTCGTCCTATGAGCCGAGGCCGAGGGCAAAGTTCCTTCCAGTAGTGAGTCTGATCCAGTTCTGGCCTCGTACTGTCGGCCCCTCGTAGGGTCGTCTGGAGCCTGGTGAAGGGTCGGCCCCTCGTAGGGTCGTCTGGAGCCTAGCGAAGGGTCGGCCCTCGTAGGGTCGTCTAGAGCCTGGTGAAGGGTCGACCCCTCGTAGGGTCGTCTGGAGCCTGGTGAAGGGTCGGCCCCTCTCAGGGGGTCGTCTTGAGCCTAGTGAAGGGTCGGCCCCTGAGGGGTCATCCGTTTGGAGGTAATCTTCATCCAGGCCGAGGATATAAACGGGTATATCACTTGTCATGATAAAAGATTTGATTTAGATGCAATCTCCCACATGTAAGAAAGATGTGCAGATTCTAACTGGAAGAGTGGCAGCCCTAAATCATTTTGTGTCCTGAGAAATAGACAAGTGTCTTCTATTTTCAAGGAGTTCAAAAAGAGCTTTGAATGGAATGATGAGTGTGAGAAAGCTTTCCTAGAGTTGAAAAAATACCTGGGATCTCCACCACTACTCTCTCGACCAGTTTTGGGGGAAAAGTTGTATTTGAAGTTGGTTGTTTCAAACTCAGCAATTACTTCAGCCTTTGTCCGACTAGAAAGTCGAGTTCATAATCTTGTTTATCACACCGACAAAGCATTCCAAGGAGTAAAAATCAGTTATCCACGCTTGGAATAACTAGCACTTGCACGTATTGAAGCCTCCATGAGAATCAGACCATATTTTCAGGCACACGCTATTGTGGTGTACACTGATTTGCCCCTGCGTCAACCTTTGCACAAATAATAAAAGTTAGGAAGGTTTATGTCCTGGGAAGTTGAAGTAGGGAAATATGAGATTTTGTATGAGCCAAGTACTGCATTAAAAGGGCAATAAGTGGCAGATTTCATACTAAATTCACAGACCCAGAGGTGACCAATAATCCAAGTCTGCCTATCGAGCGTACTTCTTTAGAGTAAATCTCAGCTCCAAGTAAATTGAGATTATGGTCGACCACCTCTAATAATATTATCAGTTATTTTGATTTGATGTAATTGTTTATTCAATTTAATGAAGATACGAATTTCTATCAATTATGATTCCTTTTTAAGTTTTTTTCGAAATATGATGATATACATCCACAATAAACTTCCGAACTTCAAAAATGTCAAACTTTTCCAACTTCAAATTCAAACTATTCCCACTTTAAAAAAGTTTAGAAATTTCCTTTAGACTTCATGTATGATTTCCTCTTTGATAAGTCAAGAACGAGAAGTCAATAAAACTTCATGTACGATTTAAAGTAAAACACAAGAAGTTTTACCCTACTGGGTTCAACACAAAAATAAATATACATTCCTAACAGACTTATCCGCCACTGATAAATGATGAAAACACTTAGCCCAACAAAAATTATTACAATTTTATCTAAGTGTAGGGCGTCTCCCCACCAAAGGGATGGTTAACTTAGTCTAGAATATTGATTGGCTCATGAAAAAAGAGAAGGAATGCTTCCCTATACACCCACCTCAAAAATTCTTCACAGGAGTGGCTTGAAGGACCCACCTAGAAGATTCTTCATAGAAGTGGCTCGAAGGACAGCGAAAGACCCACATCGAAGATTTTTCACAGAAGTGGCTCGAAGGACCCAACTCAAAGATTCTTCATATAAGCGGCTCGAACGACCTAGTTCGACGAACCCAATTTGTAGATCAAAGTCACTTCGATGACAATAGTTTGTAATAAGTAATAGAATACTACATCATTTACTTTATCTTATAAATGTAAGTTGAGCGATGTTGCTTGGTACCCATGAGGGACCATGCATGGCAGGTCATGGGAGAGATAACATGTTATATCGAACAACCTCCTCTTTGAAACCACGCAGGGATATGGTTTGGAGGATTGAGAACAGGGCAACATTGGGAATGCAGTTATCAACCCTCTTGGAAAACTTGGGCAAAACTTCATCCAGAACAAATGGTCACTCGAGCCACTTCAGCCGAGCCACCTTAGCGTTTACCGGTTCAAAGGAACCTCCTTGAGGTACTTTTATCTTGAACCTTGGGCCCAAAATAACTCTTAACCAACATATAAAAGCCAATATACTTGAGCCACCTACCAGTCGAGCGGACTTGAAATAGATACTCGCCGCCTGTCTGATGTGACCAAATATCTGACAAGGCCACTGTTTAAACCACTTTCTAACGTCATAATGTTTGGCGTTTAGGGACTCAAAAATGTATCACTTAAGTGGGTTTATCCCTAGGATGGCATGCCTAGTTCACCAAACCTGACCATTGGGCCATCCTCAAGTAAGCCTCAAGCTGACATGTCACATCCCTCATTAACGCCCATTATGCTTCCAGCCAATAGAATGGTTTCCCACCTAAATCATGAGATTAGATGCATTTAATGTAATATATTGTGCATTTAATGCACCGGATCAAAATGATTGTAAGAAATCTCACTCGAGAAGCCTTGCCCCCATACATATAACAAATGAACAAGTTACAGAAGAGAAGCATTCTGAGCCTAGAATTTCTACCCAAATTCCTCCATAATTGATAATTATCGAGAAGAACATTAACTCCCCACACCCATCTAATACATTAATCATTGAGCATTAACTGAGCCTGAAGTTACTGCCTTGCCCTCATTGCGCCCAAAGTGCTTGTTCTTTCTCCCTCCGACCACGCTTCCTGCTAGTCCCATCTATTTATTGTGCTTGTCATGCATCTTTTACGCCTATAGGCTATTTAATATAAGTCTGAGCAACGGTATCTCTTGTATCTGACTCATCTGTGGCCATCACCAACATTTAATATTTAACGGTGTTAACCTCGGTCTTGATAAGAGGTTACGCCTCACTTAATACTAATTGTATTTGAAGAACCGACATCTTACATTTGGCGACTCCACTGGGAAGGTATTCTCTTTTGAAAATGCTAAAGGATAACACTGTTAGAGTCATTGACATCGACGCCATACAACGTAAAGAAGAGGCAAATAACCCTGCACCACCTGAGGGGTGAGAACGATGAGGGCAGAGTCAAGTATACCTAGCACTGACACCACAAAAATGATGCCCATCCAAGCGGGAATAGGCCCGGCACAAATACAAGGACTGATGGGCTTGTTCATGAAGTTCATCAAAACTCCGACAGCTCAGGCGATGTTGGGATCTCCCATATGAGTGAGCTCCTTCACTACAGCACTTGCAGCGATACCGACTCCCATTGTTATGGGAGGCATGGCTGCAGTCGCTTATGATAACACCTTCCTCGCCACTTTACCACCTGTGGGTAGTGTGCCCCCTACTGTGGTTTCGCCCATGACGACGGGGTTAATGCTGCAAGGTCGAGGTGGGGGCAAATCCAGCGGCCCCAACTGTGATGGCTAGCCAAGGAGTAGGCCTACCGACTTCAATGATCTCAGAGGTAACAACACTACCACCAGCTAGCCCTTCAGCGACCGACTTAGAATAAATGAAGAAAGTGTTGCTAAAGTTTTTAGCCATATCTAAAGGAGATAGTTCTTCGGTGTACGATGAATTTTGTAACCCCTATCTAGAGGCATACAACAATGAACCCTACCCAGTAGGGTATATTCCACCAATTTTTTAGAAGTACACGGGGAAGGGCGCCAACCCCAAGGAACACGTGAAGAGGTTTATTAAAAGTCTTGAGGCCCATTGCAACGATAAAAAGCTGACGTTGAGGGAGTTTTCAAAATCCTTGATAAATAAATCCTATACGTGGTACTCCCATTTGGCCCCAGGTAGTGTAAGCTCTTGGGAAGAGCTGCACGTTTTGTTCGTGAAAACGTTCTTTTTAGTTGAGGATGAGTTTACACTCATTCAGCTAGCACGTGAGAAACAAAAGTCGGGAGATGATGTTGTGGCTTACATCAGGAGGTTTCGTGAACGCTCTCTGGATATGAGAGAGGAGACACGAGAAGATAAGATTTTACAAGTGTGTGCAGGGGTTTGCTACCCAATTATATATGTCACTTGATTAATGAAACACTAGAGGGCACGTTTGCAGCATTTTTAAAAGAAGCAACGAATCTCTCTTTAGTTGTGAAACCTGTAGTACCCTAGCCTACCTTGTCGAGTTTTCTAATCAGGCCAGCGGTCCCCTCAGGGAGGGGAATACCCTCAGGGGTCAACTATGCATACGATGGAGCCAAAAAGAGAATGGTGGCAGCCAAGGAGGTAGAAATGGCAGAAATAATAAGAGAATGTTTGAGGACGAAGAGGGCCCCCCTAAGCTACCTTTCACGGTAAAACAAGCTTACAACCTCATGGTGCGCGATAAATTATGCAGGCCGGTTAATGTCAACACCGCACAACTCTTGCGGGAGGACAGGGAGAAGCCTCATTATTGTGCACTCCATAATAGGGTAAACCACCCTACCAAAGTGTGTTTTTCACTAAGAAGGTTGTTTGGCCACCATGTGAATAATGGGGACATCGTATTGCCATAAACTAATGTAAACGATAACCCTCTTACACCTCATAGGGCCCATATGACTAGCGCTTTTGATGAGGAGGTTGAGTGATTAACGATGGGATAGTGACTCGGGGAAGTGACTTTAAAGGATGTTCGGATTATGGATTCGAAAGGTCTGTAGAAGAAGGCACCTTCGAATTGGCTCAGCTCCATTTGGATGATTAGATTGAAGGGGCAGAGGACCAAGAGAAAGGAACATATGATCCCATTGAGAGACTCAGTAGGCAGTTGAGAGCCTGCACTCTAGAGGAAGTGAACGCAGTAATAGCGTATGATGAGGCTACATATAGAGACATGGAGGACGTTTATGAATTAGAGGATGACCAGGTAAACCCGTGGATCGAATGTGCAGATATTGCTCGCTTACTCAAGTTCGGTTGGTTCTTCAATCAGGTTGGCCTTCCTGAAGACTCCTGGTTGGAGGTCATGCGAGCTATCTTGGAGATCGTAAAAAAGAACATGGCACCGCACTTAAAGTGGAGGGGACCTATGGCTAAGCTCATGAGGAGGTATCTCTCAGAAGTCACATTCTTAGAGGTGAATAAACTGACCAGGTATCCCCATAACAAACCCATGTATATTACTACATCATTAAATGATTATGTTTTCTCTCGAGTCTTATTGGACGGAGGGGCATCCATCAATATAATTCCCATTGGATCCTTTTACACTACCGAGCTGGAGAAAATAAGGATAGTTCCCCATTCGTTGGCTATATTACGGTATGATAATCAGTTTTCCAAATCAATGGGGTATGTTAATGTGGGCATCACGATGGGGAACATAACTTCCCACATTAAATTCCACATCATAAACTGCGAGCCGTCATATCAACTGTTGGTGGGTAGGGTATGGATGCACAACCATGGGTTGGTACCTTCCACTTATCATGAATGTGCTAAGACAAACATAAAGGGTAAGGAGGTGGTGATTCGAGCTACAAATAAACCTTTTTTAAAGGAGGAAGCCCACATGGTGGACGCAGCTTTCTATATCGATCTGGCTGAAAAAGCTACCATGGTAACAAGATATACTGGGGGGATAAGGATGCCATCAACTTGAGAGATGGTGCGGGCACCTGCTCGAATGATTGAAACTGATGAAGAAGAGTGTGAACTGGGAGCGATGAGGTCCCCTAGTCTATCAAGACAACTCTGTTATCAAATGACCTCGCGTATCGACCCTATTGAGCACCAAGTCCAAACGCAGTGTGTTCTCAGCAGACGGAGAGTAAGAGAGGTGGTGCAGAATCATAGGGAGAGGCCTTTTTAGAAGAAAGTGGACTGGAAATTCAAGAGAATGGTTTTGCCTAAAGGCATAATTATCTACAGGTTATGAAGGTATGAGCAAGCAATAGAGAATCTGGACGGTGAAGCTGACCCGGTCTATGAATGCTTACTAGTGTATACCTAAGAGCAATGTCTGGTAATCGATAACTCCAGGGTACAAGTGTTTGTGGAGGAACTAGAAGAAGAACCAGAATGCATGAGAGATAGCCCTTGACCACAGATCCAAGAGTTGGAAAAGATCAACTTGTCTAGAGAGGGCGAGGATCCAAACCCTATTTTTATCTCGAATGACTTGGAGGGAACTCCTCGAGGGGAACTGATCAAGCTATTATTAGAGTTCAAAGATGTCTTTGCGTGGAAGTAATCCGAGATGCCTGGAGTAGACCAGGAGGTGAGTTGCCATAGGTTGAACATTTTTCCCTTAGCCATTCTGGTGAAACAATCCACTCGAATGTACAAGATGGAGTTAGACCTAAAGATTAAGGAAGAGGTTCAGAGGTTGTTCAAAGTCGGTTTCATAGTCTCGATCCAACATTCGGTCTGGCTCTCTAGCATTGTGCTTGTGGGAAATAAGGACAAGATCCAAATCAGAATATGCGTAGACTTTAGAGATCTAAATCGAGCATGCCTGAAGGATGAGTTCCGTTGCCGTCAATTGATAGCCTAATCGATGCAACAGTAGGCCATGAGATGTACAGTTTCATGGTTTGCTACATGGGATATAATCAGATAAAAATGGATCCGACTGATGCAGAGAAGACTGCTTTTCGAACGCCCTTAGGCAATTTCATGTACACAGTCATGCCTTTCAAATTGAAAAAATGCGGGGGCTAATTACCAAAGGACGTTGATGTCCATATTCCACGACCTTTTTCCTAAGACCTCGGAGTTTTATGTCAATTATTTGGTAATTAAATCCAAGAAGGAGGTCTCCCAACGGGACAATTTGAGGAGGGTGTTCACTCATTGCAAGAAGAATAAGTTAAAGATGAACCCTCTCAAATGTGCGTTCAGGGTAACAAGTGGGAAATTCTTGGGGTTTGTGGTAAATCGCCAGGGGGTACAAATGGACTAGGACAAGCAACAAGCCATCCTTGACATGCCAAGACCAAAATTAGTGAAAGAATTAAAGAGTTTTCTTGGAAAGGTCTCCTACCTGAGGCGGTTTGCCCCAGGGTTAGACGAGGTGACACACCCCTTAATGGAGCTACTAAGAAAGGGAGCGAAGTTTGCATGGGAAACAATGCACCAAGATTCCATAGACAGGATTAAAGCACTCCTCACTTCTCCTCAGACAATGATCCCCCCCCCCCCCCGAAGGCAAGTATCCCTTTAAGTTTATACGTTACATTAATCGAACGATCTATTGGGTCCTTGTTGGACCAATATATAGAAGGCATTGAAAAACCTGTTTATTATTTGAGTAGGATCATACACGAGCCTGAGGCCAGATATACTAGCATTGAGAGACATTATTTATCCCTTGTATTCGTAGCGCAGAAACTTAGGCATTACCTATTATCGTTCATAGCCATATCGTAACTAGGTGTGATACTATAAAGTTTTTTCTTGCTAGAATTGTGTTGATAGTTAGGGCACCTCAATGGTTTTTCATTATCTTAGAATATGATCTCAAGTGTGTGGTCCTACGAGCCATCGAACGCCAGGCGTATACGGATTTATTGGCTAACTACCCATCAGGTACGTTCGATCCACCTATTGAAGAGCTCTCGAGGGATGATCTCTAGGCTAATTTCATAGCCTCCAACTTTGGCTAGTGGAGTATGGAGTTCAACAGCTCTACATCCAAGGAAAAGGGGGGAACTGGAAGAAATCCATTTATCTTTTAAGTTGGAGTTTGAATGCTCGAATAATGAGGCCGAATACGAGGCACTAATCCTAGGGCTTCTAGAAGCACTGAGAAGAGGTATCTAAGTCATAACAATTAGATGGGATTATAACTTGGTGGTAAAATAAGTAACGAGGGAATTCACGTTGAAGCACGTGAGTCCGATACCTTACCGAACGATCATCCAGCGACTTTTTGGACAGTTAAAGGAAGTAAAGATCAAAAGGCACCCTCGAACGATGAACAAACACGTGGACGCCTATGCAACCATTGCGCAGAAGATTACCTTTGAGGGGGAATTAATAATGGTGCGAATAACGAAGAGAAAGGCCCCCTCAACGGTGTCAGAAATGCTACCCTCAGAAGACAAAGATGATTGGAGGGGTGAGATTATCAAAAGGCTAGAGAGGGGAGAAGGGCCACTCTGCTTAGACGATTTGGCCCAATACTTTGTTACCAGAGGCAAATTCTATTACAATAACAAAGGAGGTTGGTTGTCTCGGTGTGTAGATCCTGAAGAGGCCAAAAAAAGATTGAGAGAGGTGCATGAAGATAGTTGTGAAACCACTGACGTTCCTTTGTATTGGAGGATACAACGACCAGGGTATTTTTGTCCTCGATGAGACAAGAAGCCACCGTAGTGCAAAGATAATGTTTGAAGTGTTGCCTGTTCTATCAGGCAGAAGAATACAATTTCATTGGCCAGCCGCAAGATTAGAGACAACCCTATATGGATTTCTTGACAGACGGAGTAATACCGACAGATAAAGAGGATGCTACCAAGATTAAAAGTCGAGCACTAAGGTACTTCGTACAAGATAGGCAGCTATATCGGCAGGCCACTAAGGTGCATAAGAGGAGAATAGGCTGAAGAAGTATTAAAGCAAGCTTATAAACCAGGTCATATCGGAGGAGCTACACTTTACGATCAACTAATGACCTTAGAGTATTTTCTCCCTTCGATGGAAAAAGATTTGACAGACTTCGTTCGAAAGTGCAAGGCTTGCTAACTACGTGGGAATATGATTCATGCTCCCTCGATGGACCTGCACTCCCTATTTACACCGTATCCCTTTCATACTTGGGCATTTGATTTGATAAGGGCCATAAACCCCTCATTACGAAGGAAAACATGGATTTTAGTAGCTACAAAATGTTTCACGAAGTGGGCAGAGGTAATATCGCTCAAGAAGGCCACAGTCGGTGTAGTAGCTCGATTCATGAAGGAGTACATTATCTGTCATTTTGGTATCCCAAAGGTGTTCTTATGAGAAAATGGTAGCCCCTTCATGAATAGTGAGGTGTGCCTGCTAATAGATAAATGCTCTATCATTCATCACAAGTCAATAGTAGCATACCCGAAGTGCAATGGGCAGGCAGAGGATACTAATAAAACTTTAGTAAACATTTTGGTAAAAATATTAGAGGACTTTTCGGGCATGTGGGATGACAAGATCCCCGAAGTACTATGGGCATATTGAACGAAGAAAAGAAAACCAATGGGATACATGCCATTTTCCTTGGTATTTGGGGAAAAAGTTGTATTATTAGTCGAGCTCGAGGTAACCTTCGCTTGCTACAACTTGCGAAGTGCCATGCTCCCTCACAGTCGTCATGTACAACTGGAAACCCTAGAGGAACACAGGTATAATGCCGTGAGGCACTTCGAGATATACAGATAATAGTTGTCCTGATCCTACGACCAGCTGGTGAGATCGATAAAGTTTAAAGAGGGGGACTTGGTCTTGAAAGCATCCACGAGGAATATCAGGGATTTGTCATTACCCAAATTCGAGGCCAATTGGGAAGGGCCTTATATCGTTCGAGTAGCCCACGACTCGAGTTATTGAGAGATATCTAAGGTGGAAGATAATGTTATTTTCAAATTAAATAATAAGTGGTTGAAGATCTACTACGTTTAAATGTATGTTTTTCCAACACTTTTGTCCATTATGCTATAATTTTTTATTTTTTCTTGTTTTTTGTTGAAAGAAAAAAGTGGATGTAAGTTTTGAAACAATTGGGTTTGCCTATTGAACATAGCCCCCAGCAATGTTCATGTGGAAAATGTTAGGTCACTACTTTCTTTTATATAATGACGATTACCTTCTTCGTCATGCACGATGTGATTCGCATTGTTGTAACAAGTCTAGACAATGTCAAAAGAAAAAACATACAAAAATAAAGTAAATGGGGGACGACACCAATATTTTTTTATTTAATAAAATATATGACCGTGGTGACACGCAAGCAAAGAAATTTAAAATCCCAAAAATGAGAAACATTAGCAATAGAAACATGCAGCAAAGGAGCTAGAGGTTTTTCATGATAAAGAAGAGGTTCGCTGGTCCAAGCAGCCTATGATGATGGTGGGGAAGAATCTACACAAGGTTGTTTTGGTCTAAAATGAGATCAGCCAAGTCTTTTTGATGAAGCTCCATCGCCTGATGAACGGACTCCAACTCGTGCTCCTTCTTAATTTGCTCGGCCTCTGCACGATCAATGGCTTTGTGAGCCTCCTGCACCTCTTGTTCAGATGCCACCAACTTGTTCTCCAACACCACAAGTTCTTCTGAAATAGCCACCTGCGATTGATGTGAACTCTGAAGACTATGATAGAGGGCGGGCAAGTCATCCTTCTTAAAACCATGAAGCAGATCCACCCACCAGGACATGGAAAAATCATCGTTTGTGAGCACATTAACTCTTGCCAGTAAAGTCTTGATGGTATCAGGGCTAAGAGATTCGAGGGGAGTATTGAGGATTTCTTGCAAGACCATAGTGAGCCCGAGCAAGCGACAGGCCATCATCCCAGGAATAGGCTGAAGGAAATGGGTGGTAAAAGTTAATGGAAAGCAAACCAATAACTGCTCGATTAGTAAGTGGGGGCCCTCAGTCAGAATATAAGGTAAATTGGCCAAAGTTTGCCTCAACACCTCGGGGGCTACCTCAGGATGGTGCATGCTAAAAAAACCATCACTTGAGTATGCGAAGCACTATCACTCTCCTGAACCTGGGGAGCAACCACTTCGGGCACATCATCAACTTTAGAGGCCACCTCTTGAGACCTCACAACAGGGGGGCCACCCAAAGAAGCGACTTCATCTAAGGCCGTCGCTTGCACCATTTCCTGAGCAATAGGTTCAACTTCAGGTCTACGGGTCATGGGTTGGTCGACCTCCACCTGAAATACAAAAAAAAAGAAACAAAAATAGTTTGAGAAATAAAACAGGAAAAGCATACACAAAGTATCTTGCAAGTATGTGAGATTATGCTAATAAAACTTGGCCCGACTGACCATCGATTATGGGGGATTATGCCAATAAGACTTGGTGCACCTGACCCTAGGTTATGGGAGATTATACCAATAAGACTTTGCCCACCTGACCCTCGGTTATGGGAGATTATGCCAATAAGACTTAGCCTGCCTGACTCTTGGTTATGTGAGATTGTGCCAATAAGACTTGGCCCGCCTGACCCTCGATTATGGGAGATTACTAAAGCCCAATATTACTTGTAAAAATTAACAATATTACATGCAGGAGATAGGTGGAAGAGAAAAGTACCTCTAGAAGTCGCTCTCCAGCAAACTCGCGAGTGGCTATCTCTACTACGTCTTCTTCCTCAATTGGGTCTGGAGCCACCAAAGGATGTTGACCTTGGGGAGTAATCACATCCCCCCTACTTCATCAACCCGCTCCTATCCGTCCTCCCCCTGACCCACCCCAGCAAGATCTACGCCTCCCCTATTCAGGATGAAAGGTCCAAACACAGATACAAGCATTTGGTCATTCTATGGAAAGGGATTTGATGGAGCAGTCTAAAAAAGTACGAGAGCCTGCAACATAGAAGTTAGAAGTTAGAGTAACAAGGCGAAAGGGAAACAACATCTTAAACAAGTAAGAAAAATAAACTTACCATAGGCAATGAAGAAATCGGCCTAGGGGACTTGGGTATATTCTTAGTAGCTCTCACATTAGGAACATCCCTCTCAAGGCCAGCCTGCTTGTACAAAAAAGAGGGATCAGGGGAATAGCCACTGCTAGACTCAGACGAAGAATCATATATAATTGCCCCTAGGGGTAAATGGGATATTACCTACAAAGTAGTATGGGCAGCTCTCTTGAAAGGACGATCCTCTCCAACATCATCATGTGTATCACCTCACACATTAACCTGAAAAAGAGACAAAGGCAAGATAAGAGCATAATGAATTTATAAGCATGAAAAGAAAACAAGAAGAGAAATGTTCGGAGCAAGAGGGATTGAGGGGATTACTTCTTTCTCCAACACATCTTCCAGAACCACATAATCTTGGGGGGTGAGGAGGTTTTAGAAGGAGAAACCATTATCCTCAACTTACGCCTCTGGACCAACGAAGTTTCCTATTCCACTTCTTCTTCTTCTTCTTCTTCCACTACCTTCTCTCTCTCCTCATCCTCCTCATCTTCATCATCATCACCACCAACATCTATCGCAGCATGTTCCTCGGGCAGTTCCTCATCGTCGGATTTAGACAAATCCTGCATCACGAGTTAAGAGGTCTAATCGCCTTTCTTTTCTTACCACTACTAGCAGTGCAAGGAGCATATGAGAAACCCTGAGAAGCCATCTGGGCTGACATAAACGTCCTGTCTTCTTCACTAAAATTATCCCAGGTTTGGAGAAGCTGATCAGACATTGAACTCACCTCTTGGATGACTTTGGGATCGAGGGTATGGTCAGTCGGAGGCTAGGAGATGGTTTTGAGTTTCTTCAAAGGAACCTTTCAGGTGGCCCTAACTGCTGACCCAGACGAGGCAACACATGGGGATTCAGTTCTTTTAACTGGCCTCAAGGACTAGGGGTAATGGCAGCAACCTCGACTGGGAGGAGACTTTCTTCTTTTTCACAACTGCCAGGTCCACAGGTACTAGTGGGGGCAATTCGGAGGGAACACTGGTGTTAGCATTACTAAGAGAAAAAATAGATGACGAGGTGGTGAAATTCCTTAAACCCAACTCTATGGGTGGTAATCTCTCAACTTTGGGGTATCAGGGTTCCTTCAAATGTTAGTTTGAAAGCGAACCAGATGGTTCTGCCAGAAAATGTTCAGGTACATAGCCGACCTATTCCCTCGAGCCTTTATGCTCGAGACCACGAGATTGGCCGGATAACTAGAACACAGACTGACGATTGCCAAAGGCAGATAGTTAGCACGGGCAAAAGAAAAGTTTATGAGTTTTTCATGGGTGAAATGACTTAATAAGTGGGCTCCATGGTCATAGCCAAATTGAATGGCTACATGGTGGGGGCTATAAATAGAGTAAAAAGAAGACCACTCTGCATATGAGGGAAGGTAAGAAAGGATCAGCAAAATGTTGACATTGTTCTTAGGAAAATTACTAGCAAGAGCTTCATCAATAGGGGCAATGGGGCGTTCTTCCTCAGCAAAAAAGTAATTTGTAAAAAATTGATCCACTCCAACATTGGGGCGAGGTAAGAACATTTTTACTCGATCGATCAAAGAAACAAGGATCTTCTTAACACTTTTATTCTTCCATCAACAAATACGAGGATCCTTATGGGCTGAGAACCGGGGTAGTTACTCGCAGGAGCATAGTTGGGAAAATGGGTGTAAAGAAAAGCTATTAAAAGAACATTGTTGGCATAATTAGAGACATTAAACATGTTGATGCTCCGTGCAGAGTCCGCCGCCACATGGTCCAACCAAGTGTACAAAGAGCCAAGAACGGTAGCGACAAGGGGGAGCTTCACGCCGCTCACCATTCGAATAGCCATGTTGATTAAGTCCTTTCGGGGGCAGTCTTGGGGCTTTCCCGAAAGATATACTTTTAATAGCATCACCCAAATATAGCCCGCCAAATCGATTTTGGAATCAAAGCCTTTTCCCGCGGGGGATGTTCAAACACCTTCCTCCCTTAAGGATTATCTTTAGCGGCCTCGAGGGCCCTAATAACAGTTTTCTCTTCGATGAAATAAAAGTATCGAATCAATTCAGAATGGGTGAACTTGTTGTAAGTGACCAAACAATCCTTTACCACCGCCTTAAACTCAGTCCTCATTGTTTTCTCCTCGCTCGGGACGGCCTCTTCGAAGAAAGTATCAAAACCAGCAGCTTCCAACCCCAGAATCTCATAAAGGTCTTCCAGGGTGACGGTGAATTCACCCCACGCAGACACAAAAGTGTATGACCTATGGCTCTAATAAGAAATCAATAATTAGAGAGCAGTATTATTTTTGGCAAGGGTAAGATCACCCAGCCAGAGAGAGCAAGAGATACCAACAATATCTAGCTGAACAGAGTACTCAGAATTTATATAGTTCGTCTAAGAGCCTAACCCCTCACAAGCCCCGGAGGAGGCTTTAAAATCCACCATTGAATTGGGTAAATCGCCTAGTTAAATGCAAAAAAGAGTAACAGTAGCGGTAGGGATATACGTAAAGTCTTCAGTATCCTCACCCTCCTCCATTAACAAGTTAGGGTCCTCAGTTGGCACTAGTTCACCTAGAAACCTCTCTGTTGTCTGCCAAAAGCGGTCTTCCTCACCGAAGTATGGGGCACGACGATAGCACGCCCACTGGTGTTGGTGCGCTTGAGTCTCAGGAGAAGCACTCCAGGAGGATTCGGTTCGTTTCACGACAGGTGCCATGGAAGTGTAGAAAGAAGGAGATGAAAGGTCAGGTTGGATGAATGAAAGAGGTAAAGATAGCAAACTTTCGTAAAATCTCAATAAAAGATAATAGAAACCCAAAGGTGATTGCTTGAAATGAGGATACCTATTTTTATAGGGGCAAAACGGACTCCAAAAGACAGGAAAAAGGTGATGCTTTAGAAAATATAATAATGAAAGGTTTAGCTTGCGTGGCTGTTAAGTATGCACGAATGTAGAAAATCAAAGGTTGCAATGATGACGCTATAGGGTGACGCGTATTTTTATAGGCGTTGTCTACACGCGCGCACCCTGGGGTTGCCGCATGTCGTAATACGGAAGAGCAAATGATAATTCCACTTAAAGCGACACACTTGGAGTCTTGTCTGCCTTGGGGAACAAAGAGCTTTAGGGGAAATTTAAATAAACCTCTTTATTTTCCCCAAGGAAAAAACTGAATATCAATAAAGGTTTTCATACAAATATTTCTTCATGTAATAAATAAATGTCTAAACAAAGGGGAAATTGTAGGGGGTATCACCAACAAAGGGATGGTTAACTTAGTTAAGAAGATTTATTGGCTCACGAAGAAAGAGAAGGAATGATTCCCTATAGACTAACAGAAGTGGCTCGAAGGACCCAACTCGAAGATTCTTCATAGAAGAGGCTCGAAGGACCCAGTTCGAAGGTACCAATTCGTAGATCAAAGTCACTTAGATGACAATAGTTTGTAATAAGTAATAGAATACTGTGTCATTTACTTTATCCTATAAATGTATGTTGAGCGAGGTTGCTTGGTACCCACGAGGGACCATGCCTGGCAGGGCATGGGAGAGCCAACATGATCTATCAAACAACCTCCTTTTCGGAACCTCTCAGGGACATGGCTTAAAGGATTGAGAACAGGGCAACATTGGGAATACAGTTACCAACCCTCTTGGCACACTTGGGCAAAACTTCATCCAGAACAAATGGTCACTCGAGCCACTTCAGCCGAGCCACCTTTGCATTTACCCGTTCAAAAGAACCTCCTTGAGGTACTTATATCTTGAACCTTGGGCCCAAAATAACTCTTAACTAACATATAGAGGCCAATACACTGAAGCCACCTACTAGCCGAGAAGACTCAAAACAGATACTAGCCGCCTGACTGAAGTCCAAATATATGATAGGGCCACTGTTTAAACCACTTTTTGGCATCATAATGTCTGGCATTTAGGGACTCAAAAATGTAGCACCTAAGTGGGTTATCCCTATGATGGCAGGCCTAGTTCACCAAACCTGACCATTTATCCATCCTCAAGCTGACATGTCACATCCCTCATTAATGCCCACAATGCTTCCAGCCAATAAAATGGTTTCCCGCCTAAATCATGAGATCCCATGCATTTAATGCAACGGATCAAACCGATCTCAAGCAAGCTCACTCGAGCAGCCTTGCCCCCATATATATATAACATATAAACAAGTTAGAGAAGGTAAGCATTCTGAGCCTAGAATTGCTGCCCAAATTCCTCCACAATCGAGAATCATCAAGAAGAACATTAACTCCCCACACCCATCTAATACACTCATGATTGAGCATTAATTGAGCCTAAAGTTCCTTCTTTTCCCTCATTGTGCCCAGAGTGATTGTTCTTTCTCCCTCCGACCACGCTTCCTACTGGTCCCATCTATTTATTGTGCTTGTCATGATTCTTTTACGCCAATAGGCTATTTAATATAAGTCTGAGCATAGAGATCTCTTATCTCTGACTTACCTATGGCCATCACCAATATTTAATATTTAACGGTGTTAACACTACACCAAAAACAACAATTTGTCACACCTTGATATTAAAAAATTGGCACAGTTTAAAACTGTGCCAAATTCTAGCATGGGTCAATGATAATCTGGCACTTTAAAATAGTGCCAAAAATTTGGCACTGTTTTTAAGTGTTCCAAAAGTGAGTACACTTAATAAAATATAAATACTCTTAACCAAATAGTAACCCTCTCAATTTTTTGGTCTCCTTCTCTCTCTCTCTCCTCTCTCATTCTCGATCTCCCGCTCTCATTAGTCTTTCCTCTCTCTCACACACATTTAAGGGCGACCAGAGACTCAAATGGGGAAAATCAATCACACCCTCATGGCCACTCTCTTCTCTCTCTATTCAGTTCTCTAACAAATCTTCCTCCGTCATTTCAAGTCTTATGCCTCTCTCAATCATTCTTCGATCAACGTCGACGTTCTCATTCAATCCATCAAGTTGCAAACTCGCAAAGGTGCATCTCTCTCTCTCTCTCTCTCTCTCTCTCTCTCTCTCTCTCTCTCTCTCTCTCTCTCTCTCTCTCTATATATATATATATATATATATATATATATATATATATATATATGTTATTGTTCCTATAACAAAATCTGAGTTTGAGATTAGGGCATTCAAATCCACTATAAGTTTCAATTTTTAGTAAGTATTATAAGTTGTTTCAGGCATAAATTCCAAATTTTAAATTTGTGTACATTACTTATAATTAGCTAAAACAACCCTTAATCCTAGAAATCAGTGCACATCTTTTATGTACATTACTTACAAGTAAACTCATGGAATTTATAAGTAAACCAAATAAGTTGTTTCACGCATAAACTCATGGGATGTACATAAATTCCATGATTAAGGGTTGTTTTAGCCAATTTATAAGTAATGTACAAAAATTTATGTACATCCCATGAGTTTATCCCATGATTAAGGGTTGTTTTAATAATTGAATTTAGGTACATCCCACGAGTTTATGCCTGAAATAACACTATAAAAGATGTACACTGATTTTTGCATTTTTAAGCATTGCCTCGATTCATATCCCATGAGTTTGAGATTGTTCCTATACCTAATTTGGTTTTTTTCTTCACTTTAAATTTGTGTACATCTTTTATAATGTTGGAAGTAAACTCTTGGGTTGTTAGGTTGTTAGCAGTTGATGTAATCATGGATGGAGAAGGAGAAACAACTTTGACAAGTACATTTTGGGAATAGATGATGACGGAAAACTTAAACTAAAAGTGTTAATTAAATTTTTTTACAAGCTAAAACCAAAATTCAAAGTAAGTTTTAACTTTTCCCCTTTCCATCAATAATAGGGCAGGGGTGGGCTGGAGCCCCTGGGATAGCTATTGTGGGACAGGATTATAAGGGTTGTAAGGCAGTGCAGGTTTGGGGGAAAATGCAGGGTGGTAGGTTCAGGGCCAAGGGGTGTGTGGAGGGGTCTCGTACAATTTCTACTCGATTGCTATTACTGTCCAAAATGATCTACCAACTCCCTCAGGTTCAGGTCCAGGGTTTCAGGACGCCCCATTTTAATGATGTATCTGATCTCATCCAAGAAAATCTTGGAGCCCAAGTATGTAAGATATTCGTTGTTTTCCATGTCATATTCTTTCTTGTTGAGATTATATGCATTGAAGTTCGAAAATCCTAGTCTCGTATATTTTACACATTGTCTTTTGCACTTATATTATGTGCAATTGGTGTATGTCCACGTGTTTTTATTAGGGAGGAAAAATTGGTCATTCACATCTTTTAGACACATCTGATGATTCTCCAACCATATTAGTTGTTTAAGTACACTCTTAGAGAGGTTTGGTTTCCTACCTCTCAATATATGAATCAATTTTTTCTTCAAATTAGTATTTATGCTTTTTATCCCAGCCTTTTACTTCTCATATACCTCCTTAAGTGGTTCTCTTTTCCATTTTGTTCTTTAATGCAGATTTATGGTAGGACTCCTTTTAAAGGAGATATAGATTTTGTGTCTGGAACTGATTCAGATGGTGCGAGAATAAAATAACATTTGACCAGCATCACAGTTGCTTTTTTATCTAGTCATCTCAAAGTTGGGTTCTACCTTCTTTCTTAGATGATTAGATTTGGGTACATTTAATACTATTTTAAGTGTCATCATGTTCCTAGTTAGTCTTATATACACAAAAGATATACTATGTTTATAGACATAAAATACAAGTATATATACTATACACTTGTTCTTGTGTAAGCATATATATATAAAGCGATCCTATTCCATACTACCAATGCAAGTTAATGGAGATCTCAGTCTGTTCATACTATATGTATACAAAAGCATTAGGACCTCAATGGATCCTCCCTCTATCTATATAAAGAGATCTCATTCCATACTTCTATGTATACCAATCCAAGTTAATGGATATTCGTCCGTTCATACTTTGTACCCATTTAATTACTTTCCTCAAACAAACTAGACAAGAAATAAAGATTCGTAAGATAATATTTATTCACACATAGTGGCTCCAGTCTCCAAATACTAGTTTTGCCAATCTTTTGGCCATATTAAACCACTCCAACCCTGCTCAAGACTTCTATTTATTTTGGAGGGTTATAATTATACCCAGAATTCATGATCTAAATTTATTCAGTTTTGAACATATATTAATCATGAGTGTGGTGTTAATGAATATAAGTTCGTTTTTACCCCTTTAGTAAAGATATGTTTTTCAGTACTTCTAGGAACCTCACTGACTAGTCTACTAAATGAGAAGCAGAAAGAATTTGATGATAAATTCAGAAGGTGTTTCGATCTGTCTGATAAGGTAGCAGAAGCTTCTTTTACTTAGCATGTAATTGTAATGTTTGTTTCTCTATAATTTTTTCTCTTGTGGTGATTTGGCATGTAAGATGGTTCCCATCTATGGCCATTTGCCCTTCAAAAGTGAAAGGAAGGACGGTTCCCTCTTGAGCAGGAGGAAGTGGCGGTGATGCTTCGGGAAATGGAAGGTACACTATGAACTTGAAAGTAGGCCCATTATCCAATTATTTTCAGATCATACTTCTAGTATTTTCCCTTCTATGTATTACTCAAAAACACTTATAGTTAACATTGGAGACAATTGGTTTATGACTATTAAATATGGGTGAATGCATTGTGTACTTTTAGTACAATTGGGTTTATTAGTACAACCATTGGTGTGACAATTTATAATTGTATGATTCAAATACACAAATCCATTTGTTTCTTCTTATTTCTACGAGGATATGAACGAATCTATTTCTTCACAAAGGGTTATATCAATTCTCAGTTAAAATTAATGTTTCTTGTAGGGAACAAGATCGATAGAAGCTCAATTATTTATAGTTTGCAAGGGAGTCGATCTTTTAAAATGTTTAGAGCCTTTAATGCTCTCGGGGCGATTGCCTTTTCATTTGGAGACACAATGCTTCCTGAAATACAGGTAAATTATCATCATATGTAACTTGCATTCTATAGATGTAGTCATATGGTCTCTATTTGAAAGTGATTATTGTAAGTACTACACACACAAGGGAAGAACAATGGAGTTATCAATTAATCTTCTCTAAATTATCAATATAAATGTGATTACAATGGAGTATATATCACTGTTTATATAAAAAAAAAATAGAAAATGTACATGTTTAATAAAAAATCATTTCCTTTTAGACAAGAGAAAACTCAAACCAGCCTCCAAACAGCCCCGTAAGAGGCACAAGCACCTCGCCCGGGGCTAATGAAACTCGTAGGAACTAACCGCGTAGTCGCGGGTCTCTCGATTTGAGAATATGATGATGATTTAAAAATATCTATATTACGCTTAAAAATAAGCCATTAAACTATGAAAACCCAAATCATCCCCTAAACAGACAGGTAAGAGGCACGAACACCTCGTACAGGACCAATGTAACTTGTACGAACTGACCGTGTACTCACGGGTCTCCTAGTTCAAAAATATGGCGGTAATATTAAAGTATTTAGATTATTCTTAAAAACATGACGTTTGAGGGTGAAAACTTAAACCAGCCCCCAAACGTCCCCGTAAGAGGCACTAACACCTCGCACGGGACCAATGTAACTCGTAGGAACTGACCGCGTAGTCACAGACCTCTCGGTTTGAGAATATGGCGATAATTTAAAATTATATAGATTAGGCTTAGAAACAAGTCGTTGAAGGGTGAAAACCCAAACCAGCCCCCAAGCATCCCCGTAAGAGGCACTAACACCTCCCACGGGACCAACGTAACTCGTAGGAACTAACCGCGTAGTCATGGGCCTCTCGGTTTGAGAATATGACAATACTTTGAAAATATATATATTAGGCTTGAAAACAAGTCGTTGAAGGGTGAAAACACAAATCAGTCCCCAAACGATCCCGTAAGAGGCACTAACACCTCACACGCGATTAATGTAACTTGTAGGAACTGACTGCATAGTCATGGGCCTCTCGGTTTGAGAATATGATGATAATTTGAAAATATATGGATTAGGGTTAGAAACAAGCCGTTGAAGGGTGAAAACCCAAACTGACCCCTAAGCGGCCCCGTAAGAGGCATAAACTCCTCCCATATGACAAATGTAACTCATAGGAATCGATCGCGTAGTTACGGGCCTCTCGGTTTGAGAATATGACGATAGTTTAAAACTATATAGATTAGGCTTAGAAACAAGTCGTTGAAGGGTGGAAACCCAAATCAACCCCCAAATGGCCTCGTAAGAGGCACTAACATCTCGCACGGGATCAATGTAACTCGTACGAACTAACCGCGTAGTCACGGGCCTCTCGGTTTGATAATATGACAATGATTTGAAAATATATAGATTAGGCTTAGAAATAAGTTGTTAAAGGATGAAAACCCAAACCAGCCCCCAAGCGACCCCGTAAGAGGCAATAACACCTCCCACGGGACCCATGTACCTCGTAGGGACTGACCGCGTTGTCACGGGTCTCTCGGTTTGAGAATATGACAATAATTTGATAATGTATAGATCAGGCTTAAAAACAAGCTGTTGAAGGGTGAAAACCTAAACCAGCCCCCAAGTGGCCCCGTAAAAGGCATTAACACCTCTCACGGGATCAATGTAACTCGTGGGAACTGACCATGTAGTCACGGGAATCTCAGTTTGTGATCATGATGATGCTTTTAAAATATATAGATTAGGGTTAGAAATAAGCCGTTGACGGGTGGAAACCCAAATTAGCCCCCAAACGATCCCGTAAGAGGCACTAACTCCTCGCACGAGACCAATGTAACTCCTAGGAACTAACCGCGAGCCACAAGTCTCCCGGTTTGAGAATATGATGATAATTTGATAATATATGGATTAGGGTTAGAAACAAGCCGTTGAAGGGTGAAAACCCAAACCATCCCCCAAGCGGCCTCGTAAGAGGCACTAACACCTCTCACGGGACCAATGTAACTTGTAGGAACTGATCGCATCCTCTCGGTTTGAGAATATGACGATAATTTAAAAATATATAGATTAGGCTTAGAAATAAGTCGTTGAACGATGGAAACCCAAATTAGTCCCCAAACGGCCCCGCAAGAGGCACTAACACCTCGCATGGGACCAATGTAACTCGTAGGAACTGACCGCGTAGTCACGGGCCTTTGGGTTTGAGAATATGATGATAATTTGAAAATATATAGATTAGGCTTAGAAACAAGTTGTTAAAGGGTAAAAACCCAAACCAGCCCCCAAGCGGCCCCGTAAGAGGCAATAACACCTCCCACGGGACCCATGTAACTCATAGGGACTGACCGCGTTGTCACTGGTCTCCCGGTTTGAGAATATGATGATAATTTGATAATGTATAGATTAGGCTTAAAAACAAGCCATTGAAGGGTGAAAACCTAAACCAGCCCCCAAGTGGCCCCGTAAGAGGCATTAACACCTCTCGCGGGATCAATGTACTCGTGGGAACTGACCACGTAGTCACGGGAATCTCAGTTTGTGAGCATGACGATGCTTTTGAAAATATATAGATTAGGCTTAGAAATAAGCCATTGAAGGGTGGAAACCCAAATTAGCCCCCAAATGATCCCGTAAGAGGCACTAACTCCTCGCACGAGACTAATGTAACTCCTAGGAACTGACCGCGTAGCCACATGTCTCCTAGTTTGAGAATATGACGATAATTTGATAATATATGGATTAGGGTTGGAAACAAGCCGTTGAAGGGTGAAAACCCAAACCATCCCCCAAGCGGCCTCGTAAGAGGCACTAACACCTACCACAGGACCAATGTAACTCGTAGGAACTGATCGCGTCCTCTCGATTTGAGAATATGACAATAATTTAAAAATATATAGATTAGGCTTAGAAATAAGCCATTGAATGATGGAAACCCAAATTAGTCCCCAAACGGCCCCGCAAGAGGCACTAACACCTCGCATGGGACCAATGTAACTCGTAGGAACTGACCACGTAGTCACGGGCCTCTGGGTTTGAGAATATGATGATAATTTGAAAATATATAGATTAGGCTTAGAAACAAGTTGTTAAAAGGTAAAAACCCAAACAAACCCCCAAGCGTCCCCGTAAGAGGTAAAATAACACCTCGCACGGGACCAACGTAACTCGTAGGAACTGACCGCGTAATCACGGGCCTCTCAGTTTGAGAATATGACGATAATTTGATAATATATGGATTAGGCTTAGAAAAAAGTCGTTGAAGGGTGAAAACCCGAACCAGCCCCCAAACGATCCCGCAAGAAGCACTAACACCTCGTACGAGACTAATATAACTTATAGAAATTGATCAGGTAGTCATAACTAGTGTAAGATTTCAATTTTAGAATATAATAATAATTGCAACTCCTATATGTACTTTTTTAGCTTGAGTAAGATTTTTTTATAAATTACTTGGTTACTAATATCGTCTTTTTTTTGTATCCTATTTTTTTTTACAGGATAACATTTTATCGTTAGCATTTATTCACATGGAAAACACGGAGAAGTCAATGGTTTACAACAAGGGGTTTATTTATTTAATGTCGTTAATATTCAAGATTCTATTTTTTTGTGTTATGGACGTGCGGGCTTTTGTAAGTTTATTGTTATATTTTATGGTCGTGCAGGCTTTATATTACGCATGTTTTATATTAGCAGGTTTTAGAATGTCCAGAAAATAGAGAAAACTCTGTCCAATTTTTATTTTTTGGTCTGTGAACTACTAAAGATCTGTAATTTGTGATTTTTTTGTTTTTAAATAATTTTCTTTTTCTTTTATCCAAAAATTTGGCACATCTCAAAGGTGTGACAAAAGTGTATCAAATTTTGACACGATTTTGAACTATGCCAACAGTTTATCAAAATGTGCTCAATCTGACACAGTTCAAAAATGTGTTAAAAGTGTGCCAGAAATATCAAATTCTGGCACGGTTTAAAAGTGTGCCAGAAGTGTTCCTGTTTGGTCAAATTTGGCACACTTTTAAACCGTGCCAAAAAAAAGGCCATTTTGTAACACCTGATACTGGCACAGTTCAAAATCGTGTCAGATTCCTGTTTTTGGTGTAGTGTAACCTCGGTCTTGGTAAGGGGTTATGCCTCACTTAATACTAACTGTATTTGAAGAACCCACATCTCACACTAAGTTCCTTAGAAAAATCCAAGGCAATAAAATTAGGTTCAACACTGGACCAAACACTTACAATTTGAGCAGGTTACCTAATCAGCAAGACAAGTAACTAATCACAAGATTAAAAAAAGGATGAAATGTATCAAGAAACATACATATTGTAAAACAAAGTTTATTTTATTCCCAACACAATTTTGTTACAATATAGAAACAAAAAACCAAGGAATACAAGTCTATTTTTCTGGGCGTTTTCATTCGAATTTACTCATCCTAACAGGAGGCTCATCAAGAGTGCTTGGCAAGGATGTAGCTTCTAAATTTCTTGGCCTATTATATCTGCTGCTCCTTAATCGATCTAAGAAATGTGGGGGCGAACATACTCATATTCACCTTGTAGGCCATAATCCCCAATGTCTTTTCTGATCAGGCTTTGAAGAACGGCATCGTTCAAGATCTAGTTGACATCAATCTTAAAGGGGGATCAGTGTAATCCAACATCCATAGATCATGCCAGTACCACAATTCATGTTTTATGTGTATCTTTAATAGCCCTAACAAATTTATCCAACCCTATTTATATCCTTCCCGTCAAGCTTGCTCTATGTAGTTATCCAGGTGAGTCAAGGCTTCATCATATCAAGATATCCTTGGGTTGTTTATGGAGATGAAAAGTTAGTTTGTCCACCCTTCCTTAGATCTTTATGATGGTTTTATCCTTCTCTTACAATAAAGCTACTTCGTCGGCTAAGGTCATCTTAGTTCTTTATTCATTTACAGTTGGTTGAGGAACTACTACCAACCTAGAGGATTTCCCAAACTTGGCTTTTCTATTGTTTAAGTTTTCCATATCCTCTAGTAGTCTGACATTTTTCAATTCTAGGAAAGAGGCACCTTCATTCGGTCCAGTCTCATATGTCTTCTTTATACCATCTTGCTAATTCCTCAAGGCATTGTTTTCCTTCTCCATAAGTTCAACAATATTCCGAGCATGTTTATGCTTCTTTATTTAAAACAATTTCCTTCTTTTTCAAGGCAAATGTGATTTCTTATAGCTTTTTATCAAACCCCCAACATGCGCTCAGGGCTTCATACTTAGCTTAATAATCAGAATGTAGAAATGCCTGAGAAAAATGGACATAGGCATCTTATAGTAGTTCGCGTTGTTCGCCACGGCCCTATAAAAAAGACAATGAAGATGGACATAGGAATTTTTCAATTGGTCAGAGGCATTTGCGTCGAGCAACCCTACTAACTCTGTTTCAGTCAAAGCCACATGACCAGCTTTAAGAAGACTTTTGTAACGTCTAAACTGGTCAAATTCAATAGAAATTATCGCATTCTTCCTGGCATCAAACTAGAAATTGATAAGTATAAGAATATAGGTCCGACGAATGAAATAAATCAATAATTATAAAACAAGCAAAAAATATCAAATGAACACCAGAAAGATTGAACAAAACATCTTCATTAGATTGATAAATCAAGGATTATAAGATCGGTTCCATTACAAATGAAAAGGGAAGAAATAAGAAAAGAAACATACATAAAAAGTAGACAAAAACTAGTTAAACGATTATAACCTTCTCCTTGTCCTTGACAGATGAGTCAAGAGGAGTCAGGTCAGCTATAACAACAATCACCATTAAAGATTCCCTAAAACCCTCTTTATCATCAAATTCCTCATCCAAGTTGGGAAGGGTTCTTGGGTTATGCCTTTGAAACAGTTCAAAACCATCTTGGGGGTTGACCTCCTTCAAGGCATCATACCAAACATCCTTATAAGAGAGAATTTGGGAATGCTCAATTTAGATAGTTGTAGTAGCAAATATCGTGTCCCATCCTTTATTAGCGGATTCCTCCTTATCAGATTTATTCTTAACCTTTAGCTCTAAAAATTATTTTTCCTTTGAAGCTACCTCGGCAGTCAAAGGGGTGACATTATCTTCAGTAAGTTTGGCCTTTGTTCTCAGCCTCCTTAAAATTTCCCTCAACAAAAGTATCTCTTTTTTTAGCCGCCTAAACTTTATCATCTTAAGACTTTCTCTCAATCTCAATAGATTTTTAGAATATATTAAAGACTTTTGCAAGCCTTTAAAGGCTTCCTCCACATCTGTCGATGAAGCTTTCAGTTGGTCGTCCTTCTCCAATATTTGGTTATAATCAATCAAAAATTATAAAAGAAGAAATATAAAACATTAGTATAAAAGAAGTTCAACATAAATTATTGAATACACACAAATAAAGAAGTTAGGTACTTACTAAGGCCAAGTTTTGACTAGCCTTTTCAAACAAACAAGCTCCGGACATTAGGGTTGCTACCAACCTACCCACTGAAAGAGTTCCAACCTCAATCAAACCCATGGACAATGCAGGGTTGACTAAAACATAGTCATCTTTAATACTTCCTTGGTTGGAAAATGATTTTTGAGTGAGCTCTAATTGGATGGTCAGATCTCTCCTCAACCTCTCGAATTGAGGCTCGACAGTTCTGAATTCTTCTACATTGAGGAATTGATTCCTCTTCTTAGTAACCTGAGGTCTGTGAACGACAAAACTCATCTTCTTGGTAGGAGGGGGGGTCCAGATCTAGTCAACAAGTTGGGTATTTTTCTCTTCACCATTTCTGCAGAGGGTGAAGTGGAGATGGTTATAAGGTCAAGTGATTCGAATGAATATGATATTACTCCTTACAGAAACTCTCTCTCTACTCCAGTTGACTCAGTAGCAGAGGAAGTATAAACGTGTTTCACATTAAAGTTTATGGGGGGCGGAGGCAGAATAGTTGTTGGTCGGGCAATAAATGGGGTAACAGAACTCTTATATTCTAATAAAACAGAAGCTACTCAAGGATGCTCTTCTCCTGCTCTTTGGTTGATGGCCCACAAATATTTAAGATCATCAATATTCACTTCCCTTTACTTCGGGCACTTTTTCCCTTTACTTTGGGCACTTTGTTTCTTCTCCTCTACACAAAAACAAGATGATATAATTAGTCGATAAACCATCAAACATTTAGTAAACAAGAAGAAAATTGAAAATCAAAATAAATGTACGACCTATGTCACTCCCTTCCTGGGGGAACCTGGTTCTAGTGTATGTTACCCCCTCAAGAAGGGGCATATTGTTAATTCTTCACCACAACACCATGGTCCCAGTAATCTTATAATCGAAGATCAACTCGAGAATCCCGATACGAGTCCCATGGATTTCATTTAACCTATTTACCCAACTTACAACCCTCCATGTATTAGGGGATATTCTCTCTAGAACTACATCAAAGTACTAGTAAAATTGAAGAAAAAGTGGGTTTGGTGGAAAGGTGATGCCACACTCAGTAATGAACAAAGTTGGGATCTAATGACCCTCAAATAATGACAACACATCAATAGGCCCACTAGCTATTTCTAAACCTACCCAACTAGAAATATTTCTTCTCTTCCTAAATTCCTCTAATGTACCTTCATCTATAATGTACACCATGTTTTAAAGATAGAAAAATCAAAGAAGGTAAAGGTAAGAAAGCTTACAAAGATGAAGAAACGACGACAAATAGCAAATAACGAAAGCAGAGAAAGAAAGCTTAAGAAGAAAGAAATAGCCTAAGTTCAGAAATTTTATGGTAAAGATAAGTGGAGGGAAATAACCGTCCTTTTATAGGTTACCTCAAAATTAGAAATGAAATGATTAAACTAAAAAAACTAGTTAACTCCCAAAATGCAGAAAGACCAGCGTACCCTTTGGTGGTTTGTTAAAGTTTAAACTATTTACGAAAATTCCATTATCAGATATAATAGTGAAAAAATTTACAATTCCAGGAGGTCGGCTGTCGACCAACATATGCCGAGAAATATTTTGGAACAAATACTCCATACTTTTGATCAATCATCTAACATGAAACATTGGGGGCTTTTGTTGTATAATAATTATTCATCTACGTGGACTAATGAGAAATGGACACCTATCCTTTTACGTGTCAATTCTCATAGTGCTTACTTTTTTTGTCAGCTCCAAATACATTTGGTCGGCCAACCGACCAACTACCCTCCACAATATGAACAATCAAGAATAGAAAAAGTCACTCGAGTGGAATAGTTAACAGCTTTTATACATGTACCGATGAATGTCAAGAGTCATATTTATTGTATACATATGTAAATCCTTGAATATGTAAATTTATTCGATCTATTGGGCTACTAGCCATTATAAATACATGATCTCCCTCAGCTCAAGGGGACGATTCACTCAGGCACAAACATACTCAACCTTGAGCTATTAGAACCACCAGATATTCAAAAAACAATGGACGTAGGCATTTCTCAAAGTTGAACCACTTTAAAACCCTTGTTTGTCATTTGTTTGTATTTGTTGATTATCTTTATTTTATCTGTGATTATAAATTTGGTCCCACTCACATTTTTAGACATCAATAGTGTGCCTAACTAAGAAATTTAGACTTTTTTTATAATGGACGAGCACATTTTTTCAGCCTATAACAATATCTTGGGTATAGTGGCTCTGAAAGAGTTTGAGGTCGTGCCATCCACCATTCACTAGATGATGTGCAAGGTGAATAAGTAGAAGCTCGGGAGTGTTATTTTACCTCAGTTGAGGAGAGAGAGGCTCATAAGAGGAAGATGACTTTCTAAAATATTGACACTCTTCACCCAATAGACAAAAGAAATCTTAAAAAGGTGGAATCCACCGAGGAGGTAGAATCAATCCTCCACAATGAGGACATGCCAAAAAAAATGCTCAAATCAGTTCGTTCCTAAAAGGAGAAGTAAATGAGGAATTAGTGAAGCTCTTGAGTGAAAGACCAAGTGTATTTTATTGGATCCATGGGGATATGCTGGGGATTGATCCCAAAATTATATGCCACCCGCTCAATATTGACAAGGATGCAAAGCCTCTGAAGTGGAGATGCAGAGATTTTGCTCGAGATAGGTACAAGATTATTCAGGACGAGGTAAAGAAACTATAGGCAAGATACTTCATTAGAGAAGTTTATTATCTGAAGTCGCTCTCTAATGTCGTCATCATACCAAAGTAGAATGGGAAGTGGAGGGTGTTTAAGGGCTTCACTAACCTTAACAAAGCTTGCCCAAAAGATTTTCTCAACATCGGATCGACCAGATGGTGGATACCATAGCTGAGCATGAACTTATGAGTTTTATTAATGCATATTTCGGATACAATCATATTTTCATGCATGTAGACGACACTAAGAAGACTTCATTTATCATGGATAAAGGAACCTACATCTATAATGTAATGCCCTTCGGCTTGAAGAATGCAGGAGAAACCTACTAAAGGTTGGTTAATACGATGTTCAATAATCAAACTGGGAGAACCATGGAAGTGTTTGTGGATGACATATTGACGAAGATTTCTAAAGACAAAATCCTTCTCGCCGACCTGGAATAAAACTTTAGTATTCTCGATAAGTAAAAGATGAAGCTGAATCTAACTAAGTCCATCTTTGGGGTCGGCGTAGAGAAATTCCTTGGGTTTATTATTCAAAAAAATGGGGATTGAGGCAACCCCCGTGAAGATAAAATATCTTATTGATATGTAGACACCAAAGACCAATCAAAGATATTTAGAGTTAATGGGACGAGTTATGTCCCTTAACCATTTTGTCTCTCGGGTGACTAACACATGTTTTCCCTTCTTTATAATCTTAAGAAAATCCTTTATTTAGGACAAGGAATGTGAAAAAGCTTTTGAAAACCTCTCTCAAAAAATACAAAGAGAAAAAATATATTTATATTTGGCTGTCTGAGAATCGACCATCAATACAGCCATCATCCAAGATGACGACGGAGTTCAAAAGCCAGTGTATTTCAATAGCAAAGCATTACAAGGATAAGAGTTGAATTATCTGAAGATGGAGAAGTTAGGAATATGAACTGATATATGCCTTAAGAAAAATGATACCCTACTTTCAATCACATACAATGGTGGTACTTACCAACACTCCACTAGAGCAAGTCATTCATAAACCCAAGAAATTAGGTAGGCTAATGGCTTGGTCAGTAGAGCTGGGGGAGTTTGACTACATTTATCAAATAAGGAATGTAATTAAGGGATATGCATTAGCAGATTTCATTACCAAGTTCTCCTAGGCTATGAATGGCTATAATGAAATTTAAGAAGAGACAGAAGTGCCAACATGTGCCTAGAAATAGACAGTGGCAGAGAAAGTTTAGGCCCATGTTGCTAAAAGATACTTTTTATTTAAGAATGGTATTCTAAGTGAGGGTCCCTTTACAAAGGGTCCCCTTTGGAGACTTTTTGTGGATGGCTCGTCTTGTGAAACTGGTAGTGGAGAAGGGTTGATACTATCGGTTTAAGATGGGATAAACATTGAATACGCTCTAAGGTTCAGCTTCAAAGCACCAAATAGTAAATCGGAGTTCGAGGCCCTATTAGTTGGTATCTCCTTTGCCAAAGCACTTAACGTTGGCAAGATTATATCCCACAATGACTCTTGACTAGTCACCAATCAGATACTAGGGGGCTACAAGGCTAAAGATGAGAAAATGGCTAAATACCTAACTAGAGTAAGAAAAATGTTGGCAAATTTTGGAGAAGTCAAAGGGAAGAGGATTCTAAGGTTGGAGAATAGCTGAGTCGATGACTTGGAGAGATTCATGTCAGCAACCAAAATCGAGATTAGGCGCAGTGTGCCATTTGAGATTTTGGTAAGGCCGAGCATTGAAGAGGACAAGAGTTTCATGAATTTTTTTCCTAAACTTGAATCTTGGGGAATCTTGGATGGACCTCATAATTGAGTATATTAAAGATGAAAAAATTCCAGAATCAAACGTCGAGAGGAAGAAGATAAGATATCGGGCGACCAAGTTCACTATCATATGTGACGTTCTTTACAAAAGAGGTTTCTTACTCATGTTACTCCAATGTGTTCATCCTTCAGAGACAGAGTATGTTCTCTGAGATGTGCATAAAGGGTATCGTGAAAGCCATGTGGTTGGCTAATCTCTTGCCAAAGGATAGTCACTCATGAGTAATTTTGGCCGACACTTTCCAAAGATTCAGCAGTGTACGTAAAGATATGTGACAAATGGCAGCTGCTTGTAAGTATTCCCCACCAACCCCATCAACCTATCTCATTTATAATGGCACATTTGTCGTTCGCGGTCGAGGGGATATATTTTGTCAGCCCTATTCCTCTAGCGCTAAAAAATTATAGATTCCTTATTGTGGCAATTGGTAACGTTATAAAGTGGGTGGAGTCCGAAAAAATTATAACTATGACTGAAGCAAAGACATTTAAGTTCATATGGAGAAATATCATCTACCGGCATGACCTGCCCAATACAGTGATTTAGATAATGACAAGCAATTTTACAACAAGTCTTTGAAAACATATTATAAAAAGGTCGTCATCAAGAAGTTCTTCTCCGCACTAGGTCGACCCTAAGATAACGGCCAAAATGAAGTCATAGAACTCACCATACTTTATAGGATTCCAAAAATCTTGAAGACGCAAAAGGATAATGGACAGATGAGTTGCATGGAGTCATATGGGCTTATAAGACTACGAAGAAAACTTCGACAGGAGAGACGCCATTGATGCTGGCCTATGGGTCTGAAGAACTGGTCTCGAAAGAGCTCAAAGTCCTAAGCCACGGAGTCCAAACAAATGACCCAAAGCCCAATCTGGAAGAGATGAGGTTGAACTTGGATCTAATAGAAGAAAGATAAAAAGATGATATAGTAAGATAATCAACCTACCTATAACGAGAATCAAGAATCTGTAATAAGATAATGAAGTCTCAACCTATAGCTATTAGAGACCTTGTCCTAAAGAAGGTTTTCCATAAACCTAAAAAATTGCATCCAAATTTTCATGGACCTATAGAGTGAGCGAAGAAGTTGTTCCAGTAACTTTTAGGCTCGAAAATCTCAAAGGAGAACCATTTTCCAACCATTGGAACGCAGATCATCTGAAAAGATACTACCAGTAGTCTATCAGCGTTATGCATTTAAAAGTACGATGTAGTTGTTTGATGTATTGTTTTTCATTTTAATTCAAAATATATTTCAAGGCGAGTGCACTTATTGTAAAAAGAATCATTGTTAGTTATTATAGTATAACGAAAATTTCAAGTGTAGCCTCATATAATTATTATGTTTTATCAATACTTCCTGAATGGTTTCTACAAAATCTAACTAAAGAACATCATTTATCAGTTGAACTAGAACACCATTTATTTTAGTGAATTGACTCATAACTCTTTGTTGGCAATATGAGAGTGAGTAAGGAGTCTTGGCTCCCTTATATTCATCAAGAACGTCGAGATGGGGGGATCACCCCTAGAACATCACTCTTAGTGGTGAGGTAAAAAGATTAAAAATCATGTAATTATGGTTGTGTAACATCATTTATTATGGTGAATTAACTTATAACTCTCTCTATCAATGATACGAGGATGATTGAGGAGTCTTGGCTCCCTCATATCCATTAATAACGCTGGGGGGATCACCCCTATAACATCACTCTTATTGGTGAGGGAAAAAATAAAAAATCATTTTATTATAGTTGTGTAACATCATTTATTATGATGAATTGACTTATAACTCTCTCTCAGTGATATGAGAGTGATTGAGGAGTCTCGACTCCCTCATATCGTACAATAACGTCGAGAGGGGGGATCACCCACGGAACATCACTCTTAGCGGGGAGGGGAAAAATGTAAAATTACTTAATTATAGTTGATTAACATAATTCATTATGGTGAAATGACTTATCTCTCTCTCTCTCTCTCGGTAATACGGGAGTGATTGAGGAGTCTCAGCTCCCTCACATCCTCTAGTAATGCCAAGAGGGGGGATCACCCCTTGAACACCACCTTTGGTGGTGAAGGCAAAAAAAGTCATAAGGCAAAATTTTAAAGTCAATCTAATAGTAGTGGTTGTGTGTAACATCATTATGATAAATGGTGATAAACAGCCTCAGGGAATAACTTGAATATCATACCCAAACATCAATAATTGGTGATAAAAATTAGCACCACAGTTGGAACAAAAAAAAATGGCAATTCAACATTCCATTCATTAAACACGGTCAAGTTGGGGTTAAAGTTGTTCACAACAACAAATCTTGATGAATAAACAGTGTTTGAAGACAATGTTGTTTAAAGGTTACACAATAAAATTGGGAATAAAGACCATAGGAGATATCCCATCAGAGAAATAAAAGATTAATTCTTGACAGTGGCATTATCGACTGACACATCAGAAGTAACATGAGGGTTGGCAGTGTTCCCCTTCTAATCATTGACATCTCCATCAGCTACTTTAGCCACTTCTTGGGTTAGCACTATTATTCAGTGGTAGCATCTTGAGCCTTAGCCCCAGTCTGCACTTGGTTTAGAGCAACGATGCTCTCAGAGTCCCTCGAGTTGAAAACTTCAGGACCTCATCGAGTTGGGGGTCTATCGAAGAAAAGTCAATAAGCATGTTCAACACCCAACGACAGCTATTTTTTTTTCATCCTTCTCCTGATACTAAGTCGCATAGTCTGAGAATTATTTAGATTCTTTAAAGGTAAATATTTCCTTCTCCACTGCCTCCTTAATCTCGACTTCCTTCCTCTTGATCACTTGGTTTATCTTCATATTGACATCTTTCATATTTGCGTTGTGGTCCAACCTCTGAGTTTTTAACATCTCTTTGCGCTTATTACATAAATCGATGATTTGACTCTGATGAGCTGCCTTGATAGTTTGAAGTTTCTTCTTTAGATCACTATTATTGATGATAGCAGACTCGGCCTCCTTGATCTTTTAGGTAGCCTCCTTTGCCCATAGTTGAATGTTTTCGAGTGCAATCACGGATTGAAAAAATAAAAAGTGATGATCAGCACAAGATGACATAACACTTCAATTGAAATTATTGAATTACAATAGTTAGTACCTATGTAGTCCAGTGAAGAGCAAAGTTAATGATCCGATAGGGATCTTGAGAATCAAAATATCAATTATCACACTCGAGTACAATTGATGCAATGGCCTCTCGGGCCCTCTTCTTACTGTTGAGCAATGAGTTGGTCGCCATGTTGAGTTGTACCAGACGAGCTGCCATTGTGGCATCATCAGAGATTTGGAAAGAAGTATCCCTAGTAGATTTGGAAAGAAGTGTCCTTTTCTTTGATCCCTCAACTGTAAAGTGACTACCTGTAGTTGTCTTTTATCATGACTGTAACGATATAGTATTCTTTCTAGCCATCTTAGATAGGAGGTTTCCTTTGATGTCGATTTACATTCTCCAAACTTCATCACTGACTTATGTTGGACGATATACAAACAAAGAAAATCATAAGTGTTGGCTAAATTAAACTGGGAAAAAACGAGATTTTGTAAAATGAACTTACACAACTCATTTAGGGGGATAATTCTCAATCCAGGCTCGGCTAGCAGATTTGAATTTATAAGATCCCTAAAGACTACTAGCATGTTATCTTTCTCAAATATACGAAGAAAGTCGATTTTCTCCTAGTTATCTAAACTTAAACAGAGATCAAGCTCAGCATCCATAGTTACCTTATCCCTATTTATATGAAACTCTCGGCTCATGGATGCTAGAAGGGATATTATTGTTGAACTCTTAGTCACCAGATATAAAGAAATACTGAGATTTCCAATCATGGTTGGAAGTCGTTGATTTGGATATTTTTTTTCAAAACTCTGAGCTACGAAATGAAAGTAGAACGACGTAGACTTATGTGTAGAAACAGTGTAATAGGTCTTGAAGACCTCAGTTAGGAGGTTAGCCTTTTATGATAACTTCTATAATTGGATTCCCCCTAAATAATTCCTTTATCCATTAGGGGTTCACTACGCAAGAGAAGGGTGATACTTGTGAGAATGTCTCGAATGTTGGTATGAAAATGCAGATGAAAGTCACCCTTGAACATCTGCTCATAAATATCAACCTCACCCTCCACTTGGTTGCCCTCTCATCCTCTAAGGGTACTCTCATCCTAATCTAAGATTTAACACCATAGAGGTGTCTCCACAGAATTAAGTTCGGCTCTCAAACATCACTTGGGATAATTGAGGTATATTAGATATCAGGTTCATCCTCATCATTATCTTCATCCTCTTCATTTACTAGGGCTTGACCATGGGGATACAGACTTACAAACTTATCCACAGTCACGGTTGAGATTGGAATAGCCATTGGTGGATTAAAAAATACCACCTTCACCCTCGGCTCATCATTATTCGAGATTTTAATGACCTCGGGCTCGGTGCCTTTCGGTTGACCGATTGGTGTTTAGGGTGACCCCGATTACTACTAGACTCGATGATCCCACTCACTTTTAGATGAGAGTTGGGGACTTTCATAGATTCCTCAAATGAGTTAGGTCTCTTAGGATCAGTATGGGAACGTTCCATGTATGAAGGGCTATAACCCTAGAACGAGGAGGAAGACAAATAACTCCCAGAAGAAGCTACTGGCATATAATCACTAATGGCAATGACAACTCTAGGCATGGCTGGAGTTGGGTAAGTTATGATCAAGGGAGTACAAACCACGAATAAAGGAACAGGTCCGATGGTAAGTCTAGATTCGGCCTCAGCTCTTCTCCGAGAGGATGTTTAGATGAAGGTTACCTAGATGAAATAATCCCATCAACATGCCCCCTCTCAGTAGAAATTAGACTCATATTCATATGAGCCCACATCATAATGGGAGAGGTCATACAGTCTCGTACATCGAGACCCAATGAAGAGAATATATATGGTTATTCATGAAGGCTAAAGTTGTGCTTATAACATAGAATTTCCATGTCTTGGTCCTTCCATGTATCGAACCTATATAATGTCATCAAGCCGAGACTAGTCAAAGCATGTTAGGGATAAGCATCACTATTGACCTTGCTCACAAGGAGGATCATCGCATTAGTATCGACCAGGTGAGACCTGATAGAGCCGATATCAGCAACTTATGTGGAACAGGTAATCTGGACATCAAAAGGACGAGGGGACAAAACCTTTATTACAGATCAGCCCCACGTGAGAGGAATATTGTCTCATTGTGACATACATATGCTCAGGATAGTTCGCACTCTCTCATTGGCTCACTTATTTCAATCACTACAGCTAAATGCTTGAGGATAACATTACGTACACCCAACACTATAAAAGTATACTTCAACATAATCATAAGGGATCGTAATTCTAAAACCACATTGTTACTCTGATGAAATATCTTTGTGGAGAGATAAAGCTTGTAAATCCCATTAATGGCTTCCATCCATCATTTATATTGGAATTAGTTCCTGTTTTCACGGTGGATGTAGTCCAAGTCCAAACCAATTAAACATTTGTCTCTTCTTTCGTCTCTCATCTCATCTATTAGCTATATTTTATTTATATTATTACTCTTAATCCACCATTGACCAATCCATTAATTTACCTAATTTCTTGAGTTTCTGAATGACTTACCTCAGTGGAGTGTCGATGAGAACCACCATCGCCTAGAAGTAAGGCTTCATCTTTCTCAAGGCATGGATCAACGCATAATCTAACTTCTCCATCTTAGGGTAGTTAATCTCGTCCCCTTGTAAGGACTTTTTATTAAAATATGCTGGCTTTTGAACTCCATCATCGTCTCAGACAATAGCCATGATGATAGAAGATTTTGAAACGACTAAGTAAAAACATAACTTATCTCTCTGGACTGGCCGAGACAATAGCATCGGAGACCTCAAATATACTTTTTAAATCTTGAAATAATTTCTCACATTCTTTGACCTAGATAAAGGCTTGCTTCAATATCTTAAAGAAGGAAAAACACCTTTCAGTTCCCCGGGAGATAAAATGATTAAGGGTTATAACTCATCTGATCAGTCTTTGCACGTCCTTGATCGTCTTTGGTGTCTGCATATCAATCAGAGCTTTGATCTTCGCAGGGTTTGTTCAATCCCCCTCTAATTCACAATAAACCCAAGGAATTTTCTTGATCCCGAAGACACATTTTGTTGGATTCAACTTCATTTTGTACTTATCTGTAATGTCAAAACTACGCTCAAGGTCGGCTACATAGGTTTCAGCCTTCAAGCTCTTCGTCGGCATGTCGTCTATATACACCTCCATGGTCTTCCCAATATAATCTTCAAAAATCTTATTAACCATCCTCTGGTAGGTTTCCCCTGTATTCTTCAAGCCGAATGGCATTACTTTATAATAGTAATTTCTTTTATCTGTGATAAAATAAGTCTTCTCAGTATCAACTTCGTGCATAAAGATCTAATTGTAATCGAAATATGCATCTATAAAACTCATAAGCACATACCCGGTTGTGGCATACACTATCTGGTCAATTTCTGGTAGAGGAAAACTGTCTTTTTGGAAAGATTTGTTAAGATCTATGAAGACCACACACATTCTCCACTTCCCATTATTCTTTGGTACGATAAATACATTAGAGAGCTAGTCTGGGTACTGAACCTCTCTTATAAATTCCGTTATCTGCAGTTTCTTAACCGTATCCAAGATGACCTTATAGTTATCTTGAGTAAAACATATGCATCTTTATTTCTCATTGATGTTTAGTTGATGGAAGATAATTTTGAGGTCAATCCTCGGCATATCTCCATAGCTCCAAGAAAAAATACTTTGTTTGTTTCTCAAAAGTTTCACCGGATCCTCTTTCATTTCTTCTTTTAGGGGTGAACCTATTTGGATGGTTTTTTCTAGTTCGTCCTCATTGAGGATGAAGGATTCTACCTCCTCAATGGGTTTAACATTTTTATGCTTCCTTTCGTCCCTTTGGTTGATAGTGTCAATGTCGTATGATGTCATCTTTCTCTTGTGGGCCTCTCTTTCATTGGCCGATGTAAAGAAGTATTTTTGAGCTTCCACTTAGTCACTCTGCACTTCCCTACTCAGTAGGGAGTCTATAATTTTATTATCTACTGGATGGTAGAAGGTATGGCCTCAAACTCCTTAAGGGATACTCTTCCCAAAATAATATTGTAGGTCGAGAAAGCATTCCCGTCCATTACAAAGAAGTTGATTTTCTTGGTGAGACATTCTGTCCAACTACCCATACAAACGTCCATCTCATATACCCCTAGTGGATGAACTTTCTCTCCACTGAAGCCAATCAATGGTTGACGATGTTATTGCATCCGCGAATATTTATGCTTTGATGATAAATAAGAATAAAATTAATACAACAATAATTTTAGTGCAACGGAATTGAAAGGACTTTTATTAATTACATATCGGAGTCTGACAATAAAGGAAAATACCATATTTATTGTTAATGTCGTACATAAATTTAAAATATTGAAGAAACACTCGGGATTCATAAGAGCTGATAGGTTACAATGTAGATATTCAAACGGGGATAACCATACTTGTCTGTCACTGACCACACATACGTAACTACAAATAATTTCAAAGGTAGTAGAGAATAAAAGTTCAAAGACGCGGGAGGTAACTGATCTTCTTCAGGCTTGCCATCCATCTGTAATAAAAATAATTAAGCAGACATGCCAACAAGATAACTTTTATTTATATACAGGATATAGAAGATGATAAGGTGTTAGAAAATAATGGAAGAAAACTCTTTAATTTATACCTATTGAAACAATATGAAATCTCATAAGACTATCAAGGGTATACTGAAGCTTATTGATATGTAAAATAAATATATGGTGATTATAACCGGGTAACTGAGTATAGAGTTACTATGATATTGGTTCAAATTATAACACGATAACCCATAAATTATCGGTTATAGGGTTTCAATAGCGTAGATATACCGTTATGACATCGCTCAAGGCATAAACTTGACAGGCAATCCCAATAATTGAAGAATAGTAAAATATATCTCGGCACACTTAGCTAAAGTTTCACCAGTACGTATGCAGCAGTACATAAAATGAGTCACTCAACATCAAAGTCCTACAGGCCAATTAAATTCACCATGGGTATACCGGGGTCAAATACCTGAATAGTAAGGTATGCTACTTAGGGTTTGTATTGATAAGGACAATAAATTGCAGGGTTATATGCAATTAACAATAAGTTGTAGGGTTCTGCCATAATGAAGGGTCAAAAGGTTTAGCGTTTCGGTATAACAGTTTATCTATTTCAAGAATAATCTAGAATATCGAGGGAATCAATATTATAGCATAAATTTAAACTACTCAAAGTAGTTCGTATTTTAATTTGGAGTTTAAAATTATCACAAAGTGATATATCAATTAGTAATTAAATTACATAAGCTTAAAATCGTCTAATATTGAAATTTAAATCACCTACTTTGAGTATCATGAATTCCGGTTGGTTGTGCGGCTAAATTGCTGTAGAGTGGTTAGTTTGAAACCATAACAAGTTTAAGTAGGTTATATAGGTCTAAAACAATGTTTATATAATGTAGCAGGATCAAAATTCAAAATGGATTTCAGTGTAAAATAATTAAAAGGGTATAAAGTATAATTATCAAAACCATTCTAAATAAATGTTTTCTCCTTATTCATTAGGTTTTAAAATTAGTGATTGAAGACAAAGTAAGTCCAATTATACAAGTAATTATTGAAAAATTTTGGGAAAGTTTGAAATACTTGAAAAAGTAGGCAAGGGGTTAAGTGTAAATATAAAAATTAAATCTTAAACTGAAAACGGACTTTCTCCATAGAACACTTTCCTAGAATCCAAACGGGGTGATATAATGTACTAATTTGTTCAAAATTAAAAAATTAAAATATTGGGGAAAAAAAGAATTTTTTTATTAGAAACGTGACCTCACGCACTCAGTCAAATTAGTGATGTGTCTCGCTTAACTTAATCATCTACAACCTCTTGACATTTTGACTTTAGGGTTTTAAAACTTTGATCTTGATTTAGAAACGTCGTAGAATTCCTTTCAAGTTGATTTATGAATGAAAGTTTTCTAATTTTTGAAGAGTAATCTAACCATATTGGTTTTAAGAATTTTCGTGGGCTAAATCGAGTTATTGGATTCTGTAAAAATGGTGAAATTTTGACCAAATAAAACTGTTTGAAAGTTATGATTCTCGTTCCATAATTATAAAGGTGTTATTCTACATCAAGAATGGGGAAGATTAAACTTGGTTTGAAGGATTTTGGTGGAGTAAAACTGAGAATTTGGTTTCTGAAAAGTTCAGGGCCGAAAACTTCAATTCATAATTTGAGGTATCAAGAGTCATTCTTAGTTAAAGTAAACACACACCTGGGTTCTTGAGAACCTAAACTCAACTTACCCCACTTTGAAACCAGTTCAAAGTCAGGGAAGTAGAATCCACCATTGCAGCTCAAGCTTTAATGGTGTTTTCTAGTTTTTTAGCTCTATCAGTGCATATACAAATCAACTTTCACATGTAAAAATGTATTTCTACTCTAAAGATATGCAGAAACATAAAGACATTCAAGAATCAAGCATTCATACATAAGATCACATAAAGTAAAAACTCTCAAAACTTTACTTTGAAATTGCACTCAGGTGGGATGGATTTCGACTGAGGTAAGAAGGGGTATTTAAAGGGTTCATCTAGGAGAGTTTATTGGTTAAATTTGAGGTGAATTTTGGGTTGGTTTACACAGGTTTCTAGCATGTTGTTAATGGATGTAAAAGGGTACCATAGGTTACCCACATGGTACCACCTATGCTAGTTTCCAGTTGATGCCATGTCACCAGGGGGTTAAAGTAAACAAGTTTGGGTTTAAGTTTAGGTCCTTAGGCAGTTTTCATGTAAGTTTCAAGATTTTTAGTTTATTTTATCAAATTTTATGGTACTTTGTGTAATTGTGAAAACTTAATGGATTGATTTATGAAAATCCTATCAAATATATGTCCCTGGGTTAAACTTCGAATGAAATTTGGGGTCAAATAGGTATAGAAATACGTAAAGTATCCTAATTCTATTTATTGGGTAACTTTGGTAATTTAAGAAAAATTTAGGGTTATGCTTGGAATTTTGCTAAATTAAAGGAGCGGAGGTAAATTTAAGGTGGGTTGTTACAGATATGGTACAAAGCCTTTTCTTACTCAGGTTCAGAACTTTGAAACAGTCCCCGAACATGATGTTGAACGAGCTACCACCCTTGATAATAATGTGAGACACGTCATAGCTGTGAACTTACATGCTAATGACTAGGGGGCGTCATGTGGATCCAATATGCCTTTAAAATTCAATTGTGAAAAACCCACAACAACAGTTTCCATGTCTACCTTGTTCAATTTGCATGGCTTTAGCTATGACTCTATAGAGTTCCCCTTCATTCTCTTCGGTGTTATTTTTTCATTGAAAATGTGAGATTTTTGTCCGATGGCTTAGTGCCTCCACCTACTAGGCCACCACATATAATTTTCTTATCTAAAGAGATTATATGTAGTGCTTTTTTTGCCTTTGGGATTTTCACAGGAAGGTCAGGTTCATCATCCCCGTTGCCTTCGGAATTATCCTCGCCTTTATTTACCCGAACCTCCCTTCATAGCTTATCACCTATCCCTCGATTGTGTCTCTTGCTTCCATCATCTACTCTTCCATTCCTGTCCATATAATTCCTGAATTTGTTCTATTTCAATAGCTTTTCTATCTCATCTGTTAAGACAAAGCATTTGTTGATTGTGTGACTATGGTCTTGATGAAACTCACACTTGTTTATTATATCCCTCTTGTGAGGAGGGGATTTAATGTTTTTTGGCCATTTAAGTTATCTAGCGTCTTTTATTTCATTTAAAATCAAGTCAAGGAATATAGTCAACGGAGTATACTTGGTGAACTTATCATCATTCGACCTCTTCTTTCCCTCTTTGTCGTTACCTTGGCCTGATTTCCCATTGCCAGACTCTTTTGTAACTCCTCCCTTGGTCGACATGTCCTACTCTGCGTTCATATCCTCCCATCCATGGCCATAAGTTATGCCATGGTCTTTGGAGGATCCTCGGAGATGTTCTACAAAAGTTTCCCCAGTTGCAGGCCAATGATAAGGGATGCCATTGCAATGTTCTCGTCGTAATATTCCACATCTAACTTTTATTTGTTGAAGTGAGAGATATACTCCCTCAAGGGTTCATTTATCCCCTACTGGATGGGCAGGATATGGGTCACACGCTTCGATGGCTTCATGTTAAAGCAGAAGTTGTGGATAAATTTCTCTGCCAACTTGAGAGTGCACAATTCTCCAATGGCATAAACTTATTTAATTAGATATCAATCACACAAACAAATTTCAATTCCTTTAGATCCTAAAACATACAACTACGTGATTGAAAACGTAAAAACATGAAAGTATGCAATTAAACCAAGCAATAAGGACTTCGGGAAAAATAGCTAAAGGGGAAAAACCTTTTATTTCATGAATATTGTTTGCAAATCGCAATTTACAACCTTACAAATAAAATACAGCCCAAAGAATCTCCCACGGGTGACCTTCATTTCCTTCAGTAGTGGTTCTCTCAAGTCCCATAAAGACCACAACCTTCCTTCAGTAATGATTCCCGCAAGAATCACAAGATCAGCAGTAGAAACTCCATCTCTAAAAAATCAGTAGTGAAGACTACTTCTTCATAATTCTAACTTCGATATAGAAGTGTTTTGGGTTTCAAAGATGATTCACAAAATTCTATAGCAGAGATTATGTGAATCAAAAGTGTTTTTCCAAAAAAAGTGAAGTCTTGTTACAGCAGGTCTGCGATTTTCGTAAATGTAAAGTCATAATAAAAGAACCTACAGAAAATAGGTATTTATAGGAGGACACAAAATTCGAGGTGACGTAGGGTCGTTCAAATGACATATCAGTGTCGTTCTAACGAGATTAATATCTCGTTTGAACGATACAAAAATCGCTTCTAATGCATCCAAAATTCCAAAACGGTGAGCCTCATTTGAACCTCGTTTGATCCAAGCTTCTAACGACCTTTGAAAGAGATACAAAGTCATTCTAACAAGATTGTAATCTCATTTGAAAGAAAGGAGAAAATCAAAATACTTTTTAAGTTCAAAAAACTGCCTCATTTTGTAAAAAATCATTTTATAAAAATCACCCAAAACTATGTAAAAAGTCCACGAAAACCAATGCAATAACTATATCAATATTACGTGACGTCATGGAACATGTTGAAGACAAAAGAAAAAGTGGCTCATAATGGAGATGCACTTCGTGATGCTTGACAATCAGATCTGTCTTCTTAGACGTGTGATTGTGAAGTACCATGATGGAAGTAATGGGATATTCCATACTCGATGAAACCTAGATTCAATGGAGAAATCCTAGCTAGGAGCAATGATAGAAAATTTTCCCTTGCAAATCTCCCCCTATGGCTATTCCGGTACAAAATAAAAAATCAGAATTATACAAACATACAAAAAATCCTGTACAAATCTAATACCCTCTCAAAAACCCATAAATGGAAATATACTAAAAATGTACAATTCTTCAAAATCTTCAACTATCCAAATCTTCAATTCTCTTGATCTTCTTTTTGGGAGCTTTGTCTTATGTCTACTTTGCATATGGATATCAAAGTGTACATGTGCACAATAGATAAAGAAATATACCTTGTGTCGCATCGAGTTTGAAATAAAATAAAACTCATAAATAAATTTCTCCCCCATCGATCAAACTCTCACTCCCACAAAATTCTTTCTCCCCCTTTTTATTTGTCCGAAATAGACAAGGAAAAGAAACAAAAATAATAAATCGGAGAATCGTAGAACATCATTACAAATATAATGCAATAAGAAACAAGTAATGATAAACTTAGCAAATCCAACTATTTTTTTTCAAATTTTTAAGCAAAAATGATATTACAAAAAAAGCACACCGTAGAGAAACACAAAAATAACCAAATCATGGAAATAGAATGTAGGGGTGTGAAAACATTCTATAGAAAAATCAGCGTAGACAAACATAACATGTGTGCACGAAGGAATGAAACACCACTAATGAAAGATCTTAAAGTCTACCTTAGGTGTATAATGATGAACTCAAGTGAAATCAACTCAACCTATTCAACTAAGGAAGATCGTGAGTGATTTTCACACCAATAATGCCCAGAACTATGTAACGATTTTATGAGACTTTTTCAAGACGTGCAAAGCCATTGATCTTCGGCTAAACTCCCTCAAAACTCCCATATTGAATATTTCTCTTAACTCTTTTGTTTTGAAGAAATTAATGCTTATATGTAGCGAAGCATCAATGTTCCTTAAAATTGGCCTGGCATTTTATATTTTTCTTTTTATGTGCCTTTAATCTTTTAGGCTCTTTTGTTTTTGCAAATGGTGGCTATTCACACAAAGACACTTTGTCTCTCGCAAGCCAATTCCATTGCTTTAAACATTACACAATTACCAAAGATATAATTTTCAATTTTTCCAATTCGGATAATGGTTCTTACAGCACTACCTTCATTATCTCATTTTATCGCCTTTGGTTCGATTTAAAAGAAGGATTGAGATGAAAACACTATAACAGACAAGTGAAAGGTAAGTGCAATACTCAAATGATTTCGTGCTCATGTGAATTAGAGGTGACAAGAGTCAAACATGTAGCAAGTAGTCATCATATCACATCTTAATGACTCAACACATTATAAAGCATAAAATGAAGTGATGTCACGTCTCAAAGCACTACAAAATAGTTACATGGATATGGAGTGAATTGTTGACTCGGACATCTTTAATGTTCATCCACATGTGGTGTAAAAAGAAATACAAAACACTTTCTGGATTTTTCAAAAAATTTATCAAAAAAAAAATCTTTTTTACTTTTTCACTATTTTTAAAACGAAACAGAAATTATTTTTGTATTTTTCCAAAAAATTTCAAAAAAAATCTTTTTGGATTATTGAAAAATATATTAAAATGAAAGAGATAAATACAATGATGATGCAATGGTAGTACAAACTAGCAATACGCATCATGATATGAGCTTGAAAAGCATCATATGCTAGCAAACAAGCCTAAACCTCAATCATTAGACCCGAATGACTTCTCCAAATGAGATGAGATCCTTATAAAAAAACATCCATCAAGTGATGTGAAGTTTTGACCAAATACTCAACTTGCTCTCGAAAACACTCAAAATCTCTCATGTGATGTGTGTAAGCATGCAGAGTAACATGTGTGGGAGTGCATGCGGGAACATGTGTAGTAGAATATCATGGAAGATACCTATGAGACACACTACCCAACATAAAACAAAATTCCCTATGGTGTTCTCTTTACTTACAAAGGGAACAAACATACACCGGCTTAGGACCACCTCTCTCAAAACGTCTAGGATGTGCTCATCTATGGGGAAATGGACACCTAGGTGAGTTAGGTGGAGATCCATAAGGATCCATAACAAACTCGAGAACCGGATCAGGTGTAACATGGGAAGTGGATGCACCGTCATAACCTATTCCTAACCTCTCAACATTACTCGAAGCGGGATCGAGGAGCATCTTTCCAACCTTCTTAGATGTCTCCTCTAAAGTAACCTTGATCTCCCGAGCACGTTCGAGATCTCTCTCGAATTGGGATACACGTTCTTCAAGTTTCTCACGAGTCTCCAATAAAGATTGAAGATCTCCCATAAGACTAGACATGGAGTTGGTCAATTCACTATTATCCTGGCATAAGACAATCAACTCCTCACATAAATAAACCTTCACATTCTCAAGTTAACTCGTCGATGCCTCACAAACCCTCAAAACTTTCACCTCTCCCTCGAAGTCTAACACTTTAAGACTCAAATCTTTGTTCAACATTTTTTTCAACGTCTCGGTATATAAATCACTAAAATATTTTTGGAGATCCCCTCACTTGCAATTTCATCCTCACAATCACTGTCTCCCGAATGACTCGAAACATCATCGAGGCGCTCACATTTACATGTGTCCTCATCATCGTGGGACAAACTAGAAGTACTCATATGACTAGCTATGAAAGAAACACACTTTTCATGTGGTGATTCTCCCCCAGAATTAATCAACTCGATGTCAGTGTCGCTAAGAGTGACTTTACTTGCAATCGCTTTTCCCTTTCTCTTTAGCCTAGTGGGACACTAAAACGACTTGTACCATTTACCCTCGCACTCAAAACACCTTATCTATTCATCTTTCTCACCGTTATCTTTGACCTCATCTTTCTTTTTATTTTTCTCAAAAATATTTTTATTGGAAGAATTATTTTTGGAAAATTTTAGAACCTTTTAAAAAAATTCGCAAACATGGCCAAGTCATCAATATTAAACACTCCCTCAAATTCAGACTCATAAACTTTTTACTTTTTCTTTTTCTTTTTCTTAATTTGAGTCTTTAAATCTACCTCTCTATCCTTAGGCTTTATGGGTTTAGGGAAGATATCTATCTCTTAAGTCTGGAGGTCTCCTACGAGTTCTTCTAACCTAAGAGAGTCTAGGACCCCTAAAGAGTTAAGCACAGTAACCTTACGTATAAATAGGAAAGGTAGTGACCTCAAAATCTTTTTCACGACTCTCGACTCCTTAATTTTCTCACCCAAATTAAAACTAGTGTTAACAATATCCGACAACCTAGCATAAAATTCATCGAATGACTAAAACTCTAACTTAGTGATGGTCTCAAATTGGGTGGTCAAATTTTAAAACTTAAATGCTTTGATAATGTAGGTACTCTCATGTGTCAAATGGAGGATATCCCATGCTTCCTTAGATGTAGTGCACGTCATGATACGATGGATCTCGCCAGGGGTGATGGTTCCAGAAATAACACTAAGGCCTTAGGAGTTCTAGGTACTCCATTTAAACTCCTCCTAAGTTCAGGAAGAAACGGGTTTAGGATTTGTGACATTATCAACAGTGATTGTGGAAGGATTCCACCCTCTTTCAAAAACAAGTCACATTCTTTCATCAATTGCCATTAAAATGGATCTCATACACGCTTTTCAATAGGCATAATTCGATCCATCAAAAATTAACATCCTCTTATATAAGTTCTCTATCAGAAAATTTGCAATTTTTCAAAACAATTGATATCACAGAAAAAAAATTCAAAAAAAAGGATCTCACGATAATTTGATGAAACATGCTCTGATACCAATATGAGAGTGTAAAATTCTCCAATGGATTAAACTTATTTAATTATATGTCAATCACACAAATAAATTTTAATGCCTTTAAATCCTAAAACATGAAACTATGTGATTGAAAGCACAAAAAAATGAATGCATGCAATTAAACCAAGCAAGAAGGATTTCAGGAAAAATCCCAAAAGGGGCAAAACCTTTAATTTCACTAATATAGTTTTTAGATCGTAACTTACAACCTTATAAGTGAAATATATCCCAAAAAATCTCCCATAGGTGACCTTCATCTTCTTCAGTAGTGGTTCTCTCACGTCCCATAAAGATCACAGTCTTTCTTTAGCAATGATTCCCACAAGAATCACAAGATCAGCAGTAGAGACCCTTCTCCAGTGAAGGCTCCTTCTTCACAATTGTAACTTTGATATATAAGTTTTTTCAATTTCAAAGATGATTCACAAAAGTATATAGGAGAGATTGTGATAATCAAAAGGTGTTTTTACCTTTAAAAAGTGAAGACTTTTTGCAACACGTCTGCAGTTTTCATTAATGCAAAGTCTTAGCAAAAAAACTACAAAAAATAGGTATTTATAGGCTGACAAAAAATTCGAGGCGACGTAGGTCGTTCGAATGACATATCAACGTCATTCAAACGAGACCAACATCTCGTTCGAACGATACAAATATCGCTTCTAACGACATCCAAAAATCCAAGAAAGAGAGCCCTCGTTTGATCTAGGCTTCTAACGACCTTTAAACGAGATACAAAGTCATTTTAACGAGATGGTAATATCGTTTGAATGAAGCGAGGTGAAAATCAAAACATTTTTAAGTTCAAAAAACTGTTCAAAAAACTACCTCATTTTGTACAAAAATCATTTTATAAAATTCTCCCAATACTACGCAAAAAATCTACAAAAATCAAAGTAACAACTATACCAAAATTACGTGACGTTGTGGAGCATGTTGAAGATAAAGTGTCTCATGTTGGAGATGCACTTCATGATACTTGATAATCAGATCCGTCTTCTTGAACGTGCGATCGTGAAGTACCATGACGGAAGTAACGGGATATGCCATTGATAATGTAACCTAGGTTCAATGTATAAGTCCTTAATACTAAGAGCAATGATAGAAAAATTTCCCTAAAAAATCTCCCCTGAAGGCTATTCCAATACAAAATAAAAAATACGAATTATCCAAACATACAAAAAAATCACATACAAATCTAATACCCTCTTAGAAACCCACTAATGGAAAGATACTAAAAATATACAAGTCTTCAAAATCTTCAACTATCCAAATCTTGAATTCTTTTTATCTCCTTTTTAGTATATTTATCTTATGTCTACGTTGCATATGCTAATCAAAGTGTACGTGCACGCAATAGACAAACAAATATTCCAATTTTATCTTTTTCCTAAGCATGCATCTAATGTGATTTTGCAAAAGATAAAATAAATAAATCACTACGCCACGATGTACGAGAAAAGACCCACAATGGGAAAAAACCTCTGACGGACCTAGCCTTAAGTTCACTAAGTAAGGAATTACAATTACAAGACATATGACTTACTACACTCAACTCGACTCCCTTCAAGCCCCGGCGCGTCTTTTTTTAACTACCTCTGCTTAGCCGATAATTTCGAAATCCACCGGAACCTTGGAATCCACCAATGAAGCTTTTGGAACCCATCAACGACACACGGTGCCTTTCACCGTATGAGAATACCGTAGCCAAAATAATGAACTTCTTCTTTATAGGATGTAAAATTAAACCCAATGAACTCTTCAATTTGGTAGAGTAGAACCCGGTGCCAAACACTCTCCAAGCAAGATATATATATATATATATATATATGTGTGTGTGTGTGTGTGTGTGTGTGTGTGTGTGTGTGTGTGGTACTTGGAATAAACTAATATGGGTGTAAGAAAAGTGTTTAATAATTTTCTTGAAAAACAAACACTCAAAACCTGAACCTTTTCATGGAGGAATTAAACTCTCCAACACTCTCTCTAGAGATTGTAGAAGATGAAAAGGTTGGTTCCTGCACATATTAATTCTGTCAAAAAGTAGTGGGAACAAAAGCAGTGGGAACATGGAGAAAACTGTCCAAAACTGCCAAAATATTTTTCCATTGAAAATCTCGTTCGAACGATATTTTCATTCAAACGAGGTCCCGTTCGAATGACCTATCTAATTATGTTCCAGAGGACATTTGGTAAAAGTCGATGGCAAACTCGTTCGAACGACACTATCGAACGAAATCCCAGAAAGTTCATAATTCAATTTTAAGCCCAAAAACTTTATTAAAAGTTCTAAAATTAACCTTCTGAAAATAAAATTCATTTTAAAATAAAATTACACCCAATAAAAAAATGTGACAAGTTCCTATATATATATATATATATAATGCATTCATACCTTAGGAGGTATTGGAACTAAGTTGATGACGTGAAACGAGGCACATGTAAACCGATAATGATGTTCTCTTGATAAGTTGGCCGCAGCGTCTTCAACTTTAACATGTCATATGCTTGATGGATGGTCAAGAACTCTATCCTATGACTCAAACATTTTTGTCCGAAATTGAGCCAAAACTACAACGGACTCAATTGGAAATTTGTGTCCTTACAATTTTTTGCTCCACCTTTTGAGTTTACAAAAGAGTCCATTATCTTCCCTTTTTTGAAAATTCCCAAAAATATTTTCCTTAAAATAATTTTCTTTTCTTCTGAAAAACATTTAAAAAATCAATAAAAACAATCTTCTCATCATGGCCGAAGAACGTCCTTTAAGAGAATACTTTGGTCATTTTCCATTATCTCGAAGCATGTTTGAAGTTGAGCCTGAGTCTACCCTCCATACTTTACCTCGTGGATTTAACCCTTTCACACAAACCGTTGATACTATTGTGTCATCTACGCACACATCTAATATTCCACCGCCTCCGGTGATGAGTGTCAACCCATCCAATGCTTTTCCATACCCCTGCTGCTTTCACGTTAGTCACTTGTCTTATAAGTGTCCCTATCTTCCATATCCATGTGAACCAACCATGTCCCAAGTGTATACATATGACACTATTTCGGAGCCACACTCGACCTATTGTCATGACATATATGTGACACCCCGCCCAATTAAATATAGGGTGATCAGTCCTCTACCAATTCAAAATAAGATATTCAGTTGGTCCATTCTTAGCATCACTGTCGAAAAACTTTTTAACATATTAATCACCTAATATAAAATTAAGCTAGGTGTCAAAACATTTCCAATTTATTAAAACCAAGTAAATTCAATTTCTTTCCATCTTAAAATATAAACCATTTAACTTCCATAACAATCTAAGAATAAATTATAAACCATCAACATACACAGGAATATAATAAGTACTGTACAAGAATCAAATACTGAACTAAATAAGACTGGATCAAACTCCCAGTTCAAAACTCCAAACCATAAACTAAATTGAATACAATATCTCCGATGAAAGACTAGAAGTGGGCGACATATGCCCTAAACAAGATGTCTAGATGAAACTGAATGGAAAGGATAGATGCGTCTACTACAAGGACCTACAGCTTCCACAACAGCTGCAGCACGTTAAGTAATCCAAATCTCTAAATCTGATACTCCTGTGGCTGAGCACCTGATATAATACATATATATAGCAAAAGAGAGAATAGATACAAGAAATGGGTCAGATACCGATGTGTAAAAATGATTCAGCAAGTATTTAAAACTGGTTCTTAAAATAAGTCTTATACGCATGTTAGTTATCGAACTCTCACATGAGTTTCTCACCTCTCATCTATTGTGCACGCCTAATGTATATCTAATCTCCCCCTAGTTATACCTCCCAGTCTAACTAGTCAGAAATCATACTAATACTAACTATGCTCACTAGTAGTATTCCCATATCGCCCATACAATACGTTAATTAGATAGTTTATCTCACCTACTAAGTTTCATTATTCACCGTTTGAATGGTTAATCTTTTATTCACTAAGATTATTTTACTTCTCATTTCCATTCTATCTACTAGTTTCACAAAGTAGAAAGTTAACCAAGTACACTCATACATATATATAGTCTCATCATCCCTATATATATACACTAATCATGCACCCTTAGGTTAAGACCACTTGGTGCAATGTAATGATTATTATTATTACCATGTCTACTAATTTCACACAGTAGCAATATTCACAAGTTCATATATATATATATATATATATATATAGTCACATCATCCCTATACATATACATATACTAATCCTGCACCCCCGGGCTAAGACCCATTAATGCGCCTATCAATAATAATCCAACACCCCCGGGTTATCACCCATTAGTGAGCCAAATAATAGTCATCCTTGTACCCCCGGGTTATTACCCATTAGAACACTTAACAATAGAGTTTCTGCACTCCCGAGTTATCACTCATTAGCGCGCTTAATTACTATGTTCTTGCACCCCCGGGTTATCACCCATTAGTGCTCTTAACAATAATATCACGTAATAGGCATACACACATCCTATTATAATTTATAGGTATTTCTCCAACCTACATACATACTCCTCATACGTATTTTAACCTCATCACTACGTATAGTATAAATATTTAGATTACTATCTCTCTCGTAATCTCCAAGGTACATTCTCTCTATACCGAAATAATTAAAGTATTAATACTCCCATACATTTCCCGAAATTATGTCCTATTTGAATTTACTATTTGGCAATCTCTCTCACTCCAATAACCCGGCAGACTCAAAACTGGACTTTGAGAAAATCCCCAAAAATTCACTCTGTCGCTCAAACCAGAAGGGTTATCGTTTGAACGACTTCCACGTGTCGTTCGAGTGACTTCGCACGAGATGTCATCTCGCTCGAACGACTTCGCGCGAGATCGCGCGACATGTCACTGTTCATCTTCTTTCCCCGAATTCTGCATTTTTCCACCATTTATGAACCTATAAACCTCTAAGACTCAACACTCAATGCCTCGTCATCAATACCCATCAACCCTAACAGGTTATAAATCATTCCTAACCTCCTAGGATCATTAATTCGTCATAAATCCTCATAATTATATAAAACCCCAAATCAATTCATATGAACCCTAGTTTCCAAATTTTCAATTAAAGAACCTAATCAACCCAGATTCGTTCATCAATATATAATTCAATTTCATAGTTCATCCTCTACATTCATGACAAAATATTAACAACTAATTACCCCAACCTCTAATCATCATTTAACCTCCAATTTTCACCCAATTAACATGTAAATCAAGGATTGAATTCACCTACACTAACATGAGTATGATTATTGCTAAAGAAAGAAAGTAATAAAAACTTGCCTTAAATTAAAGGTCCGAATCCTTTGGTGATGTTGGTATAGACGCGTTCCTCCCTTCTCGATCTACGCGTTGGTGGTCACGGTTGTGCAAGGTGATGCCAAATGAGTCTTCTCTCTTGGAATTTGGTTCTCCCTCACACCCTCCATGGACGTTCCTGATTTGTGTAACTTCACCCTAATGGAAACTCCCGTAGATGATATAATTATACTCTAATTTTCGTCCATTTAATTTTCCCAAAAGTCCAAATTACAAAATTACCCCTACGGGGTGCCGGTTTGGCCTAAATTCTCCCGGAGTCAAAATAAAATACCCGGGTAGAGTTTTCTGACTATCTAGACCCTCCCGAACTCAACGGCGTGCTCGAAATGACCATACGAGTTACCAAAAATAAATTCTCTTTTTATTCCCTTCAATTAGTCCCGACACGACTCACACGCGTGACAGACTTAAATTACCAAACTGTCGTATTTCTCATTTCCGACAATTTATCAAATGTCATAATTCCATATCACACAGTAATATTTAATAGTTCACAACAATAAGTATTAACCCTTGGCACGCTAGTTAATAATTATTTTAATCTGAATTAATAACGAATTAATTCCTCGCATTTTAATTTAATTAATCCCACAACAATAATTAATCGCATACTTTCCCTTAATAATAATTAATCACATAATTATTTAAATCATCAAAAATACGGGGTGTTACATACTTCCCCCCTTACAACGGAATTTCATCCCGAAATTCGAAAAAAGTATACCAGGTACAGACAACGCTGTAAAAGTATTGTGCATCGCATCCCGGCGCTCACAAGTAAGATACTTCGTACCACCCATATAGTACGCTAACGAATACCCTTAATAATGAACACTTCACATGTGTTTTCTTTAAACTCCAGGTTACCCTGTCATATACGCTCTTGTCCAAGCCTTTTTGCTTAAGTTTCACTACTTCAACTTTATTTTAGATATTCACTATCTAGCCTTCTACTATTTGCACCTTAGTAGATTTATCCTCTTTTCATATACATACGACTTCGTCTCGTGTCGTTCATACAAGTAAATTGGTTGTGCAATATATATTTCACACGCAATATATACGATAATATCGATTCTTCTTCGAAATTTGTAATCATAACTGGTCCCCCACCTCTAACTCTCAAGTAGGACAACAACAAAGTTTATCGTGCCATACTTCTACTGGCACTCTGCCCGAACATGAACTTATATGAGTTATTTAGACACAAACTCCACTAGCGGAAGGTACTCCTCCCGTCCTCCTCTAAGATCTCAGGGTTCGCACAAAATTTTCTCTCTCGCATCCGATTAGATCGCTTGTCCTTCCCATCCCTCTATGGGTATTAGGCCGTACTCAATCACATCTTGGTACCTATAATCTTACTATCTCAGCTACATGAGAAGATCCTTGGGGATGCTCTTCCATTCTCTAGTGGAAGGAGCCCCTACTGGTTTCGAATTGTCCGCCCTTTTTCTAACAGTTAACTGACCCACTACAAGACTAACTTGAAGGTTACTCTACATTATACCCATTACCACTGTTATTTGTATCCTGATACATTTTATACTCTCTTGAATGCACTTCCAATCGTGATACGTGTGACTTTGTCTTATTGTGTGACACAAGTCTCTTTTCCCTCTCCAAAAATCTCAGTTCATTTTGAAACGTAAGTCTCTAACAAATCTTATGGAGTAATCTTCGACTTACCCGACTACATGTTATCGAATTCACAAGATAATCATAATCCACCGTTTGGTTCAATCACCCAGGGCGCCCATACACCCTATGCCTCGCGCACCATTATACAAATGACATAAAAATTTCTTACCTCAATTCTTGCACACTCGGTATGCTAATGTGGTAGGGGTACACTCAACCACCCCACTAGTCAAAACTTAACCAATCCTCCAATGGTATCATTTCTCCATTCGAAATGATACCGAGACTAGGCGACTCTATTAGCCTTAATTCATAAAGGAATTATTAAATCTCAATTATATTCTCCTATAGGTACAATAACCAACATACAAAACTTATGTACAATCGGCCAAACTTCTCTCCAACTCCCGACGTTCGCTAGTTTCATGCGTGGGATGTCTCGTAATCCAAACAAGGAACCCCCCCGATACACTACTATCTAACCTAGCCGGTTGTCGAGGTCCATAAGGCCTTCAGTACATACTATGTACTTTCCCAAAATCTACGTATCGTGACATAAAAGTCTACTCGTCCACTCTCATGCTCCTAAAAATGTAACATGCGGCATGGTGCCCTCACTATCCCAAGTACTTGGCGCTATAAATATATAACGAGATATATTTCGCCGCTCGATAAGAACACAAAGCATTCTAAGTCTTAATAGACAAATAAATTCCTATTCTCGGGAATCACATATAAATAGACACTATACTTGATGATTTCTATAATACCATGAAAGTTTCATATATACTCATATCTGGGCCCAACCCTGTTTCAGGTGGCGCCGCACAAAACTAAGATCACTCATCCCGAAGTATCCGGCACGACAGTCATATCACTACATTTTTACTATCGTTTAACCATACGGTATTTAATCACTACATATTACCATAATAAACTCTACTAAGTTGATTCAATGCAGTAGTAAATTATAACAACAAAACAATCACAAGGTCCCGGCACGTGGCTGCCATCATGACCCATGAACATCTATAATCGTCATACATCCTAGGATTTCATCCTTTAGTTTTCCACTCTCATCATGGACAATTTATTCCATTATGTGAGTTTTGCGCCCATTATTGAAACGTTGGCCCAAATTCTCTAGGCCTCAATTATAGCTTTATTGAACTCCCATTTACATCTCGGGTCCCGTAGACCCTGACATACTGTTTGTACTATTAACGAGGACTCTACTGGTCCAGCCTGAACCCATCACTCTTAGGTTATAAATTTCCTGTGCCTAATTCTCTTGACCCCAATTTCTTTAGTCGGAAGTCTCGCTCCTCCAGTTATTATGCCTAACTGGCATGGTTTACCATTTCTAATCTCCTCGGTCTCACTTCTCAATTATCGACACCTTCAATACTTATAGTTCTACTTCCTTCACATAAGGAAAACTTCACGAACCATTTCCCCGTCACTGGTCCCACTGACCATTTTGGGAATATTCTTCTCTCAGATCGAGTAGTCTTAGCTTGCTGGTCACACTTGCCTTTCAGAACTATGGTTGGCCTCCATGGCCTTGATTGACTTCATCGTCACTTTGTAGGAAGTTAATCAACTTAAAATCATCTAACCGAGTTACCTATTGGGTATACTCTCATGTGGGGTTTCACTAACACCGTTAAGTTCAGTTTTGCTTTTTGGTCAGATTCTCTAACCTTCCTGGCTTGCTTCTTATGGAAAGAATGCAAGAACTAGTCACCGTATAACCTTGATGACATCAACATTAGTCATCCTTGTTGGATTTCTCATCTATGCTTGTGTTATACTCACGGGTTCTTTATCAACTATAAACCCTTTTAATAATTTATGCCCCTATGCTAGGTACGAAGTTCATTATGAAATTTAACTCATTATCGATTTCTATCTTACCCATTGTGCTAAACATCAAAATTTCACTCGCATTTTGTTACCACATCGAATGGAAGATCTCACGGTCAAATCGTACCCAAGTTTCATTCTAAATTTCAAACACACTTATTTAAATATGTTGATTGTCTCTAATCACAACATGATACTCCTGAGAGCTATAGCTTTTAACTCCAAATTTAATTATGAGTGTCGTCACAGCCCATTCTGCACCACTACCTTCGAATTTTCTACTTCCGCTGGTCAGTTACACTTTCTCATTTTCTTCTCCGCATCTTCATCGATGGGTTTTCACAAGAGTCCCTTAGGTTTCCCCTTTATCGACTATGCTAGGTGGTTCTGAAATTACTCCACTGTTATCTATGATTGTGTACTGGGAACCCCACAGTTCCCGAGTGATGATTTTACTATTTCTAGCTTAAGTAATCCTCATGGTGATTTTTGTCCCCGTCACTCTTTCCCGATTTCTCTTATGTCTTTTGTGGAGCTTCATCTCCCGCAGTTCTTCTTACGGCCCTCGCTGGTCGTCCTAAAATGCTCGGTGTTCAAATCACACAAAATTTTGTATAATGAGTCACATCCATTATAATTCGTAGCAGGAGAACGTAAGTCGCATACTTAAGGGAACACAACAATCCTATCATAAGGCTCTACATCAAAGAACGATGTGATGAAATGTAATAAGCTGCACAGATCCTAAGGACACTAGAACCTGATGCTCTGATACCACCTATGACACCCCGTCCAATTAAATATAGGGTGATCAGTCCTCTACCAATTCAAAACAGGATATTCAGTTGGTCCATTCTTAGCATCACTGTCGAAAAACTTTTTAACATACTAATCACCTAATATAAAATTAAGCTAGGTGTCAAAACATTTCCAATTTATTAAAACCAAGTAAATTGCATTTATTTCCGTCTTAAAATATAAACCATTTAACTTCCATAACAATCCAAGAATAAATTATAAACCATCAACATACACAGGAATATAATAAGTACTGTACAAGAATCAAATATTGAACTAAATAACACTGGATCAAACTCCCAGTTCAAAACTCCAAACCATAAACTAAACTGAATACAATATCTCCGATGAAAGACTAGGAGTGGGCGACATATGCCCTAAACAAGATGTCTGGATGAAACTGAATGGAAAGGATAGATGCGTCTATTGCAAGGACCTACAACTTCCACAACAGTTGCAACACGTCAAGCAATCCAAATCTCCAAATCTGATACTCCTGATATAATACATATATATAGAAAAAGAGAGAAGAGATACAAGAAAAGGGTCAGAGTTCGATGTGTAAAAATGATTTATCAAGTATTTAAAACTGGTTCTTAAAACAAGTCTTATACGCATGTTAGTTATCGAACTCTCACATGAGTTTATCACCTCTCGTCTATTGTGCACGCCTAACGTATATCTATTCTCCCCCTAGTTATACCTCCCAGTCTAACTAGTCAGAAATCATACTAATACTAACTATGCTCACTAGTAGTATTCTCATATCGCCCATACAATACGTTAATCATATAGTTTATCTCACCTACTAACTTTCATTATTCACCGTTTGAATGGTTAATCTTTTATTCACTAAGATTATTTTACTTCTTATTTCCATTTTATCTACTAGTTTCACAAAGTAGAAAGTTAACCAAGTACACTTATACATATATACAGTCTCATCATCCCTATATATATACACTAATCCTGCACCCTTAGGTTAAGACCATATGGTGCAACGTAATGAGCATTATTATTACCAAGTCTACTAATTTCACACAATAGCAATATTCACAAGTTCATATATATATATATATATATATCCTGCACCCCTGGGCTAAGACCCATTAGGGAACCTATCCAGAACATCCTGCATCCCCGGGTTAGCACCCATCAATGCACCTATCATTAACAATTAGCACCCCTGGGTTATCACCCATTAGTGTGCCTAATAATATAATCTTGCATCCCCGGGTTAGCACCCATTAATGCGCCTATCAATAATAATCCAGCACCACCGGGTTATCACCCATTAGTGCGCCAAACAACAGTCATCCTTGTACCCCCGGGTTATCAACCATTAGTACACTTAACAATAGAGTTTATGCATTCTCGAGTTATCACTCATTAGCTCGCTTAATTACTATGTTCTTGCACCACCGGGGTTATCACCCATTAGTGCTCTTAACAATAATATCACGTAATAGGCATACACACATCCTATTATAATTTATAGGTATTTCTCCAACCTACATACATACTCCTCATACGTATTTTAACCTCATCACTACGTATAGTATAAATATTTAGATTACTATCTCTCTCGTAATCTCCAAGGTACATTCTCTCTATACCGAAATAATTAAAGTATTAATTCTCCCATATATTTCACGAAATTCTGTCCAATTTGAATTTACTATTTGGCAATCTCTCTCATTCCAATAACCCAGAAAACTCAAAACTGGACTTTGAGAAAATTCCCAAAAATTCACTCTGTCGCTCGAACCAGAAGGGTTGTCGTTTGAACGACTTCCACGTGTCGTTCGGGTGACTTCGCACGAGTTGCCATCTCGCTCGAACGACTTCGCGCGAGATCGCGCAAGATGTCACTGTTCATCTTCTTTCCCCGAATTCTGTATTTTTCCACCATTTATGAACCTATAAACCTCTAAGATTCAACACCCAATGCCTCATCATCAATACCCATCAACCCTAACAGGTTATAAATCATTCCTAACCTCCTAGGATCATTAATTCGTCATAAATCCTCATAATTATATAAAATCCCCAAATCAATTCATATGAACCCTAGTTTCCAAATTTTCAATTAAAGAACCTAATCAACCCAGATTTGTTCATCAATATATAATTTAATTTCGTAGTTCATCCTCTACATTCATGACAAAATATTAACAACTAATAACCCAAACCTCTAATCATCATTTAACTCCAATTTTCACCCAATTAACATGTAAATGAAGGATTGAATTCACCTACACTAACATGAGTATGATTATTGCTAAAGAAAGCAAGTAATAAACACTTGCCTTAAATTGAAGGTCTGAATCCTTTGGTGATGTTGGTATAGACGCGTTCCTCCCTTCTCGATCTACGCGTTAATGGTCACGGTTGTGCAAGGTGATGTCAAATGAGTCTTCTCTCTTGGAATTTGGTTCTCCCTCACACCCTCCATGGCCATTCTTGATTTGTGTAACTTCACCCTAATGTAAACTCCCGTAGATGATATAATTATTCTCTAATTTTCGTCCATTTAATTTTCCCAAAAGTCCAAATTACAAAACTACCCCTACGAGGTGTCGGATTGGCCTAAAATCTCCCGGAGTCCAAATAAAATACCCGGGTGGAGTTTTCTAACTATCCCAGACTCAACGGCGCGCTCGAAATGACCATACGAGTTATCAAAAATAAATTCTCTTTTTATTCCCTTCAATTAGTCCCAGCACAACTCACACGCGTGACAGACTTAAATTACCAAACTGCCGTATTTCTCACTTCTGACAATTTATCAAATGTCATAATTCCGTATTACATATCACACAGTAATATTTAATAGTTCACAACCATAACTATTAACCCTTGGCACGCTAGTTAATAATTATTTTAATCCGAATTAATAACAAATTAATTCCTCGTACTTTAATTTAATTAATCCAACAACAATAATTAATCGCATACATTGCCTTAATAATAATTAATCACATAATTATTTAAATCATCAAAAATATGGGGTGTTACAATATCCAATGTCGAGGGGTATGAGAAACCTAGCTATTCATGGAGGCCTGATCACACTCCTATGAAATATGAATCCCAACACTAGTTGTGGATCCTCATAATTTTTTACAGTCGTCATGGAAATGTGGTGCACCTCATCCAGATCAGTTCCCTCACTATTCTTCCATGATTATCAACCTTTTGTATCTCATAGATATTCCTTTCTCGTGTATGACAAACTTCCCCCTTTCCTCACACTTCATATGAGTATTCTCCGCATCCTAGTGTCTATAGAGAGCTATGTCCACCTCAATCACCACTGCCACCCACCAACACTTCACCACCACCATGCACATCATCTCACGAAAGTCTCTTGCAAAAGTTCATCCTCGAATGAAAGCATGCTACTCAAGCCCTTCAACAGCTTAAACAAAGGTTAAATGATTTTTAGTGTGAGACAGAGTCGGATTTCATCCCCAGGTAACTCATTGTTGCACCCATGTGGAGTGATGATGAGTCATCATGTGACATGAATATTGAGTGTGACCAACCCTATAATTTTGATAATCTCGACCTTGAGACCACCTCGTGGTCTGGGCTTCAAGTTGACAATTTTTTTGACTTAACCAATGCTTGTGATACTGATTATACCCTACCTTGTCGGATAGAAACCACCACTGAGGTTCATCCTTTCCATCCTGTTGAATCAAAACTACACTCGAGTTTACACCTATTAATCCCACCGTGTGTGTCCCCGAGGAACCCATTCCTTATAGGTTTACTTTGGCTACGAGTTATCCTCAATTTCCTGAGATTAAATCTAAGATGGTTCCTACCTCTATGGATATGGATCCTATCCCCACAAGCTTGGCTCCTCACTTTGCATCTTATTTTGATATTACTTCCTATAACTCGGATGTTAATGCCTTGTTGGATTTATCCACCACCTTGGATTGTAATTTATGTGTGGATAAATTGATCTCTACATGCTTTACTTCCATATCTCCTCTTGTGAGTATTCTTGATGCTGACTCCGAGACTCATGTTATATGTGTTCCCCCTACTCTCGAGATGGATCATCTTCCTGCACCCTTTGTCCCACCCGGCCTACCCATTGTCCCTTCTGACCCACCACTTGATTTGGACCTTCCTATTATACCTCACATATTTTCAACTATGTCTTTAGGTCTTTACCTTCACCCTTCCTCCACCTTAGTGCTCCACGAGGCCTTTCGTGAGTTTTTCCTTCATACCACCATCCATGAGAGTATTTTTGCTACTCTCACCTTACGTGACACGGAGCTTGTTCCTCCATTCCATCAATTATCTTGTTATGGTGATTTTTATTTCCGCAACCTCATTGACGTGTGAGGGCGCGACCATTATCATCGCCCATTTATACAACGGTCATACGTTTTCTATAAGCCCCACCACATCCCAATTGCAAAACCTTTTTGCCCCCTCCCTCATTTAATTGGAGCGCCATACTTATAGGGCCCTTGTTTCCCTCAGCTTTACGCTTAATAAGTCTCGTGATCAGTGCCTCTTCACCCTCACCCTTGCCTTTCATGTGTATACCCTGCTACCGACCCACCCATGGTCCACCGACCATTAACCTTCTCTCATTTATCCAACAAGACTTAGTGTTCAGTCTTGTTTTGGGGGGATTTCCATCACCCACTCCATTTCTTCCACCTCGATGTATCGTAGATTATATCTTATTTTGGGTGATTTCCAATCGGCCTGGCTGAAGACGTTAAACTTAGCGCTGCCGGGAGGCAGCCCATCGTATCTTGTTTCTGAGTATAAGTCTTACCCTCTTTGGGGTGGTGTTTTATCCTCCCTCAATGATTTTCACATGCTTTATAGACTTGTACATATTTTTGTGCCGATTTGTTCTACAGGTTCCACCTCGTCTCCATCATATGGGATATTTTCATTAGCGATTCATTATGTAATCTCTTTCCTACCTTGTGCCTTCCATTTTAATATATAGTTTTAAACATCAAGGACGAGTTCTCTTTTGTTTGGGGGTGGGAAATTTATCAAATTCGTACCTCTTTCGAAAAAATTACAAAAAAAAATCATTTTAAATTCTTTTTGTGCAGTTCAACAATATTTTTATAACATGAATTGTCTATCATCCCTCTTTTATAAATCTCAAAATACACATGTTCAATTCTAGAAACACTACCCAACTTTATAGTTGATATTATTTGTTGAGCGTATTTTCCTTTGTTATTTGAGCTTGATTACCATTATTCTTGCAAAGTTCATTTTCTATCACCATTTATAGGAATTATGCATCAGTTTTACCATATACACCCAAGTGACAAGAAAAAACACCAATTCCTCTCACCACCCAAAGAGAAGTTTTTTACATTTTGCACATCAACTAGGGAGGTAATTTATGAGATATGGTGATTGAAAATATAAATTATACTCTTGTGTTCGATGATGCTCATCATGAGGAAGAGCAGTTTGTTATTACCCTATTACTGAGGTTCCTCAAGTTACTACTACCACAGGAAATTTTTATGGGGGAAAGCTTCCACGAACTCTGTTTTGGTGTCCAACCAAATGACTAGTCTCGTGGTTAAATTCATATAATTCCTCCAAAGTCAACAAGGAATGACGATTTTTAATTCCATGATGGATTCAAGTTCCTTCGTTACACCAGTGGCGCAACCTTTTGTTTTTTTAATGGGGATGCCCGTCCAGTTGATCCTATTATAATCAATCATGTTGTGGTCACTCCACCACAGACTAAGATTGTAGAACCAGTTATTTTGCCTTCTTTAATCATTGAGGAGGTTAAAAGGGAAATCATAAATATGATTAAATCATCCTCAAAAACATTTAGTGAAGTAGAATCTATTTATGATGATTTTCATACTCCTTACCTAAAGGAGTACAACGATGAACCTTACCCTGAGGGGTATATTCCTCCAATATTTATAAAGTTTAAGGGGAGAGGAGGCAACTTGAAGGAACATTTAAAGAGATTTTTTGAGCATCTTGGTGCACATTATAACAATAAAAATCTACGTTTGAGGTAATTTTCAAAATCCATTACTGACAAAGCTTACACATGGTATTCTCATTTAGCCCCAAGAAGTGTGGCTACATGGGAAGATATGCAGGTACAATTCCTCCAAAAATTCTTTCTGGAAGATGATTAGTCTACTGTGGCTTAGCTCGCTCGACAAAAGAAAAGTCCAAATGAAGAGTTGATGGCATATATAGAGAGGTTTAGAGAGAGATTTCTAAACATACGAGAAGCTGCAAAGAGTGAGATCCTTTAAATTTATGCAAAAAGTTTGCTTCCATAGATCATTTATCACTTGATAAATGAGACTAGAAATGGTACATTCAAAGCCTTTAAGAAGGTAGCTCAAAATATTACATTGATCATTCGACCTCTTCCTATCATGGCTAAGAAGTTAAAGGATCTCAGTTTCCACAAGTTAACTATGCTGATGGAGGTCAAGAACCAAGAAAAAATTAGGAAGAAGAAGAGCAATAAAAGGAAGTTTAATTGTGAGGATACACATCCATTAGTGTTGAAGAGGAAATGAGTTGCTATAATACCATGTTAGGTGATGTATTAGTTTTTCCTCCTATAAACTCACCACCTAATGCTCCAGTCCTAGACGTTCAAGTTCATCCAAACTAGTTCCGGATCTATTAGCGCATTGGTCATGCCACATATTTATGTTTTACCTTGAGTAAGATTATCAACAAATGCGTGGTGGCATAGAATTTTCATATACATCAATGAAATGTTAATTACATCCCATTTTCATCTCATGGCACAGACATGGTTGTTACTTTTGATGATGATGAAGAAGGTCGATTGAAAAACAAAGACGATTTGCAAGACAGATATGATAGTTGTTTGCAAGGAGTGGCTAATGTGTTTCTTGCCTACATTGAACCAAATGGAAGATATAGTGAACAATATTGTCATGCAGAAGATTACGAGGTGGATCCAAACTTGTAGGACCAAGTTGTATTGAAGTCACCAAAATTTTTATGGTTCTTCGATCAGGTTAGGATGCCACTAGAAATCAGGTCAGAAATTATTCGAGATATTTTGGACATGTAAAAAAATATTATTCCATCGTTAAGGTGGAGAGGACCTACAATCGGGTGAATACAAAATTTTATCTCTAAGATCACCTTCTCAGACTCAAATATATCAATTAGGTTCCCTAATAATAGGACCTTTTATATAACTCCGGCATCAATGGAACAAGTTTATCTAGAGTTTTTCTGTATAGAAGTTCTTCGATAAATATTATGCCCATTATCTCATTTTATGCTACCAATATCTCAAAGACAAGGTAAGTGCCAATTCCTCTTTCAATCTCAGGTTACGATTGCCAAACCTCCAAGTCCATTGGTTATGTGAATGTTGGAATAACAATGGGAAATATCACATCACAATTTAAATTACATGTGATTGAGTTAGCTACCTCATTCCATCTATTAATTGGGAGGGTTTGGATGTACAACCATGGTTTGGTCCCTTTAATATACCATCAATGTGCAAAAGCCAATGTCAAAGAAACGGAGATTGTGATAAAATCCTATTACAATGGAGGAAGCAATTTTTATGGATGACGCCTTTTATATTGAGTTAAACGAGGAAGTGCGTATTATCATAAGGCATATCAAAGGGGTGTGAGCGCCTTCTATCAAAGATAGGTTAGGACTTGTGATTAATTAGGAGGAACAATTAGAAGAATCTTTGCAAGTTGACCTCGAGAGGCGGGTTATTCCTAAATCTCATTTTATCTCTTAATAACATAGAGATAGAATAAAGCTAGTGATAGACTCGATAGAGCAAGAGGTGAAATAGTAGAGTGCGTTGAGCAGAGCTAATGGACCAGCGATAGAGCAGTTGCAAAACTATAACAAAAAGAAGGCACCATCAACTTCTGTACTATAATGCAAAAAAGTACTGCTCAATGATGGAAGTGTGAAATATCGCATTTGAAGGTGTGAGTGAGAAATTTAAGATCCTAAAGAAGATAACCGGAGTATGAAATTTTTTTAATAGATAATCAAGGTCAATGTCTCGTCATTGATAACTCAAATATCCAAGAGTTTGTGAAAGAGATTGAAGATGAGCTTAAATGTATGCAAGATCATCCTAAGCCTCGAGTTTAAAAAATGGAGAATATTGGTTTAGCTGAGAATCACGATGAACCAAGTCCAATCTTTATTTCAAAAGACCTAGAAGATGCGAAGAAGCTAGTGTAGGTCAAGCTCATTCGGGAATTTAGAGATGTCTTTGCATGGAAGTACACTGAGATGTCAAGGATGGATCAAGAAGTAAGATGCGATAAGTTAAATATTTTTCCTTCAATAATACTAATCAAGAAGTTAACCAGAAGGTTCAATCCCAGGTTAGACCTCAAAATTAAGGTTAACATGGAACGATTGTTGGCAACTGAATTTATCAAGCTAATTGAACATTCAATTTATTTTTCAACCATTGTGCCAATATGAAAGAAAAATCAAACACAAATTCGCACTTTTATTTATTTTAGAGGTTTTAATAGATATTTCCATAAAGATGAGTTCCTTCTACCTTCGATTGATAGCCTGATCAATTCAACTGATGGTCATGAGATGCATAGATTTATGGATGGTTATAACTAGATCAAGATGGATCCATATGATGAGGAGAAGACTTCTTTCAGGACTCTTTTAGTCAATTTTATGTACGGTGTAATGCCTTTTGGTTTGAAACATTCGAGGGTAACTTACCAGAGGACAATGATGGCTATTTTTCATAACCTTTTCCATGAAATTTTGGAATTTTATGTGGATGATCTAGTCATTAAATCAAAGAATGAGGACTCTCACTTAGTTGACTTGAGAAGAGTTTTTAACAAATGCAAAAAATACAAGCTGAAGATGAACTCACTAAAATGTGCTTTTGGTGTAATAAGTGGAAAATTCCTGGATTTTTTGTTGATGGGTAAGGAGTACATATGGACCAATCCAAACAAAAAGACATTCTTGACATAAATTTTCGAAAGACACAGAAAAAATTAAAGAGTTTCCTCAACAGTTTTTCATACTTGAAGAGATTTATTCTGAGTTTCTTTAAGATAACCCACCCACTTATGGAGGCGTTTCAAAAGACTAAGAAGTTCAAATGGGAGGAACTATACTAGGAAGGTTTTAACAAGCTTAAGATATCGCTCACCTCTCCTCAATTGATGATTCCAGCTAAGGAATGAGTGCCTTCATTTCCTTTCTAACATCTACTACGAGGTCGATCGGTGCTTTGTTGGTACGGTATATTGATGGACATAAGAGGCTTGTCTAATAATTTGGTAGAATCTTCCATGGTCCTGAGGCAAGATATACAATCATATATAGACATTGTTTGGCTTTAGTCTTTGTGGCTTAAAAACTTAGGCATTATATGATATATTTTACTAACAACATAGTGATAACATGTGCTCGCATAAATAATTTTTATTGGGAGATCAGTAAGGGGTTCCGTATTCTTTCAGAATATGATTTGAAGTGCGTTGTTCCCCGCGCAATCAAAATTCAAGCATATGTATATTTATTGGCTATCTTTCCTTGGGTTTTATTTGAACCACCTCATGAAGATATACCTGGTGATGATTTATAAGCCAACATTTGCAAGGCGGGCATAGAGGAATGGTCTGTGGAGTCTGATGGTTCATCAACTAAGGAAAAAGAAGGAGTTGGAGTAAATTTATCTATATGAAATAAGGATATTTCATTTAAATTGAACTTTCTTTATTCAAATAATGAGGTAGATTATGAATCTTTGGTTCTAAGGTTAATTGAGTCCCTTCGAATAGGCATTCGTTCACTCTGCATCAAAGGAGATTCTAACTTGGTGGTTAAATAAGCGAATGGTGAATACACATTGAAGAACTCATCCTAACTCATTATTGAACAATCATACAAATATTGATCAATTAGTTTTATGAATTCAAAGTGGATACACTTCCAAGAACGATGAACCGATATACTGATGCCTATGCATTGATTGCACAAAATATAGTTATGTAAGGTGGATCAACAACTGTGATCATCCATTGCAGGACAGCTATATCTTATGTACTTCAGCACATTCCCATTGATAAAGCATCAGATTAGAAAGTCATAAGAAGGAAGTAGCTAGAAATAAAGGATGGTTTGATGAAGCTTAACGATCTAGGATAGTTCTTTTTTTTAAAGGAAGTTTGTATTTTAAAAATCCTGACGAATGGTTGGTCAAATGCTTGGGCCTAAATAAGCTTAAAGACGATTAAAGGATTTTCATAACAAGCATTGTGAGACCATCAAATTTCTCTATATATAAGAATTCAAAGAGAGGGGTATTTTTTGCCTTCGATGAAGCAGGATGCTGCAGTAGTACAAACAGATTCTGATAAATGACAAATTTATTTCAAGCCAATTGAGTGAAACATCTTGGAAGCTCAAATGGACTTGAGGCAGCCTCATATTGATTTTATTAAACATAAGAGGTTCTCAAGCAAGGTCATGATCTAGGTCACATTGGAGGAGCCAAATTATATGACCAACTTATGACACTTGTCTACTATAGGCCAATAATGGAGAAAGATTCAATTGAGTATGATAGAAAATGTAAAGCTTTCCAACTTCATGGTAATCTAATCCATCATCTATCAGATGATCTACACTCATTAGAAACATCTTATCCCTTCCATACTTGGGCATTTGACCTTATAGTTATTTAGGGGGAAAATATGGATTCTTATAGCTTTACAAAGTGGTCAGAAGTAGTACCTTTGAAAAGAGCAATAGCATGAGTGGTGGCACAATTAATTAGAGAATATATCATTTATTTTTTTGGCATTCACAAAGTTATCTTTCAGAAAATGAAAATGAAATTATCAACAAACGAGTGACAATGTTGACTGAACAATAATCAATTATTCCCCACACATCAACACTGGATTATCCTAAAGGCAATGGTCATGCAGAAGCTGCAAGCAAGACTTTGGTCCATATTTTTGCCAAACTGATGGATAATTTTCCTAGTGGGTTGAATGACAAGTTTCTTATGGTTCTTTGGGCATATCAAATAACTAAGAGGAAGCCAACAGGTTAGACACCTTTTTCCTTGGTTTATGGAGCTGAAGCAATCCTTTTAGTGGGGTTAGAAGTGACATCTGGCATATACGCCTTACGAAGCAACATGCTTCCTCAAAGTAGGCATGTTTTAACTAGAAGCACTTGTGAACATCAAAACAACGCAAGGAAGCACTTCTAAGTTTACATAAAGCAACTTTCCAAAGATTATGAGAACCTCGTTAGACAAAGGAAGTTTATGGAAGGAAATTTGGTCTTCAAGGAGGCTTTCATTTAAATTAGAGGATTGTTTGCCAAAATTTGCATCAAATTAGGAAGGACCATATGTTGTCAGAGAAGCACACGACTCAGGTTATTATCTGATTTTAAAAATTGAAGAGAATATGCCTTTCAAAGTTAACAATAATCAGTTAAAAAATTATCGTGTTTGAGACACTCATAATTTTCTTTTGCTTCAAAAAATGCAAAGAAGCACATAAATTTGTAATATTTGTGAGCTAAGTACAGAAGAAAAGAATAAATTTTACACATAAAATTCAAAAATAAATACTTTATTTGTATTTCAAATTTAAATTATAAATAAATAAGGGATTACTGCCCAGAGGTACAAAATGATGAGCTTATTTAAACAAAGTCCCTAAACTGGAAGCACTGAAGAAACTCTCTCCAATAGAGGTAGCTATATCTTGAGAAGCATTTTGTTGATGCTCAGACATAGCAGAAATGTTTACTTCGACCTCTCCCTTTCGTTTAAAAATGATTCCATGCTTTCTTTTGGCATCAGTTTAAGCTCACTCTGCTAACGCTACCACTTGATCACATTCCTCAAGCCGAGTGATGAGCTCCCTTAGTTTGCTTTTTTTAGCCTTAAAATCCTCTATAACCTTGAGATAGATAGAACAATGGGATGATTGTTTAGGATCGATCCTTTAGATTCCTCAACTTATTGATTAGCCAAGTAAAATCAAAACCATTTTTTCTCAAAGCTTAGAGATTCCCCTTATAAAAATTCAAACAGATCTGTCTAGGAAAAATGGTGAAATATTCTTAATATCAGCTACAACAATAGTAGTCCCTTGTAAAATATAGGACATCATCAAGTTGTGAGGTCTCAAGAATTCAATAGTAAAAGTCTCAGGATAAGAAGTCAGAATTCGATCAAGAACAGAAAAAAGTGATCTTTAAATGATAGTGTTATTCTCAAGCACCTATCAGAAATACTGAGTTGGTGCCACGTTTTGCAAAAGAAATTGAATACCAGACCCACTCTCCTTAGTTTGCACGTTGTCTATAAACCTTGATCATCATGAAAAAATGAGTGAGAATTAGTTGAAGCATCTGGATCCTCCTCAACAAAAGTCACAACTAGATGAGAAGTCTCAAGAGGGTTGTTTCCTATGATGGGCTGCAAAGATAGATGAAACATAAGTATTGGCCAAAATCTTAGCAAGATTTATTCTAAGTAACCAAGTAAGTGTAAATTTTGAGGGGAAAAACCTCAGTAGTAATCCACTAATTCAACTTACAAAGTGTAAATCTTGAGAAAAAAACCTTAGTAGTAAATTTCTAAGTTGAATTACAAAGTGTAAATTATTTTTTTAAAAACCTTAGTAGTAGACTACTAAGTTAAATTATAAAGTATAAATTATGAAAAAAAACCTTAGTAGTTTGCCTCTTCATTGACTTACGAAGTGTAAATGTTTTTTAGAAACATTAGTAGCAAGCTACTAAGTTCACTTACAAAGTGTAAATTTTTAGAGAAACCTTAGTAGTAAGCTACAAAGTTGACTTACAAATTGTAAATTATTTTTAGAAAAACCTTAGTAGTAAGCTAAAAAGTTGGCATATAAAGTTCAAAATGATTTTGAAATCTTAAACTATGATTGAGATAAGTCATAAAGAGGTTTGTACAAAGTTATGAAAAATTACCTCATCAATAGAAGGAGGAGGAACCACATCCTCTGAATCTTGAACTCGTGCATTACTAGAAGAAGCTTGAGGTTCCACTGAGACCGCAATGGGGACTAAAACTAAATTAACCTCATTTGAAAGAGTTGGATGATATCTCCCTTCACTAATGGAAAGCTGAAACACCACAAATGGAAGAAGGTCACCAATAAAATATTTGCCCAAGAAAATTTTGTTTTAAAGTAAATTACCTCAACAATGGTTTCACAAACAAGAGGAAACTTCTTTAAAGGAAGCACATCAATGGGCATTATGTTCACCAACAGTTACAACATTAAATTAAGTATTTTTAATCTAACATAATGATATGATGTAATAATAGCCACAATATAGATCATATCCAACCTACCTCAACGGATATGGTTTGAAGGACTACAGTTAATGAAAACTCTATTAAAGTTAAAAAGAGTATAGGTAATGGAAGATTCATCAGTTGCACTAGGAACTATCGTTGGCTCTTCGACCATAGGTAATGTTTGTGATACAGCATCATCACCCTCATAGAGGGACCTCCATGAATAAGTAAGCTCGGCCATTGAAGAATGGGTCAATGGAAAGGGTGCAACAATGGTTTCTTTAATAATTGGACTCAACCGATCCTTAGACAAAGGGTTGTCATCAATATTTACAATCCCCAATAGAGATGAAGGAACATCCTATAAAAGAAAAAGAAGGAAATCTAATAAAAGATATCTTTTTCACAAAGAAATAGTTATACACCTAGAGAAAATATTTACTGGGCGATCTTACTAAAGATGCTCAGATTGAGCATCAATTGTGAAAACATCCTCCACGGCACCACTTGGTTTATCGATTAAAGTTTTCTCGGAGAAACCTTATGGAGAAGGAGTTGGAGTTATGGTTATGCGTGCCTGACTTAATTTCTTCCTCAAATGTTTCTTTATTTAGTAGGCACGTTAGTTAGCAATCCTTCTCCGTTGGTACTTATAAAGCAACTTATTTGTGATGTACATGAGAAATAGTAAAATCATAAGCTAGGTGATATCTCTTTAAATTCGCTAAAGCGTCATCTGCACTAATAGCAATGGAATTCATTCTAGATAGAATATCGGCTACCATTAAATGCACATTTTCAATAAGATCTAGTCTAGGGGAAAATAGACTCTGGGGGTATCCCAACCACCACAGAGGAACCTCAAGTAACTTTCGACTTATTGGGAGTTTTAGATTTCGTGGAATCTGCATTTAATAGAGCTTTTCTTTTTGCACCAACGGCTCCTTTCTTGGATTTCCTGCCTTTATTTCCCCTTGAACAGTATCACTGACTGGGGTAAAAGGAGAAAACTCTACATTTAGCTCAATGTTGGTGGTGCGTAGCTAAAACTCCAAACAAATAATAAAGTATTTTTTAAGGCCAAAATCGTTGGGCCCAAAACATTCCACATTGGGATAAATTGGTTGAGTTCTCACGAAACCTCTAAACTAGCTTAGTTGGGTTGGCCAAAAGTAACAGAGCCAACTGATCAAAACATCATCATGCCTTCTCTTACCAAGAATGGACATTTTGTTATTAAACTCAACACAAAGAAAAAATACACTATGACGAGTGAAGTCAGGCATATAGCATAGAAAGAATCATTGATTCGGCTATTTTAATAAATGGGTAGGGGACACCTTAGTCAAAACCAAATTGTATATTACATCGATGGGGGTCATAATCTTCACTTTTTTTCTCCCACTCAGTTAATAAAGTAAGACGGCTAGGTGAAAGTATATGTACTACATCCAATGAAGGATCTTCAATAATATGCACTTCAAAGTTAATTAAATGAATCGTGTAAGCTTTATCTTTAAAGAATGACCATATTTTAGCATGATTTTTCTTAGAGTAAGTTATATAGATAAAATCACTTTGGACATCAATAAAAAGGTGAAAATACTTCTTACTATATTTACGGTTCCAATGCAACAATCTTGGGTGCCTGACTAGAATCGTATCAATTAGGATCTCAACTGGGGCTGCTTGGAAAACCTACTATAAAGGAACCCCATCGAAAGGATTATGTTGCCAAAGTTGGAGAAAGCATGCCTATCAATAAAGCGGTCCATGTCAAAATGATATTTATCAATCCAAGTATACAAAGATCCCAATATTATAGTAGCCAAAGGACTATTGACTCCACGAGCCAGCCTGACTGAGAAATTTATTAAGTCTCTATGCAGCTGATCATCTAGGAAAGAAGGAGAGATAAAGCAGGCATAAAATGTAGGCATATATATCTGAAGGATGATCTTTTCTGGATCAAATGGTATATCAGATATTATACCATTTTCTTTATGTTCCTTGGTCAGCTTTAAGGGAAATTTATAAAAATATTTTATCAGTTGACCAAAAGTGGCTTTCAAAGAATCACCGATGCACTCACGGAATCGCCTATCAAGCTCCATTCGAGATTTAGATTCCTCATTATACAGAGGTTAATTATTATAAGGAACATCACTACATAGCCCTATTCCCATTAGTTCACACACATCTTCTAATGTGAGAGTGAACTCATCCCAAGATGTCACGAAAGTATGGGACAAATATTTCCATCTAAAAACTAACAGGTGGAGCACGAAATTATTTTTAGAGATGGTAAAGTCCCCAAACTAAAAAGAAATATTAAAATACCAACTTGGAGAAGAGTCTCAACGTATTTCTTATAAATATAATTGGTCCAAGCAGCAAAACCCTCAGATGAACCACCAGGTGTCTCAAAGTGAATATTGGAATACGAGAAGTCTCCTCTGTCCAAACGAAGTCTTAAGATACCATGGGGAAATATTACCTCCATAGGAATTATTCTCAGATTGATCGATTATCAATAAAGTATCTTCCAATCCTTGAAAATTTATAGAAAAATCCCAGCCTGCTTCCCAAAAAAAATACTATGTCCCCAAAGTAAGGAACACGACGATAATGATTAAATATAGCTTCTCTTTTTTCTAACTTGGATGATGAAGATACACTTGATCCCTTACAAAAAAATTTACCAACTTTACTTGATGATGCCATTGCTAAACGGAGAGGACTATAACCAGAAGAAAAAGTGACAAAAAATTGTTTACTGATATGCCCAAAGTGTAACCTCGGCCTTGAGACACCAACCTCGGCCTGGAGATACCAACCTCGGTCGAGATCATGGCAGACGTTGGACGAGTCTTGGGCACGCGATATCACCCCTCGGACATATTAAGTTCGGCCCAGGCCGACACTACCATGAGCCTCTCCAAGGGACACCATAAGGATCGGCAGGACTCGCATATGCCTTGAAATGGCAACCTCGGCCATACATAGGCCGAGCCCGCGGGAAGTCACCAGCAACCTCATCAAGCCACTATTTTAACCTCATATCAGGCCGACCTTGCCCATTATCTCGGCTAGGACTAGGCCGAGACCTCCATGGAATCCTCGGACTGAACAGGTATCAAGACTCGTCAACCTCGGCCTCACCAAGGCCGAGGTCATACCCCAGACGCAGTAGCCGAGCACCTGTTGACATTTGGATAAGGACATGTGGACACAAATCAGTTATAACAAGATTATTCCCCACACGTGGGGAGAATATTGCATCATCATTCTCTACATATGACAGTGACAGATGGCACTCCCACATTGGTGAGGTAACCACACACATGCTCATTGCATGCATGGGGGGTACATTACACCCCCTAGGTACTATATATAGAGGTCATCCTCTACCTTGCAAAAGGATCCCAAATATTGAACCCTAGCTGAAACTCTATCCATATACACAGTAAGAGAGAGAAAGCTTGAGAGATTGTATCCATGGCCATTAGTGCCTTGTTGCAGTGAGATTATTCACACACACAGTGGACGTAGGCCAATCTAGGCTGAACCACTTATATCCTGGTGTATTCTCCTCTTCTCCTAATCTCATTCTCTTACTTCTTTACATAATTGTGTTGCCATTGTTGTCCTTAGATAGAGCTTGAGAACACCTTATCTGGTGGTGCTAATTCCAGCATCATCATTTTGGCGCCGTCTGTGGGAAACGAGAAGCTATCTCTTCATCTTTTTCTGCTTAACCTCACCGGAGACTCTGGTGGTGAACCAGGCCTCCCCCTAGTGCGGAGCTGTTTCACCATTGAAAGAGGTCCTGTGAAGTACTAAGCTCATCTGCTACTCAAGTTCTATAGTGTTAACACATGGCACCAGAGTTACCACCGCCTCTTCCGCCGCCTGGGGGTGGAGGGCCTAGTTCCAGTCAGGCGCCCCCCAGTCCGAAATGGCGGAGGTAGCAGCAGCCTTGAGATCTTTAGCTGTAACACAATAAGCCATGCAGGAGCAATTTGCTCAGCTCAGTCAAACTATGATGAGGCCACCTGGAGTCTCACCAGACATGATCACTCCGATGGTAGTTCAGCCTCATCCTGACGCCAGGAGACCTCCCCAGGCGCCAATGAAGGACCAGCCTACACCCCGGCGGAGAAGGGACGTTGCTGACCCTAGGCGCTTACGCCTGGGAAGGCAAGGAAACCCTTACCCAGAGGACAGGTATGACGATCTAAAGGCGAAAGAAGCCCCAGAGGACTGCTGGGAGCCGTATGAGGTGTCAAATAACACTGTACGGCCTCCTAGGCAAAGTCAAGGTTGTGTCGACCGAAGAGGTGAAGAGGCCCAACAAAGAGGGTCGGCCTTTGATAGGTTGAGCAGAGGGTCGGCCTTCGAGAGACTGGGCCCGATGAATGACCTAAGACAAAGGCTGTCGAGATCAAGGAGCGCAGCAGGTTCTCAGAGAGGGAACAGGCAGGGTCGGCCAGACCAAGGCCGACCCTGTGAAAGAAGAGGAAGGGAACAAGAAGAGGTCAACAGCCAACGTGTCGTGGCAAGGGAACCCTCGGTCCATCCGAGGGAGATGGCAGGGGATAACCTCGGCCAAGTCGATGGCCGAAGACCATGGAATGATTCTATCCAACGCCTTGAGGAGAAAATAGGAGACCTCATTAAAAGCAAGGACCCATTACAAAGGGGCTACTCAGAGGGCTCCCAATTTGTGGCTAGGATAGTGGGGTTCCCAACCCCAGCTAAGTTCAATCCTCCTACAGTGTCTCCCAAGTATGATGGCAGCACTAACCCTGTACATCATATCAAGATGTACCAGTCAGCAGCAGACATTTACTCGATACCAGATGAGATGAAGTGTAGGGCCTTCTCGGGTACCTTGATAGGGGCAGCGCACAGTTGGTTTACCTCCCTTTCGAAGAACTCAATTGAGAACTTCAAAGGCTTGGCTGAGCAGTTCATCCACAACTTCTACTTTGGGGTGAGGCCTCAAAAGAAGACTACCCACTGTATGTCAAGCAGGCCAAGGGTGAGAGCCTAAGAGACTGCATAGCAAGATTCAACAAAGAGAAATTGGAAGTAGAGGATTATGAAGAGAACATAGCCATGACCGCCCTTATAGGAGGCCTCCAGAAGGGGAAGCTATTGTGGAAACTGGTGGAAGACCCCCTAGGTCTATGGCGGAGCTGCTGGCAACCGTAGGGAAAGTAATGAATGTGAAAGAGGAAATGGCCGCCAAGTATGAGGAGGAGAACCGCGGTGGCACTGGGAGGTCCCAGACCAAGAAAGAGGGGAAGAAGAGGTCAGGAGATGACAAGTTCGCTCACTATACTCTTCTGACTGTGAGCTGCGAGCACATCCTCAACGAGATTAAGACTGACCGGACTCTGAGATGGCCAGAGAAACTGAAGGCCCCACCACATAAGAGGAACAAAAACCTATGGTGTGAGTTCCATCAGGATCATGGCCATGTCACGGATAGATGCTTCGCTTTAAAAGATTAGATTGAGAAGATGTTGAAATCTGAGGAAGTATGTGGATGGTAAGGCTCCAAAGGGTGGAAGAGATGACCCTAAGAAAAGAAGAAATGACAGATGCCTTCAAGTGGAACGTGCCAGAAATCTCTCTCACTCCTCCTGTACTTCTTCAGCGATGCCATATGGAACACGTCGTGTATCCACTAAAGATGCTCTGTTAAACCCAGTCTATATGCCACTGGTCCCACTCTCTTACTAATCGATAAAGGTCCCATATATCTTGGTGCTAGCTTTCCCTTCTTATCGAACCTCATAACCCCCTTCGTGGGTGACACACGTACCAACACCTGGTCACCAACCGTTAACTCTATGTGCCTTCGATCTTCATCGGCATAATTCTTTTGTCTTTCCCGAGCTATACAAATACGTCCCTGAATTAGCTCGATCTTAGCAGTCCTCTCCTGTATTATCTATGTCCCTAATAACTTGTTATCCCCCACCTCTAACCAGCAAGCGGGCGAACGCAAGGTCTCCCATAAAGTGCCTCAAATGGTGCCATGCCGATAATAAATTAGTAAGAGTTGTTATACACAAATTCTACTAATGGAAGATATCGCTCCCATCCTCTCCCGAAATCCAGGATGCACATCCTCAACATGTCCTCTAGCATCTTATTAACTTTCTCAGTCTGCCTGTCTGTCTGTGGGTGGTAGCGGTGCTCAACTGCAAGTGAGTTCCCATGGCCTCCCTGAAAACTCTACTAGAAATGAGACACAAAGATCTTGTCTTTATCAAATACAATGTTGTGAAACTTAACTATCTCCACTATGAATAACATCACATACTTCATCGTCTAAATGTTAGTGCAAACTGGCAAGAAATAGGTCACCTTGGTCAGCTGATGCACTATCACCCAAATGGAATTGTGACCCCTCTGCGATGTCGACAGTTCAGTAATAAAGTCCATCGAAATGATCTCCCACTTCCACACGGGAATCTCCAGTGGCTGTAGCATTCTTGAAGGTCTTTGGTGGTCTACCTTAACTAACTGATATGTAACACACTTCGAGACAAACTCTGTTATGTCTCTCTTTATCCCTGTCCACCAATATTGTCTCGTTATGTACTGGTACATGTTATTCCCACAGGATGTGCCACAAACCTCAATCTTTGATACTCTCACAATCGCATGCCTCAAGTCCTCATCCTCTGGCACAACTAGTCTCCCATTAAAACGTAGGCCTCCCTCTGAGCTGATCGAGTAAGACTCCTGTAAAAGTGGTGATCGCTTAAATAAGCTCTGATACCAATTTGTAGAATCTCTACAGCGGAAATATTGCGACTTCTCAAATAAAATCCAATTTTAATTAATCCCAAATATTAGTTAAACCCTACAAGCATATCTTTTTTTATCAAATTGCTGTGGTAATGATCTTAGAATTTTAGATACAATTTCATGTCTATCATAAGTCACCCCATTAGTATGCAGTTTGGTCACAATATCAGTCAGGTTCATATAGAAGTCATCAAATGACTCGGTCTCAGACATAATTAAGGAGTTATACTGCTGAATAAGCATTTGGGTTTTAGCAGCCTTAACTCTAGTGTCTCCTTCATGAGCAGTAACCAAGGTATCCCAAGCTTCCTTAGAAGTGGTACAGGATGAGATTATTTTGAACTCATGTTCATTTATGGACATAAATATGGCATTCTTTCCTTTATTATTATTTCGAGAAACTTATTTCTCTTCTTGAGTGAACTCGCTTAATGCTTTCTTAACCCTCTCATTACTTCCTTCGTTGGCTGGTTTATTAGGAAAAGTGTAACCATTTTCAACAATGTCCCAGACATCATCTCCCAGAGTTCCTTGAATGAAAGCAAACATCCTTACTTTCGAGTAAGAAAAATTGGTTCCATCAAAGATTGGAGGTCTGGTCAAGTTACCAAATCTTTCATTTTTCTCGTCCATATTTGATTTTCAGAAAATAATTTCAGAAACACAGGATCTCTTTTGAAAGCAGTTTACAAAGCTCTGATACCAATTGAAAAATGTAACTTAAGCCGTTTATTAAAAATAAACTATTTAAGTAACTCCGATCTGTTTTTTTAAGAAACTCTTTTCGTAAAAACCTAACTACTTGAACACAAGATGTGTTTAATAAATCAGTATGTAAGAGATCTATTCAAGTTTTGAATAACAGGTTTATAAAGTAGTTTAAAAAACTTAAACTCAGCACAACCAAGAGTGAGATGAGGGGATGTAGAAAGATTATGTTCACGATGTTTTTTACGTGGTAAAACCTCACCAATTGAGGAAACATCCACGACTCCCTCTACGGAGTAAAATAAAAAATCAACTAAAACAAATATATGAGTTACAAACTATATAACTAACATGCAAACAACTCAGACCTATATAAGTTTAGGAATGTACCCTCTGGTGTCCTTAAAACTTCTTTGCAGTTCTGATTGTAGATGTAGTTCTCCCAGTTTGTTAACTTCTGATTTGTTCCAGCACTTTACATCGACTCTTTGTTCACAAGATCTTATTACCAACACTTTTCGTGTTGTAGGGTGAAAGTGTTTGTGGAGGTGCTTTCTAACACATGCATGCACACACACACACACTTATTAAGTACAAACAGTCCTAACAAATTACAGTAACACTATATGCTGTGATCTTTTCTTTTTCTTTCTTCTTACAAAACTTTGCACCTTATTTGACCTTTAAATCATTCCCATAATCCACGGATACCTTGCTAGGAAGACAGATAAGGTCTTAATCAATCTCAGAATTTAGAAAAGTTTTTCGAGATTGAAAACCTCCAAGTGAGATTCCAAACTAGGTCAAAGGTTTATTTTTACAAGAACTAGAAACATAAAGCATTTATTGTTGATTTCAAAGTAAGCAAACATTTTATAGAAAATAATCAACAATATATTTCTCAAGATGAGAAATAAAGAATGAAACTAAGTGTAATGTAACATGAATAACTCAGATCTGAAATTTCTATGAAATCAGAAAGTAGATCTGAGTAAACGTTTTAGTTGAAAACAAGATCTAACGAACAAGAGGTTACAGCAACAATTACAAACTCAACTCAAACTCTCAAACACTCAAGAACACTCAGAGTAGTGTTTTGGATATGAAGGTGTTTTGAAGAAGTTTTTGAGTTTGGATGGAAGAGGCTTTGACGAACAAGGTTAGGGTTTCTAACTCTCTCTCTTCTCTCTGTTTTCTCTCTTCTCTCTCTTCTCTCTCTACTCCCTATTTCTCAGAAAAATGAAAATGGCAAAAGTCTGCGAAGTCTGAGAGTAGGGTTCCTTTTATAGGGTGAAGAGAAGGTTCGAGAGACTGGATCAAAACCAAGGGCCAGGATTAAGTCAAGTCAAATTGACTTAGATCGAAGGGTTCTAATAACGCGATGCTTAAACGATTCTTGATTGGTTTAAAAAATTGTACTGGGATTCACCAAGACAACATGCAGATCATCGATAACTAATGATCCAAGGGCTAAAAACATACGCGTTTTAACTCAGTAAAGAAACACAATCTCAGCCAATCAGATGAAGACAGGTGTTGGTCAATAACAGGATATGAAACGCGCGTCTTAAACTAATTAAAATCACACCCTAAAGTTTACTCCGCTTTCGGATTCTACCCAAGGTAACATTAGGCCAATAAACCCAACAAATTATATTTACAAATTGACCACAAAAACTTTTAAATCAAGTTTTAATTAAGAAAACCTTATTTAAAAAATGTTTAAAAAATCCCAAAAAATTATTTAAATTCCAACTTAGGGATTTAAACACACTCAACATATGTACACACATTATTATGCAGTATGAAATGCAAAAAATAAATTCTACTGTGTGTGAGTGTTGGCAATTTGTTCTTGATCACTACAAGATAGAGAGATGAAGTAGCAAACCAACTTCTGAGGTTCTTTGGATTCTAGGGAGGACTTGATTTTGTCACAATTTCCAAACTAGATGAGCACTTATACAATATAGACTCAAGTGAGTCAAAAGTATAAGGGCTTCATCTAGTGCGTGTGAATACGGCTCAAGTGTAAGCCGATCACATAAGTAATAGTCCGAGCAAGTCGGGTATCGAACTCAGAGACTAATATGTGAAACGTAACGAGTAATAAAGAAGGTGACTAGACCTAATGATCAAATGTGAACTAACTACGCATGCAAGAACGAAAACTTTTTGATTTAAACTATATACAAAAAATGGGATTGGAATACATTCCCCTAAACCTTCAGTAATTAATTAGGGTATAAACTTTCACAAAATTTAATCTTTAATTGGAAGAAAACTTTGATTTTATGTAATCATTATATATATATGGGGATTTTACTCATAATACATAATCAAAAATAATTTAAAAGTGTGTGACCAAGTTTTCGACATGCATATCGCATCCTTAAATACTCGAGTTACCAAGGGAAAACGAAGCTAAAAGGTCTACGATACTTATACCCACAAAATATCAAGCCTCAAATTAATTATTTAATTTAGTTACGATTTTATATCCCTACGTAACACCTAAGTTGGGTTCATGTATCCCAACCCCCTAAAAACCTAGCCGGATATGGTGAAACTACGTTTAAACATGGATTTTACGTTCATGGATTCATATTAACGTAGAGATCACTAACAATCATGAATATAATCACTACAGCAAGAGAAATAATAAATATAACTCCGAAAGAAATGATTATTGAAAGCAATAAGGACAAGAATACTTATATTGAATATTTGAACGCAAAACAATGGAAAATTATGAAATCTTGATAAAGAATTTTCCTCTAGTGTTTCTTGCCTCCTTTAGCTCCCAAAACTAGGTCTAAAACTCTCAAATTAATCCCTAATCAAGAACTACCTAAATTGGATACAAAGTTTTACAAGTATTTTAATCATATCATATCAAACTCTTATAAAAATAGAATTGAAAATCATTTTTGCGCACAGACATTCCGAACCGGTTCGCCTGATGCCCAAACCGATTTGCTTTCCAAACCGAATCTATACTCCTCCAAACCGGTTGATTGCTGAATAATTAAAATGATGCCCCTAGATTCTTCACAAGTTTAATTGTTTGTAACTGCTCAACCGTAACTCAGAATTTGGTGTTGTTTCTTTCAATGTGCTTGTGGATTCAAGCTCTTCAACTACTCTTTTCCGCTCCTTCGTTTGGACTAAAAAATTACATTTATTCCCTTTGAATTTTTTTCCTTCTTTTGTTACTTTATTCCAATTTCTCTCCCGCATTCACTTGCACGAAATACCTATAAAATATATGAGAAATGCATGAAATAATAAATACTTGCCAAATAGGGTTAGTAGCATGAATATGAGATAAATTCATCATATTTAGATCGCACAAGACTATAAAACTATATAATTTATGAGGATAAATATGAAATATTTACCCCGAATCAAACCCCCTAAATTAGGTCGTTGCTTAACATGAGCAGTGTAAAAGAACGAGAGTATGTGCTAAAACACTTCTAAGATAATTTATTGAAATATAATAACTTTTTCGTGGGCAAGCGATTGCATTTAGCATATGCAACAAGTCGTTAAACCCCTAGGCTACCCTCGTAGGACGAGTGGTGTCTCATGAGGGTTTGGAGTGAATTTACTCACAAAATTTATTTTTTGACTCATGAAAATATAAAAATAATTAAAAATATATAAAATTCAAATTTCTTAGAAATAATCACTCTAAATTTTTATTCAAGAGTCTTAATTAATATATGTGTGTGGGTGAAGCCGAAAATTAAACCGCTAATATCCATTGATTGATCATTACATTACTTTTCAAAAATTCGCTTTGATTCAAATTCTCACGGGATGCTCTCATAAACGAATCTCTCAGAATGCGGTTATTTTCTCTTGGTGTGAGTGATATAAAGAGTAAACATAATGGACATGAGTTCACGCACAAATGGAAAGATAAATTTTTATGGTGAAAAGATTTCACCAACGGGTTGCGATCATTGGAAAACGAAAAACATTATTTTTTATTCGCACCAATTAAGCTCTCATATTATCTTTTCGTGTTTTAACTCTCCATGCGGTAATTAATTTTATTTTTCGAACTCGGTTAGGACTTTTTCGGGTAATAAGGTGTATTGGGTAAAATAGGAATGATTGGAAATTTAGGAGTTGGAAAATTTGCTTATGATGTCCGTTGGCACTTTTTCGGGCATTTCTCTTTTTATCCTTTTCTTTTATTATTCCTTCTCTCTCTCTCTCTCTCTCTCTCTATCTATCTATCTATATATATATATATATATATATATATATATATATATACTACTGAGCACTATTTTTCTTTTCTTCTTACCTCTTTTTATGCACCATTTGGACATAATTGATGAAAATTTTTATTTTCACAACTTCGGGTTAGATGGGTTTTTTCGGTTTAACAAATGAAAAAGGGGAAATTTTATGAGGTTTAATGGATTAGAAAAAGGATATTTTTCACAACTTTTTATAGATAATATTTTTGGGTAAACAAACGATGGCCTGACTTCATTTATCTGAATTACTCATTAATTTACCATATGCGACTTGAGACTGAATTTAATTTAGAGATATTTTTAGTGCATTTTTAAGATGGCATCTCGCTCATTTTCCTGAAGAGGTTAAGAGAATAATTTATAGATCCTCAACAACTTATTTAAAAGACGAAATGAACTTTGAGTTAATTTTTAACTCGGAGTGATTTTAAAACTCGCAAAAATCGACAGGCTCGAAATCTCACAGGGTTAAAAATCTCCACACTTATTCGTAAAGTCATTAATTTTTGCTCAATTTCCATCGTTGGTCAATTTTGGCTTTGTGCGTTTCATTTTTTACAAATTGAGACTTTAAACAAATTTTTTAGTGATAATTTGGAAAAAAATTAATCCTAATTTTTATTTATTTGGTAAAAAATATTTTTGACTTTTTTTCGAAAATTTTCAATTTTTTTTAATTTTTATGGACTTTTTGATATTTTTCAATTTTTTTTAGGCATTTTAAAATTTCTAAAATTTTAAAAATGCACATGAACCCCCCGCCCCCCACCCCCCCAAAAAAAGAACAAAAAAACTTAGGCTTTTTCAATGTCCTCATACAAAAAGGACTAAAATCTGAATAGAAAGAAAGGTGGGAAATAAAATAGAGAAAATTGAGGATTTTTTTTTTATTAGTTGGAGCAATGTGAAATGGTGGGAACGAAGGTCGTCATATTTAGAGGAGAATGATATTTTGCTCATAAATTAATCTTACAAATAGTTTTAAACTGCAAATTCCCTTGATTTAGAAAGAATAAAGTGAATGCAGTTTCTATGTTATTCACATAAGAATCGGTCAGAGACCGATGATGAATAAAGAGTGACATGGTTAAGTGAACGTAGTACCGGAGTAAGGTAGGTACAATGGATAAAGAGGCTTCTCCAATGGAATGATAGACTCACTAGTAATTGGACTTATGTAGAGTGAGTTATAGTTGTTTTAGTGCAAGATGTGAAATCTGCAATAATAAAATTTAAAGTTGTGAGACTTCGTGATTTTTAAGAGTCTAATGGGATAAAGACTCTTGGGATTTGAATTGGAATGTCAGATGTAATTGGGATACGAGCTAGTTGTGATAAGATTAATATTTATTATTATAAGTAAGTGAATACTTTTGGGATTAAATCGAATATGTATATTCGGGAAATATGGGCTAATGTTACGAGAGATATACACGATTAGCTGGATTATACTGTATATATATACGAGCATATTGAGACGTATATATATATATATATATATATATATATGTGATTGGTATATTTGTATGAAACATACCCCTCGAGTGCTATCATGGGAAGTTATGCATTTTGGGTGAGGCCCCTGGCTTGAGGAGCAGGGAGCGTATAGTCCCGAGGTCATAGTGTCCATTTTATATTGTGTGATTTTTATCAGGAATGAGACGTGGTGGGTATGTTTCGTTCTCATTTCCTCGGAGGAACTATGATTGCTTCTCATTCATTGTGATTTGGTTTTTACCAAGTCGGTGTGATAGTCCGACCGTTGGTACCCAGGATGATGTGTGAGTAATTCCCTGGAAGATGATAGCATTGAGAGACTGCATCCATTGAGTTATAGCTCTGAGGGATGGTTATTATACTTATATAGTGTGTGATATATAAGTATGGATATACTTGATGTGTATAGTATATTGTATATATATATATATAAGATGTGAAATATATATATATATATATATATATATATATATATATATATACGGATATACTAAAGAATGGAATGCAAGATAAATTCTGGATGAGCCCGCCTTTATCATATGCTTAGATGGAACTTTGATGAGGAAGTGTTTCATTACCACGATTTTAGTGCATGGGGACCTTATAGATATAATTTAAGGTATGCATGATTTATTGTTGAGCTGTGAGTTTAAGCTCATTGTTGTTTGCGCTAAGGACTTAGTATTAGTACAAGTGCTTGGTGGTGTGGCTCCTGGAAAGAATTAAGAGTTCTGACTACATTTTTGTCATTAGGGGAGATGGAATTATTCGAGTGGCATATTTGAACTAGCGGACCTCCACGACCGACAAAGTTAAGTAATAGTGTATAGGAGGGGTTCCTTGTTTGGATTTTGCTTGTGAGACGCTCCACGCACGAACCTTAATAACGTCGGGAGTGGAGAGATGTTATAGAATGCAAGGATGTTGGTTTTGACGATAAGTCACCTAGTGTAGAGGAAACACTATTGAGTGAGAGCCGTTTGATGGCTGTATAATTATATAGAGATATAAGTGCTATGAATAAGCACTGAAATTTTCCTCTCCCCGCAATTATGTGGGTGAGTTAAGGTGAAGTAAATCGATTTGATACGTATATCCAGGTCTTGAATAAAAGGGAAATTCAGAGGAAATACATTTTGGGTATGATGTTAATAATGCTTTTGTTGAGAGTAGGCTCCCTGATTAGTTGGGCTTTCCATTTGGTCAACATGGAAGGATTTTTTTTGTGGTAAAAGTACATTAGTAGGTTAACGAATAGGAATTTGAACGTCCCGTTGGTGTCCCTTAGACCGTTATATATCGATGACCGACGATGCGAGGGAGTAGTGTAACGGGAGGGTTCCTTGTTTGGATTTTGCTTTGCGAGATGTCCCACGCATGAAACCAAGAAATGTCAAAAGTCGAGAGAGGTCTTGGACAATACGAATATAATTAGAATAGTACTCATATTACGTGTATTAGAAACACCTTAATCTTAAGACTACCACGAAGTAAGGGCAATAAGGCACTGATATAGGAAGACTATTGTGAGATAACCACAAGAAGATCGATGGGAAAATCTTAAGAAGGATTAAATTTCCAGGTATCGGGAGAATTAAATTTCAAATTATTCGGGTTAAGGGATACCCAGGTGTTAGTACTAGGCCAATGAGGCCCATTATTTAGAGTGAGTGTGATATATAGAAACGTTTGCAATGGTGGTTCATATATGCACGGATGATAGGGGGTATGGGTACCCTGATTAGTAAATCCCAAAAATGTCCGAGATGGAAGGACGTGAAAATAAATATGTATAATATATGCCTGAAGGGCGACTATAAATAAGGTAAAATGGTATGACGAATTCAATGTCGTGTGAAAATGACGATAATTCAAGCATTTATGTGCAACGAGAGCTAGCACACTCGAGATGGGTTGAAAGGTTGTGGAAAGACATTTGAAAGGTACCTCTTAATGAAAAGGATACCAAATTATTGTGAGAAAGTAGAGAGGAGTCTTACTCGAATGAGTATTGACGAGTGGCTTGCATATGATTGTTTTGTTAGAATACTCCAAGGAAAGACGGAGTATATGTAGTACCAAATTTCGAAAGAGTATATGAGAGTTAATACTTTAATTATTCGGTATAAGGAATGTAACTTGGAGATTACGAGAGAGATAGTAATCTGAATATTTATACAATACGTAGCGATAAGAATAAAATACGTATGAGAAGTGTATGATTAGGCTGGGAATATGCCTATGAATCTTAATAGGTTGTGTGTATGCCTATTATGTGATATTATTATTAAGAGTGCTAATGGGTGTTAACCCGGGGGTGCAGGAATAGTATATATATATATATAGGGATGATATGCCTATATGTATATATATGGATTTGTGAATATTTCTACTGTGTGAAACTAGTAGACATGGTATTAATAATAAATATTTTGCGCCAAGTCGTCTTAATAAAAAGGTGCAAGATTTATGTAAATATATAGAGATGCGGAGACTATATATATATGAGCATACACCTTGAGATGGCTGGAATATAGTGGGAGACCATTGTGTTAGGCTATATTTAAATTTGATTAAACTAGGACGTAATGTATATACCGATCCTAGAGTAGTGGTACGGGCTATATCCGAATTTCGAGGACGAAATTCTGTTGTAAGGGGGGAAGTATGTAATACCCCGCACTTTTAAAGGTATTTAAATTACACTGTGAATTTAATTTGATAATTTGAGGAATTATTATGAATAGTAATTCTGGGATCAATGAGTGAAATTAAATAAATTCGATATCATAAAGTGAATAGTAATTATTAATTTTCGAGTGACAGATTAATATTTACGTGGATTATATTTCAAGACTAAGTATATGAGTAGATTATTTTTATTACATGTCGCAGTTGGGTAAAGCGACAAAGGAAAATATTTTAAATTGGAAAACATGCGTATTGAACGTGTTGGGTCAAAATAGTGAATTTTAGTTAAGTGACTGAGATGGAGATTTTGACTCTGCCATTGGGTTCGGAATGGCCGAGATAGTCAAAATAGAGTACACAGGGGTAGTATTTGGGTTCCAGGCATTTTTGAACTAGTAGGGACTCGTAAATGAGTAAACGAGTCATTTAACAATTGGGTATATACCCAATTTTGGATTTAAAGAGGTGGCAGCCCTCATTTGCCCCAAATATCAGCCCTAAGAGAGAGAGAGAAAGAAGAGAAGAAAGAAGAAGAAAGAAAAGAGAAGAAAAGAAGAGATTTCCGGCCAAAATTCGCGGGATTCGACTCGTGGTCGTCAGATTTAATCCACGAGGCAAGTGTTTAACTTGTTTTATGATTTAGTTTTTTTAATTTCTCATATGGTATTTGGTATAAAACTAAAGATTTTTGGGTTGAAATTTCGTGGATCAAATGGGTTTTCGAAAGATTAAAACGAATATAACTCGATTTATACACAATTTGAGAAACTTGAAATTAATTGCAATTAATTGTTGGATATGGGTTCTAGGATGATTAGAACCCTTTGAATGTGTGTATTTATGGTTATTTGAGGTTGAATGATGATGAGAGAGGAGATAAAAATCTTGGAGGTGTTTTAATGGAGGTTTGGATTTTTGGAGAAGAAGGTGAATAGTGACTAGCGTCACTCCCGGACTGTTTCGGATAGGAAGACAGCCGATTCAGCTCCTGGTCAAAACATGAAAGTTGTAGATCTTTTCGATACGGTCGTGTGGGCGTTGACCGCATATTTTTCTAATTTTTCTTCGAATTTTATGATTTTTATAAGATGGCAGTTCCGGGGTGAAATCACCAACTCGGAAATGCACTCGGAAATTGGAAAATAAAAGGCTAAAATTGTTTGGAGATAAATATTTGGGGTTCCTAAAAATAGTGTGGGGACTTATATTTTTTTGTAGTAAGGCGTGTATTTTGGATTAGTTGAAAGTAAAATCCAAGATTTACCCAAAAAGGGGTGTTTGTGAGGAATAATACTTAAAGAGATATTTAGGTATGATTTGAATATTAAATAAGGGAATACGTGTTGGGGTATTTTAATTGTGTGACGGCTTATATTATTGCGAATGAGAATATTCGAGGCTATTGGCTGTCGCTATAAGAGTTTGGAGATTATAGCCATAAATAATTGAGAAGAGACAAAAAATATATATCGATGTTGTTGATATAATCATTGTGCGGTGAGAAAAGCTCAGAAAATAATATATTAAAAATTGGTAAAATTGATAAATGCGTAGGATATCCAAGATATAAATATACTACGTGTAATATGTATTGTATGGGCTATGAGTATGCCCTTATATTATATATGTGTAAAAATCATGCCCGCGCTACTTGCTATCACGGAGGTTACCGCGTCGGGACAATCTTATCTCGATGGAACCTTTATGGGGGATATTGACTTGTACCCTAGAACATAGGACTCCTTGGTACAGGCTATCTGATTGATAGTCAGACGGTCCTAAGAGACGTGAGGGTATGTGCTGACCTCTTAGTGACTTGGAACTATGCTTCGCCTCCATTTGTATGTGTTTTGTGTTAATACAGTTCGAGAGTGATTCCGAACTAGTATTTCCCTTAGTTTGTGTGATACGAGGACTTGATAGCAGAGTATGCCAGCACCATAGATCTTATGTGGGGTGCCGTTAGTATATATATTATATGTGTGAGTAATATATATACGTATATTTATATGGGAACTTTCTATTGTGCGTATAAGTAGATAAGTAAGGAATAAATGCTTCAACTTTATAACAACACAAGGGGTTTCTTAACCAGGGTGCAATAGTGCGATATATTGTTATATAAATTGATGTGTATGCATAAAGAGAATAATGTGCGTATGCCGAAATCTTGTTTGGTGTCCTATATGGATAACTAATATACTTGTTGCGAAAAGTATATTATATATATTTGAGATGAGATATCATATAACCTAACCCTATATAAAAAGGAGAAGAATGAATAAAGTGATATACTCCTTCCGGTAGATTTATATCCGAATTTATATGAATATGGATCATATGTTGTAATGAGAACTATCAATAAATACGGGATGGTATAATATGTTATTTACTAAAGGCCTAATGGATCCCATTGATCAACATTGTCACGTAGTAGTGTATCGGGGGGTTCCTTATTTGGATTTTGCTTCGCGAGACACCCCACGCACGAACGTAACATAATGTTAGGAATGGGGAGAAGTTTAGTCCTTGAGGTTTATTAGAAGATGGGTAATTACATTAGTTAGGCAGGGTAGCTTAACTAGGTTGTTTAAAATGGTATGCGCTAGTTGTGCACTGTTAGAAGAGGGGTGAGGTGTATCTCATGTGAGAGCGATACCAGTTTAAATATGAGAAATATCATATTTTAAAATATGGATTTTAAGCACTTGCTAAAATGTTTTTAAAAATCGAGCTCTGGCCCGTTTATCTATTTTCCCTCTTGCTATATCTATATATATATATATATAGGTGTCCAGACACAGGGACGCCTGGATGATGATTCTTTCGAGTCAGACGTTTGCTGCAGCAGGTGTGGATGCAAGCAGGTTAATATTAGACGCTTCCATCATTGAGGTATAGATAGGAGGTATTGTAGAAACATTCGGGCTTATGGCCCAACTGTACTCATTTATTCTTTTATCGCCTTTTAGTGCGGCATTCGATTTGGTTGTATTATTGTACCGAGTGTTCGATTATTTTATTTTATTTCATTTCAGTTGGTGCAAGTAAACTGTTGTAATTGTTTTATTTGAATGGTTTGGTTAAAAAGATTTGTTAATTTAAAATTTTGATGCCGGCCTAATAGGAGATTAGTAATTAAATTGGTTTTCGACATTGATGCTAAGAATGAACCATATGAGACTCATGTTTTAATGTTATATAGGAGTGATCACCCGGTATTTTATTAGGTGGGGTGTCACACATTTTCCATTGAAATTTTAGGAGAGAACTTAGGACAATTTGATAGAGGAATTAATTTGGGAATTTCGTTGTGAGATTGAATGGTTAAGGGGGGTTATTTATAGGTAGGAATGGTTGAGTTTTGGAGGGAAAGGTGAAAGGAGGGGTGGGAAATAGTGGAGGGATGGGAAAATGAGAAAGTTTTGGGTAGGGTGGAGTTTTGGGAGGGGATATTTCGAAAGAAGGGGGAAGATTCTTGGGAAATGAAAATTAGTGAAAAAAGAAGAAAGGGGGAAGAATCTGCCTATCAGAAAATCGAACTGGTTTGGTCCTGGGGCAAACCGATTCAGTCCCAGTGCAAACGTGTTTGGAAAATGTTTATGTCCAAATTATATTTTTTTCCTTTAATTCCTTAGGCTAAGCGTGAAAAATCCATATTTTACTCTTTAAAGGTTCCTAAGACTCCTTAATCATTCACGACCCCGGGACACTTCAAATGCCCTCTGTAATGCGATGTACGCTCACTCATGTGTGGTGCGATGTTGTGGTTTTCCTAACCTTCCCCTATCTCGGACCAGACGGACACTTAAATAAACCTAAACCTAATATAAACCACTAATATACAACAAAAATCACCCCATACGCGTCGGGGGTGCGACGCGGGGTCCGATAACCAAATTGTGTCGGCTTCCTCAACACATGCCTCGAGATATGGCCTTAGGCACTATCTGTTTACCTTTAACGTATCCCCACCCTTTGGGATTTTTTATCTCTATCGCACCGTGGGGAAACACTTCCTTTATAACGAACGTGTCGGTCCATCACGAATGTAACTTGCTAGGAAACAAGTGTAGTCGTGAGTTGTAAAGAAGCACCTTTTCACTCAGACGAAACTCCTTTCGATGGATAGTTTGCTAGTGTGCGAGTTTCAATCTATCTTTCGATATGTGGGCGCTTTCATATGCATAGTTGCGTATTTCTTCTAACTCGTGCAATTAAAGTTTCCTCTCCTCACCGACTTTATCTAAGTTATAGTTCAACCTCTTAATGGCCCAACACGCTTTGTTCTCTAACTCGACGGGGAGATGACAAGCTTTGTCATAGACAAATCATAATCGGGACATTCCGAGGGGATTCTAATATGCGGTCCGATAAGCCCACAGCGCATCGATTAAGCAAGTAGACCAATCCTTTTGATCAGGATCCACGGTCTTTTTGAAAATTTATTTAATCTCTCGATTTGCTAACTCGACTTTCCTGTTCGTTTGGGGGTGGTAAGTCGTCCTAACCTTATGGATAACTCTATACTTTCTCATTAATTTCTCAAACGGCCTATTGAAAAAGTTCATGCCTTTTTCACTAATAATTTCCTTTGGAGCACCGAAGAGAGAGAGCATGTGTTCAGGAATGAACTTTATCACAACCTTATTATCATTCATCCTTGTAGCTATGTCCTCAACCCATTTTGATACATAGTATACCGCGATGAGGATGTATAAGAAACCAAATGAGGGAGGGAAAGGACCCAATAAATCGATTCCCGAGCAATCGAATATCTGGATGATGAGAATAGGGGTCAATGGCATCATGTCTCGTCGAGTAATGGCTCCTATTCTTTGGTACTTATCATAAGATTTGCAATAAGAATTTACATCCCAAATATTTATGGGCCAATAGAGACTGATTTGAAGAATCTTAGCAGTCATATTTTTTATGGAAAAGTAGCCTCCACAAGCTTCAGAATGATAAAATCTGATAACACTAGGAATCTTGTCATCCGGTACACATTTTTGAATTATCTGGACAGTACAATACTTGAACAAATATGGATCATCGTAGAAAAATATTCGTGACCACGTAAGAAAATTCCTCTTATCTTGCGTTGTCCAATCGTAGGGAATGACCCCCATGATAAGATAATTAATGATATCCGCAAACCAGGGGAGAGAGGAAGTGGAAAATAACTGCTCATTCGAAAAATACTCGTCTATGGGTAAAGTATCTTGACGTATGTCGAATGAGAGCCTCAACATATGATCGGTAATGATGTTTTCTATTCCTTTCTTATGCTTAATGGAAATATCAAATTCTTGAAGTAGTAAGATCCACCTAATAACGCATGTCTTCGCATCCTTCTTGCAATAGAGATATTTGAGCGTCGCGTGGTTAGTAAAGCATATAATGGGAAACCCGATAAGATATGAGCAGAACTTGTCACGAGTGAATACTACTGCTAGAAACTATTTCTCGATGGTGGAGTAGTTCAATTGAGGTCCGGTTAGGTCTGAATAGCATAGTAAGTGAGTGGGATTTCTTACCTCTTTGTTACCCCAAAACAGCCTCACCTTCGGTAACCATAAATGTCACTTCTCCCAATTTTATACCAAGTTCTTTTCCACACATCGGGCTAACACCTTCTTGATATTAGCAAGGCAATCGTCAAAAGAGGAGCTAAAGACACTATAATCGTCCATGACCACTTCAAGACCCCTCTCGCCCATGACACTGAATAGACTAAGCATGCATTATTGAAAGGTCGCAAGCGCATTACATAATCCAAATGGCATACGTTTGTAGGAAAACATGACACAAGGACATGTGAACGTAGTCTTCTCTTGATCTACCACATACACCTTGATTTGGTTATACCCAGAATAACCATCTAAAAAGTATTAGAAAGGGTGGACCTATACTCTCTCAAGCATTTGGTTCATAAACGATAAAGGAAAGTGATATATTCTAGTCCCGGTATTGAGCTTTTGATGGTCAATGCAAATGCGTCACCCAGTGGGGGTACATTTTGGAATAAGTACCCCCTTCAAATTTACTACCAAGGTCATTCCTGACTTCCTTGGGATGAGTTGAATAGGACTCACTTATTTACTATCCAAGATGGGATTGATGATTCCCGCATCTAATAATTTAATTATCTCCGCTCTCACCACGTCTTTCATCATTGGGTTTAAATGCCTTTGCATCTCTTTCGAGGGTCTCACATCCTCCTCAAGATGGATTTCATGGTTAAAAATTAAAGGACATATACCTTTGAAATCCTCAATGCTCCAACTAAAATCACTTTGGTGCTTCCTCAAAATGGTCATAAGCTTTCCCTTTTGCTATTTACTTAGGCTCGAGGAGACAACAACAAGAAATGTCTCATCCTCTTCCAAGTAAGCATATCTGGCGTTCGAAGGATGCTTTTTCAATTAGAGGGTAGGAAATTTCTCATTAGGGGTGATAATATGATAAATTGTCCACTTGTCGCTCTCGTACTAGCAAATCAAGTATAATGTGCATAATAAGCAAATAGAGTAAGTGAAAAGAGATAGAAGACAACATATAGAGTGGCTCTGTGACGACCCGGATATTATTATGATAAACCATGTTCAAATCATGCTTACCGTATGGGTTGGTGATAATTTTTTATTAGAATATAGAATGTTAAGTTATTGTGTTTAGCTTCAAAGGATATTTTGTTTATATGGCGACACATGCCATATTTTGATTGGACCAAAGGGAGGTGACTTATGCCGACTTTAAAACCTTGAAATGACCTCCTCCTTCAGCTAAAATAGGGCAGAGAGAGTTTGTCTTGAGGAGAGAAAATGGGGAAGCTCGGGAAGTAGAAAGTGAGGAGAAAAATTTAGAAAAATCCGTAGGAAATTACGAAAAAGTCCCTAAGGTAATTCTATGCATAAATCTTGTTATTATTTTGCTATTATTGATTGAAATGATAGAAATCATTTATTGTTTATTGGAATTCCATGACTTGGTGTATATGTACCGATAGATGCAAGTTTAAGCAAACTTTAACATGTAAATCATGTATATTGCTTTGATTGGAAACTTTGTGTATTCAAACTCCTATAACTTTTTGTATATTTATTGGATTTTGAATAATTATAGCTTGATATGAAAATAGACTTATATAGGTATAACATACCCGAATATTATGTGAAAATACCAAGAAATGAATCTTTGGTGATAGTTTGAAGTTCATGTATCAAATCTTCCCCAAAGGTGTAAGTATGCACACCGGGTGTTCGCGTTTTGCTTGACATAGCAAATGAACCTTAAAAATTATGGAACTTTAATTTTGTATTGTTAAATATGTTTATGGATTTTGGGTGAAATATCAAATGAAGTTATAATGCAAAAAAACTATGAAAATTCTTCGAAGTTGACTGAACGATAAAAGAGTCTATAGGGCAGATTTGATTTGTAATAAAGAAATGGACACATCTTGCTCTAGGAAACTTGAAATGATGTGTTGTATTTTATATTGGGAACCTGATATGATAAGAATTGGATTACCAAGAAGAAATTAAAGTATGTTTGGGCTATGGATTGGATATGTTAAATATTTTAACATGAAATTGGATGAGACTTCATTTATGATAAATGATTAGAATGGGATGATATGATGCTTATGAATTTGGTTAAGGTTAAGTTATTCTTTGGATTGTTAATATCCTTATGATGGTACTAATATTCGAAGAAGAACCGGTTGAACAAGTGCCAGACAAAGGCAGGGTAAAAACACATGAAGTGGCCAAGGTGAGTGCACTCACTGTAAAAAGATATATTACGCATGGTTATGGATACGATTTGAATATCACTCGCGGGTAAGATTTATTACACATGGTTATGGATACGATCTGAATATCACTCACTGGTAAGATGTATTATACATGGTTACGGATATGATCAGAATAATATTGATTATGAATTTTTTCATTTCGGTTTACTGAAATGGGAGGCTACTCCCCGACCCGAAATGGGGGAGATTTGTCTATTAAAGACAAGGGGTTACTCCTCGACCAGGAATGGGGGAGAATTGTCTATTGTAGACAGGATATGTGAATCATGATTCGAATAAGTTGGTCATTCTTTATGAATGAGCCGGATAAGTAATACATAATTATGAATGGGTCGGATAAGTATACATAAATTACCACATGGATATGATTTATTGCATTTAATTATATGCAATAGTTTAGTAGTGATGCATTCACTGGGATACTTTGCTCACGGTTACTATGGTTATATGTTTCAGGTAACGTGATGTCACTTCCAAATCTAGGAGATCGGGTTAGGTTATCAAAGGATGCATAAAACCATAATTTTGCTCAAATGAAAAAGGGGTAATTTAATCCTACTTATCCTTTAAGCAAGTTTGAATAAGCATAATTACTTTCAAATTGTGAAAGCGTTTTATTGCTTCATGTTAATAATTGAAAAAGGATACTCGTGTTTATGGTTTGATTAAGGTAATTATGATTTGACTCACTTTGACTTTCAAACTTAATTATAAGTAACTAGGTTTGGGTGTGTCAGGTTCAGCCTCTAAAATAGGCCTACGTCCACTGTGTTGCTTCATTCTCATTATATACATTGCATAGTACAATATAATCAAGCCTAAAGTGGCGTACAAGTATGAGAATAAAGGAGAATACATGATAACAATGATTCTGAGTGTGCCGGAGCTAGGGCTGAGATGTCCAAGCATGAGCCCCCAAGCCAAGTTGCGCGGGGTAGAGAGAATAATCAACTCTGAACTAGTTATTAGTGTAAGAGAATGAGCTTGGATCTCTTTCTCAAGGTGTGAACCTCTATATATATATATATAGGAGTGTTGTTATTATATCATGGAGATAATGTGGCTGGTTGGCTATTGGACCATAGGCCATGGCATGTTATATTTGGGGGCCACAGCCTAAATCTTAAGGGCTACGGCAGGTATGCTAAGCATGTAACTAATGACTAGAGTATGAGGGTTGCGGCAGGTGTAATCTAGTCCACATCATGTAGCTAGTGACTAGGGTATGAGGTTTGCGATAGGTGTAATCTAGTCCACAGCATGTAGCCGCGGCAGTAAGGTGCAATATATGTGCTATCAATAAGCCCCCAAGGCGTAGTGCCAAGGAATTGGTGTTGAGTATTGATTCGGTTAGTGCTGTGGCATGTTCCCAAAGAGAAGCTTTGTCTTCCCGCGCCCTCTTATATAAATTGTTCTGGTCATGTACTTCGTCACTTTACCCAAATCTTTGAGAGCATATAGAGAGCGAATTTTTGTACGTTTGTCTCCTTGCATTTTCTGCAGATCGCTAGCAGCTGCGAGTGGTGGTTCTAAGGCAATTGAAGGTGGTTTGAGGCTGAGCATTGGTGGTTTATTTATTTCCAGGTAATTTCCCCACCATTTTTCACACTCTTTAAGTATTTGCTTCGATTTTCTGACAAAAACTCCACCTGATTCCTAGGAACTCATGTAGCAAATCACAATAACTGTAACTCTTCTAAGAATTAAGATCATATATCTATTAATTTCTTCAAGAATTAAACTTGCTCGAAATTGAATTCTCATCTGTTTGATTAAATATAATTTCTCTTAAGCCTTGAATTCAATCTTTACATGGTATAAATAGGCTTCTGTAGATGTAAACTATTAGGTTTTCGCCTTTATTTTTAATGTTCTTGAGAGGGACCCTTCGTATTCGATGGATTTTGATCTTTGAATAAGCCCAGATTAAGTACTAACCTGATTGGGTATGTGGCCGCGGCGTGGTAAGATCCCTTAGTAAATTAAGGTTGTCCATTAAATACTAACTTGTTTGAGTATATGGCTGCGGCATAGGGAATTCATGGCTATGGCATCATAAAATCCCTTTATAACTTTAGGGTTGTGTTGGGTCAATGTCTGTAGCCTTCAAATGTTGTTTAAGAACTGTCTGTGGCATGTGCATATCTGTTTGCGGCCTGTAGCACTCCCTTTCCTATGTTAGCTCTCCCTTTGAAATAATAGGTCACGGCATGAGTCATTTTCTAGGTCTTTATATCCCAACACTTGATATAGTTAGTTAAATTTGCCTAACATTTCTTATTTATCTTTTGAACTTATACATAATTGTTCCCGTCGCGGCCTTTAAGAGGCCTATATATGACCATATTGGTTGTGGCGCCTAACTGCGGACTCTCTGCTTTTCAGGTATTGCTGCAGCCATATGAACTTTGACCCAAACAAATTTTTGAGAGGTTTTTAAACAAACATTTTGGAGCCTCCCCTCCCGAACTTCCTTCAGTGTGTCCTTTGAGGATAATAGGGACGTGCCAGTTGAGCTATTGCCCAAATTATATAATGTTAGATTCAGACTCGGATTTCACAATAATGGAGGAAGAGATGAATTCAAGTAATCAACCAATGGAAATAAATTCCACGGTTGTGGGTATATCTGAGTTTAGGGACACACCTGCTGGCACATCTGGGAGGGCTGGGAGACCTCTTGTTGCACTTAGTGTCCGCAGCACTATGACCCAAGAGTGGGTTGATCAGGTGGCTGAAGCCTTTGAATTTTCTGAGAATTTAAACTGCTCAGAACCTGCCACAGAATAAAGTCCGTGCACGGCACATGCTGACGATGGGGTCTGCTTTCCCCTCCACACTTTCATTTATGGGCTGCGGCTTCCCGTCCCTGTTCCAGTTGGAAGAATTTTCCAAACTATGAGGTTAGCCCCATCCCAATTAGATACCAATGGCTGGAGGGCCATTCTTGCAGCTATTGTACTGCGGAAGAAGAAATTCAAGAGAGACATTACCCTTGTAGAGTTTTTCCACTTCTACCTCCCAAAGAAAAACTCCGTAAAATTTGTGGGGTACTATTATTTTTCTGTCCGCGACAGAGATGAGACCCTTTATTCTGGGAGGCCTACTAGTGTAAAGAACTGGAAGGGCAAATATTTTTTCATTTATGGAGAAGGGTGGGAGATCCACCCTGAAGACACTGAGAGGGAGATAACCTTTAGGATGTCGCGGTACTAGGATGTCCCTCTAAGCTTGGTAAATGATTTTTGAATTATAGTCGCGACCCTATTTTACAGTTACATATTATTCTCCACATTTTGCTTTTATACTAACCTTTACATTTTTCTGCAGTCCTTGATAATTTGCAGTTGAGTCAGCGGCAAGAGAAGAGAGTTGGGGAGGCCACGGTAGTTCCTGCTGACAAGAAGAAGTTTAGCACTCTTGTAACCTCTGCTTCAATCTACAAGGGAGGTTTCTTTCCCAACAAATCTCTGCCTAAATAAATGGGTGCGGAAGGTATTATATTTTCGCTTTCAACTTCACGGCATCTACACCCAACTTTAATTTTATTCTTACTTCATTTCTTCTTCGGGTGAGGAGATTTTTAGAGAGTTGATACCAGCTCAATTGGCTGAAATGGATGGGGATGCAGTTGTCCTCAATAACACAACGAGGTAAAGGAAAAGGAAAACGACAAAAGACAAAGCTCCTATCATAGTCCCTTCTGGTGACCAAGTTAGTCCAACCGTGCCCTCAACTCAGGCTAAAGACCCTGCTACCTAAGAAAGGCATGAGGGTACATTTGATGATAATATGGGCGCCAACTTGGATGCGACAGGGTTAATGTCAACTTCTAAGCAGCTATAAGGTAGCGGCACCTCTCCAATACATGCAAGTTCACCTCCTCCAAAAATTATAGTTTTTAATGCCAACCTGGTACCCCCTCAATGTCGTGCCAGAGTTGGTCTTGATGGCCTTTCACAGACTCAACTTAGGTATCCAAAACTAGAATCTTCCTCGAACACAACTGCGAGGGTTGTTCGCTTAATGAAGAGGGTTCCAGATGCCTTGGATCTTGATCGCCTTGTGGATGAAGACCACGATAACTTAGAGGATTATGGTCTCCATAGTCTGTTGAGGGTAAGTGCAAGTACCTTCTCAGCATCATTTTCACCTTTCATTTTTTGCTTCTAAGATTAACTCTATTTGCAGGCTGCAGACGTTGTGATGTCCCAGAAGAGGAAGTATGAGTCCCTCTATAAGCTGAAGAAGGTCACGAATATAGTGCAGTCCGCTAACTTGGAGAATGCTAGGGCCACTTCCTTTCAACCTGGGAAGCAGTCCTTTCCCGCGGCACTTGAGGCCTACAAGATGGATGCGGATAAGAAGGTCCAGGCTGCAAAACATTCCAATAAGGAAGTTGAAGAAAAATCTAGACAGGCTGCGGAGTCCCTCAAGGCAGCCCAGTCTCAAGTTGTGGAAGTTTCTAAGGCCATGAATTTTACGAACAATAAGCTTGAACTTAAGCAGAATAAGTATAAGGAATTAGAAGTCCAGGCTGCTGTTGATGCTAAGGACCATGTCGCGGTGATAAAGAAGACAGAAGAAGACCGTGTTTCGGCCCTTCAATTGGCAATTGATAGCACTGTGGATTCATTTAAAGGCTCCAAATATTTCTACCTGATCAACAATAAAGCCTACCTCCACGACTACCAAGAGTTGAGGCACGGATTTATAAAAAACTTCCCCTACTCTAAAAAAAATTCTTGCCTGGGGCCTTGGTGATGCTGAGCATCTGTAGTACGTGGATGAGATGAAGGCCTCAGCTGAAGAGAGGGCAAGGCTAAAGGCTAAGGCAGAGGCAGAGGCAGAGGCTCCAAAAGCTAAGGAGGAGACCATGACTGCTGCGAACGGATAAGAAGGTGAAGAAGATGATGATGCTGCCTCTTAGAATTTTAATTATCTAAACCTGGGGCTGCGCCCCTTAATTTCGTTTTGATTTTTTGTTGATATATACAAGGTTGTGGCCTTTTGGAAAGTCTGATCAAGGCTGCGGACTATTATCTGTATAATTTTAATACTTCAATTTTTTGCCAAGGCTTTAGCCTTCGATCTTTCCATTTGTCTTAACTGCTGCTCTACTTTCTCTTTTATTGTCTGCATTAATACTTAAATGAGCTTGCAAAACTTGTATAAACATGAACGAAGACATTAGGCCGCGATACTCTTATATAAATTGTTTATCAAGCAGTCTGTGGCCTATTGTACTTTACCCTGGACTATTCACTTGTATTTTTTCTTCGAAGACTTCAATTTTTTCTCCCCACATGGTTATAATCCCCCACAGCCGCGGTGCCAAAGTAAAATGGCTTTGGGGGTGGCGGCTTAACTTCCTTGACTCATTTAACTTGCCACTGCATCCCTTCAAAAAGGTTTCCCAAAATAGGCTGCGACCAGTTACTTTTTATCTTTTATTTTTTCCAGCACTTTTCCAAGTCCTAGTCGTAAAACTGAACCTGCGGATTATTTGACCAAGTCTGTGGCCTTTTGGCAATTACCATCTAAATGAATGACCCTTGATGGCTGCGGCCACATTGATAGGGCTGCGGTATCTTTCAAGCCTTCGTGAAGAAATTGATGACAGCATGTTGGGCTAAGGCCACCCTCCTTCTGTAGCTTTGGCATGCTTCATGATGTCGGCCACTCATCATTCTTTAGTCGCTTTAACTGCCTTTCATGGCTTTCCTTTAGACGATTGGGTTATTTTCATCCCCCCGCCCCCCGGGGCTAGGTATTATAAAGCTTCCCCAAGCTATATTTGGATATATATAATGCCTTCCCAGTCTATAATAGGATTATCCGTAGACAATTAAGTCTTCGGCCCCTTTAAAATATAGGATTATCCGTAGACAATTAAATCTTCGGCCCCTGTGGGCTATTTTTAGGCCTTCCCGGGTTAGGTATTATGAAGCTTCCACAACTTAATATGAGGTCACCGAGTTAATGATGTTTTGTCTCTGTCCACCAAGTTAATGATGTTTACCGGGGGAGTAACCTCCCTGGGCTAATGACGCATCTCGAAAGCTAAGAATCGGCATCGAAAGCCCTTGCAGCAAATGACATATCCCAATAGATGCTTTCAAGAATGTAATCATCGTACGCTGAGATATAGTCTCTATGTGTGGCTTTATAAGCCAATTTTTCTGCCGCTCTTAATAGTTGCTTTCGCTATTTCCAATTATCATTTGCCTCCATATAGTCAGGCGTCACGGCGGGCATTGTGGGCCCGTTTAGATATTATCATTCTCGATATAACATACTGTCTCGATTCGGAATCCGTTTAAGACAAAGAGTATTTTATATGATAACCTCAATCAGAAATGAGAATCAAAATATGGCACTATAAAGTGAACTTGATTTCATATATCTATTCATATATTCAGGACTTTGCTGGTTCAATACAAAGCTAAAATGGAACCACTTAGAAAAGAGTTTTCACTAAGAACAGAAATAGATGAAACATAAACATGGGAATAACAAGAGGAATGTGGCCTGTTAGACTAGGTTGCATCCCTTAGGCATCGTTGAGGAAGCGCTGTAGCATCCCCTGCCTTATGAGCCTCTCAATTTTATCTTTCAGACCATAGCACCGCTCCGTGTCATGGCTATAATCCTGGTGGAATTTTCACCATTTGACTTTATCCCTTTTGTGGGGTGGATCCCTCAGTTTCTCGGGCCACCTCAGTAGCTTGTCCTCCTTTATTAACTCAAAGATTTCCTTAATTTGGAAGGGCAATGGGGTGTATGCCTTAGATCTCCCCTCTTCCTTCTCTACTTTTCTTTTCTGACTCTTACTGGTTGCTTCCACGGCTGGAACTTCTGGGGCTGCGATAGAAATGATCCTTGGTGTCGTACCCACATTGGATGAGGTTGCAGCCTCTAGCATGAAGACCCTCTGGGTCAAATAGATGACTTGGGTTTGGAGTGAAGGGCGACTGTCGTAGATATGATTGAGGTGATTGTACAATTGCACAATCTCATCTTTGACTTATGTGCTCTCGCTGGACTCTGAAGCACCTTATACCTTTGACTTACTTAAGTCTATACTGTATAAGTGTTCAACTAATTTGGAAATAGTGACAAAATTGGTTGTCTAACCTAGAATCCAAAGAACCTCAGAATTATTCTCTCTAATCCTCTTCAATGATCCAAGAAGGTATAAATTGAATCACACTACACACATTAGAAGTGCATACATGTGTATATATTGCTTAAAATTGATTGTGTGTTAAATTCCCCTTAAAATGTTGTTTTAATAATTTTTTGGGAATTTTTAAACATTTTTAAAATAATGTTTTCATTAATAAAAGTGTGATTATAAAATTTGTGGGGTTAATTTGCTATTTTGAAATTTTCATTTTTCATTGGAATGTTTGATTGGGTAGAATGTAAATGCGCTAGATACTTCAGGGTGCTGCCTGTAATTATTTTTGACGCGCGTTTGCAAGCCTCTTATATGCCAACACTTGTCACGTTCCTGATGTATCAATTTTTGTTTGTTATGTGAGAGGGTTGCCTGGTGGTTTGCTGATCGTTAGATCAATCCTTATCGATGGCCTGCATGTGTTTTAAACCTATCCTTGTGCTATCTCTTTGGACCAATCACATTCAACTTAACCACCGCTATTTTATAACCCTTAGATCAAGTCAATATTAGGAAGACTTAATCTCAGCCCTTGATTGCCTTAGACTATCCAGAACCTTCCTCCACTCCTATAAAAGCCCTCTAATTCTCAACCTTTCAAGACTTTTGGCAGTCGTCATTTCTGAGAGAAAAAAATAGAGAGAAGAGAGAAGTGAGAGAGAAAAGAGAGAAAGGGAAAACTGTATTAGTCAAACCCTAACCCTAACCCTAAACACTTCATATCTGATTCAAACCTTCGTATATACAAAACCCCAAACACAACCTTGAGTGTTTGAGAGAGAGTGGTGTTACTAGTTTGTTCATATTGAAGCTGTAACCTCTTGATCCGTGATCTTATTACCAACTTAAACATTCATGTGAAGATCTATATTTCTTTTTCATAGAAATTGTAGATCTACACTTTACATGTTATATTTCACTAGATCTGCATGTTTCTTTCTCGATTTAAGAAAATCTTTACTGATTTAGTTTTGTAAATATTTTATGGTTTCTATTCTTACGAAACTTAACCTTGACCTAGTTGGATTCACACTTGGAGATTTTCAATCTCAAAAGTATTTTTAAAACAGAGATTGATTAAGGTCTTGACCGATTTTAAAGCAAGATTTCCGTGGAATCTGGGATATATTAAAGGTCAAAAAGGTTTCTAGTTCTATAAGAAAGAAAGAAAAGAAAATCACAGCATATAGTCTTTATATGTAATTTTCTAGGACTGTCTGTAAAACTAAGTGTGTGTGAGTTCATGCATGTTGATAGGAATCACATCACAAACACTTAACACACTACCACACTGGAAGTGTTGTGAATAAGATCAAAGATTATTGATTCGACGCAAGGAAGATAAAGCAAAAGGAAGTTATCAAACTGGAAGAACATCATCAACAATCAGATCTATGAGAAGTTAGAAGGACACCAAGTGGGGTATATTCCTAAACTTAGAATAGGTTGATTTGTGTGCATGTATGTTGTATTGTTTGTAACTGTTATTTGTTGTTAGTGGATTTTTACTTTTGTGACTTAGAAGTCACCGTGGATGATTCCTCTATTGGGAGAGGTTTTACCACGTTAAAAACTGTGTGTTCTGATTATCTTCATCTACTCATCTCATTCTATAGTGTGCTGAATTTTTGAAACTGTCTTAGTTTTAAAACTTATTACAAAGTCTTGATTACTCTCGTACATAAGTTTTTGTAAACACATCTTGTTGTTTATAAGTTTTATTTTCAAAAGAAAAGGGTTTCTTCAACAAACATCTCGGAGTTGCTTATACAGTTTAATCTTGTACTAAACGGCATTAGCAAGATTTTTCAATTGGTATCAGAGCCCTGTAAACTATTATTTAAAAAAGATCTTGTGTTTCTGAAATCGTTTTCTGAAAAACCTAACTATGGACGAGAAGAATGAAAGGTTTGGTAATCTGTCCAGGCCTCCACTCTTTGATGGAAACAACTTTGCTTACTAGAAAGTAAGAATGGTTGCCTTCATCCAAGGGACTTTAGGAGATGATGTCTGGGACATTATTGAAAACGGATATACTTATCCTACTAAACCAGCCACTGAAGGAAGTGATGAGAGGGTAAAGAAAATCTTAAGTGAGTTTACCCAAGAAGAGAAAACTATTTCTCGAAATAAGAATAAAGGCAAGAATGCCATTTTTATGTCTATTAATGAATATGAGTTCAAGAGAATCTCATCTTGTGCCACTTCTAAGGAAGCTTGGGACACATTAATCACTGCCCATGAAGGAGACTCAAGAGTTAAAGCTGCTAAAACTCAAATGCTTACCCAGCAGTACAACTCTTTGATTATGTCTGACTCTGAGTCTTTTGATGACTTTTACATGAACTTAACTGATATAGTTACTAAGTTGCATGCTAATGGTATAACATATGATAGGAATGAGATTGTTTCTAAAATTATAAGATCATTACCACAAAAGTTTGACAGCAAGAGGTATGCTATTGAGGAAATGAGTGATCAAAACCTTACCCCTGAGTTACTCAGTAGCAAACTTAGGACTGTGGAAATGGAATTAGACTTTAAGAAACAATTAAATCATTCACAAAGAAAACAGCCCAACTCTAACTTGAGTTTTTCCTCTAAAATATCTAAGCATGAGACTAATCTGACCAACTGTGACTCTGATGAGGAATGTGATATAGACAAACTAGATAATCAGATTGCCTTAATGTCTAAACAATTTAAGAAAATTGTTAAATTTAGAAACAAACAGGCATCTAAACAAGGCAAACCTAATTATCCTACTGTGTCTAATCCCAAACCTCATGAGAGAGGCCTTGACAAACATCCTAAGGACAACAACTTCAAATCTAACAGAGACCTTAAAAAGATTGAATGTTTTAGATGTGGGAAACTAGGTCACATTGCTCACGATTGCAGAGTAAATCTGAATAAAGCCAACACACACAATAGAGCCAATGTCTGTAAAACTTGGGATGATTCAAGTGACTCTGATGAAGAGGAACTTGAGTCATCAAATGGACTTGACCCTTGCATGTCCTTTTATGCTAAGATCATTTACAATGATGATATGCCTGTGTGTGATAATGATGCTCCTACTCCTGCTTGTGTGAATACTTCTTTGACTGGCCTAGATGCTCTATTATCTGAAAATGTTGCTAGCTCTAGTTCCGTGTGTGTGAGTCAAAGTGATCTCGATAACGACGATGTAAATGGGTGCGTGAGTACTAAAACTGAATCGTTAGGGGTCACTACACACACTTCACTTAGCGACTCAGACACTGATGACCTCCCAGATATTCATACTTTGTATGCTAAAACTCTCAAAAAAGGCACTAGACTGGAGAAGACTGTTAGAGACCTGACTAAGAAATTAGATGATCTAAGTCTTATTGTGAAGCTGAATGCCGAAGAGTACACTAACCAGTGTCTGTCTCATCAATCTGAAATTGAAACTTTTGATCAAAAATTAAAAGAGTTGACTAAAACTAATGAAACCCTGGAAATGAAATACAAGGGAACATTATTAGAACTGGAGGAAGCAAAAACAAAGATAGCTACTGTTTTCAAAAAAAATTCTAAGTTTGAAAATAATTCAAATTGTTTTACTGACTTTGTTGTTGACTCCAAGACCAATTCTGATAATAGAACCGGTATTGGATTCTGCCCTAAGAACAAACCACAAACTACAAATCTTGAATCTATTAAGTTTGTGTCTGGGGGCAAAAGACCAATCGAAACATGTCCAGATTTTCATTTTATTAAAAAGGAATTTGATCAAAAGCAACAACAGAAAGACATTGGAGAGTCTAGTAATTCTAAGGCTGAGACTACACTTAAGACTAAATACGTCTGTCCTTTGATCAAAAAGGCTGAATCTACCTTTAAAACCATCCCTCCTAGTAATAGGACTTCTGAACAGAATGCTATTAAACCCATCTTTAGAAGTTTTCCTAAGGAAGTTCATCCCTCAAGCAATCAATATTGCTCCTACTGTGACATTTATGGTCATTCATTTGAAGGTTATTATGCTAGGAGTCTAAACACCCATGTGTACAACACTTCTTTCTACAAGAACTTTAACTATTCTAGGCAAAATCGTAACCATTATGTCCTTCCAAGACAACCTGACAAGAACTCTAACTACAGGAATAGAAAGACCAAAACTAAGAGTTCATTTAAGAGAAAGGCTCCCAGAAACTTTCCTAAACCAAAAGCTAAAATTTTCCATAATAATCAGTTTGTTGCTCCAAATGTTTTTCGATAAAAAGATGTTTCTCGAAAATTTTATCAAATGAGGGCAAACTTGCGAAAAATTAAAACTAGAGCTATTTGGGTTAGAAAAGATGATCTTTTACCCCAAATGAAGTGTAACATTGTTATCACTGCCTTAAAAGTTGAACACACTTCATATGGTTGGTATTTAGATTCAGGATGCTCCAAACATATGACAGGAGATGAAACCAAAATCTTAAACAAATCCAGATTTGCTGGAGGGAAAGTGGTTTTTGGCGATGGAGTTTCATCCCAGATCATAGGAAAAGGAACCCTGAAAGAAGAGGGAATGCCTACTCTCGAAAATGTACTATTAGTTAAAGGCCTTAAAGCCAACCTCCTAAGTATATCACAATTTTGTGACTCTGACCATACAGTTACCTTTTCAAAGAACAATTATAAAATTCTAAATGATAAAGGTAAATGCATTATTATCGGATTTAGTACACCTGACAATTGTTATACTGTCAAGACTGGTTCTGAAACCTGTAACATTGTCAGAATGGATGACAATGAAATCTGGCATAATCGTATGGGTCACCTAAGTTATAATATCCTTGGTAGATTGTCTAGTCAAGATATTGTTAGAGTAATTCCTAAAATTAAACCTATTTCCAGTGTTGTCTGTGGTCATTTCCACGAAGGAAAAACAGTTAAGACTTCGCATAAAAAAGTTAAAGACATTCTCACCTCTAGACCTTTAGATCTCATCCATATGGACCTTATTGGTCCCTCTAGAACTGTTAGTCTTTGTGGACATAGTTATATCCTTGTCATGGTTGATGATTTCACACGATTCACTTGGGTTGCCTTCTTGAAACATAAATCTGACACGTTTCAGAATTTTTTAAAAATTTTACTAAGAATTGAAGATGAGAAGGACACACAAGTCAATCGCATTCGTAGCGATAGAGGGGGAGAGTTCATAGACACAGGAATAGTTGAATATTGTGACTACAATGGTTACAAAAACGAATTCAGTGCCCCTAAGACTCCTCCGCAGAACGGTGTTGCCGAAAGGAAAAACCGAACTCTTCAAGAGATGGCACGTGTCATGTTGCATGCCAAATCCCTACCTAAGTATTTCTGGGTAGAATCTATTAGAACTGCATGTCATATTATTAATAGGTTTTACCTTAGGAAAAACACTAAACAAACCCCTTATGAGTTGTGGTACGGTAAGAAGCCTAATCTGAAATATCTAAGGACTTTTGGAAGTCAGTGTTATGTCTGTAAAGACAGAACATTTGTCTAAATTCGAGACGCGTGGTGATAAAGCCATCTTCTTAGGATACTCCCCAAGCAGTCGTGCTTATCGTATATACAATCTGCGTACTAAAACCCTTATGGAATCGATAAATGTAATTGTAAGCGACACTATTGTCAAAAATAAGATATCTGAATCACCTATTGTGGTTGAATCTGAAAATGATTTCAAAACTGATTCACCAGAAATAGATGACTCATTACCTATTGAGAGTCCGAAGTAACTGGCTGGGTCTCTAAAGATCATCCCATTGACAACGTGGTCGGTAATCCTAATGAGCCAGTTCGTACTAGATCCCAGTTAAGAAATTATGCTAATTATGCATGTTTCGTCTCCCTTGTGGAACCGAAAAATGTTAATGAAGCATTGAATGACACACACTGGATTTCTGCAATGCAGGAAGAACTTTTATAATTTGTCATTCACGATGTCTGGTATCTTGTACCGCGGCCTCAAAACAAAAATATTATTGGCACACGTTGGATCTTTAAGAACAAATCTGATGAAAATGGGGTAATCCTTAGAAACAAAGCTAGACTAGTTGCTCAAGGTTACTCACAAATAGAAGGAATATATTTTAGCGAGACATTTGCCCCTGTCACTCGTCTTGAATCTGTTCGACTTCTTTTCGCCATAGCGTGTCACTTAAAATTTACACTTTATCAAATGGATGTCAAGTCTGCCTTCCTCAATGGAATTCTATCCGAAGAGACGTATGTAGAACAACCCAAAGGGTTCATTGACCCTAAATACCCTGACCATGTCTTTCGTCTAAAAAAGGCTTTGTATGGCTTAAAACAAGCTCCTCGAGCTTGGTATGAACGCCTTTCCAACTTTTTGTTGGATAAGGGTTTTAAGAGAGGAGGAAATGACCAGACCCTCTTTGTCAAACATTTTGACAAAAACATTATTATAGCCCAAGTCTATGTAGACGACATCATCTTTGGGTCTACTTCAACATCTGAAGTCAAATCTTTTTCTGCTATTATGCATAAGGAGTTTCACATGTCCCTTATGGGGGAGCTACAAATTTTCTTAGGATTTCAAGTGAAACAGAATTCTGATGGACTTTTTGTCTCTCAAACTAAGTATGCCTTAGATCTCGTTAAGAAATTTGGTTTAGATAATGCTAAAGTTGCCAAAACGCCTATGAGTACTACTGTTAAATTATGTAAAGATGAAAATGGAAAGTCAGTTGATTCCACACTTTATCATAGTATGATTGGTAGCCTACTCTATCTAACTGCCTCACGACCAGATATACTGTATGTTTTATGTCTGTGTGCTCGTTACCAGAATAACCCTAAAGAGAGCCATTTATCGTGTGTAAAACGTATAATAAAGTACATAAAGGGCACTCTTAATCTTGGACTTAGGTACACTAATGATACCTGCAGTACCATCATAGGGTATACTGATGCTGATTGGGTCGGTTGTACTGATGACAGTAAAAGTACATCAGGTGCCTGTTATTATGTCGGTAATAATTTAGTAGGTTGGAGTAGCAAAAAACAGAATTGCACATCTTTATCTACGGCTGAGTCCGAATATATAGCAGCTGGAAGTTGCTGTGCTCAATTATTATGGATAAAACAAATGTTAAGCGACTATGGGATTAAAGAAGATCAGTTACAATTGTATTGTGACAATCAAAGCGCTATTAACATATCTAAAAACCCGGTTCAACACTCGCGAACTAAGCATATTAAGATAAGACATCATTTTATACGCGAACTTGTTGAAACTAAGGAGTTAGAAATCCATTACCTGCCTACTGATCTGCAACTTGCAGACATGTTCACTAAACCTTTAGACTATAACAAATTTCTGTATTTACGCAATTCTATAGGTATGGTATGTGATGATTAAACTCTGAAGACCTTAATTTTTACCCTTTGTCCATTTGAGACAAAATGGGGGAGAAATTTGAGTCTTACGGGTTCAATGTTTTGTTCACATTTTATCTAAACTGCCTGATCTTAGTGTGCATATTTGGAGGAATCTCTTCTACTGATTGTCTACCATTTCTAGTGTACAAATTTTGTAAATAGTTGAGTTATGTAATTTTTGACTTTCTAGGAAATGGGTAGATAGTATCTTTTGTATAGGACTAGTTTTTATTTTTTTTGGTTCCCTAAGAGTTTAAACTAACTCAAAGGAGATTTTGTCTCTTATTTCCAAAGGGGGAGATTGAAGCACCTTATACCTTTGACTTACTTAAGTCTATACTATATAAGTGTTCAACTAATTTGGAAATAGTGACAAAATTGGTTGTCTAACCTAGAATCCAAAGAACCTCAGAATTATTCTCTCTAATCCTCTTCAATGATCCAAGAAGGTATAAATTGAATCACACTACACACATTAGAAGTGCATACATGTGTATATATTGCTTAAAATTGATTGTGTGTTAAATTCCCCTTAAAATGTTGTTTTAATAATTTTTTGGGAATTTTTAAACATTTTTAAAATAATGTTTTCATTAATAAAAGTGTGATTATAAAATTTGTGGGGTTAATTTGCTATTTTGAAATTTTCATTTTTCATTGGAATGTTTGATTGGGTAGAATGTAAATGCGCTAGAGACTTCAGGGTGCTACCTGTAATTATTTTTGACGCGCGTTTGCAAGCCTCTTATATGCCAACACTTGTCACGTTCCTGATGTATCAATTTTTGTTTGTTATGTGAGAGGGTTGCCTGGTGGTTTTCTGATCGTTAGATCAATCCTTATCGATGGCATGCATGTGTTTTAAACCTATCCTTGTGCTATCTCTTTGGACCAATCACATTCAACTTAACCACCGCTATTTTATAACCCTTAGATCAAGTCAATATTAGGAAGACTTAATCTCAGCCCTTGATTGCCTTAGACTATCCAGAACCTTCCTCCACTCCTATAAAAGCCCTCTAATTCTCAACCTTTCAAGACTTTTGGCAGTCGTCATTTCTGAGAGAAAAAAATAGAGAGAAGAGAGAAGTGAGAGAGAAAAGAGAGAAAGGGAAAACTGTATTAGTCAAACCCTAACCCTAACCCTAAACACTTCATATCTGATTCAAACCTTCGTATATACAAAACCCCAAACACAACCTTGAGTGTTTGAGAGAGAGTGGTGTTACTGGTTTGTTCATATTGAAGCTGTAACCTCTTGATCCGTGATCTTATTACCAACTTAAACATTCGTGTGAAGATCTATATTTCTTTTTCATAGAAATTGTAGATCTACACTTTACATGTTATATTTCACTAGATCTGCATGTTTCTTTCTCGATTTAAGAAAATCTTTACTGATTTAGTTTTGTAAATATTTTATGGTTTCTATTCTTACGAAACTTAACCTTGACCTAGTTGGATTCACACTTGGAGATTTTCAATCTCAAAAGTATTTTTAAAACAGAGATTGATTAAGGTCTTGACCGATTTTGAAGCAAGATTTCCGTGGAATCTGGGATATATTAAAGGTCAAAGAGGTTTCTAGTTCTGTAAGAAAGAAAGAAAAGAAAATCACAGCACATAGTCTTTATATGTAATTTTCTAGGACTGTCTGTAAAACTAAGTGTGTGTGAGTTCATGCATGTTGATAGGAATCACATCACAAAAACTTAACACACTACCACACTGGAAGTGTTGTGAATAAGATAAAAGATTATTGAGTCGACGCAAGGAAGCTAAAGCAAAAGGAAGTTATCAAACTGGAAGAACATCATCAACAATCAGATCTATGAGAAGTTAGAAGGACACCAAGTGGGGTATATTCCTAAACTTAGAATAGGTTGATTTGTGTGAATGTATGTTGTATTGTTTGTAACTGTTATTTGTTGTTAGTGGATTTTTACTTTTGTGACTTAGAAGTCACCGTGGATGTTTCCTCTATTGGGAGAGGTTTTACCACGTTAAAAACTGTGTGTTCTGATTATCTTCATCTACTCATCTCATTTTATAGTGTGCTGAATTTTTGAAATTGTCTTAGTTTTAAAACTGATTACAAAGTCTTGATTACTCTCGTACATTAGTTTTTGTAAACACATCTTGTTGTTTATAAGTTTTATTTTCAAAAGAAAAGGGTTTCTTCAACAAACATCTCGGAGTTGCTTATACAGTTTAATCTTGTATTAAACGGCATTAGCAACGTTTTTCAGACTCTCCTTCCATTTTTTGCTTTGTTAGTGCTTAAAAATATAGATAATTTGAGATAAAACTAACAAAAGTGAGTGATCATAGAAATATAATATGAACAAAGTATAAAGTTGGGATGCAGCACTTGCACTGCTGCATGATATTACTCCTGAGGTCGCGACCAGTAAAGCACATAGGTGTACTGCTGTGGCCTTTGAATGATTTTCACCAAGGTTATGCTGGAAACCACCTGAGTCCATTCCCCGATGATTTGAAGTTGTTGTAATGCAACCGTACTAGTAGAGTCCGCAACAAGTAAGGCAGTTGGACTACCATACCGCATCCCGAACTAGGCAGTGAAGGGAAAAATCGTAAAATTAAAACCCAGAAAATGAGTTTTTCTCCCGAAACACGTGGAGGGAAAACCTACTAGGGTCTATCCATGAGAGAATGCCCTCAAAGTGCACAAAATGACACAATTCTAAGGATAAACCCTATATCATAGGCCAAGAACAGCAAAAAGGGAGTAAATATAACCCTTCCCAAATCACCCACCTTTACGGAGCTTAAGCCCATCAAGCTTTCCAACATTATCTAGGTGAGGCGATATCACACGGGTATATAAAATAAATCCAAGGTCATAAAATGAGAGATCCAAGAGCAGATATGGCTATACGAAATACCCATTTAAGGGTGTAAATATAAAATAGAGCTCAATAAACAAAATTTACTCATGAGATGATGATTTAATGGATCCCCGTGAATAAAATAAGGCGTTTAAAAACTCAAAACGTAGAGAAACGAGATTGAAACACCTCGTTTCCCACAGACGACGTCAAATTGATGATATGAGAAATCGTCCACTTGTCGCTCTCATACCATAAAATCAAGTATAATGTGCATAATAAGTAAAGAGAGCAAGTAAAGAGAGATAGAAGACAAGATATAGAGTGGTTCAGCCTCTAAAATAGGCCTACATCCACTGTGTTGCTCCATTCTCATTATATGTGTTGCATAGTACAATATAATTAAGCCTAAAGTGGCGTATAAGTATGAGAATAAAGGAGAATACATGATAACAATGCTTCTGAGTGTGCCGGGGCCAGGGCTGAGATGTCCAAGCTTGAGACCCCAAGTCAAGTTTAGCAGGGTAGAGAGAATAATCAGCTCTGAACTAGTTGTTAGTGTAAGAGAATGAGCTTGGATACCTCTCTCTATGTGTAAACCTCTATATATATAGGAGTACTGTTGTTGTATCATGGAGATGATGCGGCTAGCTGGTTATTGGATCAGAGGTCGCAGCACGTTATATTTGGGGCCGCAGCCTGAATCTTAAGGGTTGTGGCAGGTCTGCTAAGAATGTAACTAGTGACTAGAGTATAAGGGTTACGGCCGGTGTAATCTAGTCCGTAGCATGTAACTAGTGACTGTAGTTTGAGGGTTGCGACAGGTGTAATCTAGTCCGCAGCATGTAACCGCGGCAGTAAGGTGCAATATATGTGCTATCAATAAGCCCCCAAGGAGTAGTTCCAAGGAATCGGCATCGCGTCTTGATTCTGTTAGTGTCGCGGCATGCTCCCAAAGCGACGCTTCGTCTTCCCGCGCCCTCTTATATAAATTGTTCTGGCTGTGCACTTCGTCACTTTTCCCAAATCTTTGAGAGCATATCGAGAGAGAATTTTTGTGCATTTGTCTCCTTGCATTTTTTAGCGATCTCAAGTAGTTGCAGGTGGTGGTTTTAAGGTGGTTGAAGGTGTTTCGAGGTTGAGCATTGGTGGTTTCTTCATTTCTAGGTAATTTCCCCACCATTTTTCACACTCATTAAGTATCTTCTTCGATTTTTCGAGAAAAACTCCACCTGATTACTAGGAACTCATGTAGAAAATCATAATAACTATAACTCTTCTAAGAATTAAGATCACAAGTCTGTTAATTTCTACAAGAATTAAACTTTCTCGAAATTGAATTCTCACATATTTGATTAAATATAATTGCTCTTAAGCCTTGAATTCAATCTTCACATGGTAGAAATAGGCTTCTGGAGATGTAAACTTTTAGGTTTCTGCCTTTGTTTTGGATGTTCTTGAGAGGGACCCTTTGTATTCTAGGGCTTTTGATCTTTGAATTAACCTAGATAAAGTACTAACCTGATTGGATATCTGGTCGTGGTGTGATAAGATCCCTTAGAAAATTTTACTTTGTTGTTTATTAAATACTAATCTGTTTGAGTATATGGTCGTGGCATAGGGAATTCATGGCTACGGCGTCATAAAATCCCTTTATCACTTTAGGGTTGTGTTGGATCAATGTCTGGAGCCTTCAAACATTATTTAAGAACTATCAGCGGCATGTGCATATCTGGTTGCGGCTTATAGCACTCCCTTTCCTAGGTTAGCTCTCCCTTAGAAATAATAGGTCGCGGCATGAGTCATCTTCCAGGTCTGTAGAGCCTAACACTTGATATAGTTAGTCAAATTTGCTTAACATTTCTTGTTTATCTTTCGAACTTATACATTATTATTCTTGTCGTGGCCTCTAAGAGGCTTATATATGGCCATATTGGCTGCAACACTTAACTGCGGACTCTCTGCTTTTCAGGTATTGCTACATCCATATGAACTTTGATCCAGATGAATTTCTGAGAGGTTTTTGGAATAAACATTTTTTAGCCTCTCCTCTCGAACTTCCTTCAGTGCGTCGTTTGAGGACAATAGGGTCGTGTCAGTTGAGAGAATGCCCTAATTGTGTAGTGATAGATTCAGACTCAGATTCCGCATTCATGGAGGAGGAGGCTAATTCAATTAATCAACCAATGGATATAAATGTCGCGATCGTGGGTACATCTGAGTTTAGGGACGCACCTGTTGGCACATTTGGGAGGGCTGAGAGATCTCTTGCTGCATTTAGTGTCTGTAGCACTATGACCCAAGAGTGGGTTAATCAGGTGGATAAAGCCTTTGAATTTCCTGAGAATTTAATGTGCTCAGCACCGACCACAGAACAAAGGTCATGCACGGCACTTGCTAACGATGGGGTCTTCTTCCCCCTCCACGCTTTCATTTATAGGCTCCGGCTTCCATTCCTTGTTCCAGTTAGAATAATTTTCTAAACGATGAGGTTAGCCCCATCTCAATGGTTGGAGGCCATTCTTGTAGCTATTGTACTGTGGAAGAAGAAATTCAAGAGAGACATTACTCCTGCGGAGTTTTTCCACTTTTACTGTCCAAAGGAAAACTCCATAAAATTTACAGGTTACTATTATTTTTCTGTCCGCGATAGAGTTGAGACCCTTTATTTTGGGAGGCCTACCGGTGTAAAGAAGTGGAAAGGCAAATATTTTTTCATTTCTAGAGAAGGGTGGGAGATCCACCCCGATGGGACTGAGAGGGAGAGAACCTTTAGGATGTTGCGGTACTAGGGATATCCCTCTAAGCTTGGTAAATGATTTTTTGAATTATAGTCGCGTCCCTTTTTATAGTTGCATATTATTCTCCACATTTTTCTTTTGTACTAACCTTTGTGTTTTTCTGCAGTCCTTGACAATTTGCAGTTGAGTCAGTGGTAAGAGAAGAGAGTTGGGGAGGCCGCGGAAAATCCTACTGATAAGAAGAAGTTTAGCACTTTTGTAACCTCTGCTTCAATCTACATGGGAGGCTTCTTTCCCAACAAATCTCTGCCTAAAGAAATGGGTGCGAAAGGTATTATATTTTCGCTTTCAACTCTGCTACTCCCAACTTTAATTTTATTCATGCTTTCTTTTGTGACACCCCGACTAATTAAATACCGGGTAGCTACTCCTTTATTAAATTAATTCAAAATGCCAAGTTGGCTCAGTTAATAGCATCACTGTCGAAAACATTTTAATATTACTAACCACCTAGTATTTAAAAAGCAAGTTGCCAAATTTTAATTTAAGTCTGATTAACATGCAACAAGAGTAATGAAGAAGTAAATAACACCATTCACCATACAGAAGTAAAACGAATAACCATCACATAACAGTAATTAAAGTCTGGAGGAAAAACTCCTCACTACAATCCCATAACTGAAATGAATAACTAAATACTGAAACCATAAATGCCAAAGTCTGAAAAACTGAAATATAAAAGATGTCTCTAAATAGAAATGGGCAACATGCCCTACAACTGATGGATAGTGACTCTGGAATCCAAAAGATAGAAGCGTCTATAAGCAAATCCCTGTAGCTTCCACAACCAGCTACAGCTCGTCACCTGAATGAGAATCCTATGCTTGGTGTCCCTGTGGCTGGGCACCTAAAATGGTTTTACAAAGAAAAAGAGATTTGAAAAGCAAACGAGTCAGAGCCCGAATGTGGAGTTATATTTTAAAAACCTGCAAGTGCTTTAAAAACATTTAAAACATTAAATGCAAAGTACATGTTAGGACGTGCACTCACATTATATTCTCACCTCTCGTCTAACTGTGCACTCCTAACGCAAGTACCCATCTATAAATACTACTAGCTAAGTGACAACATATCTAGCTAGACTGCCAAAGGTCCTGCCCATAATACTTGGTTCCATTTACATAACAACGCTCGTAACTAAATAGGGGTTTAACGTCAACTCAGATACTCAATATGCAATATGTATAACTATCAGTTAACTCGTTATATTTCTCGAAACAACACCGTAATATATTTTTACAACATTAACATGAGTATTCTCATTAATTAAATGTATATTAATCTCATCATATATATACAATACAAGCACCCCGCAACTAAGCTGTAGTGCACACATACTCTGCTATCCATCCCGGTACATCACGTACATAAGGATCACATATTCCGAATCTCTCAGGAATAGTTCAGATAACACAAATCACAAATAGTGGAGGCGAACACAGTCACCATCACATGGGTCACGCACATACCTACGCTCCCACGGTCAGCGGACTTATTAATATCACAATAAGTCTTTCTATGACCTATGTTCATCGAGGTACCAGTCTATATCCCCCCCGTAGGCACACAAGGAATAGAGGGTCCTAAGCGAACGCAACCTCCCGTGATAGCAAGTATGGTAGGTATGTCATACACACAATACATATACCAATACTAAGTAAACACACATCTTAGTAATACCGTATTTTAATCGTAGTACATATTGCACTCTCGTACTAACTTTAATTATCACAATTCGTACTATTCCGGTTTGTAATTATACGCGCTATAATTCATCCTCACATCGTAGTAGACACTCCCGTCTCAACCCAAATGGTTTATTGGATATAACTCTCGTATATAATTTACTCCTCTCAATAACCCAAAAGTCCCAAATCTATCCTTACATCATCCAAGAATGTTAACCCTACCCTCGAACCAGTTTCCGGGACTCCAAAAATCAAAACAGTCCAAAAAGGACCAAACTATCAACTCGTTAGAAGTCTCGTTCGAACGAGGCTGTTCGAACGAGATCCCAGTTCGTTCGAACGAACTGTCCCTTCTAACGATATCTCGTTCGAACGAGATATCGAACGAAATCCCTACTCGTTAGTAACGACTGGTCAACTCGTTAGAAGCTCGTTCGAACGAGTTCGTTCGAACGACCTGGGGCTGCTTCTAACGAGCTACCAGTTTCGGCCCAGAATTTCCCCAATTCGTTTTTCATCCATTTTTACTCCTCAAACCTCTTCTAAAATTCGTTCCAACAATATATAGAGTTCTCTAATCATCCTCAAACATGCCAAGGTGCTATACTAACATCATTAAAGGGCTTAATACCTTCTAAACATCATTAAATCACAATTTTCTACATCAATTTCCAATTTTCTTCAAGAACATAAACCCTAGGTTCTTCTCATCAATATTTCCCAGATTTTAATCCGTTTATACATCACATAGATATGAAATCTCTCAATTAACTCTTCAAACAATGTTTCTACATGCAAACCTATCCCAAAATTAAACAACAATCTTCCAATTTCATGGGTCTTCATATTTTCTTCAAGAACAAACTATAAATTCGAATTTTCTAACATGGAGGAAACATTCTCAGAAATTAAATGGATTAAAGTCACTTGCCTTGGTTGTCTCTGAGTTTGGTGTAGATTAGATGAAGAATTTGTGCAGATTTTTCCTCTCTCTCCAAGCTCTCCTCCAATGGTGGCTCAAGGTGGCTAGGGTTTTGATTTGGGAAAACTTAGAAAAACTAAATGATAACCTACGTAGCTTTCTAGGTTAATATTGGTTGGTTATGGGCTTAGTGGGCCAAATTCCACATCAGATTTACATCTCCAATTTTCGTCACTTTTAATTCCTAAAAATGTAAAATTACCAAAATACCCTTTAAGTTGCCGGTATGGCCTAAAAATACCCCGGGACCCAAACTATACCCCCGACTAGTGTTTTCTGACTATCTCGACCCTTCCGGACGCGTTGGCGCACTCAAAACGACCATACGGATTATAGATTTTAATTTCACTTTTATTATCAAAATATTATACCGTGACGCGGCGGTCCCACGCGTCTCAACAAAATTTCTAAAATGCCGTATATAAATCTCACGACAAATTTTATAATACCAAATACATATATAATCATATATGTACATAATCAAATACCAATTCGCATCTCATTAGTATTTATAACCCGGATTAATTTCCAATTAGTACGCAATCAATTAATTAATCCCAAAAATAAATATAGTCAAAAGTACGGGGTATTACATACTTCCCCCCTAATAACTGAATTTCGTCCCGAAATTCGAAACTAGAAAGTACCTGCTAAAAAAACAGCTCTGGATAACGCTCGCGCATCTCATCCTCGCGCTCCCATGTGGACTCCTCGACATTGTGATGTCGCCACTGAACACGCACTAATGGTACTATCTTTGACCGCAGTTTCCTCTCGCTTCGGTCCAAAATAGCTATTGGCCCCTCCTCGTAGGAGTTATCCGGCTTGAGATCGATGTCCTCCACAGCAATGTGAGAATGAGCCAAATTATCTCTAAGGTATTTCCTCAGCGAGGAAATATGGAACACGTCGTGAATCCGATGTAAGTGCTCCGGTAGTCCAAGTCTATACGCAACCGGTCCGATCCGCTCAATAATAGGAAACGGCCCCACGTACCTCGGTGCCAACTTCCCCTTCTTCCCGAATCGCATAATCCCCTTCATCGGAGATACCCTGAGCAAAACCTGGTCCCCCACTTGGAACTCCCTGAAAAACCTCTTCGCATCAGCATAACTCTTCTGCCTGTCTTGAGCTACCCGAATGCGACTCCGAATCAACTCAATCCTTGCCGAAGTGTCCTGAATCACTTCCGGCCCAAGTAGTTTGTTGTCCCCCACCTCCAACCAACATGCTGGGGAACGACAAGGCCTACCGTACAACGCCTCAAACGGAGCCATGCCAATCGTGAACTGATAGGAGTTTTTGTAAGCAAACTCCACCAGTGGAAGGTACTGCTCCCATCCACCCCCGAAGTCAATAATGCACATGCGTAGCATATCCTCCAACATCTGATTGGTGCGCTCTGTCTGCCCATCAGTCTGCGGATGATACGCCGTACTCAACCGCAATTCCGTGCCCATGGCCTCCTGGAAACTCTCCCAAAACCGCGAAACAAATATCTTGTCTCTGTCAGACACGATATTTAAGGGTACACCGTGAAGTCTCACAATCTCTGAAATAAAGAGCTGGGTGTACTGTCCCGCAGTGTAATCAGTCCTTACGGGTAAAAAGTGAGCGACCTTGGACAACCTGTCCACAATTACCCAAACGGAGTCGTGACCCCTCTGCGACGTAGGCAACCCCGTGATAAAGTCCATGGATATGCTCTCCCACATCCACACCGGGACCTCCAATGGCTGTAGCAATCCTGCTGGTCTCTGATGATCCACTTTTACAAGCTGGCAAGTGGCGCATTTCGAGACAAACTCAGCGATATCTCTCTTCATACCGCTCCACCAATACTGCCGTCTCATGTCTTGGTACATTTTGTCCCCTCCGGGATGTACCGCGAACCGTGAGCTGTGCGACTCTGCCATCACATCGTGCCGCAATTCTTCCCCATCCGGAACTACCAATCTCCCATTGAAGCGCAATCCCCCGTCTGAGCTAACGGTATAGGACTCAGCTCCCTCTGCAAGTAATCGAACTATCTGCTCCTGACAGAACGAATCGTTAGCCTGTGCCCGTACTACCTTCGTGACAATCTGCGGTGTAAGGGTCATCACAGACATGAAAGATCGGGCCACTGCATCCTGGTGTCCCAATTCCTTCCACTTAGCTTTCCACACCTCGGCCATCTCATCTGCTGGCCTACGGCTCAACGCGTCTGCTACCACGTTAGCCTTACCCGGGTGGTACTGGATGTCGAACTGGTAGTCTTTCACAAACTCAAGCCACCTACGCTGTCGCATGTTCAACTCCTTCTGCGTGAACAGATACTGTAGTGACTTGTGATCCGTGAACAGCTGAAACTTCTCCCCCAAAAGATAGTGCCTCCAAATCCGTAAGGCAAATACCACTGCCGCTAACTCCAAATCATGCGTAGGGTAATTCTTCTCATGAGGCTTAAGCTTACGGGAAGCATAAGCTATGGCCTGTCTCTCCTGCTGTAATACACCTCCAAGTCCTTGCAAAGACGCATCGGTGTAAACCAAATACTGAACTCCCGGTCTCGGCAATGCTAACACAGGTGCTGAGGTCAATTTGTCCTTCAATTCATCGAATGCCAACTGACAGGCATCACTCCAGATGTATGGCACACCCTTACGAGTAAGATGTGTCAAAGGACCTGCTATCTCCGAGAAACCCCGAATAAACCTCCTGTAGTATCCTGCCAAACCCAAGAAACTACGAATCTCCGTTGGTGTCGTGGGCTGTCCCCACTCCCTCACCGCTGATACCTTCCCCGGATCAACAGATATCCCTTGGTCGGAAATAATGTGACCCAAGAACTGGACTTCTTTCAGCCAAAACCCGCACTTCTCATATTTTGCATACAACTCGTTCTGACGGAGTGTCTGCAAAACCTGCCTCAAATGCTCGGCGTGCTCCTCTTCTGTCTGAGAGTAAACCAGAATGTCATCAATGAAGACAATGACAAACTGATCTAGGAAACCCCTGAACACTCTGTTGATCAAGTCCATAAACACTGCTGGAGCGTTGGTCAAGCCGAAAGGCATAACTCGAAATTCGTAAGAACCATATCTCGATAAGAACGCAGTCTTCGAGACATCCTCCTCCCTGATACGCAACTGATGGTATCCCGATCTCAAGTCAATCTTCGAAAAGAAAGAAGCTCCTCTCAACTGGTCGAATAAGTCATCGATTCGAGGCAACGGATACTTATTCCGTATCGTGACCTTATTCAACTCTCGGTAGTCCACACACAACCTCAGTGAATCGTCCTTCTTCTTCACAAACAAAACCGGAGCGCCCCAAGGTGAGGTACTCCTGCGAATAAAGCCCTGTCCTAACAGCTGCTCTATCTGATCCCGTAACTCTCGCATCTCAGCTGGAGCCATACGGTACGGTGCACGTGTTATAGGTCTCGTACCCGGTAGCAAGTCTATAACGAAGTCTATTTCTCGACTGGGTGGTAAGCCTGGTATCTCCTGAAACACATCCGAATACTCCCTGACAACCAGGATCGAATCTAAAGGAATAACAACCTCCTTAGAGGTATCCTCCTCTATATAATACAGATGAGCGGTCGATCCTCCCTCTGGGCGAGGCATCGCCACTATAAACATCTCTTGCCCCGGAATGGCAAAAATAATGCTCCCGCTGAAGCAATCAATCATGGCCCTATATGCTACGAGCCAATCCATACCGATGATCACATCGTGAACATGCATGTCTAACACTAACATGTCTGCAGGCAATACCAAACCACCAACCTCTACTCCCACTCCCCGGCATATAAAGAAAATAAGTGACCCACTCCCTAATGGTGAGTCGACACACGTCACTGTGCTCTCTGCCGTAGCTAACAATCCTAAAGCTTTCGCGAAGTGTGTAGCAATAAAACAATGTGTAGCACCTGTATCAAATAACACCCTACCCATAGTGCCATGGATAGGAAACGTACCCTCGATCGCGGGCGGTGCCTGTGGAACTGCATCCTGGTGGACGTTGTAGACACGTCCATACTGTAGCTGCCCCTGCTGAGCTGGGACTGCTGGAATGGGTGGCAATGCTACCATCTATGGGTGCGGGAAGAGCTGCGGGAAACATCGGCCTCTGTGGCTCCTGGAGAGCACCCTGCTGCTGCTGCTGTGGGGCCCTGCCCCTATCAGGACAATCCTGCTTCTTATGGCCAGTCTTGCCACAAGTAAAGCACTTCCCTGGGAAGTTCCCTCCCCTCTGCCCCTGCTGTCCCCGGCCCTGGTGGCCGTTACCATTCCTCCCTTGGCCCTGCTGGCCCTGGTGAAACTGCTGCCCATTCTGTCCCTGTTGGCCCTGATGGCCGTTTGGACCCTGATGTCCCTGACGGAAACCTCCCTGTCCCTGCCTGTAGTTCCCTGATCGGAACCTCTTATTATCCCCCTGCTGGGAGCCCTGCTCATTCTGCCTCTGCCCCTGACCAGATTGTGCCCCGCTGGCACCATGTCCTCCAGTCCTGTCCTGATGGCTAGACTCTCCCGACCTCTTGCCCTCGGCCATATGAAAACGGTGGTCCTGGCAGTGTAGTAATGCAGCGTTAACCACATCAGAATACGTGGCCAATGATAGGTTCCCTAGCAGATGTTGACGGATCCTCCAATTCAACCCATCTGTGAACTTCTCTATCTTCTTCTTCTCTGTTGGAATCTCGTCTGGAACGATATTCAACAGGTTAGTAAACTCGGCCTCATACTCGGCCACTGTCTTGCCCTCCTGCTTCAAACTCATCAGCTTCCTCCTCATCTCTGTATGAACTGCGGATGGAAAGTACTTGCGGTCGAACCGCACCCAGAACTCCTGAATCGTGAGGGTATCCCTCTCCTCCGCGGTGGTAATGGACTCCCACCACTGCAGCGCAGATCCAACTAGCTTGAAAGTAGCTAGCACCTGCTTCTGAACATTTGTGCACTCATGCATCCTCAAATGCCTCTGTATGTCCTTCCTCCATTGGCTCGATACTACTACATCAGAGCTACCTGCAAACTCTGGCGGATGCGCTTTCTGAAAAGCATCTCGTACACGCTCCCAAGCAGACGGGAATGCATTAACCTGTGCTGGCGCGGCAACCGGCGCCTGAGGCGGTGCCTACTGAATCACGGCAATCGCGGCATTTACCGCTTGGGCTACTATAGCAGCAACCTCGGCGGCGTTCAACATGCCCTGAACTGGAGCGGGCTGTGGTTCGGCGTAGCATTCCTGGGAACTCGTCGTGCAAGTCGTGGAGGCATCTGAAATAAGAACAAAGTTTATAAGTTCACGGTTTATAAACTTAATATAGCTGAAGAACGAAGCATACACAAAAAGAGTACAACAGTCCTAAAATATAGGGCTCTATATCAAAGAAACGTAGCGGAAACATAATAGCCGTACAGATCCTAAAGGACACTAGAACCTGATGCTCTGATACCACCTGTGACACCCCGACTAATTAAATACCGGGTAGCTACTCCTTTATTAAATTAATTCAAAATGCCAAGTTGGCTCAGTTAATAGCATCACTGTCGAAAACATTTTAATATTACTAACCACCTAGTATTTAAAAAGCAAGTTGCCAAATTTTAATTTAAGTCTGATTAACATGCAACAAGAGTAATGAAGAAGTAAATAACACCATTCACCATACAGAAGTAAAACGAATAACCATCACATAACAGTAATTAAAGTCTGGAGGAAAAACTCCTCACTACAATCCCATAACTGAAATGAATAACTAAATACTGAAACCATAAATGCCAAAGTCTGAAAAACTGAAATATAAAAGATGTCTCTAAATAGAAATGGGCAACATGCCCTACAACTGATGGATAGTGACTCTGGAATCCAAAAGATAGAAGCGTCTATAAGCAAATCCCTGTAGCTTCCACAACCAGCTACAGCTCGTCACCTGAATGAGAATCCTATGCTTGGTGTCCCTGTGGCTGGGCACCTAAAATGGTTTTACAAAGAAAAAGAGATTTGAAAAGCAAACGGGTCAGAGCCCGAATGTGGAGTTATATTTTAAAAACCTGCAAGTGCTTTAAAAACATTTAAAACATTAAATGCAAAGTACATGTTAGGACGTGCACTCACATTATATTCTCACCTCTCGTCTAACTGTGCACTCCTAACGCAAGTACCCATCTATAAATACTACTAGCTAAGTGACAACATATCTAGCTAGACTGCCAAAGGTCCTGCCCATAATACTTGGTTCCATTTACATAACAACGCTCGTAACTAAATAGGGGTTTGACGTCAACTCAGATACTCAATATGCAATATGTATAACTATCAGTTAACTCGTTATATTTCTCGAAACAACACCGTAATATATTTTTACAACATTAACATGAGTATTCTCATTAATTAAATGTATATTAATCTCATCATATATATACAATACAAGCACCCCGCAACTAAGCTGTAGTGCACACATACTCTGCTATCCATCCCGGTACATCACGTACATAAGGATCACATATTCCGAATCTCTCAGGAATAGTTCAGATAACACAAATCACAAATAGTGGAGGCGAACACAGTCACCATCACATGGGTCACGCACATACCTACGCTCCCACGGTCAGCGGACTTATTAATATGACAATAAGTCTTTCTATGACCTATGTTCATCGAGGTACCAGTCTATATCCCCCCCGTAGGCACACAAGGAATAGAGGGTCCTAAGCGAACGCAACCTCCCGTGATAGCAAGTATGGTAGGTATGTCATACAGACAATACATATACCAATACTAAGTAAACACACGTCTTAGTAATACCGTATTTTAATCGTAGTACATATTGCACTCTCGTACTAACTTTAATTATCACAATTCGTACTATTCCGGTTTGTAATTATACGCGCTATAATTCATCCTCACATCGTAGTAGACACTCCCATCTCAACCCAAATGGTTTATTGGATATAACTCTCGTATATAATTTACTCCTCTCAATAACCCAAAAGTCCCAAATCTATCCTTACATCATCCAAGAATGTTAACTCTACCCTCGAACCAGTTTCCGGGACTCCAAAAATCAAAACAGTCCAAAAAGGACCAAACTGTCAACTCGTTAGAAGTCTCGTTCGAACGAGGCTTCGAACGAGTTTGGACTGTTAGGTCGTTAGAAGTCTCGTTCGAACGAGGCTGTTCGAACGAGATCCCAGTTCGTTCGAACGAACTGTCCCTTCTAACGATATCTCGTTCGAACGAGATATCGAACGAAATCCCTACTCGTTAGTAACGACTGGTCAACTCGTTAGAAGCTCGTTCGAACGAGTTCGTTCGAACGACCTGGGGCTGCTTCTAACGAGCTACCAGTTTCGGCCCAGAATTTCCCCAATTCATTTTTCATCCATTTTTACTCCTCAAACCTCTTCTAAAATTCGTTCCAACAATATATAGAGTTCTCTAATCATCCTCAAACATGCCAAGGTGCTATACTAACATCATTAAAGGGTTTAATACCTTCTAAACATCATTAAATCACAATTTTCTACATCAATTTCCAATTTTCTTCAAGAACATAAACCCTAGGTTCTTCTCATCAATATTTCCCAGATTTTAATCCGTTTATACATCACATAGATATGAAATCTCTGAATTAACTCTTCAAACAATGTTTCTACATGCAAACCTATCCCAAAATTAAACAACAATCTTCCAATTTCATGGGTCTTCATATTTTCTTCAAGAACAAACTATAAATCCGAATTTTCTAACATGGAGGAAACATTCTCAGAAATTAAATGGATTAAAGTCACTTGCCTTGGTTGTCTCTGAGTTTGGTGTAGATTAGATGAAGAATTTGTGCAGATTTTTCCTCTCTCTCCAAGCTCTCCTCCAATGGTGGCTCAAGGTGGCTAGGGTTTTGATTTGGGAAAACTTAGAAAAACTAAATGATAACCTACGTAGCTTTCTAGGTTAATATTGGTTGGTTATGGGCTTAGTGGGACAAATTCCACATCAGATTTACATCTCCAATTTTCGTCACTTTTAATTCCTAAAAATGTAAAATTACCAAAATACCCTTTAAGTTGCCGGTATGGCCTAAAAATACCCCGGGACCCAAACTATACCCCCGGCTAGTGTTTTCTGACTATCTCGACCCTTCCGGACGCGTTGGCGCACTCAAAACGACCATACGGATTATAGATTTTAATTTCACTTTTATTATCAAAATATTATACCGTGACGCGGCGGTCCCACGCGTCTCAACAAAATTTCTAAAATGCCGTATATAAATCTCACGACAAATTTTATAATACCAAATACATATATAATCATATATGTACATAATCAAATATCAATTCGCATCTCATTAGTATTTATAACCCGGATTAATTTCCAATTAGTACGCAATCAATTAATTAATCCCAAAAATAAATATAGTCAAAAGTACGGGGTATTACATCTTTCTTCTTCAGTTGAGGAGATTGATAGAGAGCTGTTAGCAGCTCAATTTTTGCTGACTATTTTAGGATTTAGGTGCTGGGTATACGTACCCACTCTCTTTACTTCAATTTACATTCTATTGAATCATATTTATGTAGTAGTTTTATTTTCAGATGTTGGGATTATGTGAGACTGTTTTATATTATGTTAGACTTAAGTTATGTCAATGATGGTATCAGACATTATTGGAATATAATTTGACTATTGATTCAGCCCATTACAATATTGTGACATCCCGCCTAATTAAATACCGGGTGATCAGTCATTTATTAAATTAAATCAAAGTGTCCGGTTGGTTCATTCTTAGCTTCACTGTCGAAAATAATTTTCTTTATTAATCACCTAATAAATAATTCACCTAAGTGTCAAAACCTTTCATTTTAGAGATTAAGTCCTATTATTATGATTTAGTATACGAAACCATTTATGAACACGAATAATATTAAAAAAAAACAGCCAAATGAAAGAAACATGCTAGATAAATAAATCCAAATAAAATATCCCAAATCGCAGGACAATGTAATAATCAAAAGCAATCCCAACTAAAATAGAATATTGAAATAAATAAAGAGTACAAATCTCTCTGAACTAGATAAACCTGGAAATGGGCGACACATGACCTATCTAATGATGACTAAATAGAAGACTGAGAAGACAAGGATGAAGTCGTCTACTGCAAGGATCTGCAACTCCCATACTAGTTGCAACACGTCAATAGTCCAAAGATCTAAGACCGATGCCCCTGTTGTTGGGCACCTATAATATATATATATATATATATATATATATGTATGTATGTATGTATGTACAAGATAAGGAAGAGATGATAGGAAACGGGTCAGAGCTCAAGTGTAAAACAACTTTAAAATAGTTTAGCAAGTATTTAAAATGCTTACCAGTTAATATTACATACATGTTAGTACCTCGACACTCACTTGGGAATTCTCACCCCTCAACTAGTGTGCCCGCCTAACGTACTAATGAACTAATTTAGATAAAACTAACCCAATTCACTAGTCGAACCCAATACACTAGTCTAACCCAATTTTCCCTTACCAAATTATGTTTCAAGTAATCGCATGATTATAGTTTATATCAGATAACCTTTTCGTATGAATATATTAAGCCAGTTATATTCATCTCAATTCATTTAATATTAATTATTCAATTCGTACCTACTTACAAGCACAGTAGATTAATCACAAGTACATATATTTATCACTCATAATATATATACTAATAGGGAACCCCACATAAATCTATGGTGCCGACATACTCTGGTATCAAGTCCTCCATCTCTCGTACAAAGGGAAATACTAGTTTGGAATCACTCTTGAACTGTATTAACACAAAACACACATATTGGAGGCGAAGCATAGTTCCCAGTCACTAAGAGGTCAGCACATACCCTCACGTCTCTTAGGACCGTCTGACTATCATTCTTCGATAGCATGTATCCACGGATCTTGTGTTCTAGGGTACAAGTTAATATCCCCCATAAAGGTCCAATCGAGATAAGATTGTCCCGGCACGGAAACCTCCGTGATAGCAAGTATCTCGGGTATGATTACACATAGATATACAATATTATATGTATATATATATATATATATATATATATACACACATGCACCCACATATATATTCACATTATTTAGCTAGGTACGCCCACGACCCATAATATATTATAACCATGCGTAGAGCATAACACCCGAGTTCTACATATAATTAAATCATTCTTTTATTTTCTCAATTATCACAAGTCCTTAAGTACTTCTCGACTCTCGAAGTGTGTCCTATTGATAAATATAAAATCAGTAGGTCTACACTCACTACCCTACTGGTCAAAGCCCTTTTTAATTCTCACAAGACCTAATTTAATGTACGCACGATTTCCACTCCAATTTATTCCCCCGAAATTCCATCATTAAATCTCATATAAAGGCGTATTACCCGGACCCTAATTATAACCTACTGGTCCTTCCTAAGTCCCATTATGATATTTATATTATGCCCAAGGGTCCTTACACATTGGGATCAAATTAAAATTAAAAAGGAGGAAAAGTTTACAATTCCAAGAGGAGTCGATTGATCAATGAAAAGGGGTTGATCGATCGATCGACATTCTTGAATCGATCGATCGATCGAGCAGTTCTTGGCCCAGTTGCTGCAATTCTTTACCTACTGGTTTCCTTAACATAAATCCTCAAAACCTCTATTAATTCGCCCCAAACTCCCAAATAATCAAACCAACAGTTGTATTACCATACATACATGATTTCTAACGTAAAACATATACGAATTCATCAAGGGCCATAAATTAAATGGTTAATTCAAATTAATACAACAAAAACCCTATTTTTATCATCATGATCAATATTTTCCTAATTCTTACAGAATTTAACTCTACTGAACATTAATTTCGTAGTTAATCATCTACATATAACAATAGGGTTGTCCTAACATGAATTCTATTCAGAATTTCAATATGAATCTCCCAAATATCATTTATCTTGCATGAAAACATAAATTTATCATCTCCTAAACTAGCATGGATGTGTTATCAACTAAAGAACAACAAGTTAGATACTTGCCTAGAAATCAAAGAACTGATCTGATAAATTTTAGTGATATAGGAATGATCCTCTTCTTCCGATCTACGCATTTGTGGTGGAATTGGTGAGAGTGGTGTAGGGTTGGTGGCTCTCCTCCTTGAAAGCCTTCTCTTTTTTCTCTTCCTTAGCCTCTCTGCAACTCTAATGTTTCTAACCCTCGAGGACTCTAACTCCCATCAGATATAACCCTTTAATTTTTGTCCATAATTAAGGTCAAAAAGTGAAAATTATCAAAATGCCCTCCCGGGTTACCGGTTAAGCCTAAAAACGTCCCGAAACCTACACTAAACCACCGGGTACACTTTTCTGACTATCTCAACCCTTTCGGATACATTTGGCGGACTCCAAAATGACCATACGAGCGACTTATAATTAAATTACTTTTTATTCCATTAATTTAATCCCGACACGACTAACACACGCGTCCCGACTTAATTTCTATAACTGTCATATTATTCACTCACGACAGTTTTAATAAATTCAATCTCATATATAACTTTACTCAATAAGTAATATTCAACATAATTCTTATCAATAATTACTAACTCTCATCACGCTAGTAAATATTCAATTTTAAAAAAATCGAATTAATATTAAATTAATTTATCTCAATTAAATTTAATTAATCCCATAATTAAAAGCCATAAAAATACGGGGTATTACATACTCCCCCCTAATAACGGAATTTCATCCCGAAATTCAGAAAGTAAGGCCTACCTGGTAAAACAATTCTGGATATTATATCAGTACGCAAAACCAGCTTCAGAGTAAGGCGTTCAATCACTATAGCCCCCACCTCACAGCTAGCTAGTTTAACATTCTCAACACTTTATCAGTTATAGGGTCACACCTCGATAACGACACTTCACCTTGCTCCTACCCGAAGACATTCGAGTAAGACAAGCCTATACATCATTGGCCCCCATTATCTCAATATTATTGGGAGGCCGCACCTCACTACGTATAAACGACTCGTATTTATCTAAACACAAAACTCCGATCCTGGGAGAAACAATATGATCATTTGACCACTCTTGTCAATACTTCGAATCTCGATTTCTGGCGATGTCACTCACAAGTCACTTAAAATAGTCTGTGGTAATTCCCCCATAGTCATCGGACTCTAACTCGACCAATCGAAAATTCTGATTATCCACTCACCTCTAAACATACAGAGGGATAATAGTTAAGGTTCTTCACACAAAACCTCAATAAGTACTTTGTCCATAATAAACAGGTATGAGTTCTTACACACAACTCTATCATTTGGTAATGTCTTCTCCCAAGCACCGTACTATACTTCACCTAACAGCTATAATTGTTGCGGAATTAAAATGACCGCAATGAGTCCAAAATTACATTCATACAGCCCCACTAGTCGTTTATCACCTTTCGCCTACTCCTCAGGCTATATGTAATACAACCTGCTCAAAATGAAATGTCATCCCCACGGCTTCCTGAAATCCTTTATTGGAGGTGGGGTTCAAGGATCTCATCCTAGTTCAGAACAATACTGGGCAGGACCACTTACCGGCATGATCCTTCTTTTGAAAGAAGGACTACGACAAACTGTCTAATAGTGTAAATCATACAAAAGAATAAAAATTACTTTCTTTTAAGGCAACTTGTTCCACGCATTCAAAGGAACTCGTGATCTTAACTCGAGGTTGGCAACCCATCAAAGAAATTTACCAAATTGACTGCCCTCTTCCATTACAGGAATCATTAGCTTGCTACAAAATCCTCTGTTTGATCATCTTGCTCCAATCGATTGCTATCTATGAGTGGTGCACACGGAGACTACTCACTATGTCCCGCTCAACATCAATTTGTACGTGTAATGTCTCACATTAAGTAACACTTAATACTCCCCTTCTTTCCTCGACGTATATCGAAAGTTTCGACCCGTGTACTTTTCTCCACGATGTGCACTTCTGGACCTTTTATACCTTACTAACATCATCATTCTTTCTACGCGCAAGTCGCTCTCTAAATTTGACTAGGTAAAACTCCTCTCAAAGTGTTTTCCCATAATAGTTAAATTTTACTCTTCTCAAGGAATACCTCTTTTTAAATGGCTTCCCACAGCCTTTCAACCAAATTCGGGTTTGTTATTCTGATTGCACACGTATATATGGATTATCGTCCTTCTCACACGATGTTTAATTCACTTTACCATTTCTACTTCGTTATATAAGTCCCTTCGGCATATATTTGACACATCTATTCCCACGTCCCTTTAACTCGGACGATTCTAACAGCTCCACTGGCCTTAAATCCTAATTTAACTTCCAACTTATAGTTATAACTACCTGCTCCTATGATGACCAAGGTACTGGACTCATGGACTAATGACCAAACATTTCCTTACTTCCAACCTTACGTTAAGTTTCATGCGTGGGATGTCTCGCAAAGCGAAATCTAAATAAGGAACCCCCCCCCCCCCCCCCGATACACTACTACCTAGCATTATCGGTTATCAAAATCCATTAGGCCCTCCGTCCATAACATGTACCCCTATATTCCCGTCCCTTGACATAAAATCTACATCTCCTCCTACAATTACATTTAAATAAGGAACTTTTAGCCAATTTCACTATCACTTCATTGGTGGTAATCACATTCCATAAATCTCGTGCACATACAATCGGGACTCTTGAAATCCTGTTCCCAAACATATGAATATAAATCTTAACTCCCATGTCTCTAATGGATAGATATAACAATGCGCTCTTCCTATCACCAAGTCCTGAGCGTTAAATATGATAATGAGTTAAATCTTTCCGCTCATCCCGGGATTAAACATTTCGATACCACTATACCCTTTGAAGTCTTTATAATATATGATATAAATGCGACCCTAACCCTCTCACAGGTGAGGCTTTGCCAGAACTAAACATCCTGCACTAGAGAAGTAACCCCGATAGACTTGCGATATCCGCCCACTATCGATCTAATAATTACTATAAAATCATAAACAGCATAATATCATACTCATATAACACATCACTAAAACGAGTAATGTCAATGAGGTATATATACCACTATCAATACACCCGTTCATCCTCCGCGGATAACACTAAAGATAATCCCGCTATAAAAGGGAAAATATTCACATAATAATAACATTATCAATATACGCATTAAGATCATCTCACGTGAGAATTTAGCAAAAATCAAAATATAATGACTCATTCGTGTCACATAAAACACGCCTTATCCTCCGAGGGTAGAACTCATACTTTCACCTTGCTAATCTCCCTGGCTGCTCAAATGGTTTCTGGACATAACACGCCTATCTGAACTAAAACAAAATTACTTTAATCATTACCCCTTACTAGGCACCATACTCTTGTCCATTTACTCCTTCGGGAAAAATTAACGCATGTGGTTTCACTCTCCACAAAATACTTCTATGCATAATCCACTTATTATCGATCATACTGACCATATTAGGGTTGTTCTACTCTCGGACATTGGTAGGCTCGATCCTGATGGCTACCCCCGTTGTTCCCTTAGCTTTGTTAGCCCTAAAGAACACACTACTGACTTCGACAGCTCTTACTGAATTCACCATCGCTTGGTAAGGATTTAACTACCCGAATAATTTAATTGGGTCCCCTGATGAGTCTCCCCCTTGCAATGTTTCACTAACTTCTTTTCATCCAGTCTTACTCCCCAACTAAATCTTTCGATTCCTTTAGCTCCGTTCACAAAGAAGTGTTAACATTTCTGGACAATGCTTAACATTGCCACCATATGCATCGACTGTCCAGTAGAATTCCCTTCAAGTGTTGTCAACTTTACTTACGAGTCGATTTCCCACTTGAAATCCTCTTCTCCATTTGTATCTACTTCATCCAGCACAAGATTCGCTAAATAATTAAATTCATTTTCACAGATGGACCTCTATCCGTCCCTCCTATGATGAGTTCAGAATAATTTTCACATCTTAACCTGAACATCTGATGAAGGAACTCATGGTCAAACCATAAACTATACTTAAGATCCTTCCATTGACACAACATTCCACTTCTAAATGTGGTGGTTGACTCCCACCATTATAATTTTGCTCCGACGAGTCAAGAAAAATTTTACCCCAAATTTTCACTTTTGGTTAACCACACTCCTCCATATGCCCAAGCCTTTGGATATATTACCTTTATTGGTTAACACACACAATTCCTGCATTTCTAGGACTTCCACTGATGGTTCTCCTTAATGTTTCGTTTGACTCTCTCCCAGTCCTACCACTTTGGGTGAGTATAATTTGGCACCCATTTTTTACTATAGCAGCACTTGGAAATCATATGTTGCGTCCTAGCCATATTTACAGTCCTGGCTTCTCATGTCATAATAGGAGTGACCTCGACTACAGTCATCATCCTCGAATAGACTCTACAACCTCAACTAAGCCCTGCCTCCTGTTGTCAGCGCAATGGCCCTCGTCTATCATACTTCATTATTTGAACACACTCGAACGCAAATAATATTAACAAATATATATATATATATATATACATTATAGCAGGAGAACGAAATCTCACCATAGAAATCAACAATCCTAAACATATGGCTCTATATCAAACAAAGCAACGCTGGAAGCATAATAAGCCGCACAGATCCTAAGGACACTACAACCTGATGCTCTGATACCACATGTGACACCCCGCCTAATTAAATACCGGGTGATCAGTCATTTATTAAATTAAATCAAAGTGTCCGGTTGGTTCATTCTTAGCATCACTGTCGAAAATAATTTTCTTTATTAATCACCTAATAAATAATTCACCTAAGTGTCAAAACCTTTCATTTTAGAGATTAAGTCCTATTATTATGATTTCGTATACGAAACCACTTATGAACACGAATAATATTAAAAAAAACATCCAAATGAAAGAAATATGCTAGATTAATCAATCCAAATAAAATATCCCAAATCGTAAGACAATATAATAATCAAAAGCAATCCTAACTAAAATAGAATACTGAAATAAATCAAGAGCACAAATCTCTCTGAACTAGATAAAACTGGAAATGGGCGACACATGCCTTATCTAATGATGACTAAATAGAAGAACAAGAAGACAAGGATGATGTTGTCTACTCCAAGGACCTGCAACTCCCACACTAGCTATAGCACATCAACAGTCCAAAGATCTAAGCCTGACGCCCCTGTGGCTGGGCACCTGCAATACATATATATATATATATATATATATATATATGACAAGAAACGGGACAAAGCTCGAGTGTAAAACAACTTTAAAATAGTTTAGCAAGTATTTAAAATGCTTACCAGTTGATATTACATACATGTTAGTACCTCGACACTCACATGGGAATTCTCACACCTCAACTAGTGTGCACGCCTAACGTACTAATGAACTAATTTAGATAAAGCTAATTGATAATACGTAAATATCGCGTATTTCATCCGTCGAACCTACGCATTTTAGCCCCCTCGGGTATCTTATTCCCTATATTTATGCCCGTTAACCAGACAACCTCGGTTTATATTGTTAACATGCTATATGAGGTATAATTGGACTTTTGTAGGTATTTAGGTAATAAGTATGAAGTTCGGTCACGTTCCGCTCGATTTCCGTACCCAATCGCATGTTCAAGGGCATTTTAGTCATTTTACAGATTGGGCACCTAGCCCAACATCTTCATGGAAGTTGTATACCTCCTCGCAAGCTTCGCGTGTCCGCAAACGGTGCGCGATTCTGATTCAGAACGAAGAAGTTACGGCAATTTTAGCGGAAAAGAAATGCAAGCCAAAACAGGGGAAAATGCAGTCTGCCCTTGCTTGATCGATCGATCGACCAAATGGTCGATCGATCGACCCTTCCCATTTTTTCCCCGTCTTATATGATCGATCGATCGACCACATGGTAGATTAATCGACCCCCTTTTTTTCAGCAGATATTTTGCATTTCTTTTCTCTTTTCTTTTCTAATTTAATTCCCACTTGGTATATAAGCCAATTTTGATGTAATAAACAGAAGGGAACGTTTTTTTTAGAGAGTTTTAGAAGATAAAATAGGTTAGGTTTTGGGTGATTTGCTTAGTTCTTCTTCATTTCTTCTTGGATTCACACACTTTTGGGCTTGAATGTTGACTATTCATCATCCTCTCCATTAATATAGTTTGTATTTCTTCATTTCTTGCTTTCTAGTTAATTTACAAGCTTTCTAATTTAGGTTTTCTTTCTTTATTTTCATGCTTTGATTTACACGCTTTCTAGTATAGATTTACCGCGTTTATTTATCGCTTTCCATTTACCGCGTTTTTATGATGCTTTCTAGGTAACTTAAGTTAGGTTGTGTTTGAATTGAACTCACTCGGGTTGACGCGCTGCTTTGCTTTGGTGATGGAGTTTACGGGTCTATTTCGGGTGCATTGTCCTAGTTATTATGCCTAGGATATTTGACGGGGCATATCATGTATGTCCCGTGCTTACGACGTTTCGCGCGTAATTTTCGGGATATTTGTTGATGCCAAAATCTTATTAGGCTTTTATGATGATTTAGGGCGTAACAACCCTTGATTTAATTAACTGTCAAAACGAGACGCATTTGTAATAACTCGTCGACCCATGTAACCATTTTATACTAATTAACTCGGGTGAGGGATATTCGATGCAACCTATAGTTTTACTCGCTTTTATAATCTAGTTTCAATACACTCGCCTAGATTAACATTTCCCTTTATGCATCTTTTCTTTTAGTTTGAAATCATCTTTTACACTTTTATTTCGGAGCACTAAACCTTATAAATTCTAGCAACTCGTCTCTGTGGATTTTTGATACCCGACTTACCGCTGTGCTTGCCTCGCAAGTGTAGTAGTAACTTAGGTTTTTGTATTGAGTTGGCGAAACAAAAACAACGACTAACGTCTTTACACGCACTACTTTTCGCACTCCATCAAAATGGCACCGTTGTCGGGGATGAGTTTATTTTAGACTTTATTTGATTTAGTATTTCATAGTATTTTCTTTCTATTTGTATTATTTGCTAACCTTTTGCAGGACTTCCACATTTAAGCACTTAGAAACGCTCGAATCTTTCTCGCGCGCACTTACTTTGTGGAATCCGCCACTTCGAGCCATTTTGGGGGTAAGTATATCTTATTCCAATTTTTACGGTAATCCTTGTTATAATTCTCAAAATTCTAGGCGTATGACTTTCGATGAATACTTAACATCCCAAAGTAAAACAAATTCAAATATTACTTTGGGCGAGTATAACGAAAGTCAAAACTTAGGTTATTGGAATTTTGATGATGATGATAATGATTTTGGGCCTTTACCTCCTTATAATAGGAATTTTGAAACGAATTGCAATAGTTTTCAAAATTCCTATAATAATGAGTTTTCGCTTAAGTCCAATGTCAATTTTCAAAGTTCCCATTTTCATGGATCCGTACCTCGACCTATGACATTCGGTGAGGGTTTGCGTATGTATGAAAATTAGAAAATTGAAAATCGCTATCGGGAAGAAAATCGTTCGTGGGAACATGAGTTGGATTTATCATTTGAGTCCGACGACGATTTTTCTTCCGAGACTTTCGAGGTCGACGAATGTTTTGAACCAAATGAGGTACTTGTGCCTACTTTGGAACAAGCCATTCTAGACTTTGCCCATTGCGTAATAGATATTGATGAAAATGACTTAATATCTATTTGCAATGAAATTAATTCTTCTTTGGCCCCCAAAGAAGAACATTTCATTGAAAATGATATTATTTCATTTGAATTTACTTTTGTGGCATCTTTATTAATTGGATCAAGGTTATTTTTAAATTTTCTCAGCTATCTATTTGGCAGCACACATGCTCTTCCAAAGACCTGGGTGGTTTGGACATTAGGAATTTGGTTTCTTTCAATAGAGCTGCTCTTCTTCAACACACCTAGAACCTCCTCACTATTTACATCCCCTGGAGTGACTTCCTAAAAGCTATATTAAACCTTAATCATGTCTCATCTCATTATAATATTTCATCCATTTGGCCTGGCATCAAGGTTTCTCTTAGAATTATTAGCCTTCACTCTGAATGGGCTGTTGAAAATGATAGTAGCATCAATCCTTTAAACCACAACTTATTGGGCACTCCAAAGTAAATGAGCTCCTAATCCTTAGTAGACTTAATGTCATTAGTGTCCCTCATAAATCTCCTAACATCACTCAGTTCAATGGCTCCCTCCTCCTACTACTTGGGCCAAGCTTAATACTGATGGTCTTTATAAAGATTCTCCTGGACCTGTTGCTATTTGGAGGTATTCCGAGAGACTATAAGGGTGAAATGCTTGGTGTCTACTGCAAGAAAGTTGGATCTCAAAGAGCCTTCTTTGTTGAACTTGAAGAAGTTATCACGGGCATTGAATTAGCCTGGTCTAATGGTTGGAAAAAACTATGGATTGAATATGATTCCTCCTCTGTTGTGTCCAACCTCCTTAATACATGTTCCCACTATCCTAGTCCCCCCACCCCCCCCCCCCCCCTTTTTACTAGATAGAACAATTGCAAGTTCAAACTAGCCCGTATGAAATATTTCTGCACTCATATATATATATATATATATGGAAATATGTGTGCTGATAAACTCACACAAATTAGTACCTCCTTCAATGAGCTGCAATGGTGGACTTCACCACCTCCTTTTTTTATACCCATTAATTTGTGATGAAATTAGTCAAAAAACATTTGACAGATTTTGGCATCTGTAATGCATTTCTTATATTGATCATTTTTGGCAAATGACTGTTAAAACTTTTAGTTCTATAATGATGCCATTATTTCTGTGTTCAGGTCTCCTTGGTTTTGTGGCCTCATAGGTAGCATATGATTCTTTATAGTTACTTTATAACTATATTTATGATGCACACCTCTCCCCCCCCCCCCCCCCCTTGCATATGACATATCTTGGTTGGGTCCATATCTTGATTTGATGGAGAAAGCATGTACGTGTTGATTTGAATTTAACACAATTTCTGGAGCCATGTAGAAGTAGTTTGTCTTCAGATGATGGATGATGAAAATTCAGTACCCATAAGTGAAAATTGCTATATTTTAGCGCTTCCCACATTGACTTGAAACTATATTTAGCTTATTAAAATTCTGATAAGGTTTTTGTTTGATTCACAGGAAGAATTTTAGTGGGACGCCACATATAGATTTTGAAAATGAGGAATATGATACTTCTATATCTCAAGTGCAATCTTCTACTCATTTCGACTCCATGGTTTGATTCTAATGCATAGGCTTCCAGTATCAATGTTAATTTTGTTGTAGGTTTGATATAATAAGCCATCAATGTATATCTGCTCTCTGGATTTAGATATGAACTTTTACTATGAGCTATTATGACAGTTCTTTGAACAATCAAACTAAATTAGAATCTTGCTTATGGAAATGTAGCTTTCAATAGCTTGATGGAGCTATACATAAAGTCAACCAATACTTCGCATAAAACTCCCATGTTTTTCATCCTCACTTTTGCTTTTCCTCTTGCCTTTATGTTTCTTTTGATTATTTGAAATCATTTGATTACGTTATGATGTGAGATACCAAGATAATGTCCTCATATCCTCCACTTATATGTAGGATATTCAGTTTTGAAACCATATTTAGATTAGGCTTGTGCTTTATTTTGTTCTTGGTTGGCCTCATTAATTTTTCGTAATTCAAAAACACGTAGTGGCCTGTAGTGAAATTTGGCTGCTTTATTACTGCCATTTCCTCCATCATATATTCCCCTGATTCCTCCTCATCTTGTTGTTGATTAAGTTGTTGTGCCCCTCATGCCATATCTTTTTTGAAACCTTGGGGTGTCCCACCTGAATAATCCCAAGGGTATGTTTCTACTGTTTCATGCAAAATATTTGTTATTTAATGCAAAAGGATAAATTAATGGACATGATATGTGTGCAATACTATTGAAATAGCTCAATGATGATTTTTTTTAGATATTTTGAAACTGTTATGGAGCCTATGTAAAATTCAGAAAATTGTGATTGTGTATATTACTCCAAAATTTGACACGGGTTGATTATATAATTAGACAATTTATCTTCCCTTAATTCTCACTTTAGAACATCGATACAACTGGATTATCTTTCTATTGTGTTCATATTTGCTTAGTGAGTCTCTCATTCTTACTACCATTTTTTTTACTTCTTGCAAAATTAGGTGGAGGCACGATGCATGATTTTTTATAAGGTATGGAACCAAATACTCCTGTTTATATCTCTATTTGGTAAATATGAGGCACTTCATCAATCCAAAAAAAAATTGACATTTTGATTTTCCCCTTGCATGTATTATGAAAATAACATTGTGCCCCACCTTCTTTATTGTAACTAACATAGTTACATTTTATTCTTTGTAGGCATACACATGGCATACCCGGCATACATAGTATTCAAAGGCCAAAATCCTGGTGTTTACACTTCGTGGCAAGCAACACAAGCAATATCGAGGCGTCATATTCAAAAAATTTGAGTCCATTTAACTTGCTTAGTACACGAGAGAGATGATGTCACCGCATCAATACCCCCCATGGTTGATATACGACTTCACGAAGCGTATCCACCGCATGATGACCTTGGTATAGGTTTAGAATATTTGTTACATGTTCATGACATTTCATGTCATCAAAGTGTTGTGTCGTTATTTTTTTTAGTTTATTTTTTATTCTATGTTCATTTTGTACTTGGCTCCTAAGAAGGGGTTGTTTGATATTAAATTAAGTTTAAACAAGTTTTATGTATATCGAATATTTGGAATATAATAAATATAAATTAAATGTTGTCAAATTTTTTAGACTGGTTACATATTCATGATATTTATACTATTCTCATCATTTCATCATTTTGTGAAAATTTAAAGATATTTGTAACAGCTCTTACCAAATTTAATAAATTCAACTTTTGTAACTGCTAATAGCATTCACAAATTTGTCACTACTGTCAATTTTGTAACCGCTAATAGCAGTTACAAATATAAGATTTGTAACCGCTATCAGCAGTTATAAATATTAGATTCGTAACTGTTAACAACCGTTACAAATATTATATTCGTAATTGTTGACAACAGTTACAAATTGGGGTCACCAGTCATAACCCCATAAGGGTTATATTAATTTGTGACTGTTGTTAGGAGTTACAATATTTCTTTTATCACCCCTTAAATTATGACGATAAATAGCAGTTATAAAGACCATTTGACTCTGCTAACAACACTCACAAATCAACCATTTTGGTGTAGTGATCTATGGTGTCGGCATACTCTGCTATCAAGTCCCCATATCTCTCGTACAAAGGGAAATACTATTTCGGAATCACTCTCGAAATGTATTAACACAAAACACACATATTGGAGGCGAAGCATAGTTCCCAGTCACTAAGAGGTCAGTACATACCCTCACGTCTCTTAGGACCGTCTAACTATCATTCTCAGATAGCCTGTATCCAGGGATCCTATGTTCTAGGGTATAAGTCAATATCCCCCATAAAGGTCCAATCAAGATAAGACTGTCCTGGCGCGGAAACCTCCGTGATAGCAAGTAACTCGGGTATGATTACACACATATATACACAATATACATATATATATATATATATATATATATATACATGCAACCATATATATATTCATATTATTCAACTAGGTACGCCCACGACCCATAATATATTCTTACCATGCGTGGCCCATAACACCCGAGTTTTATGTATAATTAAATCATTCTTTTATTTTCTCAATTGTCACAAGTCCTTAAGTACTTCTTGACTCTGGAAGTGTATCCTCTTGATAAATATAAAATCAGTAGGTGTACACTCACTACCCTATTGGTCTAAGTCCTTCTTAATTCTCACAAGACCTCATTTAATGTACGCAGGATTTCCACTCCAATTTATACCCCTGAAATCCCACGGTTAAATCTCATATAAAGTCGTATCCCTACTTATACCCTACTGGTCCTTACCAAGTCCCATTATGATATTTAAGTTATGTCTGAGGGTCCTTACACATTGGGATCGAATTAACATTAAAAAGGAGAAAAAGTTTCCAATTCCAGGAGGAGTCGATTGATCGATGAAAAGGGGTTGATCGATCGATCGACATTTTTGAGTCGATCGATCAATCGAGCAGTTCTTAGCCTAGTTGCTGCAATTATTTACCTATGGGTTTCCTTAACATAAATCCTCAAAACCTCTATTAATTCGTCCCAAACTTCCAAACAATCAAACCAATAGTTGTATTACCCTACATACATGATTTCTAACGTAAAACATATACGAGTTCATCAAGGGCCATCAATTAAAGGGTTAATTCAAATTAATACAACAAGAACCCTATTTTAATCATCATGATCAATATTTTCCTAATTCTTGCAGAATTTAACCTCTATTGAACATCAATTTCGTAGTTAATCATCTACATATAACAATAGGGTTGTCCTAACATGAATTCTATTCAGAATTTCAATATGAATCTCCCAAATATCATTTATCTTGCATGAAAACATAAATTTATCATCTCCTAAACTAGCATGGATGTGTTATCAACTAAAGAACAACAAGTTACATACTTGCCTGGAAATCAAAGAACTGATCTGATGAATTTAAGTGATATAGGAACAATCCTCTTCTTCCGATCTACGCGTTTGTGGTGGAATTGGTGAGAGTGGTGTAGGGTTGGTGGCTATCCTCCTTGAAAGCCTTCTCTCTTCCTTAGCCTCTCTGCAACTCTAATGTTTCTAACCCTTGAGGACTCTAACTCCCATCAGATATAACCCCTCAATTTTCGTCCATAATTAAGGCCTAAAATTGGAAATTACCAAAATGCCCTCCCGGGGTTATCGGTTAGGCCTAAAAACATCCCGAGACCTAAACAAAATCCCTGGGTACACTTTTCTGACTATCTCAACCCTTTCAGACACATTGGTGAACTCAAAATGACCATATCGGTGACTTATAATTAAATTACTTTTTATTACATTAATTTAGTCCCGACGCGACTAACACGTGCGTCCTGACTTAATTTCTATAACTGCTGTATTATTCCCTCGCGATAATTTTAATAAATTCAATCTCATATATTACTTTACTCAATAAGTAATATTCAACATAATTCTTATCAATAATTACTAACTCTCGTCACGCTAGTAAATATTCAATTTTAAAAAAATTCGGATTAATATTAAATTAATTTATCCCAATTAAATTTAATTAATCTCATAATTAAAGGCCATAAAAATACGGGGTATTACAAATGTGCACTTTATTTTATTATAATTTGCTTAGAATGTTACTAAATTCTATAGACTCCTGTATAATTTATTTTAAATTTGATCAACCAATTACGAGATTTTATGGGGTGTTTTAGTTGGTATCAAAACATTTTAGGTTCTAGTGTCCTTGGGTCTTGAATGCATTCATCACCTTTCCGCATTGAGTTCTTTAATACTTTAGATCATTCGTATTTAGATTATTGTACTCTATTTACTTTTATGGTTACTGATACGCTTTTGTTTACTCTCTTTTATATGGTGAACACCCGTAAATACTTTTGTTTACTCTCTTTCATATTATTCAACCACTACTGCATAGGAAGGCACCAACTATAGTGATAATATACTTAGTAGCTATCAGTGCCCATACAATGTGACTATGGAATCCATAAATCCACAACATCTTCCAACACACGTGGCTGCATCACTGGCTTCCCCTCATGCAACTTATTCTTGGGAACATGCTAGGAGTGCTTTCGAGAAGGTCACCCACCAGAGTTCTATGGATGGATAGATCCTATTATAGCGCTGCAGTGGAGGCATGATATTGAGCGACATTTATGACTAGTGGAGTACATGAATGTGCTATGACACATGCTTATAAGTTTCAAATTGGTTAGATATGCATTGTATTAGTGGGAGCGTGTTACCATTGCAAATGATAAGTCGTAACTGAACATAGTACAACTTTGAACAAAGTTCGAGGGAAAGTACTTATCTTTATCATAGAAAAAGAGGTTGAGAGATCAGTTTGATAGGTTGAAGAAGGATGATTGGAAGGTTGTTGAGTATGAGCAAGAGTTCACTCGCCTCTTTCAATTTGCACTAGAGGCTGAGAGTTATGAAGAGAAAACGATAGACTATTTTATTCGAGGCTTGATATGGAGGGTTAAGAATTTACTCATGGTAAACCCATAAATCTCTACCTACACACGGGTAGTGGATGTCACACTGCTCAATTACGATGACCATTAGGAGTTTAAGTGAGAGAGGGAGATGAAGAAGAAAGGAGGAGTTGATCAAGGGATGAAGAGTTAAGATATTAGAGATTCGTACTGAGGGTAGAAAGGCCCTGGTCATCATTAGATAGGTTCGTTACAGGGGGAACAACCCCCTAAGATATTTCTTGTGGATAACCATCACCTCTAGAGCGGATAAGGACATCATGGCCATCAGGGCCAGAGAGGGTTGTGCCAAGGACAAAGACCATCGGACAAACCTCAGGGATAGGTTAGGGACAATAGGATCGTTATCCAATCTCCCCTATAAAGGAACCATGTTTCACTTGTGGAGAGGTTGTTCATTTTTTTCGAAGCTTCCTTCAAGAAATCAGGTCGGACATGGTCATCATCATCAGGGTTATCAGTAGTCTCTTCCAACCCCACCCCAGTTTTTGACATTGCCACCCACACTGTAGCATCTGTCATTTACTTCTTCAAGGTCTCAGGCACATGGCCACCCAGACTGTATTATAGAGATATGTTCAACATCTAAAAGCAATAGCAACTTGTACAATCCTTAGTGATTGAGGGTATATTTTATGTTTACGGTAGTTATGCTCGGTTACTCTTTTATATGAGAGCGTCGCATTCTTTTTCTAGCTGTAGTTTTTCTTTCTCATCTGGCATGGTAGATTTAGCGATGAACATGTTTATTTATGTGGATACCCTAATAGGTAGGGGTGTTACCTTGCGTCAGGTTTGTAAGGACGAGACAGTTGAGATTGCCGGACTATTTTTTTGCCAACTTATTATTGTTGGATATGTCTACATATGAAATTATTTTGGATCTAGAGTGGTTAGTGACATATCACACTTAAATAGATTGCAGTGAGAAGGCTATTACATTTTTTTATTCTCTTTCGAGATATTTTTCTTATCTATATGCCTAGACTCGAGGGATATTCTAGTATACACTTATATTATATCGATTCTGGTACATCTGAGGAGGTCACAATGTCTTTACACTCGATGCCTGTTGTTTAGGAGTATAAAAACGTATTTGAGGAGGTACCAGGATTACCATTTACAAGTGACATATATTTATGTATTGAATTATATATCCGGGCACTAAGCCCAAAGAGAGATCACCTTACCATATGGCTACGATAGAAATGCAAGAGTTATGAGAGAAGATCCAGCAATTAAGTTAGGGGTTCATATAGATCAACACGTCTCCATAGGGAGCTCTCTAATGGTTGTAAAGAAGAAATATACTTCACTCTAACTTTATGTGGATTATATGGAACTGAACAAGGTCATGATACGGAACAAATATCCATTGTCACGTATCGATGACATGTCCTATCAATTGAGGGGCGCGCTATTATTTTCCAAGATTGACCAGCGCTCGAGGTATCACCCATTATGAATTCGAATTCCAAATATGACCTTTCTTATTCACTACGGATCGTAGGAGTTCCATGTTAGGTCATTTGGGATGACTAATGTGCCAGCTATTTTCATCGATATGACTAATCGGGTATTTCATCCATACTTGGACCAGTTCATCATTCTATTCATTGATGATATCCTTATAGATTCACGTTCATAGTGCGATCATGTGCATCACTTGAGGATGGTTTTCCATACGCTTAAAGAGAATAAATTATATGACAAGTTCTTTAAGTGTTGATTTTGGCTCTGAGAGGTACAATTTTTTGGACATGTATGTAAGGACAAATTTCTAATTGTGTTAATTTGTTTATAATTGACTTAATTCCGGACAAAACATGTTTGAGTCAAAGGATAGATTTTACTGGTCATGATTCCTATAAGCCTATGACGTTGTGTTGAAGATGTAGAGGACAAGCTTCAAAGGTAGATCATGTCGTATTTATTGGTGCACGTTTAGCATCTTCAGCCTGTTCCGATCTCTTAGGTATGAACGCATAATGTTTATGGAACTTGAAAATATTTTCTAAGGATGTTATTTTTATTTAAAATATTTTTAAAATGTCTATTGTGAGATAAGTATTATTTAGAGTCACATGGATCTTTTCCCTATGTTTTAAAGGATCAAATGACATCCACTGTCATTCAAAGGACATTTGGAGGTCGTTCAAATGACATGGATATATCGTTCGAACGACATGCCCATTTTGTTCTAACGACGCACCGCCTTAAGTTTTTTATTTAAGGCGTGTTGCACTCAGAATTTTGGGTATCCTGAAGTACATTTTTCTGCACTTGTTTACAAAGGTTTTCCAGTTAAAAACATCCTTTGTGTTTATAAAATCCGGGCTTTCATAACCATTTTGTTTAGAAATATTGTGTTTGCACCATCTGGAGTTTGTTCATCTCTATTGAACAAAATTGGTTTGTCGATTTTTGCAATGAAGAAGTGGTGGGCTCCGTGTTCTAAATCATAGACGGTTGTTGTAGCTGTATCGGTGGATATCGGGGCACACGTGGACTCGTGTGTTATGGACCTGGCATAGGTGGACTCCTGTGTTGCACTATAGAGGAGTGGTTGAAAAATAAAAGAGCGTCAAGGCTTGTAGGGATCGATTCGTTGAGTAAGTCTACTGCTTGTCTTTGTAAAACCGTATCATAGTAATTTTGTGGCTTGAGTCGCCCGAGGTTTTTTCCCTTTGTTGTTTCCTCGTAGATCGGCATGTTGTGTGGACTTGATTTATTTTACTGGCCTAATCACACTAGATGCATGTTTAAGATTAACAACATAAAATTGGGTTAAGTAAAATTGGGTTCACAAAATTGGTACATATGAAAAAACAACAAGCGCCCATGAAACAATCTACATACGCGCAAATGAACATACGCTAATTTCATGCAAGTTTTTCTAAAAACATATATATAATCAAATCAAGAAAAAATTTATTATTCAATTAGTCAGATTTAAATACATGCGAAAATTAAAATCAATTAACTCAATTAAATCTGATTTATTTTAATGTCAAATTAATAACAATATGATTTATTACATTACAATTCAATACATCTCATATGATGAATTATTCTGACTCAAGTAATTAAATCATGTAACAATTTTAATATCAAATCATACATAGAATAAGACGAGGTAAAGAAGAATAACATCCATGATTTTAAGCATAAATCAACAACATGCAATTTTCAAGAAAGAATTCAAATAATATCATCATGTAAATCCTCTAACATTCTTTCTATGAAATATATGTAACACTCAACATGGATACACAACATGATTATTCAATCATTTTAAAATATGTTCTCAATATCTCAAAAATCTAAAATTCATTTTTATGAGAGAAGTGTTTCAAAAATTATTTCACAAATATAAAAGAAAACAGTTCTATTAAAAAATTTCAATAAAGATTTAAGATCCGCAGAAATTTTGATTCTAACATCATATTACATCCAACACAAAAATCAGAATATTTAGATCAAAAAAATATTCAATAAAATTCGAATCTAAAAATATAAGAGATTCTAGTTTTTGTAAAAATATGTTTCAACATTAAAGCATAAAAATTCTCCTACAATAATAAAAATTCTCTCCAAAATCCAAATGGTGACAGCTATCTCTCCTAACAAAATCCGACGGTCAAATTTTATTGGTCAAAGGCTAAAAAACATCTAAACGAAATTGGTATAGAGTTATATAATATCAAAGGCTGGATATGGTTGGTCAAATCAAAGATAACAGTTGACAGCTAAGGGTAAGCAGGTATTACGCCTATATCTATGTACTACATCACTAGACGGTATAATCCAATGAAGACGAAATAACTAAAGGCTTGATAAGTCTTATGTTTAGGAATAAATCTAATACCCAATAGATATTATAGCTACCTAAAGCAAATCGTGTAAGGGTCATATTAAAAAGTAACATCTAAGATACCTAGGAGGTCAAATCAAGTAGTTGGTCCTAAAGAGATAATGGCTAACGATGATAACTATTCGGACTAATAGTGAGCATGTAAAATGAGATAAAAACTAATTTGGGTTCCTAATGGGTAATTGTATGAAACAGGGACATGTGTAACAAAACAATTAAGGTCAATTCGATGGAACCTAATGTTTATAAACTATAAACCAAATGGGTAAAATTCTTCTTAATAGGTACAGACAAAACAAAGCGAAGGCTAGAATGAAATCTAGCAGGTATCCATCTATGTCATTAGATTCAAATTCTTACAAATGTTTATAGTGCACACAGATGATATTTTAATAAACAAAAAATTATTTTTAAAATTCAATTTAATTTTCAAAATAAATTTTGAAAATAATTTTAAACAATAAGAAATTCATTTTAAACTGTAACACCCCGCCTAATTAAATACCGGGTGGCCAGTCCCATACCAAATTAAAACAGAATATACAGTTGCCTCATTCTTAGCATCACTGTCGAAAACATTTACAACTCACCCAATACTCAATTAAGCTGGTGTTAAAAACTTTCCAAATTTTAATTTAACAAAATCCATTTCCAGTTTAAGAATAACACGACACATTTTATTCTACAACACTGATAACCAAGTAGATAACACAAAAGAACTTAATTGCAATTGGAATAAACATTCCCAAATAATTATAATCCATTACTACTCCATTTTTATCTTCCAAACATGAAAAATCATCTCTTTTCATAATTATTCTAACATGGACAATATACGAACTTAAGTTGCAAATATCAAACACTTGCCTTTACTGAAGATCTTATCCTTTGGAGTTGAATAACATAGGTGGTGATGGTGGTGGTGACCTTTGACCTTTGGTTCTCCTCCTTCCCAAGCAAACTTCTTTTTTCTTTTCAAGCAACCTTCCACTCTCTCTAAGAAGATGACTTTTAAATTTTGTGTAGAAGAGATAAATGAACCCACATTCAACTAATCTCCAAATACTTATAATAAGATAAAACCCGAAATCACTATTCATCTCCCTTGTAAAAATAACCAAAATGCTCTTTTGGGTTGTCTTTTCATTTCCAAATGACCCGAGACCCAAATCCAACATCCAAATAGACTTTTCTGACTATTTCAACCCTTTCGGACGCAATGACGCAGTCGAAATGACTATAAGGATGATATAAAAATAAGTTCCCTTTTTAATTTAACAAATTAGTCCCGACACGTCCCATACCGCGTCTGACTAAAAATCCAATTTACCGAGAAATTATATCATACAGTCATATCAATGACATCACATTCATATGTTACCTAAATATCTTTAAGTAATATTCAGAATCATCCATTTTAATATCCACAATTCGGATAAAACCCAAATGAATTAATTTATAATAAGATCCAATTAATCCATTAATTTAAAATATAACCCATTTTAAAAGTCATTAAAATTACGGGGTATTACATACTTCCCCCCTTATAACAGAATTTCGTTCCGAAATTCAGAAAAACGAACCATACTGATAAGGTCAACTCCGATTATAAATCTCTCATCGCAAGAAATCTAAGTAGTATCGCCCATACAGTACATTAACGAAAATCCCCTTCGATGTTACACTAAGTCTCACCATATAGTTCCAACTGAATCAAATTTAAATTATACCCAATCTTCCCTATACCGTCCTCGTGATAAAGTTTGGGAAAAATGATCCTCACTTATTAAACAAATAAATCCTGAAGTCTCAACTACTCACTCTTTCACAATTATGAAAACTACTACCATTCAACCATCCAGGGAGCCCATACACCCTATCGTACCACTTTCAATATTAACATTTTCGCAAAGGTTATAAACTCATATCCCAAAGACCTAACTTATTTCGACTCCCAACGATTATTAGTTTCATGCGTGGGGTGTCTCGCAAGAGAAATCCAAACAAGGAACCACCCCGATACACTACTTCCTAAAGTAGTCGGTCATCGAAACTCCTAAGGTCCTTAGTCAATAGTATATAAAATTTGGTTTATCGAAAAAAAATATTAGGTTTATCGATTTTAAAAAAATATATATATATCAGGTTTATCTATTTAAAACAAAAATTAGGTTTTATCGATTTCAAATAGATTCTACGCATCTACTCTCTTACAGAAGACAAGATGTAGGATAGTAGTAGTACATATGCTCTTGTATACCACAAGTCAATGCATGCCGATAGTCACATCACGCTCGGACATGCCCAAGGTAAGTAATCCCATGATAAAAATCAAACCCACGTGATAACATGAAAATATAGGTATCCTACACCCATCGGTGAGTCTACGTAAATAATGATGCTATAGGCTAAGTTTAGTAACCCTTTTTGCCCACACAATATTAATTGCTACAAAAATCAATACGCCTCATAATTGCTTAGATAGGAAACATACCCTCATTTGCGGGTGGTGGTTATTGAATCCCACTATTATAACTTTACTCCGATGAGTCAAGAAAAATTTTACCCCAAATTTTCAGTTCTAGTTAACCACACTCCACTATATGCCCAAGCCTTTGAATATATTGTCTTCGTTAGGTAACACACACAATTCCCGCATTTCAAGAATTTCTACTAATGGCTCTCCTCAATTGTTTTTCCATAATAGGGGTGACCTCGACTACGGTCATCATACTCCAACATACTTCATAACCTCCTAAGTACGATCTCCGCTATCCGTCCAATGGACCTCATCTGCCATACTTATCGTACGAACTCGTCCGAACGCAAATAAGATTCACTAAAATATACAAAATCTTACCAAAGAAATCAACAATCCTAAACATAGGGCTCTACATCAAAGAACGCAAAGCTGAAAACACAGTAAGCCGTATAGACCCTAAAGGACACTAGAACTTGATGCTCTGATACCACCTGTAACACCCCGCCTAATTAAATACCGGGTGGCCAGTACCATACCAAATTAAAACAGAATATACAGTTGCCTCATTCTTAGCATCACTGTCGAAAACATTTACAACTCACCCAATACTCAATTAAGCTGGTGTTAAAAACTTTCCAAATTTTAATTTAACAAAATCCATTTCCAGTTTAAGAATAACACGACACATTTTATTCTACAACACTGATAACCAAGTAGATAACACAAAAGAATTTAATTGCAATTGGAATAAACATTCCCAAATAATTATAATCCATTACTACTCCATTTTTATCTTCCAAACATGAAAAATCATCTCTTTTCATAATTATTCTAACATGTACAATATACGAACTTAAGTTGCAAATATCAAACACTTGCCTTTACTGAAGATCTTATCCTTTGGAGTTGAATAACATAGGTGGTGATGGTGGTGGTGACCTTTGACCTTTGGTTCTCCTCCTTCCCAAGCAAACTTCTTTTTCTTTCCAAGCAACCTTCCACTCTCTCTAAGAAGATGACTTTTAAATTTTGTGTAGAAGAGATGAATGAACCCACATTCAACTAATCTCCAAATACTTATAATAAGACAAAACCCGAAATCACTATTCATCCCTCTTGTAAAAATAACCAAAATGCCCTTTTGGGTTGTCTTTTCATTTCCAAATGACTCGAGACCCAAATCCAACATCCAAATAGACTTTTCCGACTATTTCAACCCTTTCGGACGCAATGACGCAGTCGAAATGACTATAAGGATGATATAAAAATAAGTTCCCTTTTTAATTTAACAAATTAGTCCCGACACGTCCCATACCGCGTCTGACTAAAAATCCAATTTACCGAGAAATTATATCATACAGTCATATCAATGACATCACATTCATATATTACCTAAATATCTTTAAGTGATATTCAGAATCATCCATTTTAATATCCACAATTCGGATAAAACCCAAATGAATTAATTTATAATAAGATCCAATTAATCCATTAATTTAAAATATAACCCATTTTAAAAGTCATTAAAATTACGGGGTATTACATAAACAAATATTATACCAATTTTATTTAAAAAATTATTTTTAGCAAAAATAATCTAATTTCACTTTTAGAAAATGTTTAGGCGCACAATTAATAATATGGATCAATAAATGCATGAGTGCCTAATGTGTGTCAAATGTAAATGTGTGTCAAATGTAAATGTGCATTCACACTTGATATACCTTTACTCGGATAGTATGTTGAGTAAAGTCGAGGCATCTTGCTAATGCTAATGAAAACGAGATTTATAATTCTTTATGAGATTGCTAATGCAAATGCTTTATGAGTGCTAATGAAATTGAGATTGCTAATGCTTTATGAGATTGTTAATGCTTTAGGAGTATTGATGCTTTAGCAGCATTAGCAATCCTTCTGAAGAAAGTTATGGACAACCTAGGTCCGCGTAGATTTCCAGGTTGGTCGACACCTACGAGGCCAGACTTTGAGATCAAGAAAAAGCCATGCATCACTAGGAAGAAGAAAATGCTTGCCTAAAAAGACGATTGTAAAGAATGGAGAGAGATCTCCACAGTAACACAAGGCGACGCCATGATCGGACTCTTAGCCCTCAGGTGAGCGAATCTCACAGCCGAGGAAGGAGGCCCAGGCACGACCAAGAAATATCTGAGAGGAACAGGTGAGCGGACGGTCGATCAGAATGACTATAGTAAGCTCGACGCCACAGGAGTCCTGGTCGACAAGATGATGAAATCAGGAACTTGGTCTGAAGGGAGATGGATTAGCATCCAACCCACTGAGGAGCCATATCCGCACGAGAGATATCTAGAAGAGTTATTAACACTCATATGAAGTCCCCTTTTTCAAGGGCGATAGAAGAAGAAAATCCCCCCCCAAGAAATTCTCAATCCCTATATTAAAGATCTATGATGGAAAAACTGATCCCATCGACCATGTCGGACAGTACAAGAAGGTAATGATCTTGTGGAGCCACAACGACACATTGATGTGTCGCATCTTCCCTTCAAGTCTGCACGACATGGCACAAAAGTGGTTTGAAAGGCTGTCACACAGGTCCATCAGGATCTTTAAGGCTCTAGCTTAATTATTCATAACTCGCTTTATAACCAGTAGCTCCCACCGCAAGCGGATGGATGCACTACTTATAATGGTGAAAAATCCACAGGAAAACCTCAGGGAGTATGCCAAGAGGTACCGAGAGATTTTTAATGAAATTAAGGACTGCTCGGATTAGGTTGATGTAGAGGCTTTTAAGATCGGTCTGCTGAGCACTTCTTTATTGCACCAATGCCTAACTAAGAAGGAGGCTAATTCCATTAACGACCTATGGCCCATATTGAAAAGTATGCCAATGTAGAAGATGTAATCCATCTTAATGCAGGGGACAATCGTCGTACGAAGACGAATAAAGGGATAGAGAAGAATAATTCTCAGAAGAAAGGGAACAAGAATGGGGGCAAGAATGGATCTAAAAATGGAAACAAGAATGACCCCTCGAAAGCATTCCAAGCTGTTAACACAGTCTTTATGGAACCGATATACAAAATCCTCAGTAAGATCAAGGAAGAGCTATTTGTCAAATGGCCCAAGAAGATGGGAGGAGATCCAAAAAAATGAAATAATGCACTGAGATATGCATTCCAGAAAGAGAGCGGTCACAGGATTAAACACTACAAAGCACTTAAGTCTCATCTCAAGGAGTTGGCCCAGGCTAGCCATCTCAATGAGATTATAGATAAGAAAACAGAAAAGGCCACAGCTAATGGCAACCAGAAGTTGGATAATGTCCTCGAGGATGAGATAGGCCACGAGTTCGTAGTAATTCATTGGGCATCAGACCTCAAACAAGTATAAGGAAATACTGTTCGGATTGAGATAAAAACGCTTACTGTTATTATGTAAGCTTTTCAGATAGATCCCTTCAAGACTCAGCCGAGAAGCGGGGATAACCAGAAGACGTCGACTACACCAAACACATTGTGTTTATCGAATATCATTTAGTTAGGGTAAGGATCCCACATCATGATGCATTGGTTATCACACTCAGGATAGCTAGATGGGACATTGATAGGTTGCCCGTTGACCAGGGTAGCTCTTTCAAAGTTATGTACCTAGAACTGTTCCACAAATTGAAGATAAATATTGTCGGCCTCAAGGAGGCCACCGTTCCATTGGTCGGCTTTGCAAGAAGGATAACCATGTTGTTAGGAAACTAGTCATGCCAGTTAGGATGGGAAATATTTTAAAAACGATCGAGTTTTTTGTGGTAGATATCGAGTCCCCCTATCATGCTATCCTAAGCGGAGGCTGGTTCCATGCCACGAAGGTCGTACCATCCTCATATCATCAGAAACTCAAGTGCATTACAGATTTGGGGGTGGTCGAGATTCGTGGCGACTAGGTTATGGCTAGAAAATGCTTCATTATAGCTATTCACCCCAAACAAGAGAAGAAGAAAGATGGAAAGAAAGTCCAGGAGAAAGCCGAGGAGGGGGTATTGCCTTCCAAATAGCAATTACAGTATGGCCGACCATGGGTTGAGGGAACTAGGGTCCACCCCACAAATAGGGTCATTAAAGACCTGGGAGAAGTTGTAGTTGAGATCAACTCACTTGGAAGGAGATTTCTGATCGGTTACTCTCTTACCAATCGAGAAGGAGCTAACAACATTCCTCCGAAGTAATCTGGATATCTTCACTTGGGAACCATATGAGCTACCCGAGATAGATCCCACTATTGCATGCCATCGCCTACACGTCAACCTAGCTTTCAAGCCAGGCACTTAAAAAGCTCATCGAACAGACCCAGAAAAGGAAAAAGCATAGAAAAAAAGGTTGGAAAGATACTAGATACAGGTTCTATTTGGGAAATTCTGTTCCCCAGATGGATATCTAATCCAGTCGTAGTGCCCAATAGCAACGAAAGCTAGAGGGTATATATTGATTTTACCGACCTCAATAGGGCTTGTCTAAAATGTAGTTTCCCCCTCCCAAAGATAGATCAGTTGGTCGATGCCATTGCAACGCATAAAAGGATGAGCTTTCTAGACGCTTACTTCGAATACCACCAGATCCCACTTTATGATCCAGACCAGGATAAGACCTCCTTTATAACCCCTATTGGGTTATATTGTTACAAAGTCATGCCATTCGGCCTCAAGAATGCAGGAGTGACTTATTAGTGATTAGTCACCAGGATGTTCAAGAAACTGATGGGAGAAATAATGGAAGTGTACATCGATGGCATGCTCATCAAAAGAAAACACAAGGGCAACCACCTCTCAGACCTAGTAGGAACCTTTGATATCCTTAGGAAGTATCAGATGAAACTTAACGCAAGAAAGTTCTCATTCGGTGTCCAGTCAGGTAAGTTCCTAGGATATCTAGTCAGCAAAAGAGGGATTGAAGCAAATCCTGATCAGATCGACGCTATCAAAAAGTTCCAACCCCCTCAGATGATAAGGGATGTCCAAAAGCTCACTGGTATGCTCACCGCACTCAATCGCTTCATCTCCAAGTCTTCAGAGTGTTGTCGACCATTCTTCTAACTGTTGAAGAAATATAAGGGCCGAGTATAAAACGATGACTGCTCCAACGCCCTAGAAGAACTTAAGTCTTACCTCAGCAAGCCACCCTTGCTGGTGATTCCAAGCGAAGGTGATCCCTTGTATCTTTATATTATCGTGTCGGACCATGCTGTGAGCACTACCTTAGTATACTAGAAGGAAGGAGGCCAACACCCGGTCAACTATGCAAGCAAGTCTCTTCTGGATGCCGAGCAACGTTATCTACCCCTGGAGAAGCTCACATATGCCTTAGTGGTAGCCCCAAGGAAGCTGAAGCATTACTTTAAGGCTCATTTTATGATCGAGATCACCTCACATCCCCTCAAAGTTGTTCCAAGGAAAGCTGACCTCTCCAGGCGACTATTAAAGTGGTCGATCGATCTTGGAAGATTCAATATCCACTTTTAACCAAGAATAGTGATTAAGGGGAAAATTCTAGAAGATTTTATCATTGAATTCATGAGAAACCAGCCTACCGCCTAGTTAGAAATTGAGCAATCGACAGAAGAGGAATTAAAATACTTCAACTGGACCCTTTATTTCGATGGAGCCTCCAACTCTAAGGGGGAAGGAATAGGTATTATATTGGTTACCCCAAAAAATATTGTGCTTGAACAGGGGATCAAATTGGGATTTGAAGCCTCCAACAACAAAGAGGAATACGAATCACTGATCAACGACCTGCATAAAGCACAACTATTGGGGGAAAAGTGCCTTTGGGTATTTAGAGACTCAAAACTATTATCCAAGTAGATAAGTGGAGATTTTAATGCCAAGGATGAGAGGATGGCAACTTACATCGCTGTTGTAAGGGGAATTATGGAAAAGTTTGATAAAAATGACGTTCAGCAGTTCCCCAGGAACAGAATAGTCACGCCAATGCCTTAGTAGCTCTAAGTTCTACCATTTAAAGAGAACCATTCAGATAAAATTCCTCACACATCCGAGCATCAACCAATCAGTCATAGCCGAGAAAGTCCTCCACATAAAAGGGACACCTAGTTGGATGGATCCCATGATAACCTATCTGCAAAGCGACACACTGCCAGACGACAAGAGGTCGATGCACCAGATAAGAGTCAAGGCTGCTCGCTTTCACTTATCTTCTGGGGGAAAACTCTAAAACAAATCTTTTACTATCCCCTATCTCTTGTGCATTCACCCAAAAGATGTCGAGTTGGTTCTTAGTGAACTTTATGAAGGCATTTATGGAAGTCATGCAGGAGGAAGATCGTTGGATTTTGAGCAATTAAGTAAGGATACTGGTGGTTGTGCATGCAGAAAGATGTTGGAATCTATGTTCGCAAGTGTGAAAAATGCCTAAAGCACTCCTCTATAGTCCACCAACCGGCTAGCGACCACAAGTCATTAACCATCCCATGAACTTTTGCCCAGTGGGGCTTGGAGTTATAGGACCACTACCTACCGCATCTAGAAATCGTAAGTATCTACTAGTTAGAATTGACTACTTCACCAAATGGGTAGAGGTAGATCCACTCGTAAATATCCAGGAGTCTGATATGACAAGGTTCATATGGAGGAACATCGTTACCCGCTTTGGGATGCCAAGAACGATCATTACTAATAATGGAACACAATTTAAAAGTTGCTTATTTTCAATGCTTTTACGACAAGCATGGCATCAAGCATCATTTTAGTTCTGTGTCATATCCCCAAAGCAACGGGCAAGCTGAAGCTTCCAATAAGACGATGATTGATGGACTAAAAAATAGCTGGAAAAAGCCAAAGGTGCCTAGGTAGTCGAACTACCCCATGTTTTATGGCTTTATCGTACAACTCCCAGGAGAGAAACTAGAGAAACCCCCTTTGCGCTCGCCTATGGAATGGAGGCATTCATCCCATTAGAAGAAGTACTCCCTACTATGAGAACCACATTGGTCCACTAAGGCCTCAATAATGAAGCATTACTCATTGAACTTGACTTAGATAATGAGCAACTAGAACTGGCACTAGTTAAGTTGGCATCCTACCAATAGCAACTGGGCAAACAATACAACCAAAAAGTTAATCCGAGGAGGTTTCTAATAGGGAACTACAACCTAAGGAAAGTCCTCGGCAGTGCTGTAAGACCATCAGATGGTAAATTGGGACCAAATTGGGAAGGACCTTTCAAGGTAATAAGGCATGACTTATAGGGAGCATATAACTTGGAAACACTGGAGGGCATGGAGATACCAAGGGCCCGGAATGAAACCAACCTTAAGAGGTTCTACTTTTAGACTTCTATGTCTTTTATTTTCAGCATCATTAGTTTAGGAAAATTTTCATTTATAAACTGAAGTTGCCTTTTATTTATCATTTTAATCAATAAAGGTCAATTGGCCCACGCATTTTAAATATCCTGGTTGTCTAATGTCTCTTGATCGCACCTCAATACGCATATTTTCCAAAAAATATACTTCCCTCAATGCATAACAGAACTCCTGGATTACAGTTAGTTGATCAACTTGCTCCAGTCAAGGAATCTTACATGCCAAGAATAAATAAAGCTCCTATGATTACAACAGTGTGCTAGACATGTTCCAATCAATGAGATCTAAAATATATAAAGAAAGGTTTACAATCAACCTTCCTCATGTCTTTGTTGAGAGCACAATTAGCATCATGAGTTATTCCGACAATAATAAATGACCTGTAGGGAACCCTAAGGCAATAAATCCAACTCAAGTTGGTCAAAAAATCCTGCTCAGGCGGATATCCCATTAACCAAGTATATTCTTGCCATCATCCTACTTAGGCCTAAGGAAGTGTGACGACACGACCTAAAAGGTAAAGTGGATGGAATGATATGGCTAAGGCATATTGGACTGGGAGAGTGTTCAAACACAAGATAACAAAAACTTAAAATTATTTAGTCGGTTAAAAGTCCCAAAATAATTAAAATTTTGTATTGTTCATTCACACTACGTTTAGTTATATCAAGTATTTATTAGTCAAAAAGTGATGTCAGGGTAATGAATAAACGAGGTCAAAACATGTTTAGTCAGCACAGGCTCAAAACATAAACAATGAGTAGCTTCTTTTATTAAAAATCATATGATTACATTTACATCAACAGACCAAGAAATACTTAAAAACCTACGATGGTCTAGGACGATGAGCAAGGTAGTCCGCCACTCGATCTCTTCGACCATCATCAGGATGAGGATCTAAGTCTTTTTTGGTTCCCTCTAGGCGTGCATCTAGGAGCTGCACAGGAATGGCATCTATTAGGATCCAATGGTCATCCCTCGAAAAGGGATTTTGCCTACCGGATGGGTGAACGGTTTGATACTTATACCACAAGGAGAATTCCTTAGGAATTTTCAATTCCTTAAGAGAGATCGTCCTTCCCCTAGCAAACACGAGGTCTTCGGCCTCTTTCAGTCTTATCGGGGCATTTATCCAACCTTGGTCATAACCATCAGCCCAAACCTGTCGAGGACCCTTTCAAAACAAATGCCTTAATCGTGTGACATCCCTTTAGAGACCAATAGCGATCACATAAGCTCGTCGAACGTATTCTTTTAGCTGGCAATCTCCCTCCTGGAAGCTTGATTGTCAGTTTGAGCAACTCTAGCAAACGATGAAGAGGATCCTCACAGCATAAAATGAGGGCTAGATCGAGTGTTTTCCTTAAAACGAGCAATTTATCTTCTCAAAGCATCATTCTCTCTCTACAATAACTTCCCCACCTGGTCGACTTCGAATGCATCCAGAAGCTTTGCCTTCAAGGTGTCCATCTCTTCCTTCACAGAGGCACTAATTTCCTTCATCTCCTCGAGCCTATCTTTAAGCTTAGCGACTACCTCAGATTGATCTTTATATTCCTGGGTTCTTGCCCTGAGGGATTTATAGATCTTTATAAAGGCTATGCGCACTTGAATGCTTATATTATGGCTAAGAACCTGATCTAGGTGGGAATTAACGGGAATATATTCATCTAAATCAATGGGCTACAGTAAACAGAACAAGTAGTAAAGGCAACAAACATCAGGTATGAAATAAAGTTTGTTTTCCATTTAATAAAAGAGAGGCACGAGCCACTATAAAAAAAAGGGAAAAATTGAAGATACAACATTGGAACAAAATAAAAAGAAGCTAAAAATCTTAGCAAGACTTTAGGAGGCCTCAACCTGGTCAGAAGTTGATGGCCCCTTCCCCTTGTCAGCAGCTTGGAGGGCAGCAACTTCACCTCCACCAGCACCTGGGTTTATAAGGGAAACTCCTCCAGCTGGAGTGATGACCCCCATTGGATTGTTCGAAGCAACTTTTATAGTAGGGATAACGGGTTCCACAGCATTCTGAGCATCAGGTCAAACAGTCGATGGTACCTCGACGTCAATAGGATTAGGGTATGGATGGTGCTAAGAGAACAAGTGGGAGTCAGCGGCAACCCCAGCAGTAATAAAGGCTTGATCCCATCCCCTTTTAAAGCTTGATCGTCGAATATAAGCAATATAGCACTCGGTGTCGTTATACGCTGACTCCCAACCTTCATTGTACCCGCTCTCCTGCATGGTCGTCGCTTCCCCCTCCAGCTTATCCACCTTGGTGACCAAGTCCATGTTCACCTCAACCACTACTAATTTATCAGCAATCACAGCACTATAGGTAGCTCTGAGGTCAGCCAACTCCTTCGTCGACTCTTCTTTCTCCCATTCAAAGGCCACCTTTGCATCTACCAAAACCTTCTTAGAAGTTTTTAGAGCATCACCTAGCTCTACATTTCTTCTTGACAGGTCCGCCCGGCCACGAAGCAGTATGGTATAGTCAGAAATAAATTATAAATCAGATGAAACACAGGTTAGCGTAAGATAATATAAGAGAACAAGGAATAAAGAATATAAAGAGGGAAATACTCACCAAAGAAAGCCCCTGAGCAAATTTAATGGCTAATTAGTCTGACCCCAAGCTTGTTGGTCACTCGCGATCTGCTGTGATCACTGCCTTCTACAGCAGTAAAGGGGCAAGATGGGGGGGTAGCAGCCACTGAAGCCCCCTCAATAGCAATAACATATGGAACCATGGAGGCCTTTGAGGCTTGTGCCTTTATCTTTTCCTCCTCTCTCTTTCTCTATTTTTCTCTTCTTCTTTCTTTCTCTCTCTTCTCCTCCTCTTCTTTCTTTCGTTTCTCCAATTCATTCTCCTGAGTTCCTGCCTTAGAACCACCAATGGAGTCTCCATCTTTCTGGTTTAGATTCACCCTGTTAGACAAATGGTCATCATCATCATCATCCTAAATCAAATCCCTTCTCCTTGGGGGTGGGCATTTCTTCCTCACTTGATTCTTCCTCACTGTTATCTCATTCACTACCTTTTTCACTACCCACCTCACTACCTTCTTGTGAATCCTCTCTTGAGGAGCTCTCCTCCTCAGTCTTAGAAGAACCACCAACCTATTCTTTTAGAATATCCAGACGAGTAATCGTATCTACTGGACGAGCAATAAAGCTGGAAGTAGTGTCCTTATACTCAGTAAAAATACAGCCGATCAAGGATGATCACCCTCAGCAACAATATCCATTATCCTCCAAGCCTTTAAGAGTTCAGCAGCTTAAATTTCAAGAAGATCAGGTTCCTAGTTTTTAGCCTTTGCTACAAAGGAAAGTGAGAAACATCAGAGGAAGAATATTCAAGGATGGGTAAATAAATAACATAAAAAGCGATAGAGATAACAACCTATGTACTCCTCCCCAAAAGTAGGGATCCGAGGTCTCCTGTATATTACGCCCTCTGATTGGGGAGGATACTGCCAATTTATGGTAGTGAGGCCTTCAGACCAATAACCTTTGAGGAATTCAGGTAGATTTACTACCAAAACCCTATCAGCACACCTTGCTTTCAAGTATAAAATACCTCCACTTGTGCGAGAGAAAGAGTAACAGTGGAAAGTCTCAGCTAATCCTAAATTGGCACCATAAAGATGGTTTATCCTTGAACCATATTGATAATCTTCCAAACATTTGGAGAAAACTAGGCGGGAACAATGTTGAAATATTTGAAAAAGTTCAAGAACATATACTTAGGGGGAAATGTTAAACCGCATTGGCAAACCAAGAGCACATGAATCCAGTTCCCATCCTCCAGGTCACAAACATTCATGGGTACTGATGTACACTCTATATCTACCCAACCAGGAATATTATAACACTTTCTAAATTCAAGCATAGATTTTTTATCAAGCATCACTATAAGAGAATCAAAGAAACATAAAAACCCTAACTACAGTAACAGAGGATTCACAAAAGACGAAAACTAGAAGGAAGAGAAGAACTAAAACTTACAAGAAAAAAATGAAGCTTGAGAAAGCGAGAAAGCCTTGATTTTGAATAATGAAAGCAAGAGGTGAAGCTTGAGAACACAATATGGGCAAAAAATGACCAAGAATGATGAACTGGCGGTTACTTTTGCACCAACAGCTGGTTTCAAGCACATAAATGATGATCTACACTCCTCGAGAAAGATTTTGGCGCTTCAATTTCTCACAAAAGAAAAGCATATCCCTCCCACCTCAATGAATTACAAACATAACATTATAAATGGTGTTGCATTCTTAGACTCGTTTAAAATCGCACAAGTGATGGTCCATCAATTTTAAGGTCAATTATGGGGACTCATTTATTTTCAGCCCATGAGAGTAGCCGACCAAGCTCAACAGACCTAAGAAGTTGACCGACCTAAATCGTGGAATCAATATACGCATGTGTATTATCTAAACCAGTCCAGGATAGGATCAAGTCAATCTCCAATAATCTCGTGGAGATATTCAGGGGATTCATGGTTTATCCCATCGCGATCATCTTGGAGTTACTTTCACAACTCAAATTATACATCTATAATTTGTAACCCCTGGCCCGGGAGGGACATATAACCAAGCATATTTAGAGACACTTAATAAAATAGTAGACCTCTCTGTGGACATAGGCAAGTTGTTGAACCACGTACATAGTTGTGTTGTGTGCGCGATTGTATGCTTTCTTTCTTAATTGTGATTGGTCTTCGTAAATTCTTTATTATGGAATTTTTTATACCACATTAACATTTTGGAAAATATTTTTAATTGAGGATAGATTCCACTCCTTTTAGGAGGTTTTAATCATCTTGAGTTTCTTAGCAGAAAAGGTATAGGGTGAGCATGTATAGGGATAGACCAAGAATTTTTAATTAATTAATTTATGTCTTTATGAGAGCACCACTTTTAAAAACTTGAATGGTCTGGGGCCATTGTCTAAATTGGATAGGATGGAAAATAGAAGAGGAGAATGGTCAGAGCAATTTTTGGACAGGTGTTAAACAGTGGTATAAGGATAGGTGGATTTCCAAAGATAGTTAGAAATACCTATATTTAACCTGGCACAAATACAAGCTTCTTCAGTTCTGAAATTTCTCCAAGTATACTTGGTATCAGTGTAACCAAGGTCTTATAAGCCTGAAGATGATATGAAATCTCTAAAATCTTGGATTGCATGGAACACTAGGTCATTGCCACCTATATTTTCATCTTGGTGAGAAATAAAATTAAAATCTCTAGTGATCAGGTGGGGATATTGATCAAACTGATTACATAGTTGATCTTCTCTAGCGTATTTGGCATAAATCATTATAATAATGGGATATTTCAACATTTGATGACCTACTTTGACAATGAGGAGTTTCTCATTATCATGAATTATGGTAATAATTAAACCAAATTTCCACATTAACCATATATTTACCTGATATGTTATTGCAGTTATCTTCATAACTCAATTTGAATTGATGGGAATTGTTCCCTTGTTAACTTTAGTCTCAATTAATGTTATAGCAGGAAGCTTTTCAGATCTTGAAAGCTTTTTTATTCTTCTCCTAGTAGGGGAATTTGAAATTCCTCTTAAATTCCAGCATAGAAAAGAGATCATTGGGAAAATATGAGATTAGTTTTTAAGGATTTCTTGGTTTCAGATCTTGTGAGCCTTTTGAAAATAGGGTTTTACATTTTATCACTTTCCTTAGGTATCTGAGGGGTTCGAAGAGGGTGAAGATGAGGCTTTTCTTTTTGGATTTTTGGTATTTCAACTAGACCTTGTTAAGAGATGTTGTAAAGATTTTTAATTCTTCTTGGCTTGGAATTGAATATTTCATAATCGTCTTTTACGTCAAACCAATAGTTTTTTTGGTCGGCTAAGTGTTTTTCATATTCAGGTAAGTCAATACTTCTCAGGGAGAGGTTGCAGGTATCAACTGCTAAAGCTTTTAATGCACTGATTTCACAATGTTTTATCTTTCTATGTGGTTAGCTATGACCTATTTGGGTACCTTGTTTGATGCTTCACACTTTGTGGGAGGTTTGATAGTTACAAGAATAAAATTCTCTAGAGCAGTTTCAAGAATGATTGGAGCTTCTTCTTTCTAGATAACTATGCCAACATCATTTTATTGAATTTGCCTTATGAGTGAGTTACCATGTAGATGTTTGAGGATCTGACTTGGGATTGGAATTGGATTGAGGGCCTGATGTTTTTTTTATCTTTGGAGGATGGACAATAGGTTTCTTTTAGGATTTTTGAATAGATAAGCATATATCGCGTGTCCCTTATATAAAGAGAGAAAAAAGTTAGAGGATCTTCATAGACTACTTCTTGTCAAAAACCAGTATCACCACATTCTATCCATACAAGATTAGGATATTCATTCAATAATTTGAGTCCTACATATACTCTATCCAAACTTGGATAATTGATTGATTCATTTAAGGCATCCATTTTTAGAGGTCATCCTATCAGTTGAACTATGGAAAATAGAGATGGTTAAGCAAAGAAATGAAATGGCAGATTAGGAAGGTTGATCCAGACTGATGAAATGGGACTTTCTTGATTGATCTCGAAAGAAGGAGACCATTTGAAGGTTCTAATTGGAAACTTTCCTATGTACCACTCTTCACATAGCCATAGTCTTATAAAATTTTGCTTCACTATTTAATCTTATTAAGACATGTTTTGAATTAATTAATCCAACTATAAAAATAGCCTTAAAAGCGACACTCAGTAGAGTCTTTCCTATGCAATTGAGAGAAGACCTTCCGTGAGAAAATTTACCTATGATTGATAGTTTGAATGGGGCTGTTAAATTTTTTATATCATATTCAAACAACATCATAGTAGTCTTGTTGTCTTTATTTCACAGCTGCAAAATTGACATCTTCATATCAATATGGTCTTTATTTCATTGGATTCACTGACTTGGCCTTTTTTTCTATACTGAGTCGATGATAAATGATTTTGGGGTAAATCACCTGCATATCGTTATGGCTCTAGGAAAATATGCTATGTCGTTCTCTCGGTAACTTGATTATCCCCTTCTTTATTTCTACTCTAAGGGGACGATCTGGTTTGGATGGTTTTTTTTGTTCTTTCTCATTGAGGACGATGGATTTTACCTCCTCGGTGGGCTCTCCCTTTTTGAGTTTTCTTTCATCCCTTAGGTAAAGGGTGTCAATGTTGTAGGTAATTGTCTTCCTTTTGTAAGCCTCCATCTCTTCATCCCATGTGAAGTTACACTCTCGTGCCTCCACCTAATCACCTTGCACTTCCCCTAATCTATAAGGAGTTGGGAATCTCATCATCTGGTGTATGGTTGAAGGCACAACTTTAAATTCTTTAAGTTTTACTCTCCCTGGGATAATATTATAAGCTAAAAATACATGTTCATCCATCACGAAAAAATTGATTTTCTTGTTAAGGCATCTCATCCAGGTTCCCATGCATATATCGATCTCATAATCTCTAAGAGGATGTACTTTCTTCCCACTGAACCCAATCAAAGGTTGGTGATAGGGAATGAATCTCTTCTTGCTCAGCTTTAGGCCTTTAAAATAGTCCTAGAACATAACGTTCACCGAGCTTCTTCAATCGACTAGAATACGAGACATGTTGTAGTCGTGAGCCCACGTGATAATGACCAGAGGATTGCCATGTGGGGCTAAAATCCCATTGAAATCTTGCTTTAAAATCCCACTATGAGATCATACATGTCAACTTTCTTAGGCTTTCCAGGTTTATCTTCAATCTCGGTCGAGTTAACCTTGACCCTTTTGGTACTATTTTTTATTCCATGACATGGGCCTTCCAATCGGCCGGCTTAGCACCTCCACCTGATAATCCGCCACAGATCATTTTAACACTAAGTGAAATCATTCACAAAGTACCTTTTACCACAAGAAGTTTGGCCGGAAGATCAAGGTTGTCCTCGTCGCTGTCATCTAACTCTTGCTCGTTCTTGTTCGCTTGAACTTCCTTTCTCAACTTGGAATTCTTTATTCCTTTGAACCTCTTTATACCCTTATTTCGACCCCCACTCTTATCTACGTACTTTCGGAGCTCCCTTATTTTAATAATTTCTCAATCTCGGCTTTTAGGGCGAAGCATCGATCAGTTGTAGGGCTATGATCCTTGTGAAAATTGCACCATTTAATTTTGTCCCTATTATGAGGTGGAGACTTTAACTTTTCAGGCCATCGAAGTTCCCTGTCATCTTTTATTTCATTGAGTATCAAATTCGGACTCATAGTTAGTGCAATGTAATTGGCAAACTTGTTGTCGTTTGACCTTTTCTTCCCTTCCTTGTCTTTGTCCAGGTCTTGGCAAAATTTTCCATTACCTACCTCTTTCATGTCACCTTTCTTAGCCTCCTCCGCATTTATGATTCTCCAGGATATTTTTAGAAGTTCGTCATGAACTTTGGAGGATACTTAGATAGGTTCAATAGGATTTTCTCTCACTAAAGCCCACTGATGAGGGTTGTTATTGGAATACTTTCTTCGTAGTCTTCTACTTCCAACTTTTCTTTGTTAGAATGAGAGATGTAATCCCTCAGAGATTCATTCTTCCCTTATCTTAGATTCAACAGATGGGTCGAACGCTTATCCAGTTAACATTACCATTTTCTACGAGACATTCAAAACATGATCCCTTACTTAGTCCTTCAAATATAGAGCCTCTCTAATGAATCTGGGGGTGTATTGAACACTTTTTGTTTGGTAAGTTAGGGCTAGAGTGACCCCTAATTGATAAGAGATATCTGAGGTTTCATATCATTCCTAACACCCTTCACCATCACATGACAAATCGTTCGGGAACTCCTGGACTTACTTTTCAAGGAGGAGATGTCATGGATCAATGACGTCTCTCCACCTTAGGTGGTTATGAACCTCCTTTATTAGAGCTCGGGGTGGTCCCCTACTATTGGATGCGCCATATCCCTGGCGGCCGGAGTTATCAAGTTCACAGTAGGATTATCAAGGATCCCACTTATAATGTCTTAGTTTAAAGCCAAGAGTTACTGATGCGTTCACTGCTGACTGTCCATAAGAGACCTCCGTGCCACTACTATGTCAGCCATTTTTTACTACTGAGGTATTGGTTGGAGTTTGCCCAGCATTGCAAGGAGGATCAGTGGCGATCTCAGTGAGATTTAACCAAACATCAAAGAGAGTAAAGATGAGGAATCTGAAACAAGATGAATCAATGAAGCTCAAGAAGAACCCAACTCAAGCTCTTTCAATGGTGATTCATCTCCAATAATGGTGGACCTGAATCACAACCATAGATAAGGAGGAGAGTGTTCAAGCTAAAATGAAGAAGAAAATAAAGTCTCTTCCCACATACGATGCCAAAATGATGATAGAGGATATCATCCAAAGATAGATTCATCTTGGTTTCTAGGTTTAAATAACAATGATGAGATAAAAAAACACAATAATCAATAGAAAAGACGAGAGATGAAGAAGACACACATATTTAAGTGGTTCGGCCTTGGCCTACGTCCATTGTGCAAAGAGTAAAACAACTTTCATTATGTATGAAAGCTATAAGCCACTAACAGTAAGCTTTTTGTACGTTCTCTCTCTAAACACTATATATAACAGTAGGGGTTCAATAGGTCGATCCCTGTAAAAGAAGATGGTGAGATATTTCTATAACATTAGGGGTGCACATTATTACCCTTAGCATACAACTTGTGTGTAGTGAGATAATGTATCCAATAAGAGTATGACAACTATATAATGAGGTGTGTAATTTATGATAACCAAAATTTTGTTTCACGTGTTAGTTGAGACGTTATAACAGTATTGATCATGTCTGCTAATAATATCCTAGTCACATGTACCATGCACATATACTGTATCTGAGGCTAAGGATGGAGTGAGACAATACTGACTCCATCTCTATTATGCATAGCTGATGGAGAGGTCTCAACCTCATGGGGTTGTTTGAAGACGAAAATATTGAGACGGCACGGTTGGACCAATATTATGCTTTTATTATTTGTAAGGCCAACAATATGCTAGTAGTTTATGAGGGTAGTCACTTGATGAGATAATCTTAGAGACCGAGATTATTTAGGACAACACTATGGATGAGGATTCTAGAACCATGATGAGTTTGAGGCAATCTATCAGGGGACATGTCGTCGCAGTGGGTCTAATCCAGACAAGACCATACTTATGTATATTATAGTCGAAGATCTCATGTCATGGTTATGGGACTCAGTTGTGATATTATCAAGCTTTGATACTTATTCACAATGGGTTACAGAGCGGCATGGTCAGCGGGATACGATGAAGGTTGAGAGGATGCTCCTAGAATATTGGGGGAGGCAAAGAGTTTGGACTACAAATATGGTTGGTTGAATGCCTTGGGGATTTTAAAAGTTCCCAGGGACTCTCAACTTTGGTATATGTATGAAGTTGATTGTCCAACTTATAGGCATCCTCCTTTCGATAGTGAAGAGAAGTGGGTTCCCCTGGATGTTGTTCCTCTTTAGCTGGCCAAAATCCATTTGGCCTCTCATGATAGAGATGATGTCTTTCAACCAGAACCCAACGATAGCCAACGAAGATAAATTGTTTATTTTTTTTCCAGTCAACCATAGCATGTTCATCCTCTTTTGCATTTTTACTATTCTAGATGATATTTTTGTAACCTATAACTCACGTTGTAATAAGATATTTATTTAATATCAATCTTGAACATTATTCCATTCCATTACGCCGAACAAGTGATTTATTGTCTTATCTTACCTTTTAGGTGGTGTCATCACATCACATCAGGCCTAGAACAAACTATGGTAAAAATGCACCTGGTTTAAGGGAAATCCACACATTCAAGAATTTATCCAACCAAGTCAGGATCATTTTGTGGTTAGGGATCCCCCATAAGTCTTTTGCTTACTTGATCAATTCATGAGGTCTTTGTGTTTTTATGACGAAGCCGTGAAAACCTTAGGTTTAATAAATTTGTAATTATAATTAAGTTAAGGTAACGTTCATCGGTATTCCATCATTAGTGAAAAATGTGAGCCTGTCATTTTGGAATAATGCTAAGTCATTGATTTAACCACTTGATTCTTTATTAATTACTTTAAATCAAACTGCGAACATCACAAATCTTGAAATTAAAATTTGTAAAAACTAAGTATGCTAAAAAAAATTAAAAGTAAAATTTCTTGAGATTAGTCACATTCCAAGATCTAGGTGTCTCTTTGCCCTCCATTGTTTCCAAGTCATAGGCTCCTTGCAGGTCATCTCTGATTACTTTGAATGGTCTCTCCCAGGTAGGCCCTAACTTGTCGTCTGAAGGTTTTTTTCACTGTCGAAGGCTTTTTTGAGGATATAATTCTCGACATGAACTTTCCTCGGATTGACCTCCTTATTGTACTTCTTAGCTAACTGTTGTTGGTAGGAGGCCATATTTATCATGGAACGTTCCCTCTGTTCTTCTGCTATGTCAAGCTCAGCGCTCATAGCTACGTCTTTCAAACCTTGCTCAACAATGATAGTCCTCATGGTTAGCAAACCAGCTTCTAGGGGAGTTACAGCTTCCAATCAAAAAGTTGGAGAGAAGGGTGTTTCCCCAATGGGTCTCCACGGTGTAGTGCGATATTCCCAGAGAATGTGAGGAAGCTCATCCACCCAAGCTCCTTTTGCTCGTTCCAACCTCTTTGCCAAGCCGTCGAGCATGGGTTTATTGGATTCCTCTGCTTAGCTATTGATTTGGGATAGGCCACATAATTAAAATAGTGTTTGATTCCATGTCCATCGCAGAAACCTTGGAAAGGCCCACTTTTAAACTATGTGTCGTTGTTTATTACGATTGTCCTGGGTAGGGGTGTTCACGGGTCAGTCGGTTCGGTTTTGGCTGAGTTTTTTTAGACGAACCGACCATGTCAGTTTTTGGAGGAGAAGAACCTAACCGAACCGAACCGAAACTGTTGAAGAATCGAACCGAACCGAACCGAATAGGGTCAATTTTTGACAGGGCCGGTTCAGTTTTTTCATTTATTTTAATAAAAAATATTTATTTTAATAACTAATATAAATATAAAATTAAAAAATATAATATAATATGCCAACACTAATATAAATATAATATAAAATTAAAAATTAAAAATATAAAAATTAATTCGATTCGGTTCGGTTCAAAAGCATTTTTTTATGCCAAAACTGAAAATCGAACCGACCCCTTCGATTTTATACTTGATCAAACCGACCCGACCCGACCCTTAAAAAAACCTGGCCCAAAAATTTTCGGTTCGGCTCAGTTTTGTCGGTTTGGTTGTTTTTTTTTCACACCCCTAGTCCTGGGTATCCCTAAACGAGTTATGATATTCCTCTAGATGAATTTGATCATATTTATATCTATTATGTTTGCTAGTGGCTCATCCTCAATCCATTTTATGAAATAGTCAATGCCGACTAACAAGTACTTGCGATTTCCTGGTGTTGTTGGGAGTGTCCCTACAATATTCAGCCCCCATTGTGCGAATATCCATGGACTATTTGGAGACTTCAAGTTGTTGGCTAGTTTGTAAGGCATGGGGGAAAACTTTTGGTACTTTTCATACTTTTGGGCGTAAGTATTTGCATCTTTCTGCACATATAGCCACCAATAGACATTTTTAATTGCTCGGAAATTTGAAAACCTTCCTCCTATGTAGCTCCTACAAATCCTATTGTGTGGTGAGTAAAGAACTTGGTCGACATCTTTTAGATGCTCGCATTAAAGGTAGGGTCCTGTGAAGGATATTCGGTAGAGTTTTTCCCAGGTCTAAGGTAAAAACGTGATGATTTTATCTTGACTTGATGAGCTTGTTTTGTATCGATCGACAAGGTCTCATTCCACAGATAAGCAATGATCGGATCCATCTAGCTGGAACTTTTTTCCTACGGAGAGAACATTATCGAAGGCCACGATATTCATAATGCTAGGCTTGTCGAGGAACTCAAATTCAATTGTTCTCCTAAGATTGGAATCCACTGCTTAACTTAGGGATGCTAAAGCATTGACATAACAATTGTTCCCTCGGGGGAACTGTTGAATGTGGACTTCTTCAAAATTTGATATCAAATCATGAACCACCTCTAGGTATGTTGCCATCCTTTCATCTTTGGCATTAAAGTCTCCACTGACCTAGTTGGACACCAACATTTAGTTGCAATATACTTCAAGATAGTTTTCCCTTTGTAAATGAGCCTTATGTAGTCCAGCTATAATAACTTCATACTTGGCTTCACTTTTAGAGGCTTTCAATCCTAGCTTGATTCTTTGCTCGATTATGGAATTCTCTGTTGTTAAGAGAACAATTCCTACTCCCACCCCTTTAGAGTTGGAGGCATCATCCACAGATAATATCCACTTCCTAGATTAATCAAGCCTGTGATCTTTCAACTGGTCGAAAACCTATTAATTGGTAGGGTCCTTTTCATTGGTAAATTCAACTATGAAATCAGCTAATACATATCCCTTGATTCATGTTCTTAGCCGATAGTGTATATTAAATCTTTGGAGTTCGATTGACCATTTATACATGTGTACAGATAGGTCGACATTGCGAAGAATGGATTTAAGGGGTAAGGACATGATGACTACCTAAAAATAATGTTTAACTTTCAAGATGCAATGACCAACAAATAAGATAACTTTTCCAGTGGAAGGTAGCATTGCTCGACATCCAAAAGAATATTGCTTACATAGTAAATGGGGGAATATCTTCCCTCTTTTTTGTATACCAAGGCCGAATTGACTACGTGGCTTGAAACTGCAAGGTATAGGTAGAGAGGATCCCCTAGATATGGAATTGCTAATAGCGGAAGTTTGTCCATATAAGACTTGATTTCTTCAAGAAATTTTGAGCATTTTTCATTCTAGGAAAGTCCCTTTTTCTTTATTAGGTGGACAAAAAAGTGGCATGCAATGCTCAGACGACATGGAAATGAAACGGTTTAAGGCTGCGAGCATCCTAGTTAGCTTTTAAATCTCTCGCAACGCCTTTAGTGGCTGAACATTATTGATCGATACTATCTGGTCAGGGTTTCCTTCGATCCATCTCTTGTCGACCAGGTAGTTGAGGAACTTTCCTGACTAGACTCCAAATGAGAATTTTCTCACATTAAGCTTCATTCGGTAATGCCTGAGGATTTCAAAGTTTTCCACCAAGTCCTTAAGGTGATCATCCTTGCGCTTATTTTTCATGAGCATATAATCAATGTACACTTCCATCATCTCTCACATTTGTTTCTTGAACATATTAATAACCAATATGTGGTTTGTGTCTCTTGTATTTATAAGGCCAAAGGCATGACCTTAAAATAATACAGGCCCATCAGGGTGATGAATGACGTTTTATCTTGGTTGGGGCCAAATCGGGGAATTTGGTTGTACCCCGAGTTAGTGTCATGGAAACTCATTCATTTATGGGCTACCGTGGCATCTGCCAGTTGGTATATCTTTGGCAGAGGGAGTCTATCTTTAGGGTTGAGATAGATGAAGTCCACACAGGCTCTTCAGTTGTCACTGCTCTTTCAGACTACCACGGAGTTCAAGAGACATTGCAGGAATTAAACTTCTCTTATGGACCTTCCCTCATTTTTTACTACCTTGACATTCTCTAAGTAAATGTGGAGAGCCTTCTATATGATCATCTAAAATGTTAGGTCCACATGAAGGTAATGGTAAGTGATTCCGGGATCAATCCCTAGCATGTTATATAGCTCCCATGCGAAAATATTTACACTCATATTCTAGAAAAGTTATCAACTCCTTCCTTTCATGGTCGAATAAAGTGGTGAAGATATTAAACTTCCTCTCTGGTCGGCTTTCATCAAAAACTAATTCCTCCAGCTTCTCTATAACTCTGTTAGTGAGGTGGATTCTCGTATCTTCCAGCCCAGGTCGTCCATGCTTTAATTACTACATGGAGGGAGTGGTTCCATCCTGTGATGTTTTGAGGATGGATTCCTTCTCTTTCTTCTTCTCCTATTTGGTCTTGATGGTAGCAATGTAACATTTTTTAGCAATAGCCTAATCGCCTCTGATCTCCATTATGCCCCGATCTATGATACACTTGAGTTTTTAATGGTAAATTGAGGGGATAACTTCCTTGACCCACTAGTATCTTATCACAATCCCATTTTGCAAACTTGGGAGTGATTACTAGTGCATTGTGGTGTGGAGTTCTTACCCCGACCAAATCATTCTCTGTAACACTATGTGTTTATTGTAATCCACATCTTTCGGTCGCCTACATTTGCAAGCTTGGCTTTTGGCGGTATCTATATGGAAGGCCTCTATCACTGTTATGACCTTCTTGAGCTCCATTCGAACTATGTTGGTCTGGATCTGCTCGAGGTCGGACACCCAATCTATAATAGAAAACTCTTATCCTGCTTCATCGTCCAGCACATTATTTGGTTTTTGGTCGCCGTTAGTGACGACAGGATCGTCTTTCTTCTTAATGTACTTGTTCATTTTCCCTGTTTGGGCCAATTCCTCTAGACGAAATTTTAGGGCTTTCTAATTTTTTGTCTTATGCCCTTTTTCCTTATGGAAGGCACAACTGAGTGTGTTGTTCCTCTTGGTCAGGTCTCCTCCCATCTTCTTCGGCCACTTGAGAAACTGTTGGTTTTTTATCATCCCCAAGATTTTGTAAATTGGTTCCTTCAAAACTGTATTAATTGCTTGGAATGCTTTGGATGACTTTTCTATTCCCCCATTCTTGGGTCCTCCACTTTTATTCTTGTTCCCCTTTTTAGGGGTGTTCTCTTTATCATTGCATTTGTTCGCCTTAGCGTGGTTGGTTTCTGTTTGGCTGGTGTTGAACACCTCTTCCACCTTAGTGTACTTTTTAATACATTATATGAGGTTGCCAATGGTGGTCTCTTCCTTTTTAGTGAAGGACTAGTGTAATGTAGATATAGGGGTAAGTTGATCTTGAATCATGTTATGGCTACCTTCTATGAGTAATTTTCATTTCGTTAAAAGTTTACTGGTAACGCCTTCATTCTCCCGCAAAGTCTCCTTTGGATTTTTCCTTATCATGAGTAGAGAATCTATCCTCTTTAGATGTGAGCTGCTGGTTATGAAGCGAGCTACGAAGGCCTCCGTGAGAGACTTGAAACTCTTAACCGACCTATGGGGAAGACTTTTAAACCACTTCTGAGAGACATCTCCTAATATGGATGGGAATATACGACACATAAGAGCATTTGTAAGGACATAATTTACATTTTCCATATTTTACATTGCGTATGTCATATATCGTTACAACCGTCGAAGAAAGTTCAAGTTCATACACGCAAAAAGACGGATCCGAACATCAAAGTTCTTCAACAACAAGCCTCAGTGAGTCAGATTTTGGTAAGGTTATGTTTAAGTTTCATTTAAGTGTTGGGATACTTTTTCTAAAATATTTTTATCAACCTGAGGCGTTTTATTGTGTCACAATAATTTTTCTAAAACTTGTAGGCAAACTTTTAAAAGATTTTTTTTTCACTTTGGTCATTTAAACGACATTGAGAAGTCGTTCAAACGACATATTCAAATGACATTGCATGTTTCATGAAGGTCGCGAGAACCTCGCTTGAAGTATTTCATCAAACGACAGCATGTTGTTTTGGGATTTTTACCTCGTTTGATATGTAGCGCGAAGAGGGATCAAGCGGCATCTGTTGTCGTTTGAACGACATTGAGTTCTCATTTGAACGACCCCATAGACTCAAGTTTTTTTTATAAATCCCTATTCTCTGAGTCCTTTTTCATTTGGAAACCTGAGATTTTTTATACACAAAAATTGCAAATCTGTAGAATTTTAGTCTTCTCTTTTAGGGCATAAACACTTTTTTTTCGATTCACAAATGATACCAATTACTTTAGCCAATTGTTTTGGAACCCGAGATACAACTTTGTTGAAGTTTCTCTTGTAGAGATGATTTCTCTACTACTGTATTGATAGACCTTGCGAGATCTATTTGCTGAAGCCGATTGCGTTCATTTGGTATGCTCGAGGGTGTTCACTACTGGAGGAGTTGCAGTTCTTGTGGGTTCTTCATGGAAACCATTGGTGATATAGGCTACATGTCAATATGGATTTTATGTGGAAGATTCATTGAATATTTCATTGTGTATATGTAAGATGCAATTTACTTTTCATAGGGAAATAAAGGTTTTACCCGAAAGGTTTTTTTCCTGAATTTCGTATTGTTGGATTGCATGATTTATGTTATCCACGTAGATGCATGTTTTAGGGTTTATAAAATTTAGATATAAGATTGACTCTAATTAAATAAGTGAAAGAAATTGGAAATTTGCGAATTTATAATAATTGATATCACATCGCATTCTTATTATTATGATTCCAAAGAGTCATCGCGTGCCTATATTTATGAACGTGACCTATGGGGCCTGATGGAGTTCTTTCTCCATCTTCTCTAATCATCGCTGGAGGCGTGAATTCTCCTCCATTTGGAGGCGAGTTGCCTCCTTTTTCTATAGGAGTCATGCTTCATAAGCGTTGACCAATCGTGAGATCTGTGTTGATCTAGGTTGCTCATTGCTTTACTCGAAAAGCTGCTCTTCTAGGTGAAATCTAGGATTTCTGTCTTAGTGGACCTCAAATCTGATCTTGAGTAGGTCTAGGTCAGCTCGCACATCGCCAATGAAGGTGAATAGTTCGGGTGATGAGATATCTTGTTTACTCTCTTATTTTGGGTTAATTTCATAGAAAATAAAATCAATTCCCACGGACGGAGTCAATTTTGAGTACAAGAATTCATAATTAAATATTTCTATAAAGAAGAGATATTAAAAGAGTAAGAATAGTGGTCACAACATAAGATTTACGTGGTTCGAAAACTGCCTACTTTTATAAAGGGGGTTCTCGGTTCTTTATCAGTTTCTCAGGAGTTCATAATTACATGTCCCTGGCCCTGGGGTGAGGGTTGTATTTATAACAATAAAAAGTAGTTGAGTTGCATAAAGAACTCTCTTAGCTCCTTATTTTTTCCGTTGGTGATCCCTGTTTATCTCGTCCGAGAATATAGGTAACCAGTTGAGCCCGTAATTATCCATGTGATAAGCCTTTATAATTATCCATATAATAATGAATTTGACTAGGATAGTGTATTGGGCATGCTCGGGCCACCAAAGTTGGGTCTTATGGGTTTTTCCCCACACCTTTCTCCTTATCGGATTGTAACCAAATTCGTGAAGGTATTGTGATTAAACCCTAGGTTTGTTATTCAAACCTAGTTTTTGATTTCACATCTATCTTATGTATGATTAATCGAAGTTCCATGCCTAAAAATTTTTATTCCACGTATATCGATCCCCAATAATTGTTATTAGAGCCTTAGGTTTAGATGAATCATTCATTAGAGAGGTCCATGTTGTACAAAAAAGAAAACTATAGTTTTGCATGTTATGGGAATGCTATATATTTGTGTATGCTTCTGGAATAACATGGTTTTACATAGATTCTTTCTATATAACCCTTACATCATGTTCAGGCACTTATTTTTTGTGTGATTAGACCCTACAGTGGTTTATCCTTAGTTATTTTTTCGTCTTTCTATTCGATATTATTGTAATTATTTAGATTGTAATTATTTCATTATCAATGTTTATGGAGGTGATTGATAGGGTTTGTAAGGTTTATAAATACTTAGAATCATGTGCAAGGGTTGGGTGAATTGTTTATCTAAGTTTTGCAAAAATTCGTTAAATTTTGTTTGGTGGCTACGTAGATTTTTTTCATACAAACCCGAGAGGAAGAAGAGCACCATATCTGGGAGAGTTGATCGATCGATGCCTCATCATCGATAGATCAATGATCCATTGTCATCCTAGTGTATTTTCCTTTTGAGGTGTTTTCCGGTAGTGGTTTCAAGATGGTTCTTCCCCATAATTGCTCTTGAGAATAGAAGATGATATTCCAGTGATCAAGACTCTCAAGAAATCTCATTTGTAAATAAGTCTACTTTAAGTTGGACCATCTCCCATAATGATGTCTTTAACATCTAGAACTCTTGAATTTGAAGAAGTCTACTTCAATTTGGACTCTTTCTCTTAAGAAAATCTTCTTTAATAAAGACTCTTTTGTATGAAGAGTTGTGTAAGTCTATGCCATGATGGAAAGGTCATTTAATGTCTTTTCATTATTTAATAATTTTATTAATTTAATTCTTATGTCTCATTATTCAATTATGTTTCATAATTCATGTGCTAATTAATTGAAAATTTAGGAACACCCATTTTTATGGACAATATGGAGTATTATTATTTTGAGACTGAACGAAATCACCGATTTTCTTCAAAAATTAGAATTGTGTGTCATTATTTTATGAATTGACTTACATTTGGGTAATTAAATTTAAAGGTATGAATGTAAATTGAGATACCAGGAATTTTAATTTTGGAAAATTTAAATTACATTTTTATGTTAAGAAATTTAAAATGAGATCAACATATTTAATTCACACAAGTAAATTTTGGAAATTATGAAGGATTTAAAATCCGACCTTTTAGAATTGAATAAATATTTTTTCAAAACCCTCAAAATTTTAAAATACAAAGTGATAGAAAGGATGCGATTAATCCCTCGAGTCAGTTAGGTTCTCTCCCCCCCCCAACGAATGGAATTAATCGAGACATCAAGGATTCATTAAAATTCTTAAGTGATAGTTCCAAGAATTAGAATGTGAGTGAGTTAGATCCCCCCCCCCCCCCCCCGAGGAATGTTCATCCCAAGCGGGTTCTATTTCGAAGAATGAACCGGTGGTACACACTTAGACATAATCAATAATATTGTCCCCCATGGAGTCCCTGTCATTAATTATGCGACCAAAATTCATTGACTATTCAATTATATTGGATAGTGATTGTCCAAAGCGCTACCCGGCCAAAATCAGAATTTAATCTGCTCACGTGTATTTGAAACACATTAGAACACTCACGAATATATTCAAAGTGGTTACCAACAATCTCAGAGGAGATATATAGGGACACCATGAATTTTCCACTTGTTAATTGAGTTCCTGGTACAACTCGATCTCTTACTATTACGTACCTATAAATTATAAACCTTGACCCGGGGAAAAGGGATCTAATCTCGAGCATTGGAGACACTATAATAAAACCGTAACCTTCCCATGGACGTAGGCAAGTTGCCAGACCACTTATATCGTTGTTGTTTTTGTGATTTTTCATTATGTTCGTTGTGATTATTTAATGGATATTTATTGTGATAATTCTTGTACTCACAATTAGCGTTGTCTGTGGGAAACGGTTTCTATTCCTGCAAAAAATTCACTAACATAATGCCCGTGATGTCTAACTAAAGTAGCAACATTTCTCAGGTTGGCGCGTGCAAGAAGACCCAGTCCCACCTAGGGTTAGAGATTCTCATGCATGCAAACCCTATGTTTAGCTAAGAAAGGCAACCTTCTAAAGAGAGCCAGGGGCCACCAAGGTCTACGCAGATCTCTAGGTTAGTCGACGATTATAAAGCCAGGCTTCGAGAACAAGAGAAGGCCACATGCCTCCAGGTGGAAAAAAAATGCTCGCCTTCATAGGTGGATTGAAAGAATGGAGAGAGATATCCACAAAGATACGAATAAATGTCGTAATATGGTGCGTAATACTCATAGCCGAGGGAGGATCTTCAGATGCAACCAGGATAGAACTGAATGTGACAGATCAGAGCATGGTCGATCGGAGTGTGTCCAGTCTGAGAGGTACCACAATAGTAATGATCGACGTAATGAAGATATTAGGATTGTGGTCCGTAGAGAGATGGACCAATATCCATCCCATCGAGGAGACAAGTTTACCAGGGAGCTAGCTAGGAGAGCTCTTAATACCCAGATGAAATCCCCTTTTTCAAGGGCAGTTGAAGAGGAGAAACCCCCAAATAAGTTTTTTGTTCCCATCTTTAAAATTTACGACGGAAAGATAGATCCCATAGACCACGTTTGGCAATACCGACAAGCGTTGACCATATGGAGACATAACGATGCTCTGATGTGCCAGATTTTCCCTTCTAGACTACATGACGTAGCACATAAGTGGTTTGAGAAGATACCTCATAGGTCGATTAGAAACTTCAAGGCTGTAGCATAGGAGTTTACATCTCGCTTCATAACCAGAAACTCCCACCCTAAGTGGATGGATGCACTGCTCATGATGAAGAAAAAGATAAAAGGGAGCCTTCGTGATTATGCCAAAAGGTATTGGGAAGTCATAAGCGAGGTCAATGATTTCTTAGAGCTGGTTGTCGTTGCATCCTTCAAAATTGGTCTGCTGACCACCTCTTTGCTGCACCAGCCCCTGACTAAGAAGGAAGCCAGTATTATTGACGATCTCATGGATCGTATTAGGTGAAAGATGTGGTTCACTCTAATGCAGGGGATAATGGTCGAGCAAAGGCAACTAAAGGAACAAAAAAGAGTGATACTCTGAAGAAGGGGAACAATAATGGGGGCAAGAATGGCTCCAAGAATGGGAACAAGGATGATCCTTCCAAGGCATTCCAGGCTATTAACACAATCTTCAAGAAACCCATTTATAAGATCTTGAGTAAGATCAAAGACCAACCATTCATCAAGTTTCCCAAGAATATGGGTGGTGACCCAACAAAAAGTAACAACACACTGAGATGCTCATTCTACAAGGAGGGAGGCCACAAGACTGAAAATTGCAAGGCTCTGAAGTCACACTTGGAGGATCTGGCCAAAGATGGGTAACTCAATGAGTACATAGAGAAGAAAGTAAATAAGGTCGTAACATAATGGCGACCAGAATCCGGACAACGTCCTTGACGATGACATGGGACATGAGTTCACGACAATTCAAGCGGCATCAGACCCTAAGAAAATCCAAGGGAATATTGTCTGAATGAAGCTGGAAAAGGTTACTGTCGTCATGGAGGCATTTCAGATTGACCATGCTAAAACCCAAGCTGGTAAGCACAGACGACTAGAGGACATTGATTATATGAAGTATATTGTTTTTACCGAGTAAGATTTGGTCAAAGTGAGAACCCCACATCATGACGCACTAGTGATTACCCTCAGAATTATTAATTGTGGTGTTAACAAGCTACTTGTGGACCAAGGGAGTTCATCAAAAGTGATGTACATGGAGTTGTTCTATAAGATGAAGTTGAATCTCGCCAACCTCAAGGAAGCCACAATTCCATTAGTCGGCTTCATAGATAAGATCACAATGACGCTAGGAAAGATAGTCATTTCAGTCAGAGATGGCAACATCTCAAAGCTGATTGAGATTTTAGTGGTGGACATATACTCCCCATATCACGTTATCATAGGCAGAGGTTGGTTGCACTCCATGAGGGCCGTACCATCCACCTACCACCAAAAGCTGAAGTGTATCACTGATCGGGGTGTGGTCAAAATTTGTGGAAACTAGGCCACTACCAGGAAGTGTATTATCACGTCCCTTCGCCCCAAGAAGGAAAAGAAGAAGGAACTAAAGAATGCTCGGGAAGAAGCCCAGGAGGGGATACACCCTCCAAATGGAAATTAAGGTACGACCGACCAGGGGTGGAGGAGTTTAGGGTTCACCCCGTAGACACAGTCATTTAAAGCCTAGAAGAAGTTACAACCGACAACAACTTATTACAGAGGAAATTTTTTATTGGAGCCTCACTTACCAATCAAGATAAGAAAGAACTGATTGCCATTATGAAAATAAATCTAGATGTTTTATCTTAGGAACCGTATGATTTTCTAAGGATTAATCCCAATGTATCCTGCCATCACTTGCACGTCGATTCGTCCTTCAAGTTGATCACTCAAAAGGCCTATCGAACAGCCCCCGAAAAGGCTAAATCGATGGAGAATGAAGTAGGGAAGCTACTGGATGCATGATCTATTATGGAGGTTCAGTTACCCAAATGTCTATCCAACCTAGTAGTGGTACACAAGAGCAAAGACAGTTGTAGGGTCTATATTGATTTCACAGGTCTCAACAGAGCATGTCCCAAAGATAATTTCTCGCTTCCTAAAATTGATCAGTTGGTTGACACTATGGTAACACACAAAAGAATGAGTTTTTTACATGCCTAATATCGTTACCATCAGATTTCGTTGTTCAGACCCGACCAGGACAAAACATTCTTCATAACCCTCATTGGGTTATATTGTCACAAGGTTATCCTGTTTGGATTGAAGAATGCAGGGGCGACATATCAAAGGTTGGTCACCAAAATGTTCAAGAGATATATGGGACAAATGATGGAGGTCTATATCGATGATATGCTGCCAAAAGCAAGAACAAGGGTGGCCACCTCATGGACTTAGCCTGGACCTTTGATATCCTCAAAAAATATCAGATTAAGATTAGTGTAAGTGAGTGTTCATTCGATGTCTAGTCAGGAAAGTTCCTAGGCTATCTAGTCAATAAAAGAGGAATTGCAGCCAATCCTGATCAGATCGATGCTATCACTAGGGTCCAGCCTCCTCAGACGTTGCAACATGTTCAAAATCTCACTGGTATGCTCATGATGATCAATCACTTTATCTCCAAGTCTTCGAAATACTGCCTACCATCCCTCCAGCTCCCGAAAAAGGACATAGGCCTCATATGGAATAAAGATTGCTCAAGAGCTTTGGAGGATATCAAAGCCTACCTTACCAAACCTCCCCTGGTAGTGATTCCAAAGGATAAATATCTATTATATCTTTACCTTGCAATATCAGATCACACTGTGAGTTCAGCTCTGGTGTGTGAAAAGGAGGGAGGATAATGACCAGTTTATTATGCTAGCAATACATTTCTGGACGTAGAACAACACTACTTGCCCATGGAAAATCTCGCTTATGCACTGGTGGCCACCTCAAGGAAACTGAAACATTACTTTGAAGCTCACTCAATAATAGTGATCACTTCTTACCCCCTTAAAGCTATTCTTTGAAAAGATGACCTCTCTCAACGGCTCTCAAAATGGTCGATAGAGATGGGAAGATTCGATATCCACTTTCAATAAAGAACGTCAATTAAAGGACAAGTCCTGGCAGACTTTATCACTGAATTCATAGGGACCAGCCAATCGAGTAATAGGGAACACATTAATCAACAAACGAGAAAGAAAAGTCTAAGGACTGGGCCCTATATGTTGATGGACCCTCTAATTCTAAGGGGGCATGAGTAGGAATCATCCTCATCATGATAGAAGACTTTATCATCAAGCAAGGAATCAGATTGGAATTTGAGGCCTCCAACAATGAAGCTGAATACGAAAAACTGATCGCTGGCTTGTGCAAGGCCAAACTGCTAAGGGAAAAGCGCCTTTAAGTGTTCGACGACTCCAAACTGGTCTCCAAGTAAGTAAGTTGAGATTTCAATGAAAAAGATGAAAGAATGGCAACCTACCTTATTGTGGTAAGAGGACTTATGGAAGGATTTGAGAAGGTGGACATTCAATAGTTTCCCTGGAGAAAGAATAGCCATGCAGATGCCTTAGCAACCTTGAGCTCAATAGTGGACTCTGACTTGAGAAGAACCATTCAAATAGATTTCCTCGCTCAGACAAGTATCGACCAGATAATCATAGCCGAGAAAGTCCTCCTTACAGAGAAGGCCTCCAGTTGGATAGATCCCATTATCGCCTATCTATGAAGGGACATACTTCCCAATGATAAGAGGTTGGCCCATCAGTTAAGGGTTAAGGCTTCCCATTTTTACCTCTTCCCAAGAGGAAAGCTATATAAGAAATCATTCATAGGCCCTATCTCCAGTGCGTTCACCCACATGACAGTGAACAAATACTAAGTGAGATTCATGAGGGCATTTGTGGTAGTCACGCCAATGGGAGATCATTGGCCTTTTGAGTAATGAAGGAAGGTTACTGGTGGCCTTATATGCAAAAGGACGCAGGCACTTACGTTTTCAATAGTGAAAAGTGTCAGAATCACTCTCCTATGGTCCACCAGTCTGTTAGCGACCTGGAATCCCCGAGAAGACCATGGTCATTCGCACAATGGGGATTAGATATCGTAGGATAAATACCTACCACATCTAGAAACTATAAGTATCTACTAGTTGGCACATATTACTTCACCAAATGGGTGGAGGTAGAAACACTAGAAAACATTCACAATTCAGATATGACCAAGTTCATCTAGAAGAACATTATAAACCACTTTGGGATTCCAAGGACTATCATCACTGACAACGGCACATAATTCAAAAGTAGATTCTTTCAAATTTTTTATGATGAACATAGTATCAAACACCACTTCAGTTTTGTTATGTATCCCCAAAGTAACGGTCAAGCAGAGGCTTATAATACGAACATGCTCGATGGGCTTAAAAAAGAGGTTGGAAAGAGTCAAAGGTGCTTGGGTGGATAAACTCCCTCACATATTGTGGTCTTGCCATACCACTCTCAGGAGACCAACTGGGGAAACACCCTTTGCGCTCGCTTATGGAATAGAAGCTACCATTCTGCTAGAAGTCGGTCTCCCTATTATGAGAACCACCTTAGTCAACCAAGGATTTAATGATGAGGCATTACAAAATAAACTTAACTTAGCAGGCGAGAGAAGAGAACTGGTCATGATAGAGTTTTGTTCATATTAACAATAACTGACCAAGAATTAATATAAGAAAGTCAATCCGAGGAAGTTTTTAATAGGTGATTATGTCCTAAGGAAAATTCTCGACAATGTCGTAAAACCATCAGATGGAAGTTGAGGCTAAACTGGGAAGGACCTTTTAGGGTGATAAGGGACGACCTTCAAAGGGAATATCACTTGGAAATGCTGGAGGGCAGGGATATACCAAGATACTGGAACGCATCCCTCAAGAAGTTCTACTAAGTCTTCTTTTTCTTCTATTAGTAGATTTAGTTTAAGAAATTTTTTATTTTCATACTTATGTCGCTTGCTACTTATAATTTAATAAATAAAGGCCAGTTGACCCTCGCATTTTGATATTATACATTGGCTCCTTAGTGTTTCTTAATTGCATCTCAATAATATGGCACCTTTTCCAAATGATAAACTCCCTTGTGCGTAGAAGAACTCCTGGGTATTACAAAAAGTTATTCAACTAGTTTCAATCAAGGAATATCACATGCCAAGTAGGGTTAGCAGTAATTATGACGAATCAATAAAAGATTTTCAATTACTATAGCCCTCAAGTTTTTTTCGCAAACACAACAGACTTCATGAGTTGTCCCAGAAATAACAAAAGCCTTACAGGGGATCCTTAGACAACAAATCCAACTATGTTTGGTCACCAATTATGTTGGTTGTAAAAAGCCTGCTCGGGTGAATGAACCATCGACCATGTACATTTTATCCATTATCTTACTTAGGCCTAAGGGAGTGTAACGACACAACTTAAAAGGCAAATTAGATGGAATGATATTGCTAATGCATATTGGACTGGGTGAATGTTAAAACACATAGTAACAAATGGCTTACTCTTATTCTTAACATCATTTAGTAGGCTGAAAAACCCAAAATGATTAAACCTAAAAACTAGTCCGTTTAAATTGTAAAGGTCCTAAGACAGTCAATCAGTATTGTTTGGTCGGTAAAGATATTGAGTAACTGACGAGCAACAGCTCTTTCCAGTTCTAAGCACGAGCAATAATTATTACCATATGTTTAATCAGCACATGCTCAAAATATGGAAAAGGTTAATAACTAAAGCTTTTTGTTCATAGAAGTGTGGAATTACAATTACAATAAGACCAAAAATACATAAGGACCTAAGATGGCCCAGGATGGCGAGCAAGATATTCTGCAACAAGTTCTCTTTGACCATCATCCGTTTTTGGGGCGAGCTCATCTACGTCATCATCAAGATCTTGCTCTAAGAGTTGGATAGGGATGGCATCCATCGGGATCCTCTCGTCATCCTTCAAGAAAGTATTATGGAGATAGGATGCACACTCAACCTGGTACTTACACCACAGTCTAGACTCCTTGGGCATCTTCACCTCCCTAAGGGCACTTAGTCACCTACGAGTAAAGGTAATTTCCTCTTCCTCCTTAAGCCTTTTTTGGGACATCTGCCCAACCATCATTCTAACCTTCTGCCCAGGCTTCTCGAGGTCCTATTTTGAATGAATACCTCAGCCTTTTAACATCTTCCTTGAGCCCAACCACAAATGCTTCTGCACTGATATTGGGTCTAAGGATGATCCCTAAACATGAGTTAGGGGGGATGTAGTTCTCATCAGATTACAGAAAACACAAGTAAAGCCACAAGAAAGATATGCAACAATAAAAAGAGTAAATAAGCATGAGTAAAAAAGTTCTTATTTCATTCATTAGTAAAGTGGAGGCAGTACAGTCAGAGTAATTATAAGGCTTCAAAAAGTTGTAAAAAAACTCCTATTCCAAAAGCCATACTCTCTCACTTGCTCTACTTCGACCACTGCCTTCCCCTTATCAGGAGCCTTGGGATCCTGGCCAGCATCAATTCCGATCTCAGCATGAATAATATCAGTATGATCGACAGGTAGATTGACATCCTCCTCTTCCTCTATAAAAGGTCAGGCCTAGGAGAATAAAGACTAAAAAGATCAGAGTCAGCAGGGGCCCTCGCAATTTTCAAGGCCTAGTCCCAGCTTTTCTTGAATGCCACCTTACACAGGATAGATGGAGCTCAGCACCATCATACACTTTGCTAAAGATCGTAAGGTAACTATAATCCTTCTTTTAAGGAAGCTCCTTCTCCAGCTTTAGAACCTTTTCGGACAAACCTTGATTCTCCTCGAATAACTTTTCCTTCTCAAGGACCATCACCTTTTGGGATGCCTCAAGATCAGCATAGGACTTAGTCAACTTCTCTATCTCTTTATCCATGCTAGGTGAGCACCATCAAAGGCCTTATTATCATTTTACAGGGCATTTTTCAATTCTTGGGCACTTCTGGAATTATTAGAATGGGTCCAAAAGGGTTGTGAAGTCAGATAAAAACAACACATAAAAGGAAAATAATAAGTTAATATGAAGAAAGGAATAATGCATATGAGAAATGATTACAAGAAACCATAAAGAAGACTTACGAGGGAGATTCCCTGAGCAGATTTGAGGGTGAGCTAGGATAACCCTAACCTTGAAGAGTGCTTGCAATCAATAACAAGCACTTTCCCCTTTTAGCAGCTTAGGGGCAAGGGAAGGGATTTCATCCATGCTAGTCCCCTCGATCTCGACACTAAGGGAAGAGACCACAGAGGACTGCAAGACAAACTTCCTTTTGGTCTCCCTCCTTTCTTCCTCTCTCTTCTTATCTTACTCTTTCTTTTTCTCTCTCTCTCTCTCTCTCTCTCTCTCTCTCTCTCTCTCTCTATCTATCTATCTATCTCTCTCTCTTTTCTCCTCTCTTCTTCCTCCCTCTTATTTCTTTCTCCTTATCTTTCCCCTTATCTGATGGGCTAGAACCACTAACCATAGGGGAGTCAATATCATACGTCTTAAAAGACTTGAGTCGATTAGATAGGAGTGTCTGATCATCATTGTCAGTAAGCCTCAATTTTCTCCTCTTGATAAGGGGAGCCATATCTTATTCTTCTTCTTCTTCTTATCCTTCTTTTTATTCTTCTTTTTCTTATCTTTTTTCTTCTTCTCTTTCTTCTTCCTAATCTTCCTCTTCCTTTAGCATAACTAGGTCGAAGGACCAATGTCAGGAGCTTTTAAATTCAGGACCTTTTCAACTGGATGAGCAAATAGGCCATCGACTTTCGGTGCTCGCCATCAGACAGCCTCTCATTGATATTTCAAGCCCTCAGGAGCTCAGAAGAATTGATTTCACTTATGTCAGGCTCTTGATTTTTAGAGCGATATGTAAAATAAAAGAAGAAGAACATTAGTCGGAGGACAGGAATCAGGAAAAGAATACCACAGTAAATAATAGAAAAGAAGAAGTGACTTATATGGTCCTTCCAAAAGTCTGTCATTATAGGGCCCCAGTTCCTTTCGCCCTTACAAACAGTAGGACGTTGCCAATTTCTAGCAATAATCTTAGAGGCTCACTTGTAGGACCCTATCATCCCTCCTGGTCTTCAAATACGCAAGGTCGTCATTAGTTCGCGACCATACGTAGCAGTAGTTGATTTCAGCAAGGCCCAATTTTATCCCATAGAGGTTATTTATTCTATGTACCCCATTAACTATCTTTTAGACATTAGGGGCACATTGGCCAAGCACAATTTCAAAAAATGTTAAGAATCTAAGGAAAAGATAGTTTTGGGGAAATGTCAAACCCCCTGGGTTATTAGTTAGGTATGAATCTAGTGCCCCCTTCAATGTCTTAAACAGTTTGGGTAAATGGGGCACATTCGATCTTCACCTATTCAGGAATGTTATACAACTTCCTAAAATTAGTAATCGACTATTTATTAAGTTTTTCCATGAGCACACCAAAAATAAGAAGAACCCTAGCTACAAGTACAGAGTAATCTGAAGAAGATTAAAACTAAGAAAGTGAGAAATGAACTTACAAGGATTAACAAAGCTCTGAATAAAAAGAACACTGAAGAAGAAAAGCTCTAGAATTATTAGCGACAAAGAAAAAGGTTTGAACTAAAGTGACAAGGGACATGAACCTTCGATTTGAAATCAAACGCCAATGATGAACACGGCATCTTAAGACAATATTTGGCGCTCATCTAGATGCTCGTACAAGGGTACCCTCTCTCATTAATAGAAATTACAAATATGACAGGGTGTTTGGCTCTAGACGAGCATACCCCTGTGAGTTCAGCAAATCTATAAAAATGCCACTCCGGTTGTAAATATATATGTTTCAATTTAAAGGCCTTTAATTCATTACAATTATTGGCCCAAAGTTCACAAGGCCCAAAAATTTTAGGGGCAATTGTGTGGACCCGTTAAATATATCCCATGAGAGTAGCCAACCTCCCAAAGCACTACCCAACGCAAATCAGAATTTAATCTACTCACGTGTAGTTAAAACATAATAGAACACTCACGGATATATTCAAAGTGGTTACCAAATATCTTGGAGGAGATATTCAGGGACACCATGAATTATTCACTTGTTAATTGAGTTCCTTGTACAACTCAATCTCTTACTATTACATACCTATAAATTGTAAACCCTTAGCCAGGGCAAAGGGATGTAATCTCGAACATTAAGAGACACTATAATAAAACAGTAACCTCTCCCTAGATGTAGGCAAGTTATCGAACCACGTATATCGTTGTTGTGTTTGTAACTATGCATTTTGTTCTTTGTGATTGTTTCGTGGATCTTTATTGTGGTAATTCTTGTACTCATATCTATGTTTAGTTTAAAGTGGGGTAATTTAATCTCCCCACGAGAAATCTCACTCCATAAGGGAACTAGGATGTCAAGTGAGTATTACTTTAAAATGGCGGTGAGGGAGCCACTTTAAAAACTAAAATGAAGTTAAATCAAACCCTATAATTATGAGATTATTTTTTTTCCAAAATTTATGATTCTCATATTTTAAAATGGGATCATCATTCAACCCGCTTGCTACAATCTAAAAGGATAATAAGTTAGTCGGCATAAAATATATTGACTCTAAAAGAAACCAATGCATTATTCTAACTGTTGAGGACTTTAAGTTTGTCTTAACAGAGGCCTGCCCTACCAATTTGGAGGAAGGGTCACCCGAAAAGGATGTCCAATCCTACCAGAGGTGGAAAAAGTCTGATCAAATGGCTCACAACTACATATTGGCCTCTATGACTAATGTGCTACAGCACCAACATCAACAAATGTCCACTGCTTACGACATGATTATGAACCTCAAGGGCATATTTGAGGATCTAAAATGTTCCGCAAGGTTAGATGTTTTGGTAAGGCTAGTCAACATCAACATGCCCGAGTGTACTTCCATACATGGGCATATTTAAAAGATGATGTCCATCTTAGGAGAACTGGAGGTGCTTGGATCTGAAATCAATGGGGAAACCCAAGTTGATTACGTGTTTGAATCATTAACGGAGTATTTTAAATAGTTTTACCGAAACTATTCTACGAACAAGTTTAATTACTCACTGGCGTAACTTCTTAAGAACTCCAGGATGCATATAATATTGATAGGCATAAGGGTGTGGAGGTTACTAAGAAAGGCCCGTCTTATTCTGTCCAGAAAGGTAAGAAGAATAAGAAATGGAAAGTCCCAGGAATAACCTAAAGTTGCCAAGATGAACTTTAAGCCCCAGGGTGAAGGTAAGAAGCCGAAAGAAAATTGTTACATATGCAAACAACAAGAAGTACACTGGAAAAAGTAATGCCCCGTCTTCTTAGACAATAATAATGGAAGCAATAATTTCTACTATATCATTGAGATATGTGTTATGGTGCAATTTACCAGAACTTGGTGTGTAGATTCAATATCAACTAATCATGTTTTTAATTCTTCATAGGTGTTCCAGATAACCAGGGAGCTCAGTGATGGGGATATATTTTTTTCATAGGCGATCATCACAAGTTAGCAGTAGGAGCAGTAGAGAATTCATTTTTAAATTTTAGTGTAGACAAAAAGTTAATATTGATTGATTAGTTTATGTTCCTTGTATTAGAAGGAATTTAATTTTGATTCATTAACTAGTGATGAATGGATATTATGTTTATTTTAATAAAGGAGTTTTTTTAAGAAAAAATGGAAAATCTCTTATATGTTCTGGAACATTGGAAAATATTCTTTACAATATAAGACTTGTCTCACCATTGCTACTTAATACTTAAATGAATAACATAAAAGGAAAGAACCAAAAGATAAAGGAACCTTTAAAGTTGGACCAAAAATATCTTTGGCGCTTGCGATTGGGTCATATAAATCTAAAAAGGATACAAAGACTCATTTTAAATGGACAATTAAGTTCATTGGAAGTGGAGGGAATTCTAGTCTATGAATTTTTCTTAGAAGGAAAAATAACCAAGAGGCCATTTACATCCAAGGGGTATAGGTCCAAAGATGAGTTGGAATTGGTTCACTCTAATTTATGTGTACCTCTGACAGTTAAGAAAAAAGGTGGTTATGAGTACTTCATCACTTTCATTGATGAGTACTCAAGGTTTGGATATCTTTACTTAATGCATCACTAGTCTGAATATAAGTCAAAGATTATAAGGTTGAGGTGGAGCGATTTCATGATAAACTAATTCATACTCAATAATTTGATCGTGAAGGTGATACATCTTGGGATAGTTTAGGGAATACTTGTTAGGTTTGGGTATTACAACCCAGTTATCTTTAGTGGTCACTCCATAGAATAATGGTGCAGAGGAAATAAGGAACATGGAGCTTTTGGATATGGTTAGGTACATGATGAGTTATTCAGAAGTGTCGAATTTCTTTTGCGGTTATGCACTGGAGAAGGATACATATTTATTGAACTTAGTTCCATCTAAATTTATCTCGTCAAATCTCATAATACTCTAGAAAGAGAGAAATTTAAGTCTAGCTCATGTTCTGATATGGGGTTTGCTAGCACACGTGCTGAGGAAAGATCCAGGAAACTTGGAATCAAGGATGTATGTATGTATTTTTATATGAGACCCTAAAGGAACAAAGGGTGGAAAATTATATAATCTTAAGAATTGGAAATTATTTGTTATCATATATGTTAGGTTCTTAGAGGAAGATTATATGATTGACCACAAGCCCAAGAGCAAGATCAGTTTCCAAGAGCTAAGAGGAGAAGAGCAAGAAAATGCTTCGAGACCTCCCATATAGAATGAGATACAAGTAGATAATGACAATATACATTTAATCATGGGGAGCATTGTCGATGATCAGGATTCACATGTCACTTGACCACAAGTGGAGTCACGTCGTAGTGGGAGATTCAAGCATCATCCTAATAGGTTAATGTATTTAGGATAACACTTTAGTGAAGTTCTAAGAGAACACGAGTTCTACCCCGGTACCTACGATGAGATAAGGATGCTAAGATTTAGTTATTGTCTATAGATACATAGATGAATTTTATGTATTCGAATCAAATGTGGTATCTTTACACTTACAAATAGGATAAAACCCACAGGGTGCAAGTGAATCTACAAGAGGAAGAGAGTAGTAGATGAGAAGGTGGAAACCTTCAAAATAGGGGCTTATTATGAAAGGGTTCACTAAAAAAGAGAGGATCGGTTATGAGGATACATTTCCACTAGTAGCCATGAATAAGTCTATTCGGATTCTCTTATGCATTAATGAACATCTCAATTACGAGATTTCGTAAATGGACATTGAAAAATTGTTACTAAAGCCGTTTAATACAAGATTAAACTATTTAAGTAACTCTGAACTATTTTTTGAAGAAACTCTTTTCTTTAAATCAAATCAGGTTAATCACAAGAAGTGTTTAAAAAGTATGCACGAGATCAGTTAAAGATTTGTTAACAAGTTTTGAAAAACAAAACTAAAACAGTTTAAATCAGCACACCAGTAAGAATGAGATGAGGAGATGTAGAAAGATTAATTACAAGAGATTTTTAACGTGGTAAAACCTCACCCAACTGAGGAAACATCCACGACTCCCTCTACGGAGTAAAAAGAAAATTCCACTAAAACAAAATATAACAGTTACAAACTATCTAACACACATGCACACAAATCAGTCCTATACAAGTTTAGGAATGTACCTATTGGTTTCCTTCTAACTTTTTTGCAATTTTGATTGTTGATGTGGCTCTCCCAGTTTGCTAACTTCTACTTTGTTCCAGTCTTTATGTTGACTCTTGTTTCAAGATCTTATTACCAAGACTTTCAGTGTTGTAGTGTGTAAGTGTTTGTGATGGTTCTCTATCACATGCATGCACACACTCACGCTTATTTTTACGAATAGTCTTAACAAATTACAAATCAGATCTATATGCTGTGATTTCTAGTTTCTCTCTTCTTAGGAAACTTAAACCTTATTTGACCTTTAAAATGAACCCAGAGTCCACGGCTATCTTGCTCGAAAGACGTTTCAAGATCTTAATCAATTTCAAGGTTTTAAAAATATTTTTGAAATTAAAAACTGCCAAGTGTGATTCCAACTAGGTCAAAGGTCTTGTTTCAAAAGAACTAGAAACATAAAATTATTTTGTTGACTTTAAAGAAGAAAACATTTACAGAAAATAATCAACAAAAGATTTCTCAAGATGAGAAACTAAGAATGAATATCTAGGTGTAATATAACATACAACGACCAGATATATGATTTCTATAAAACAAAAATACAGATCTAACCTAATGTTTAAGTTCGACACAAGATCTTAAAATGAAGAGCTTATATCACGAAACAACTTTCAAACCAACACACAAAAACTCTCAAACACTCAGGGTTGGTGTTTGGTATATAGTGGTTTTTGAAAAGAGGTTAGGGTTTGAAATGGAGTTTGAATGAATTAGGGTTTCTCTGGTTTCTCTTTTTTTTTCTCTCTCTTCTCTCTCCTCTCTTCTCACTTGGATTAGACGAGGTGTAAAAAACTTCTCAAAGGCTGAGGGTTAGCCTCTTTAAATACTGGGTTGAGAAGAATCGAGAAGGGGGCTCAAAATCAATGGCAGAGATTAAGTATTCCCATATTGACTTCCATCCAACAGTTAGAGATAAGCGGTTGGTTAAACGCTTTTTGATTGGCTAAGAGAGGTTCACAGGGATTGGGACAAAGACGCATGCAGGGCGTTGATAAGCTCAATCCAAGGGATGTTAATGAACACCGATTTTCTCTTAAAAGAAACACACATATAACCAATAGGAGATCGACAGGTGTAGGGCAAACATTGAACCACAAACGTGCATCTCAAACAAATTACATAGACACCCTTATAGTCTATAGCGCTTTCGGATACTACCCAAGTGAACTTTCAGCCATAAAACCATAAAACCAGAAATTACAGAATGACCCCAAAACATTTTAATTTCAATTTTAATTAGGAAAAATTTGTTTTAAAAATCATTAAAAATTCCCAAAAATTATTTAAAAAGATTTTAATGGAAATTAACACACACAACACACACCAACAATTTTATGCAAAAGGAACAATGTATGCAATCCTAATGTGTGTGAGTGTTTGTGAATATACCTTTGATCAATCAAAGAAGAGGAATGAATTGAATTGAAGGTTTGAGGATCTTTGGTATCTAGGGGAGGGACTCAATTTTATCTCTATTTCCAAACTAGATGAACACTTATACAATATAGACTCAAGTGAGTTAAGAGTATAAGGTGCTTCAATCTCCCCCTTGGAAATATGAGACAAAATCTCCTTTGAGTCATCTTGGACTCGTAGGGCAACAAATAGAAAAGGAAAAACTTATTCCTAAACAAAAATTCTATCTACCCATTTCCTAGAAAAGAAAATTACATAACTCAACTAATTACAATTCAATACCCTATTACAACTATTGAGAATAACTGTACATAATCTTGTAAATAATCACTAAGATCAAGCACTTTAGAATATGTACAAAATAAATGAACTCTCATAAGACTCAAATCTCTCCCCCATTTTGTCTCAAATGGACAAAGGGAAAAAATATGCAAGCCAAAGAATTTATTCAGCATAAACCATTCCTATCGATTTACGCAATGAATAAATCTATTGTAATCCAAAGGTTTGGTAAAAATATCTGCGAGTTTCAAATCAGTAGGACGATAATTGATTTCTAATTCCTTAGTCTCAACTAATTCGCGTATAAAGTGATGTCTAATTTTTATGTGTTTTGTTCGCGAGTGTTGAACGGGATTTTTAGAGATATTGGTCGTGCTTTAATTATAACAATAGAGATGTAGTTGTTCCTATTTAATACCACAATCACTTAGCATTTGCTTAAGCCACAGTAATTGAGCACAATAGCTTTCAGCGGCTACGTATTCAGATTGAGCAGTTGATAAAGAAGTGCAGTTTTGTTTCTTACTACTCCAACCTACCAAGTTATTACCAATATAGTAACATGCGCCTGATGTGCTCTTACTATCTTCAGTAAACCCTGCCCAATCAGCATCAGTGTATCCCATTATAGTGCTAGGAGTATCATTGGTGTACCAAATGTGACCCCGACTAATTAAATACCGGGTAGATACTCCTTTATTAAATTAATATAAAATGCCAAGTTGGTTCAGTTAATAGCATCACTGTTGAAAACATTTTAATAATTACTAACCACCTAGTATTTAAAAAGCGAGTTATCAATTTTAACTAAATCCCATTAACATGCAATAAATGAATTATGAAAAGTTAACATAACCAACACAATATAGTCACAATAGAATAACCATCCAATAATAAAGAGTCTAGAGGAAAACTCCTCACAACAAACCGAATCCCGAAATAAAGAAATACAAAGTCTGCATCACTAAAATTAATTACAACCCAAAGTCTGAAATAACTGGATAATTAAGATGTATCTAAAAGGAATGGGCGACATGCCCAACATATGATAAAGACTGATGATGGAGTCAAGATCAAAGATGGAGGCGTCTACTGTCAAGGTCCTGTAACTTCCACAGCAGCTACAGCACGTCACCTGAATAGAACTCCTATGCATGGTGTCCTTGTAGCTGGGCACCTAAAAAGGTTTTTACAAAAAGTAGATTTGAAAGCAAACGGGTCAGAGCCCGAATGTGAAAATAATTTAAAAATACGCAAGTGTTTAATGTCATTAAACAGTGAATATAAAGTACATGACAGTGTGTGCACTCACATGGGTTCCTCACCTCTCAACTAATTGTGCACTCCTATCATACCCGTACCCATTTATAATTACTCCCACATATATTTAGTTCAAAGCTGAATCTTAGATTTCTATATAATATCCAATTCAAATCCCAACATCTTCTATTTAATAGAGTACTGCACCTTATTACACAGTTTCCCCACTTTAGCACTACAATTATTAGAAATCTTACATTTTATTATTTATACTCATAATTGTTCACGACAATTCATTTCAATTAACAGTATATCATTCTCATCATAAATATAAAATACTAGCACCCCGAGACTAAGCTGCGGTGCTCACATACTCTGCTATCAAATCCTGGTACATCACGTACATAAGGATCACGTACTCCGAATCTCTCAGGAATCGTTTCATTAACAACAATCACAAACATTGGAGGCGAACATAGTTCACATCACATGGGTCACGCACATACCTACGCTCCCATGATCAGCAGACTTATTAACTTCTCAATAAGCCCTTCTCTGACCTATGTCCTCGAGGTACCAATCTAAATCCCCCCCCCCCCCCCGTAGGCACACAAAGATTAGATGGACCTAAACGAACGCCAACCTCCCATGATAGCAAGTACGGTAGGTATGTCATACACAGATAAATACATATACTAAACATTCACACATCTTAGGTATTACGATATTTCATTAGTGGTATGCTTCTCATTCTCATACCAACATTTAGTGTTACACAACTCACAAGTCCACGGTTTATATGTCTTTAAGTTATCAACTCTTCTCACGTCGTGATTAATTGCTCGATTCCCAACTCCACAAATGTCGTCCTATTTAAGACACTACTCTAAATTCTACTCCTCAATGTAGCCCAAATCTCCCAACTATATCCAATAGTTAATAAGGGAAGGTTATCTCACCATTTAGATAAGTCTACGGGACACTAGAAATCAAATCAGGCCAAAATGGCCATTCTGTCAACTCGTTAGAAGTCTCATTCGAACGAGTTCGTTCGAACGAAGGTCTTCGAACGAAATACTGACTCATTAGAAGTCATACTGTCATCTCATTAGAAGTTCGTTCGAACGAGGTCGTTCGAACGACCTGGGCAGGTCTTCTAACGAGATGGCAGTTTCGACCCATAAAATCCCAATTCCGTTTTTCTAAATTCTTCTCTCCTCTAAATCCACCCTAAGACCATACAAATTGTATTTTAACGTATATAAACCATTTCTAATCACCCTAGATCATTCCTCACACATTTAAGGGGGTCAATTCTTACCAATTATCATGGAATTAACATGAATCTTCAAATATTTTCCAAAACCCCATGAACAAGAACTCCAAATTTTCTCATGCCTAATTACTCATCAAAAATCCGTTTTTAATTCATCATATACAACTATTCAAGTATTAACTCGGTCCATTAACATACTACATGCAAATCCTAACCCAAATTCAAAGTTTCTTCCACAAATTTCATGGGTTTTCTTCACAAAGGTCAATATGAGATAATTCCTACACTAAGCATGGAAGACATATTCAATGCATTAAAAATACTAAATCACTTGCCTTAGATTGTTCTTCAGAATTTAATGTTGAAGGTTGAAGATTGATCTCTCCCCTTTCTCTACAACTTTTCTCCCAAGGTTGAAGATGGTGGTTTTTGGCTCTTGTAACTCCTCCTCCCACTTCTCTCAAAACTCACTTAACCACTCTCTAAAATTTTTGCTGGTAATGGCCTTAGTGGCCCTTATAAAATAATAAATATTAACTCTAATTTTCGTGGGTTTTAATTCCCTAATTTTTAAAATTACCAAAATACCCTTTTAAGTTGCCGGTATGGGCCAAAAATGCCCCGGGACCCAAACTAAACCCCCGGCTAGTGTTTTTTGACTATTTCGACCCTTCCGGACTCGTTGGCGCACTCAAAATGACCATTCGGTTGATAAAAATAAAATTCACTTTTTAATTCAAATAATTACGTTCCTGACGCGACTGACATGCGCGTCCCAACTAAATTTCCCAAATTGTCGTATTTCAGTCTCGCGATAATTTCAATATTTTCATTATTCATATATTTTCATATATACACTTCATAATCAAATACCAACTCATATCTCGTTAGTATTTATACCCGGATTAATTCTCAATTAATTCACATTTAATTTAATTAATCCCTAAAATAATTATCGATAAAATTACGGGGTATTACATACTTCCCCCCTAATAACATAATTTCATCCCGAAATTCGGAACTAAAAAGTACCTGGTAAAAATAACTCTGGATAACGTTCGCGCATCTCATCCTCGCTCTCCCATGTGGACTCCTCAGCATTATGATGCCGCCACTGAACACATACGAACGGTACTATCTTTGACCGCAGTTTCCGCTCGCTTCGATCCAAAATAGCAATCGGCCCTTCCTCGTCGGAACTATCGGGCTGGAGATCGATGTCCTCCAAAGCAATGTGAGTATGGGCCAAATCATCCCTAAGATATTTCCTTAGTGAGGAAATATGAAACATATCATGAATCTTATGCAAGTGCTCCGGTAACCCAAGTCTATACGCAACTGGCCCAATCCGCTCGATAATAGGAAATGGCCCCACATATATTGGTGCCAGTTTCCCTTCCCAAAATGAATAATACCCTTAATAGGAGATACTCTGAGTAAAACCTGGTCCCCCACTTTGAATTCTCTGAAGAACCTCTTCGCATCAACATAGTTCTTCTGCCGATCCTGAGCTACCCGAATGCGACTCCGTATCAATTCTATCCTTGCCGAAGTATCATGAATCACCTCTGGCCCAAGTAGTTTGTTGTCCCCCACCTCTAACCAACATGTTGGGGAACGACAAGGTCTAACATACAACGCCTCAAATGGAGCCATGCCAATGGTTAACTGGTAGGAGTTATTATAAGAAAACTTCACCAGTGGAAGGTACTTCTCCCATCCACCCTCAAAGTCTATGATGCACATACGCAACATGTCCTCCAACATCTGATTTGTACGCTTGGTTTGCCCATCGGTCTGCGGGTGGTAAGCCGTACTCAACCGCAATTCAGTGCCCATGGACTCCTGGAAACTCTCCCAAAACCGTGAAACGAATATCTTATCTCGGCCAGACACGATATTTAGAGGCACACCGTGAAGTCTCACTATTTCCGAAATGAAAATCTGGGCATATTGTCCCGTAGTGTAGTCTGTCCTTAAGGGTAGAAAATGAGCAACTTTGGTCAACCGGTCCACAATTATCCAAATGGAGTCGTGACTCCTTTGTGACGTAGGTAACCCCGTGATAAAGTCCATGGATATGCTCTCCCATATCCACATCGGAACCTCTAATGGATGTAGAAGTCATATCGGTCTCTGATGATCCACGTTTACCAGCTGACAAATGGCGCATTTAGAAACAAACACGGAAATATCTCTCTTCATCCCGCTCCACGAATACTGACGTCTCATGACTTGGTACATTTTGTCCCCACCAGGGTGTACCGCGAACCGTGAGCCGTGCGACTCTGCCATTACCTCGTATCGCAATTCCTCCCCTTCCGGAACGACCAATCTCCCATTGAAGCGCAATCCCCCATCTGAGCTAATGGTATAGGACTCGGCTCCCTCTGCTAGTAATCAAACTATCTGTTCCTGACAGAACAAGTCATTTGCCTGGGCCTTTACCACTCTCGTAACAATCTGCGGTGTAACAGTCATCACAGACATGAACGATCGTGACACTGCATCCTGGTGTCCCAACTCCTTCCACTTTGCCTTCCACACCTCGGCCACCTCATTTACTGGCCTACGGCTCAACGCGTCTGCTACCACGTTAGCCTTCCCCGGGTGATATTGAATATCAAACTGATAATCCTTCACAAACTCAAGCCACCGTCTTTGAGGCATATTCAACTCCTTCTGTGTGAAGAGGTACTGTAGGGACTTGTGGTCCGTGAACAATCGAAACTTCTCCCCCAGGAGATAATGTCTCCAAATTCGAAGGGCAAACACAACTGCCGCTAACTCCAAGTCATGGGTGGGGTAATTCTTCTCATGAGGCTTAAACTTACGGGAAGCATAAGCTATGGCCTGACTCTCCTACTGCAACACACCTCCAAGTCCTTGTAAGGACGCATCGGTGTAGACTAGATACTCAACTCCCGGTCTCGACAATGCTAACACAGGTGCTGAGGTCAACTTGTCCTTCAACTCATAGAATGCCAACTGACAGGCATCGCTCCAAATGAATGGCACACCCTTGCGAGTCAGATGTGTCAAAGGAGCCGCTATCTTTGAGAAACCCTGAATAAACCTCCTATAGTATCCTGCTAGGCCCAAGAAACTGCGGATCTCAGTCGGTGTCATGGGCTGTCCCCAGTCCCTCACCGCGGATACCTTCCCCGGATCTACCGATATTCCCCGATTCGAAATGATATGCCCTAAAAACTGTACCTCCTTCAGCCCAAACCCACACTTCTCATATTTTGCATACAACTCGTTCTGACGTAGCGTCTGCAAAACCTGTCTCAAATGCTCAGCGTGCTCCTCTTCTGTCTGGGAGTAAACCAGAATGTCATCAATGAAGACAATGACAAACTGGTCTAGGAACTCTCTGAACACCCTATTCATCAAGTCCATAAACACAGCTGGAGCGTTGGTCAAGCCAAAAGGCATAACCCAAAATTTGTAGGAACCATATCTCGTTAAGAAAGCAGTCTTCGAGACGTCTTATTCCCTGATACGCAACTGATGGTAACCCAATCGCAAATCAATCTTTGAGAAGAAAGAAGCTCCTCTCAGCTGGTCGAATAAGTCATCGATTCGGGGCAACAGATACTTATTCCGTATCGTGACCTTATTCAACTCTCGGTAATCTACACACAACCTCAACGATCCATCCCTCTTCTTTACGAACAACACAGGGGCACCCCATGGCGAAGTACTCCTCCGGATAAACCCCTGACCCAACAAATGCTCAATCTGATCCCGTAACTCTCTCATCTCTGCTAGAGCCATACGGTAAGGTGCGCGGGCAATAGGCCGAGTGCCCGGCATCAAATCGATCACAAAATCTATCTCTCTACTCGGAGGTAGTCCAGGTATATCCTGAAATACATCGGCGAACTCTCTAACAACTGGAATCGCATCAAGTGGTATCAACACTTCCTTAGAGGCTCCTCCTCTATATAGTACAAGTGAGTGGACGATCCTCCCTCAGGGCGAGGCATCGCCACTAAAAACATCTCTTGCTCCGGAATGGCAAAGATAATACTCCTACTAAAACAGTCAATCATGGCTCGGTACGCAACTAGCCAATCCATACCAATAATTGCATCGTACTCAGTCATCTCTAATACTAACATATCAGCGGGTAAAGTAAACCTCCCGATCTCTATACCCACACCTCTACAAATAAGGGAAATCACGGAACCCCTACTCAACGGTGAATCTACACAAGTAACCATGCTCACGGTGGTGTCTAATAACCCAATCGTGCGTGTAAATCTCATAGCAATGAAACAATGTATGGCTCCCATGTCAAATAAAATACGCCCTATAGTCCCTTGAATAGAGAACATACCCTCAATGGTCGGTGGATCCTGTGGGGCTGCGGCCTGCTGGAGCTGATACACTCTCCCATACTGAAGTTGTCCCTGCTGAACTGGGACTGCTGGAATGGGTGGTAATGCTGCCATCTGTGGTGGTGCCGGGAGGGCGACGGGAAACATAGGCCTCTGTGGCTCATGTCGAGCACCTTGTTGCTGCTGTTGTGGGGCACTGCCCCTGTCAGGACAATCCTGGTGTTTGTGGCCAGTTTTGCCACAAACAAAACACTTCCCCGGGAAGTTTCCCCCTCGTTGTCCCTGCTGCCCTCGGCCCTGGTGGCCGTTACCATTTATCCCCTAGCCCTACCGGCCATGCTGAAACTGCTGCTGCTGACCATTCTGACCCTGTCTAAAACCTCCCTGTCCAGTTCTGAAACCCCCAGATCTGAATCTCTTATGATCCCCCTGTTGGGAACCTGGTCACCCTGCCTGTGCTGTCCCTGAGCAGATTGTGCCCCGCTGGCACTATTTCCCCCGGTCCTGCCCTGTTGGCTGGACTCCCCTGATCTCTTGCTCTCATACATGTGGAAACGATGATCCTGGCAGTGAAGTAATGCAGCGTCAACCACATCATAATAAGTGGCTAACGAGAGATTCCCTAACAAGTGTTGACGGATCCTCCAAGTCAATCCATTCGTGAACTTATGAATCTTCTTCTCCTCAATCGGTATCTCATCGGGAACAATGTTCAAGAGATTAGTGAATTCGGCCTCATACTCGGCCACAGTCCTTCCCTCCTGCTTGAGGTTCATCAATTTCCTCCTCATCTCCGTGTGAACAGCTGACGGAAAATATTTACGGTCAAACCGCACCCAGAACTCCTGTATAGTGAGGGTGTCCCTCTCCTCTGCGGTGGTAATGGACTCTCACCACTGCAATGCAGATCCTACTAGCTTGAAAGTAGCCAGTATCTGCTTCTAAACATCTGTGCACTCGTACATCCTCAAGTGCCTCTGAATATCCTTCCTCCACGGACTGGATACCACAACATCGGAGCTACCTGAAAACTCCGGAGGGTGTGCTTTCTGAAAAGCATCACGAACGCGTTCCCAAGAAGACGAGAATGCATGAGCCTGAGCTGGCGCAACTACCGGTGCCTGGGGTGGTGCCCCTGCTGTACAACGGCTAGGGCGACATTTATCGCTTGGGCTACAATAGCTGCAACCTCGACAGCATTCATAGTGCCCTGAACTGGTACAGGTTGTGGCTCTGGTTGTGCATCCCTAGGACCTCGCTGCGCACGTCGTGGAGGCATCTGAAATGAGAGTAAAGTCTATAAGTTCGCAGTTTATTATCTCAAAATAGCTGAAGAGAGAAGCATACACAAAAGAGTACAACAGTCCTAAAATATAGAGCTCTATATCAAAGAAAGCTCAGCGGAAACATAACAAGCCGTACAGATCCAAAGGACACTAGAACCTGATGCTCTTATACCACCTGTGACACCCCGACTAATTAAATACCAGGTAGCTACTCCTTTATTAAATTAATACAAAATGCCAAGTTGGTTCAGTTAATAGCATCACTGTCGAAAACATTTTAATAATTACTAACCACCTAGTATTTAAAAAGCGAGTTGTCAATTTTAACTAAATCCGATTAACATGCAATAAATGAATTATGAAAAGTTAACATAACCAACACAATATAGTCACAATAGAATAACCATCCAATAATAAAGAGTCTGGAGGAAAACTCCTCACAACAAACCGAATCCCGAAATAAAGAAATACAAAGTCTGCATCACTAAAATTAATTACAACCCAAAGTCTGAAATAACTGGATAATTAAGATGTATCTAAAAGGAATGGGCGACATGCCCAACATATGATAAAGACTGATGATGGAGTCAAGATCAAAGATGGAGGCGTCTACTGTCAAGGTCCTGTAACTTCCACAGCAGCTACAGCACTTCACCTGAATAGAACGCCTATGCATGGTGTCCTTGTGGCTGGGCACCTAAAAAGGTTTTTACAAAAAATAGATTTGAAAGAAAACGGGTCAGAGCCCGAATGTGAAAATAATTTAAAAATATGCAAGTGTTTAATGTCATTAAACAGTGAATATAAAGTACATGACAGTGTGTGCACTCACATGGGTTCCTCACCTCTCAACTAATTGTGCACTCCTATCGTACCCGTACCCATTTATAATTACTCCCACATCTATTTAGTTCAAAGCTGAATCTAACATTTCTATATGATATCCAATTCAAATCCTAACATCTTCTATTTAATAGAGTACTGCACCTTATTACACAGTTTCCCCACTTTAGCACTACAATTATTAGAAATCTTACATTTTCACTTTACAAACCGTTGCTATTATTTATACTCATAATTGTTCACGACAATTCATTTCAATTAACAATATATCATTCTCATCATAAATATAAAATACTAGCACCCCGAGACTAAGCTACGGTGCTCACATACTCTGCTATCAATCACGTACATAAGGATCAAGTATTCCGAATCTCTCAGGAATCGTTTCATTAACAACAATCACAAACATTGGAGGCGAACATAGTTCACATCACATGGGTCACGCACATACCTACGCTCCCATGATCAGCAGACTTATTAACTTCTCAATAAGCCCTTCTCTGACCTATGTCCTCGAGGTACCAATCTAAATCCCCCCCCCCCCCCCCCGTAGGCACACAAAGATTAGATGACCCTAAACGAACGCCAACCTCCCATGATAGCAAGTACGGTTGGTATATCATACACAGATAAATACATATACTAAACATTCACACATCTTAGGTATTACGATATTTCATTAGTGGTATGCTTCTCATTCTCATACCAACATTTAGTTTTACACAACTCACAAGTCCCCGATTTATATGTCTTTAAGTTATCAACTCTTCTCACGTCGTGATTAATTGCTCGATTCCCAACTCCACAAATGTCGTCTGATTTAAGACACTACTCTAAATTCTACTCCTCAATGTAGCCCAAATCTCCCAACTATATCCACTAGTTAATAAGGGAAGCTTATCTCACCATTTAGATAAGTCTACGGGACACTAGAAATCAAATCAGGCCAAAATGGCCATTATGTCAACTCATTAGAAGTCTCGTTCGAACGAGGTCGTTCGAACGACCTGGGCAGGTCTTCTAACGAGATGGCAGTTTCGACCCAGAAAATCCCAATTCCATTTTTCTAAATTCTTCTCTCCTCTAAATCCACTGATGATGCTAAAGTTTAGCACCACCAGATAAGGTGGTTTCAAGCTCAATATAAGAATAACAATGGCAGCACAATTATATAGAGATAAGAGAGAGAGATGAGGATAAGAGGAATCAACACCAAAATATTAGTGGTTTAGCCAATCCGGCCTACGTCCACTATGATTGTGTGAGTAATATCACTGAATGAAGGCACTAATGGCCATGGATATAATCTCTCAAGCTTTCTCTCTCTACTGTATATTTAGACAGAGTTCTTGCTAGGGTTGAATAATTGGGATCCCTTTGCAAGGTAGGGGATGATCCCTATATATAATGCCTAGGGGGTGTAATGTACCCCCCATGCATGTAATGAGCATGTGGGTGGTTGCCTCACCAATGTGGGAGTGACATCTGTCACTGTCACATGCAAGTAATGATGATGAAATATTCTCCCACATGTGGAGAATAATCTTGTTACAACTGATTTGTGCCCAGGTGTCCTTATCCAAATGTCAACAGGTGCTCGGCAGCCATATTGGTGGATGACCTCGGTCTGGGAGAGGCCGAGATGTAAATACTTGATGTTCGTTCACTCCGAGATGTGTCATAGGGAGTCTCAGCCTGATCTCAGCAGAGACATTATGCTGGGTCGACCCCAGCCGAGGTTGGACTAATGCCATGTTGACGATTACTAAGGCTTCTTGTGACCTCGGCCCAAGCCGAGGTTGGACTGGTTCCATGTTGAAGGTTACCAAGGCTCCCTGTCACCTCGGCCTACCCTCGGCCGAGGTTGCCATACCCAGGTATATGAGAACGCTACTGATGCCTGTGATGTACGTAGTGTCCATTGGAAATGTAGATGGTAGTGTCGGCCGTGGCCGACCCTGGTCTGGCCGAGGGATGATATCGTGGGCCCATGACCTATCTAGGGTCGATCAATATCTCGGCCATCATCTCGGCCGAGGTTGGTGTCACTGGGCCGAGGTTACACTTGGGCATATCAATCACCCCCAGTCCTTAGTCATATGCGAGAGCGAGTGGCTAGGGGATTGCTACACCTCCGAGGCCCATCCATCCTCAGCTAATACCTATGTGACACCTGTCCACGCTAGAGCGCACATACTTGGTTGGCGTGTGGTGTCAGCCGTCCTTTGGGTTTCCCAAGGCAATGATGGGCCTTGGGAAACGTGCCCAAGTACTTAAGGGTTTAAACCCTTCTTTTTCTTCCTTCTTCTCCATTTCACTCCTGCGAACCAAATTTTCTTGCGATTTCTCTCTCTCCAAAGCTCCTTCAATCCGCGCTCCTCTGCAGAGTTTTCTTGCGAGTTTTCCTCACTTTCCCTCATCGTTCCATTTCTAGGTATCTTCTCCCTTTCATTTCTTCTGTTTCTGGTATTTGGTTTGCATTTTTCGGCGTGTTTTTGAGTTTTTGGGTGAGTCTTTAAGTTTTCCGGTGAGCTCCATTGTTCCAGACGAACTAGGTTTGCTTTAAACTCCCAAGTTTGATCTTAAAATTTCTTTACCTTATAAGCCAATCTTGTTTGTAGTTTTAGGAGTTATTCCTAAGTTCAGGGTCGTCCTCTGATGCTCAGACCTTTATACCAGCTTCTTGAGGATTTCCCCTCTCTGAGAGAGAAGACCCTAGAAAAGATTAGGCAAATAGAGAGAGCTCAAGAGGAAGCTCGTAGGTCACAAGAGTTTCCCATTAGACCCTTGTTTCCACCACCTCTGAGGGTTATATATCCTGACCCCCCCGGAGAACTTCTATTATACAGGGGTGCCTGCTGATCCGACACCTATGTCTGAGTCTGAAGCTTCTACCTCTGACCCCATGTCAGTGGACTCTATCCAGGAGGCTATGGATTTCACACCTCGGCCTGGTCAGGCCCCTGATCAGGCCGAGGTCTCTAACCGAGCCTCATCCCATAATGGCACAAGCACCTCAGCCTCTTCTTCAGAGGTTGAAGTGCTTGAGTCGAGTGTGGTTGTGCCACCCATTCTTGATACAATCCCTCTGTCGGCCGTCACTTGGGAAGAGTTCGCTCAGAGATTACCTAGTAAACCATCTACATCTGCCCCGGACGACGCTGAGCTTGATGATGATGATGCTGAAAGTGATGTGGATATCTCTGAGGTGGCCGAGTTCGAGAGCACAGTCACTGAGGTTGATCTTCTGTGCTTCAGATACTTGTACTCCATCAGTCCTTCTATCAAATTAAGGAGACCTCTGAGGGAAGAGAGGGCCTATCACGGCCGAGATGGGGAGATCTCCTTGTACGAGCAGATGTTTAAGTTAGGGTTTCGCCTACCCATTCATCCCATCATCAAATCCATTCTCTCTTACATCAACTTGGCCCCCTCACAGCTATCTCCCAATGCCTGGAGGGTCATCATAGGGGCCATAATCCTATGGAGGGCAGTCCACCAATCTGACCTCCCAGTTCAGGTCTTTGTTGTTTGCTATGTCCCAACCTCGGCCAAAAACCATCCGAGCTACTATCATTTTGTGGCTCGGAGGCCTGAGAAGAAAATGCTCCAGGTGACTCAGACCTCTAATCATAACTGGAAGCCCCGCTACTTTTTCGCCTCAGGACCATGGGAATTTGGCCCATGCGTCCCTTCTTCCACATTTGAGCCGAGGATACCCCTCAAATGGGGCAAGGTCTCTATGTCTGCCAGGGCCGATCCTGGTTTAAGTCTCCAAAATATGCAGAAGGTGAAGGCCCTGTAAGACCAAGGGGCACATGGTCTATTTGTAAAGTTCGAACATTTGCTGACCCCCCAATATCTCTCGGGGACGAGCCTTGGTGGAAGTCCCCTTGTTGATTTTGGTAAGAATTTTTATTTGAAGTCTAACCTCTGAACTCATTCATATCTGATTTCTAACCCATATCTTTTAATCTTTTGCAGAGCGACCACCGGGCATCCCAGACGAACTATGGGAGATGGCTGCTCCGAGCTTGGTGAGGCTTGCAAAAAAGGCTGGTCTGAACGCTCCTCCCCCGGCTCCCACAACATCCAAATCTCAGGCCTCAAAGAAGAGGGCCCCTGAAGCCCATACCTCTGAGGATCAGAGGCCGACAGTGAGGCAAAAGAAGGCCTCAGATGCTGCACTTCCAATTTCTTCGGCCGACATCCTGACGGCTCGTCTGGATCAACTGAAGTTAACGGATAGTGTGGTCGGCCACAGCAGGCAGGCCATGGATGCACTCGCCTCTGTAATGACTGAGGCCGACAAGCGTTTCTACAGAGCCATGGACACCTCCCTGCTGGTTGAGTTCGGCCTTCACAGGGCCGTCCAGGTATGATTTGTTCCTTTGTCAAATTTTTATAAGTGCAACGTCTGACTTTTATCTTGCTTAACCCCTTCATTACATGTGCAGGGAGTGACTGCCATGTATCAGCTATCGAAATGGGCCATGAGGAAGTTGCCCCTTATCCAGAAGGGGCAAGAGGCCGAGAAGGTTGAGAGTGCCCTGAATGCTGAGGTTGACCGTCTGAAGTCAGAGCTGCAGGAGGTTGACCGTCTGAAGTCAGAGCTGCAAAACTCTGAAAATAAGGTCAAGGGCTTGGAAAAAGACATGTATGTGCTCGTCAAGGACCATGCCAAAGCCCTGAAGGCAAAAGATGACGTGCTGCAGCAGAAGGTCAACTCAGCTGTGAAGGCTGCCCTTGCAGATGCCACGCCCAAAATAATTTCTGACTACAAGACCTCGGACGAGTTCATGGGTTTTGGTTTTGAATACCTCGAAAGAGGTGTCAAGGCTACTACCAAATGGGCTGAAGTCCGAGAGAAGGAGGTTGGCACTCTAAAGGCCTCTGACTTTGTGGGTCTCGGCTTTACCGACCCTCAATTTTCTCAGGTGCTTCAAGAGGTGGAGGACGAGGCTGCTGCTCCAGCCGAGAGTGCAACTCTGGGAGGGATTGAGCTCGGAGGGACTGACCCTACTGATGATGTGGCCGAGGTGACCAACGCTGATCAAGTTAACCCAGCCGAGACTGTTAATGTTCCCCCTTCAGACCTTTAACTTGTAACAAAGATTTGTATTTTGTAACTTGTAACTGAACTTGTAATTTGTAATTTGTAACACCTCTGAATGCTAGATGATCTCTTCCTTTTTCTGAATGCCAATATATTCTCTTATTTTGTTGTAGTGTTCTTGTTTATATTCAGTCAATAATTCTGATCTCACCACTGAATTTCTATTAGGCTCTGAAGTCTTTACATAATATGATGTTCTCATAACCAACTTCACCAAATTAATGATGTTAAGGGTCTGAGGTCCTCTGCTAAGGTGTTTGAGCTCAGACCTCGTCACCACCGAGTGATGTTATGAGGGTCTGAGGTCATCACCTAAGAGGTTATCCCCATAATAAATATCACCAAATTAATGATGTTAAGGGTCTGAGGTTCTTCTAAGGTGTTTGAGCTCATACCTCGTCACCACCGAGTGATGTTATGAGGATCTGAGGTCATCACCTAAGAGGTTATCCCCATAATAAATATCACCAAATTAATGATGTTAAGGGTCTGAGGTCCTCTGCTAAGGTGTCTGAGCTCAGACCTCGTCACCACCGAGTGATGTTATGAGGGTCTGAGATCATCACCTAAGAGGTTATCCCCATAATAAACTTCACCAAATTAATGATGTTAAGGGTCTGAGGTCCTCTGCTAAGGTGTCTGAGCTCAGACCTCGTCACCACCGAGTGATGTTATGAGGGTCTGAGGTCATCACCTAAGAGGTTATCCCCATAATAAATATCACCAAATTAATGATGTTAAGGGTATGAGGTCCTCTGCTAAGGTGTCTGAGCTCAGACCTCGTCACCACTGAGTGATGTTATGAGGGTCTGAGATCATCACCTAAGAGGTTATACCCATAATAAACTTCACCAAATTAATGATGTTAAGGGTCTGAGGTCCTCTACTAAGGTGTCTGAGCTCAGACCTAGTCACCACCGAGTGATGTTATGAGGGTCTGAGGTCATCACCTAAGAGGTTATACTCATAATAAATATCACCAAATTAATGATGTTAAGGGTCTGAGGTCCTTTGCTAAGGTGTTTGAGCTCAGACCTCGTCACCACCGAGTGATGTTATGAGGGTCTGAGATCATCACCTAAGAGGTTATCCCCATAATAAATATTCGATCTAAGAATGAAGCAAGAACTGTCATGGAAACTGATCTTTATTAATAACCTCTTCTCAATAAGATGGTACATTTACATAACATTCTAGGCAACATCATATGTAATATTTCTTGAGATGGTCAGCATTCCATGGGTTAGTGAAAGGTTCTCCTTCTAGGTTTTCTAGCCTGTACGTGCCAGGCACAACCTCTTCCGTTACTTTGTAGGGGCCATGCCAGTTTGGGTGTAGCTTGTTTGCCTTCTGTAGGCTCTTCTTTAGCACTAGGTCGCCTACTGCAATGGGTCTTAACTTCACCCTCTGGTTGTAGAATTTCACAGCCCTCTGCTGGTAGGCTGCTTTTCTGACCTCTGCGTCTTCCCTTCTTTCTTCGATGAGATCCAGGTCTAGCCTCCTCTTTTCCCCATTGCTGTCAGGGTCGTAGGTCTGAATCCAATGAGTTGGTAGTCCTACTTCCGTTGGTATGACGGCCTCTGAGCCATGTGCTAGCATGAATGGGGTTTCTCCTGTTGGTGTCCTTGTCGTGGTTCTATAGGCCCATAACACAGCGTAGACCTCTTCTGTCCATCTCCCCTTCGCATCTTCTAACCTCTTCTTGATTCCATCCAAGATAGTTCTGTTAGTTACCTCGGTCTGGCCATTTGCCTGAGGTCGTCCAGGAGATGAGAAGAACTGTTTAATCCCCACTCTTAGGCAATATTTTTCTAAGGAGGAGTTCTTGAACTGGGTCCCATTGTCTGAGATGAGAGTGTTCGGGAGGCCATATCTGTATATGATATTCTTCCAAATGAACTGGAAGGTCTTCTGCTCTGTAATTGTTATAATCGGTTCTGCCTCTACCCACTTTGAAAAGTATTCAATGGCAACTATCAAGAATCTATAATTGTTGACAGCTCTTGGAAAGGTCCTACCAAGTCAATTCCCCATACCGCAAATGGCCATGGAGAAGAGATCGACGTCATAGGTTGATGGGGTTGATGAGGGATAGTGGCGAACCTTTGACATTTGTCGCACCTCTTCACATAGTCTGCAGCGTCCTTAGACAAGGTAGGCCACCAGTATCCCTGAGTGATGATCCTCTTGGCTAAGGGCCTTCCCCCTATGTGGCTAGAGCAGGAACCCTCATGGACCTCCTGTAAGACCTGGGATACCTCCATGGGATGCACACATCTGAGGAGAGGCAATAGAAACCCCTTTTTGTACAAGACGTCTCCTACAATTGAGAACTTGGCAGCCCTGTATCTCAACTTTCTCCTTTCCGTCTTGGACTCAGGTAGCTCTCCGTCTCTTAGGTATCTGACGATTGGGTCGATCCATGAGTCTCCCAGGTTCACATTGTGACAAGGGCTACATACCTCGTCCTCCTCGATGCTTGCTTTTCCTAAGACCTCGATTGGAATGGTCCTTCCCAAATCCGTCTTCATTACCGAGGCCAGCCTTGCCAATGCATCAGCGTGATTGTTGCTCAGTCGAGGCACTCTTTTCAGCTTTGCTTCCTCAAAAAATTCTAACAACCCTCTTACCTTCTTTAAGTACTTGGCCATCCTTTCGTCTTTGGCCTCGTATACCCCCAACACTTGATTGACAACCAACCTTGAGTCGCTATGGAGTAGGAGTCGCTTTACTCGAAGAGTTATTACCAATAAGAGACCTGCTATCATGGCCTCATACTCGGACTCATTGTTGGAAGCCTGGAAGTTGAATCTCAAGGCGTATTCAATGTTGGCACCATCTGGAGCTGAGAGTATTAGCCCCGCGCCACTTCCACTGTCACAGGAAGAGCCATCAACGAAGAGGCTCCATACGTCTGCATCTGATGAGAAGACCCCTTCTCTCATAGCCCCTTTCTTGAAGAGGTATCGATCCTCTTCGTTCTCTTCCACTCTTCTCCGGGTCTTGCCTTGGGCGACCTCTTCTCGGCCTCGAAAGACGTTTGGGGCAGTCTCTTCCGAATCTCAGAAGGCACTACGGTTCGTCTCTTCGCCGTCATCTAAGCCTTTCTATGTCTCGGCCTCTTCCCAGGTGAACTCTGTGACAAAGTCTGCGAGGGCCTGCCCCTTGATGGCTATCCTAGACTGGTAGGTAAGATCATATTCTCCTAGCTCGATGGCCCAGGTCATCAATCTTTCGGACTTCTCAGGTTTGTGCAGAACCTGCCTTAATGGGGAGTCAGTGAGGACTACCATGGAGTGAGCTTGGAAGTAAGGCTTCATCTTCCTCGAGGCATGTATCAGGGCATAATCCAACTTCTCCATTCGGGGATAGTTCTGTTCAAACCCTTGAAGAGCCTTATTGTTGAAGTACACAGGCCTTTGAATTCCATCCTCTTCCCGTATGATGGTCGCGCTGATGGCTGATTCAGAGACTGCCAGATACACAAACAACCTTTCCCCCGTGATGGGCCGAGACAGCAGTAAGGGAGACCCTAAGTAGGATTTGAGTTGGTTGAAGGCTTTTTCACACTCTTCGTCCCACTGGAAGGCCTTTCTTAAAACTTTAAAGAATGGAAGACACTTGTCCGTTGCCCTACAAACAAACCTGTTAAGGGCATCCACTCTTCCGGTGAGTCTCTGGACATCATTGATACTCCTAGGAGTCTTCATGTCGAGCAAGGCCTTGATTTTCTCAGGGTTTGCTTCAATCCCCCTCTGATTAACGATGAACCCCAGGAACTTCCCGGCTCCTACCCCGAAGACACACTTCTCCGGGTTGAGCTTCATTCTATACAAGTCCATGACGTCAAAGGTCTTCTCAAGGTCCGCTATGTGAGTGCAGGCTTTCAGGCTCTTCGTTAACATATCATCCACATACACCTCCATGGTCTTACCTATTTGCTGCTCGAACATCTTATTGACAAGACGTTGATACTTAGCCCCCGTATTTTATAGACCGAAGGGCATCACCTTGTAGCAGTACGTCCCTTTGTCAGTAATGAAGGCTGTCTTCTCAGAGTCTTCAGCATCCATGAAGATTTGGTTGTAGCCTGAATAAGCATCCATGAAGCTCATGAGCTCATGCCCTGCCGTTGCGTCCACCATCTGGTCTATCCTAGGTAAGGGATAGCTTTCTTTTGGGCAAGACCTGTTCAGGTCAGTGAAATCTACACACATTCGCCACTTCCCATTGGCCTTAGGCACGATGACTGCATTTGATAGCCACTCCGGGTAAGTGACCTCTCTTATGAACTCAGCCTCTTCCAACTTTTTCACCTCTTCCCGGATGACATCATACTTCTCCCTGGAGTACACTCTTCGTCTCTTCTTGATCGGCCTGGCATCTCTGTCCACGTTGAGCTTGTGGCTCATGACCTCAGGGTCGATGCCAGGCATGTCTGCGTGACTCCATGCGAAGACACTCTGTCTCCTCCTGAGGAAGTTTATCAGCTCCTCCTTGATTCCTGGTTCTAGGGCCTTACCGACCTGGACGGTTTTTTTCGGCTCATCCTCATTAAGGACGATGGATTCTACCTCTTCCGCGGCCTCACTCTTCTTCAATTTTGTTTCGTCCCTTGGGTCAAGAGTGTCAATGCTGTAAGTGGTGGTTGCTCTCTTATGGGCCTCTCTCTCTTCGGCCGAGTTGAAGTAACATTCCCGTGCCGTGGTCTGGTCCCCTTGCACTTCCCCTACTCCATAAGGAGTCGGGAATTTTAGCATCTGATGGACCGTCGATGGCACGGCTTCAAACTCTTTGAGGGCCACCCTTCCTACGATGAGGTTGTAGGCCGAGAAAACGTTTTTGTCCATGACGAAAAAGTTTATCTTCTTGGTCAGCCTCTTAGGCCACTCATCCCCCATCCGTACATCCATTTCATACATGCCCAAGGGGTGCACCTTTTCACCACTGAAGCCTATCAATGGGTGATGGTAGGGCACCAGCCTTGCCCTGCTAAGACCCAGGCTCTTGAAACAAGGCCAGAACATCACGTCTGCTGAGCGTCCCCCGTCTATGAGGATCCTCCCTACCTCGCACCCATGCACCCTGGTTGTTATGACCAATGGGTCATCATGGGGGGCTAAGATACCCTTGAAGTCGAGTCTGGAGAACCCCACTATGAGGGTGTCCATGTCCACCTTCTTCCTCTTCTGCACGGCATCGAAAGACGTTAGATTCACAACCTCAGGCTTGGCCACTGACCTGGCCTCTGCCACATGAGCCTTCCTATCGGCTACCTCAGATCCACCTCATGTAAATCCCTCACATATGGTGCTAACACCAAAGGAGATCATACCGACCCTTTTCACCGGGGTGTTGTCATCCTTTGGCGGAAGATCCGGGTCGTCTTCATCATCTCCCTCTGAATCATTGTCCCTTCTGGCCAGGACATCGCCATGGCATCTGTCATTTCTTCTCTTCTTAGGGTCTTCTCTTCCACCCTTCGGAGCCTTGCCATCCACGTACTTCCTCAGATTTCCAGATTTCAGCATCTTCTCAATCTCATCCTTTAGAGCGAAGCATCTATCTGTGATATGGCCGTGATCCTGATGGAACTCACACCATAGGTTTTTGTTCCTCTTATGTGGCGGGGCCTTCAGTTTCTCAGGCCACCTCAGAGTCCGATCAGTCTTAATCGCGTTGAGTATATGCTCACAGCTCACAGTCAGAGGAGTGTAATGAGAGAACTTATCATCTCCTGACCTCTTCTTCCCCTCTTTCTTGCTTTGGGACCTCCCAGTGCTACCGCGGTTCTCCTCCTCATATTTGGCTGCCATCGCCTCTTCCGCATTCATCACCTTCCCTGCGGTTGCCAGCAGCTCGGCCATAGACCTGGGGGGTCTTCCGCCAATTTCCATAGTAGCTTCCCCTTCTGGAGACCTCCTATAAGGGCGGTCATGACTATGCTCTCTTCATAATCTTCCACCTCCAATTTCTCTTTGTTGAATCTTGCTATGTAGTCTCTTAGGCTCTCACCCTTGGCCTGTTTGACATACAACAGGTGGGTAGTCTTCTTTTGGGGTCTTACCCCAAAGCAGAAGTTGTGGATGAACTGCTCATCCAGGCCTTTGAAGTTCTCAATTGAGTTCTTCGGAAGGGAGGTAAACCAACTATGAGTTGCCCCTGTCAATGTCCCTGAGAAGGCCCTGCACTTCATCTCATCAGGTATCGAGTAAATGTCTGCTGCCGACTGATACATCTCGATATGGTGCACAGGGTTAGTGCTGCCATCATGCACCCTAAGACCATCCAAATTGTATTTTAACGTATATAAACCATTTCTAATCACCCTAGATCATTCCTCACACATTTAAGGGGGTCAATTCTTACCAATTATCATGGAATTAACATGAATCTTCAAATATTTTCCAAAACCCTATGAACAAGAACTCCAAATTTTCTCATGCCTAATTACTCATCAAAAATCCATTTTTAATTCATCATATACAACTATTCAAGTATTAACTCAGTCCATTAACATACTACATGCAAATCCTAACCCAAATTCAAAGTTTCCCCCACAAATTTCATGGGTTTTCTTCACAAAGGTCAATATGAGATAATTCCTACACTAAGCATGGAAGACATATTCAATGCATTAAAAATACTAAATCACTTGCCTTAGATTGTTCTTCAGAATTTGATGTTGAAGATTGAAGGTTGATCTCTCCCCTTTCTCTACAACTTTTCTCCCAAGGTTGAAGATGGTGGTTTTTGGCTCTTGTAACTCCTCCTCCCACTTCTCTCAAAACTCACGTAACCACTCTCTAAACTTTTTGCTGGTAATGGCCTAGTGGCCCTTCTAAAATAATAAATATTAACTCTAATTTTCGTGGGTTTTAATTCCTTAATTTTTAAAATTACCAAAATACCCTTTTAAGTTGCCGGTATGGGCCAAAAATGCCCCGGGACCCAAACTAAACCCCCGGCTAGTGTTTTCTGACTATTTTGACCCTTCCGGACTCGTTGGCGCACTCAAAATGACCATTCGGTTGATAAAAATAAAATTAACTTTTTAATTCAAATAATTACGTTCCTGACGCGACTGACACGCGCGTCCCAACTAAATTTCCCAAATTGTCGTATTTCAGTCTCGCGACAATTTCAATATTTTCAATATTCATATATTGTCATATATACACTTCATAATCAAATACCAACTCACATCTCGTTAGTATTTATACCCGGATTAATTCTCAGTTAATTCACATTTAATTTAATTAATCCCTAAAATAATTATCGATAAAATTACGGGGTATTACACCAAAGTCCTAAATTAAGAGTGCCTTTAATGTTTTTTATAATTATTTTAACACAAGTTAAATGGCTCTCTTTAGGATTGTTTTGATAACGTGCACACACACAAACAACGTACATAATATCAGGACGCGAGGCAGTAAGGTATAGCAAGGTTCCTATCATACTACGATATAAGGTTGGATCTACGGATTTCCCAGTTTCATCCTTAAACAGTTTGACCGTAATACTCCTGGGAGTTTTAGCATCTTTTGCACTCTCAAGTCCGATTTTTTTAACAATCTCTAAAGCATATTTTGATTGCGAAATAAATAATCCTTTTGAACTCTGTTTGACTTGAAGACCCAAGAAAAATTGTAACTCCCCCATAAGAGACATTTGAAATTCTTTATGCATAATTTAAGAAAAAGATTTAACTTCTGAGGGGGAAATTGATCCAAAGATGATATAGTCAACATAAACTTAAGCTATAATGATATGTTTGTCAAAATGTTTAATAAAAAGGGTTTGATCATTTCTACCTCTCTTAAAACCTTTGTTTAAGAGAAATTTGGAAAGGCACTCATACCAGGCTCTTGGCGCTTGTTTTAGGCCATACAAAGCCTTTTTAAGACGAAAGACATGATTTGGATACTTAGGGTCAATGAACCCTTTTGGTTGTTCTACATAGGTCTCCTCAGTCAATATTCCATTAAGGAAGGCAACTTTGACATCCATTTAGTAAAGCGTAAAATGTAAGTAGCAAGCTATGGAAAAGAGAAGACGAACAGATTCTAATCGAGTAACAGGAGCAAAAGTCTCATTAAATTCTATTCCTTCAATTTGAGAATACCCTTGAGCAACTAATCTGGCCTTGTTTCTAATGACTATCCCAATTTCATCAGATTTATTTTTAAATATCCAACGTGTGCCAATAACCTTTTTGTGATGAGGCCTAGGTACAAGATACCAAACATCATGAATGACAAATTGAAGAAGTTCTTCCTACATTGCAGAAATCCAATGAGGATCATTCAATGCATCATTTACATTCTTTGGTTCCACAAGGGAAACAAAACATGCATAATGAGCATATTTTCTTAATTGAGATCTTGTACGTACATGCTCACTAGGGTTACCAACAACGTTATCTATGGGATGGTCTTTAGAAATCCAATTAGGTACTTCAGGTGTCTCAATTGGTAAAGAATCATCTATTTTGGAAAGTCATTTTCTAAAACATTTTCAGACTCTTCCATAATAGTTGGTTCTCCAGTCTTACTCTATACAGTAGTGTCACTTACAATAACATTTATGGATTCCATTAAGGTCTTAGTGAAAATATTATAGACATGGTATGATATACCCGTTTATACCCTCAGCCTGGATGAGGATTACCTCCAATACGGACGACCCTACGATGGGCCGACCCTTCAACAGGCCCCAGCTGGCCACCACCAGGTCCAGACGACCCTACGAGGGACCGACCCTCCACCAGGCTCCGGACGACCCTACGAGGGGCCGACCCTTCCCCAGGCTCCGGACGACCCTACGAGGGGCCGACCCTTCCCCGGGCTCCGGACGACCCTACGAGTGTACGACAGTACGAGGCCAGAATCAAGCCAGACTCACTACCGGAAGAAACTTTGCCCTCGTCCTCGGCTCATAGGCCGAGGGTGACATCATGACAGCGCGTGGTTTGGGACACGCGTGGAATAGTGCGCGTCATGCTCATATGACACGTGGCAGACCGTTACAACCGAATCACACCCTCACGTGAGGGAATATTATGTCATCATTTGGCATCTACAGGTGTCAACAGGGAATTGGTTAGATCATCATTCACATGCACCATGCTTACTTGGGGGGTACACTACACCCCCCAAGACCTATATATACTTGTCACCTACAACCCTACAGGGGATCGATCCATGAACAGTAGCCCTAGCTAAAACTCTGCTTGTACACACACAGTAGAGAGAGAGGAGGGTTATGAGCATTGTATCCAAGGCCATTAGTTCCCATACTTAGTGGATCACACACTCATAGTGGATGTAGGCCAAATTGGCTGAACCACTATACATTATTGTCTTACTTCCTCTTATACTCATCCCCTTCTTCATACTTATACACTTATACATCTCTATGGTTGCCATGGCTGCTACTGCTTGAGCTCACTATCACTTATCTGGTGGTGCTAAATCTCAGCATCATCAGTTTGGCGCCGTCTGTGGGAACGAGAAGACATCTCTTCCTTTGTACAGCTTGACCTCACTGGGCACTCTGGTGGTGCACCAACACTCCCCCTGAGAGGAGGTGTTTCACCATTGAAAGAGACCCACTAAGGTTCCCAAGCTCACCATACCAACTGTTCTAGCTCAAACGTATGGCACCTGAGATACCACCACCACTTCCCCCACCGGATGAGGGGGGAAGACCCAGTTCCAGTCAGCCGTCGCCTTAGTCTGAGATGGCTGATGTGGCGGCAGCCCTAAAGTCTCTGGCAGCAAGCCAACGGATGATGCAGGAGCAGTTCACAGCTCTGAGCCAGAACATACTGAGACCACCAGGGGTCTCACCTGAGATGATTACTCCGGCAGCAGCCCTAGGACAGCATGAGGCCAGGGGACCACCCCAGGCACCACGCAAAGACCTGCCACCCCCTCAGCGGCGTAGGGATGTTGCTGACCCCAGGCGTTTACGCCTGGGGAGGCAAGGAAACCCTTGCCCTGAAGACAGGTATGACGATCTGGAGGGGGAGGAGGCCCCAATAGAATGCTGGGAACCCTATGAGGTCTCCAACAATACTGTACAACCCCTCCAGGACAGTAGAGGGAAGTGTGGGAGACCAAACCCTGATGATCGTCCAAGAGGCTCTGCTTTTGATCGTTTGAGCAAGGGGTCGGCCTTTGAGAGGCTAGGCCCAGTAAATGACCTGCGAGAACAGTTGTCCAGGCCAAGGAGTGCTGCAAGATCCAGGAGGGAGGCAGCAGATGGCCGACCCCGAGGACGAGATGACGGCCAAAGGGAAGTGAACAGTCGACACAGGCCTGCTGCAGCAGAACCCTCCGTCCACCTCGGAGAGGCAGCAGGGGATAACATCGATCAGGCCGACCCTGCGAGGCCCTGGAATGACTCAATCCAGCGGTTAGAGGATAAGATTGGTGATATATTGAAGAGCCGAGACCCTCTTCAGAGGGGATACACCATAGGCTCACCCTTTGTGGCAAAGATAGTCAACTTCCCCACGCCGTCAAAGTTCAAGCCACCTATGGTCACCCCAAGGTATGACGGGATCACCAACCCCGTCCACCACGTGGAGATGTATCAGTCGGCGGCAGACATATACTCTATCTCAGATGAGATGAGGTGCCGTGCCTTCTCTGGTACCTTGACAGGGGCTGCACATGTCTGGTACACGTCTCTTCCAAAAAATTCCATTGGAAGCTTTAAGCAGTTGGCAGACCTGTTCATCCATAATTTATGCTTTGGGGTGAGGCCACAGAAGAAGACCACCCACCTGCTCTATGTTAAGCAGGGGAAGAGTGAGAGTCTGAGGGACTATATATCCAGATTCAATAAGGAGAAGTTGGAGGTGGAAGACTATGAGGAGAGCATAGCTATGACAACCCTGATTGGAGGACTCCAAAAGGGGAAGCTGTTATGGAAGCTTGCTGAAGACCCTCCGAGGACGATGGCTGAACTATTGTCAACAGCAGGAAAAGTGATGAACGCCGAAGAGGCGATGGCGGCAAAATATGAAGACGAAAGAGGAGGTGCTAGTGGGAGTAAATACCCTAAGAAGAACAAAGAGGGGAAGAAGAGGTCCTCGGATGACAAGTTCGCGGGGTACACCCCTCTGACGGTCAGCTGTGAACAGATTCTCAATGAGATTAAGAGTGACCGGTCCCTGAAGTGGCCTGAGAAGCTGAGGGCAGCCCCCGGCAAGAGGAATAAGAACCTGTGGTGTGAGTTTCACCAAGACCACGACCACGTAACGGACAAATGCTTTGCTCTGAAAGACGAAATTGAGAAGATGCTGAAAGAAGGGAAGCTCAGAAAGTACGTCGACAAAGGTGCCTTCAAGAGGGGCCGAGGGGACGACCCCAGAAAGAAGCGAGGCGATGCATGCAGAGAAGGTCCTCAAAAAAGAGGGGACGACCCTTCTGATGATGAGGACGACCCTGACCTCCCGCCGAGAGATGACCACGGCCCTGTCAAGAGGATTAATATGATCTCGCTTGGAGTGGGAATGATCTCCGGGGGTCTTGCAGGAGGAGGGTCTGAGGTCGCCGATAGGAAGGCCCATGTGGCTGAGGCCAAGGCAGTGGCGAAGACGGTACACGCAACCTCCCTGGAGGTCAAGTCAGAAAAGAGGAAGAAGGTTGATATGGACACACTGATAGTGGGGTTTTCAAGAATGGACTTTAAAGGCCTCTTAGCCCCACACGATGACCCTCTCGTCATCACTACCAGGGTGCACGGATGCGAAGTGCCGAGGATCTTGGTAGATGGGGGTAGTTCTGCAGATGTGATGTTTTGGCCATGCTTCAAAGCCTTGGGTCTCAGCCATGCTAGACTCGTCCCCTACCATCATCCATTGATTGGGTTCAATGGGGAAAAGGTTCACCCCCTTGGGGTATATGAGGCCGATATGAGGATGGGGGACGAGTGGCCGAGATGGCTCACTAAGAAGGTCAGTTTCTTTGTGATGGATGAGCAGGTGTTTTCGGCCTACAACATCATACTAGGGCGTGTGGCCCTCAAGGGGTTTGAAGCCGTGCCCTCTACGGTCCATCAGATGATCAAATTTCCAACCCCTTACGGGGTGGGGGAAGTTCAGGGAGACCAGACGGCAGCGAGAGAATGTTACTACAACTCCGCTGAAGAAAGGGAGGCACACAAGAAGGCTACAGCGACTTACAACATTGATACCCTAGACCCCAGGGACGAGACGAAGCTCAAAAAAGGAGAGGCCGCCGAGGAGGTAGAACCCATCATCCTCGATGAGGATGACCCGGGAAAAACCGTCCAAATTGGCAAGTCTATGAAGCCCAATATCAAGGAAGACCTCATCAAACTGTTGAGGAGAAGATGAAGCGTCTTCGCGTGGAGTCATGTAGATATGTCGGGGATCGACCCTGAGATCATGTGCCACAAGCTCAATGTGGTAGAGGGAGTGAAGCCGGTAAAGCAGAAGAGGAGGATTTACTCTAGAGAGAAGTACGAGGTCATCAGGGATGAGGTCAAAAAATTAGAAGACGCTGAATTTATCAGAGAGGTCATCTACCCTGAATGGTTGTCCAATGCAGTCATTGTCCCAAAGGCCAACGGGAAGTGGCGAATGTGTGTGGACTTCACAGATCTCAACAAGCACTGCCCCAAAGACAGCTTCCCTCTCCCCCGCATTGACCAGATGGTAGACGCTACCGCAGGCCATGAGCTCATGAGTTTTATGGATGCCTACTCAGGGTACAACCAGATCTTCATGAACCCTGAAGACTCGGAGAGGACTGCCTTCATCACTGACAAGGGGACATACTGCTATAGGGTCATGCCCTTTGGTCTAAAAAATATGGGGGCAACGTACCAGCGCCTCGTAAACAAAATGTTCGAAGACCAAATTGGGAAGTCCATGGAGGTCTACGTGGATGACATGCTGACCAAGAGTTTGAAGGCAGAGGATCATGTGGCAGACCTGGAGAGGACCTTTAATACGATGGACAAATACCAAATGAAGCTTAACCCGACCAAATGTGTCTTCGGGGTCGGGGCAGGGAAGTTTTTGGGGTTCATTGTCAACCAAAGAGGCATCGAGGCCAATCCTGAAAAGATAAAGGCCCTTATTGAGATGAAGACCCCCAAATCCATCAAAGACGTTCAGAGGCTCACAGGGAGAGTGGCTGCCTTGAACAGATTTGTGTCGAGGGCTACAGACGGGTGTCTACCATTCTTCAAGATCCTCAGGAAGGCCTTTGAATGGAGTGAAGAGTGTGATGAGGCTTTCAAGGAACTAAAATCATACTTAGGGTCTCCCTTGCTGCTGTCACGACCCGTGCAGGGTGAACGACTTTACGTGTACCTCGCCGTCTCAGAGTCTGCCATCAGCGCAGCCATTGTGAGAGACGAGGATGGTATACAGAAGCCTGTATACTTTAACAGCAAGGCACTCCAGGGGGCAGAGCAAAGATACCCGAGGATGGAAAAGTTAGCCTACGCCTTGATCCATGCCTCAAGGAAGATGAAACCGTACTTCCAGTCCCATACTATGGTCATCCTTACTGACTCTCCTCTTAGGCAGGTCCTACACAAGCCTGAAAAATCAGGAAGGCTAATGACCTGGGCTATAGAGCTGGGGGATTTCGATATTGTGTATCAGCCTAAGACAGCCATTAAGGGGCAGGCATTGGCAGACTTCGTGGCTGAGTTCACCTGGGAAGATGATGAGGCCGAGGGTGAGACCCTCGGGAAGACGGATACAGAAGACAAACTCGCAGACACACCCGCAGATAGGGCTGAGACGAGCACCGCAAGAAGGAAAGCGACTGAAAATGAAGAGGGTAGATACATCTTTAGACAGGGGTCCCTCTCTGAGGGAAATTTTTCAGAAGGAAAGACACCGTGGAGCCTCTTCGTTGATGGGTCCTCCTGTGATAGCGGAAGTGGTGCTGGACTGATACTGTCAGCACCCGATGGCACAGACGTCGAATACGCCCTAAGGTTCAACTTCAAAGCCTCCAACAACGAGGCTGAATATGAGGCCTTAGTAGCAGGCCTCTCCTTGGCCAAGTCTCTTAGTGTCGGCCAGATTTTGGTCCATAGTGATTCAAGACTAGTCGTGAATCAGATACTAGGAGCCTACGAGGCTAAGGACGAAAGGATGGAAAGGTACCTCGAGAAGGTGAGGTCATTACTGAAGGGCTTCAGAGAAGTGAAATTAAGGAGGGTACCTAGGCTTGATAATGGCCACGCTGATGCCCTTGCTAGGCTGGCCTCGGCAACGAGAACAGACATCAGGAGGACGGTCCCAGTAGAAATTTTGCTCCGACCGACCATTGAGGACGCTGAGGGAACACCTAGCAATTGCCTAAGTGTTTCCCAAGAAGCTTCGTGGATGGACCCCCTTATCAGATACATTAAAGAGGGTGAGATGCCAGAAGCAAGGCAAGAAAGGAAGAAGCTGAGGTACAGGGCGGCAAAGTTCACTATCATCGGAGACACGTTGTACAAAAAGGGGTTTCTGCTCCCCTTACTTAGGTGTGTGCATCCCTCAGAAGTCCCTTCTATTTTGCAAGATGTGCATGAAGGGTCGTGCTCAAGCCACATTGGGGGTAGATCCTTGGCGAAGAGGGTGATCACCCAAGGCTACTGGTGGCCGACCTTGGGGAAAGATGCTGCCGCATATGTTAAAAAGTGTGATATATGCCAAAGATTTGCTACCATCCCTCACCAACCTCATCAGCCCCTTACCTCCATCACATCCCCATGGCCGTTTGCAGTGTAGGGGATTGACCTGGTAGGACCCTTACCGAGGGCAGTCAATAACTATCGGTTCCTCATCGTAGCAATTGACTACTTTTCAAAGTGGGTAAAGGCCGAACCAATGGTCACGATCACGGAGCAGAAGACCTTCCAGTTCATCTGGAAGAATGTGATATGCAGATATGGTCTACCCAACACCCTCATCTCGGATAACGGGACCCAGTTCAAGAATGCCTCTCTGCAGAAGTACTGTGAGAGGGTAAGTATCAAACAATTTTTCTCCACCCCAGGCCGACCTCAGGCCAATGGGCAAACCGAAGTTACGAACAGGACAATCCTAGATGGGATTAAGAAAAGGCTTGAGGAGGCAAAAGGAAGATGGGTCGAGGAGTTATATGCAGTGTTGTGGGCGTACAGGACGACAGTAAGGACCTCTACTGGGGAGACCCCATTCATGTTAGCTTATGGATCAGAAGCGGTCATCCCCACCGAAGTCGAGTTTCCCACTCATAGGGTCCAAATGTACGACCCCCAGGGAAATATGGAAGAGAGGAGACTTGACCTGGACTTGATTGAGGAAAGAAGGGAGGATGCTGAGATAAGGCAAGCTTCCTACCAGCAGAGGACTGCAAGGTTTTACAATCAGAGGGTGAAACAGAGGCCCATCGCAGTAGGAGACTTGGTTCTCAAAAAGACTTGGCAAAAGCCCAACAAGCTCCATCCTAACTGGCATGGCCCATATAGGGTCATCGATGAAGTCGTCCCTAGGACTTACAGACTAGAAAACCTAGAAGGGGAACCTTTTTCCAATCCCTGGAATGCATATCATTTGAAGAAATACTATCAGTAGTGTTGTAAGGTCTTGATAGACCATAATTGTAATAAGAGTTGCTCCAACAGAACACTTTGAAAATTAATGAGAAATATCAGTGTTTCCCCTCATCCTGTGGTTATCAGTTCTAGTACACATGGATACATCTACAGAGAACCACCCTCGGCTATAATGAGGGCCAGTGGAGGGGACAACCCCACCACTGTCCTCAACAAAGACGAGGGAAGACTTTATTAAAACCATTAATTTGGCAAGTTGATCCCTCGGCTATAATGAGGGCCAGTGGAGGGGACGACCCCACCAATGTCCTCTAGAAAGACGAGGGAAGACTATATTAAAACCATTAATTTGGTAAGTTGACCCCTCGGCTATAATGGGGACCAGTGGAGGGGACGACCCCACCACTGTCCTCAAAAAAGACGAGGGAAGACTTTATTTAAAATCCATTAATTTGGTAAGTTGAACCCTCGGCTATAATGGGGACCAGTGGAGGGGACGACCCCACCACTGTCCTTAAAAAAGACGAGGGAAGACTTTATTTAAAATCCATTAATTTGGTAAGTTGAACCCTCGGCTATAATGGGGACCAGTGGAGGGGACGACCCCACCACTGTCCTCAAAAAAGACGAGGGTAGACTTCATTTAAAAACCATTAATTTGGTTACTTGAACCCTCGGCTATAATGAGGACCAGTGGAGGGGACGACCCCACCACTGTTCTCAAGAAAGATGAGGGTAGACTTAATTTAAAAACCATTAATTTGGTTACTTGAACCCTCGGCTATAATGAGGACCAGTGGAGGGGACGACCCCACCACTGTTCTCAAAAAAGACGAGGGTAGACTTAATTTAAAGCCATTAAGTTGGTAAGTTGAACCCTCGGCTATAATGAGGACCAGTGGAGGGGACGACCCCACCACTGTTCTCAAGAAAGACGAGGGTAGACTTCATTTAAAAATCATTAATTTGGTTACTTGAACCCTCGGCTATAATGAGGCCACATGAGGGGACGACCCCACAGTGGTCCTCAAGAAAGACGAGGGAGGGGTTAGTAGCAAATTAGCAAGGAACAAACCATAACATAATTAAATATGGAAGACAGCAATTATGGGAGACAGTTGAAGAAAAGACGATGATATTAATAAAAATCTGGTACAAAATATTCAAGTGTTTTTACAATACAGAAAAAAGTAATAGATACATTGCGAGGGTATGGGCTACAGGCAGCCACCCTAAGGGACAGTGTCAGAGGGCAGAGCCTCAACATCCACCAAGGGGGTCTCTTCAGCAATCATGACTGGCCGATCCTCAGACGTGCCGACCCCCTCGACCTGCACTTGGGATTCCATCTGGGATAGGGCCTCAGCGATTAGGGGGTCGTCCAGTTGAACACCCTCCAGTGAAGGACGAACAGAGGAGACGACATCGCCGAATTTGAGGACGACCCATCGGCAGGCCGTCCTGATCCCCCTCTCCAGATACTCAAGGCCGAAGCCCTGAAACTCATCTGAGGTCTTGAAAACCTCAACAGCATCAGCCCCGGCTTTCCTCACAGCCTCTTCAAGATCAGTTGTGTGCTGGGCCTCCAGGTTGATCAGAGCCTCATCCCTATCCTTGATGATCAAGTCCTTGGCTTGCAGGTCGGCATCGTGCTGCCTCATCAGCTCATCTAGGACCCTAGCATGCTCGGTCCTAGCACTCTCAAGCTCAGCCCTCGCAGTATCAAGCTCAGTCTTTGCTGTATCTAGCTCTGCCTGCAACTCAGCCTCATGTTGAATGGCCCTCTCAGCTTCGTGAAACTTTTGTTGATTCTCGGCCATCCACTTGGTGGCTGAGGTCAAGGCACAAACAGACTGCAAGAAAAAATGAACAAACATCAAGATGGGCCGAGAGAACAGTTGGTGAAAGAATGAAATTAAATAAGGTCAAGACCAATACCTGAGCAAGGGAGTGCAGACCGTAGTCGTACACTTTGGCTGGAGGCATCTTTGCCAAGAACTCGAAGTCAGAGGCCGACGGTGCAGAGAACATCGAGGCCTTGGCTTCCCTCAGGTTGGCAATAAGAGATGAGGGGTCGGCCCTCAGATGGGACAGATTTTGAGACCAGAAGGCCCCCATGCTGGACGAAGAGGTCGTCCCCTCAGAGGCTTCGACCCTTGCCCTCATCCTAGGATCAGGCCGATGCTCAACAGGAGCCTCAGGCTCCTTCCTTTTGTGGCTATCGGTTGTCGGCTCAACAACCGTCGGCCCTGAGGCCCTCGTCTTCTTTGGAGCTTGCTGAGGCTCCTTCCCCTTCTTCTTTGACAAACTAGCAAGTAGACTTGGAGCAGTCATTTCCCAGAGGTAGTCTGGTGTACCTGCAGGACGATCTGATAAGAGGACGACATGTCAGAAAAGTTCAGAGATAAAGAGAGAACACTTCAAAAATAAGTAAAGAAGGGAAAATGTTCAGTGTAACTCACATAGTTCTGTCAGAGGGCCGACCCTCAGACCAGCTTCTTTAAGGAATCGAGGGGTCATCAAATCTTCGAACTTTGGGATCTCACCCTCTCTCCCTCGTCCCCTCAGATACTCAACAATATCCCTTTCCTCCAGGCTAAGTCCAGGGTCTGACCTAGCTTTCATGGAGGGATTAGACCATTTGTTAGGGACACTCGGAGCATCGGCAGAAGGGGACGCCTCGGCGGAGCGCTCCCACGCCCCAGATATGAAGAAGAATCTCTTTTTCCAATCATGATTGGAAGTTTGAGCCACGTGGAGAAGTTTCTTCTCAGACCTTCTCGCTCCTAGATGATAATATCCGGGCTGTTTAGATGAAGAGGTGATATTATAGCAAGCCAAGAATACGTCGGACGAGGGCTCATCAGTGAAAGAATTTTTCCACAAGGAAATGTAACCCAGAATCGTCCTCCAAGAGTTGGGTGGAAGTTGAGAGGGGGAGACGCCCAGAGCCGACAGAATATCTACAATGGCAGGGTGGAAGGGAAGTCTGACACCTACTTTGAACATTTGCTCGTAGACTGCAACCTCTCCCTCTTCACCCTCAAAAACCCTCTCGGCCTCAGAGGGAACCCTCATAGTTACCCCAGAGGGCACTCCATAAATATGCCTCCATATCAGAAGGTCCCTATCCCAAACAGAGGAGATAAAAGACGAGGCATGGGAGGTATCAACCTCATCATCTGTATCGTCGTCCTCGTCCTCACCCCCTTCCCCCTCATCACCTGCAGGAGGACCCTGAGGAAAAGCCACTTGGAAGGCATTGGGGGATAGGGTTGTCACATGGACAGCCTCAGAGGGGATCGTACCCTCGGCCTCTCGGGGAGGGCTAAGATCAGACGTGTCCCTTCTACCAGACGTCCCGGCACCAGTTGGAGAGAAGGTTCTCTCGTCCATTTCACTTGGGTTGGGTGTCTCGTCCGGACGAGATGACGACCCGCAAGACTCAGAGGGTTCAGATGGTCTTATGGTGGCAAGAGGAATGGGAAAGATGGGTCGTACCCAATTAGGGTCGGCCCCTCGTCTCCTCTCTTCCTCTTCCTCTATTCGTCTGATCTCGATAAATAGTTTCTCTCTCAAAGATGGGAATTCAGACACTAGGTTGTAAAGCCTCCTAAGAATTAAAGGGAAGACCCTACACTTGGGGAAATTACACTAGACTTGGCTAATTCAACTACAAACACTTGGGGGATTGACCAGGTTTGACTTCTGGATCAAACCAAGGAACTAAAACATTTTTCGTCAAGAATGTCCAAGAACTAACAACTGGAGAAGACACCGGAAAAGGCAATGGGGGAACTCTAAGAAAGTGCTGATCTACGACCCTAAAAAATACACTGAAATGAAGACAAAAGAAGGCGAGGGGAGAAAAAGGATACCTGATGAGGAGAGAACAAGAGCGCTGCGAGGCCTGACGAAACGAAGGCTGCAAGTGGCGAAGCTTACTGGTTCTAGAGAGAGAATAGACTTGGGCGCGAAGAAGAAGAAGATGGAGAGAGAGAGTTTGAAAATCTCTTAAATACTTTGGTAATGAGTGGACCCATTTACCAAAGAAAGGTATAATTAGGGCACAAGGCCCCAAGCACACTGCACAGCCGCCCTGCCTTGGAAACTGGAACAGCAATGAGTATCTCCACAGGTGTCACTCACCTAACTGATCACACGTGTCTCAATTTCAGCAAATATACCTCAGCCATCTCAATGACACCTATGGCTAAGGGCTGGGGGGTGATTGATATACCCGTTTATACCCTCAGCCTGGATGAGGATTACCTCCAATACGGACGACCCTACGATGGGCCGACCCTTCAACAGGCCCCAGCTGGCCACCACCAGGTCCAGACGACCCTACGAGGGACCGACCCTCCACCAGGCTCCGGACGACCCTACGAGGGGCCGACCCTTCCCCAGGCTCCGGACGACCCTACGAGGGGCCGACCCTTCCCCGGGCTCCGAACGACCCTACGAGGGGCCGACCCTTTCCCAGGCTCCGGATGACCCTACGAGGGGCCGACCCTTCCCCGGGATCCGGACGACCCTACTAGTGTACGACAGTACGAGGCCAGAATCAAGCCAGACTCACTACCGGAAGAAACTTTGCCCTCGTCCTCGGCTCATAGGCCGAGGGTGACATCATGACAGCGCGTGGTTTGGGACACGAGTGGAACAGTGCGCGTCATGCTCATATGACACGTGGCAGACCGTTACAACCGAATCACACCCTCATGTGAGGGAATATTATGTCATCATTTGGCATCTACAGGTGTCAACAGGGAATTGGTTAGATCATCATTCACATGCACCATGCTTACTTGGGGGGTACACTACACCCCCCAAGACCTATATATACTTGTCACCTACAACCCTACAGGGGATCGATCCATGAACAGTAGCCCTAGCTAAAACTCTGCTTGTACACACACAGTAGAGAGAGAGAGAGGGTAATGAGCATTGTATCCAAGGCCATTAGTGCCCATACTTAGTGGATCACACACTCACAGTGGATGTAGGTCAAATTGGCTGAACCACTATACATTATTGTCTTACTTCCTCTTATACTCATCCCCTTCTTCATACTTATACACTTATACATCTCTATGGTTGCCATGGCTGCTACTGCTTGAGCTCACTATCACTTATCTGGTGGTGCTAAATCTCAGCCTCATCATGGTATACTCTACTGTTAGGAGAATATCTTAGAAAGATATCTTTATCTCCACGAGTCTCAAATTTGGAAAAGTGTTCTCTGTCTTTGCAGACATAACACGTACTACCAAAGGTTCTAAGATACTTAAGATTGGGCTTCATCCCATACCATAGTTCGTAAGGAGTTTATTTAGAATTCTTTCTAAGATAGACCCTATGGATAATGTGACACGCATTATGAATAGATTCTACCCAAAAATACTTAGGTAAGGATTTGGCATGAATTATAACACGTGCCATCTCTTGAAGGGTACGATTCTTTCTCTCAGTAATACCATTTTGTTGTGTCTTAGGAGAACTAAATTCATGTTTGTAACCATTATAGTCATAATACTCTATAACACCAGTATCTATGAATTCTCCACCTCTATCACTACGAATTCTATTTACTTGAGTGTATTTCTCATTTTCAATTCGAAGTAAAATCTTCAAAAAGGTTTGGAAAGTGTCAGACTTTTATTTTAAGAAAGCTACCCAAGTAAATCTAGTGAAATCATCAACCATAACAAGAATGTAACTGTGTCCACAGAGACTAACAGTTCGAGAAGGACCCATTAGGTCCATATGGATGAGCTCCAAGGGTTTATTGGTAAGGATATCTTTGACTTTCTTTTGAGGGGCCTTAATAATTTTTCCTTCTTGACATGATCCACATACAACATTAGAAATAGGTTTGATCTTAGGAATACCTCTAACTATTTCTTGTGAAGACAGTCTACTAAGGTTTTTGTAATTTATGTGACCCATTCGATTATGCCACATCTCATTATCATCCATTCTGGCAATGTTACAGACCTCAGCACTGTTCTGGACAGTATAACAATTGTCTTGAGTCCTGAGTCCTGTAACTTTGCACTCACCTTTTTCATTTAAAATTTTACAATTATTCTTTGAAAAGGTGACAGCACGATTAAAGTCACAAAATTACATGATACTAAGTAGATTAGACTTAAGACCTTTTAATAGAATAACATTTTCAAGTAAAGGTAATCCTTCTTCTTGGAGAGTTCCTTTACCAATGATTTGAGATGATACACCATCACCAAAAATAACTTTTCCTCTAGCAAATATGGTTTTGTTTAAAAGTTTGGTATCATCCCCAGTCATGTGCTTTGAACATCCAGAGTCTAAGTACCAACCAGAAGGTGTGTATTCATCTTTTAAAGAAATAATCACAATGTTACACTTCATCTGGGGTAATAGCTCATCTTTTCTAACCCGAACAGCTCTTATTTTCATTTTGTGCTTATTTGCTCTCATTTGATAAAATTTGCGAGCATTAGATTTCTGTTGAAAAATGTTTTGCGCATGAGGCTAAATTATATGGAAAGTATGAGCATTTGGTTTAGAAAAGTGTCTAGGAATACTTCTTGGAAATGATCTTTTAGGTTTGGTCTTTCTCATTCTATAATTAGAGTTTGTGTTTGGTTCTCTAGGAAGAACATAATTGTTACGGCTTCTCCTAGAATAGTTAAAGTTTTGGTACACAAGAGTATTATAGATAGGGTTGACTAAACGTCTAGAATAACAACCTCCAAAGGAATGACCATATAAGTCACAGTAAGAGCAATATAGATTTCTCTAAGAGGGTATATCCTTAGGAAAGTCTCTAAACATAGGCTTCATGGAATTTTAGGGTTGAACCTTATTCCTAGGGAGTACAGTTTGAAAGACAGAATCACGCTTCCTAATCTGGGGCAGACATATATAGTTTTAGGTGGACTTTTACACTTAGAGAAACTTGATTCTCCAATATCAAACTTTTATTATTTTTCATCAAACTCATTTTTCAGAGAATGAAAATCTGGACAAGTTTCTATAGGTCTTTTGCCTCCTAACACAAACTTAATTGGTTCAAAGTTTTTAGTTTGAGTCTTCAAATTGGGGAAAACCCTATTCCAGTTCGATCATCAGAATTGATTTTTGAATTAGCAACAAAACCATTAAAATAGTTTGAATAATTTTTAAATTTTGCAAACTTTTTGAAAACTGTTGCTGTCTTTTCTTTAGATTGTTCCAATTCTAACAATGTCCCTTTATATTTTTTCTCCAGAGTTTCATTTTCTTCAATTTTTGATAAAAAATTTTGACTTCATTTTCATGAGTTAGACATTGGGTAGTATACTCTTCAGCGTTAAGTTTAACCATCAAACTTAGGTCTTCTAATTTTTTAGTGAGATCTTTCACTATCTTCTCTAGTCTAGTGCTTTTCTTGAGATTTTTCGCATAAAGTGTGTGAATGTCAGGGAGGTCTTCAGTGTCTGAGTCACTAAGTGTAGTGTGTGAAGTGACCCCTAAGGATTAAATTCTTGAACTCATGCACCCGTTGACATCGTTATTATCGCATTCCCTTTGACTCACACACCCCGGGGTAGAACTAGAAATATTCTCATAAATTAAAGCATCAAAACCAGTAGCAGCATGATTAATAACATCAGAAGTAGAGTTACTAACATCATTCTCATACACAGGCACAGGCATATCATCATTATAGATTATCTTTGATGATACGAGAAATCACTCATAAGTCATTCTCGTATCAGCAAGTCAGGAGTAAAGTGCGTAATGAATAAACAAATCAAGTAAATATAGAGAAAATAAGATATAGAGTGGTTCAGCCTCTAAAATAGGCCTACGTCCACTGTGCTCCTCTGTTCTCATTATATGCGTATTATTGTACAATATAATCGTGCCTAAAGAGGTGTACAAGTATGAGAATAAAGGAGAGTACATGATGATTGATGATTCCAGTGTGCCGGAGAGGTGACTGCAATGTGAACGAGCAGCCCCCAAGTCGTATACTGAGGTTGTGTAGAGAGAGTCGATACTGGGGAACCTGCCCCGGGCGTGTAGACTTGATCCCCTCAGTTTCGAGTTGTGGTCCTCTATTTATAGGATATATGCTCACGTGCAATGAGCATGTGACATACATAAAGTCTGTAGTTGTAATGGAGAGGGATGTAGCCTGTAAGGCAAACAACGTGAGTTCCGCATCCTGTAAGACTAGAGACAAAGGTGCCGCACCCTGTTATTGGGTGATTCCACGCCGTGTTGAGGGGGGTCGCGCCCTGTGATGAGGAGTACCGTGCCCCTGTATCCGGTAGAGCCACACATCGAGTTCAGTAGGGTCGCGCCCTATATTGAGATGGGCCAGGGTAGGGTGAAATATTTGTACTATCAATAAGACCCCAAGTCGTAGTGCCAAGAGAAGTCAATTGGGGCTGTGGCTTAGTTGAGTCTCCTTTGGTGCCGCGGTACTTCCAAGGAGATGATTCATCTTCTGCGCTCTCTTATAGAAATTGTTCAGGCCATGTACTTCATTATGTTTCCAAAACTTAAGAGCAAATCGAAAGCTAAAGTCTGTTCGTCCGTTCTCTTGTATTTTTCGGTGATTTTTCAAGGCCGTGTGCTGTGGTTCAAGGCTGATCATTATCAATTTCTCTATTTGTAGGTAATGTTTCAACTAATATCCCTTTTAAATATCTTTTGGAGTTCGTAATTCTTCTTTAAATACACGAACACATGAATTCTTTCAACACTTGCATTTTTCTGGATTGCTTGATAGGAATCTAGGGTTTTGTTTGAACAATCTTCAAATTTCCAAGAATTAAATATATATGGATGGAGAAATAATTGTAATTATTGCTAAAATTACCCGAATCGACCTTCATAATACGAAATCAAACAACTGTGATCATATAAACTGCGTTTGTGTAGAATCATATTGAAATCAAACTGTTCTTTGATGTTTTTTATATTTTTTAAGCGCACACTTCACATTATGGGTCTTCGATCCTTAATTGAATCAATATTTAGACACTAAATTGTTTGAGTAAGAGTCTGCGGCATGGTAGAATATACCTTTAATAATTTTGGTGATGGTTGCGACCTGTAGACTCTGAATAATAGCTTAGGTTTCAATTCATCCTCCGCGGCAGTTAAACCCCTGGATTCATGACTGCTTTAATTTGTGAAGGTTGCTGCATTTGCTCCTTGTGTTCTAACCTATTTGAGTGAGTAGTCGCAGCACTGTAAGCTCCCTTACTGATTTAGGAGATGGTTACGGCCTGTAGGGTCGAAGGTTAGCTAGGTTCAATGAATAGAGTCAGCAGTGTTTTAGCCCATTGGCAACTACAATAGGGAAATAACCCCCATTAAACCAATATGTCACGGTGCTAATCGTCTTTTAGGGCTTAAACCCCACACTTCACATTTAGACAGTCTTGTCGATCACTTCTATTCACTATTCATATAACTAATCTTGTCGCGGCTTCTTAAAGTCTTTTTCGAACCATACTGGTTGCGGTGCTTAACTGCTAACTCTGCTTTTCAGGTACTGCTGCAGCCATATGAGCTTTGACCCAGACAAATTTTTGAGAGATTTCTGGGCAAAACACTTTGGAGCTTCTCCCCCTGAACTACCTTACGTGCCTCCTTTGAAGTCAGTAGGGCCTTGCCAACTGAAGGATTATCCCAACTGTGTTGTACTAGACTTGGACTTCACGGACTCTGCCAACAAGAAGGATTTTGAGTCCACGCCAATGGAAGAGGAATCCAATTCAAGTAATCATCCATTGGGTGTAGTAGATGATGTCGCGAAAGTTAGGGATAACCCAACTGGTCCATCGGGGAGGGGTGAAAGGCCCCTAGCTGTGCTTGACATCTGCAGTATCATAACCCAAGACTGGGTTGACCAGGTGGCTGAGGCCTTCAAATTTCCAAAAAATTTGATGTTCTCAGCTCCTACCGCGGAACAAAGGCCTTTCACAGCTCTAGCTGATGTTGGAGTTTGCTTCCCACTTCATGCATTTATTTATGAGCTGCGGCTGCCTGTTCCTGTCCCCATCCGACACAATTTTCAAACAATGAAACTAGCCCCAGCCCAGTTAAATCCTAATGGTTGGAGAGCCATTCTTACCGCGGTCGTGCTTTGGGAGAATCAATTCAAAAAGGACATCACTCCTACTGAGTTTTTTCATTTCTACCGACCAAAAGAAAACTCCATGAAGTTCGCCGAGTACTATTACTTCTCCGTTCGCGGTAGGGACGAGACCCTTTACACTGGGAGGCCGACCAGTGTAAAGAACTGGAAGGGGAAGTATTTCTACATCTCCGGAGAAGGGTGGAAGATTCACCCTCAGGAGAACGGTAGGGAGAACTCATTTAGGATGCCGTGGAAATGGGGGTATCCCTCCAAACTAGGTAATTTGATAATAGTCGCATCCCTTCTTTCTAATTGTTCATTCTCTGTGCTAACCCTTGAAATGTTTCTGCAGTTATTGATAACTTGCAAATGAGCAAGCGGTAAGAGAAGAGAGTTATTGAGGCCGCAATAGTTCCTGTCGAGCATAAGAAGTTCAGCACACTTGTTACATCTGTAACTGTATTTGAACCAGTGTTCTTTCCCAGTAAGTTCATTCCAAATATGGATGTGGAAAGTAATAAACTGATCCACAATTTTAATCCATGGCAGCTTATGTTTCCAGCAAGTCCATTTTAAATACTTATTGTTTCTTTTTCTCTTTTAGGTGAGGAAGTTGATAGGGAGCGGTTGGCCGCCCAGCTAGCTGAAATGGATGAAGACGCAGTCGTTCTAAATAACACTGCGAGGAGCAAGAAAAGGAAGAGGCCCAAGATAAAATCTCTAGCCACTGCACCTCCAGCAATCAGAACCCTCCTGCCGTGACTCCACCTCTGGCCGCGGAGAAAACTAACGCTGCTGCTCAACCTCCAATTGAGTTCGACGATGATATAGGATCCAACCTATCCGCGGTGGGTTTGATGTCCACATCTGATGCTCCCATCCATTCAGCTTCTCCGCCACCGCCACCTATAGTTGCGGTTAATACGAACTTGGCACCTCCTCAGTGCCGCGATGGAACTGGTCCTAACGGTCGACCGCGACCACAGTTAAGATAGCCTGACCCTGAGTCCTCATGGGACACTACCGCGAAGGCTGCGCGAAGAATGAAAAGGGCCCTTGATGCAGCGAACCTTGACAGGTTGGTGGATGAAGATCACGATGATCTGGAGGACTGCGACCTCCATTGTCTTTTGAGGGTAATTACAAGTGTTCTCATTTTTAATTTTGTATACCATATTTTGCTACTATCTTTTTCATTTCAGGCAGCAGATGTGACGGTGGCCCAGAAGAGGAAGTATGAGGCCCTCTATAAACTGAAAGAGTCCGCGGAGAGGGTGCATGCTGCTGATCTAGAGGCTGCACGTAATTCTTCTTTTGAAGCTGGCAAGCAGTCCACTGTTGCGGCCCTTCAGCCAGCCCAGATGAATTTGGAAGCTACAAACAAGGCTAAAGAGGAAGCGGAGGAAAACTTCAAATACGCCGCGAAATCCCTCAAAGTCTGCCAGGCTCAGATCTCAGAAGCTGCCCAAGCCGCTGAATCCTCCAATAATAAGATTAGCCTCCTTCAAAAGAGGTACGAGGAGCTGGAGGCCAAGTCTACCTAAGATGCCCTGGACCATGCCACGGCAATAAAGAAAATGGAGGCAAATCATGGTGACGCTCTTCAGTTGGCCATAGATAGCACATTGGAGTCATTTAAGGGCTCCAAGGATTTCTTTCTCATAAATAATAGGGCCTACCTCTGCGGCTACCAGGAGCTACGGCAGAGAATAATAAAGAACTTCCCTGAGACCAAGGAGAAGGTTCTTACCTGGAGACTTAGTGATGCTGAGCATCAAGAATGCATCGTTGAGCTCAAGGTCGCGGCTAAGGAGAAAGCCATATTGAAGGCCGAGGCTGAGGCATCTACTGCGAGGGAATAAATTGAGACCGCCACGGATGGCGACGAGGGTGATGAGAATAATGATGTAGCTTCATGATTTTGTAACCTTATAATTTTTGGAACTATCAATATGGGGTTGCGTCCCTTTATGAATTTTGTACTCCTTAACTAAGGCTGCGGCCTTTTTGTCTTTAACCTTTAACTCTAATATTTTCCAAGATTTTATTTATTTCTGACCTTCACTATCAAGGCTGCATCCACTTTTACATGCTCTAACTTGCATAAATGTTTCAATACTTGCATGATTTTTTATTCTGTTGACTGAATATATAACTTGAGCTTTGATATTTGCTTGCTTGATTGAATGAGCTTTCTGTGACACCAATATATAAATGGTTTACTCATAAATATAGCTGCAGCCTGTTGTGTTTTTGCCTTAATGTTGCGTGTGGACATGTGGTTGTGGCCACTCTTCTTCAATTTTTCAATTCCTTTCGGCTTTATTGTAGTTAAAGGCTTGAGGTGCCGCAGCGCTTTACTGAATGCATTAAACACTTTGGTATCTGCAGCCATACTCATTGGGATGGGGCACTTTTTATAAATTGCCTCGTGGTAAAATTGCACATTACAGGCTGCAGCCCCCTCCTCTATCTTTGCCCATTAGTACTCTAGCTAGCAAGTGGATATTGTGGAACAAGTCCCTTGCCACGGACAATTAAGTCTTTGTACCACTTTGATTGCTTTAATACTTGAATGAATGCTCTTTATACATCTTCGATTGTTTTAACACAAAATTGCTTCAATGCTTTAATGAATGCTTGAATATAAGTTCTTTATATAATGAAAATGCCTTATTGATTAAACGAACTTGCCTAATAGATTAAGTCCGCGGCACCATAGCATACATGTTTACATAGGCTGCTCTTCTTGAACTTTTACGGCACCTTCGAGTAATGCTACGGCTCCTTCATACGTATAGGTCATAGGTTGCGGCTGTAATTCTTATGGCCTCTGTACACGGGCTGCGTCCCTTTACCCCTTGCACCAATGGTTGGAATTTCTTCCACTTGAATAGGGCCGCGACCATTTGATAATGGTCGCATCCATATTTGAAAGTGGTCGTAGCCCCTTCCTGAATAGAGGCTACACATTTGAGTTGTTTTCTCTCATATTGAAACCCATCTTCTGTAACTCTACAATTGGGTCCTATTTCGAATGTCGCTTTTCTTGAATAGGTGTCTTTTCTTTACCCGTGGTTGCTTGAACCATATAGTTGTTTATTGTCATCCTATAACCAATATGGGACATATAGAGAAGGCTAAGGCTTTTCCTCTAGTGCTTCAATTGCCTTTCACAAAATATGACTTTTATCTTCTTTAGCATCGCCCTTCTGTATATAAATGGGATATTATCAAGCCTCCCCATGCTGGGTTATATTATTAAGCCACCCAAAACTATTATGCGGGATATTTTAAAGCCTCCCCAGGCTGGGTTATGCTATTAAGCCACCCACAACTAATATACAGGATATTTTCAAGCCTCCCCAGGCTGGGTTATGTTATTAAGCCACCCACAGCTAATATAGAGGATATTTTCAAGCCTCCCTAGGCTGGGTTATGTTATTAAGCCACCCACAGCTAATATACAGGATATTTTCAAGCCTCCCTAGGCTGGGTTATGTTATTAAGCCACCCACAGTTAACATATATGATACTTTCAAGCCTCTTCAAGCTGGGTTATGTTACTAAGCCACCCACAGCTAACATACAGGATACTTTCAAGCCTCCCCAGGATGGGTTATGTTATTAAGCCACCCACAGCTATGGATATATATAAATCCATCCCTGGCTAGATATCACAAGTCTCTCGACTTAATGGCGTATCCCAAAAGCCAAGGATGGGCATTGTAAGCCCTTGTAGCTAATGACGCATCCTGAAAGCCAAGAACGGGCATTGGAAACCCTTATGAGTGATGTTGCAATCCAATTTGGATAACCGCTTCCAATATTTGCTTTTGCCACTTTCAATTATCATCAACTTTCGGACAATCAGGCGTCTTGTCGGGCATTGTGGCCCATTTGGATATTACCATTCCCGATATAACATGTTGTCTCGGATCGGGATCTGTTTAAGATAAAAATGGTCTTTATAAAATAACATTTCATGGAAATGAGAATTAAAATATGATACTATAAAAGTGAACTTGATTTTTTAACCATTCATATATATATATATATATATATATATATATATGACTTTTTAAGAATAATACAAAGTTTAGTTTAAAACAGCATAAGAGGAGTTGTCACTGTAAAGTATAGATAGATGGAATATAAGAGATAAGCATGAAAAATGAGCATGTGGTATGTGAGATTAGGCTGCATCCCCTAAACATCTTTGAGGAACCTTTGCGGCATCCCTTGCCCAATCAGCCTTTAAATTTCTTCCTTCAGAGAATAGCATTGCTCAGTGTTATGGCCATGGTCCTGATGGAATCTGCACCAAGTATCTTTGTTCCTCTTGTAGGGTGGAGCTCTCAGTTTTTCTGGCCACTTTAACAGCTTGTCCTCTCTGATGAATTCAAAGGTCTCTTTAATTGGGAAGTCCAACGGAGTGTAGGCCTCAAATTTCTTCTCTACCTTCTCCATTCTCCTTTTCTGGCACCTACTGACTGCTTCCGTGGCCAGATCCTCTTGAACTTCCACGGCAGCAAAGGCTGTCGAAATAATGTTCCTGGATGCCGCACCCATATTGGGTGAGGCTGCGGCCTCTAGCATTAGGACCTTCTGAGTCAAATAGTTAACCCGGGTCTGGAGTGAGGCATGATTGTCGTAGAGGTGGTTGAGGTGTTTATACATCTGCACAATCTCAACTTTGATTTATGTGCTCTGGCTGGATTCTCCTTCCATTTTCTGCTTTTGTTAGTGTTTACAAAGTATATAAAATATGAGACAACTAACAGAAGTTAGTAATCTCATAAGTATTGGAGTAACCAAGTAGGAAATGGGGATACAGCGTTTGCACTACTATATAGCATTGCTACTGAGGCCGTGGCGAGTATGGCACATAAGTGCACTACCGTGGCCTTTGTATGATATTCACCAAGGTTGATCTAGAGACCATCTGAGTCCGTTCCTTGATGTTTTGAACCTTCTGTAACATAACTTCCCCAGTAGAGGTCGTGGCATGTAAGGTAGTAGAGCTACCATGCCGCATCCCTACCTAGTCAGTGAAGGGACAATCCCAAAACTTGTGGATAGCATACCTACTAGGGTCTATCCATGAGAGAATAATCTCCCAGTGCGCCAAATGGCACAATTTTAATGATAAAACCCTAGATCCTAGGCAAAGAACAACAAAAAGGGATTAAACATAATTCTTCCCTAATTATTCACCTTTCGGGGCTAAAGCCCATCATGCTTTTAGCATTATCTAGATGGAATGATGTCACAAGGGTATATAGAATAGATCTGAGGTCATAATATGGAGACCCGAGAACATATCTGAATATGCAAAATACCCATTTAAGGGTGTAGATAACAATAGAGCCCAATAACCAGCATCTACCCGTGATGACGACCCATAAGATCCTCAGGGATCGAATAAGGTGCCTAAGAACTCAAATATATAGAGAAGCAAGATTATAATATCTTCTTCTCACAGACGGCGCCAGATTGATGATATGAGAAATCGCTCATAAGTCATTTTCGTATCAGCAAGTCAGGAGTAAAGTGCGTAATGAATAAACAAAGCAAGTAAATATAGAGAAAACAAGATATAGAATGGTTCAACCTCTAAAATAGGCATACGTCCACTATGTTTCTCCATTCTCATTACATGCTTAGTATTGTACAATATAATCGTTCCTAAAGAGGCGTACAAGTATGAGAATAAAGGAGAGTACATGATGATTGATGATTCCAGTGTGCCGGAGAGGTGACTGCGATGTGGACGAGCAACCCCCAAGTCGTATACTGAGGTTGTGTAGAGAGAGTCGATAATGTGGAACCTGCCCCGGGTGTGTAGACTCGATCCCCTCGGTTTCGAGTTGTGGTCCTCTATTTATAGGATATATGCTCACGTGCAATGAGCATGTGACATACATAAAGTCTGGAGTTGTAATGGAGAGGGATGTATCCTGTAAGGCAAACAACGTGAGTGTCGCATCCTGTAAGTCTAGAGACAAAGGTGTCGCACCCTATTATTGGGTTATTCTGCGGCATGTTGAGGGGGGTCGCGCCCTGTGATAAGGAGGGTCGCGCCCCTGTATTCGATAGAGCCGCACACCGAGTTCAGTAGGGTCGCGCCCTATGTTGAGATGGGCCGCGGCAGGGTGAAATATTTGTACTATCAATCTTGGCAAAGAAAGACATGCAAGGATCAAAAACATCAGAAGATTCAAGTTCCACATTTTCAGAATCACTTGAATCATCCCATGTTTTGCAAATATTGGCCCTAGTATGTTTATTGGCAGTGTTCAGCTTCACTCTACAACCTTGTGCTATGTGTCCTAGTTTTCCACATCTAAAACATTCAATGTTCTTGAAATATTTGTTGGGTCTCATGTCCTTGTGATGTTTGTCTTGACCTTTCTCATGAGGTTTGTAGTTAGACTGAGGTGGATAATTTGGCTTGCCTTGTCTGTTTGCCAATTTATTTCTAAATTTGACAATTTTCTTAAATTGTTTTGACACCAAGTCAATTTGATTATCCAAACTATCTATCTCACATTCCTCATCAGAATCATCAGTGGGAATAGTAAACTCAGGTTTTATCAACTTAGAGGAAAAACTCAAGTTGGAACTAGTATGTTTCCTATGGGACTGGGTCATTTGTTTCTTAAGTTTTAATTCCATTTCCACCGTTCTTAGTTTACTACTGAATAATTCAGGAGTGATATTTTGATCACACATTTCCTCAATAGCATATCTTTTGTTGCTAAATTTCGGTGGTAATGATCTTAGAATTTTATATACATTTTCATTTTTGTCATATGTTATCCCATTAGCATGCAGTTTGGTCACAATGTCAGTTAATTTCATGTAAAATTCATCAAAGGATTCAGAATCTGACATAATTAGGGAGATATACTGCTGGATAAGCATTTGAGTTTTAGCAGCCTTAACTCTAGTGTCACCTTCATGTGCAGTGATCAGTGTATCCCAAGCTTCCTTAGAAGTGGCACAAGATGAGATCCTTTTGAACTCATGTTCATTTATGGACATAAAGATGGAATTCTTGCCTTTGTTATTGTTTCGAGAAGTTTACTTCTCTTCTTATGTGAATTCACTTCATGCTTTCTTAATCCTCTCATTACGTCCTTCAGTGGTTGGTTTAGTAGGATAAGTGTATCCATTTTCAACAATATCCCATACATCATCTCCTAAGGCTCCTTGTATGAAAGCAACCATTATTACCTTCCATTAATCAAAGTTGTTTCCATCAAAGAGTGGGGGTCTGATCAAGTTGTCAAATCTTTCATTTTTCCCATCCATTGTTTTGATTTTAAGAAAACAATTTCAGAAAAACAAGATCTTTTAAAAATATTTCCAAAGCTCTGATACAAATTGAAAAACTGTTACCAAAGCCATTTAATACACGATTAAACTATTTAAGTAACTCCGAACTGTTTTTTGAAGAAACTCTTTTCTTTAAATTAAATCAGGTTAATCACAAGAAGTGTTTAAAAAGTATGCACGAGATCAGTTAAAGATTTGTTAACAAGTTTTGAAAAAAAAAACTAAAACAGTTTAAATCAGCAAACCAGCAAGAATGAGATGAGGAGGTGTAGAAAGATTAATGACAAGAGATTTTTAACGTGGTAAAACCTCACCCAACTGAGGAAACATCCACGACTCCCTCTACGGAGTAAAAAGAAAAATCCACTAAAACAAAATATAACAGTTACAAACTATCTAACACACATGCACACAAATCAGTCCTATACAAGTTTAGGAATGAACCCACTCGTTTCCTTCTAACTTTTCTATAGTTCTGATTGTTGATGTGGCTCTCCCAGTTTGCTAACTTCCATTTTGTTCCAGTCTTTACGTCGACTCTTATTTCAAGATCTTATTACCAACACTTTCAGTGGTGTAGTGTGTAAGTATTTGTGATGGTGCTCTAACACATGCATGAACACACTCACGCTTATTTCTACAAACAGTCCTAACAAATTACAAATCAGATCTATATGTTGTGATTTTCAGTTTCTCTCTTCTTAGGAAACTTAAACCTTATTTGATCTTTAAAATGAACCCAGAATCCATGTCTATCTTGCTCAAAAGACGTTTCAAGATCTTAATCAATTTCAGGGTTTTGAAAATATTTTTGAAATTGAAAACCGCCAAGTGTGATTCCAACTAGGTCAAAGGTCTTGTTTCAAAAGAACTAGAAACAGAAAATGATTTTGTTGATTTTGAAGAAGAAAACATTTACAGAAAATAAACAACAAAAGATTTCTCAAGATGAGAAACTAAGAATGCAGATCTAGGTGTAATATAACATAAAATGACCTGATCTATGATTTCTCTAAAACAGAAATACAAATCTAACCTAATGTTTAAGTTGGACACAAGATCTTAAAACGAAGAGGTTATAGCACGAAACAACTTTCAAACCAATACATAAAAACTCTCAAACACTCAGGGTTGGTGTTTGGTATATACTGGTTTTTGAAAAGTGGTTAGTGTTTTAAATGGAGTTTGAACGAATTAGGATTTCTCTAGTTTCTCTCTTTTTTCTCTTCTCTCTCTTCTCTCTTCTCACTTGGATTAGACGAAGTGGCAAAAACTTCTCAAAGGCTGAGGATTAGCCTCTTTAAATACTGGGCTGAGAAGGATTGAGAAGGGGGCTCAAAATCAATGGCAGAGATTAAGTCTTCCCATATTGACTTCCATCCAATGGTTAGAGATAAGCGATTGGTTAAACACTTTCTGATTGGCTAAGAGAGGTTCACAGGGATTAGGACAAGGACACATGCAGGGCGTTGATAAGCTCAATCCAAGGGTTGTTAATGAACAGCGATTTTCTCTCCTAAAAAAACATGATTAAGCGTGAAAAGTAGCATCGCATCAAAACACTAATCGTTGAATTCGTTTCACTGCGTTAATACAAAAAATCTAAATTACGACTGCACTTGCGATACAAGTATAGCGGTAAGTCGGGTATCAAATCCACAAGGTGTGTTCGACAGATTTTAATCGATTTATTATTTCAAGAATAAAAATGTAAAAGGTGATGGGTGGTTTTAAGTAAAAGAAAAAAATAAGAAGTTAAGTCTAAACAATAATTAATAAAACGAGGGTCGGGATCGCGTACCCGCCATGGGCTAAACACGCGAAATTAGAATTTCGATTCGAAAACATTTAATCGAGCATTTTTAATTCATCATAAACATCACACATGAAGTAATTAAAGCCAACGATGCGAGATTAAATATTTAATAAAAATGGTGACACGCGTCTTAAAATTGGATTATCGCTCTAAAAACTAATGCTGCGTGATAAAGAAAGTTTGACGCATAATAATCCCATTTTAATACGCAAGCTTTCAATTAAATGCGATTTTACATAAAAACTAATTGTTAGAGCTCGACGCCCAACAATGGGGGACACCCAAATCCTATTTAACTACTCAACACACATGATTAAAATAATTTAATAACTAATTAATAATTAAAGCAAGAAATAAATTAATTACACTACTTTTCTAGGCATGAACAATAAATACAAAGCATAAAAATAAGGGACAAAGTAATAAATAGAAGAGAGACTTACATTAAGGGAGAATTACACAAAGACAAATGAGGAGAGGGGTAGTCTCCAACAAAAATCCCCAAATAGTTCCAAACCCTAACCTAAAGAGAAAATAGGACTAAAAAAATGAAGATAATGAGATACCATTACAAATAAAACAAGTCTCCCCTTTTATAGTAAGTTATAATTACTAATAAAAGAAAAAGAAAAAATAAAATAAAAAAGAAAGGAAAGTAGGAGGAAACAGGTAATGTCGTCCAAAACAGGGGCCCGGTCGATCGGGGGGTGGTGGTCGGTCGACCGGTGGGAGGAAACCAAGCCTACTATCAACGTTGTAGGCACAAATTGGGAAAACCAATCGACCGGCAGGGATGGGCGCGGTCGACCGCGACAAATGGAACCGCCCACCCAAAAAAAACGTAGCCATCTGCCATGGCTTTCAACATCAAAAATGGCACAAGCCGAGAATAACCCCCATAAAAAACCAAGACAAGCCAATATGTGCATATGTGGACATATAAATCCATATGCGTATCAAGCTGAGAGTAGCCACCTGTGCCCAAACCGTGACCTTGCAAAGCTCCACCAAAAATGGCCAAAGCCAACAAAATACCAAAGTGGGTATTCCAAAAACCCTAGTCAAATGACCCACAACTAGTTTCGTACGCAACCCAAGCTTCAATTTCGGACGAAAAACACCAATTTTTTATGAACCCAAAACCCGAGCGCAAACCCAAGCTTGGCAAAAATCGCCCATGGAGTCTCCTGCAAATTGAAAGAGGAAGGGACATGTAGGTAATTAAATGAATTGTTAAAATATTAATATAATAATAATAAATTAAATCCTTATAATTCTTTCCGGATTAAAGGTTCGTGTTTCCTTTGTTCGGACTCTGATTCGTGCACCGTTCGTGGCCACACAAAGCTTGACCCGAAGAATACAATTTCTGTGAAGACTTCGGATAAAAATCCCAATGTGTGAAATTACGAAAATGCCCCTGAACGTGCGAATCGCGACGAAACTTAATCGGAACGTGCCCAAACTTCATACTAAGTACTTTAATACCTATAATATCTCAATTATACCTCAAATAGCATTTTAGCATATAAAACAGAGGTTGTCTGATTAACGAGCATAATTATAGGCATTAAAGTAACCGAGGGGGCTAAAATGCATAAATTTCGAGGGTAATTAAATGCATAATTCAATATGAATCACAACCCCTAACTTACACATTGCTAGTCCCTAGTAATGAAATTCAACGCAAGAAGAACTATAAGAAAATTCCAACATGTATATATGCATCGAAATATAAATGCCACTTTCGTAGGGAACATGATTGCATTTAGCATATGCAATAAGTCGTTAAACCGCTAGGTTACCCTACTGGACGAGTGTCGTCTCGTGAGGGTTTCACGGATGAAACCCACAAACATCAAATTGTTTCCTCAAAACATGCCCAAACAACCAATATGCCAAACTTAACAACAAATAAATATTTCAATATATTATCAACAAAGCAAAAGGGAATTTTGCTCAATAATCCGAAACTATCAACATTAAAAGAATAACTACATGGAATTGAAACCTCAAATGTGAGTGTGGTGTATGCACATGCGAAAAGCTTTGATTCAGTAAAAATGCCTATATCCCGGATAACAATTAAAGCATACTTCGACTTAATCCTCTCCAGATATCACATTCAACAAATAGAAGCACTCGGAATAGGGTGTAACACACGGGACATACGGGCATAAAGAGTAATTGTAATAGGAAACAAGGCCGCGCACATGTCATTAATGAAGAACGATATGTAAAAGTGCAAAATACAATCTCACGAAAGGATATCGCATATTAACCGATATGAAAAGTACTTAAAGAGATTATCACTAACGTTCGACCTTTGAATCACATTACCCTAGGATCAAATAGGACTTTATTTGGTTGTAATGTAGGTTTGGGGTTAGGGGAATGAAATGAAAGGATTTATTTACGGATACATATGTTGTTCGAAGATGAAAATTTTGGGATAATGGAAAATGGCGAGAAATTTCAAAATTGGAAAATGATTTTCAAACAAGCATTAAATATATCAATCGAGAGAGTAACAAGGATTATTGAATCACTATAAACAACTAGGTGTAAACCCGCGCGATGCGCGAACTAATCGTTAACAACAAATACAATACTTTCTAAGGTGCATAATAAACTATGGGTTCTTCAAAGAAGCATCAAATATAATTATACTGAGCGAACATAAAATAGTTGATGTTAAACATAAAGAAATATATTGAAGGTGAAGAAAAATAATTTATGTTAGATCATATTAATATTGCCCCAAAGTCTTTGTTTATATAATCAGGATCATTTTGATTGCTTCATTGTCATTGAATCTTTCTTTGATTTTTTTCGATAAAATATGAATTAATTAAAAGAGGAAAAGCCCTAAAAGTACAACCCAAGCCCAAAGGCCAACACAACCTAACATAAAGCAACAAATTGCCAAATGGGCATGCAGGCCCGAAAAAAACCCAAGAAAAATAACTAAACACAATCCAACTAACCAATAAAATTAAACATTTAGGCCCATAAAAATAAACAAAATCTCACTACAATAACAAATCCAGCCTATAAACGAAACTCCAAGCCCAACAATTCAAACCACTTCGTGGAAAACTCTAAATAAATCCGGACCAAGAACATGTGCAGGCGCTTGCACAAACACCAATGAGAATTCACCAAGCAAACCCTCAAAACAACTGGGGTTTTGTCTATTTTGTCAAATCGGTCAAAAAAAATAAGTTCGGGGTTTTGTATTAATATTTTACACCTTTTTTAAAGGAATGATCATTTCAATAACAAAAAAAAAACAATAAAAGACCTTACTAAGTTAAAAAAAAAAAACCGATTCATATAGACTATAACACTATAAAGATCATTACAAGTGTCTTGTAATAAAATGAAACAAAAATATATGAAGTTCAAACAAAGTGAATGAAAATGCAAAAAGTCACATTGCATTATGATGAATCAGGTAGATATATATATATATATATTATTGTGAAGGCATTATAAATACCAACAGCATGTTCATGGAGGAATTGAGTACTAATGCCTATATAGTGTTGTTTGGGACCTTCTAGTAAATAATTAACCCAAAAGGTAATGGGACAAATGGTATGGATATGAGACTTTGGTACATGATGCAAAATGATTCATGTATTATATTTTTTTGTCAAGTTTTGTATCACACATGCTATATAGTGTATTACCATCGTTGCATGTACATTATTTTAATACATTTGGGAAAAAAATCTGAGATAAAACTCGAAACATATAACATTAGTCATATTATTTTTTTTCAGACTACAGTTTCGGTTGCTCTCCAAAACATAAAATAACATGCAATAGACTATAGGTGAAAAAAGGCACTGTACTTGAATTGTGATACAAATGATTAAAAAAATTAATGTTGAGGAGACAAAATTTTACATTAAGCAGTTTTGGCAAAGGTTTTCTTATTATGGTAACTTTTGCCAAATTCTTATCACAATGATAGAGTTGATAATCTAACAAAACCATTAGGTAAAGGAAAAGTACCCGTAAGTTTATTTATCAAGTGTGTATCATGTGTATTAAAATGTTGTACCTCAAATGTAAATATAATCATTTAATACATGTGAAACGTAAACCTGGTACATATATATAGCGTCTCTCTTATGCAAACCGACACTGATTCAGGTATTCATAAAGTTCATACTATGAGATTGGGGTAAAGTGGCATTTTTTAGTATTCATAAATTACGTACCACAAAGTGAAAATTAGTATAACTTAAGTATTACTCGATATGCGATTGGGGTAACCCACACTGATTTAAGTATTCATAAATTTATAATAAGTATAACTTACGTACCACAAAGTGCAAATAACCGTAAATTAAATAGAGAAGTAACACCATTCTCACAATCTTTTTGCAAACAAAGTATCACTCCATAGGATGTACATTAGAAGTCAATCTGCAAGTGCAAAAGGATAATTACGGTACTTATTTGCATATCAGGAACCAGCTCTATTAAATACTATAAAAAACTATATTAAATACTATATCCTAAATATATTTTCTCATGCTATTCTTAATCCTAGTTAACCTTAATTAAGACAGACACTCCTATTAGAGGCCTGCCAACTACACTATAGTTAGAACATATTCTAAATCATACCACTGCATATATTCCTATATCTCAAGACATATATAATATTTACCTGAAAAAATGGAGACACCTTCAGGATTTACTTACAAAAATAAGTAGAAAATTCTCCATAGCAGCCAAAACCCATTGATTCACCTAACCGCTTCTTATTTGTAAGCTCAAAACTGAGTAGCTTTTGAAGATGTGAGGGAAGGTACATCAGGGTTTGGCTTTATATTCACCCATCTGTTATCAACCCAATGTCTTGAAATTCTTATAAGATTCTTTTGAAGAATCAAGAACCTCTCCTCACCTAAAACAAAAATTTTAAAAGAACCAAATCAATTCTACAAACCAAGGTGAACAAATTGTTGTTGTTGAATCACAAATTAAAAATTTATGAATATCATCAATGGAATTGTAAGATTCGGAAAAAATATAAAGAAATAAGAAATGATGTATAAAAGTAGAAAATATAATATATTAAATAATAAAACATTCTATAATGTAAGATCAATTCTAGGACACGGTACGTGTCTCTACAGCAACAATGTCAGTTTGAATAATTTTTTATGGGACAATACCCCCAAAGAAAGTACCCAAAGCAGTAAAGAAGATAACAACGGCACTCAGACCTTTGGTTGGGATTTGACGAGCGTATCGGACTTGGGCGAAACCACCAAGTGGGGGTCCTTCACGCTAGCCATTACTTATCACGGCCTCCGTCTTCTTTATCACTTGTGGGAGCGGACGGGAAAAGGGTTGATGGCACGTTTGCCAGATTCATCATATGCGGTGACCAAAACGATGTCGGTGAAAGAAGGCGTAGTGGATTGGAAGCAGAGAAAAGAAACCTTGGCCTTGAGATCTTCAATCTGGCGCTTCATCCCTTCTTGAGTCTCGCTTGCAGGACAAAGGTTTAGAAGAGTTTATTGGCCGTCCAAAAATTAATAAGAGCCCTCTGAGTTGCTTGACTTCATTGGTACCTTATCACAACTGTTCAAACTCAAAAGCTATGATCAATATTGGGTTTCAGCTATATAGAGAGAGAATGGGAAAAGCTCAGAAGAGGAAAGGTTAGGAAAAGGGAAAGGCAAAGAATGGACGATGAGGGTTAAAAAATATGCATCTAATAGTTGTCTCATCTTATTATTTATGTTGCCAGCGTGGATAGCTCCTTTGATAAGGAGCATTAAGTGCTTGTATAGCATTTTATAGTAGTATAGAGATATATACAAATTTCTCTTTCTTTTTCTTTTCTTTTTTTTTCTCACTTTTTCTTTTGTTTTATTTTTGTTTTCAACTTTCTCTTTTTCTTCTCTTTTTCACTACACTTCCTTCTTTTCTCACTCTTTTCATGCTTAAATTGCAACCACACTACACAACATCATTCAATCCCAAATATCATTCCAAACATAGGTAAGAAAGGTAAAATGTATGGTGTTAAACTCCAATGTGGAGTTGGTTAGGGGATTTGGGACGAAAAGAAAGGTCATAATAGGGCTCAAAGAGGTTGACTAGGGACATGTATAAGGGTAAGGTTAAGGTCGTATGGGTTAACAAAAAAAAGAGGGCCTATGATCCTTTCCTAAAGTTTCATGTGATTCTCGAGACTCAACACCATTGAAAATCATGCTCAAGCGATAATTCAATTAATATGCAATCAATGAAAAGAAAATGAGATCGTCAATAAGATACGTTATTCAAGAAAGAGAAAGAGTGATGTATAAGCCCTCGAAAACAAAGAAAAGCACGAAACTCGCTAGGTTTTTAGTGTACACATAGCAACAAAAAGATACCAAGCTATAATTGTCCTACCGAATGATTTTAGAAAATATGCTCAAGTGCTCATGGGTTTTCAAGGTTTAATTCATGCATTTATTCTCAATATTGAATAATTTGAGGATTAAAGTTTAATAACATGAAAAAAATAGAAAATACATCATTGAGTTAGCAATTGGATAGGGAAATTATTAAATTTATCATAGGAAATTAAGGCAAAAAGCCCAAGAAAGGAGGGGAAAAAAGTAAATCTTTTTTATTTTTCTTTTCTTTTACAAGAAAAGCATGCTTGAAAATAAAATATAATCAAAATCATGGACATGGACACTACCAATGAATGGATAGAATATCCCACACCCCTAACTTAAAACCAGACATTGTCCTCAATGTTAATTAAGAACGAAATTAAAGAAGGAAAAGAGTGATATTACCCAAAAAGGAGTGATCTCGTGAAAAAAATAAGTCCAATGATTCTACAAAACATGTTAGTACCAAGAATAACAAAAAGAAGAAATAAAACTTAACTAATCACATTAGACAAAAAAGTAAAAATAAAGAAAAATAAAATTAACTATTTACAACCTACAAATTAAACTCCTAACTAGCTATACACTAGAAGTTGGAATTTTTTAGGGTCCACCCAAAATACAATTTGACTTTGGAGGATCACGGTGGACCCTCCCTTTCATGCATGCCTCCTGGAATATAGGAATTACGTTTGAACAAAGGAAGGCATGTGGGTGGTGGAAAAGGTGAACCATCCCCAATTAAAAATTTGGGAGGGAGGATGGGGAATTTGGATAGGACGGGTGACAAATACACATGGGGGCCAAGAAAAAATGAATCATCTCCCAAGTATTTTGAAGTTGGAATGGGAGGCGGTGCACATGAGGGCAAAGATGCCTTCATGGAGGGAGACTCAAGCGAGTACTCCTCATCGGTGAAAAGGTTTAAAACTATAAAGTTTGGCAATGATTCATCGGGTACTAAAGACGGGGTGATAGTATAGAATAAAGATGGGGACGAAAGAAATTCAATCTCAAGAGATGAGTTATCATCGCTTTAAGGTTGAATTTCGAAGGAAGTAGGATCGTTTGCAATGAAACTTTCTTCTTTAAGAATCAAAGAAGAAACGAGTTCATTGCAAATAGATATTATGCCCATTTCTTCCTCATTTTCATTCTTTACTATACCATGGGTCAAGTCAAGAATGATTTGTTCCAAAGTAGGCAAAAGTACCTCATTTGGTTCAAAACATTCCTCGACCTCAAAAGTCTCAGGAGAAAAATCGTCGTCGGATTCAAATAATAAATCCAACTCATGTTCCCAACAACGATTTTCTTCCTAATAACGGTTTTCAATTCTATCATTTTCAAGGATGCGCAACCCCTCACTGAAAGTTATGGGGCGAGGAGCGGATTCTTACAAATGAGAACTTTAAAAATTGTTCTCGGGACAACCAAAATCATTAACATAAGAATTTTGAAAATGATTGCAATTTATTTCAAAATTCTTATCATAAGGATCTTGCGACCCAAAATCGAAATGATCAATCCCAAAATTTATGTAATCCAAAGTTTGACTTTTGTAATACTCACCCAGTGTCATTTTAGATGTTGTAATTTTTTGGACTTGTAAATATTGACCAAAAGTCATAGGTTTACTAGAATTTTGAGAATTATCATTAGGATTACCAGAAAAATTAGAATAAGACATGCTTACCCTAAAATAAAGCTCGAGAGGGAAAAATTCACAAAGCAATGTGCAACGGGAAAATTGAAGCGTTTCTAGGCGCTCAAATGTAAAAGTCCTGCAAAAAAAAGTTAAAACAAAGAATACAAATACAAAAGGAAAAAATACTACGAAATAATAAGTCAATTACAATATATAACAAAACACTCCCCGACAACGGCGCCATTTTGATTAAGCGTGAAAAGTAGCGTCGCGTCAAAATGCTAATCGTTGAATTCGTTTCACCGCGTTAATACAAAAAACCTAAATTACGACTGCACTTGCGATACAAGTATAGCGGTGAGTCGGGTATCAAATCCACAGGGAGTGTTCGACAGATTTTAATTGATTTATTATTTCAAGAATAAAAATGTAAAAGGTGATGGGTGGTTGTAAATAAAAGAAAAAAATAAAAAGTTAAGCCTAAACGATAATTAATAAAATGAGGGTCGGGATAGCATACCCGCCATGGGCTAAACACGCGGAATTAGAATTTCGGTTTGAAAATATTTAATCGAGCATTTTTATTTAATCATAAACATCACACATGAAGGAATTAAAGCCAACGATGCGAGATTAAATATTTAATAAAAAATGGTGACACACGTCTTAAAATTGGATTATCTCTTTAAAAACTAACGTTGCGTGATAAAGAAAGTTTAACGCATAATAATCCGATTTTAATACGCAAGCTTTCAATTAAATGCGATTTTACATAAAAACTAATTGTCGGAGCTCGACGCCCATCAATGGCGGGCACACGATCCAAATCCTATTTAACTACTCAACACACATGATTAAAATAATTTAATAACTAATTAATAATTAAAGCAAGAAATAAATTAATTACACTACTTTTCTAGGCATGAACAATAAATACAAAGCAAAAAAATAAGGGACAAAGCAATAAATAGAAGAGAGACATACATTAAGGGAGAATTACACAAAGAAAAATGAGGAGAGGGGTAGTCCCCAACAAAAATCCCCAAATAGTTCCAAACCCTAGCCTAAAGAGAAAATGGGACTAAAAAAATGAAGATAATGAGATACCATTACAAATAAAACAAGTCTCCCCTTTTATAGTAAGTTATAATTACTAATAAAAGAAAAATAAAAAATAAAAGAAAAAAAGAAAGGAAAGTAGGAGGAAACAGGTAATGTCTTCCAAAACGGGGGACCGATCGACCGAGGGGTGGTGGTTGGTCAACCGGTTAGAGGAAACCAAGCCTATTGTCAATGTTGTAGGCATAAATTGGGAAAATCGGTCGACCGGCGGGGTTGGGCGCAGTCTACCGTGACAAATGGGACAACCCACCAAAAAAAATGCAGCCATCTGCCATGGCTTTCAACATCAAAAATGGCACAAGCCGAGAATAACCACCATAAAAAACCAAGATAAGCCAATATGTGCGTATGTGGAGATATAAATCCATATGGGTATTAAGCCAAGAGCAGCCACTTGTGCCCAAACCGTGACCTTTCAAAGCATCACCAAAAATGGCCAAAGCCAACAAAATACCAAAGTGGGTATTCCAAAAACTCGAGCCAAACGACGCACAACTAGTTTCTTACGCAACCCAAGCTTCAATTTTGGATGAACCCAAAACCTGAGCGCAAACCCGAGCTTGGCAAAAATCGCCCATGGAGTCTCCTGTAAATTGAAAGAGAAAGGGACATGGAGGTAATTAAATGAATTGTTAAAATATTAATATAATAATAATAAATTAAATCCTTACAATTCTTACCCGATTAAAGGTCCGTGTTTCCTTCGTTCGGACTCCGATTCAAGCACCATTTACAGCCACGTGAAGCTTGGCCCGAAGGCTACAACTTCTGTGAGGACTTCGGACAAAAATCCCGAAGTGTGAAATTACGAAAATGCCCCTGAACGTGCGAATCGTGACGAAACTTAATCGAAACGTGCCCAAACTTCATACTAGGCACTTTAATACCTATAATAGCTCAATTATACCTCAACTAACATTTTAGCATAGAAAACGGAGGTTGTCTGATTAACGAGCATAATTATAGGCATTAAAGTACCCAAGGGGGCTAAAATGCATAAGTTTCGAGGGTAATTAAATGCATAATTCGATACGAATCAAAACACACATTCAACCAATAGGAGATCGACAGGTGTAGGGCAAACATTGAACCACAAATGCGCGTCTCAAACTAATTACATAGACACCCTTACAGTCTCCAGCACTTTCGGATCCTACCCAAGTGAACTTTCAGCCATAAAACCAGAAATTATAGGTAAACCCCAAAACATTTTAATTCCAATTTTAATTAGGAAAAAAATGTTTTAAAAATCATTAAAAATACCCAAAAAATTATTAAAAAAGATTTTAATGGAAATGAACTCATACACAAACAATTTTATACAAAAATGAACAATGTATTCAATCCTAATATGTGTGGGTGTTTGTGAATATAACTTTGATCAATCAAACAAGAGGAATGAATTGAATTGAAGGTCTAAGGCTCTTTGATATCTAGGGGAGGGACTCATTTTTGTCTATATTTCCAAACTAGATGAGCACTTATACAATATAGACTCAAGTGAGTAAAGAGTATAAGGTGCTTCAGACATCAATATAGCATTCTTAAATGACAATCTTTACGAGTGCATATATATGTTGTAACCCACGAGATTCATAGAATAGGGGAAAAACAGTGTGTAAGCTTAAGATATCCATTTATGGACCTAAACAAGCATCAAGATTTTTGAATATTTGATTTGATCAGGCAATTAAATCTTTTTGTTTTGATCAATGTATGGATAAGATATGTGTTTATGAGAAGAATGACATAAATGTGGTAAAATTTATAGTGATTTACGTAGATGATATTCTCCTTGTTGGAAATGATATGGGTATATTATCTAGAGTAATAGAGTGTAATTGTCTAGTCAGTTTGATATGAAGGATTTAGGAGAAGCTATTCATATCCAAAGGTTTTATGATATCGGAAGAATAAGATGTTGGGCTTATACCAAGCTATCTATATCGACACGGTGCTCATAAGGTTTAGCATGCAACACTCTAGGAAAGGGTATCTCTCCTTTGGGCATGGAATTCCTCTATCCAAATATAAGTGTCCTAGGATACTTAATGAGGTAGATAGATGTGGTTCTTTGGATGTTGAACTTCCTAGGTGATTCAGGTGTGGTTCTTTCAGTGAAATCTATTATTACACTATATTATGATAATAATGGTGCAATTGCGAACTCAATAGAACCAAAAACTCACCAAAAGGGAAAAGCACATTGAGAGCAAGTATCAACTGATTCGAAAGATTATGTAGAGGAGGGACATCATATTGGCCAACATTACGATAGAGGAATACCTGGAAGATCCTTTTACAAAGAACTTACTAGCTAAGACTTTCAATAATCATGTAGAAGGAGTGTGAGTCAAGTTGATGCCCACATCTCTTAACACTAAGTGGGAGATTGATGGGTTTATTCATAAAATCTTGTATAAAATCTTTTATTATTTCTTTATAAAGGATTATTTTATTGATTTTAAAATGAGAATAAAATTTATGATAATGCTTTATATTTGTTTAAGTATATTATTTCATATTTAATGTCGATAAATAGATCTTAGTAGGAATTCCATTAAGTCGGCTTCGGGTTGATCACAAGGAGATTGAAATTTCGGTCCTAGCATAATTGAACAGTTCACAACCTAGATAGGGAGTTGACATCCTATCGTAATAGTTGTAATACAATATTAGTAGTTTAGCTCCAACTACAGGAACATGTATGATGGTTAGGGAACTTGTATGATATATCTATAAAGGATTGAGATCGGTACATCCTAGTAATGTATTGAAAAGGAACCCTCTTGAGATTTGAGTATAAGGGTTGTCTTGATTAGTTTTAAGATATCTTTAACCATTTGCAAAAGGTGAATAGATCCTTAATCTCAGGAATTACGAGGGTTATAATACTTATTTGATTATTACCTTGATTGATATGGGTGCGATTCAAACTTGGACTTAATCAAATGATCTTCGCATATTAGTTGACAATTATATAATTAGGTATGAGATCTTAATTCGGAGGAATCCGGGTTCGGGGATACTTTGGATAGAGATATCTCCTTGATAGACTTATAAGAACTGTTTCACTAGTAAACTTGATTAGTGTAATCCACCGGAGTAGAAAAATAAGTTAAGTTTGATCAGGGAATTGATTGAATGTTGGTTAAAGGAAACTTGTGAAAAATTGATTTAACCAAACGGTTATCTAAAGCTTAATGCAGGGAATCTTATTATGTTCCATTATCAACTTTGCAAACAAACACCTCATTATAACTAAGTGATTTATGATATTATTAAATTGGAGTACAATCGTATTTATTTAGCGGAATTAATCATGATTAAATACATAAAGGAAATAAAATTATGATAAAGGTAATTAATTTGGGATTTTCGAGTATTTATATGGATATAAGTTAATGATTTGTCTTGGGTCCGAGTGTAGTCCAAATACCCAAGTAGTCAGGCCCATATTCTCTAGAAACCCACTTTATCCCAAGACCACCTTTTTATACTTGTATATAAAGGTGTGGGATTAAGGTTTAAGAGGGAGTGAGAGTTTCTATTCACCTTTTTGGTGAAAGAGGCTAAGGAGAGATGAACATATCTAAACTTTTAGTAAAGATTTTTATCTTAGAAGGTGTCCACCCACCTACCTGACTTTGGGTAGGATCCTACACTTAAAGATCCTAGCATACAGAAGGTTAAAATAAGGTTTTGGAGATCCAAAACATGATAACCCCGTCAATACTTTTATCCCCATCGGATTGCAAACGGATTCGCAAAGGTAGTGTGGTATAAACCCTAGGTTTGTTATTTAAACTTAATTTTTCTTTTGCGTCTTTCTTATGTATGATTAATCAAATTTCCATGGTTGAAAATTTTTATTCCTGTATATATCGATCCCCAATATGGTTATCAACGGCATTCTAAGAGCTCAAGGATAATATCACGAACGCATATGTTCTTTATTTACCTTAGGGCAGCGTCGAGTATATGGTTTAAACTGATGCATTGGTTCAGGGTTTGAGAGGTGTTCTGATGCTCGAAGATAGACCCATAGCTTATGCTTCTTATACTCTTAAGCCTCACAATAGAAAGTACCCGACTCATGATTTGTAATTGGTGATTGTAGTTTTTTCCCTTTATATCTGAAGACACAAATTTCTAGGTGAGATATTTACACTACTTTTCAATCACAAGAGTCTCCGATACTTCTTCACATACCACTTTTGATTTAGTACCATTCGGGAAAAGAAAAGATGGTAGCAGAAGTATTGAGTCAGAGGCTGACTATTACGTTACGATCATTATGGACAGAGTATAAGTATGATTTACTTTATATTTGGGCGGAGTAAGGGGAATGCCAAACGTGAGATGAATCTAGCGGATGCTTTCTTAGATGTTGTGACTATTACTTCGTCTATCATATTGAGGATGCTTCAGGCACAAAGTTTGTATCATACCGACCCAAGTTTATGTGTTACCGTAGTCAACTCGGTCCGACCCGAGTGTTAGGTTTGAAGTGCAATGAAACAACCTATATAGTGTTGCTAGTCCAATATTATTTTAATTAACATTTCACTTGTTTAGCATGCGATTCCATTTTCAAATTAAACTACGCGAAGGACCCATGGGGAGCACCCCGAAGTCCAAGCATACAGAGTTACTAACATAAAATAAAGAAATCACTTACTTGGATAACGCTCTCAAAATACGAACCCGCTCCCAACTTTTCATAACAAAGCAAGGGCATGAGCCGATGCTCAGTGGGAAATATACAAATGTAGTATAGAATCGAATGGTAGAAAGAAGACTCAACACGAAATGCCTACGTGCACATGCAACTATATAATATACATAATACATACATATACCCATACTTAATGCATGAAATGGTTTTACTTCTGAAAACCTTATTTATCTAGATTAATTTACTTTAAACGTATAAAAGACTTCCCTTTTTATACATTTAGCATTTCTCACTTTATTTAACGCACCCGGTTCAACACTTGAAACCACTACATTTAATTTATCCGAACACATTCATTTACCGAAATCACCCTTTAACCACACGCGAACACCGAGTTAGAAAATATGTATTTAACCTTTGAGAATATTTTATAACACATTCTTGTGTTAATTATAGGTTTAACCACTTAGGTTAGTTAATCACCCATTTACCCTCTTACTTTACCCTTTTTTCTTGCTTTATGGAAATTAATCAATTGCACATTTACTTGCCCATTTAACCTTTAGCATAACATTTATCAATTCATTCAAGTTAGGTTATATTAACACATTTCACCACACAACCCGTTTCTTGATATTTTCCTTATTTATTTTATCATTTCTCATAATCTTCCAATACCGCATACATTAATGGGCTCCACATCACCGGCTATGCGCACCATATGCTCTGGCCACTGGTTTTGGGATTTTTACCCTAGGGCTTCGGGCCATTCTTGCTTATCTCGGTTTAATCCGAATTCCCTTTGATGTGTTTTAACATTTTACAAATATCCACATTACTCTACTTTTCCTTTTAACTCGTCCAAAACCAAAACCTGGGGTTACACCCTAATTTGTGTTATACTTTGAAATTTACCATTTAATGTCCTTTACACTTTAACCATAGTTTTATTCCAAAAATCGTATTTATTTAGGACCAAATTGTGTAACACCTTTCCAACATTTGTATCTCATAAAAATGTTCCCCTTTAAGTAAAATTACGATTTTACCTATTTGTTTCCAAAACAACCTTTTACTCCATTTCCACAAGTATTAATTTTCTCAAAAATACTATTAAGTCATCCATACTAACTTCTTAAGTGTTTTAACATATTAACAACATTTTTTACATTTGAGTAATATTGTTCTAAATTTAAAAACCTCTTTATTCCATCATTTCCTTTCCAATTTCATAATTGTCAATTCTTTACAACATTACTAAATTATACACTAACTTTCTCGTGCTTACCCATTAACACTTATTCAATAACTTCATTAGCAATTTCCCCAATTTGCCAATTTCTTTACTTTCTTTATTCAAGAAATACATTTACACTTAAGACTACTTTTCTAAGAAAATACCATTTCTTTTATTTTACATGTAGTCTTACAACTTTGTACTTATCATATTTTTAATCACCTTTTCACATACTTTAAATACAAGCGTTTCTACTTTTCTTATCTCGTCTTTAAACCCAACTAATTCTTCTTTAAACTTGTTTATAAACTCAATGCCAAATTACTACAAGTTTATATACATGAGAAGATGGATTTTAAACCTTAAAATCCTACTAATGGTTTAAACATATTATTCATTCTAGAAATTCATCATACTTGCAAAAATACATTTTTGATACATAAAAGGCATTTAATTTTTTCAAACTCACAAATGTCCATTTTTCATAAAAACTTCATTTTTTGCAAGAAACATTATTTCACCAATGTTTACTCAAATAAATTATTATTTACAAACATTATATTTCATAAAATGTTTAACACCAATATTTCTAGAAAGTACACTATTTCATAAAATACCAACTTTTAATATTCGAAAACCTTAAAATATTTACTTATTCTCTATTTTCAATAAAATAATATTTTTCCAACATTTTTATTACATAAAAATGTTTACTATTTTCTATACATTAATAACATCGTTTAATCAAATGCCCCTACTCGTATAATCTAACTACAGGACTACAATATGTAATAATGGAGTCTTATACTAAGAGAAAGGTTTTTCCCACCTCTAATGTCTCTAATGATGGTAGAAATATTAGTGTAAGAGGAGAAACCCTCACCTCCAAAGGTGACCTCAAGGGGTTACCAAATGCATCCTCCAAAATATTCTTCTTCCAAGCTTTCAAGCAAGACCCACTTCAAACTACATGGAAGCCCTCAACATCTACACCAAAATCCCCCAAATACTCCTCCAAAAATTCGTAGCTTTTCTTCTTCAATGGTGGAAATGGGTAAAAAATGGTCAAATGTGGTGGAATACACCAAGAAAGTGGTGGAGGTCTGGTGGTTTAGTGGTGGGTGGAAATGGAAGACCACCCACGTCTCTATATCTCTTTCTTCTTCCTTCTTCTCCGAACTCAATCTATCCCCAAATAAACTAAAAACACACCTTATAAAACCCTCCCAAAGTCCAAAAATCTCATTTTGCCCCTTCTGGGTTGATCTGAGCTCGACAACTCCAAGATCCAATGCCCGGAATTGTGACAGTGCACAAGGGTAACTCAGATCTAAAAATTTGATCTACATCGTTCGAACGGCTATCCTATGTCATTCGAACTATAGATCGTGCAACCCTTCGCGTGACCTGTTACTGTAAGTCTATAACACATCGCTAGATATCCTGCTTCTCACGACCCTTCTCGTGACCTCACCTTATCGTTCGAACGACATTCCCTTATCGTTTAAATGACCCTTTTTCTTCTCCTTTTATTTTTCTCTAATTTTACCGACAATTCTTCCATAATTATCATTAACTCCTCCTCAAGCGTATAGGCTCCACCAATTTCTATCCTAAATCCTAGTAATCCTCCAAGACAACCATCGAAGTCCTCAACACTAAGATCACCTTATACTTAACATGTGACATGCTTTTTTCACACCATTTCGTTAACCATGAACTTTACATAACCGACTCCGAGCCTCCACTCACTTGATGATCACGCTTAATAAATTTCTAGCACTACCTATGCTCGTACCTAAAGCATACCGGCGCTTACAAGACAAACCTTTCCTAGCGGTCAACACTGACAATTTTGAGTGTACCATTGATTCCGGATGGGTCGAGATAGTCAAAATGACTGTCATTGAGTTTTATTTCGGCTCCGAAATATTTATAAGTTAGTTTGACTCGAATTGGAGTAAACGAGTCATTTATAGTGTGTATTACCATTTAAAACTGGGACTTATGTTTTAAAGGTTTAAAGAGGCTTACGGATCAAGACAATCTCATTTGTGAGAAAGAGAAAAAACCCTAGAAGGGGAAAGAAGAAGAAAGGAAGAAAGAGAGAGGGAAAAGCTTGGAGATTCCGGCCCGTACGCGATCTCGAGGATGTTTCAATCCCTACGATTTCGAGGCAAGTGTTTAATCTTGCTAAATATTTCATTTGTGTATTTCATTTCATAATTTGTGGATAAAAGAAATGGATTTCTGGGTTATATGTGAAAAACCTAGTTTTAGGGTATTTTACTTGAATTTGATGTTTAAACTTGGGATTGATGATATTTATGTTGATGAGATGAGGGTAGGTTGGGTTTTGATGTGAGGAAAATGATTGAGCTAAAATATTGGGGGTTAGTTGATGAGATTTGGGTGTTCGGAGAAATAGAGCTTGTTCAAAAATGGAAAAATGGCCAAGGTATCTGGTATGGCCAGTCGACCGCGCCTTAAGGGAAGAGCCTACTGCATTCTTCGTAGGACAAATTTTGGACCCGCGGTCGACCGGGGGTCTGGGACCGGTCGACCGATCCCCTGTTTTTAGCCCAAGATTTGGATTTCCTTTTATCCCCTTTTCTTTTGGGTTTTATTCTTAGGGGCCTTCTTAATGGGCTTGTTATGGAGAGTTAGGATACAATGTTAAGGTATTCGTGCCTTAGGATGAATAGGGGCTTTCGGGCCTATGTTAAAATTGGTTTAAGAGGGTGGGATGCCTCTTTTGGTAAGGAAAGGATTATATGACTGAACGATAGGCAGATTTTAATTATATGACGGTGGTGAGCTATCATGAAATAGTTATGAAATGCAGAGATAGTCCCTTTATGCTTATGTGCGTATTAGTAATAGATATTTCGAGGTATAGTGGGGGATCTCATTGAGGATGGAAGTTCTATTTAGAGATCACATGTGAGTCTAGATATGATTTAAGGTTTAGGACTCTTTGGGAGATGGGTGAGGGTATGGCGTGACATTTTAGGCCGATATTTGTGTCGAATCCTTATAGCGATAGGATTCTATTTAATATATGATTTGGGGACCAATGAGAGGTAGAGGTCGCATATCCTTAGTGATACTAAACTCAAGGTATAAAATCGTAAACGTGGTAATGTTAAGGGTTCATAGGAGCAATTGAACCGTAGTAGGAATTGAGAGTGATGGGATCATACTATCAACTAAAATAGGGTGTGTTGTAAATCCAGTCGGGATAGTTGTTATATATTGGTGTGTGTTTAACAATGGGGATTCCAATTATGGACGGGATCTTGGAATGAATTTTAGATTGAACTTGAGGTTCGTAGACTATTAGTTATGTGCACACCATTAGTCGGAATTATTACTAGATATATCGATGTGCTTTTGGTGATAAACGGGATGTGTAGTAATTGTTATAGGCGTTAGATTTGGGGTTGATAATCTTAATGATGGATATATGGGAAGACTATTCATATCATAAGGGTAATGGATGAATATACTTCAAGTGAGGGATTATATTTATATAACGAATTAAGTTAATATGATTGGAGTGATGGCTAGTCTATTGAGGATTATGTATGCTAATAGCCGAGTTTATAAGTTTCATACATACGAACGAGAGATGGTATGTATATATAAATGTATATATATCTATGTAGATATGTATATATGTGTATACTCATGGCGTGAATATCTAAACCGTGTGTGATGGTTTAATTATATGATGTGATCGTATGGATGTATATATACAATGTGTGAATGATATATATACTTGTGGTGTGAAGCATACCAGGCACATGCTATCATGGGAAGTTGCGCGATGAGGGTGAGCACCCTGGCTTGAGGAGCAGGGTGTGGATAGTCCCCAGGTCATAGTCGTCCATTTTATTTATTTGTATGATTTTATATTGGGGGGATGAGAAGTCTTGGGTATGGGTCGTTCTCACCTGCCGGTTAGGAAATATGACCACTTTCCATACGTTATGATTTATTTTGTCGCCATGGCGGTGTGATAATAGTCCGATAGGTGGTGACCCCGGGAGAAAGTGAGTAATTCCTGGAAGATGATAGCATGGTGCAGTATTTTGGCATATTATAGCCGTTTATGTTATGTGAATTGCATAGTGTACATTATGTGTGATATGTATACTTAGCTATGGGAACGAATGATTGTATATATATATATAGTTGTATATCCTATAGGTGAGGAGGATATGAAGTTTTGATGATGTGCATCTTTGGTGAATATGGTGTACTAGTCCATTGGGGTCGAAGGATCGTACTTAGAGACAATTGTGGTTATATCGACCCAAGGATTGAGTAGAGATTTTGAGTTGTTCTTAGATAGTAATCTATAATTATAGTAGTTGTAGTAATAGAATTTGTGTGGATGACATAATGGATCCCTGCGATCGACATTGTCAAGGAGTAGTGTATTGGGGGGTTCCTTGTTTGGATTTCGCTTTTTATGACGCCCCACGCACGAAACGCCGTGCAATGTTGAGAGTGGAGAAAAGTTTTGTCCTTATTAAATTGTATGCATGTTATTTAGAGAATAAATTCTTATATTGAAGCGTAATGTTAATGTGTAACGTATTAAGACTTATAACTGGTGTAAGTTAATAAATGAAATCACGAGAGCCTAGGAAGGTATATATGCGTATATATTTAAGTGGGATTAGAATGGTAAGAATTCGTGGGTTATGTTGTAATGGCAGGTCATGCAGATATAGGTCGTGCGTATGGTAAGGTAGGTTGTTCTTTAATGAGTGGGGTAACTTAACTAAGGTGGTCTTTCTCACCTGCCGGTTAGGAACTATGACCACTTCCCATACGTTATGATTGATTTTGTCGCCATGGCAGTGTGATAATAGTCTCGGGAGAAAGTGAGTAATTCCTGAAAGATGATAGCATGGTGCAGTATTTTAGCATCCTATAGACGTTTATGTTATGTGAATTGCATAGTGTACATTATGTGTGATATGTATACTTAGCTATGGTAACGAATGATTGTATATATATATATATAGTTGTATATCCTATAGGTGAGGAGGATATGAAGTTTTGATGATGTGCATCTTGGGTGATTATGGTGTTCTGGTCCATTGGGGTCGAAGGATGGTACTTAGAGACAATTGTGGTTATATCGACCCAAGGATTGAGTAGAGATTTTGAGTTGTTCTTAGATAGTAATCTATAATTATAGTAGTTGTAGTAATTGAATTTGTGTGGATGACATAATGGATCCCTGCGATCGACATTGTTGAGGAGTAGTGTATCGGGGGGTTCCTTGTTTGGATTTCACTTTGCGAGACGCCCCACGCACGAAACGCAGTGCAATGTTGAGAGTGGAGAGAAGTTTTGTCCTTATTAAATTGTATGCATGTTATTTAGAGAATAAATTCTTATATTGAAGCGTATTGTTAATGTGTAACGTATTAAGACTTATAACTGGTGTAAGTTAATAAATGAAATCACGAGAGCCTAGGAAGGTATATATGCGTATATATTTAAGTGGGATTAGAATGGTAAGAATTCGTGGGTTATGTTGTAATGGAAGGTCATGCAGATATAGGCCGTGCATATGGTAAGGTAGGTTGTTCTTTAATGAGTGGGGTAACTTAACTAAGGTGGTCGTTCTCACCTGCCGATTAGGAACTATAACCACTTCCCATACGTTATGATTAGGGGTGGTAAACGGACGGATATGAATCGGATACAATGTCTTCCGTATCTGTATCCGCTATCCGAATGTACTATCCGTATCCGTATCCGTATCCTCCCGGATAGTTAAAACAACTATCCATATTCGTATCCGCTCGGATACCTCGGATTCGGATAATATCCGTATCCGTTTACATTATTTAGCCATCACAAAAAATAACAATTAAAATATCAAATTCAATGAAATCTAATCCAGTCCAAATAAATATATAACAAAATTACTGCCTCCTAATATCAACAATTATGGATTCCATAGTAATAATATCATTTCATAATGATAATATCGCTTAAAGTCATCCATAGTTTACAACCATATAAGTTTAAAGCCAGCCAAAAAAAATAACAGTCGCATTCCATGACAGTAGAAATAAATATGCACCTTTTAGATTAATCAAATTTATTGAGAATGATAACCTTATGGACCTTTTGCCTTCAAAACATACTGATATTTTTGTTTTAATAAGTATACATTTTTATTTTGTATATAATATACATGTTGCTAACTTCAGTTCTCATCACAATCCAAACCATTTCTTTACTTTTCTATTTCTCTCTTACAGTCTATTATGTTTCTCTCTTATATTCTTTTATGTTTCTCTCTTACATTTATTTATAATTAAGAAAACTAACGAACAACCACATGAGAGTTTCTTTTCTCTTGTTTTGTACGAAAGAGAAATAAAATGAAGTTAGTTTTTTTTTAGTGGAGTATATGTTCTTTAGTCGGTGTATGTTGTGTGTGATAGGGTGTATTATAACTTTAGTATAACTCTATGATAATATACCTAATAAAATAATAATAAATGACATTTTATAATATACCCAATAAAATAATAACTTTAGGGTGTTTTTATTTGGAGTGGAGTATATGTTTATTTTTGTTTTGGGGAATAAACGATTAAAGTTTTCTTTAATAATTATTTACTAGTAATACTAATACTAATATTATTAGTAATATTTTAAGCATATGTTTGACGGATACGGATATCCGGTAAAACGGATATTCGATAAAATGGATACTCCGCATCGGATACGGATTATCCATGACGGATACTAGTACTATTTGTATCCGTATCCATTTTCTCGGATATTTTTATAGAGTATCCGTATTCGTATCCGTTTCCATATTTTCGGATAAATATCCGCAAATTCGGATTCGGATATCGGACGGATGCGGATTTTCGAATATCCGTTTACAGCCCTAGTTATGATTGATTTTGTCGCCATGGCGGTGTGATAATAGTACCGGGAGAAAGTGAGTAATTCCTGGAAGATGATAGCATGGTGCAGTATTTTGGCATCCTATAGTCGTTTATGTTATGTGAATTGCATAGTGTACATTATGTGTGATATGTATACTTAGCTATGGGAACAAATGATTGTATATATATAATATATATAGTTGTATATCCTATAGGTGAGGAGGATATGAAGTTTTGATGATGTGCATCTTGGGTGATTATGGTGTACTGGTCCATTGGGGTCGAAGGATCGTACTTAGAGACAATTGCGGTTATATCGACCCAAGGATTGAGTAGAGATTTTGAGTTGTTCTTAGATAGTAATCTATAATTATAGTAGTTGTAGTAATAGAATTTGTGTGGATGACATAATGGATCCCTACGATCGACATTGTCAAGGAGTAGTGTATCGGGGGGTTCCTTGTTTGGATTTCGCTTTGCGAGACGCCCCACGCACGAAACGCAGTGCAATGTTGAGAGTGGAGAGAAGTTTTGTCCTTATTAAATTTATGCATGTTATTTAGAGAATAAATTCTTATATTGAAGCGTAATGTTAATGTGTAACGTATTAAGACTAATAACTAGTGTAAGTTAATAAATGAAATAACGAGAGCCTAGGAAGGTATATATGCGTATATATTTAAGTGGGATTATAATGGTAAGAATTCGTGGGTTATGTTGTAATGGCAGGTCATGCAGATATAGGTCGTGCGTATGGTAAGGTAGGTTGTTCTTTAATGAGTGGGGTAACTTAACTAAGGTTCCAGGACGCGATTAGGTGCGCGCAGTAGATGAGAGGTGAGCTTGGGGTTCCACGAGAGTGTGACTCCACTTTAATTATGAAATAAATGCATTTATATTTATTATGCACGGTTAACACACTTGCTAAATATTTTTACACCTCGGGCTCTGACCCGTTTCTATTTCTCTCCTGCTATATATATATATATATATATATATATATATATATATATATATATATATATATATATATATATATATATATATATTGTACTACAGGTTTCCTACCGCATGGATACCGGATGCTTTTTTATCCAGAGTCTTGGGAGCCGTAGCAGTTGCGGACTGTTGCGGGATTTAGATTGTAGTCGCTTCCTATTTCTTTGTAAATCTAGAGAGGATTCATTTTGTACATCGGGTCTATACCCAAGAGTTATTTGTAGCTATTTATATTTCTTCTTTATGATTGTTGTATTGTCTGTGACCCGACAGCTTATTCGGGTATATTTTCCTTGTATGTACTCATTTCATTTTATTCTAGCACTTCTTTTATCATGGTACTTGTGTACATTTTACCTTTGCTAGATATCTATATTGTTGGTTTATTGTCCATGGCATGTTTTATTTAATATTGGCATCTCGCTTATATGATTTCAGGTAGTTAGCCTTATCTATTATAGTATAATCTCTTGATGTTGAGAGTGAGCCATTTGAGATTCCTGATTTAATGTAGTATAGGACTGACCACCTGTTATTATTTTAAACGGGGTGTCACATCATTTTCACCATGAAAATAAGTATTTTTTTCTGGAAATATGTTTTTTCCTGAAAATTTGGTTTTTTCTTTAATTTTTAGGTTTTTAATTCAGTTTTCTGTCATTTTTTAATTTTCTGTAATTTTCAGCTTTTTTTTAAAATTTTTCCTTCTTTTTATGGTAATGTTTTTAGTATTTTTCATTTTTTTTCTGCATTTTTAGTATTTTTTTTAACATTTCCATCATGAAAATATGTTTTTTTCGAAAAAAAAATTCCTGTAATTTTCAAGTTTGTTATTCAGTTTTGATGTAAATCTAAGAATGTGGCAGCGTTATTGTTACAACTATACAACACCAATTAACAACACAACACCAATTAATTACACAACACCAACAACAAAGAAAAAAAAACTTAACTAAGAAAATGAGTTTCTCTTTATATATATATTCTTTTTTTTCAATATTTAAGCTGTGATTACAAATGAGGGCCAATGACCTATTTATAGGAGAGATTAGCTTGCTAGCCAAACTAAGCCCGAAAAAACAAAAAGGGCAACTAATAACTAAAAATGATTCATTCGCCCCAAACATGTTTGGAGACTAATTAAATACTAAAAATAAAATAAAATGACAATAATACCCTAAACTAAAATAGAAAAAAAAATATAATTTTCTCTCGGGAGCACAACCACGTGCCATGTGTCGCTACGGATCACCAAACACATCATTCTCCCCAGCTTCGAAAAAATTCGTCCTCGAGCTTGGAGGGTGACTCATCAATACCACATGATATGAACCACGAAAAGCTTCGGACTTCAATCAAACTCAATCAAAAGTGGGCACCCGACTAGAATTAATCTCATGTGTATGAACCTCAGCAATAATGGGTCTAATAAACCCAAATCCCGGCGATGTCCCTCTGCAAAATTCGAGCAACCAAAAACTGACGATCATACCCGCCTTCTCTACACAACAAGTACATGGTTACAACTTGGAGCGATGGAACATTGAATCTAACCGGACGGTAACTCCGACGATCGTACATTTGCAAGTATGATGACGAAACAACCGGATTGAAGATGGCAACATTCCGAAAAGTCGGACCCAAAATGGCATATAGTCGAAAAATGAATCGCAAGTGGGACGCATTTTTTTCATGCAAGTCTATTTTGTGTCACAAATAGCCCCTAAGACCAATTTTGACCAAATTTGAGGTCAAATAGGGGTGAGGGATTGGATTGGAGTAGAGAAGCCCATTTTTGTTGGGTTTGATTGTGATTGGGCATAAATGAGTGGGGGGGAGGGGGAAAATAGGGGTGGGGCTAGGGTTTTAATCGGAGGGGGTTTTGGATGGTTTGTGGATTTTTTTTTTCAATGGTTAAGGTTTAGGGGAAGGTAGGAGACTGTTGAGGTGGAGGTGGAGGTGGAGGTGGAGGTGGAGGAAGGTGACGGTGGAGGATGGAGGGTGGAGGAGGCTAAAAGGGTTGGTATCCCCCCTTTTACCGGTGATGGAATTTAGGGTTTCCATCCACCCGATTCTCATTTGGACACTTATCAATCTACCGATTGAAGGGTTGCCCGAGTTGAAATCACAACTCGATACCCACTTCACGCACCGCGATGAACACTAAGAACAAATGTTACTTTGGTACCAATTTGATGTGAATCTAAGAATGCGAAAGCGTCATTGCTATGACTACACAACACCAACTAATTACATAAAAAAAACACTAAGAAAATGAGTTTCTCTCCCTATATTTTTTTTTTCAATATACAAATTGTGATTACAAATGAGGGCCAAAGAACTATTTGTAAGAGAAATTAGCTCGCTAGCCAAGCTATGAGCCAACAAAAAACTAAAAAGGACAACTAATAATTAAAAATGACTCATTAGCCCTAAACATGCTTGGAGACTAATTAAAGACTAAAAATAAAATAAAATGACAATAATACACTAAGCTAAAATAGAAAAAAAATAGTTTTCTTCCAAGTGCACAACCACGCGCCACGTGTCGCTAAGAATCACCAAACACAATTTCCTGTAATTTTCAGTTTTTATTTTTGCAAATTTTCCCTCTTTTTGAAATGTTTTTTTTATTTTTCATTTTTTCCTGCATTTGCAGTATTTTTTTACCATTTCCACTATGAAAATATGTTTTTCCTTGTAATAGCCAGATTTAATAGTAATTTTCAAGTTTTTAAAATTTTTCCTGTAACTATTAAGTTTTGTAAACATTTTTTTAATGTTTTTCTGAATTTCTATTTTTCAAATATGTTGTATTGAGTTAGACCAAAATACCCTCATGTGCATGAAACATGACCAATTTTCCATCCAAATATTTAACATCGTTAGGAATTCAGGGTTACTTGAAATCATAATACATGTTTATGAGGCTAAAGTGTAGAAAATGAAAGTTCGAGTGATAAAGTAAAAGGAGAGATAATGTTCAGGGGTAGGTGTGATTAACCCGAGAAAGTAACTTAATTATCATTTGAATAGAAACGGAATCCAATATAAAAATTGAAAAAGTAAGTACCTCACAAAATCACTCATATCTTATTCTACTCTTTTTCAATCATTTTTCAACTTTATAATCAAATTCACAACAAGATCAGGGTCGGTCCTGAAATTGAGAGTGCCCTGTGCGAAAATCAACTTAGGATCCTTCCAAAAAAATGGACCCCTAACAAATGGGCCCATTTTTTAGGTAATTGAATCATTCTTTGTGGAGATTTTTTTGGGGTAGTTAAAAAAATGAGTTGGGTGAGATTTTTTGAGTAATTGAATCATTCTTTGTAGAGATTTTTTTTGAGAATAAATCTAGGGAGACCCACAAAAAAAACCCATTTCGTAAACTCACTGCATTAAAAGCTTATACTTTATTATTGTGGGTCCCGCCAGGGCATCAAAATGTGCATTAAAAACTTGTACTCATTTTTGTCTTATTCACTGGGTTTACCAAATGAGTTTTTTTATGGATCTCCCTAATTTTACTCTTTTTTTTAATAGCTAAAAAAATGGACCCTAAAAAATTAAACTTATTTTAAAAATTGACATTATTAATATACATAAAATATTTTTGAACCCCTAAAATATACGTATATAAGTGCTTACTCTAAAATAGGCATTGTGCTATTGCCCATTTGGCACATGGCCAGGGCCGGCCATGAACAAGATTACTACTTTTCCACGACGAGTGAATTACTTCGTAGTTCAACAATATCAAGATTTGCAATAGCTTAGAGTAGGGTTGTGTTTCGACCGGATCGAATCGGAAAATGACCTTTCGGAAAAAATTCCAATTTTTTCGGAAATAAAATATTTGTTCCAATTTCCTATCCAATTTTTTCAGAAAATCAAAAAAAAATCCGAATTCTAAAAAATCGAAAAAATTCGGAAATTCAAAAAATATACTAAAAATTCAAAAAATTTGGAAATTCCAAAATTTCCAAAAAATTAATATAGGATTTTCGATTACTCGAAATTCTCATTTTAAAGAAATCGAAAAAAAGATTTAACCCAACATGTAAATATGTAAAGATTTAACCATTTTTTTCCATTTGTGTAGAGGATAGAGGAATATTTTCCTTTTATAAAGGACTTTTTTGGGCCTCTCTTCATCTCCTAGCGGATGTGGGACACATGAGAATGTATAAAAAATTAGAAAAATTGGAAATCGGAAAAAAAATCAGAAATAATTTGGAAAAATCGGATCGGCATAGTTTCGGAAAAATCGAATCGAAAAAATCAGAAAATCGGAAATTCAGAATTATTACCAATTTTCAATCCGATTTTTTTCGGAAAAATCGGAAATCAGAAACCTTATATACGTTCCAAAATCGGAAAATATCGGATCGGATATCGGAAAAATCGGAATGTTCGGAAAAAAAACACAGCCCTAGTTTGGAGTCTCCTTTCATTTAGGATGAATGTTCACATTGCTCTCAAGAATGACCCTGTAATAATTTTTTTATTAAAAATCTTATTTCCCTACATTTAACTCCAGGAGCAATACTCCTAACAACTGAATTGAATGCGCCAGTAAGCTAAATTGTAACATTTCTCATTTCTATCAGTTTTTTCCTATATACTCTCCATCCAAACATAGCATACACAGCAAAGTGGGGGGAAATAAATAGAATGCAGCTTGGAATTAAGAAGAGTAACTATGACATATTTACAAAGCTGTGAGGACCATATGATCGCTCTGCACAATCAAGACTTAAAAAACTTGAGAAGGGGTAGGGGAAGATGAATGAGAAAAACTATCCCAGCAGAAGGGGAAAATAAAGAAAATGCACTTCGGAATAAGTGTAACTTTTACATGGTTACAAAGCTGCGAGACCCACTAGAATAAAATGGGTATTTTACCTTTACCCCTGGGATAATTGCATAATTGGACTTGCCCCTTGGAAGTTGGAAGTTCAAAAATCAGACTGCGAGAGAGGACTAGTAATCCTATTCTCCAATGCAGTGCGTAAATACTTTTTCTCCAGGTTCTTTACATTTTTATTGCTGTAATTCTGTGTCTTTTTTTTTTAATCTTTTTCCTCGTGTCACCTAGGGTGGTCTGAGAGTGTTTTTAGGAGCACTTACCCACAGTGTACCAGCAATTGCGAACCTCCACAATGCACTGACATGCTCAGGTAAAGCATATTCGATGCCAACACGTGGGCCAATAAGTATCTTTTCCGGTTCTGGTCCATCTAAAAGTTCTAAACCGCCTGCGCCACGCCACACCAAAGCCATTGAGCCATACCCACATTACATAAAAATTAATTTCAACTCAAAAAAAGGAAAAATTATAAGACTCACCTGGGGTAAAAAGAGGACGGTTAGACCATTCAGTTGAAATTCCCAAAGCTTGACCAACCTAGAAAGAATGTACAAAAGAAATGGAAACATTAAGCAAAAGAAATTTCATTTATTGCACATTCTACTTCCCCTTTGTTTATCATTTTGTATACTTTTGCCTTTTTTAATAGCTGCCCTACTCCCTAGTGACTCAATAGTTTGAGACTTTTATTTCTTTCGAGTATTTGTTAGCATTTGTTTTTAATTCCGTTGCATGTGTGCTTGCATAAGGAAAAATTGGGGCCTAACCGAAGCAGTTGAGGCTTGTTTCTTGAATTAAACAATTCAGGCAGCTTAAATGATTAAGTTTTGATTTATTTTCCCTGATGAGAACTTATTTAAAATTCTTTAGCATTACATTGTCAAAATATAAATTTCTTAATTTTTACAGCAACTGATGATAACAGATGTGTTCGAAATTATCAATAAAATCTAGGGAGCTACATTTATACGTATTTCCAGATCATCCTCCAAGGACCCACCTATGTTCTGGCCTAAATAAACTTACACCTAGTATTATTTTCACTTCCTAAACTTTGAACCTAAAACTGTCTTACATACTAATAAAGAATTGAGGGTTCAAAGTCTAAGCAGGTGAAATTAGCAGGGGTCAAACTAAATGTAGCAGAATAAGTGGGGGCCAAAGTCAAATAACCCATAGAAAAATTATACATGAAACGTGATAGCTTGATAGCTCACTGGGAAGCACTTTAGGTAAGTGTACAACTTGAGTAAATAGAGAGTAGACGACAAGAGAGTAGTGTACTTATCAAATGATTTGATGTTTGAATTGTCTTCATATAATCATTTATTCTGTGGTGAAACAGAAAATTCTAAATAAAATAAACATTCAAAACAAAGATACAGTACTACAATCAAGTTATTACATTTGAAAATACTAAATAAACACAGAATATTAACAATGTACTTTTAGAAGGAACAGCAAAGTAAAGATGTAAAGAATTAGACGAGAATAGGAATTCAACTAACCTTCCCAGGCCCATTAAGAAGAACAGGCTTCTCAGTATTCAGACCCCGACGCTGCTGTATAGTTTCCAATCCTGTAAAAATTTCAGAATAATTCAGACCAAATATTCGATATGGGTACTGCTAATGGCGCCACTATTTTTTTTGTCCTAGCACATGTGCTGTCATTTAAGCACAATGTCCAATTATTTGAAAGCATGCCTCTAGCGGCACCCTTAATTATGCATAGTCTACTTTAGATGGATAATGGCGAATCCAAAATATGAGTTCTTGAACAAGTTTGTGAAGAATATTAATTGAAGGCAACCTATTACATATCTGCTTTTCTATTTCTTTCTTTTCATTATTTTAAAGCATGGCTTTAGGGTTGTGAACAAGCCGAGCCGGAAAGTGGGTGGTTCAGGCTTGGTTCACCAAAACTATTGAGTTCTAAATTTGTGGTCAAGCTTGGTTGTTTAGATCTCGAGCCGATCTCAAAAACGAGCATATAACCAAGTCAAGCTTGAATAGCTTCGCATACTTTTAGTGTTTTATAAGAGCATCGAGCTAAGATAAAATAAAAAACAAAAAGTGAAAAAAACGCTTGAGCTTTAGTGTTCAATAGTTACCACTGACAGGAGAGCAGGAACGAATTAAGACAGCTGCTCCAAATCCTTCTTTGTCTGCCACAACATTGAGCATTGTATGGAGACCATAGCAAAGGTAAACATATGTATGTCCTCCAGGTCCAAACTATTTTCATAATCAATTACAAAACGAATGGAAAATAATTACTAGATGTGCATCAAGAGGTGTTCAAAATAATAAATTAAATATATTTAAAGAATGGTGTAATTTTAGCCCCCAGCAATCTACAATGATAGATTTACCCTTTTCAAAAATCACAGTTACTCCTGCAACTCTCTCTCTCTCCACAATTTTTCTTATTTTCATAACAGAAATTAATAAATTTAGGTACTAACTTTAAGTTGTGTCAATGTTGGTGGATTATTTTCCGTCAACGAAAGGACTTTAAGCGAACCCAAAAAAAATGAAACAACAAAATAAAGTTTGAGGCAATGGGAGCATTTATAACTCTCTTTTGAATTAGAACAGATGTCTGGGTGCCTAAAAAGAGGTGGAAGTGGAAAAACAAAAATTAGAGATAGGGACACTTTACTTTCAAATCGACTATTGTTTCCCAGGACTGGAAGAAAACCCAACAACTGGTATAAAACAATTGTATTGTTATATTTTCATAAAGGCAAAAACCCTTACGAAGTCATGACATATTTTATAAGTCCCTAATTTGTCATTTTATTCTCTATGTTAAGTTTTTATCATTAAAATATTAATGTTAAAGTTGTTCCTAGTATAATAGTTCCAGATTTTAAAAGACTTCTGACCACCACAACAATTTTACATAATCACCAATCATGTTAAAATAATTCTTACATGTTGGATGTATTATTTAAGAAAAAAAATTGTACACTTAGCAATTCAGCATCAACAGGAAGAAAAAAATCCATGATATGTCTATATAAAAATAGCTTAAAAATATAGAAATTTATGTTACTAGTCATGTCATATGTGACACAGTATTGGACAACAAAGAAGCAACATGTTACAATGTGTGACGGAGATGCAGATGCTATAATGAATGTGTGTAAAATTATAAAGGATAAAATTAGAAATGAAAATAAGTAGCTCTTCTACAAAATAAAGTGACAGAAACCAACCTTAGATGGTTTTACGACATGTCAGATGTATACCAATAAGTTCTCCGTAAGAAGAGTGGTTTGTTAACATTAACAATAGTGTTCAGAAAATAGGAAAACCTAAATTGACTTAATGGGAGATTATTGAGAAGGAAGCTTACAGTTTAATGAATAAAATTGCGCTTCATGTAGTCGACCCTAAGTAATTTGAAAAGGAATTTTTTTTTTTTCCTAGATTTTCCTTCATGAAAATCATCAATATTAAGGAATCTCAATTCTCATGTGCGAAGCCAATTTCTATGGATGATAATGATAAGTCATTTTTAGACTTGGGTGCCTCGTTAATACTTACTTCGGTGCTTGTTTTTTTGTTTACAGTTTGGTACTTTTCCGTTCATTAACCATTAAGGGTTAGCTATTAAGGACAAAAATTTAGTCATGAAAACACATTTCATCTCTGAATGACACTTTTAGTGATGAAAGTTTATTTTCTGTCATTGAATGCCATTTAGAGTGCTTTTGATTGCCGTTACATATTTTTTCATGGAAAATACTTCTTTTAGTTCTTTTCGTTTACTTTTGTGGTGCTTGATTGCATATATATCTACGAGAACAATAGTCATGAATATGAAAAGTGCACCATAATTTTCTCATTTTTAATGGAAAACATTTCTAGCCCACCTTCCAAAGAATTGATCTCCATGGAAAATCCATTCCTATATTTCTGCACTCATTTTCTAACTTCTCATAAAAATGAACTATTTTCCAATTATTTTATAACTTTCCAATCAAATGCACCCTTTATATTAAGGGAAGCATATGATATTATTATATTTAATAAAACTAATGTGCATATATCAAATTAGAAGTGTGCCAGAGAAACTCTAGAAGCAAAAGTAGAATTAAAACTAAGTATATAGAGAGTAATATTAGTAGGAGTAGAAATGGTGATAATTGAGGATAGATACCTTAAGTTAGCGATAATGTTAACCATAGAATTAAAGCAGTGTGTCAGGTGTAGGTGTAGAAGTGTTACTGGCTATTGGCATCTTATGTGATAAGCGTACAGTTGAAAATGTAAAGGGAAAATGGAATGGAGAAACATGATTTATATAAACTACCCTAAATAATTGGAAAAAGTTAAGTGACCAAGGTAATTAAGTGTCGAAAATCAGAATAATAAAAATAGAATGTTCAGTTAATTATTACTCCTTAACCATGGTTCAAAGTCAAGGCCGATACCGCGACGATACGGCCGAGTTGACTAGGTATCGGTGCCCACCGATCCGATTCCGAGTTACGAGTTGAGTTTTCAATTATTGATGTGAATCGACCCTATATCGGTAATTTCTCCATACTATCGGTGATATAGCGGTATAATCGGTCCATATCGGCGATATCGCGATGGAATCGGCCCATATCGGCGATATTGCGATGGAATCGACTCATATCAGCGATATCCCAATAGTATCGACCCATATCGGTGATATATCGGCCGAGATGGTATAAGTTACTAAGAATCAATCTCTCTCTCTCTCTCTCTCTCCAGTGTTGTGTTGGTAAGCGTGATTTTTTGGGGGGGTTACGAAATGCTAATTGTTTTTTTAATTTAGTGTGTTGTGTGTGTGGATTATTTGATCATCGTATGGGTTTAATTCAATACGTTGTATCTGTGCCAGTTTTTTTTTTTTTTAAAGAATGCAAATGATCCAAATGTTATTTGTTATTATTTTTTATAATAATGTTCCCAATGTTATATTTTAATATGTTATTATTTATTAAAAAAACGTAAATGTTATTCTTTTACAAACAAATATACAACTGTAATTATTGTAAAAATAATATTTGTATCCTCTAAACATTTGTAAAAATAATATTTGCATCCTTTATGTAAAAATAACATTTGCAACACAAGTAAAAAAAAATATTTGCATCCTCTTTGTAAGAAAATAATATTTCCATCAATTTTTATAAAAAGCATTTGCAAGCCAACAATAACAAAAAAATAACATTTATATTCCTTTTATAAAAAAATAACATTTGCATCATTTTTTGTAAGAAAATAACATTTGCATCCTTTTTGTAAAAAACGATTGTAAAAAAAATGTAGTGTTTTGTCAAAATCACTATTTGTATCATCTTTGTAAAAAAATAACAATACTAAAAAAGAAACATTTCTATCCTTTTTAGAAAAATATAACATACTTAAAAAAAACATTTGTATCCTCTTACTAAAAATAATATTAAGAATATAATAGTTGTATCCTCTTTGTAAAAGAAAAATATTATCCTCTTACTAAAAAAGTAACATTTGTTTTTCTTTGTAAAAGCATAATATTTGTATCCTCCGTGAAAAAAAAACATTGATTTATTATGGAACATTGAATCTGGTAAGTTCGCAACATGTCAATACAATCAATTGTACAATGTTTTGCATATTAAAGGATAGTTTTAAACTTATCTGATCCACATTGTTAATCATATTTTTTTAAAATTTTCTAGATTTTTTTCGGAATTTTTTGCGCTCTCTAAATAGTGTATCTTTGCGTATCGCCCGATACCATGACCGATACCGCGACCGATTTGAAAATTGAGTGGCCGATACCGGGACCGATACCGAGACTTTGAACCATGTCCTTAACTGTGTCAGTTAATTAGGGCTGCGGTTGTTGGCCTCCGATTTTATTGTGAAAAGAAAACTCCTGCAATTACTCTCGTTGTCCTATAATTACTTTTATTTGTCTCTTCCGTCTTTCCTTTGAAATTTTCTTTGCATTGTGGACCTGTGGGAGTTATTAAATAGCAGGGATGTTAAGGGATGGGAGGTCATTTTTCTCTCACTTTTGGCTTTTAAAGGGATTCAATACTTAACGTGAAACATTAATAAAATCACTCATTCTCTCTACTCTACCATTTTGAACCAGAGCAGCCAATTCCTTGACTGTGGTACTTGCCAAATGGCTTCAAAGTCTAGAAGCATGGAAGCACAGGCAAGAAGATTCGACAAGTGGAAGAAGCGTCAAAGGAGATACAGGACCATGACCGAAAATGGGATGCAAACTTGAAGGAAATCAAGGAATTAATCATGGCAACGGCATGCAAAACAGCAATATTACAACAAACACCAACACGTAACAGCTATTAGAGGGCCAGTTGTACCCGACCTGATGTATGGTCAAGAAAGTATTCAAACCCGTTACACTCGCCGCGATTTTCCACGTTTTACGAGTGACAACCAGAAGGGGTGGATGTGAAACGAGGTGGATTGGTGTCAGGTGGACAGCCACTGTAAAATTTATGTCAAATCTTGTGATGGATTCTCTAGAAAAGGAGAATCCATGTGGCCGACCCCATATGATGGGATTAAGGCAAGGATGATGATGAACCAGAGGGGGTGGATTATCGCGCTGAGCAGTTCTTTTACTACAATAGAACAGAAGAAATCCACAAGGTACACATTGCTTCCATTCATTTGAAAGACAAGGGTGCTCGAATGGTTATCAAGGATATTTAAGCATGGATGGAGTGCCTACTTGGTTAGAATTCTTTCATGACGTATGCCTTCAGTTTGGGCAAAATGCGTATGAAGATAATACTGGAGCTCTAACTGAACTTATACAATTTGTAACAGTCAAGGACTACCATGAGCATGTTGAAGAATTAACAACCCGCACTAAGGGTTTGATGGAAGCACTTTTTGTTGGTTGTTTCACCCTCGGATTAAAGGAAGACATTCCCTCCATCATACAAATGTTTCATCCCACTACGATGATTCAATCAGTGGGTTTGGCGTGATTGCAAAGAAGGAACACACAAAGGTGCAGGAAAAAGTTGGGTACCACCCCAACAAAACCAATAACAACCAACCCACAACCTCCCAAGTGCCGTGACAAGGAGAGTTATTCCTATTAAAGGATGTAAAAAAAAGATGGGATAAAAAATGTATGAAAATTATGTTATTATTGTGATCAACAATATGTACCATGGCATATTTGTCAAAAAGCCTGTGAAGAAGAGCGATGTATGATCAAAAGGACCCATCTGATGAGGCAGCCTTGGAGGAGACTGTAATCTCAGTTCATGCACGTTTTAGTTCCCCTTCATACCCAACTACGAAGATTAAAGGATGTATCAAGAAACGGACCACTTTTACTCCCATTGATTCATTTAGTATCCACAAATTTCTCGACCCAAAAGTGGCCAAGAATTGCGCGTGTTTTACTCAAGAAATACAGCCTCTGAGTGTAGTAGACAGAACGCGACTAGAAAGCAGTGTAGTATGTAGGCAATTGGAGTGAACTGTACAAGGGTGCCCCTTCTGAGCCGATATGTGGCTTAGCCTTTACCACTGGCTAGGTGTGGCATGGTTCTTGGTGTACACAATAGTTAAAAACCTTAGGCCAAATCACATGGGACTTCAAAGCTGAGCATGGAATTTGTAGCTAATGGAGAAGACATGTTTTGAGAGGCACGAAAAGTGGACCTGTAACCACTGTAAGGCAAAGAAGATATCAAAATGATCAGGACCAGCTCTGCCAGCAGTGACCAGGCTGCTGTTGCGCAACTTTGTCATATCCTGTTAATAGAAGTTAGGATGCCACACCAAAAGGAACAGCAGGCAGTATAACATAAGATCTGTACTGAGAAGGTAACAGACGTTTGTCCTTTGACCCAGCATTACCTTGAAAAGACTTGAAGCCTTTAACCCAATCCTTTCAGAGCCTTCAGGCCTATTTCCTACCCAAGCCTACAGCCATAAAATACCCTTGGCTGCAAACAGCAACCCCACCAACCTTACGCCTTACCATTACCCTTTTCTTCAGAAATGAGAGAGAAAAAATCATACAAGAAAAGCTGGACTCGGGAATCATTTGACAGAGCTCAAGCACATTTTCTTCACTTTATTGCTTACTAGGAAGAAAAACAGCACTTGGCAAATGTGTGGTAATGAGTTGGTAGACGAGTTAAATGGGGCATGTTACTATTCTAAACTTAATCTACGTTCAAGGTACCATCAAAAGAGGGTTCACCCGCCTGATACACATGAGACATCTGTACACAAGAGAGCCACTACGAATTCTTAGTTATGACATTTGGCATGACGAATGCCCCCTTCACTTTTCAGTGTCTTGTGAATGATATTTTCAAACTGCATTACAGAGGTCTATACTATTGTTTTTTATGGCATCTTGGTTTACAGCAAAAACAAGGCAGGAGCACTTGGAACATTTGAAGATGACATTTGATATTCTCCGCGAAAATCATCTGCGTTAAACAGATAAAGTGCCAATTTGGGTGGTGCCAAATCGATTATCTCGGGCATGTAATATCAAAAGAAGTAGACTCACTAGATAGAGAGTTCTCAGAGTTATGAGATGGAGTTGGTGGATTCACCATTAGTGGCCTTTTACAACGTTTCGGTTATTTGTAGACTGGATCGTTTCCTGATTTCGCATGATTGGGAAGAAACAGTCCGGGGGGGGCACAAATGTGCTTACTAAGGGATGCCTTGGATCATATACCTATTTGTTGGAGCATGATGGGGTGAAAAGTGGTCGTGCTCTGTTTAATTTTAATATATGTGGCTTAAGGCATAGGATTTTATGAAGGGAGTGAGAAGGTGGTAGCGTTGGTTAGGGATATGTTTCTTCTAAAAGAGGATCTCAAAAAGTGGAATAAGGAGGGTTTCAATTAAGTCGGTTTGTGCATTACAAGAGGGTTGGAGGAGATTAATAATTTAGATGAGAAGGAGGGGAAGGGGATTCTATCAAGGGAGGAGTGCGTAAGGACAAATTTCCGATAGAGTCAATTTGTATGTATTTTGGTTTATTTGACAAAAATGTTGACCTTTCAAGCCTATGACGTGTTTGATTGATGACGTAGCAGCCAAGATATCATGTTCATCATCGTGTCGAGGTTCGTGCCTTGTTTTTGTCTTCATGTTCCGAAGATCTCTCGGGTATGAATGCGTAAATATTTTGATCCTTAGAGATTTTTATATTGGGTGTTGGTTTTATAAAAATGGTTCTAAAATGTTTTAAAATGTTTTTAGATGTTTTTGAAAATTCCCTAAGTCGTTAGATCGACATTCATTATGTCGTTCGAACGAACCTTGGGCTCTCGTTAGAAATGATCCAACGAACTCTGAATGACTGTTTTTGACTTACTCTAATTTCTCGTTCAATATCTCGTTTGATGTCTGGTTTCAACGACCTCTGTGGAGTCATTCGAACGAGCCTTCAAGCCTGGTTTGAACGACCCGACGAACTATTTATAATTTCAAGATTTACTTAAAGTATCTTGTTTTTGGAAAATCTCTTATTAGGAGTGCGGAGCAACAGTTTTATATGAGACTTTAACCTAGTTTTTGAGTTCCCAAACTCTTTCAAAAAGCCCTCCAAGTTTATGTGACCATTCATGATCAAGTGTTTCAAACCCAAACCCTAATTTACACCCAACTGTTTAAAGATCCAAGTATTCATCATATATATGCTTTGCGATCAAGTTTGTGGGCACCATTAGTTTTTCTCTACATCTTGTTGAGAATTATTTCATGCGGTGGATTCCATACGTGGTTTGTTTACATACAGTGAACTCCGTGTGTGACAATTGCTGAGCTTGTTCGCTTGATACCGAGGCGTGTATGGACGGACTCACACGTTGTAGCACTGCGTAAGTGGACTCTTATGTGCACTGTGGAGTAGAGGTTGAAGACTGAAGAGCATCAAGGCTTGCGAGGGCATCGAGTGTGTATGTTGTAAGTCTACGGTCTATCTTGTGTAAATCCTCATCATAGTGAATTGTATTGATTGGAGTGTCCGAGGTTTTTCCCGTTCAGGTTTTCCTCGTACATCGAGTATTGTGGTTGTGATTGATTTACTTAATTGTATCCTGCACTCACCTAGCATGCATGTTTAGGTTAAGATAAAATTGGTTAATTTATTTATCACAACAATTGAAATAAAATTGGTGCAACATTTTAATTTGGGTTAATCGTTTAATTAAACTTAGAAAATTTAAAATAGTTGATTTGTTTGTTTTGCACCCTTTGCCATATTTAGAACCCTATAGGAGATAGCGGACTTACAGGCTGGAAAGGGGAGGCCGGGACAAAGATGTTAGAGAAAGAGATTTGTTCAAGATAGAATTCTCAAGCTCAGTGGCTTAATAAAGGGGATAAAAACACTAAATTTTTCCACAAGGTGGTGAATACACGTCATAAAGTAAATCACATTCGTAAGATGATGTTTGGGGTGAGGAGTATTCTAAGGATACTGAAATGAGAGATGCCATTAGACAATTTTATAAGGGGTTGTATTGGAGGTGGAGTGAAAACCTACCGTGTATGGGTTGGAATTTGAAAAAATTTCAGAGGGAAGATCAGGAGAATCTGGAGTGGCCTTTGTCAAAAGAGGTATGTGATTGGTGTGTCGAAGTTGATGAGCGTGGATAAGGCACCGGGGCAGATGGATTCATTATGGATTTTTATTTCTTCATCCCCGACAAGAGCTTCAATGCCATCTTTATTACGTTAATCCCAAAGAAAGGGAGGCGGTGGATATTAGAGATTTCAGGTCAACCAGCTTGTTATGTCCAAAGTCTTAGCCATCATTTAGGAAATTAACTGATCCCATTGTGTCAGAAAATCAAAATGTTTTTATGCAGGGCAAATAGATTATGCGGTGTTAGTGGCTAACGAATGTGTGGAAGCAAGATTAACGATGATTTCAAACTCTCCCTCTCTCCTCTCAATATTTATATAGAGGATGAAAGGGTGTAATGTGCACCCCCTATCAAGAGGTACACGACTCCTTTACTAATGCCATTGAGGAATGGACAAGTGTCTATTAAGCATGAGTAGCATTGATGGACAATATCCTTCACATCAAGAGTGGTCCCAAATGACCTTTGCAAGTGTAGATGAATATTTATGAAACAGGATGGTATATGAGTCGGGCTGAGGCATGCTAGGCCAAGTCACCTATAATCAAGATGTGCAAGGCGAAGTGCAATTTCTTCTAGAAATGAGACATAGGTCAAAGTGTTGGAGGACTATCCTTCAAGTAGTAGGGGCCGACATTGTAATGGCCTTGGTAATAGGTCGAGAGGGGCAACTGAGCATTGTCATTAGTATGAGACCGATGTTCAAACTTCAGTAAGAGTGGCTCTCCCTTATTAATGAGCTGATGTTGGAGTAGTCAATCTCTAAGGTGATCCATAGCTTGGTTCTTTCAATGTGTATTGATCTTGACCAATTATATCAATCGAGGAATGGGACTCTTGGGATTATTTGCAAGCTTGATTTGGGAAGGTCTGTGATCACATGAATTGGAACTTTGTGTTATATATGTTGAGGAGGATGGGTTTTGGACAGTGGTGCAGTCAAATTTTTCGTGTTGATAAATGGCACGCTAGAAGGTCTTTCAAAGCTCTAGAAGTCTTCATCAAGGAGACCTTTCTTTTTAATCTGGTGATGGAGGCGCTGCGTAGACTCATATCACGTGCAATAGTGGATGGGGTGATTCATGCCTTTATGGTTTGGGAGGGGGAAGACGCCCCAATTACGGTTTCCTATCTCTTGTTTGCAGATGACACGATCATTTTATTGGACCAAAGAACAAATACGGAGTCTTGGTAGGCTTTTGATATGCCATGAGGTGGTATTGAGACTTTGCATTAATATTGGAAAGTGCGAGTTGATACGGGGTAAGGTGAAATTAACGATGATGAACAACGATAAACAGTATACAGATCTATACATGCGCATGAACAGTGATCATAAAAACATAATAGAGAGAAGAAATAATCAGACACGTGGATATAGGTGGTTCAACCAAGGGACCTACATCCACAGAAGGATGAGAATGACTGGTGAGACAGCATTGTTAAATAGATTAAAACTCTCTCTCCTCTCAATATTTATGTAAAGGGTGAAGAGGGTGAAAGGGTGTAATGTGCACCCCTCTCAAGAGACACACGACTCCTTTACTAGAGCCACTGAGGAATGGACAAGTATCCATTAAGCAGTGTTCTAAAAGGCGCACATAGGCGTGAGGCGTTTTTTAAACGCTCCGCATAAGGCCTAGGCATGGGAAAAAGGTGTGGTCAACGCCTGTGTAAGATGGTCAATGGCCCACGCGCGTAAGGCGCGTAAAAGGTACGCCTTTTTTTCATTTAAGGAAACAGCGTCATTAAGGAATTTCCTTTTTTCTTACCAAAACCCACTTAAACAACCGAAAAAAAAACAAATCCCCCAATCAGACTCTCTTTTCGTCAAAACTAAACCCCCTACAAGGGTGATATGAACTTATGGAGCATTCATATGATAAGGGGCTACCAAACATACAGATATATTTTCAAATTTCAAGGTATGTTTTATTTTATTGTTTTACTACTCTTAGTATAATAAAAAAATATTATAAAAAAAAGGGGAAACGCCTTCTTACGCCTAGGGCTCCTAAGGCTTGAGGCTCGATCTCCACGCCTCGCGCCTTTTAGAACCTCGCCATTAAGCATGAGTAGCATTGATGGACAATATCCTTCACATGGAGGGTGGTCCCAACTGACCATTGCAAATTTAGATGAATATTTATGAAACAAGTTGGTATATGAGTCGAGTTGAGGCATGTTAGGCCGAGTCATCTAATCAAGATGTGCAGGCCGAGGTGCAATTTCTGCTAGAAATGAGACACGGGTCGAAGTGTCGGAGGATTATCCTTAAATTAATATGGCCCGACTTTGTGATGACCTTGGTAATAAGTCGAAAGGGGCAACTGTCATTGTTATTGGTCTGAGGATGAAGTTCAAACTACTGTAAGAGTGGCTCTCCCTTATTAATGAGTTGATGTTGGAGTAGTCAATCTGTAGGGTGACCCCGAGCTTGGTTCTTTAAACGTGTATTGATATTGACCAATTATATCAACTGAGGAGTGGGAGTCTTAGGGTTATTTGTAACCTTGATATGGAGAAGGCCTATGATCTCCATAAACTAGAACTTTGTGTTATATATGTTGAGGAGGATGGGTATTGGACAGTGTTGCAGTCAAATTTTCCGTGTTGATAGACGGCAGGCCAGAAGGTCTTCTTCAAAGCTCTAAAGGCCTTCATCAGTTAGATGTTAGACGTTTTACGTTTTATTCAGGTGATGGAGACGTTGAGTAAACTCTTATCACATGCAATGGTGGATGGGGTGATTCGTGCTTTTATGGCTTGGGAAGGGGGAGATGCCCCGATAACGATTTCCCATCTCTTGTTTGCAGATGACACCATTATTTAGTGGGACCAAAGAGCAAATACGAAGTCTTAGTAGGCATTTGATGTGCCATGAGATGATATTGAGACTTTACATTAATGTTGGAAAGTGTGAGTTGATACAGGATAAGGTGAGATCAGTTCGCTGGAATTTGGGGATGCAAAGTTGAACCCTTGCCATTTAATTACTTGAGGTTAGTGTTAAGCTCGGTTTAAATAGAAGTTTGTATGGGATCCAGTTTTAAGAAAGTGGAGAGGAGGCTGGCGCCTGGGGGGTGGGAGTGGGGTTATTTGTCGAAAGGTGGTCGGTTGACGTTGAATAGGAGTGTGATGTAGATAATAATGTAGATAGGCTTTATTGTTTAGTTTTGTTAATTGTTAGTATTAAATGTTATAGAAGGGGCTTAGTGCCCTTTAGAAAATATTAGAGTAAGTGAAGGGAATCTTTGTCTTTTAATGCTTTCCTCGTTAGAGTAGCAACTACTAGTATAAATAAGTGATGATGTAATATAATTCTCATTATTCTTTGACTTGATAATATAATTTTCAGATTTGTGCTTGTCTTTTCTCTCTTCTTTGGATTCAATTAGTGGTGTTTTGCATCAAATTGGAATCAGAGCGATGTGAGTTCCTTGGTGTGTGTATGTGAGGGTGTGTCCTTCCACTGCATCTCCATTAATGGCTTCCAAGAAGAAGAATCAAAACAATGATTCTGAAAATCGTTTGACAACCCTAAAAGAAATCTTATTTAAATGAGGGATGAAATCAAAGAACAATGGGTTGAAATGAGGAAGCAACAAACCCTAATTTTGTCAAAATCAAAGGGTTTCACTTCTTCTTGATCCATTACGTCTCACATACAAACCCTAGCCCCAATCTTGAAATTCTTCAAGAACCCTCCTAAGACTCTTCTGCTGCAAATCCCAACCTTCCAAATATGTCGGACCAAAACACTGAAGTTGCGAAACTCCAAGAACCCAGTTTAGCCCCTAGGGTTGAGTAAAATTCCCAGATTCACAACCCCGATCAAACTCCAAGGAAAAATATTACAGAGAGAAGCAACAAAATGAGAAACCAAACCAAAAAAAGGCCCGACTGACTTACCTCACGAGCGATTTGTCTTTGGCAAAGCCCAAACGTCTTGGCGATGACTATAACAGGCTGAATCTAGGGTTTCCCAACCCTAGGTAGACTTTCAATGCATGGGGCTTGAACCTCAGCTAGATCACAGAGACATGCAAGGAAAGAGAGAGAAGAACAACCTAGATCCACTACTAGCCAACATCGTTATCTCCATTGAGGTCTGCCACAAAGGTGGGCGTCTTATTTTGGTAGGAAGCTTATTTCCTCCAAAAATGGCTCTATTTGTAATAGCAAGGGATTTAAGTGTTATATTTCTTTTTGTTGGGTAACCCAAACCTAACTTGTTGATGGTCCATTTAAAAAGGCGGCTTGATTGGGACATGGCTTTGCTAAAGCTGGATAGATTGGGAATATCTTGTTTTGATCCCACTACCATTTCTGGATTGAAATTTTAAAACTCTAACCTCCCAAGCTCAATTTAAAACAAAAAAATAAATATAAAATCATGGTGTCACAGAATTTTTAGCTTGATCATGTGTCTCGCTCTCTAATTTTACTCTTAAGTTTGAGGAAGAACTTTTTCAGAAGGAGGGGAGAATGATGTAGATAGAGTAGTTTTTCAACAGTATAAATAGGTGATGATGTAATAGAAACCTAATTATTCTTTGACTTGTTAATACAATTTTCAAGTTTGTGCTTGTCTTTTCTCTCTTATTTGGATCGAAATGGAGGTGTTTGCATTAGAGTGTAATATCAAGCATTGCACTTATTATATGTCAATATCGCCGTTTCGGGAATCGATCAGGATAAAGTTAAAAGGGCTTATGAGAAATCCCTTTGGAGAGGTAATGAGGATAATATTATTTGGGGAAGTGGGAAGAGGTGTGCAAGCCAATGAATGAGGATGTTATTTGGGTGAAGAACTTAGCTTTATTTATTAAGGCTTTGCTACGAAATGGTTGTGAAGATCCCATTAGAGGAATGTCGGTCTTGAAGGCGAGTGGTGGTTGCATGGTTCGGCCTGAATCATTTTGAGTAAGGTTCCATGTCTACCCGTACTCCATATGGGGTGAGATTGCAAAGGTCTATTGCAGGGGTGGAAGGAATTCTCTAAACATTCTTTTTTTTCGGGTTGGTAGTGGGCCCAATTTGAGAATTTGGGGGGATATAGAAGTGGAGAGGCCCCATTAGAGACAGAATTCCGTAATTTTTTTCGTTTAGCGAGGGATAAGGAGGGATTGGTGGCGGATCCTCTCATGTGGGCTGAGGCAGGAGGTGGAGAGATGCAACCACAAATTTTTAGAAGACGTCTGCAAGACTGAGAAATAAAGGCGGTTGAAGCGCTCCTTAAGAGTTTGGAGGAGGGGGGATATAATGAGGTGGAAAGGTAATAGCTTAGAGCTTGATGGTGGGAAGGGGTGGTTGCCCATTCCCACGGAGGCACCTGTCAAAGTTGTTTTCTTTACCTCGTCAGCAGCTAAGCTAGCGATTTAATGACTGACGACTTGAAAAGAAGGGCCATGCATTTGGCAGCCAGCGTTAAATGTGAAAAGGGGAGGAGAAGACCGTGGATCATCTTCTTTTACATTGTTGGGTGCCAAGGAGCTGATGGTATGTGGGTTTTGCTACTTTTGGCATCTCATGAGTTATATTAGCTTCGGTAGTAGAGATGTTGGTTTCTTGGTGGTGCAAGGCAATTATCAAAGAAGAGTTCGTGGGATACGGTCCCTTTCGGCAATTTTTGGACCTTCGGAAATAAAGGAACAAAAGGTGATTTGAAGGCATGGAGATATATGCGGCTTTGGTGCGATACAATTTTTTGCGCTCTATCCACTTATGGATCAAAAGAGGATTTCCATTCTTCAAGTTGTTTGTCTTCAATGTTGTTGTTTATTGATTTTTTGGACGAGTCTGGGCATGTGATTTAGCCTAATGTTGTGGGGATCAGTAATGGGGATAGTCTTATGCCCCCCTCCATTTTATTCTTTGTATACTTCTTTTATAAAAGATTCCGTCTCCTCAGATGGCTTTGTAATAATATTATTACTTATAAAAAAGTGTGTTTTAGAAGATCTAAGAAATTTTTTTGTTGTTTTTAAATTAGTAATCTAAACATTGTATTAAAATACCCGCTCGATGGGATGGAATCATGTATATATACAGTTTGTATATAAGTATATAAAATAAAAAATAAAAAAGGACAAAAGGGAAGGAAAACTGGTATCCAAAACACTCCCCACAAAAGCACTACACAATCGGAGCAACTCTTTCTGCTCGACCTCTTATAACAAATGTACAAATCTAGCGATCGTGAGCGAAAGTTCCTCTTTAACCCGAAAATACAAAGAATTCAATGAAAGTTACCGAAGTATTGTCGAAACGGTCTCTAAGCCATCCAAGCACCGACTATTTCTTTCCTTCGATAAAGTCTAGAATATGCATAATGGGACTATCTTCCACAGAGTCGGATGTATTTACATCCAATGCCCATTTAATTCCTTCACATTGTTAACACCTCCACCACTGACGCAGGAGATATGCAAAAATGATCAAGACCTTCCACCGTAAAGGCGTTGCACGTGTTTTTGGAACTTAAGGTTACTAATGCAAGTTTGTTAAGGACTAGGGCAAAATCTCAAGCCCTTTAACAACTTTTAGAAATATAGATTTCAAGACCGAAGGCTTTTAATGAACTCAAGAAGGCCATGATCACAACGTATTAGCTCTTCCCCGATATTCAAGAACTTTTGTAGTGGATCATGATTTCATCTGGAATAGGATTAGGGTATTATTGATGCAGGAAGTGTCATCCAATACCATACGGGGAGAGTGACGAATTGGAGACCTTATTTGGTGAGCCACCTATTCATCATCAGAACAAGTAAATATTTGTTAAAGCTCAAAATTGCATGAAAAATGCATCCCCAGCTCAAGAAAAATGGCTCTCTAAATTTCTAGGGTACACCTATGACTCTATGAAGTTATGTATAAAATGGTAGGGAAAACCTATTAGCCAATGCTCTGTCTTGAAAATGCGAAGGTGAACTTGCCACCCTCACATTATTTTATACACTAAGCTTGTCCAAAGGGAAATTGTGCATTGTTTATCACCGATAGTAACTCAAGCGACAATCTCGTATCCCAAGATATGGTGGAAAAGTCCGAGCTACCTACGAATCCATTGCGAACGCTATGTTGCATTGCATGGTTAGGAGGTGGAGCCCAACTCACCCCACTGTCACGTCATTTTTTTTTATTGGGTCTATACGAACAAGATCCTTCGCATGATCATTGATATGGCCATCTGCCACTTCCTCCTTGGTCGACCATGGCAGTACGACTGCGACAACATCTACCATGGGCGGGAAAACAGCTACACCTTTCGCTACAACAGCGAAGAGATATAGTTATCACCTCGTGAAAGGTGAGACCTCGCTCTTTATTGGCATCTCTCGTTTAATGCTCTGCAATGTTGGCCGACGCACAGGATAAGGAAATTTGTTATTCAATCGTTTGTACACTCTCGACCCTCCAATCATTGTTAGATTCCTTTTCATAAGTGAGTTCACCGCCTGATGGCTTACCACCTTCACATGACATCCAGCATACTATAGATTTTTGTACCCGAGGCATAATTTCCAAATTTACCCCACTACCAAATGGCTCCAGTCGAGCAAGCCCAACATGAGAGATTTTAGAGTTTATGTGATTGTGGGTTGCTTAAGAAGAGCGTCTCCCCGACAAAAGTGTGTTGATAGTTGTGCCATTAATAAAATTACCGTTAAGTATTGCCTCCCAATTCAATTCGAAGATACGTTGGACCAACTTCACAGGGTGTGCGTCTTCTCCAAGTAAAGTTTAAAAAGCAACCACCACCATATTCGTATGCGGCGTGGGGGAAACAAGAACACGACTTTCAAGACCGAAGATAGCCTATATAAGGATGCCTTCTAAAGCTCCATCCACATTCATGCATGTGATCACTTAGATCCTTCGGCCATTCTTAGGGAATTTTGTAAAATTATAATCTATAATTGATAAGAGGCTGAGCATGCAAGTCCTAGAAGTCCTTAGTGCTCTTGTTGAAGAAATGCTCATTCATGGTTACATCAGTTGCATTTCTCAAATATGTACCTAATATGTAATTGATCACAGGCCGAGCATATGTACCGAGTGACGAACGAGTCCAAGGTTCAATCAATTATATATCAACCCACTCCGAAGACCATCTCTTCGGTTCGGAGTTTTCATAAGCTTGTCAGCAACTACCAACATTTTATTGCCAACTTTAGATACATTATGCCCCTCATCACAAATCTGATAATCTCTTCTCCGTCGTTAGACCGCCACCGCTGAGGACGCTTTTCAACAAATTAAGCGTCTCATCACAACGGCCCCCATCATGGTATTACCTGAATTTTCTCAGTTGTGTTTTGTGATGCTTACAAGATCGGTATCAGCATGGTGCTTAATCAAAAAGGTCATCTCATCGCCTTAGCGAAAAGGTATCCGGTACGGTGCACTTTGCAAGTGCAGCACTAAACTATTCAAATTTGGAGTTTTAGACCATCCAAGCTATAAAGTACCGGAACGAATACTTGTTGGATCGTGAGCTTGAGACGAATCTGATCACGAAGCCCTTAAATATTTTTAAGGGTCAAAAATAGCTACAAACAAGCTAAGTGGGATAATTTCATGCAAAAGCACACATTCCATCTTCGTAATCTGGGAAGGAGAATATTTATGCCTTGAACCTTCAGATCTACACCTGACCATTATACGTAATGTCGTCTTCAGTTTTGATGCGGTCCAAGACTTTTATGCCACAGATATTCATTTTGGCACCATAGTGTAGGAGTGTCAGCGCGTCACCATGGCTTCTTGAGCGGAAATTTGCTTCTACATGGTTTCTTCTTAAGGGTACTGCTTTTTACGTCCCTGCATCCTCCCTCCTCCAGGAGAATATCATAGTCGAAGTTCGTGCGAGTGGCTTGGCAGGCCACATGGGAGTTGCTCGAACTCACAACCTATACGTACTCCTTGACCCTTTTTACTAACCTACTCCGTGACCCTTATTACTAACCTACTATGCATAAAGACAGCAATTCTTTTATCAAGCGTTGTCATACATGCGAGACCACCAAGGGCCAAAACACTAAAATTAATCTCTACAATCCCTTGCCCATGTCAGCTCGCCCTTGATGTTTCCACAGGAACACTATTATCGCGATCGTCGCAAGGCTATGATTCCATCTTCCTTTTTAATTGATCGGTTTTCGAAGATGGGTCATTTCATATCATGCACATGGACGTCTGATGCTTCATAGATGGCCACCATATACTTCCAGGAGGTCGTTCTCCTTTATAGAGTATTCGTAGCATCATTTATAACCGTGACGTTTGCTTTTGTGTTGCACACTATGGAAGTTCATCCAGTGCTCCCTACAGTTTTTCACAGCCTTAAACCCTCAAACAATCACGGCCAAACAAAGGTCGTTAATGGACGATTTCCTCTGTTGTCTCATCTCAAATAATATTCAGAGTTGGGATAACATTTTGCCTGTAGTGCACCTCGCGACTAGGTCATAAATAATCTATTTGTGCAAGGAACTTCACAACAAAAGGTCACAAGTTACAAATTAACTGCTTTGGTCCCTTCCCCTTTGTCCATAGATGTGGGAAGAATGCTTAGAAATTGACCTTCCGAATAACAAACAGGTTCACTGCACAGTCAATGTTGTGGACCTTACACCTTTCCAAGGGGCTATGCGCCACCCATCCCTCTACCTCCTACCACCTCGAGTCCCGTCCGATCTCATACTAATCGTGTGGAGGAAGTAATAGATTCTGAGACAATTGATTCCCTAACTGAGTCGTACGCTCGCTTCCTCATCCGTTGGTCCAATCGCCCCGAATCCAAGGACACTTAGATTTTCAAGGCCACACTACAGTGTATTGATTCGAATTTCAACCTCCAGTGCCGGAGATACATGGACCCTTCCATGGGGAGAGAGTGATGTAAGAGCATTAGTGTCAAGGGTTGTTATTGTATCTTTCCTTATTATATATTTTTAATGGCTTTTAAAACGATGATATCATTGTTGAAGCCCACTATCTCATGACATCATCATATTCTGGGACCTTCTCCTTTATTCCATTGTACCCTATATGATAATTTGATTACTTCTTCTAATGTGTGTATAATATTTCCGCTCCGTTTACATCATCATGGCACAAATGTCGATTGGCAACTAACGGGAACAATGTGGAGCTAATTATGATGTTTTTGATAGAAGCTTGTGACAGTCCTATATTTGGGTAGGGGGTGATTCTTAAAAAAGGGATTTACTAGAAGGGAATGATAGCGATAGTTGAAGAATATGTGGAGGAGTTCGATGTTTTGCATCCCCAAGAATGCTACAATCATTAACTATTCCAGAACAGATATATAGACTGATAATGGCATGGGTTTATTGAGGGGTTACCAATGTACCATGAATTGAGGCTGCCTTTGTGGTTGCGGATCGACTCAGCAAATATGCACCTCTTACACCACTTAAACGCCCATACACTGCTAGTGACATTGCCTGCTAATTTTTTACAACATTTCCAGGTTGTGTGGCATGACTGAATTGTGGCAGATAGAGATCATGTATTTACAAGCAAGTTTTTGACGGAGCTCTTTAAGTTCCAAGGTACACAGCATATCTCAAGCTCAATTCATTTTACCACCCACAAATGGATTGACAAAAGGAAGTAGTTCATCGTTGAGGAGACCGTCAAACAAAGTGGTCAAAGTGGCTTACTATTGCAATGGTCATGCAATACTTCTTGTGACTCAGCCACCCAACTACCTACGAAGTAGTATATGGACAGCCATCACCATCATAATTAATTTGTACCATATAATGTTGGAGATTGACCAGATGAATTGGTAGACAAGCAACTTCAAGATTGAAGTGCAAATCCTTAAATAACATATGTAACACGTGCAACATAAAATAAAAAGTCAAGTAGATAAAAGGAGAAGCGAACGCGAGGTTTGAAATTGGGGATTGGGTGTATATGAATTAATCCCAAAATTCGGAACAGTATCAATTTGGCTTTTTGGACATTTTCAGATCATGCATTGATCAGACCACTAGCTCACATTCATCCTGCAGTTCATGTATCAAGATGGAAAAAGAAAGTTGGATCAAGGGTCACATTTAGGCTTTGTTTTACCACTTGTAAATGAGGAAGGACGGATATAATTGTCCCCAGTAGTGTGTGTTCTTGGACAGGCGTATAGCCAAGAAAATCAATCGACACATCACAAACGAAGCATTTTGAATGGCCCAATTCGTTTTCGAAGGACACCACGTGGGAAAATCTGTTCAACTTATTGCAGTGTTTTCCCTCATTCCAACCTTGAGGACAAGGTTCTTTGAAGGGGACGGGAATGTTAGATATTTACAACTGTCAATTATTCTTCTTGATTTTGTAGATTAACAAGGGTGAAGTTGATTGGCATCTGATTTCATTGTGGAGAGAAGTCAACTCCTGCAATTACTCTCATTTGTCTCCTCCATTATTGCTTTAAAATTTTCTTTTAATTGTTGGCTGGAATGTTTGGGATGTTAAGGGTTTTGGCTTGTAAAAGGGATTCTCCTTGTAATGAAACATTAATAAAACCACTTCTTTTCTCTACTCTACCGTAAAAGGTCGTACCCTGTGCACAAGGCTCCCACTCTAATGCGGGGTCTATGGATATCGGCTGACCTTACTCCCATGTTTTATATTGAGAAGCTACTCCCACATCTCTACTTACCATAGACCTAGGGCCGGCAATATGGATTGAACCGGGGGAAACAACCCATTATCGCCCATGAAAAAAGGAGCTTAGGTGGACTCTATATGATCAACGGGTCAAATTGGTTTTAACTAATCCAATGATAACGGGTTAATAGCGGGTCAATAGCGGGTCGGTAGCAGGTCGGTAGCGGGTCATACAAAGGCGGATGTAGGGAGGGGCAGGACTAGGCTATAGCCCAGGTCAAAAAAAAAAGTTACAAATACCTCTATGTTAGCCCACCATAAAAAAGTCTTACTTTATATAGCCCAGCCCACATAACAATACACTACACCATGCAAAAAAAAAACACGAACAGCTCTTAAAATTTAAAATACCCAAGACACCCAAGACTCCTTTTCTCTTAAGAAGTCAAACCTAAATCATCTACTACCCCACACAAAGCCGTCAATTTTTTCAAAAATTAACCAACTCCTCATTTTATATTCTTTTCCAATTCATCTCTCAAAAGAAGAAAAACATATTAAACTAGAAATCACGGTTCCACCAGTTCTCGGCTCTCTTTTGGTTGTTGGATTCCAAGTAATTTTTTTTAAATCTTTTCCTTATCATTATTACAATCTTAGATTAATAAAGAATTACTTTCTTTTATACTGTTTGTAATATTAATTTTATCAATATGATTGCAATGTTGTATAATTTTTTTTTTTACATTTTAAAATATGAAATCTAATATCTTACTCATTTCAATTGTCATATTTTTAGGGTTTAAACTTGAGGATTTTCAATTTGTGGTGCATTCTTCCTTTCGGAGACCAAAGTAAGGTATTATTTCAATTTAAATACACTATTAGATAGTAAATATTGTTGTACATTTTTTTATTGTGAATCGGATGCGTCTCAAGGCAAGCATTCAAACCGTTCGAATTCTTGCACTTCAAGCATTAGGTTTCAGAGGTCATGATGAAAGCCCAAGTTCATTGAATCGGGGGAATTTTCTCGAATTATTGAATTTTAAAGATGAAGATAATGAAGTGCTTTCAAGTATCCTTCAAAGTGGCCCACATAATGCAAAATACACTTCTCATCATATTCAAAAGGAGATTCTTGATTTCTAGCTCACAGAGTGAGAAAGATGATTTATGACGAAGTGGGAGGGGGGAAATTTTGTATTCTTGTTGACGAATCACAGGACGAGTCTAAAAAGGAGCAAATGGCTCTTATTTTGAGATATGTCACCCGTGATGTTGGTATGCTAACAGAACATTTTTTTAATATCGTTGGCGTTGAGGATACATCATCATTCACTCTTAAAATGGAGATCACTGATATTCTTGTTCCGTACAACCTCCTTATTCAAAACTTACGAGGTCAAGGATATGATGGTGCTAGTAACATGCGAGGTCATTGGAAAGGTTTGCAGGCATTATTTCTTTAAGATTGCCAATATGCGTATTATGTACATTGCTTTGCCCATCAACTACAACTAGCATTAGTTGTGGCCGCAAAAGATGAGAGTAGTGTTTGGCAGTTCTTTTCTCACTTGACTTGTATTGTCAATCTTGTTGCTTCTTCTCCGAAACGTATTTGTGAGTTAAAAAATGCACAAAGGGATGAAATTGAACGTATGTTGGCTAGTGGTGAACGACAATCATGAAAAGGGGCTAATCAAATTGGTACCATGCATCGACCTGGAGCTACTGGTTGGAGCTCACATTATGATTCTGTTCGGGACTTAATGGGCATGTATGATGCATCTTGCATAGTTATTGAAACTCTTAAAAAGTGTGGGGAGACAAGCTCGTGGTGTTTTTAAAGTTATGCGGAGTTTTGAATTCATATTCATCATGTACTTAATGGAGAATATTATGGGAATCAAACTCAAGACATTTTAAATGCTTTAAAGTTAGTCTCTACAACAAAAGTTCTCCTTCGAAAATTGAGAAATGATGATTGGGGAACTTTCCTTGAGAACGTGGTAAAATTTTGTCGGCAACATAATATTGTTTTACCAGATTTGAGATCTCATTATGATGAGGGTACGGGTCGTGAATGTCAATAACAAGATCACATCACTATCGAACATTATTATTACTTTGATGTTTTCAACTCCACGATAGATATTCAATTGATGGAGTTAGAAAATAGATTCAATGAGGGGCAATGGAACTTCTTACTCTTAGCTCGGGTTTGGATCCTAGTGATGGTTTTAAATCATTTGACATGGAGAATATTTGTAAACTTGCCGAAAAATTCTATCCTATGGATTTTACCGGACAAGACATTCATACTTTGAGATGCCAACTGATGCATTATCAACTTGATTTGGCTAGTGATCCCGAATTTCAGAATATTTCTACTCTTAGTGATTTGTGTCGAAAACTATTTGCAACAAGAAAGTCGGAGACCTACTCTATGGTTGATAGATTGATTCGTCTTGTGTTGACTCTTCCTGTTTCCACTGCGATTACGGAGAGAGCATTTTCTGGGATGAAACATGTTAAAACAACAATTCGCAATTCAATAGGGATGAATTTCTTGCCGGTTGCATGACTCTTTACCTTGAACGTGATCTTAGTTTAAAGATTGATTTAGATTCTATAATTGATGAATTCGAATCTTTGAAGACTCGTCGTTCAAAATTTAGATAGAGATTTTGTTATCATCGTGTTTTTAAATATTATTATTTATCAAAATTCAATTTTCAATTATTTTTTCTGTGTAGTTTTATTTTTTTTTTATTTGTGACTATTGCTTAATGTTAGCCCACCCCTAGGTGTAATCCTGGCTCCGCTATTGGGGTCATAGGCTTCTAACTCTTTGTTTTATAAAGCGACTAAGCCACTATGAATCTGAAGATTGAATTGAATTGGTTTGCTGCAAAGGAATTAAATTCAGAATTTTTATTGTTTTCAAGGTTCCGAACCCTATGTTAACCTTATGCAGTGAGTTGAAATTTTATAGCGTACTGAGTTGAACTTTTTTTTTTAATTTGTAGTTTTATAGTTTTTGATTTACAAAAACAAATGGACGGATGCAAAACAGGGAAAAAAGTTTTTTTAAAAAATGGGTCAACCCGATCCGTTTTGAGCTTGACCCGAGCCAACCCAGGTTTGGCCCGACCATACCCGACCCAAATATTCTTTCTGACCCGCACCTGACTCGTCCAAATTTATCCATATCCATTTTTGACCCATCCATAACCGCCCATTTGTTGGGTCTACATAGACCCTAAAATTTGGGATCACTTGAAATCCCTTAATAGGGTTTTTTTCAATAACCCTTGAGCACAAGAGGTAAATAAATTTTGAAGTTGATCCTTGCGTAGAATAACATGGTACCACAATGGCAATTTACAGAGTTACGGAGTTAACTTATGCATTTCGAGTTTGAGTTACAACAGACTAGAAGAACAAATGTTGGTAGCATAATATCTTACAACAGGGGCTGTTCTTGCCGTAATGCCGAATCGACCATGACAAGCCGAATCATTTGTCCTATAAGCTTCTACCTGCCAAAATACACAACATTATACCATCTATTAGTCACTTAAAATGAGAGTTTCACGCCAACAAGCACCTTTTAAATACGAACACGACACGACATGAATCGTGACTTTTTTTGCACTAATGCGACCTAATAAAAACACGACACGATTAATAATATGGGTCCTTTATTCTCAAGTCCCCAACGCTCTGACCATTTTTTTGTGCAGTTCCTAAAAACTAACATAACATTGTGTAAGGTCCCTAATGTTATATTACCACATTGCTATATTATCTCTCTTTTTGTCCAATTAGAAGCTTTTCTACCATATTAGATACATATTTATGTTAAATTAAAATATATTTTTCTCAAATTAGACCACAACACCCGCGATGGGATAATACACGAAAACACAAGTAAAAACGTGAATAATAAGACAAGACACAATAACACGTCTAATTGTTAATGTGGCATGTCTAAAATTGACAACCCTACTTAAAATACACGCGCACATATTGAGGAGGAGGCAAGCTCTAGAAATGACTAAAAAAAGGGACCCTTTTCTTAACAAAACTTGACCAAATATTTGAAAATAGTATGGTGTATTAAAAAAACCTCAGTAATCTGAAGAACAACATCATCTCTCCTGAGGTACTTGCCAAGCAAGCGAGGGGCAAGATCAAGGGCGTCAATTTGATAAAAATCAGGGGGTAAGATTGAGCATTTCTCCAGCAACAATGGGTTTGAAATTGTGAGTTGTGATTCAGATTGAGATTTTGGTTTAATGGGGTTTCTTTTTGGTTTGGCCTTGATGATTTGGGTGGGTTTTTTAACTCGTTTGAACCGTTTGGTTATCTTCGCTTGATCCATGGTTGACTCAACAAACCAGGAGGGGAGGGTTTTGATATCAAGCATGTAGATTGTTGACTTGTTTGTTGGGATTTTGGCGGGGTGTTTTGTCAAAATATAAATAAATAAATAATTAAAGGGTTTTTACTTAAATTTTAAATCCAATTAATAATTTCAAATTTACAATATTAAACATAATGCCTTAGATTCTAACGGCGTCCATGGGAATAGGTTTCCCCCGACTAACGGTGGGTGTTTGAAAGTGATCTTTCGGGTTCAAGACACGTTCGGGTTTGAAAAAAGTCAAACCTCGTTAATTTCAGGGCGGTTCGGATTTAGGTGTAAAAGATTTGTTTCGAGTGGCATATACAATGTAATATTGAAGAAGATATATTATTTGACAAATATATTTAAGTTTTATTTTCTTTATTACTATTTGTACATGTTTGCAATCATGGTGGTGCAATTTCGCATCATTTTATATTAAAACAAACGGTTAATTACATTAAAGTACATTAAATTAAATAAGTTTCATAAATGGGGAGGGCATCAAGGATTACTCTATACCTATCACATTGCTTTTACTATTTATAGTTAATAATAGGGATAATTCAAAGTTAATCCTATTTATTGGGTCAAAAATGCATTAAATCCCGTTGACTTTTTTTTAATGCACCAAGTTCTTTTTCATTATAGGGTACATATATTAGACAAATGTACCCTCACACGTACTCATTTTAAACTCACGTACTCTCTCTCTCTCTCTCTAAAAATAAACACATAATCCCACAATCTTTCTCTCTCTAGCAGCTCCACCCCACCCCACCGGAGACTCGGCGAAAAATTTCGTTGGAGGTTGTCGGAATTCTCGTCAGAGTCTCTCTCTCTCTCTCTCTCTCTCTCTCTCTCTCTCTCTCTCTCTCTCTCTCTCTATATATATATATATATATATATATATATATATATATATATATATATATATATATATATATATATATATATATTTGTTTGTTTTTTCCGCGCCAGCGGCACCATTGCCCGAGCTGGAGAAGAAGAGTTTTCGTCGGAAAAAATGGAGGTGTTACAGAAACAGTAAATTTATCTGTTTCGATTTTTTCGTAAAAAATATCAAATATGGGTGTTATTTGATATATCTTAACGAGTAGATTCCATATATATATATATATATATATATATTTGAATTTTGAATTTGTAGATTTGAAGTTATGGACTTTTAAAAATTTGATGAATTTTTTGGGTTAAACCTCGCTAATTTCAGGGCGGTTCGGATTTAGGTTAAAAAGATTCGTTTCGCGTGGAATACATGATGTAATATTGAAGAAGATATACTATTTGATAAATATATTTAAGATTTATTTTCTTTATTCAACTGATGCAAGTTTGCAATCATGGTGGTATACTTTTGCATCGCTTTATATTAAAACAAACGGTTAAGTACATTAAAGTACATTAAATTAAATAAAGTTTCATAAATGGGGAGGGCATTAAGGATTACTCTATAAGTATCATATTGTTTTTACTATTTATAGTTAATAATATGAACATCGAAGTTATATTAGTTTGACCTTTTTCAACATATCTTTGTGAGAACTATAGTGCACCTCTGTGGGCGACTTACCACAATGGTGGTAAGGTTTATATGCAAACTCTGTATCCATGCTCCGGGGTTTGCGGGTAATTTGCTTGCCCCTTGTCGCTTTGCTAGAAATAGTGTCATATAGTCAGTGCTATATGTGAGACAATTGGTGACTATGCTGAACAACTTTGTTATTTCTTTTGGAGATGTTTCATTGATGATAGCTATTCTAGGACCGAGTCTGATCATGCTTGTCACCTGTGTTCATGTCTGACTACAAGTGGTACATCATACAGTACTTTTCCCATTTTTTTCTTATTTTGTCTTTTATCTCAAGATAAAGAAAAGTAAAGAAAAACTCATACATAAGTTACAACGCCATATGAATACAATTAAATACATTTCACTGGGAGAATTTGGCTTTGACATTTGTCAGGCCGAATGTAATTGCTCGAGCTTTATTTTCACGTGCGTTCCATATCTGCAAGAATAAAAAAATTGTCTTTGTTTTTAGCACAAAACCGTTAGTAACTTGTGGGACATATGTGCTACGATGTCATATATAATTATGTGGGTATATTTTACCCCCTTTATTTTATTTTATGCCAATAAAATAAAATAGACTGGGAATCATAAAACATATTATTTTATGCAATTTTGTGATGCAAGTTTGATATGTAGTTCATACTTTTTCAATCTCATTTTATAGCATAAAATGGTAGAGCGTAGATCTATCATGTGGTGAGCTATTTATCTCATGCCCCCGTTATTTTATCAAAACTAAGAATCTCATAAATTTTAGGATTTATTTAAATCATATGCAGAATAATTCAGTCAGTAAACATGCTGAGTCACCTTGAGGTCAATAATAAATATCAGACTTGAATTTTCACATTTTCACGTGACTAATATCACAATGTGAATTAAGCATACTTCAGCATAAATTGAATACAAGGTAGCGCGGAAGGTTGCTCCGAGCGACGATGGATGAGGTTGCTAGCTCAAGTTACTATGACTGAGGCAGCTCGAGTCACTATGAATGAGGTAGCTCGAGGTACTATGAACGAGGCAGCTCGAGTCACTATGAATGAGAAAGCTCGAGTCACTATGAATGAGGCAACTAGAGGTGCTATGAACAAAGCAGCTCGAGTCACTATGAATGAAGCAGCTCACTAAGTAAATATTATTTTTCCAAGGTCATTCTAAAAATATCATCTTTGATAAGGTTGTTCGAAAATGTCCTTATGGCATGGTTGCTCGAAATTATTATTTTGACAGCATTGCTCGAGTACATGTTAGTACTAAATCTTTAAATGGTCCTTCTCGAGACAACATAAAATAGTTATGGTATTTCAAGGCGTATATGGTTTTTTCATAAATAAATGTTTTTCTACCCGAACAACTCGAATTTGTGCGAGGCTACATATATTTTGAAGAGTATTTTCAGGGTGTGTAAATAAAACACGCACAAATTAAATATCATAACATTCGAAAATAAATGAAATAGGAAAAATGTTTTATTTGGATTATTTTTCAATATCACATACCAATAATCTTAGCAATTGTTCCACTGACACTATACCGTACCCATGCTTTTTAAAGGGGTACCTCGAGTAACCTTATATCTCAGCGTGTTTATTATTTTTAAACAAAAACAAAGCCCACTATCTTGGAACTTGGAGTCCCAAATGGTCCGTATATTAACGAATATGCGGACTGAAACCATAAATGGGTTTAAAACTGAACCACCATGTTCGGAGATCAAGGCCGTCGAGGATGTTCGAAGGTTGAGGCGAATCGCGTAATAACCCAACAAGCATCATTACGTTAAAACGAGGTATCTCCAAGAAACAATACCCACTATTGGTTGAGGTGAATCGCATTTTGTTCGAAGATGGTGGTTCGGAGGTTTAACTGAAGTTAATCGGGTTTCGTGGTTCGTCGAGTTTTCAAGATTCATAGGGCGAGGTCCCTCCGAGCCACTTACGACGGCCCAGGCTCCTCGGAGGTCAAGATTCTCAAAAATAGTTATTCAAAGATCAGAGGGTTTTGTTCGGAGATACCTGTTCGGAGGTCAGTTTATTCGAGTTTCCCAAGATTGATCGGGTTTCCCAAGATTGATCGTTCTTGATTTTGCACATCCCTGATGTGTATCGGAGTAGCAACGATTTTGGTCATTTTTATTCAACATTCAAAGATTTATAACCAAGAGTAATCCGTGTTTCTTCATATCAAGAATAAACAACAACAGTATTTTTTTTTGTGCAAACGAATCTTCTCTCAAGCTTTTAATTTTTGGTAAACAAATATGGAAGAGGGAGCCAAGCTTCTATTGAAAAGTTATCTTTTTACAGTGAGATTGTTTGGTTGCTGGTGGAATAAATCGTTATTGGAAGTTTGGAGAAAAATCATTCGGTCATGGTTTGAATCTTCTTGCATGGTTAAATTGGTACCCATTTGGGAGTTTGGAAAGAGATGATCCCACCGGGAAGGTGGAGAGATCTCGCAAAAAAAAAATGGCCATTAGAAAATAAATACGGAACCCAATACAAGATTGTATGTAAAGCGCGTGGGCCCATATTTCAATATTTTGTACAAAAAAAATCTAATTACGATCTTTAATAAGATCTATAATGTATTTCAATTATTTCTGAGTACAATTGTACAGTTGTAAAATCATGTCAGTGGCAGTATATTGTGCGACTCAAAATCAGTTTGCATCAGAGATCTTTTACTTTCGGCTCTGATAGAGTGTCAAACACACGCAAATAAACATTACAATTTATTAAAATCTGACATACAATTTTAGGGTACCCCGCAAGCATGCTATACATCCAAACAATTACCCCTCACAAATTTGTGTGGATCATAATTTTAAAGAGCAGTATAGATCATTATTTATTTTTAATCAATCTTTGTTAGATCAAATTCAAAGATAGCGACAACATATACTTATTCTTTGTGACAAAATTACTTATACATATTCATACATATTTTTAATTATGTCTAATTAAATATTCAAACTATCAGCTCATCTTATATCTCGATATATATAATTTATGATACTCATAAAATGAATATATATGGAATATTCAACAAAGAAATTGAAAGAATTTGAGTAATAATGCTTATATTTGTTGAAGAAAAGTGTCCCACTGCCACCGAGTTCTTCATGTGCACATGAGTCATTACGCAATCGAAATCACAAATACCTCCCCAACGGAGTCACTAAATGTAAGATGTGGGTTCTTGGAATACGATTAGTATTAAGCGAGGCGTAACCCCTTATCAAGACCGTGATTAATTCTCAAGGCTATATTTAATAATGAAAAAAATGAGAGTGAAAGGGACAATAATGTTCAATACTCAAGCTGGTATTAAATGAGGTATTTACACCATAAATGCACTGTGAACGCAATAAATAAGTGGAACCAGTAAGCAACTTGGTCGGAGGGAGAAAGAGCAAGCACTCTTGTCATAATAAAGGCAAGTCAGGAACTTCTGGCTCAGTTAATGCTCAATGACAGTGGTATCAATGGAAGTAAAGGGAATATTCAGACAATAAATATTCTCACAGAAGCTCTCATGTATGAGAAAAATCCAGCAGTAATTCTAGTTTCGAATTGTCGTCCTCTTAAACTGCTTGGTTGATCTATTTATGTGAAGGCAAGGTCACTCGAGTGGCCTTGCTGGGATTAAATGTGATTGACTGGAATTAAGTGATAAAGTATTGTGGCATTAATGTCAAAGATAGTGCATTCAATGCATGAGATATTGTGTTTTGATGGGAAACTGCCTAATGCCTATAAAGCATGTTGGCATTAATGGGGATGTGACGTGAAAGCACATGGGTTTATCTTATAACATCTGAAAGGTACAAATTCATCCAATGAGCCTGCCATCCTGCGGATAAACCCACTTGAGTGCTACTACTTCGAGCTCTTAAATGTTAGATACCATGACATCACAAAGTAGGTGAATAGTGACCTACACCAGATGTGTGGTCACATCAATCAAAGAGATGATTCGTCAAGTTGAGGTTGTTCGACTAGAAGTAGCGTGAGCACTAAGTGTATTTATTGTTGGCTGTAAATTATCTCCAGGAAATCATCTGGGATTGAGGTCCCTCGAGGAGGTTCCCCATCGACTATGGTGGTTCGAGCAACTGTTTGTGCTAGACGAAGTTTTGTCTAAGTGTGCCAAGAGGGTTGGCTAGTGCTTTCCTAATGTTGCATTGATCTTAATCCTCTAAAAAAAATCCCTGCGAGGTTCCCATGAGAAGGTCGTTCGATAGAGCATGTAAGCTCTCCCATGCCCTGCCAAGCATGGTCCCTCGAGGGTACATAACGTCCTCACCCATATTACAAAGTGAAATTTTACAAATGTAAATAAAAAGATTACATCATACTTCTTGTTACAAATATTATCCTTCGAATAGCCTTGATCTCTGTGGGAGGTTCCTCGAGCAGTCTCCGCCTTTATTTTCTTATTGTCTTTCACTAAGTACAAAGTCATCTCAGTTAATCAACCCTGGGTGAGGACTCCCCCATACACTCACCAACCTTTTCCTTACCCTTTCATTCATCATTCGCCTTCCCCTTCACCTTATCCTTGCTCCCACATGTGAGATCCCATTTGACCCATTCGAGATTCATGGATTGTTGAAAAGTATCCAACTTTGAGTCTTTCTCTGTCATGTACGTATCGACCTTAAAAGATAAGGCACTTTAACATCAAACAAGGCCCATCAGCTTCGATTTTCCTATCCTTGTGCTGACATCTCAAGTACGGCCTTTTATATCTTTGCTCAACAGTTGGTTCAGGGCATCTGTACTCAGAGATGTCTTGTCAGCATCATTCTGGTTACTGTGCACTATCTTCAACCTCTCTTAAAACAATATAAAACATGTCATTAACCTTGAAAATACATATTAATAATTTACTAAAATTGATAATATAATTTCAATTCTAACTTACCAGAGTCTCGGTGACATGCGGATTAGTAGTCACTCCCTTATTCAACCGAACCTTTATATAGGGGTTAATCCTATGTGGCTTTCCCCCGAGGCCACTCCAGACTCCTGCCCAAATTAAATTAATCATTAAATTTTGACTTGGCCATTAAACAAAATGTGACCAATTTAAACCAATTTACTTACCATGTTATGATCCACCTCCGCGTAAGATGTCCGCCCAGAGTAATGAACGTTCACTTTCTATGCCCGATTATTCCTCGTCGACTCTTAAGTGTCCAACTTTCCATTAAACGCCTTAAAACCTATAACATTCTTCTAGTTGGCTAGTGTCACCTGCTCTTTCTGCGGGACTTGGTCCCTCCATCTCGGCACAGACTCTCCGTCCTTCCCAAAATAGTGGGTATGTAGATTCTTCTTCCACGTCTCTCGTATAATCACTAAGAGATTGTATCGTTATTCGTGTGGCGAGCCAAATTTTTTATGTCCAATAAATATATAATATAAGAAACTTAGTGAATTAAAATTCACCAAACATATAATAAAATATTGAAAGTCATATACTACGTGCAAACGGTTTTATATAGATATGGTTAAAAAACGAGCAAACCACAGTTTTGAAAATTTTCAAATTTAAGTTCAATTAAACGAATTAATCCCAAATCAAACTTAGCACCAATTAAACGAAAGTTGTGCTAAACACTTAATCAATTTTTATCTTGCCTAAACATGCATTTATGTGAGTATATCAAATAAAATAAATCAAGCACACAATATGTTGATGTACGAGGAAAACTCACAATGGAAAAATACTTAGACGGCCCAGCCACATAAATTTCACTATATATGGAATTACAAAGGATACGACAGTAGACTTACACAATAACATTGACGCCCTCGCAAGCCTTGATGCTTTGTGTTCCTCAACCTTCGCCATAGTAAAATGTAGGAGTCCACCTACAAAGCTGCCACGATGTGTGAGTCCACACAATCCACCGAACAGGCTCAGCAACCAACTATGAATTGAAACACGAAGTCCATCGCTTCTTCACCGCAACACCACAGTACATAGTCTACCGTGTGTAAACAATAAATAGGGTACAAATTCTACCCTACGAAACTATCCTCAATAATATGAAGAGAATAAACCTTCTTGGCACCCACAAACTACATCTTAAAGCATATATAACTATGAAACCAGAGCCTTAAACAAGTTGGGTGAAACTAGGGTTTCAGAGACCTTTGAATATGCAAAGGAAATCAATTTCGCCAAAAACTCTCAATTAAAACTTATTTCATGACACTTTTATATAGAAAACACGTTTTTTTAGGCGAAACAAATTTTGAGGACTCGTTCAAAAGAAAACAGAGGTTCGTTCGAATGAAAAATCAATCTCATTTGAACAAACAAACATTCGTTTGAACCAAGCAAACATTTCTTCGAATGAACATGCCAGTCTCGTTACAAAATAATTCGAATGAGCTTCGAATGATATTTTTAGAGCTACAAAAATTCTCGTTTGATGTTCATTTGAAGGTAGTTCTAGCGACATTCGCATCTTGTACGAACGAACACAATAAATCGTTCGAACGACTAAAAATCAAAAATTATTTTTCTTTTAAATTTTTTTAGAAATCTCCCTCAAACATTTTTATAAAAACAAACACCCAAAACTAAAATCCAAGGATGAAAATATATATACATTCATAAATGAGAGATCCTTGAATGTCGAAGACGAAACGTGGCACGAAACTCGGCATGATGATGTAACGCTCTAACTTGGATTATACCGATCTTCAATCAAATAGGTCATAGGATTGAAAGGGTAAACACACTCAAATCTTAACATATTACTCAATGGTTTTGTCCAAACACGAAATAAGCCAACACATAAAAAATTAACTCGATTCGAAAAATTGTCCTTACAAATCTCCCCCTCTGGATATTCCTTGACAAAACATAAAATAAAAATCTATCGTACATCAAGATATCTAAAAGACTCAATCCCCAACCCCAAAAGAAAAAAAATACAAACATTTAACTGACCCACGTTGAGTATCTTTGCTCTTATGTAAACATCGTCGCATCGTTGTGAACCTGCACACTTAAACACGCATTTTCATGCAAAGAGAATATATAACAATATAAAGATGCATAAGTATAAACCCCCTCCCCTTTATTTAGCAATCTTTACCTAACTTAGGATGCCTCCCCCTAAGGTAAAGATCTCCCCCGGAATATAAAGATTGAGATACCATTTCCATCCCTTATTGTTCAGGAATAGATTAAGATAAAGATACATAATAAAACCATTTCTCCCCAATATAACCATTACTCACCTTTAATGAAATATGGATAAGAATAAGGAAAAAACAAGTATATAATTCAGAGTTGTAAAGTGTAACAAGCAATGAAAAACACAACCCAGCAACACACGCACAAATAATCCAAAGAATAAACCAATTATACCAATTTTGATGCAAAAATTGAGGCATAAGATATCAATATTATCATCAAGCATACCTATTGGAAACTACTTTAAATGTAAGAAGAACTCATGGCATACATAGACTAAATACAAATGTAAAGACACAAAAGAAAATGATGACACACACACACACACACACACACACACACATATATATATATATATGTGTGTGTGTGTGTGTGTGTGTGTGTGCGCGCGCGCGCAAAAGATACCAGTGACACACAAACATAGATATTTAGGTATAAACACCATAAACAAGACAAAAAGCACATAAGTTTTTCACACTATCATAGTATAAATGTGTATAAATAGCAGTGGTATGAAGTGAAGGGCCGTAAACTAGAAACAAAATAATCATGACCCAATCACTCAAAAAATTTCAAGGAGTTTTATACGACTACATTAACTTTATTAAACAACTATTTAGTCTCAAAGAGACAAATAAAGTGAACTCATAATGGACAAACAAGCACAATGTACACTATCCTAAAAAATATTGATGATTCTCAAATCAATAGCATCAAATATTAATTAACAAGAACTCATTGTGCAAATTCATTGATCTTCAACTTATAACACCCTCAAAACTATAGATATTCGATATATCTTTTTTTTCTCTTGTTTTATTTTGAAGATATCAATTTATTTGAAGAATCAATGCAAAAATTTTGGCATTGACGATATTTTCTTTTCTTTTGCCTCTTAATTTTTTAGGCTATTGCCAAGGGTGGACTTTCACACTAGGAATATTTCTCCTTTCATTCCCTTTTACCATTCACACTTATATTTTTCAATAAGGTAACAAACTCACGGGCAATGGTTCTTACATGCACAAATCCCCAATCAAAGGTATGTATATGATAAGATTATTAGGAGAACGCCTCACTTAGCTCCTGTAACATATGAAGTTAAAATCCAAAAGAGCTCGTGAATGTGTGTGTAGAGGCATGTGCAAAGTGAATCCATTAATCAAATAAAAGTTGAAGTACTCCATGCAAGTATGATTAAGAACAAATCAAGAATTGAAAATCATAATAAAATGTTTTAGACATCTGGACACATGAAATGAAGTGGATTCAAACACACCGATATGTCACACAAAATGTGTAAAACTAAACTACACTTTTAAAACATTTTTTCAAAAAGACCCCACATGAAAACTAAACTAAAAAAATAAATTAAAATCTTATTGTATTTTTTAATAAGACCTAATTAATGAAAAATAAAAATACAAAAGACTCAAAATCATACAACTAGCAAACACATGTAACATGAAGTACAAAAGTTAGTGTATGAAAACATGCAAAAAAAAATCAACCATTAGATTTAACATGAGAAGTGTCACGTGCAAGCATTCGAGAATCAATAAGTCTAACATATAAAGCCTCAAAATCTGATTTTCTAACCCACATAGGTGTGATATGAAGTTCTTGAATTTGGGGAACGTTAGTGACTCTAGTCTTAGACTTCTTAGTACCTATTATACGATCAAAGAAAAATGCCTATGGTGATCTTTCCTACCGAAATGTGTGCACGTGAATACATGACGAGTAATGTTGCATAATGGGTTAACTTTTTCTAACGTCCTTAACAAAGTTGTTGACTCTCCCAAAAGCATGGTCTTTATTTTATTAGCAGAAGCATTTGGATCATCAAAGTTAATCCCACAATCGCCATCTTTGATTCGGACGGTGCCTAAAATGTTATTCAATTTTTTTCGACCTATAATCCAAGTCAAATTTGGCATCACTCGAGTGTTTCAATCTCTCATCTAACTCCACAATCCTAGAATTGGGCAAACGACGAGGCTTATAAAAAAAATAAGGGAATCCTACTTTAAAATCTCTATTAAGCCCCGGAGACTATCTTGCTCCCCCTCAATAAATGCGAGTTTCTCCATAAGAGTCTTCTCACGTGCCCTAAGATCCTCAATCAATATACTCTCATCATTCCTTATGGCATGTTCTTTCATCTTAGCTTCCAACTTCAAGTTAGCCTTTTTCAATTTCATCATCTCCACATAAAACTCTCAAATAGCAACTTGAAGTTCAATCTCCTTAATGGTTTCAAACTCAGTGATGAGGTTTTGGAGTTTGAAAGCCTTAACAACACCAATTACCTCATAGGTTAGTTGGCGTATATCCCAAGCTTCTTTGGATGTCTCAAACGTCATAATACGATGGAACTCCTCTGATGTGACCACATAAAACAAAACATTTAAACCATGTGAATTATAATTAGTCAATTTATATTCTCCTCACTTCAACTTTCTACGAGTTCATGGACACAAAGATCACCTACTAAGGTCGTGGGTGGGGTCCACTCCTTAATAACAACTAACCAAACCATCTCATATATATCTGTAAGTGTTTACTTCATAGGCGCTTTCTAATATGTGTAATTAGACCCATAAAACATCGGTGGCCTAGAAAGCGACTAACCTTCTATATAAAAAAAATGTCTGGATTCATGCCTAAATAAATTGTAGACACCCACTCTGATACCACTTGAAAGTACTACACTTCGTACAAGGGGTTTTAGATGGATATGGTTAAAAAACAAGTAAACTAATATTTTCAAAATTTTCAAATTTAAGTTCAGTTAAACGAATTAATCCCAAACTAAACTTAGCAACAATTAAATGAAAGTTGTGTTAAACACTTAGTCAAATTTTATCTTGCCTAACCATGCATCTATGTGAGTATAGAAGATAAAATAAACCAAGCACACAACAAGCTGATGTACAAGGAAAACCCACAACAAGAAAAACCTTGGACGACCGAGCCACACTAATTTCACTATGTATGGAATTACAAAGGACAAAAGTAGACTTACAGATCAACCTTGACGCCCATGCAAGCCTTAACGCTTTTCGATCCTCAACCTTCATTATAGTGACATGTAGGAGGCTACCCGTGAAGCTGCCATAACGTGTGAGTCTATACACACCTCGGGATCCATTGAACAAACTCAGCAACTATATATGAATCGAAACACAGAGTCCATCACTTTTTCATCGCAACACCATAATACGGAGTCCACTATGCATAAACAACAAACAAGGTATGAATTCCACCACACAAAACTATCCTCAATTATATGAAGAAAATATAACTTCTTGATGCCCACAATCGGAATCCCAAATCATATATAACTTTGAAACTTGTATCTTAAATAAGTTGATGGAACTAGTTTTGGAGGCCTTTGGATTTGTAGAGGAAATAAATTTTGTCAAAAACTATCAAATAAAACTGAACTCAAGACCCTTTTATATAAAAAAAACACATTTTTTGAGGTGGCCCAAATTTCTAGGGCTCATTAATAAAAATGTAATCTCATTCAAACCAAACAAACATTCATTCGAATGGACATGCCAATCTCGTTCGAACAATATTTTTTTAGCTACATGAATTTCTTGTTTGATGTTCGTTTGAAAGTTGTTCTAACGACATTCACCTCTCGCTCTAACGAACATAATAAAGTCCTTCGAACGACTTAAAACCAAATATTAATTTTCTTTTAAAAACTTTTAGAAACAACCCTCAAATAATTTTATATGAAAATCAACACGTCGTAGCTTGAAAGGTTAAACAAACTCAAGTATTAACCTATGACTCAAAGGTTTTGTTCAAACATGGAATAATCCAATACATACAAATTGACTCAATTAAAAAAAATCTTACAAATCTTTTCTGAAATTCATATATTTAATATAAATATTGAGATTTTAATACCTCTAGGGCCCCCCAAATTGCCATATTTAGTTCCTTGAGCACATACCTCTAATTATCGTTTTCATTAATTCCGACTACCTCATCTTTAAAGATGTCTTATTTTCAAAATGTGACTGATCTTGCTGAATTTAAGGGGTATTTTTTTAACGAACCCTCGTCCCCCCTCTTTGCGCTTTAATCGGGGATACTATGGTCACCTGCACCTAATGTAGACATATTCTGCAAAAAATAGGATTCAACAGCGTAATATATAAAAAAATCAAATCGAAATACTCAATCAAGATATAAGAATTTAATAACACAAAATTAGTTCAATTCATTCAGGATGTTTATATAAGTCAGTTGTAACACCCCGCCTAATAAAATATCGGGTGATCAATCCTATACCAGATTAAAACATGAATCTCATATGGTTCATTCTCAGCATCACTGTCGAAAACCAATTTAATTACTAATAAATTATTAGGCTGGCGTCAAAATTTTCTTTAATTAATCTTTTTTTTACCAAATCATTCAAGTAAAACAATCACAACAGTTTATATACACGAAACTAAAATGAATAAAATGATCGAACACTCGGTAACATAATACAACCGAATCGAATGCCGCATTAAAGGTGATAAAAGAATAAATGAATATAGTTGGGCTATCGGCCCGAATGTTACTACAATGCTTCTTATCTAGATTACAAGGATAGAAGTGTCTATAATAAACTTGCACGCAGGGGCGGATGGAGCATAGGACGAACTGGGGCGGTCGCCCCCGTTAGGATTTAAAAAAAAATTATAGGATTTTTTGGTAAAATTCCAAACTTCAAGGTATACCTCTAATTATTTACAAAACTGAGGGTGTAAGATAGTAATTACCTAAAATATTAAACCTACAAACATAACACAACAGCGGCTGCCTCTCATCTCATTTATCTCATCCCTTCCCTTCTTCCCTAAACCTATCTCCCCTCCCCCCTCCCTCCGTCTGCGCCTCCCTCCCTCCCTCCCTCCCTCTCCCAGCACAACAGCGGCTCGACTCCCTCCCTCCAGGCACCACTGTCCAGTCCAGCTATTCATTTCAGGTATTTTTTTTGTATGTGATGATGTGTAGTTTAATTTTTTGTATGTGATAATGTGTAGTTTAATTTTTTATGTAGCCTAAATTTATGTATGTGTAGAAATTTTATGTATGTGTATTTAATTTTTTATGTAGCCTAATTTTTTGTAATAGATATTTTTTATGTAGTCTGAAATATGTGGTATTTTTTAAATAGGAAGTCATGGAGAAATTTTTTAAACGGAAAAGAGGAGACAACACACAAGCCTTTAGGGTAATATTATTAAAAAAAAATCCACGAACAAAGTAGGAATCCAAATTTAGTTAATTACTACCTCAAACATTTTTAAGGGTAAAAATTACAAAAAAAAAGTAAAAAAACCCGGCTCGGGGGCTCCCTCCCCCGAACCCCCGGCCTTCGTCACAAATTTTCCGCCCACTTAAGTCAAATTCCTGGATCCACCATTGCCCGCATGCATCCACAGCTACTGCAGTAAACGTCTAACTCGAAGGAATCATCATCCAAGGGTCCCTATGTCTGGATACCTATATATATACATATATAGCAAGAGAGGGGAAAAATAGGGAAACGGGTCAGAACCCGAGTTTGAAAATATTTAGCAAGTGCATAAATGTCATATTTTAAAATATGAAATCTCTCATATTTAAACTGGTATCTCACTCTCATGAGATACACCTCACCCATCTTTTAATAGTGAACACCTACCGTATAACATTTAAACAACCTAGTTAAGCTATCCCGCCTAACTAATCTCTTTAACCCATCTTCTAAATCCTCGTAACTATCACTCCCCAACGTGATATAATATAAGTTATACCATAAGCTATTACTTAAGCTTTAATGGATATAATTCTCGATTAGATAAATGTATATATAGTCCTCGTTTCTATAAAACCATACCGTTCATATACCGTAACTTTCACTAGTTTTAAATACCATTTCCACTTTAACATAAAATATCACGTATTATATAGTTCTCACTTGAACCTACGATTTACATTTGTATCAATCCGGACATAAAACTACCGAAAGAAGAATAACATCGTATTCATTTTACACTTTACACCTTTTAAAGTTATATGATATCTCATAATCATATACAAGAAATATACTATAACAACAAGTATATTTATACCTATTTTACAATCATAAGTATAATAACCATCCCACCGAGTTATAACTCGAGGATGCAGTCTCGACGTGCTATCATCATCCGGGAATACTCCAATTAACCCCGATACCCAGTCAAACTCTCTCATGATCAAGGTAGAAATACAGAACGATGGAGGCGGTCATATTCCCTCCAGAAAGTGGGATACAAATATTAGTCCCATATACAGGACGATATGACCTGGGGATATACTCTCCCTGCTCCGTAAGCCAAGGGATTCACCCATATCGCGCAACCTCCCTGGATAGCACTAGAGAAAATACAACCTGTTTGCCCATCCCTATGCCCGTGGAACTAGCCTCTAAATACAAGTATACCAATCATACACATGTATATTTATATTCGTATCATATCATATATACTGTAACAACATCGTATGTATAATATATCAATCCTCAGTATATTACGGCTATGATTGCCAAGCTCTTACAGCGATAGCCGAAACCTCGAATGTTCCCATTCGCAAAAGTATATAAGTATTCATACACTTAAAATACTAAACCCACAAGTATTCTATTACTTAAGGTTTAACTTACACCTTAATCACTTTTAAGGGTTTTACATAAACCCGAATATACCAAGTCGTAATAATTAAATAAGTATACACGTAACTTATTCTAATTCCATAGGTATCGCATCACCTACAAAAATAGTAGTCAATAGACGCATCGGATAACTGCTCAATCATCTTTGGCCCATATCCTAAATTCCATCCTACTCGCATCCTAGGATTTACTCAAATGAAATCGAGCCGTATTTACTCTAACCACATAAATATATCTATACACACTTGCCGAAGACTTCTCTCAAAAGTTACTCGTACGGAACATTCATTAAATCCATACCATGGATTGTACATTTAACTAATCTAAGGTTAATATACAACTCCTCCAGTCCTTTAGGTCATAACCATCTATAATACTCTAATTAAGATGGCCCCTATGCTTTGAACCCAAAAGAAAAAGGAGTAGAAAAATCCTTATCTTGGTCAGACAATAGAGTACTAGTCGACCGGTCCCTGACCCCCAGTCGACCGTAAAATGGGATTTTTCCTTGCGAGCCAACCAGTGGCCTTTTCCCCTTATATCGGTCGACCGGCTCTTTGTCCGCGGTCGACCGGTCACACCAGATATTTCGGCTATCTCTCCATTTCTTACAAAATTTAAATCTCCAAAATACCAAATATCATCCCAACCTCTATTTTTATGGTTTCTAATCTCAACCAACAATACTACAATCATCTAAACACTGATTTTTAACTATCACATCCCTTAATTTGTGGTATTAAACCATTTCTCTTAGATTTAAGCCTTAAAACCATTTAAAACTCTAGTTTATCATTTCTACCTATTTTTACACACCATTAACATAGGTTTAACACTAGAAATCATTAAGAGTCTACAATACATCAATTTGTAAACTCATACTCAAATTTTTTAAATTTATTTTAAGGATTATAACCCAAAAATCATATAGTTTACCAACTATAATATGAGATATATGCTCAAAAGAATAAAGAAAGTAAACACTTGCCTCGTGGATAAAATCCGACGACCTCGAGTCGAATCCCACGGAGTTTGGGCTGGAATCCCCTTTTTCTTCCTCTTTCTCCTTTATATCTTCTCTTCTCGCTTTTTCTTTCCTTTCTCTCACTCTCCCATGCCTTTATAAGAGAGAATAAGGGCTTGTCCCTTATAAACCCAAAAATGACTTGTTTACTCAACTGCGAGTCCCTACTAGTCCAAAAATCCCCGGAACCTAAACATTACCCCCGGATACTCTATTCTGACTATCTCGGCCATTCCAAAACCAACCGTGCACTCGAAATCTCCATCTGAGTCACTTAACTAAAATTTACTAATCGGACCTAACACTTCTTAACGCGTGTTTTCTTCCAAGTAAAATATTACCCGTCACTTAACCCAACTGATGACATAACATAAAAATATTCTGACTCATTTACTTAGTCCCCAAAGTAAATGTAACACACATCGAATAATCAAACACTCATAAGTCCAGAATTATTATTCTCATAAATTCCTCTAATTACCAAATTACGTCACTTATGTATTTTAAATATCTATAAAAGTATGGGGTATTACATACTTCCCCCCTTACAATGGAATTTCATCCCCGAAATTCGGATACGACCTGTACCCAGAAGTCAAATGGTACTAACGCAATGGTACCCTACTATATACTTATTCACGGCACCCACCTATCTCTAGGCTTATACTCTAACGCACTAGCTTAATCAACAAGCTTAACTAAATCTCTATATGCTACAACATTACCTAAGTCATAAGGTTAATTCTAATAATGTCATGTCGCACCTAGTGCTTCTACAACTGCATATAAAAGAAATGAGCCTATAATCGCCGCTCTAACGTATTGACTCTAAGCATCCACTCATCTACAACATGACATCTAATTTCCCTAAAAAAGGAAACTACACTAGCGCTTGACTACTCCCGTCAGTCCTCTCGCTTATCTTAGGTGTGCTTACTCTTATTGCACCTACACAATTAGGTTATCGCGTGCCTCCTACGACGTTCAATCAAACCCATAACTGCTCTAAAACATATTCTTCAGCTTTATATACTACGCATCTTCTATCGCAGACGATATATAAAACCAACTCACTAAGGTGCCCATACACTTTTAAACCCGTGCCTATCTGCACAACCATTGTAAATGTATGATATGTAACACTCTCCTCTAAAAATGGGCCTTATTTCCTCGGCCTGATACTAACACCTGGGTATTCCTAACCCGAATAATTCAAAATTCAATTCTTCCTATAACAGCGCCACTTGCTCTACTGGCCTTACTCCATGGTATTCTTAAGATTGGTGCGTTCTCCTACACACGTAAAATGAGTACTATCCTAACTATATCCCTAGTGGCCGAGGCCTTTCCTAACTCCCAATATTAGCTCAGTTTCATGCGTGGGACGTATCTCAAAGCGAAATCCAAATAAGGAAACCTCCCATTACACTACTACTTTGTGTCGTCGGTCATCAAGATATAACGGCCTAAGGCCCACCAACGGGACATTCTAAAATCCTATCGCGTAATCGTACTAACGCGCTTCTACCTCTATGTCCTTCCATCTCGGTGAAATGGAAAGTCTAACTAATCGGGTCGCCTATACTCTGCACAAGTTCTACAAACATTTTACCTAACACATATTACTTTCGAATTTGCCTTTTAATTAAGGCCTGGCTATAAGCCTCAATTCAATTCTCTAAATCTTACCTCACCCATTACTTACGGTATAAGAACCATTTCAATGCTTTTCCATAGCACTTTCATTTCCACAAGCCTTCATTCATGACATGGCTCTCAGTTTATAGTGTTTTCTTCACACTAGGTAACTTATCATCAAAACCAACATCCTTGCATCCCATAACATCTCTCCACTCCCGACGTCATTAAGGTTCGTGCGTGGAGTGTCTCGCAAGTGAAATCCAAACAAGGAACCCCTCTGATACACTATTACTTAAGTTTGTCGATCGTGGAGGTTCGTTAGCTTCAAATATGTAATCGGGATACTCCCATCCCATCTATCAACAAAATGTGATATGAACTCCTACTTCTTTTAAGAAGCCATACCACAAGCGCTTGTACTAACACTAAGTCCTTTGCGCAAACAATAACGAGTTTAAACTCACAGCTTAACAATAGATCTTGTATACCTTAAATCATACCTGTAAGGTCGCCAAACACTAAAATCGGGAAAATAAAATATATGCTCATCGAAGTCCCACCTAAACATATAATAAATAGTGAGCTCAACTTGTATCCAGGTGAGATATTGTAAAAACAACCAGTTCCACCCTGGAACCGCGGATACGATAGCCTTGCAATCAATAACTCGCTATCGCTATGACCAACCAAGAACATATTATATTCAGAATAATACTATACTCATATAACATATACAAAACGAGCAGTGGAAGCTGAAATATAAGCTCAATATAACAATGCCCGCTTTTCCAACGAATGAAGAAAAATAGTACCCCGCTATCTCGAAAAAACATATAGATATACCCTCTATAATATTACCGATACTGGCGCAAAACTCGGATCACGCACACAAATCTAGGGTTAATAAAATAATGTGACGCTATCTTGCCACATAAAAATATACCTCCTTCCTCTGAGGTGAAACTTATAACAATAACTTCGCTAATCTCCCTGACTGCTTCAATTGGTTTCCAGACATAGTACACTTGCCTTAATCGAACCAAAACTACTTTAATCGATGCTCCACCTAAGCATCCTACTCTTGTCCTTTAACTCATACCGGGAAAGATCAAAGCGTGTGGTTGTACGCTCCATATTTCAATATTCCCCATCTCTGGCCACCCTGACCCTGTTAAGGTTATCAGTATCTCGGACTCTATAGCCTCGATCCTGACAATCACCTTCGTAGTTCCCTTAGCTCCTCCGGCTAAAAGGAAACATAGTACCGGCATCAATTGCCCTGTTTCAATGAACCCCCAGGCGTATGCCCACCTGTGGGGTTTCACGAACATAAATTCTCTATAAGGGTTAACATCACCTAATAGTGAGCCTGTCATTTCACTGAAGGACTCTCTCTTCATTATACCCACCTTAATTCGGTACAAGGTTCCCTTAATCATATAACTCTTTATTCATTGTCGGCTCCTGACCGATCCTTATGTGAATGACCCAGAAACAACATTCTCATCATTCCTAATAGCCCAAAGGAATTCGTGGTTGAAATCGTTCGTAAGATTCCTCTATGAGCAAAACATCATTCTCCCTTAAATATGGTGATCATCGTTCCCACCATTTCAACATTGCTCCAACGAGTGAAAACTTTTCCTCAAATTTTCACATCTGGGCATTCCTATACCCCGCTCTAAGCCAAAGCTTCTGAGCCTTCTACTTCCACTGGATAATGTTACACTGACTCCGTATAACTTAACTTCAACGTATGGTCCTTATCAAAGACCCTTTCTAACTTTTTCCCAATTTACTTCACTGGGTAGGTCAAGTTTAGCACCACTCTCTACTACAGCGGTACGTGAATAATTATAACTACTATACTTTAGTAGTCGTTGCAGCAATCCTTGACAATGCCACAAGGGGAGTGACCTCTGTTGCGGTCCTCATTCCTAACTTCAACTTATAGCTCCCACTAAGCCCCACCTCCTGCCGCCCTCGCAACGGCCTTCCCTGGTCGCCCTTCATCGATCAGCACACGAATCTCACCCGAGCTTACAAAATATTTACTATAATCTTACATAATAGCAGGAGAACAAAATCTCACAATAGGAATCAACGATCCTAATGGTAAGGCTCTATATCAAATAGAAAGCAACGCTGAAAGCGTAGTACGTCTGCACAGATTCCTAAGGACACTAAAACCTGATGCTCTGATACCATCTGTGACACCCCGCCTAATAAAATACCGGGTGATCAATCCTATACTAGATTAAAATAGAATCTCATATGATTCATTCTCAGCATCACTGTCGAAAAAAAATTTAATTACTAATAACTTATTCGATTGGCGTCAAAATTTTCTTTAATTAATCTTTTTTTTACCAAATCATTCAAGTGAAACAATCACAACAGTTTATATACACAAAACTAAAATGAAATAAAATGACCGAACACTCGGTAACATAATACAACCGAATCGAATGCTGCACTAAAGGCGATAAAAGAATACATGAATACAGTTGGGCTATCGGACCGAATGTTACTACAATGCTTCCTATCTAGATTACAAGGACAGAAGTGTCTACAATAAATCTGCACGCATCCACAGCTGTTGCAGCACACGTCTGACTCGAAGGAATCATCATCCAGGCGTCCCTGTGTCTCGACACCTATATATATACATATATAGCAAGAGAGGGGAAAAATAGGAAAACGGATCAGAGCCCGAGTTTGAAAATATTTAGCAAGTGCATAAATGTCAGATTTTAAAATATGAAATCTGTCATATTTAAACTGGTATCGCACTCTCATGAGATACACCTCACCCATCTTTTAATAGTGAACACCTACCGTATAACATTTAAACAACCTAGTTAAGCTATCCCGCCTAACTAATCTCTTTAACCCATCTTCTAAATCCTCGTAACTATCACTCCCCAACGTGATATAATATAAGTTATACCATAAGCTATTACTTAAGCTTTAATGGATATAATTCTCGATTAGATAAATGTATATATAGTCCTTGTTTCTATAAAACTATACCGTTCATATACCGTAACTTTCACTAGTTTTAAATACCATTTCCACTTTAACATAAAATATCACGTATTATATAGTTCTCACTTGAACCTACGATTTACATTTGTATCAATCCGGACATAAAACTACCGAAAGAAGAATAAAATCGTATTCATTTTACACTTTACACCTTTTAAAGTTATATGATATCTCATAATCATATACAAGAAATATACTATAACAACAAGTATATTTATACCTATTTTACAATCATAAGTATAATAACCATCCCACCGAGTTATAACTCGAGGATGCAGTCTCGACGTGCTATCATCATCCGGGCATACTCCAATTAACCCCGATACCCAGTCAAACTCTCTCATGATCAAGGTAGAAATACAGAACGGTGGAGGCGGTCATATTCCCTCCAGAAAGTGGGATAAAAATATTAGTCCCATATACAGGACGATATGACCTGGGGATATACTCTCCCTGCTCCGTAAGCCAAGGGATTCACCCACATCGCGCAACCTCCCTGGATAGCACTAGAGAAAATACAACCTGGTTGTCCATCCCTATGCCCGTGGAACTAGCCTCTAAATACAAGTATACCAATCATACACATGTATATTTATATTCGTATCATATCATATATACTGTAACAACATCGTATGTATAATATATCAATCCTCAGTATATTACGGCTATGATTGCCAAGCTCTTACAGCGATAGCCGAAACCTTGAATGTTACCATTCGTAAAAGTATATAAGTATTCATACACTTAAAATACTAAACCCACAAGTATTCTATTACTTAAGGTTTAACTTACACCTTAATCACTTTTAAGGGTTTTACATAAACCCGAATATACCAATTCGTAATAATGAAATAAGTATACATGTAACGTATTCTAATTCCATATGTATCGCATCACCTACAATAATAGTAGTCAATAGACGTATAGGATAACCGCTCAATCATCTTTAGCCCATATCCTAAATAACATCCTACTCGCATCCTAGGATTTACTCAAATGAAATCGGCCCGTATTTACTCTAACCGTATAAATATATCTATACACACTTGCCGAAGACTTCTCTCAATTGTTACTCGTCCTAAACATTCATTAAATCCATACCCCGAATTGTACACTCAACTAATCCAAGGCTAATATACAACTCCTCCAGTCCTTTAGGTCATAACCATCTATAACACTCTAATTAAGATGGCCCCTAAGCTTTGAACCCAAAAGAAAAAGGAGTAGAAAAATTCTCATCTTGGGTAGAAAAGAGAGTACCGGTCGATCGGTCCCTAACCTCCGGTCGACCGCTAAATGGGATTTTGCCTTGCGAGCTAACTAGTGGACTTTTCCCCTTATACCGGTCGATCGACTCTTTGTCCGCGGTCAAGAGATCACACCAGATATTTCGGCAATCTCTCCGTTTCTTACAAAACCTAAATCTCCAAAATACCAAATATCATCCCAACCTTTATTTTTATGGTTTCTAATCTCAACCAACAACACTACAATTATCTAAACACTCATTTTTCACTAACACATCTCTTCATTTGTGGTATTAAACCATTTCTCTTAGATTTAAAACTTAAAACCATTTAAAACCCTACTTTATCATTTCTACAATTTCTACCCATTTCTACACAATATTAACGTAGGTTTAACGCTAGAAATCATTAAGAGTCTACAATACATCAATTTGTAAACTCATACTCAAATTTCCCAAATTTATTTTAAGGGTTCTAACCCAAAAATTATATAGTTTACCAACTATAATATGAGATACATGCTCAAAAGATTAAAGCAAGTAAACACTTGCCTCGTGGATAAAATTCGACGACCTCAAGTCGAATCCCGCGAAGTTTGGTACGGAAACCCCTTTTTCTTCCTCTTTCTCCTTGCTTTATTCTCTTCTCTCTTTTTCTTTCCTTTCTCTCACTCTCTCGTGCCTTTATAAGAGAGAATAAGGGCTTGTGCCTTATAATCTCAAAAATGACTCGTTTACTCAATTGCGATTCCCTACTAGTTCAAAACTCTCTGGATTCTAAACATTACCCCCCAATAATCTATTCTGACTATCTCGGCCATTCCGAAACCAACCGTGCACTCAAAATCTCCATTCGATTCACTTAACTAAAATTTACTAATCGGACCTAACACTTCTTAACGCGTGTTTTCTTCCAAGTAAAATATTACCCGTCACTTAACCCAACTGACGACATAGCATAAAAATATTCTGACTCATTTACTCAGTCCCCAAAGTAAATGTAACACACATCGAATAATCTAACACTCATAAGTCCAGAATTATTATTCTCAGAAATTCCTGTAATTACCAAATTACGTCACTTATGTAATTTAAATATCTATAAAAGTACGGGGTATTACATCAGTTTAGTGCTGTGTGACTTGATCGTGGCTCTTTTGGGCAGTTTTGTTGCCCTGTGCGCACAACTTAATCGTGTGCACAACTTAATTTCCCTGTGCGCACGACTCCTTGATATTTTTATTCTGTAGTTTTACTGTCCAAAGTCATTCACACAACAAAAGTCAATCGTGGGCACGACAAAGCTGAAATTTTAAAAATTAGTATAAATAAACATTATTTCCCTCCAATTCTTTGAACACTCTTCCCTCACTTTCAAACACATAGGTGAAATCAGGCAGGGTAAGCAGCCCTCAGCAACAACAATAATATTTCATTCCTCTGGGCTGCCAAGGCCAAGGGAATGGTGGGGGAGGCCAGCAGGGATATGATCAGTGGCAGGGAGGATTTTTTGGGAAATGTTTCTTTTGTGGGGAGACAGGCCACAAGAAGAGATATTGCCCTAACCGAGGTAAAGGGCAACTAAAAGACGAGGTACTGGATGTACAACCACTACAATAATTCACAGGTCAGTTCGAATGAGAGGATTTTAACCAGGAACCCATTGACCAGGCAAAGTAGATAGAGTATGGAGGTAAATTATCTATATTATTCTATGAGTATGGGGTATGTTTTGAGTGACATTGGGAGTTGTCACAACGTAAGATTGTCGTCACTAGGATTCACGAGTGAATCGAATTTCGTGGGTGCGTTGGCCATAATAGCCTTATTATGTATCTAATTACTGTGGGTAGCGGGGGTCGTTAGTGTCGCCTACGAGAGTGCGAGTGTGTACACTAAAAGGGTGTTTGCATTACGTGTTGGTTTTACTCCCTTCGAGAATTTTGAGGGTAGAGGGGACTATTTTTTAAGTTTCAATTAGTTAGCGATAGTTTGAGGCTATAATGGATAAGTTATAGTAAGAATTTGTGTTCGTTGTACCAGGTGTTGATGTAAAAAACTAGATTGTTCTAATTCTTCAATCACAGATAAATAAATAAGACAAAGATTTTTAAAGTGGTTCGGCTAGGAATAAAGCCTACGTCCACTGTTATGTTATTGCTGAGTGTTTGTGGAATTCTTGATTACAAATTCTCTCAAGAAATTCCGGTCCCCTTGAATGAAGATGATACAAGGTATTTATAACCTTGAGGCTGTACATGAAAGGTTCGATACATTAAATGACATACATATGAAAGGGTAATACATTTAATGCAGAGTGCGTGCCAAGAATATAAGCATTCAATGAATATCTGAGCTGTTGATTATCTGGCAATTAATGATACGACCGAGATGCAGCTCGGACCGCCATAGCTGTTCGCTGATCAGGAGTTCCTCGGAACATTAGAGTACCTCGGTGCGTTAGAGTTCCTCGGTGTGATAGAGTTCCTCGGTGTGATAGAGTTCTTCGGTGTATTCTCGTTGCTCGGAAAGAAGCATGGTTGGTCGGGAAATGATCTTCCTCGCTGCTATTGTGCCGCGTAGATTGACACGTGTCTTCATCTTATTCGTCCACATCAGCATATTAATTTTGGTATCAACAGAAGCCCCCAATGTTTCATATTTTGAACTTTGAGGAGTATGGAACATTCTTTCTCGGTATATGGCAATATTAAATGTCCTTCCCGAGTTTCAGGAACATTGTATTCAAATTTCCTTCTTATTTCGCAGTTTCCGCCTTTTTTATAAGCGCTTCGATCTTCGTGCAAATTTTGTCCTCTTAGCCGCCGGAAATTTAGTAGTTTCTTTTTGGTAATCATTTCTTTCGCCGCTTCCCAATGCAAAGTATTTAAACTTCTTTGGTAACCATACCGTCGTCTACGTTTTCCATTTTCTGCATTCAAGCTTTCTATTCTCTTCTTTTCTTGTGCGTTCATCCTTGTTTCCGTTCGTTGTCAACACACCTCCTTTCTTTCTGTAAGATCTTCTTTCTTTCTTCTGTATCTCTTTTATTCAATATGGTTTATATTGTGGAGTCTGTTGAGAAATTCCGTTCTGATTTTTCCATTCCTTCGTGGGTAATTCTAGAGGTTCTTTCTGAGCCTTTAGATTACTTTCGATTGGCTGAGGGACATTGGTTCCCCAGTCTTTTTGTTGCTGAATGCGGTTTTTCCTTTCCACCAAACCCATTATGTCTTGAGTTTTGTCAATATTTTGATCTTGTTCCTGCAAAAATAGCCCCCAATTCATGGAGAATAATTAACGGGGTGCACAAATTAAATCTAACTCACGGGACTCGTATTGGGATCCCTGAAATTATGTTTTGTTATAAATGGGCCATTCTAGATAATATTTATTATTTAAAAACTAGATATCTGAATAGGGCTCTTGTAGTTAATCTCCCTGACTCAAATAGGGATTATTTTGAGCATGGGTTGGTCATAAAAAATTGGCAACATGCGCCTTTATCTGGGAATGAAGTATACAACGGTCCCAGATGCCCCCCATACGGCAATGGGATAGGTTTATTTTTCATTTTATTTTACTTATGAAATTATGCTTTCATCATGTTTGACAAAATGTATGACTGATATCTCGACATGTATTTATTTGCAGTTGATAGCAAAAGAAAAACTCCAAAAGAATCAGAAGTGAATATTAAACATCTGAAACTTATCTGGGGTTTGCATAAGAACATTGCTGACGAGCATATTAGATCTGCTTCATATTTACTACAGTATAAGAGTTACACAACCTCTTATACTGCTCGCCCTGTTGAACCAGCTTCAACACCAGAAAGTTCATCTTCAGATTCTCATATCCCCTTATCTCAGAGAATGGGCAAGAAAAGAGCTCCTCCTGCTCTATTTGGTGAAATTTCTTCTGCTGTTGGAGCCCAGAAAGGAAAAATTGATGTCCCAGAGGGGACTAAAAAAGTAGATGCTGGTTCCTCCAAAGTTGCCGAGAAGCCCCCAGTGGCCCCGAGCAAGAAAAATGCTCTCGCTGATGTAATTACAATCTCTCCGACCAAGACTTCTTCCTTGGTTGATGCTGCTGACCCTCCTTTGAAGAGATTGAGGAAATCATCCTCAGTTAATCTTGCTGGAACTGCATCTTCTCTACCCGCTGGTGGTAGTAGTGTTTCAAACATCATTCTTCCGAGTTCTTCAATGAGCTCAGTTATACCCGAGGTTCTCGGGGTTGATGAAAAAATTCCTAGGGATACACTGACATCCCTAGCTGCTCGTCATCTTTCTTCAGTAAATTTCTCATACCTTTGGTCTTTCTTTCTTTTTTTTTGAATTCTTGTATTTGTGTTGACTTTATTGTTTTTCTTATCTTTCAGCTGGTGAACTGCTTCAATACCATCGTGAAGAAAGATCAAGTTATTAAAGCTTCCAGTTCCTCGTCCGATGTCGACGATGCTTTGTTGGGTTTAGCCCAATCTGTGAAGGAATCTCGCCAACAGTACATCGAGGAGAAAACTGTTTGGGAGAAAAAGTTGGCTATGGCTGAGGCTGATAAGATGAGGATGGCTGAAACCTCCAAGAATTTGGAGGAGAGAGTTAAAGTTTTGGAGGTTAAACATCAGGATTCTGATGATAAGTTGAAAAAGGCAGAGGAAGAATTATCTACTCTGCGAGATATCAAAGTCAAGAAAGAGGAATTGGAGGTGAAGCTCTCCTCGGAGAAGTCGAGGAGAAAAGTTGCAATCAAGAAACATTTCAGCGTTGGTTGGGAGAAAGGATGGGAGAGAGGGATAGCTGCAATGACATCCCAAGTTCAATATGGGGAGTTGAAATACTTCCATGATGGCTGGGTAGCGGCTCTGCAGGAGCTAAAGGTCCAAGACGATTCTGAGCTATTCCAACGGCATCTCCCTGGTCCTCCTCCACCAATTGTGGAAGAAGAAGAAGATGAGTCTGCCTCAGATGAGTCTTCTATGGCTATGGGCGATCAAGTTTCTGCCTCTCAACCCTCTGCCACCGAGGACGTTTCTTCCATGCCTCTTCCTCCTGAGAAGATTCCTACCGATCAAGCTGTTGTTACCACCGAGCAACCGAGCTCCTCGTCCCAGCCTCCCGAGAAAGTCTTGGGAGACAAGGAAAAGGTGTGAAGTTGTTCGGTATCATTTCTATATTTCTTTGTAATCGAACAATGTAACTTTTTGATGATCTAATAAAATATATCTTTGCTCATCTCTGTTGTTGATAACTTGTTTTTGTTGATTGTTGTCTTTTTCTCGTCTTTAGTTTGTTGCTAGAATGGAATTGATCTCTTCACATGATACTGAGCTGATGCAGCAATGTCATCAATACTACAAGGCTGGTCATACAGACCTTAGTACATCGGAAATTGCTGATATCCTTGGTCATGGTGCTTCAGAACAGGCTATTGAGGCTTATCGATATTTGAAAGATTTACTCGACCGAGCTGTGGCCAATAATGTGGCGTATTATGAACTGATCGAGGAACTTCATGGTTCCATATAGGATCTCCAAGGTCAGCACAATGAATCAATGGCTTTGTTACACAAAGATTATGAAAATAGATACCAACAACTTTCTTCTGAAACAGGCCATAAGAAGATCATTGCTGCATATGATATTAGGGAAAGGACCCTAAAAGGTGAAGTTGAAGCCTGCAGACAAATTGCCGAGATCCTGGAACAAGAAAATAATAATTTGCAGAAAAAATTGGCTCAATATGAATCTGCTGCTTCATCTTCTACTGCATTAATACCAGTTACTGATGAAGGCTTCTCTTTCTTAGAGGTCGAAAACGCCAAACTAAGGCAAGAGCTGGAGGACTTAAGAAGATCTGCCATTTCTGGAACTGCTCGGGGACGGGGAAGAGGTTCTCGGGGGCGAGGAAGAACTGTCGAGGAGCAAAGTTCTCCAGTTGCTTCTCGGAGCCGATCAAGAGTTCTCAGTCGTAATGTTGAAGAGGCTCGTACTCAGTCTACTCTGGAAACTCAAGCATTCCAGTTGAAAGTAAAAGACCATGCTCTGACTGAAATGTCCAATAAAAATCTGTCTCTGGAAGATCAGCTTACATCGATGAAATCTGCCTTGCATAATAAGGATCTTTTTGCAAAAAACCTTCATGAACAATTGGAGAGATTAACCTTCCAATTCCATAAGCAGCCAAGGGAATTCTGGATAGCAGGATATAATGAAGCCCTTGTTCACCTGGATGCTCGTATCGAACATGCCAACAATGAAGGTTACAAGCAAGGATGGTTGAATGCGTTGGGTGTGTTAAAATTGGAGCAAGGGCATTTCTTATGGGATTATCATGCTCCATCATTATTAGACCTGCCTGTACCACCTTTAAAATTGGACATGGCATGGATCCCAGCTCGTTCCATTCCTCGCAGCCTAATTTCAAAGTACCTTGGTGATTATAGCCTTCATTCCCAAGTTGAATTATCTCGTCCTGAGCATCTCTTGGATACACCTTCTGTTATGAACGTCAGAATGCTCAGAGATGTTAATTTCATCAATTCTCCCCTTTGCCTAGAAGACCCTCCTGCCGGCGAGGAGCCTGCTTCACAAAATAAAGGAAAGGAACCAATAGAATAGGTTTTCAATGTAACAGTTAGTACATTTATATAACTTGTAATTTATTCTAGATTAATGAAAAGATTTTCATTTTCTGTTTGCCAATTTTGCTATTGTCTTGTGTTTATCAAACACCTTTATATTTGCACATATGTATCTGTTAAAAAGATAACAATAATATTATTCATTAAGCAACTTAATAAAAAGTTACAAGTATCAGTAATGTTTCTCGATCATTTAATAATGAAGTAATGAGTAAAAATGTTCAAACTGTTTCCAACCAACCAAGGTGGGTGAATAATGTTTGTCGACCAATTACAGTTGATGGGTTTTTATCCCCGACCAGCTATACTTGGTTCAATTATAAAAATGCGTCCGACCAGCTAAGATCAATAATTTGTCCTCGCCGACCAACTACAGTTATTGGGTTTTTATCCCGACCAACTATACTTGGTGTATTTTTTGAATATTTTGTTCTTCAAAGAACTCTTTGTAATAATATTACCTCCCGACCAACATAAGTTGTAATATGAGAGTATATTTTTATCTTACCAACCGTAATTGATTATGCTGGTGTACACTTTTTGGCTCCTTAAAGCTTTTGGCTCTTTAGAGCATTTTTTGGCTCCTTAGAGCATGTCCTCCTAACCAAAGGAGGTTGGCTACTTATAGCACTTTTGCTCCGTAGAGCTGTCCTCCTAACCAAAGGAGGTTGGCTACTTATAGCACTTTTGCTCCGTAGAGACTTTTGCTCCGTAGAGCTGTCCTCCTAACCAAAGGAGGTTGGCTACTTATAGCACTTTTGCTCCGTAGAGCTGTCCTCCTAACCAAAGGAGGTTGGCTACTTATAGCACTTTTGCTCCGTAGAGCTGTCCTCCTAACCAAAGGAGGTTGGCTACTTATAGCACTTTTGCTCCGTAGAGCTGTCCTCCTAACCAAAGGAGGTTGGCTCCTCAGAGCACTTTTGTTGTGTAGTGTATTACACTAGTATTCCCCGAAAAACTTTCAACCAGAAAGAAAATGGCGAAACATCCTCGTTTTATTCATAATGAAAGAAATGCTTTACATTTGACATCACTGATAATACTTGCGCAGGTGTTCAGCATTCCATGCGTTCTTAAATTCCTCTCCTTCTAGAGTTGCTATTCTGTAAGTTCCTGGTCGAACAACCTCTGTAACTCGGTAAGGTCCATGCCAGTTTGCTTCCAGTTTATTCTGCTTCTGAATGACCTTCTTTAGCACATAATCCCCCTCTTTTAGATCACATTTCTTTACCCTTTTGTTGTAAAACAGAGCTGTTCGTTGTTGATAAGCAGCATTCCTAATGGCTGCCTCTTCTCTGACTTCTTCGAGCATATCCAAATCCAGTCTTCTCATCAAATCACTGATCGGAGAATTGAAATTTAACACCCTGTGTGTTGGTATGCCCAACTCGGCAGGTATCACAGCCTCACTTCCAAATGCTAGCATATATGGTGATTCTCCTGTTGCTGCTCGGGGAGTTGTTCGGTAAGCCCACAAAACTGACTGTAGCTCATTAATCCAATTTGCTTTAGCCTCACTTAACCTCTTCTTCAACCCATTTAGTAATGTTCTATTCGTCACCTCAGTCTGTCCATTGCTTTGGGGATGGCCTGGTGCTGAATGAAACTTCAAGACGTTTGACTGATGACAATAAGCAGCAAATTCTTCATTATCAAATTGCGTTCCATGGTCTGTGATGAAAGCGTGGGGGAGACCATATCGACAAATGATATTCTTCCATATGAACTGATACACGTTCTCGTACGTCATATCAATTAGTGGTTCAGCTTCCACCCACTTAGTAAAATAGTCTACTGCCACGACGAGATACTTGAACCTTCCTCGGGTCGTCGGCAGTGGTCCAACCAGATCAATTCCCCACATGGCAAATGGCCAAGGTGATGTTATGGGTGTCAACAATGCCTGTGGAGTTCTTCGGATGGAGGAAAAACGTTGGCATTTGTCACACTTCTTAACATAGGCTATACAATCAGCCCTCATCGTCGGCCAATAGTATCCCTGTGTCATTACCCTTTGCAAAAGTGTCCGACCTGCTACATGAGCTCCACAAGATCCTTCATGAATTTCTTCAATCAATTCTTTGACTTCTGATGGATGCACACATCTCTGCAAATCTGCCATAATTCCTCGTCTATACAAAACACCATTAGTTAACACATACCGAACAACTTTATACTTCAATTTCTTGGCAGCTAGTTTGTCCTCCGGCAATCCTCCTTCTTCAATGTATTCTCTGATAGGATCCATCCAAGATGGTCCTAAATCAAGGGTAATAATCTTCACCGTCAGATCTTCTTCTATGCTCCGACTTTCTAATACTTCAATTGGTATCGTTCTTCGCAGCTCGGTGCGCGTAGCTGACGCTAATCGGGCCAATGCGTCTGCTCTAGCATTCTCCGTTCTCGGTATCCTCACCAATTGAATAGCATTAAATTCTGTCAATAACTCCATCACCTTTGCATGGTACTTCACCATTAACTCTCCCTTCACTGCATATATTCCCATCATTTGATTCACAATTAATTGAGAATCACTGAAAACAATTACTTGACGTGCCTCCATAACTTTCGCCAAATGAAAACCTGCTATCATAGCCTCATATTCAGCCTCATTATTGGAAGCTTTGAATTGGAATCTCAAGGCATACTCCATGTCAATATCATCTGGAGAGTTTAAAACAATCCCTGCTCCACAACCAGCCGTGCAAGATGATCCATCTACATATAATCTCCATGTATGTAACTCGTCTTCAAATTTCTTATCTGTTAGAGTTCCTCGGTGAAATATCATCTGTTTTCTTTCATCATCCCCGGGTATCCTTCGTTCTTCATTGGTCATTTGTTCGTACCCTTCTACCAACCGGAGTTGGTCTGGGTTTGAATATGATGATTTTTCTACATCCACAAGTCCTTTTACCAACCTTGGTTGGTCTGGATCTGTGTCTGTTGATCCCGTATCGTCCACAGGTAGGTCAGCAAGCACCTTTTGCTCCTCGGGGGTATCGGGGTATGTGAACTCTGCTATAAAATCTACCACGGCTTGCCCCTTCAACGATGATCTGGGTTCATATACAATATCAAATTCACCGAGCTCTATTGCCCAGTACATCAATCTTCCTGATTTCTCTGGTTTGTGAAGGGCTTGTCTTAACGGCATGTCGGTATACACAATGATGGTATGGGCCTGGAAGTATGGCCTCATTCTTCTACTTGCTTCAATTAATGCCAGTGCCAATTTTTCCAGCTTTGCGTATCTGATTTCCGCACCTCGGAAGGCCTTGCTTGTGTAATAAATTGGCTTCTGGACTCCATTCTCCAATCTGATCAACGCTGAGCTAACTGCATTTTCTGATACTGCCAAATACAAGTACAGCTTCTCTCCAGTTATTGGCCTAGACAACAATGGTGGGGCTCCCAAATACTTCTTCAAATCTTGAAAGGCTTTCTCACATTCATCAGTCCACTCAAAACTTTTTCGCAGTGTTTTGAAGAATGGAAGGCATTTATCAGTTGCTCGGGATACAAATCTGTTGAGTGCTGCAACCCGTCCGGTAAGACTCTGCACTTCTTTCTTCGTCGTCGGAGATCGCAGCCCTAAAAGAGCCTTGATCTTTTCTGGATTTGCCTCAATACCTCGTTGGTTGACGATGTATCCGAGGAACATTCCTTCTCGTACTCCAAAGGTACACTTCGTCGGGTTAAGCTTCATCTGGTATTTATCCAGTTGATCAAAAGTTTGACTCAAGTCAACCAAATGATCTGCAGCTCTCTTACTTTTGGTGAGCATGTCGTCGACATAAACCTCCATATTGCGGCAGATTTGTTCGGTAAAAACCTTGTTCATCAACCGCTGATATGTTGCACCTGCATTTTTTAAACCAAAAGGCATAACATTATAACAATAAGTTCCCCTTGGGGTAATAAAAGAAGTACTTTCCCTGTCTTCAGGTTTCATTTTGATCTGGTTGTAGCCAGAATAAGCATCCATGAAGCTGAGTAGCTCGTGTCCCGAGGTAGCATCCACTAGTTGATCAATTCTGGGCAATGGAAAATGATCTTTTGGACATGCCTTGTTGAGATCAGTAAAATCAACACACATTCTCCATTTGTCGTTCTTCTTCTTTACCATCACCACATTTGCCAACCAATCTGGATATTTCACATCTTCAATGAATTGGGCTTTCTGGAGTTTCTCGACCTCCTCTTGTATGGCCTGGTTCTTCTCGGGACTAAACACTCTTCTTCTTTGCTTCACAGGCTTGATCTCCTTATTCACGTTGAGCTCATGACATAAAAAGTTTGGATCTATACCTGGCATGTCTTCATGACTCCAAGCAAAAGTATTTTTCCTGCTTCTCAAGAAAGTTATCAAATCTTATTTTATTGAAACATCCAACGATGATCCTATCTGAGTTACTCGTTCAGGATGCTCGTCGTCCAGGATAACAATTTCTGTAGATTCTACAACCTGCCCTTTTACGAGTTGAGATTCATCCCTAGGGTCAAGAGTTTCAATTTCTGTGCTCTCCTCCACTTGATAAGTAGTAGTCTTTTTCCTTGATTCTTCAAGTTCTTCTTGCTCGGCAGACGAATAATAGCATTCCCGAGATACTTTTTGATCACCTTTCATAATTCCTACTCCAAAATTCGTTGGGAATTTCAAACATTGATGTACTGTAGATGGAACTGCTTCGAACTTCTTCAATCCAACTCTTCCCAAGATGATGTTGTAGGCGGACTGCACATTCTTATCCATCACAAAGAAGCGTATTCTTTCTGTTCGACAAGCAGGCCAAGTTCCAATGAGTATATCCAACTTGATCGTCCCAAGTGGAAAAACTTTCTCGCCAGCAAAACCCAGAAGGGGTCTGTGATAAGGTTCCAATTGAGATAATTTTAAATTCAAGCTATCAAAGCATGAATAGTACATGATGTCTGCCGAACTACCATTGTCTACTAACACCCTTGAAATGACCACATCCTTCATCCTCATTTTGATCACCAAAGGATCATCATGAGGGTAAAGAACACCTGCCAGGTCATTTTTTGAAAAACCAATCACTAGCTTCTCTTTGTTTACCTTCCTCGGACGATCATCCTCGGCCAGGTTTATTCGCTGAATGTATGAACAAGCTTGAGCCTCTCCGAGGTAAGCTTTTCTTTCTGCAGTAAGGTCTCCTCCTCCTGCATCTCCTCCTGTAATAACATTACAATCAAATGACCCAAAACGTATGGAAAATACCTCTCGTTCAGGTTTCCTTGGCTTCTTGGGAAGATCGGGGTCATCATCTGGATCCTCTTCATGGTCCCTCCTCTTTTTCTCTTCTGCACGACGAGGAGATCTAGATCTCTCTCTAGTTCTATCATCATTCTTCCTTTCACCTCTGCGATCTACATACTTTGATAATTTTCCTCTTTTGATGAGTGTTTCAATCTCGTTCTGAAGGGCTATACAATTTTTGGTCATATGGCCATGATCTTTGTGAAACTCGCAATATTTGTCCTTATTCCTCAGGTCGGTATTTGTCTTCAGTTTTTCTGGCCACTTGATTTCCTCGTTATTCCTGATTTCTTCCAAAACATGATTAATACCCATTTTCAATGGAGTATAATTATCATACTTCTTTAGGACATCCAACTTCATCCTGTTATTCCTGGAATGTTTGTCACCACCATTACCTTTCTGATCTTTCTTCTTAGAATTGTCGACCTCCACTTTAACTTCTTTATCCATATTCTTCTTCGCAGCCATAGCCTCCTCGGCATTCATGATTTTGGCCGCCTTTGCCATCAATTCCGACATATTTTTAGGTGGATCTTTGGCCAAAGTGTAGTACAGCTTGTTAGGCAGCAAACCACTCATCAGAGCAGTGATTGTTGTCTTTTCTTCATAATCTATGACTTCCAACTTCTCGTTATTGAAACGAGTTATGTAATCTCTAGTACTTTCACCTGATTTTTGTCTAACACTTAGCAAGTGTGCTACTCGCTTTACCGGCTTTGCTCCAAAACAAAAATTGCCAATAAACAACTCGGCTAACTGAACAAAAGTTAAAATCTTACCCCGAGGAAGATTATTGTACCATATCTGTGCTGATCCGGTAAGAGTTCCCGAGAATGCTCTACACCTCATCTCGTCGGGGACAGCGTAGATATCTGCAGCAGCTTGGTATTGTTCTATATGAAGTACGGGATCTGTCTTTCCATCGTACTTGGGGGTCACTACGGGTGCTTTAAATTTCGACGGTGTAGGGAAATCCACAATGGCTTGCACAAAAGGTGTTCCTTGAACAAAAGTTCTCTGTAAGGGGTTCCTCGCCTTAGCCATTTCTCCCAGTCTATCCTCCAACCGTTGAATGGAACCTTTCCATGCTTCATTCCCTTCCTCGGGCCGCTTAGTCCGAGCAACTGATTGCTCTGACGTAGCTTCCTGAGATTTATCTCGACGAGTAGTTGGTCGCGATTGTGCAGATCCTTCTCTCAAACCTGGTGGTGGTCGAAAACTTCTTGATGGAGCCCTAGGTGGACTCATGTTCCTCCTTGGTCCTAACCGACTGAAAGGAGACACCCTGCTTAATCTTTCCAAAGCGCTAGTTCTTTCCGGAGAAAGAGTGATACGTTGATCTGTATCCGTAGCCCGTATCGATGAAGTTCGCCCAGGTTGATAAGAAGAATCATTAGACTCTTCATTGCGATATGACCCAGTACGTCTAGATTGCGATTGCCTATGATCACTCCTTTGCCCTGAATAGGTAGGTGCACTGCCCTGAAGAGTTTGAATGAGTTGCCTCATAGATTCTTGCATGGCGGTTTGTCCTTGAGCCAGATTCGTCATAATTCCTGCCAGATCTGGGGATGCAGATGGATTTGGAAGATTTCCAGTATTTCCAACATTTCGATTACTGGATTCGGGATTATCTGCCATTGATAACAAATGATTTTTGGTGAAAAACGATTGCAACAGTCGCTTCCCACAGACGGCGCCAATCTGTTGATGTAAAAAACTAGATTGTTCTAATTCTTCAATCACAGATAAATAAATAAGACAAAGATTTTTAAAGTGGTTCGGCTAGGAATAAAGCCTACGTCCACTGTTATGTTATTGCTGAGTGTTTGTGGAATTCTTGATTACAAATTCTCTCAAGAAATTCCGGTCCCCTTGAATGAAGATGATACAAGGTATTTATAGCCTTGAGGCTGTACATGAAAGGTTCGATACATTAAATGACATACATATGAAAGGGTAATACATTTAATGCAGAGTGCGTGCCAAGAATATAAGCATTCAATGAATATCTGAGCTGTTGATTATCTGGCAATTAATGATACGACCGAGATGCAGCTCGGACCGCCATAGCTGTTCGCTGATCAGGAGTTCCTCGGAACATTAGAGTACCTCGGTGCGTTAGAGTTCCTCGGTGTGATAGAGTTCCTCGGTGTGATAGAGTTCTTCGGTGTATTCTCGTTGCTCGGAAAGAAGCATGGTTGGTCGGGAAATGATCTTCCTCGCTGCTATTGTGCCGCGTAGATTGACACGTGTCTTCATCTTATTCGTCCACATCAGCATATTAATTTTGGTATCAACACCAGGGTACGAATTATTTTGCTAGGTATAACCTAAAAGACGGTCTAGCCTATATATACGTGTAAATATGCTATAGTGTGTTGCATAATAGACTTATTATGACACCCCGCCCAATTAAATTCCGGGTGATCAGTCCTAAATTAAATTAAAACATGTTTCTCAGTTTGTTCATTCTTAGCATCACTGTCGAAAACTTTTTAATTACTAATCACCTAAGTGAAATTAGACCGATGGCAAATTTTATCTTCCATTAACTCGAGAACAATACTCATGAGGAAATAATTATACATCATCACTATACAATAAATCAAACCATCAAGCAATATAAATAAAGAATAAAGTCTTGCCGAGTTAACAATCGACTAAGATCCAACACTGCTAAATAAAACCAATATACTCCAAAACTGAATATCTGAAATAAAGACACTGGACCACATGTCCCAATAGAGAGTACTAAAATGAGATCCTACACTAGATCTGAAAGAACAAATTGTCTATGAAAAGTCCTTCCAGCCTCCACAATGCTGCAGTTACGAGTCCCTGGACTGAATCCTTAAGTCTGACATCCCTGTGGCTGAACACCTAAAAGGTTTTGAAAACATTTTGATAACAAGAGTTAGTACTCAAAACATTTTGAAATTATTTAGCAAGTTTTTACACAATAAGGTGAGTTATTGATTATACATGATAAGATTTCGTACACTCTCTTGAGTTGCCTCACCCCTCATCTGTAGTGCATGCCTAACGATCTTATCATTAGACCACCTAGCTATACTTCCCAAGCTAACTAGAATAATATACACAACTAAACTAATCTCCGCAACTAAGTTCCCATGCCGCCCGTACAGTATGCTAATAGTAAACATTTTTCATATGTTATATACTTAGATAACTGTTCACATCTTGTCATCTTTAACCTTTTATAATTAAGTTTCACTACTTAATTTATTCTTAAGATATTCACCTCTTTCGTGGAATCATGATAATTAAGTTTCTCTACTTAATTTACTTTTAGATGTATTCGCTACATCTATTATCTACCACCTCATATAAGTAGATTATTTATACAGTATACATTTCCCACACAATATATACTTATAAAACCATTCTTCATGATTATATCCTCGTAGCACACATTAAGGACTCTTGGTTAGGAATAGATCATCGACCCCAAGTAAAAGAATTTGGTTTGGAATATTACCTCGACCCCAAATTTTATTTCATATATTAGTTCAGAATCCTACCTCGACCCTAATAATGAAATTTTATATATTGGTTCGGAACTCTTTCATCTCGACCCCAATTTACTATTTCCATATATTATTTCGGAATTCTACCATGACCCTAATATAGGTAAATATACATTAGGTATTCTCTACACCTAATTATCTATATAATTCAGTAGGTATACACGCAACCTAATGATCATACTCGTACGTAAATATTTTTTTCTCAACTATTCACCGTACTCTTTGGATTACATTATTTTCACATATTAGTTCGGAGTCCTACTTCGACCCTAGTATAATCAAACGTACTTTAGGTATTCACTCCAACTAATTATTTAATACAGTAGGTATGCACACAACCTGGTAATTATGCTCGTACGTAATATTTTAATTTCTAATATTCACCGTACTTATTAATTTACGATTTATCTCACTATCGCATTTTAATTGAGTATTCACACAACTCCAAGGGCCCTAGTTACCCCTCCATATATTTTAGTAGTTAATATTTCTCTAACCTACTGCTATACTCCTTGGATTGACGTTCACTCTCTCCATAACTCAAATCCCAAATTCCCAATGCACTACTCGATCGGTTTATCCTCGTCGGTCCATAGTCCAAGTCTTACTCTCAATAACCGTATCAGACCTAAACAATATACTAAGTCCCTATATAGGTATAATATTGTAACCAAAATCTTCCTCAAGATACGGAAATCAATTGGAACTCAACTAACGAAAATCTCCAAAAACTACTAGTGTCGATCGATCGACATTCATCAGTCGATCGATCGATCGACCAGGGGCAGAACACTTTTAGTCACTTCATGCATTTATTCACTTATTCCAATTACCAAACTCACATGATACTACATAAAACTTGCCACCAATGATTCCTAACCATTCCTACACACTCTAGGATGATTTCCAACGATTTAAAATATCATAAATCCCCACAAATTAGCCCAGAATAATTCAAATCTTCTAATTATTCAAGAACCCTAAAAAATATGTTCTTCCCATATTTTTAAATCATGAACCTAGATTTTAATTCGTATTAACAATCATAGTTCCTCTGATTTTAAATCCTTTACAGATATAAATCTAACTACATGCTATTTCTACCCAAACATGCAATTTATCAATTCTTTTTCTCCAAGAATATTCATCAAAATCAATTATTCATAAATCTTACGCATGGATATTGTTGATGTAAAAAATTAGATCATATCTAATTATTCAATCACAGATAAATAAATGAGACAAAGAAATTTTAAAGTGGTTCAGCCTTATAAGAATGGCCTACGTCCACTGTTATGTTATTGCTGAGTGTTTGGGAATTCTCGATTACAAGTTCTATCAAGAAATTCCGGTCCCCTTCAAATGAGGATTGTACAATGTATTTATATCCCTGAGGCTATAATGTGAAAGGGTAATACATTAAATGATGTTCATATGAAAGGGTAATACATTCAATGCCCCTTAAGTGTGTGCGTCTGAATGATAAACATTTAATGAACAGTCAGACTGTTGGTTTTCCTGCTATTAATGCTTTGTTCGAGGTGCAGCTCGGACTGCCTGAGTTGCTCGGACCGCCTAAGCTTCTCGGTACCTAAGAGTTCCTCGGAGCGTATGAGTTCCTCGGAGAGTTCTTGTTCCTCGGAGCGTATGAGTTCCTTGGGGAAGCAGTGTTCCTCGTTGTAGTATGGTTCCTCGGAGCGTGTGAGTTCCTCGGAATTATTTGTTGTTGCCACGTAGATTGCCACGTGTCTTCACTTTATTGAGCCATGTCAGCAGACTAAATTTGGTATCAACAGAAGCCCCCAATGTTTCATAGTTCGAAATTTGAGGAGTGTGGAATATTTTTTTCTCGAAATACGGCAGTTTTAAATGATCCTCCTGATTTTTAGGAGTATTTCCTTCATATTTATTTCTCCTTCCAAATTCGTAGAATCAGGCTTTTTCGAATTTCTATGCCTGCTTCGATTCCCGCGCCCCTTTTCGTCTTTTTAGCCGCCGGTAACATAACCGTCTCTTTTTGTAATCATTACTTTTCCTTTTCCCAAGGTAGAGTATTTAAACGCTGCAGAAAATCCCATCGTCTTCTATTTTTTCAAATTTGTATCTTCGAGTTTTCCGTCGTCTCTTTATCTCTTGTGTATTCATCTCTTCCATTGTTCGTTGTCATCAGATCCACTCTTTTTCTATAAGATTTTCTTCCTTCTTCTTCATTTCTTTTATTCATCATGGTTTACCCTGTTGAATCTCTTGATAAGTTTCGCTCTGATTTTTCTATTCCCTCCTGGGTTGTTCTGGAAGAGCTTTCTGAGCCTTCTGATTATTTCCTTTTGGCTGAGGGACATTGGTTCCCCAGTCTCTTTATTGCTGAGTGTGGATTTTCTTTTCCACCAAATCCCTTATGTCTGGAATTTTGTCAATACTTTGACGTTGTTCCTGCAAGAATAGCCCCAAATACATGGAGAATAGTTAATGGGGTTCATAGGTTAAATCAAATCCATGGAACTCGCATAGGAATTCCAGAAATCATGTTTTGTCATAGATGGGCAGTTGGTGATAACACCTTTTATTTAAAAACTAGATTTTTGAATAGGGCCTTAGTAGTCAATCTCCCGGATGCTAATAGGGATTATTTTGAGCACGGGGTTGTCATAAAAAATTGGCAACATGCTCCTTTATCTGGAGATGAAGTGATCAGGGTCCCAGATGCCCTCCCTATGGCAATGGGATAGGTTATTTTTATTTTATTTATTTATTTTGAAATTATGCTTCCTCTGTGTTTGACAAAATGTGCCACTGATATTGTAATTTTGATTTATTTATTTGCAGTTGATAGAAAAAGGAAGTGTCCAAAAGAAGCAGATGTTAACATAAGACATTTGAAACTTATCTGGAGTTTGCATTAGAGTGTTGCCGACGAGCACATTAGGTCAGCTTCGTATCTGCTGCAGTACAAGAGCTATACCACTTCTTTCACTGCTCGTCCAGTAATAAGCGACGCAGAGCCAGTACCAGCTTCTACCAGCTCTTTGCCTGAGTCACACGTTCATTTAAGTGAAAGGATGAAGAAGAGAAGACCTCCTACCCTCTTCGAGAAGCCTGCCTCTGGTGCTGGAGAGGCTAAAAGAAGTAAGGTTGATGTCCCAGAAGGGACAATGAAAGTTGATGCACCTTCCTCGGCTGCTGTTGTGAAGGTTGTCGAGAAGCCTCCAGTGGCCCCGAGCAAGGCTGATGCTCCAGGCGAGGTGATTGTCATATCATCGACCAAGGGCTCCTCCTTGGTTGAATCAATCCCTGTTCCCCCGAGGAAGCTGAAGAAGAGCTCCTCGATCAATTTGGCTGACACCATCACTCAGCCCCCAGTTACTGGAACCGGTGTTCTAACTTTTATTCCTCCGAGCTCTGCCATGAGCTCGGTAAAGTCTTGGATCATTCTCGAGGTCCAAGGTACTGAAAAAAACCTTACTCGGGACATGGTCACTTCGTTAGCTGCTCGCCATATTGCTTCTGTAAGTCTTATTACTTTGAATTTTTCATATTTCCCTTGTCATTTCTGTTTCTGACTTGCTTTTATTTTCTTTTTTACAGTTGACGAGCTGATTCAATATAATTTTGAAGAAGGATGAAGCAATTAAAGCTTCAAGCTCCTCATCTGGGGTGGAGGAAGCTCTGGCGGGCCTGATGAAGTCTTTGGAAGATTCTCGCTAGAAATATGCTACTGACAAGGCAATCTGGAGAAGAAACTTGCCTCCACCGAGCAAGAAAAAGCTCAGGTTGTTGAAGTCTTCAAGGAGTTGGAGAAGAGAATAAAGGACTTGGAGGGGAAAAATAAAGAGCTCGAAAGGAATCTCAAGAATGTTGAGGATTTTGAAAATAAACTCAAGGTTGTTGAGGAGGAGTTAAGTCGACTTCAGGAAGTAAGTCGTCAAAAGGAGGAGGTCGAGAATAAATTGAAAGCTGCTGATAACCTGCTGTCCGAGAAGCTTTCCTCGGAGAAGTTGAAGAGGAAAATGGCTGTGAAGAAGTCCTTCAGCGCTGGCTGGGACAAGGGGTGGAACAAGGGATTGGCTGCCATGGTGTTGCAAGTGGACTATGGCAGCCTCAAGTACTTTAGGGATGGATGGGTCGCTGCTCTACAGGAGATGAAAGTAGATGAAAATTCTGAACTCTTCCAGTGACACATCCCTGGTCCTCCTCCAACTCCTGAAGACTTAGAAGAGGACGAAGCTGCCTCCGAAGAGTTTTCTATGATGATGGGAGATCATCCCCCAGCCATCCAGCCTGCTAACGAGGAACCTCATCAAATCATTACTTCTTCCGAGCAACTGCTGGCGCTCCCCGAGCAACTTTCTACTCCCTTCGAGCAACCTACTTCCTCGTCCCAGCCTCCCGAGAAGGTTTTAGGAGATAAGGAAAAGGTGTAGAGTTGTTCGAGTTTCTCTTTATATTTTTCTTTTGTCAATTGTAACCATGAATATGTAACTCCGAATCCTGTACTTCTGACCTTTATGATATAATAAAACTGGAACTTGTGTTTATTCATACTGTTGTCTCTTCTTCATACTCTGTCTTGATTCTTATTGATTATTGTTTTTCTTCCTCTGCTAGTTTCTGGCCAGGATGGAATTATTATCTGCTCATGATACTGTGCTGCTGTGGCAATGCAATGATTATTTTAAGGCTGGTCACACAGATCTGAGTGCAGCACAAGTCGTCGACATCCTCGTCCAAGATGCTTCTGAACAGGCAGTTGAAGCATACCAATATCTGAAGTGTCTGCTTGATCGTGCAGTAGCCAATAATGTGGATTATTATGACATGATCGAGGATCTCCAAGGCACCCTCGAGGATCTTCAAAAACAATACAAAGAATCCACTACCCTCTTGCATGAGGGGTATGAGAAGAAGTACCAGCAAATCATTGCCGACAAGGGCTACGAGAAGCTTTTTGTTGGGTACGATGTGAGGGAGAGAACTCTGAGGGGTGAGGTCGAGGAGTGCAGACAAATTGCCGAATTATTAGAGCAAGAGAACAACAACCTGCAAAGGGAGTTGTCACAGTTGAAGTCTGCAGCTTCCACTTCAAAAGCCTTGATCCCAGTGACTGATGAGGGTTTTCATTCTTGGAGGTCGAGAACGCCAACTTGAGGGACGAGTTGGAAACCTTGAAAAGGGCTGGCCCTTCTTCTTCTTCTCGGGGACGATCAAGAGCTCCTCGGATCCCTGTCGAGGAACAAAGAACTCAGTCTGCATTAGGAAACCAGGCCTTCCAGCTGATGGCGAAGAACCAGGCATTGGCTGAAATGTCAAAGAAGATCAGGGACTTGGAAGAGCAGCTTTCCATGCAGAAGTCTACCTTGGAGAATAAAGAGATCTTCATCAAAAATCTCCACGAGCAGCTAGAAAGACTAACATATCAATTCCACAAACAGCCCAGGGAGTTCTGGATGGCTGGATACAACGAAGCGCTATACCACTTGGACGATCGTATCCAGAATGCCAATAATGAGGGCTACAAGCAGGGCTGGTTGAATGCCTTAGGTGTGCTGCAACTCGAACAGGGTGATTACCTGTGGGACTACCATGATCCCGCGCTACTCGACTTACCTGTGCCACCATACAAACTGGATATGAGTTGGATCCCTGCTCGGGCCATTCCTCGGAGCTTGATTTCCAAATATTTCGGTGACTACAATCTCCATTCAAATGCCGAGATATCTCGTCCTGAGCACCTCTTAGATCGACCATCCGTGATGAATATCAGGATGTTAAAGGATCTCAACTTCATAAATTCTCCCCTGGCTTTAAATGATCCCCCTGCTGGCGAGGAACCTGTGTCAAAAGCAGAGGGGAAAAGACCAGTAGAATAGGAATATTAATGTAATAAATTTGTATACATTTCATTATCAATGTAATTGTAATTTATTTTTGGATTTAATGAAAGACTTTCATTTTTGTTCGCAATCTTAATTGCTATTGTCTTGTAATTATAACATACTTTACATTTGTGCATGCATATCTGTTAAAAAGATAACAATATTGTGTAGTTTGTCGACCAACTTATTGTCGACCAACTTGAACTTGTAGTAATCATTTGGCAAAAATAATATTTTGTTTCTCGACCAACTTAGTAAAAAGTTATGAGTATCATTTATGTTGCTCGATCACTTAATAATAAAGTTTTATTTCTCGAGCAACTTAGTAAAAAGTTACGAATATAAAAAATGTTTAAAATGTTTCCGACCAACCAAGGTCGATAAATTTTCCTTGTCGACTAACTACAGTTAGTGGGTTTTTATCCCCAACCAGCCATAGTTAGTAGATTTTTTTCTTAAATGTTTCCGACCAACCAAGGTCGGTAAATTTTCCTTGTCGACTAACTACAGTTAGTGGGTTTTTATCCCCGACCAGCCATAGTTAGTGGATTTTTCCTCTACGAGGAGCTTTGGCACGTTTTCAAGAATATATTTACTTCCTAAACAACATAAATTGGCATTTTTAGGAATACTTTTATTTCTCGAGGAACATATAGTTTTACTTCCCGTAGGAATACAAGTTTTACTTCCCGGAGGAATACAGGTAGCTTTACTTCCCGGAGGAATATAGGTAGCTTTACTTCCCGGAGGAATATTGGTAGCTTTACTTCCCGGAGGAATATTGGTAGCTTTACTTCCCGGAGGAATATTGGTTTCTCGACCAACCTTAGTTGGCATTTTCGAGAAAAAATTTGAGTAGCCTGAGCTTTGCCGAGTAGTGTGTAGCACTAGTATTCCCCGAAAAACTTTCAATAAAAAGAAAGAATTCGGCTGAATATCTTCATTTTATTCATCACTGATAATACTTGCGTAGGTGCTCTGCGTTCCATGCGTTCTTAAACTCCTCCCCTTCTAAAGTTGCTATTCGGTAAGTTCCTGGTCGAACAACTTCTGTAACTCGGTATGGTCCATGCCAGTTTGCCTCTAGCTTATTGTGCTTTTGAATTACTTTCTTCAGCACATAGTCTCCTTCTTTCAGGTCGCACTTCTTCACTCTCTTGTTGTAGAACAAAGCTGTTCGCTGCTGGTAAGCAGCATTTCTAATGGATGCTTCTTCTCTAACTTCCTCGAGCATGTCTAAATCCAATCTTCTCATTAAGTCGCTGACAGGGGAGTTGAAATTCAGTACCCTGTGTGTTGGGAGGCCCAACTCGGCAGGTATAACAGCTTCACTTCCAAACGCCAGCATATATGGTGATTCTCCAGTTGCTACTCGGGGAGTAGTTCGGTAAGCCCAGAGTACTGATTGTAGCTCGTTGATCCAATTCGCTTTTGCATCATCCAGTCTTTTCTTCAAGCCATTTAGCAGCGTTCTGTTTGTCACTTCAGTTTGTCCATTGCTTTGAGTATATCCTGGTGCTGAGTGGATCTTCAAAATGTTTGACTGATGGCAATAGGCAGCGAACTCCTCGTTATCAAATTGTGTTCCATGGTCTGTGATGAAAGCATGAGGAAGACCATATCGACAAATGATGTTCTTCCAAATAAATTGATACAACTTGTCATACGTCATATCGATGAGAGGCTCAACTTCTACCCACTTAATAAAATAATCCACTGCGACGACGAGGTATTTGAACCTTCCTCTGGTCGTTGGCAGTGGGCCAACCAAATCTATCCCCCACATGGCAAATGGCCAAGGGGAAGTGATGGGTGTCAACAACGCTTGTGGAGTTCTTCGGATGGAGGAAAAACGCTGGCACTTGTCACATTTATTGGCATAGGCTATACAATCAGCTCTCATCGTCGGCCAGTAGTATCCCTGCATCATCACCCTTTGCAAAAGCGTCCGACCTGCTACATGGGATCCACAGGACCCTTCATGGATCTCTTCAATTAAATCTTTCACCTCGGTGGGATGCACACATCTCTGCAAACCTGCGATAATTCCTCGTCTATATAGAATACCGTTAGTTAATACATACCGAGCAGCTTTAAACTTTAATTTCTTGGCTGCGAGCTTGTCACTTGGTAATTCTCCCTCCTCAATATACGCCCTGATGGGATCCATCCAAGATGGTCCTAAGTCAAGGGTGATAAATTTCATCGTCAGATCTTCATCTATACTCCGACCAGCTAAAACTTCAATTGGGATTATTCGTCATAGCTCGATACGAGTAGATGATGCTAGTCGAGCTAGGGCGTCTGCTCTCGCATTCTCCATTCTCGGTATTCTGACCAGCTGAATAGCAGCAAATTCTGACACCAGCTTCTTTGCCTTTACGTGATATCTGATCATTAATTCTCCTTTAACTGCATATACTCCCAAAATTTGATTTACAATTAATTTTGAATCACTGAAGACAATAACCTGCTGCGCCTCTATAATTTTTGCCAAATTAAGACCTGCAATCATGGCCTCATACTCAGCCTCATTATTGGAAGTTTTGAATTGGAATCGTAGGGCGTATTCCATGTCGATCTCGTCCGGAGTGCTCAAAACTATCCCCGCGCCACATCCTGTAGTGCAAGATGAGCCATCTACGTATAGCCTCCATATAGGTAACTCGTCTTCAAATTTATGATCTGTCAGAGTTCCTCGTTGAAATATTTGTTGCTTTCTTTCATCTTCCCCTGATATTTCTCGCTCTTCTTCGACCATCTTTTCTTGCCCTTTTACCAACCGGAGTTGGTCTGAGCTCGAATTTGATGATCCTGTAACATCCACTTGCCCTTTTACCAATCGGAGTTGGTCTGAGCTTGTGTTTGTTAATCCTGTAACATCCACATGTTGATCAGCGAGCAACTTTTGCTCCTTGGGGGTATCAGGATAGGTGAACTTTGCTATAAAATCTGCTACAGCCTGCCCTTTTAGCGATGCTCTGGGTTCATAAACTATATCATATTCACCGAGCTCTATTGCCCAATACATCAATCTCCCTGATTTTTCTGGTTTACGAAGGGCTTGCCTCAATGGCATATCAGTGTATACTACTATGGTATGAGCCTGGAAGTATGGCATCATTATCCTACTCGCCTCAATCAACGCCAGTGCCAATTTTTCCAGCTTTGGATATCTGATCTCTGCTCCTCGGAAGGCCTTGCTCGTATAATAAATTGGTTTTTGCACTCTATTCTCCACTCTGATCAACGCCAAGCTAACTGCATTCTCTGATACTGCTAGATATAAGTACAATTTTTCTCCTATCACCGGCCTGGACAACAGTGGAGGTGCTCCCAGGTATTTCTTCAAGTCTTGAAAAGCCTTCTCACATTCATCATTCTACTCAAAAGTCTTTCGGAGTGTCTTGAAGAATGGGAGACATTTATCAGTTGCTCGTGACACAAATCTGTTGAGTGCTGCTACTCGTCCTGTGAGACTCTGTACTTCCTTCCTCGTCGTTGGAGATCGCAGCCCTAATAGAGCTTTAATATTTTCAGGATTTGCCTCAATGCCTCGCTGATTGACAATGTACCCGAGGAACATGCCTTCTCGTACTCCAAATATGCACTTCGTCGGGTTCAGCTTCATTTGATATTTATCCAGTTGATCAAAAGTCTGGTTTAAGTCAACTAGATGATCGGCAGCTTTCTTGCTCTTTGTCAGCATATCGTCAACATAGACTTCCATATTGTCACTGATTTGTTCAGCAAAGACCTTGTTCATCAGCCGCTGATATGTCGCACCTGCATTTTTCAAACCAAAAGGCATAACATTATAACAATAAGTTCCCCTAGGGGTAATGAAAGAAGTACTTTCCCTGTCTTCAGGTTTCATTTTGATCTGATTGTAACCAGAATAAGTATCCATAAAGCTCAGCAACTCGTGTTCCGAGGTAGCATCCACCAGTTGATCAATTCGGGGCAATGGAAAATGATCTTTTGGGCATGCTTTGTTGAGGTTGGTGAAGTCTACACACATCCTCCACTTGTTGTTCTTCTTTTTTACCATCACCACATTTGCTAACCAGTCTGGATATTTAACATCTTCAATGAAGCAAGCTTTCTGGAGCTTCTCGACTTCCTCCTGTATAGCTTGATTCTTCTCGAGACTAAATACTCTTCTTCTCTGCTTCACAGGCTTGATCTCCTTATTCACATTGAGCTCGTGACATAAGAAATTTGGGTCTATCCCAGGCATATCCTCATGACTCCACACAAAAGTTTGTTTTTTGTTTCTTAAGAAAGTTATCAATTCCTGTTTTAGTGAGGCTTCCAACGACGAACCTATTTGAGTAATTCGCTCTGGGTGCTCGTCGTCCAGAATGATGTTTTCAGTAGCTTCCACCACTTGACCCTTCACGAGTTACGACTCATCTCTAGGATCCAATGTTTTAATTTCTGCACCTTCATCCACTTGATAGGTAGTAGTCTTTTTCCTTGATTCTCCCAGTTCTTCTTGCTCGGCGGATGAATAATAACATTCCCGAGCTACTTTCTGATCACCTTTCACAACTCCTACTCCAAAATTTGTTAGAAATTTTAGGCATTGATGTACTGTAGATGGTACAGCCTCGAACTTCTTTAATCCTACTCTTCCCATGATGATATTGTATGATGATTGAACATTCTTATCCATCACGAAGAAACGTATTCTTTCTGTTCGACAAGCAGGCCAGATACCAACGAATATATCCAACTTGATCGTCCCAAGTGGAAATACTTTCTCGCCAGCAAAATCGATGAAGGGTCTATGATAAGGCTCCAATTGAGATAGCTTTAGATTTAAACTATCGAAGCACGAGTAGAACATGATGTCTGCTGAGCTACCATTATCTACCAGTACTCTGGAAATCATTACCTCCTTCATTCTCATCTTGATCACCAATGGGTCATCATGAGGATATAGAACACCTGCGAGGTCATTCTTTGAGAAACCAATGACCAATTTCTCTTTATTTACCTTTCTCGGGCAATCCTCCTCAGCTAGATTTATTCGTTGAATGTACGAGCAAGCTTGAGCCTCACAGAGGTAAGCCTTTCTCTCTGCAGTAAGATCTCCTCCTCCTGCATCTCCACCTGTTATAACATTACAGTCAAATGACCCAAAGCGTATTGAAAATACCTCACGTTCTGGTTGCCTTGGTCTCTTGGGAAGATCGGGGTCGTCTTCTGGATCAACTTCATGGTTTCTTTTCTTGTTCTCCTCTGCTCTACGAGGAGATCTAGACCTCTCTCTTGCTCGGTCGTTATTTCTTCTTTCGTTTCCACGATCAACATACTTTGACAGCTTTCCTCGTCTGATGAGTGTTTCAATCTCATTCTGAAGAGCTATGCAATTTTTGGTCATATGGCCATGATCTTTATGAAACTCGCAATACTTCGCCTTATTCCTCTTGTCAGGGTCTGCCTTCATTTTCTCTGGCTAGTTTAGTTCCTCGTTGTTCTTGATTTCCTCTAGAACATGGTTGATATCCTTCTTCAAAGGAGTATAATTATCATATTTCTTCATTACGTCCCATACCGACTTGTTTTTTGAATGTTTGTCCTTACCATTGTTCTTATGCTCTTTCTTCTTAGTTTTATCTCCTTCCACCTTGGTTTCTTTGGCATCCATATTATTCTTCGCAGCCATAGCCTCCTCGGCATTCATAATCTTGGACGCTTTTCCCATCAGATCTGATATGGTTCTAGGTGGATCTTTGGCGAAAGTGTAGTACAACTTGTTGGGTAGTAGTCCACTCATCAAAGCAGTAATCGTTGTCTTCTCCTCATAATCAATGACTTCAAGTTTCTCGTTATTAAAATGAGTTATATAATCTCTGATGCTCTCACCAGCTTTTTGTCTAACAATTAACAAATGTGCTACTCGTTTAACTGGCTTTGCCCCAAAATAGAAATTCCCAATGAATAACTCGGCCAGTTGAAGAAAGGTTGAGATCCTACCCCGAGGAAGATTATTATACCATATTTGAGCAGATCCGGTAAGAGTTCCCGAGAATGCCCTGCATCTCATCTCATCTGGAACATCATAGATGTCGGCTGCAGCTTGGTATTGTTCTATATGAAGGACAGGTCAGTCTTTCCATCATATTTGGGGGTTACAATAGGTGCTTTGAATTTTGATGGTGTTGGAAAATCTACAATGGCCTGGACAAAAGGTGTTCCTCGAACAAAGGTTCGTTGTAGGGGGTTCTTAGCTTTAACCATTTCCCCCAATCTATCCTCCAGCCTTTGAATAGAGCCTTTCCATGCATCATTTCCTTCCTCGGGCCTGTTGGTTCGAGCAACTGATCGCGTTGATGTGGCTTCCTGGGATCTCTCTTGACGAGCAGCTGGTCGCGACTGGGCAGATCCTTCCCTTAAATCTGATGGTCGTCGAAAACTCCTCGATGGGGCTCTAGTAGGACTTTTGCTCCTCCTAGAACCTAATCGATCGAAAGGAGATACCCTGCTTAACCTCTCTAGCGCACTAGTCCTTTCTGGAGAAAGAGTGATACGTTGTTCAGTATCTGTGGCTCGCACTGACGAAGATCGTCCAGGTTGATAGGAAAAATCTTCAGACTCCTCATTGCGATATCAATTGGTACGCCTAGTACGCGAAGAAGGCGCACGGGTATTTCTTTGAATACTTCGCAATCCTGAATGGGTTGGTGCACTGCCATGGAGGGTTTATATGAGCTGTCGCATAGTTTCTTGCGTGACGGCCTGGCCCTGAGCCAGATTTGTCATTATTCCAGCCAGATCAGGAATATTTGGCGGAGCAGATGGATTTGGAGGGCTTCCAGCGTTTCGATTGCTAGATTCTGGAATATTAGCCATTTGTGATAAATTGTTTTTGATGAAAAATGATATTACCAGTCGCTTCCCACAGACGGCGCCAATCTGTTGATGTAAAAAATTAGATCATATCTAATTATTCAATCACAGATAAATAAATGAGACAAAGAAATTTTAAAGTGGTTCAGCCTTATAAGAATGGCCTACGTCCACTATTATGTTATTGCCGAGTGTTTGGGAATTCTCGATTACAAGTTCTATCAAGAAATTCCGATCCCCTTCAAATGAGGATTGTACAATGTATTTATAGCCCTGAGGCTGTAATGTGAAAGGGTAATACATTAAATGATGTTCATATGAAAGGGTAATACATTCAATGCCCCTTAAGCGTGTGCGTCTGAATGATAAGCATTTAATGAACAGTCAGACTGTTGGTTTTCTTGCTATTAATGCTTTGTTCGAGTTGCAGCTCGGACCGCCTAAGCTTCTCGGTACCTAAGAGTTCCTCGGAGAGTTCTTGTTCCTCGGAGCGTGTAAAAAATTAGATCATATCTAATTATTCAATCACAGATAAATAAACGAGACAAAGAAATTTTAAAGTGGTTCAGCCTTATAAGAATGGCCTACGTCCACTGTTATGTTATTGCTGAGTGTTTGGGAATTCTCGATTACAAGTTCTATCAAGAAATTCCGGTCCCCTTCAAATGAGGATTGTACAATGTATTTATAGCCCTGACGCTGTAATGTGAAAGGGTAATACATTAAATGATGTTCATATGAAAGGGTAATACATTCAATGCCCCTTAAGCGTGTGCGTCTGAATGATAAGCATTTAATGAACAGTCAGACTGTTGGTTTTCTTGCTATTAATGCTTTGTTTGAGGTGCAGCTCGGACCGCCTGAGTTGCTCGGACCGCCTAAGCTTCTCGGTACCTAAGAGTTCCTCGGATAGTTCTTGTTCCTCGGAGCGTATGAGTTCCTCGGGGAAGCAGTGTTCCTCGTTGTAGTATGGTTCCTCGGAGCGTGTGAGTTCCTCGGAATTGTTTGTTGTTGCCACGTAGATTGCCACGTGTCTGCACTTTATTGAGCCATGTCAGCAGACTAAATTTGGTATCAACAGATATTATAACTCAAAATAATTTGTAAATAACCACTTGCCTTGTTCAGGGATGATCTGATTTTGTTATTTTTGTTGATGATTGATTGTCTTTCTCCTCCAATCTTCCTTCCCAACTAGTTTGTGGTGCAAGAACCCTTTGAATCATTCACCAATTCTTCCTTAGACTTTTAGAATAATCTATCTTCTCTCTCTAATGGATTTCCTTTGTGTTATGAAGTTTCTAACCCTAACCCCACTTTTAATCATCTGATAAAACACTCCAAATTTCGTAGGTCTTCTCACCCCCATATGCCAAAAGACTAAAACGTCCCCAAACGGTCCCGGTTTAGCCCAAAAATGACCCAATACCCGACTAGTACCCTCGGGTATACCAATTTGACTATTTCGACCCTTACGGACTCATTCGTGACATCTAAATTATCATTTGAGTCACTAAAATATATTTTTCATTTCTCACCTCAAAATAGTCCACACACGACTCCCGGTGAGACTATAACAAATACGCCTATATCATTCGCTATGACGTATCGAATTCACTATCAATATTTACTATTCACACATACAGTAAATCTTATAATATAATATTAATCACTCTCTGTTTCTCGATTAATAATCCTCACATTTATTGTTTAATCACATTAAATTACGTCGCACATGTAATTTAACTAAAACGTATTTTCTCAATTAATTCCCCAATCAATTAAATCATAAATACGTAGAAATACGGGGTATTACATACTTACCCCCTTACAAAGGAATTTCGTTCTCGAAATTAGGACAAGACCGATACTAACATTTAGGGCCTTTAGTATCACGACATCCCCTAGTACTCAAATTCAAATTATAATAACATAAGAGTCATTCCATTATACACCCACTAGTGGTACTCATCTGTCTAAAGGTTTAAACACAACAGCCTGAGCCTATTTAAAAGCTTGTTCAAGCCTGTTCATACTAATATACTCTACCGGTCATAAGGTCTCACCCTTAAACATCACATCACACATTGTGCTTCCCCCACGACATTCTAATAAGACGAGCCTACACATTACTGACTCTAATGCTTCAAAATTCTAGTTATACTCTCAATTTGGATCACCTAGAGGGTAAACGATAAGTCTTACCATGCAAAAACCTCAAAGGGCACCTAATCCTTTATAAACAGGTATGAGTGTCTATACACAACTCTATCGGTAATTTCTCCTCCCAATTACCTTACATTTTATAATGCTCACCATTTGCTTATATAAACACTGTAAATCACCGCCGTATACTCATCGGCTATAGGTGACACAACATGACAAAAATAAAACGCTCTCCCCACCGCTTCCTGAAATTCTTATCAGAGGTGGGATTCAAGGATCTCGTCCTCACTCACAATTATATTGGGGGGCACCCTACACCAGTGCAATCCTTCTTTTTAAAGAAGAATAACAATCACTTCATCTCGTCAATCTATTCCACACACTCGAAGGAATTTTTGACCTTTTCCTGATGTTGGCAAACCCATCAATGGAATCTACCAACCTCTGTCCATTTTGTCACTGGAATTTTTTTTTTGCCTTGACAGAAATTTTATTTCCTATTTGCGAGTGGGGCACCCGGAGAAAACCTCACGATGTCCCGCTCAACACCGACTTCCACTTATAACATCTCACATTAAGTGCACTTTTATTCCACTTTATCCTGGTGTATACCCATCAACATTCCATTTACGCGCAAGACACCCCCAACAAACGACTGAGTAGGACTCCACTCTACTTCTCCACAATAGTTGAATTTCCTCTTCTCAAGAGATATCCTTTCAAATGGATTTACACATCCTTTTAACCCATCTCGGGTGTGTTAGATCTCGTTGCACATATATACTTGGATTATCATCTTTCTCGCTGATTTTTAATCCATCACACCATTTTAATTCTAATTATAACTGCCCCTTAGACACATTTTCCACACATTCCTTTCCGCGCCCTTCTATCTTGGATGATTTTGAAACCACTAGCCAGGACGCCCATACACCCTATGTTCTGTGCATTTTTGCACAAACATTATCGATGTCTCACGCGTAACACACTTTCTCGAAATTAGCCTCACATCCTCGACCTGGTCATAACACATGGATCTTCTCAATCACCCCATGACCTATAATTGAATTCTTCTCAACATTATCCCACCCTTCAACTTGTAGTGAGAAAATAATTTATTGCTTTTCTACAGCACTACCGGTTCCACTGGCTTTACTCATATAATACCTCTCAGCTTAAAGTGTTTTCTTCATACGTATAACAATTAACATTCGAAACTGATTCCCCTAGCATCCATCACCGCCTCTCCACTCCCGACATTTATTAAGGTTCATGCGTACCTCATCTCGCAATGACACCCAAACAAGGAACTTCCCCTCCCGATGCATCATCACTAGCATTGTCGGAGATCGAGTTCCGTAAGCCTAAAGCACATAATCGGGACACTCAAATCATTTAAATATACTCTTAACTAACCCGTCTCTAAAGGAGTCATATTACACTGCGCTCTCACTATCACTAGTCATTCGCGTTAAACACCATAATAAGTCTAATCTCATCGCTCGACAATAAACCCAATATACCCTCGACCATATCGATAAAGTCCTTACACACCGGGATCGAATATCTCGAGATAACTATCCTCTCTGAAGCCTCCATCATAATATCATATAAATGCGAGCTCGATGACCCTCTTTCCGGTGAGGCATCGCTAAAACAATACATCCTGCCCGAGAACAGCGAACAAGATAGTCTTGCACTAACGGAGCACTATCGTACTGACCATCACTAACTACTCCACACCCAGGATACTAACATACTCATATAATATAGCACTATAACGATTAATCCTTATGAATTATTTCTCTATTGTCAACACCCGCTCCCCCGCGGATGAAACCAAGGATAACCCCGCTATCCAACGGAGAAAAATAAATATACACATAATAATGTTATCGATATAACCACTAAACTCGTCTCACACGCGAATCTAGTGCTAATAAAATCCTATGACTCACTTATCTCACATAAAACTTACCTCATTCACTCGAGGATAAAACTCTTACCTCCACCTTGCCAACCACACTGGTTGTTCAAATGGTTCCTGGACGTTACACGCTTGTCCCAACTGAACCCAAAGACTATTTTAATCATTTACCTTACTGGGCACCATGCTCTTGTCCTTATTCCTCGCTTTGGCCAAGATCAATTCATGTGGTTATACTCTTTACATAAAAAATCTCTCTCTATAGAATCCCCTATTCCTGGCCATACTGATCGTATTAGGGTTTTTCGTCTCTCGGACCTCGATAGCTTTAACCCTGATGGCTACCCTCATTGCTCCCTTAGCTCTACTGGCCCTAAGGAAAACATACTACTAGTCTTACTAGTTCCAGCTAAATCCACCAACTCTCGGTTAGAATTCCATTATCTGCATCATTTAAATAGGTCCCCTCATGGGTCCCCCCCGTGGTGTCTTACTAGCACCATTTCATAAAATGTTAACCTCCTGACTAAAATTCTTCAATTCTTTTATCTTCGTTCACATAGAAGCATCAGCATCAATAATATACATAGGTCGTCCACGCAAAGATTTTCCCATAAGTGCTGGGGCTCCTACTCGTGATCCCATTATTCAATCTTGAGGACTATTTTCTTTATTGTAACTATCTCGTCGGGTATAAATTTCATTAACCAAATAACTTATTTCTCACACTTGTCCTCTACTCGTTCCTCATGTGATAAGTTCATAAACTTTTCTAAATTTTCACTTTCGGGCATTACTACACCCGATCATAAGTAAATGGCCATGGATTTCCTTTACCGTTGGTCGACACATATGATATCCGCACTTAGCAAACTGTAGTGAATGGTGCTCTTCAAGGCTTCTCTGACTCTCTCCCATTTTAACTGCACTGGGCGAGTCTACTTTGGTACCACTTTCTGCCATAGCGGTATTGGGAAAGTCTGTTGTACCCTAATAGTCCTTGCAACATCAACTACCCAAGCATCATTAGGGGTGACCTCGACTACGGTCATCGCCCCCATAATATTCCATAGCTCCAACTGAGCCCCGCTTCCCACTGTTCTCCTAACGGTCTTCACCGGTTGTCCTTCATTGTTCGACTAACGCAGCACACCCGAACGTGCAATAGATTCACTATAATAATACATCATAGTAGGAGAATGAAATCTCAGAATAGGGATCAACAATATTGAGTATATGGCTCTATATCTAATACAAAGCAACGCTGAAAACGTACTATGTTCGCACAATTCTTATGGACACTAGAACCTGATGCTCTGATACCATCTGTGACACCCCGCCTAATTAAATCACGGGTGATCAGTCCTAAATTAAAGTAAAGCAGGCTTATCAGTTGGTTCATACTTAGCATCACCGTCAAAAACTTTTTAATTACTAATCACCTAAGTGAAATTATACCGATGCCAAATTTTATCTTTCATTAACTCTAGAACAATACTCATGAGGCAATAATTATACAATCTCACTATACAATAAATCAAACCATCAAGCAATATAAATAAAGAATAAATTCTTGTCGAGTCAACAATCGGCTAAAATCCAACACTGCTAAATAAAACCAATATAAACATCTGAAAGAACAAATCGTCTATGCAAAGTCTTGCCAGCCTCCACAATGCTGCACCTACGAGTCCCTGGGTTGAATCCTCAAGTCTGGCGTCCCTGTGGGGGGACACCTAAAAGGTTTTGAAAATATTTTGATATCAAGAGTTAGTACTCAAAACATTTTGAAAATACATAGCAAGTGTTTATCAAAATAAGATGAGTTATTGATTATACATGTTAAGATTTCGTACACTCTCTTGAGTTGCCTCACCCCTCATATATAGTGCACGCCTAACGATATTATCCTTAGCCCACTAAGCTATACTTCCCAAGATAACTAGACTAATATACACAACTGAACTTATCTGCTCAACTAAGTTCCCATACCGCCCGTACAGTATGCTAATAGTAAACATTTTTCATATGTTATATACTTAGATAACTGTTCACATCTTGTTATCTTTAACCTTTTATAATTAAGTTTCACTACTTAATTTATTCTTAAGATATTCACCTCTTTTGTGGAATCCTGATAATTAAGTTTCTCTACTTAATTTACTTTTAGATGTATTTACGATATCTTATTATCTACCATCTCATATAAGTAGATTATTTATACAATATACATTTCACACACAATATATACTTATAAAACCATTCTTCACTATTATGTCCTCGTACAACACATTAAGGACTCTTGGTTCGGAATAACTCATTGACCCCAAGTAAAATAATTTGGTTCGGAATATTACCTCGACCCCAAATTTTATTTCATATATTAGTTCGGAATCCTACCTCGACCCAAATAATGAAATTTTATATATTGGTTCGGAACTCTTTCATCTCGACCCCAATTTACTATTTCCATATATTAGTTCAGAATTCTACCTCGACCCTAATATAGGCAAATATACATTAGGTATTCTCTTCACCTAATTATCTATATAATTTAGTAGGTATACAAGCAACCTAATGATCATACTCGTACGTAAATATTTTTCTCTCAACTATTCACCATACTCTTTAGATTACATTATTTTCACATACTAGTTCGAAATCCTACTTCGACCCTAGTATAATCAAATGTACTTTAGGTATTCACTCCACCTAAGTATTTAATATAGTAGGTATGTACACAACCTGGTAATCATGCTTGTACGTAATATTTTAATTTTTAATTTACAATTTATCTCACTATCGCATTTTAATTGAGTATTCACACAACTCTAAGGGCCCTAGTTAACCCTTCATATATTTTAGTAGATAATATTTCTCTAACCTACTGCTATACTCCTTGGATTGATATTCACTCTCTCCGTAACTCAAATCCCCAATTCCCGATGCACTACTCGATCGGTTTATCCTCGTCGGTCTATAGCCCAAGTCTTACTCTCAATGACTATATCAGACCTAAACAATATACCTACTGGTCTTCCCTAAGTCCCTATATAGGTATAATATTGTAACCAAAATTTCCCTCAAGAGTCGAAAATCAATTGGAACTCAACCAACGAAATTCTCCAAAAACTGCTAGTGTCGATCGATTCATCAGTCGATCGATCGATCAACCAGGTGCAGAACGCTGTTCATCACTTCATGCGTTTATTCACTTATTCCAATTACCAAACTCACATTAAACTACATCAAACTTTACACCAATGATTCCTAACCATTCCTACACACTCTTGGATGATGTCCAACGATTTAAAATATCATAAATCCCCACAAATTAGCCCAGAATAATTCAAATCTTCTAATTATTCAAGAACCCTAAAAAATATGTTCTTCCCATATTTTTAAATCATTAACCCAGATTTTAATTCGTATTAACAATCATAGTTCCTCTGATTTTCAATCCTCTACATATATAAATCTAACAACATGCTATTTCTACCCAAACATGCAATTTATCAATTCTTTTTCTCCAAGAATATTCATTGAAATTAATTATTCATAAATCCTACGCATGTATATTATAACTCTAAATAATTTTCAAATAATCACTTATCTTGTTCAGAGATGATCTGATTTCATGATTGTTGTTGATGATGGATTGTATTTCTCCTCCAATCTTCCTCCCCAACTAGTTTGTGGTGCAAGAACCCTTTGAATCATTTACCAATTCTTCCTTAGGCTTTGAGAATAATCTATCTTCTCTCTCTAATGGCTTTCCTTTATATTATGAGGTTTCTAACCCTAACCACATTTTTAATCAGCTGATAAAACACTCCAAAATTCGTAGGTCTTCTTACCCCCCCATATGCCAAAAGACTAAAACGCCCTCATACGGTCCCGGTTTAGCCCAAAAATGACCCGGTACCCGATTAGTACCCCCGGGTATACCATTTTGACTATTTAGACCCTTACAGACTCATCCGTGACCTCTAAATTATCATTTGAGTCACTAAAATATATTTTTCATTTCTCAGTTCAAAATAGTATACACACGACTCCCGATGAGACAATAACAAATACGCCCATATCATGCGCTATGACATATCGAATTCACTATCAATATTTACTATTTACACAGATAGTAAATCTCACAATATAATATTAATTAGTCTCTATCTCTCGATTAATATATAATCCTCACATGTATTGTTTAATCACATTAAGTTACGTCGCACATGTAATTTAACTAAAACGTATTTTCCCAATTAATTCCTCAATTAATTAAATCATAAATACTTAGAAATATGTGTATTACACTTATAATAATATGTTTGTATTTTTATTTGTAATCCTAGTGAGTAGGGACGTTTACTAACGTGATTTTGGGTAGATTGGCTTATTATCGAGTGGGAAGATATAGCTTGTTATTGTTTTAGCGCAGAGAAACTAGCGATAGTAAGGGCATCGTATTGTATGATGTCTTTTGCAACATGAGAGTGGACAAGTATAATTTTATATCAAGAGATGGGAATTTGTGGGTACGTGCTATGGACTGACGGCCTAACGGATCTCGACGACCGACAATATTAGGCAGTAGTGTATCGGGGGGGGGGGGTCCTTGATTGGATTTTGCTTTACGAGATGTCCCACACATGAAACTTAACGCAACGTGGAAAATAGGGAGGTGTTTGGTCATTAGGACATTATTTTTGGTACCTTAGTTATTGTACATATATGTAGTTATAACTGTGAGTTGAAAGTTATATTACTATGTAAGGCTAGTGGTGTCGGGTAACATTTGTGCTGAAAAGCAAGGGTATAGGGTTCATGGGCGCCCTGGTTAACTAATTTAATTTTAACATAATTCGCGATTATAAGTGGTAGATATAGGTGTAGCGATCTTAGGGGTATGCGATTAGGGAGATATTCGAGGCTTGGAGTACTAGACTTAACTTAATTTCGAGGGCGAGATTCCTTTGTAAGGAGGGAAGTATGTAACACCCCGTAATTTCTGAGGACATGGAATTTAATTATTTTAGTGAAATATAATTTTATAAATTTGGAGGAGTTAATAACTCTGGAGAATTTATTTAATCTGGAGAATTTAGATTTTTAATTAATTTGGGTTATTTTTTAGATTTCACCTCTGTCGTATTTTGAGTTCGAAATTGGAGAATTTTATAGAATAACTCGGATGATGATTCTAAGTGCACGGTTGATTCCGATTAGTTCGAGATAGTCGAAAAAGAGTACCCCGTGGTAGTAAATAGGTCTCGGGACATTTTTAGGCATAACCGAGCTCACACAGGGGTGTTTGGACCATTTTAACTTGGCCCATAAGCTTAATTTAGGGATTAACAATATAAAACCTACATTTGGGAGTTTGTGACAGACACAACTCAAAAAGAAAACCTTAGTTTTATAGAGGAGAAAAGAGGGATAACTTTGGGAGCTTTTGGGGGGCCAAATCATAAGAGGTTAAGTGTGTTCTTCGTCTACCTAAAAGGAATCAGACACTACAAATTAATATAAGCAAGTGGTTAATGTGTTTTCAATGTAAATCTGTGATAATCGATTCATATCATTGTGGGTGTAAATCAAATTTGTTTTGGGGTTGGTTTTCGCATGAAAAACGGGTGTTTATGAATTGGATAGATTATATAGATTAGAGACTCGATCGATGTGGTATTCTGATTCAAAAGTGTGATAATCCAAGTATAATTATAGACTGTTAATCGAGGTTATTAAATTAGAATTTTAATCCAAACTTTGAAGAAATCGTGTCGGTAAAACCGTGATAATCCAATGCAAATGTTATTATCAGTGTTACAAATCAATAAGAGTTATATGATAAATGAGAAATTGGAGATTTGGAAAATGTTGCAATCGTTGGGAGTTAACATATATTATTTGTGGGTTTGAGTTTTGGACATGTGATGAACAAAAATGGTGAAGCAGCATGGTGGAGAAGAAGGGGTCACTCGAACAACGTGAGACCTCGTTCAAGCGACATATGATGTTGCACGAAATGACCGTAGTCCTGGTTCGAGCGACGTGGAGAGGATTTTGGCACTTTGGCTTAAACTGTTTGGGGGATTGAGTTTTTCTTTGTGGATAAAAGGGAATTAAGTAGGAAATATTAAATGGGGGTTAATACCTAGGTGGCTCGAGATTTCTTTGTGAGATAAAAGGTATTAATTAGTGAAATATTAAATGGAGAAAATACCTAGGATGCGGGGGATGGGTATTAAGGAATATCAAAATTAATAAGGGTGTTAAACTTATTAAAGGGACTTTGTGCGATAAATTCCAAAAGGTTAAAATACGGGCCAAGTGAGTGAGTCCGGCAATTTCGATTTAGTGATACCACGTTGTGAAATTAATTAATGTGAAATTAATTAAATTGAGGGTTGGGATATAGACTCGGATAATTTGGGGCTAGTGCCACGGGAGTTAGGTACGGTTTAGCTGGTTCAATTAGCTTATATATATATTTGTGTGCTTTATAAATATTGGTGTGAATAATATTGATAGGAATACATACCCCTGTAGTGCTATCACAGGAGGTTGCGCAATGTGGGTGAATCCCTGGCTAGTGAACGCAGAGCGAGTATAATCCCCATGTTATAGTGTCAAGTATATTATGTTAAGCTTTTTTTCGGGGTGAAATGTCTTGGGTATGATTTGGTCTCACACCCGGGGAACTACGATAGCCTCTGCTACACTTATTATTTTATTGACTGATTCGGTGTGAGTTAATCGTCTCGTGGTATCCGGGTTGGATGAGTATGCTTGGGATGATAGAATTTTAGAGAAAGCATCCGGTGAGTTATTACTCGGGAGGATGGATATACAAATGACATGTGTGTGAATGTTGTAGTATAATTGTACCTATATAATAGTGTAGATATTTATATTCGAGTGAAATATATGAAGTGCAATTGTATTAAGTATATACACATATAATAGAGTAGATATTTATATGCGGGTGAATCACATGGAGTTAAATGGTATTAGTTAGATATAACTAGTGAGATTGTTATATAGTTGTATTTAAAAATAATCAATTAAGTTAATGCGATAAATAACTTATGAAGTAATAGTACGACTTACTCGGGCTAGAATAGTGTGTTAGGAAGTTTTCAGAACTAGGCTAGTTAGATGGGGTAGTATAACTAAAAGGGTTAGGAAGAAAGCGTTAGGTGTGCACTTTAGATAAGGGGTGAGTAATATCTCAAGGGAGTGCGACACTACTTAAATATGAAGAACATTCATGCATTTTAATTATTGCATTTTAATCACTTGCAAAATATTTTCAAAAGGATTTGGGATTTGACCCGTACTTGAGAAAAAATATTTTCAAAACCTTTTAGGTGTCCAGCCACATGGACGCCAAACTCTACGATATGTTCCAAGAATGCATAGCTGCTGCACGTGTGGATGCTTGCACGATTTGGACTTAGTTGCTTCGGTTACTTCATTCCTAGAGTAGGATGCAGTTTAGTTATTTCATTTGGGCATGTCGCCCCTTTAGCTATTTCTTTTATTCAGTTTTATCAGACTTTGTATTTGTGGACTCATTTTGATTTCATTAGACGTTAGGACTTTTGTATTGGGAACTGATGGTTTATTCGGTATTATTTTATTTTAGTTATTTATCTGGTGATTGCTTAAGATAATTATTATTTCATGGATGGTTTTGTTATTGTAATTACTTTCACATGTTGTTGTTGTTTAAGATAAAAAGACAATAATTTGTGATAATGATCACTTTGTGAGTTTCTCCAAAGTTGAATGGTTGGCGAGAAAATAAGGAAATTGAGAATTGATGAAAGGTGTTAAAACTAGTGAGAATTGTTATGTTCTCATAAATGAACCAAAGGATGCGTATCAAAAGGCAAAAATATAATCAATTGATTTAAGGCATCAAAGGTTTTAATACCTAAATTTATATGATTTGAAAAGATTGTCAAGTAAGGTTTAAACTGGTATCGAAAAAAGTTTAAATAAATATGACAAACTTCTTTTGGAAATGAATTAAATACAAAAAAGGTTTGATAAAAGGCTTGATAAAGTTGTGTCTAGTTTGTCTCAATCTAACACAACTTGTGTGAAAAGTGTTTCAACATATGAATAAATAAGAATAGTTAAATCTTCTTTGAATGTAAATAAAAAAAATGAGGATCTGAGGAAAAAGGTCAAGACAGTTTGAAAAGACCTTCCCAATCCTACACTTTCACATTTTATCACAAAAATGTTCATTTGAGAAAGAATTTCTCAATCAATTGGAGGGCCCGAACTCTGTCGCTAGCATAATTATTTAAGATTAAGAAGTGCGCGAATATAAAAGATGTGGCGATCAGGAGTGACCACAAAAATGAATGTGAAAAGACAGTAAAAATGGTCAAAATTATACTAATAGGAGAATGGGGAAAAGTTTGACTATACTAAATATTTATAAAAAATCAACATGGTATTTAGGGAGCCGATATCCTCCAAAAATTAATGATAAGCAATTTTTCAAATGACCTTGAGAATTGATAGGAGGATTGGTGGTGGCATCCTGAGTGGTTGCAGATTCTTCTTCACCTTATTTTTTGTCCTAAAAAACTATAAGTTGATTATCTAGACCATTGGAAAAATATTTCGGAGTCTCGGAAGACCTCGACAGTTGACAAAGCAATGTCATATCCATCCTAGAAGGTAAGATAACACGTGTGGTTTAGTTGTTCCATTGTGTGATTGAAGGATGCATCCCAACCTTTATTATTGGCTTCAATGTTATCCTCCAATACCTCCTTTAGTGTTACCTTTGAAGTATCCAATTCAATAAATTTCCCCAAGATCCACTTTTTTAGCATCAAAGTTTTAACATTTGGTGTCAGTCTAGCACTTTATTGTTTAACCATTTTATCTTATTGGAGAGATCGATGATATTCTTTCGATGAGTAGCGTACTCATTGAATACCTCTGCCTTGACCTCATTGAGAAACCTTTGTAAGCCTTGTATTCACTGCATCAAACTCAATGCCTTTTTTTTTTATCTTATTACTACTAATCTTAAGCATCTCGGCAAAATCAAAGGCAAAACTGCATGAGTAAAAGGAGACAAGTCATCACACTAAGGAACATTAATGGTGAACACCATTGGGATTCAACAGGTTTAAGGAAAGAAGACAAAAATATAGGATGAAGATTACTAAATGAAGGGTCTTGGGCAGTATGTTGGGCTAACCTCTTATTGCGAATAATGAAGACCATGTCCACATCCTTCGAAAGGTGTAAGGCCTTCAAAAATTTTGAGGCAGTAGAGATGCCAATATGGAATACTTTACCGTGACCAACTTACCCCTGGATAAGGGTTATTAGCATAATAAAAATAAATTTCATATGAGTAGATTAAGATTTATGTTAAATACTGAAACAATCCCAATGAGATCTATGTTTAGAATTTATCTACAACTCTTTCATCAAAGCGGATAAATGGAAGATGTACATACCTCGATAGGGATTAAAATAATTGGATCACGTAGCTGTGATCTCATATTCCTTATTGATCAAATTATATCATTGGAATTTATTCAAATTATCCAAAGGTTTCTAAAGGTTTAGACAGGGTTTGGGGTTGTCTACAGAGTTTTGAGGAGTGATGAAGGCCTGTAATCACAATAAGAAATCATTTAGGCCGGTTTATCGGCCAATTTATCGTCCAAGTGACTAGTCACAGTCTCACTCATCCTAGCTCCCTTATCTAACATAAAATCATGATCTAATCCATTATCAAACCTTGAACTTCACTCTCGGGTCATTCTTCATCATCCCACACAACTAAGGTTACACAACCAACTCCCACACACTTGGTTTAACACGCTTTCGTGTCCAAACACCCTAAACTTAATATTAAACATAAATCAACATCAGTAAACATGACAAAAAATCAAGGAATCACATAACATTGGGATTAATTTATATCGTTGTACATTCTAGTACGTCAAGCGAATAATCCAAGGAAGGAAACATTCATGTATATACGGTTAGCTCCGTTAATTCAAATGACTTATGAACCCTCCCACTCCCACTCCCACACATCTATGAGCAAGAATGTAAAACCAAATACAATATATTAAAAACTAACGTCGTGGTTCTGAACTAGAATTATTGCACCCGAGTTGATTTATTATTAATATAATAATCTCTCCCATCTTCTCATGTTAGGACGACTTGTTGAACCACATAAATACCGTGTGAACTCATTCTTACTATTGTGCATTAAAGAGCAAACTACGCAACACATGTTTTCGCGTAATATATTCACCCATAATACCAGATGACTTTTGGTCCTGCTTTCACCATTAACATTAATGGTGTGTTTAAGAACCTTAATTCCACGTCTTAGAATTGAAGCTGTAATATTTTTAATTAATAAGTTTAATGTTTGAACTAAAACTATACCCATTCCAATTTCATGACTTGAAATTGTGCTTCCTAAACATATCATAAAAATAATTTAGTGATTTAATTAAAATATAAAGATTGTTAAGGTTAGAAAATGTTTGTTTTATTCTTTTATTTTTCATTATCAAAAGTTATTAACACCTAAATAATAATTCAATTTGAATCACTTAGTAGCTAACTAACTAGATAACTAACATCCTTTTTTTATATTAAAAATCACGGGGTATTCGTTAAAACTCAATATGCCAAAATATTTCAAATTTGATTATTATTTTTCTCAATTTTTTTATTTTCCTTTTTCTTTATTAGCGAAAAGATGAATTTGTCATTATATGGTGTTTTTATGGCGCACTTTTAACTATTAAAAAAATAATCATTATAAAGTTTTGAGTTACTAATATTAACAACCTATTAAATGACTAATAAAAAATAGTATTTTTGGCCTTAGTCTCATCTCTTGAGATTTGTTAGGCTCCCATCCCATGTGTTTTTAAAATTTTAGTAAGTCCTATAACCACTAAAAACTACCCATAACTACTCTCTAACCGCCTCTCTTCCTTTCTGCAGAAAATGACACGTGTCCCATAGTGATTATAATAGGACTAACAACTAAAAAAAATAAAAACATGGGAGTGACTGTAAATAAATCTTAAAAAAGGAGACTAAATATTTAAGATCCCATAAAAAAATTGTGAGATCTTTCAATTATTTTTATTAGGCCATTAGAAATGATCTAATCACCGACAACATAAATATCACGCAAAACATCATTTATATGTCGATAAAATTTCTTTCATTTTGCAATTTTTATGTGGATTTTTTTTAAACTCTCACAAATGTTACTAAGTAGTTTATTAATGTGTTCGAAGATCCTTTTGTCTATCTAGTAGTGTGTGTGATAATTCACGTAAGCCGACTTGTTTATCAATAAGTGTCATGTTTGAATTGACACGCATATTTTATAAACTACAATATAAAATTAAGGGTCCATTTGATAACATGGTAAATCAAAATTTTCCATGAAAAATAAAAAATATTTTGAATTTTCATCTTTTTGGCATGTATGATAGGTTTCACTTGACATGGCAAATTTTTCCAACTAACACTAAAGTACTACAAACTAATACACAATTTGGTGAATTGCGAAGATAAAATTTTCTTTGGGGGAGAGGTAAGCAAAATTTACTACGTAAAATTTGCCATTGCAAATATTGGCACCCCCATGCAATCAAAGGGATCCCATCTTCTTCCCTATAAACTAAGTATACCTCCCTTTCTAAAAATAGGTTAAGCATATCCATAGTAAAGATATTTTACTAATAACAAATGAGTAAATTATCACTGCATTTTTCGATAATTTATGTTATGGTGGATAAGCAATATATAAAATATCCAATACTTGCATTTTATAATATCATTTAAATAAGTTTATTTGTGTAAGTTTTAGGTTATTTGTGTCTGACACCAACCCAATGTATTTATTAATCACGTTGACAAATCAGTATCATTTATAAATTCCCGTAAGACCTGTAAGGTATTAAGCAAAATAACACTTGCATGATGGTTTTAGCATAAATAACAATCCAAGGCATTAAAAAAAAATAAGATTTGATAAAAGTGACAGATTTAAGACTATTTTGCTATCAAATTTATCACCAATGGTGTGACATATTTGACCGTCACGACAATTGCAATGCCGAGTCATTAATGTTTGAAATTAACCTTATTTATTTTGCTTCCAACATATTAAGAAATTTAAACAAAATAAGATTTTATAAAAGTGACAAATTAAAGACTATTTTGCTATCAACTTTAGCACTGGTGGTGCGACATATTTGACCTTCACGACAATTGCAATGTCGAGTCATCAACGTTCGAAATTAACCATATTTATTTTGCTTCCAACATACTAAGAAATTTAAACGAAATAAGATTTTATTGTTAACGTCCAAAAGTGGAGGCAGCAAATAATCAAAGAGATAATCTAAAAGAAATAATAATTATAGAGAATGGGGATGAGAGACAGTGAAAACATATTGATTTTTACGTGGCTCGGCCCTTTGAGGAAACCTACGTCCACGGTGTTGGTGATTTGATATTGCCCTTATTGATACAGTTACAATTAGGGTTTCTGATACAACTTTAGGCTTGAGAAGGTATCAGTCGAGTCCCTTTGTTTCATGGGCTCATGCCCTATTTATATGAGATTTGCTGATATTTATAAGTGGACGGGTGGATTTCCCTTATAAGTCGGGCAACTACACCTAGATACAAGTTTATCATAATAAACGTGGATGCCTTGAAGTACAAAATGGATTTAATGATAAGCGCCTGGATAACTATGAGGTAACAAATATGTCGTTATAGTTCCATGTGGTAAATAAAGGGTGCCTTGTGTGTATGCACTTACAGAAATATAGAGCCATTCAGAACTTATATCTTTTGTTGGAATTATATGGGTATAACAGAAAGCCCCCAAGACTTCTTGCATGAACTCCCCAACTTGAGGCTGGGTGAGTGGAAGAGGTGTTACATGATGCTCGTACTAAATCATTTGTGGTCAGCTCCCCTTAGTCGGCCTAAGCTGAGCAATTTTCTTTTAAATTTTCCCATGTTATGTCAAGGTCATGTGTCAGGCAATCTAAGAATCTTCTTTGTAATGATGGTGACTGGATATGCACGCTGATACCCTGTACCGCCGTTTTAATGTTGCATATTTGCTGACGTTTGGCCTACTATGTCTTTTCAGTCATTCATCAAAGAGTATAAATACACGCCACTTCTCTTATTTTCTTCACTTTGAAGATTCACACAGAGTTGAAGAGAGAGAAAGTTCAAATCATTATTTCAATCGTTCGTTTGAACTTAATCGTTTTGCAGCCAAAAATATTTCAGTGCCTCCTTCTTCGTTCTTCGTAGTTTAACTCGCCATTAACTTACTTTATTAGGTATGCCCTCCTTTCTTTAGTTAGGTTTTCTTTGTTCTAGTACTTTTTTGGTTGGTTTTTGCTGTTATCTAGTGATTGTGACGTTAAAAGGCCATTGAGGTTGTTAGCCTAGATTTAATACAAGGAAAATAGGAGAACGCATGAGTTTTCCCCCTCACTTTTAAAGGATTTACAATTTTATTCGTGGCCTTGAATCAATGCGCCCTGGAATTACATAGAGGAGGTTTCCCTATCCTCTTCAAGTGATTAGACCAGAAGAGGATCCTGGTCACCCTCTTTATACTCCTAACACTCCTTTTAGATGTGGTTCTTCCATTAACCCTGGTGTTCCTTATATTTCTCCCCCCATTTTATACTGTCCCCCCATACCTCCTTCTAGTGAGGAAAACTATGAGAATACTATTTCCATGGATCACATAAATCCTGATTCTCTTTTTAAGGAGCCCGCTACTGATAGGGCGAAGGTAATAGACCGAAAAGTGTGGGTGATTAGGCATAGATTCTTTCGAATTTATCCCCTTAATTTAGGGATTTTTATCATCTCGAATAATGTAAAATGTGTTGATTTATTCCATTTCCTTGATAATGACTCCTTATAACAAGCATATCTAGTTTCGTGTATTTCTCATGAATCTTCCAGGCATTTAAAGTATCGAGAAAGAAAGAAATTGGAAAAATATTGAAAGAAATCAAAGAAGGGAAGTCAAAAAGGGAATTTTCGTAACTTTGTATCCTTAGTCCGGAGGTGGGGCCAACTGGAAAGTTGAAGATCATTCAATTTTAAGAACACTGAAAAAAATGGCTCCTTAATCCTAGCTATGGTGGTGAAGAAGTTATGATCAGTTGAAGATGAGAGAAGTCAAGAAAAAAGTTCTGGAGGAATTTCAAGGGCGATCCGGACCTATTAAAAATAAAAGATCCGGACCGATTGGCAACAAAAATATCTGAATGAAAAATAAGAGCAATCCGAACTCATTAAAAATAAAGGATTCGAATCGCCCCTGTGCAGATGCCTGACTCAAATAAGGGAGGGATCCGGACCGCCCAGTCCCGCCGATCCGGATCGTTTTGGATTTTCTCAGAATTTTATTTTCTTTCTTAGAGTTTTATGTGGGCTAAATCTCTTGTAAATTCCGGGGGCTATTTATTCAAGGTCGTTACATAATATTAGAGGTTCAAAAAAATTAGATTTCCAGTAGTAGTAGAAGGGTTTTGTAACCAAAAACCCTAGTTTTGTCAAGGAATGAATTTTGAGTGAAGATTGAAGTTTTATTTCTGGGATTTCTTCAATATAAGTAATATTTTTCCTTTAATACTTCAGTGTTTACTTATTTAGTTATTTGTTTTGATTCAACACGTTCTTCTTCCCCATTCTCCATATAGTATGATGTTTTGTTTTTCCGAAATTGCGTTTTTATTTAGTTTAGTTATGTTCGGCTAAGTTTCTAAGGGTTGGGATGAATGAATTCAACCCGATGTTCTTTACATATGTATAAAATTAAGTTTTCCAATTAAATAATTGGCCAATCGTGTTGTGTGGTGATCCCAACCATTGTAGGACTTTTGATCTCGTTTGCCCTAGGTAACCGGGATGCTTAAGAATGCAGTGTGCGTGTAGCTATCTCGACACCACTTTATTCTTACTTTTGATTATATATGATGCGGGCTTAAACCTCATATATATAGTGCTTGATATTAATAAAGACTGAATTTAATCATTTATTTCAATTCGAGATTTAATTTTAACATTGCTAAATGCAGTAGGGTTGGAAGATTGTGTCCTAACCTATTGTTCTCATTCGTAGTTAAGTCTTTCATACATTTGTTATCTGCTCTTAGATTGATTGGCGTAGCTACATTTCATTAGTACTTAGTTCAGTTAGTTGTTAATTTAACTCTGCATTTAGATCATAATTAATCTACCATTCAAAGCATCTTTTCACTTCTTTTAGAGTCAAGTTAGGGTTCTCCGTCTCTCCAAACGTCGTCACGATTTTCTCGTCATATTTCCCTGAGGATCAATACCCGACTTACCGAGATTATTACTTGAGCGACAGGTTTGCACTTGAGCCTAGATAAGCACACACTTTAGAACACTTTTTAAGTCGCGTTACTGGGTCCCCACCTTTCTGCTGAGGGGTCTCATGCTGAGACTTTGGGTGAAGAAGAAGAAGAAGAGGGCCTGTTGGGTCTTCTAGTAATTATAATCCAACTACAACGAATGCCCGTTGGTACCAATGCTCTGTAAGTGAGGAAGAACTTGATGCGATAAGAGAGAGATGATCCCTCCCCATAGCCATCCAAACCAGAATGCCCAACATGTTTGAGAGATGTTACTATGTACGAGATTTGAAGGAGATTTGCCTTCCCTTATAGGCTCTATAAGTAGGGTTGAGTCTTCCTCTTCATCCCACCATACGTTCCATTATAAGGGGGTATGGCGTGACCCTAACCCAATTGCCTCCAAATGCATATATGACTATATTAGGGGCAATGATGTTTTGGAAACTTAGGACTTGGTTTGATTTGGCAGGGGATATCTTCATGTATGTATATAATTTAAAGGATAATGCCAAAGCCCCCGGTTACTACAATTTTTCTGCTTGAAAACCCCAATATAGGATGGTTACTATGGTCCAGTCTAGTAATCATAGCTGGAAGGGTTTATACGTGTTTATAAAAGGAGATTGGGAGTTTAGGCCCTATGAACGGGACATGTCATATAAAGTCCCCAGGGAATGGAATGGGCCCAATGACATAGGTAAAGCCTTTTCTGATAATTTTATCTCTCATTTCCTCATTCTGGCTGCTTTATTATGTTGATGTTGTCGTTATATTCTTGTGTATTTTAGTGAAGAGAGCCCCCAAACTACCCAAATCTTTGGTTGACTTAGACGTCTACTTATGTGAAAAGAAACCTCCCAAGTTCGAGGATTTATTTACTGTGGAAAAGTTCATTCTGCTGGGTACCATAATACACCCAGCGACAGGGTTTCATTGTAATTTGAGGTCCCCTAAGAAGGTTGGGTGGCAAAGGAAATCCATTTTGATATCGGTGATCGGTATTTAGGTAGGGAAGGTGATTTTGAAGTAGGTAAATTATGTTGGTGCTTCACTTGTTAACCTTTTCCACTTTCAATTGACATACATATGTACAAATTTTGTTATTTTGTCAGGGGTAGAAGAGCATACCTCTGAAGAAACCTTGGATATGGCTCCTAGTTTCATCAATCGCAAGGCGTTAACTGAAGCTTTTTAAAAGAGATCTGGGGTCGGCCAAAAGCAGGTAGAAGTTGAGCAGGCTGCTATTTTTAGGGCGACTGACTAGGCTGCTCATCATCAAGGTGTTGCAGCTACTGCTAAGGCTAAGGGGAAAGACCTCATGGAGCCTTCAATAGGGGATAAAAGGCATAGGGAGGATGAGAAAGACAGGTAACCTCTGCGTAAACTTCTTAGAGGACTTGGTCTCACGTTCGAGCCCAGATTTAAATCAGGCCTCGATCATACTTCTCATTATGGGAAGGTTCTTGAGTTTGACTTTGACCCTGAGCATAAGGTTACTCACAAAGACTTGAAATCTAATCAACACTCGTCTTTTATCATGCTAAGAACGCATTGGATCTGCTCGGCTATTGGGGCCACCTGAAGGATTTTGAATTTTTACGCTGTTCTAATTCAAACTCCCTGTGGACTTTGGCTCAACATCGACTGTCGGTGGTATGTATCTTTTATCCATCTTATGCTGTAACCTTTAAGTGTTTGATTACTATGTCTTGATTATGCTCTACTGTTTGTCGTCTAGGCATCCATGGCTTATACTAACTTTCGAGATAAATCCTTGGTCAACCATGTAGCCTATAATAGGTTTGCTGAAGAAAATAAGACACTGAAGGCTGGGTATGACAAGGTTTTTGATGAGTTAAAGGAAAGGGGTGAGCAACTGATAGTCAGTATAAAAGAACTGATCAAGGTGGAGGGCGAGAATATTACTCTTAAAGATAAGTCTGACACCAACGATGCCAAAATCCATAGCTTGAATGATGATCTGAAAGCCGAAAGAGAGAAGTTTGAAAAAGAAAAGTCTGCTCTTATTTCAGAGCTGGAAGCTGCTCGGGACGCCTTAGCCTCTGCTGGTACTGCTGCTATTGAAGCTTTCAAGTCTTCGGCCAAGTTTAACACCGAATGCCTGGGCTACTTTTTAGATGGATACGAAGAGCTGAAAAAGAGAATGGCCACTCATTTCTTCGATATTACTGAAACTGTGAACGCGTGGTAAGGAGACGCTAAGGAGGTCGAAACTTGGCTGGGGAAGAAGGTGTTGACCCGCCAGCTAATGCTCAATCTTGATAAAATTCTATGTATTTTCTGTGTTCCCTGTTTTTGCTTAAAAACATTTCTATAATTTTGGACACTCTCTATGACATCAACTTGAGTGTGTTTATACTTTTTTCAATATGGCTTCATTGATTTATTTATTTGCATCTTCTTATTTTGTTGGAAATAATATTTGGTGCTTCTGTTCATGACTCATGAGGCCATACAGAGCGTTCAGGTATTGCACCTAAAATGGTTAATTGGTATAAGTATAACTATTCGCGACCTATGAGGTCGTACAACTTTTAGCCGACCACATTATTCTCAATATGTAAGTTCATACAATGGATGTATTCGACCACCTAGTTCGTGACCTGTGATTTCATACAAGGGTTTGGTAAAACTTGAGAAAACAGTCCATATAACTGTTCGCGACCCATGAGGTCGTACAACTTTTTTATCCGACCACATTATTTACGACCCGTGAGATCGTACAACGTACGTAGCCAACCACCTCATTCACGACCTGTTAGGACGTACAAGGGTTTGGAAAACTTGTGAAAATAAGTTTGTAGAAGTTCGACTATTCGTGACCTATAAGGTCATACAATCGATCTGGTGTCTTTATTTCGATGCTGTTATTTTTGGTAGCACCACTTATATATATTCACTGTATCTCATGATCAGAAAAATTAATGAAACAAGAGAGTAAAACATCATTTTATTATTTGCAATGGTGCTAGCTACATAAATAAAATGACTAACAAGTTACTGATAATATTTCCTAAGACTCCCCGAATTCCAGGGGTTCTTGAATTGTTCGTCCTCTAAAGTCTTAATACATTAAGTTCCAGTCCTCACCATGCTAGTTACCCGGTACGGCCCATGTTAGTTAGGCTCAAGCTTATTAGTCTTCTGTATTACTTTCTTGAGGATGTAATCCCCTTCCTTCAAGATGCTTGTCTTGACCCGACGATTATAATAGTGAGCAACCCTTTACTGGTAGGCGGCTACGCGTAATTCAGGGTTTTCTCTGACCTCCTCGACTAGATCCAGGTCCATCCTTCTCACTAAATCACTTCTTGGAGAGTCGAAATTGAGGACTCTGTGGCTAGGGAGTCCTATCTTCTTAGGGACGGACACTTCTGTGCCGAAGGCGAGCATATACGGTGTTTCTCCAATGGTTGTTCGTGGAGTGGTCCGATATGCCTAGAGCACACTATGGAGTTCATTGATATAGTTTCCCTTTATGTCACCGAGTCTCTTTTTAATCCCGTCCAAGATCGTCCTATTGGTGGCCTCAGTTTGCCCATTGCATTGTGGGTGCCCCGGTGCAGACTATAGTTTACGAATCTTGGACCTAGTGCAGTAGTCTTCAAAATCTCAGTTGTCAAACTACGAACCGTGATTAGTGATGAATGCGAAGGGCATGCCATAGCGGCATATGATCATTTTCCAGATGAATTGGAATACTTTTTGGTAAGGCATCTCTACTAAGGGCTCGGCTTCCACCCACTTTATAAAGTAGTCCACTGACACTACGAGGTACTTGTGCCGTGCTTTCATCCTCGACAACATGCCCACCAAGTCTATTCCCTATATAACATATGGCCAGGTTGACACAATTGGAGTTAATGGGGCCCTGGGGAATGGTGGATCTTTGCAAACCTTTGACACTTATCACATTTCCTTGCATAATCTGCGCAATCAGCCTTCATGGTCGGCCAATAATATCCTTAGGCCGCTATTCTCTTTACCAACGATCTTCCGGCAGAATGTGCTTCACAACATCCATCGTGTACTTCGTTAATGATTTTGTTGACTTATGTTGGGTGAACACACTTCAGTAGAGAGATGGTGTATCCTTGCCTGTATAGTATTCCCACTTCTATGACATACTAGGCTGCCTTGTAGTGCGACTTCCTATCCTCATTTGAGTCTGTAGGGAGCTTACCATCCTCTATATATGCATGCATGGGGTCCATCCGGTAGGTTCCCAGGTTTACCTCCATTACTTTGTGTGGATCTTCCTCAATGCTCCTCTGTGCAAGAAATTCAATTGGTATGGTTCTTCTTAAAGATGTTCTCATCCCCGAGGTCAGCCTGTCCAGGTCGTCTACTTAGACATTCTCTAATCTGGGGATTCTTAGTATTTTATCTTTCGTGAATCTTTTTAACCTTTGTCGAACGATGGCCAAGTACTCCTCCATAGAATCCTCCTTAGCTTCATAAACTCCTAATATCTGGTTGACAACTAGTTGAGAATCGCCATATGCTGCATTGTGTTAGGCACCCATGGATGAGGCTAGGCCGAGCCCAATGATAAGGGACTCATATTCTTCTTCGTTATTGGATGCTTCAAACTGAAAACACAGGGCGTATTCCATATCTATGTCATCATGCATGGCGATTATAATATCGGCGCCGCTTCCTGCCGAACAAGATGATCCATCAACATATAATTTTTAGATTGCACAATCTCGATCGAAATCTGCTTCTTTCCTTTTATCGAACTTGAAGAGTTGGCGATGGGACTCGTCACACCGTCCCTTGTATTTTTTGGGATATCTTTATCCCTAAGGATTTTGCTCGGTGTTTCCTGGTCTCATAGTCTCCTTTGGGTGTGGCAGTTCACTACTAGGGACTAAACTCTCTCCCGGAGGAGTCTGCTCGGATGGTTTCTCATCTTAAGTGAACTATGCAATGAAGTTAGCTAATACTCGCCCTTTTATAGCGGCCCTTGGTTCGTACAGTATATCATATACGCCCAGTTCCACAACCCAAGCCATAAGCCGACCAGACTTTTCTGGTTTATGTAGGATTTACCGAAGAGGCAGGTCTGTATAGATCATGATAGTGTGCACTTAAAAATATGGTTTCATCCTTTGCAAAGCTTCTCTCAGTGCTAATGTTAATTTTTTCATTCACGGATATCGGACCTCGGCCCCTTGGTAAGCTTTGTTGGTATAATAAATCGGTTTTTGGACGCCTTCCTCCTGCCTTACCTGTGCCGAACTAACGGCTGATTCGGACACTGTGAGATACAAGTAGAGTTTTTCATCAATAACTGGTCGTGATAAGAGAGGTGGGGAGCCCATGTAACGCTTCAGTTCTATGAATGCATTTTCTCATTACTTATTCCATTTGAATGACTTTCTCAATACCTTGAAGAAGGGCAAGCACTTATCAGTGGCTCTAAAAACGGACCAATTTAGCGCAACTACTCGCCCAGTTAGTCTTTGCACTTCCTTCTTCCTCGTCGAAGACTTTGTGTTAAGCAGAGCCTGGATTTTATCGGGATTAGCTTAGATGCCCCGCTAATTTACGATAAAACATGGGAACATTCCTTCCTTCACCCCGAACACACACTTGGTGAGATTCAGTTTCATCTGATACTTCTTCAATTTATCGAAGGTCAGGCTGAGGTCTTTAATGTGGTTGGCGACCACCTTGCTCTTGGTGAGCATATTGTCCCCCCGATCTGGTCCTCGAAACTTTGTTCACCAGCCTCTGTTAGGTGGCTCCTACATTTTTAAGACCAAATGGCATAACATTATAACAGTAAGTACCTTGGTGAGTTATAAAGGACATTTTTCTCTGTTATAGGGTTTCATCCCGATTTGGTTATAACCGGAGTATTCTTCCATGACACAAACGATTTCATGGCCCATCCGGGTGTCGACTAGCTGGTCGATCCATGGTAGTGGAAAATAATCTTTCGAGCAAGCTTTGTTCAGGTCGGTAAAGTCAACGCACACCCTTCATTTATCATTTTTCTTATGCACTATGGCCACATTGGCCAACCACTCTCGGTACATGACTTTGTTGATGAAGTTAGCCTTTTGTAGTTTGAGAACTTCTTCCTGAACAATGAGGTTCTTGTCTGCATCGAAAACCCTCCATTTTTGCTCGATGGGTTTGGCCCCCTCCATCACATTCAATTCTTGGCACATGAAGTCAATATCTATTCCGGACATGTCCTCGTGGTTCCATGTGCACACGTTTTTACGTTATTATAGAAATCTTATAAGTTCTTTCCTTAAAAGAGGATCTAAAGACGACTTGATCTGTACAGTTCGCTCTGGATGGCTAGCGTCAAGTGGAATCGTCTCGATTTCTTCAACGGGCTGCCCATTGATCAGTTTTGCTTTATATTGGGGATCGATGGTTTCAATATGATAGGTGGTGGTTAACTTCTTCCGTTCTTCTTGGTCCGCTGAAATGAAATAGCATTCACGCGCCACCTTCTAGTTACCTTTGACAACGCCTACTCCGAAATGGGTTGGAAGCTTCAAACACTGGTGTACAGTAGACGGGACGACTTCGAACTTTTTCAGGCTAATCCTCCCAAAGATCATTTTTTAGGATGAAATCATGTTCTTATCAAGGACGAATAGCCGTAATTTCTCTGTTCGGCTGATCGGCCAAGTCCCGACCACAACTTCTAGCTCTACCATTCCCAGGGGGTACACCCTTTCTCCTAAAAATCTGATCAAAGGCTGATGATAAGGTGTGAGCTCTATGTTCTCGAGCTTCAATTTTTTGTAACAACCGTAGAACATCACGTATGCGGAGCTTTCATTGTCCATCAGGATTCTGGCCACGCCCCCTTCTTGGATGACCATTAGAATGACCACAGGATTGTCGTGGGGTATAATACCCCTGACATGTTGTCTTTTGAAAAGTCGACGATTAACTTATCCTTATTCAGCTTTCATGGCCGTTCGTCTGAACCCATCGTCGGGTTTATCTGTGTTTGCTCGGAAGATTGGGCCTCTTTGAAAGAGGCTTTCCTTTCTGCGGGGTCTTCTCCCCTACTGGCTCCACCTTTGACGATGAAATTATAATCGAAGAATATCATGCCGATATCGTGTATAGGTTCTTTATTTTTTTTATAAAGATCTGGATCATCATCCGCATCGTCGTCCCTTGCCCTTTTCTTGTAGGCTGTCATTCGATATGGCAATTCTGACCGTCTTCTGCCTTTGTCTTCTTCGAGATTTGATCGGATGCTGACATCTACATACTTAGACACCTTTCCACTCCTGATTAAGCCTTTGATATCATTCTTCAGAGTTATACAATGGTCTGTATTATGACCATGGTCCTTGTGGAATTCATAATACATACTTCTGTCCCTCTTATTTGCTGGAAATTTTAACTTTTCCTGCCATTGGAGGTCTTTGCTTTCCCAGATTTCTTATAGGATGTGGTGGACTCCAACCGTGAGGGGCATGTACTCATCGTACTTTCTTAGCTTTTCGCTCTTTTTGTCCCTTTGCTCATGCTTGTCGTTATTCTTGTTGGTCGATGGCTTTGAGCTATCAGATTCTTTGGCTGCCATCGCCTCTTCTGCGTTCATGATTTTTCCTGCTTTGGCCAATAATTCAGTCAGAGTTTTGGGCGGCTCCTTAATTAACGTCCAAAATAACTTTCTTGGTCACAATCCACTCATAAGAGTCGTGATGGCGGTTGGCTCATTGTAATCTACCACCTCAAGCATTTCGGTATTGAATCGGGTAATGTAATCGTGGGTGCTCGCATCTGCCCTTTGGCGAATGCCGAGCAGATGGGTAACTTGCTTCCCTAGCTAGGCACCGAAGTAGAAATTTCTAATCAACAGGTATGCTAGTTGCTGAAATTTTTTTATCTGCCCCCTTGGCAGACTATTGTACCAGATATGGGCAGAGCCATTTATGGTGCTGGAGAATGCTCAGCACCTCATTTCGTCCGGGATGGAATAAATGTCGGCAGTGGCTTGGTATTATTCGACATGAAAAATGGGATCTGTCTTCCCATCGTATTTTTGGGTGATAATTGGCGGATTGAGTTTCACCAGAGTGGGGTACGCCACGACAGAGGAGACAAAGGGGGATCCTTTTGTGAAATCCCGATGAAGGGGGTTCCTTGATTTAGCCATATCTCCCAGGGGTTTTCCACGCGTTGGATGGAGCCTTTCCATGGCTGATTATCCTCTCGAGTATCGTCGTCAATCATCTTCTGCTCGTCCCTGATCTCTGCTCGAGCAAAGCGACGTGAGCCCTTTGTGGTGGACCTGCCCCATGCGCTTTTTCGAGAATAATCACGTAATGCTACTAGTGCTTGCTAATGGTTGAAATCTGGACCTAATCGATCAAACGCTGAGCCCCTACTCAGCCTTTTAAGTACGCTGGAATGCTCCTCTGAATATGATTGGTCGTCAAAGAGGCTGGGCGACTGAATAGAGGACGTTACTCCCGGGCGATATGATCGGTCCTATTGCGACTCGACTCGTCGGGAGGAACCGGTGTTTCCACAGGATCCTAGGTGTTAATGTGTAAAAATGGATTGATTTAAAATTTATAATCACAGATAATAAAAGATAAATAACCCAAACCACACACATGAAGACAGAGGTTTTTAAAGTGGTTTGGCTATAGAAGAAAGCCTACACCCATTGTTATTTTATTCACGTGTTTACAATATCTAAGAAATAAGTGACTTGAGTTGTTGCCAATTGACCTCCCCCTTCGCCGGGTGAGGATATCTATTTATAAGGTCCCCAAAACCCTAAAGATGGAATGTCTTGATATTACCAGGCGTTTAGATCTGTATATAGTGACAAAGATATTAGTTGTTACAAGTTGGTTGGCATTCTCGTCCGAGCAACGCTTGATATTCCAGTTGGTTGGCCTTCTGGTGTTGGTTAGCGATATAGCCAACTAAGGGTCTCCGAAGCCGATTAAGTTTATTGGTCCGGCGTGCTGGATCACAGGTGTGCGCTAATCATTAGTCCATTTGGAAGTATAATTTTTACATACAACAAAAGCCCCCAATGCTTCATGCTTGATGCTTGCATGAAATTATGGAGTATTTTCTTCAGGAAGTTGATCGGCAGGCTATAAGGGTGTTTGGTCGGCAGCCGAACTCCCATACTTGTAAAAATTTATGCTAGTACTGTTTGAGAGTGGTAATTTTGTAAATAATGTAAAAATTAGCAAATCACTAAAGGGCACATTAGTATTTTTCCCGTCTAAAGCTATGTTGCCGTAAGGATGTCAATCGTTAGGACATGTAATCATTGTTTTCACCATTTTCGAGGTAAATTTATAAAGGGGATGGAGCTTTTCCCTGGTCTTACTTACCTTAAACTTCCTGAACCATCGCCATTTCTTTATCTTCACATTATCTCTTGCGTGACCATTTGCTGCCTTTTCTTTAGTTCTTGATGAATCCTTGAATCTTTATAAGCTCATTTTCTTTCTTTCTATTTTATTTTCTGAATCATGATTCACGTCATTGATGATGATTCCCTGGAGAAGCTTTAGGGAAAATGTAAAATCCCATCTTAGGTAGACTTGGAGATACCTAGTGGTCCTATTGACGTTTAGTCTTTGGTAGAGGGTCATTGCATCCCAAATTTGTTCATAGCTGAGTGTGGTTTTACATTTCCACTAAACCCTCTTTTTCTTCGTTTATGTTAATATTTCGATGTAGTCTCTGCAAGAGTAGCCCCCAATACCTGGAGGGTTATGAATGATGTAAATAGGTTGAATGAACTCTATGGGAGTTAATGTATTGCTATAAGTGGGTAACCATTGGCGAGGGAACTTATTATTTGAAAACTAGGCAAGCAAATAGGTCTTTAGTAGTAAACTATCATATTCGAATAAAGACTACTGTGATTATGCTTTAGTGTTCAATAATTGGCAATATGCTCTTCTTCCTATTGGAGTGGCCTATGATGGTCCCAGATGTCCCCAATCAGGGCATGGGATAGGTTATTATTTCATTACTTGTTATTCCTTTTTAGATTTTCATTTCCAATGTCTTCTAATTCACATTGTTGATGCTTTTAATGCATAGGATAGTAAGAGGAGGTATCCCAAAGAAGAGGAGATTAATCTTGTTGAAGTCAAGTTCTTGTGGGGACTTAACCAGAGAGTAGGAAGTGAACACCCCTGATCAGCTTCTGTGCTATTGGAATATAAGAGCTCCATAACCCCATTTGTTGCTCGGGCCACTATTTTTCTGCCTTCAATTGTGGTAGACTTGGAGAAATAACTAATTTCCAATTCCTCCATTGAAGAGTCTATTAAAGTTGAGAAAGATCTTAGGCCATCTTCCTCATTTGAAACTTTCGATACTTTTGCCTTCCCTTCTTCCCCACTAACAACCATGGCTAAGAGAAAGATTCCTAACTTGATGGATGAGCCCTCATCTCCTACTACTAGGACTGTCAAGGATGCTAATCCCAAGAGGTCTAAGGTGACTCAGAAGTTGCCTACGGTTGCTGAAAAAGTGCCTCAGGTTATTGAAGAAGTTGACATTTCTACTCGAGAGTATAAGAGGTTGAAGAAAGGTCTGTCCTCTAGCCAGCCAACTCAGGCAAAAAAGTCAACTAAAATTTTCAATATTGGTGAGTTGGCTAAAAAGTCTTCTACCGAACTGGTTATAATTGAGCAATCATCTATTGCTCTTAACTCCGATTTGACCAAAAAATTAATAAAGTCTAGGACTTTACCTGCGGACAGGTTGGCAGCAGTTCCATTGACAAGAGCTCGACTAACTGAAAGGGCTGATCAGAACTTAGCTTTGGTAAGCCTTCACATGTTATGTTGAAAGGATATAACCCATGCTTTTATATGCTGACAGTTCATTTTTCTTGCATATCTTGGTCGACTTTAACGAAATAATGGAGAAGGATGACTAAATAATAACATCCACTTCTTCTGATGTGGAGGAGGTCTTGACAGGTTTACAGAGATCTCTAAAAGCGTCTGAAGAGGCCATAGATAGAGAGAAATAATCCTGGCAGACCAAGATCACTGATGTTAAAAATGCTCGAAAGAAGGCTGAGGAATCAGTGTTTGTAGCTACATTGGCTAGCTCTGAAGCTGAACGCAGGGCAAAGGTTGATCTTGAATTAAGCTTCTCCTAAGACTGAACATGACACAATTGTTAGTTTGAAGGCTAGTTTGGTTACCGAGAAAGCCAAGAGGAAGAAAGATAAGGAAGCCTCTTTAGACAAGGGCTGGGAGAAAGTTATTTTAGCAACTTCTGCTCATATTGCTTATGTAAAAAAGAACAAGTATTTTATGGATGGCTGGTCGGAGGCTTTAAAGGAGGTCGGTATAACTTTAGACTCTGAGATGTTCCAAAGACATGGCCCAGACAATGATGAGGATTTTGAGACTTCTTCTTTGGCTCCTATTGAATCTACCATAGGCCCAATTTCATAAACGGCAGGGAAGTTTGATGGATGGCTAAAATGAGGCGTTATGCCATATAGATGATCATTTGGCTCAGAGTAACCATGAAGGCTACAAATGAGGATGAACCAACCTCTTAATTTTACTGAAGTTTGACCAAAATAGTAACCCATGGAACTGGAATGACTTAGGTTTTCTTGATTGTGATAAGCCTCTATTCACGCTAGACAAGAGTTGGATTCCTCCTAATGTCCTTCCCTAATGTTTAATAACCAAATATTTAGGGGACTATGGCCTCCATGATGAACTTGAGATAGTTCGTCCTGCACATTTGATTAACCAGACGAGCAGTAGCAATAGGCGGATACTGAGTGATTTTAGCTACATAAATTCTCCATATACTTTAGATGATCCTCCTACTGACATGGATAAGGCTCGCGAAAAGTGTCCAGTCGAATGATTTTTGTATTTCCTCTTTCATTGTAATTTGTTGAATACTGATGAAATGAAATTGAAGGTTTCTATTTATCGTCTTTGTTTTTCTTTTTCAGCCGGCCAGATAATCTGCTATGACTAGTTAGTCGGCTCTATACATTGAGTTGTTATTTCTTCGTCATTTAAGCTTGTGGTTGTTACTAATCTGATCCTCAACTAGATAGTCTGTATTGAGACTAGTTAGTTGATTTAAAGACTATTGAATTTGCTTAAATATGAAGAATATGAATGTAAAGCCATAAATTCTACTAATGTTGTTTTTGGATAAAACTGCAATGAGTTTTGTTAACATTAGTTATTAGTGGTAACCAAGTGTGTTAGGAATGTATGTGTGTATTCCTTTATTTAGGAATGTGTACATGTATTCCTGTATTTAACCCTGTTAAGTAAAACTTATTTTTAACTTTTTAGAGTTGTACAAGATGAAGTTATACATGAAGAACTTTTATGAAGTTGGAAAAGCTAAGGAGTAAACTTTTCTAGAGTTGGAAAAGTTTGAAAAGCTGAAGGGTAACTTTTTATTGATGGTGTCATATACTTCGAAAAACAAAACATAAAATAGGATCATGACTAAAACAAATTATTTTTCATTAACTGGTTGAGATTGAACTGAATGAACTTATTACACGACATAATAAAAATTAGTAATAGTACTTATAAAGATGGTCGGCATTCCAGGCATTCTTGAAGTCTTCTTCTCCCAAAGTCTTTAGTCGATAAGTTCATGGTCGGACCTCTATCGAGATACGATAACGACCGTGCCAGTGGGATTCCAACTTATTATTCTTCTGAATGACTTTTTTAAGAACCAGATTTCCTTATTTCAAGTAGGTAGGCTTGACTCTATTATTATAGAACCTTATTGTCCGTTGTTGGTAAGCGGCCATCCGAATAGTAATGACTTTTCTGACTTCTTCGATCATATCAAAATCTAATAACCTCATCAAATCATTTTTGGGTAAATTAAAATTGAGTAATCTGTGAGTCGGCAGACCTATCTCTACTGGTATCACTGCCTTAGTGCCATAGGCGAGCATGTAATGTGTCTCTCCCGTCGCTGTTCTCGGCATAGTCCTGTAAGCCCAAAGGACACTACAAAGCTCATGGATCCAGTTGCCTTTAGCATCATCTAGTCATTTTTTATACCATATAGTAGATTTTCGTTGGTGATTTATGTCTGGCCATTACATTGAGGGTGGCCAGGAGCTGAGTGAACTTTTTTGAATTCTTAATCTCAAACAGTATTCGTCAAACTCATCATTATCAAACTGTGTGCTATGGTCTGTGATAAAGGCATATGACATCCCATAACGACGTATAATTTGCTTCCATATGAATTGGAACACCTTTTGATAGGTCATATCCACTAAAGGTTCGACCTCATCCCATTTTGTAAAGTAATCCACTGCTACGACCAAGTATTTGAACCTCCCTTTTGTGGTCGACAAGGGTCCGACCAAGTCTATCCCCCAAATCACAAATGTCTAAGGTGAAGTGATAGGGGTTAGGGAAGTACCTGGCTTTCTATGAACTCCAGCAAACCTCTGGCATTTATTACACTTTTTGTACGAAATACAATCAGCTTTCATCGTCAACCAATAGTAGCCTTGCATAGCTATTTGTTGCACCAAGAGCCTCCCAGCCGAACGGGCACCACACGAACCTTGATGGACTTCTTTGATTAAGTCTTTCACCTCTATTGGATGGACACATCATTGCAACGATACTATATACCCCCTCCTATACAACACACCTTTTTCTATTACATAGCAAGCTGTTTTGTATCTTAATTTCCTGGCTTCTTTCTAATTGACATGAAATATTTCTGTCTCAATATAATTTCTGATAGGATCCATCCATAAAGGACCTAAATCGATGGATATCATATTGACTACCTCTATGTCAATGCTCATTGCAATGAGGATTTCTAGTGGGATTGTTCTTCTAAGTTCCATAGGAGAGGCTGAAGCTAGCTGAGCAAATGCATCTGCTCGGGCATTATCCAGTCTTGAGATTCTTACTATTTTCACCGCTGGTAATGAAGAAATTACTTCGATGGTATTTTTCCAGTATCTTGTCATTATCTCTCCTTTTACCCCGAAGATTTGAAGCAACTAATGAGAAATGAGTTGTGAATCATTGTGCGCCACCACCTGTTCGGCGCCCAAGGATAATGCTAATTCCAGCCCTATAATCATGACTTCATATTTGGCTTCATTATTAGATGCTTGAAATTAAAATCTAAGGGCATACTCAACATCTAGATCATCGGGGGTGTTTAGGATGATCCCTGGCTCACTTTCAGTAGTGCAAGAAGAACCATCAACGAACAACTTTCAGATTGGAATTTCATTATTGAACTCTCCACTTACTAGTACTCCATGCTTGAATTTTTTTTGGCTTTTCTTTGCTAGACGTTGATCTTTTTCCTGGGTATGTGAGGATTCTGGATGTTCGACTTATTTTTGAGCTGAGCTCTCTTTTGGAGATGTCTGCTCGACATGTAAACTTGTCTGATTCGACATCTCCGCATAAGTAAATTCTGCAATAAAATTTGCTACTGCATGCCCCTTCATTGAAGTCCGAGGTTCATATACAATATCATATTCTTCCAATTCCACCACCCAAGACATTAATCTTCCCGACTTCTCAAGTTTGTGTAGGGCTTGTCTTAATAGAAATTCAGTGTACAATACAATAGTGTGGGCTTAAAAGTATGGCCTCATTCTCCTGGATGCCTTTATTAGTTCCAGTGCCAAATTTTCCAAGCGTGGGTATCTGATTTCAGCTCCTCGAAATGCTTTACTTGTATATTACACCTGCTTTTGGACTCCGTCCTCTAGTCGGATGAGTGTCGAGCTGACAGCTGATTCGAAATAACCAGATATAAATATACATTTTCTTTCATTGTTGGTCGGGAGAGTAATGGTGGATATCCCATATATTTATTAAGTTAAAAAAAGCTCTTTCGCATTCATCATTTCATTCAAAAGTCTTTTTAAGCACTTTGAATAATGGAAGGCATTTATCGATTGCTCTAAAGACGAAGCGATTTAAGGCTGCTACCCTTCCTGTGAGCTTTTGCACCTCCTTTTTTCTAGTCGGGGACTGCATTTCCAGCAAATCTTTGATTTTATCGGGATTAGCTTTTATCCCCCTATAATTGACAGTGTCCCTAGAAATATTCCTTCCTATACCCCAAAAGTACACTTCGTCGGGTTGGGTTTCATTTGACGCTTCTCGAGTTAGTCAAAAGTATGGGTTAAATCAGCATTGTGGTTGGCAACCACCTTGCTTTTGGTGAGCATATCATCAACATAAACTTCCATATTATTACCGATTTTTTCTTCAAAATTTTTGTTTACTAACCTTTGATATGTTGCTTCAGCATTTTTAGCCCAAAGGGCATGACGTTATAGCAGAATGTTCCTCGGCTAGTAATGAAAGATGTGCTTTCTCTATCTTCAGGCTTCATTTTTATCTGGTTGTAACCAAAGTAGGCATCCATAAAGCTAAGCAACTCATGACTTGCAGTTGCATCTACCAATTGATCAATCCTTGGCAAAGGAAAATGATATTTTGGGCAAAATTTATTGAGATCAATAAAATCATTACACATGCGCCACTTCTTCTTCTTCTTCTTTACCATCACCACGTTAGACAACCAGGCCGGGTACTGGACATCTTCGATGAACTTTGCTTTTTACAATTTCTCTACCTCTTCGTGAATTGCCATATTTTTCTCGGGACTAAAAACTCTCCGCTTCTATTTGACTGGCTTATATTCTTTGACTATATTGAGCTCATGGAATAGGAAATTGGGGTCGATTCTTGTCATATCCTCATGGCTTCAGGAGAACACACTCTTTCTCTCTCTAAAAAAATTAATTAATTCCTGTTTGAGAGAAGGGGTCAACCTTGAACCAATTTGAGTAATTCTTTTTGGCTTCTTATTATCCAAGACAATGGATTCTGTCTCCTCCATGACTTGTCCTTTAACCAAATTCTTTTCTTCTCTTGGGTTCAATGTCTCGATGTCATAAGTGCTGGTGATCATTTGACCTCTTGCTGGTCGGCTGAAGTATAGTAGCATTTCCTGGTATCTTTTTAGTTGCCATTAACCACGCCTACTCTATAGTTAGTCGGGAACTTCATATATTGATGAATCCCGGATGGGATGGCCTCAAACTGTTTTATCCCCACTCTGCCAAGAATGATGTTGTAGGTAGATGGGACATTCTTGTCTAATACAAAGAAACAAATCCACTCTTACCTGCTCGCCGGCCAAGTACCGACACGTCCAGCTTGACGATACCCAAAGGATATACCCTTTCTCCAGCAAATCCTATGAGTGTTCAATGATACGGTTCCAGCATGTTGTCTTTCAAGCCAAGCTTACTAAAGCACTCATTGAACATTACGTCTCTCGAGCTTCCGTTATCGACCAATATCCTTGCTCGGCATGTGATGACTAACGGATCTTCATGAGGATAAAGTACCCCATTTAGGTCGTTCTTGGAGAAACCAATTACTAGTCGATCTTTGTTGACCTCTTAGTCTGCCATCATCGGAGTCGACCTTGTCAATCTATTTGACGGTTGGGTAATTATTGGCTTCATTTATGTAGGCCTTCCTTTCTGCTATTGCATTTCCTCCTCTAGCGTCACCTCCTAAAATAAAATGACATTCGAAAGAGATCACACTGACGTCTATCTATGGTTCCCCTGGTCTATTGGGTAGGTCGGGATCATCTCCAGTCTCTTAGTTGCGTGCTCTTTTATTGTCATCTGTTCCTCGGCGGAGTGAGCTTGATCTTCTCCTGTTGTTTCTGACCACGATCTTGGTGAAAGAATTTGGGAAACTTTCCCCTCTGAATCAGAGTTTTTATTTCATTTTTCAAAGAAATGCACTTGTCAATTGTATGCCCATAGTCCCTATGAAATTCACAAAGTTATTGGGGTGTGCCTTTAACTTTCCCAGCCAGTGCAGCTATTTGTTATTTCGAATTTCTTCCAAGATATGATGAACACATTTAGTAAGAGGGGTGTATTCGTAATATTTCTTCATCCGGTCCAGCTTGTCCCGCTCCTTATTTTCTCGATCCTTTTTGAACGGATTGTTTTTCTGCTCTTCGGCTTTGGAATCCATAGCTACCTTGGCAACCATAGCTTATTTGGCGTTCATTATCTTGGAAGATTTAACCATCAATTCCGTCATTGTTTTGGTGGTTTCTTTGCTAGGGAGTACTAGAGATCTTTAGCGAGTAGTCCGCTCACGAGTACTGCAATAGCGATCTTTTCTTCATAATCAACAACTTCTAACTTTTCATTATTAAAACGGGTGATGTATTCCCGGGTACTTTCCCTAAACTTTTGACACACAGTCAATAGATCAGTAACATCCTTGATTGGTTTAGCCCCAAAGAAGAAATTAGTAATAAATTGCTTGACGAGTTGATTGAAGAAGGAAATCTTACCTCTAAGGAAGCTATTATACCAAATCTGGGCTAGTCCTGTGATAGAGCTAGAGAAAGCCCTGCATCTCATATCTTAGGGGATTGATTAGATGTTGGCAGTGGCTTGGTATTGCTCTATGTGTAGGACTGGGTCCATTTTTCCATCGTACATAAGAGTGATCACTGGTGTTTTAAATTTTGTTGGTGTAAGGTAATCCATAATGGCCTGCACAAAGGGTGATCCTTTGACAAAACTCCTTTGCAACAGGTTTTGGCTTTAGCCATTTCGCCCATACGATCCTCCAGGTGTTGTATGGATCCCTTCCAAGATTGTTCTCCTGATTTAGCTGCGTTATCTTTTGGGGTTTTACTGTGCCTATTGGCTGAGCTCTCTCCCGAAGAAGTTTGCTCAGCGCACACATAACCCCTAATACTGACTCTTGATCTCTGGGGGATTTCACGGTGACGCTGTTGTTCCATTTGATTTCCCCTAGTTACTCGGGGACCTAACCGATCAATGGCAGACTCCCTATTGAGCCTTTTCAAGGCACTTGGCCTTTCATGAGAAAATGATCTATCGTCATAGTAGTTTGTCCAACAGAATGAGGAGGTTGCTTCTGGGCGATAGGAACGATCATAGGATGCACTGAAATTATGACTCCTTCCAATTTTGGCCAGTGGGGGTGGAATATCTCTCCCAGAGTTTGAGGATTTAGCTTGCATTGCATGGGCCATTCGTCGTACTGACACTTGCATCGTTTCTTGTCCTTTTGCCAAATTGAATAGAATTTTTTGGAGATTTGCATCGTCAGGAGGGGAAGATGATTCTAGGACGTTAGTTGCGGCAATAAGACTGCTTTTTAGGTTATTAGTCATCCTCTAAGGCAAGGGATGAACTATGAAACAAATGAGATAGAGAACGATGACTGACCAGTCGTTCCCACAGACGATGCCAATCTGTTGATATCTAAAAATGGATTCATTCTAAATTTATAGTCACAAATAAGAAAAGAGAAATAACCCAAATCACACACACAAAGACAAAGGTTTTTAAAGCGGTTCGGCTATAAAAGAAAGCCTACATTCACTGATATTATATTCAAGGGTTTACAATAGCTCAGAATTGAGTGACTTGAGTTATTGCGAATTGACCTCCCCCTTAGCTGGGTGAGGATATCAATTTATAAGGGCCCCAAAACCCTAAAGATGGAACTCATTTATATTTTCAGACGTTTACATCTGTATACATTGACTAAGATATTAGTTGTTACAAGTTGGTTGACATTCTCATCCGAGCAACGCTTGGTATTCCAAGTGGTTAGCCTTCTGGTGTTGGTTAGCGATATAGCCGACTAAGGGTCTCCGAAGCCGACCACGTTGGTTGGTCGGGTGTGCTGAATGACAGATGTATGCTCATCATTGGTCCATGTGGAAGTATAATTTTTACATACAATACCAAGTATAACCTTCGAGGATTCTCCATCGCCTGCCTGCGGTATTCTTGTTGCTGCTCTTTGTGAGGCGCTGGAGGAATACGTCTTTCGCCGCTTCATGATACTTTGGGTCCCGGAGTCACGTTATCCGGATTGGGTTGATGCGGCCTTGTCTGGAGTGTGTGTGTCAATTGTCTGATACTTTCCTTCATCGCTTCCCGCCCTTTAGCGAGGCTCATTAGTATGTTGTGTAGGTCTCCTGTCCTAACAGGGGTGGGCGGTGTCTGCACTTCTGCCATACGACTGCTCTCAGGTTTGTCCGCTATTCTTGATTGTCACTGGTAAATATTTAGGTAGAAATAAGGTTGGGTAGGAACTGCGGTGGCTTATTACAAAGTTCCCACAAACGACGCCAATTTATTAACGTCCAAAAGTGGAGGCAAAAAATAATCAAAGAGATAATCTGAAAGATATAATAATTATAGAGAATGGGGATGAGAGACAGTGAAAACACAATGATTTTTATGTGGTTCGGCCCTTTGAAGAAACCTACGTCCACGGTGTTGCGGATTTGATATTATCCTTAATGACACAGTTGCAATTAGGGTTTCTGATACAACTTCAGGCTTGAGAAGGCATCGGTGGAGTCCTTTTGTTTCGTGGGCTCATGCCCTATTAATATGTGATTTGCTGATATTTACAAGTGGACAGGTGGATTGCCCTTATAAGTCGGGCAGTTACACCTAGATACAAGTTTATCATAATAAACGTGGACGCCTTGAAGTACGGAAAAACTTCAATGATAAACGTCTGGATAACTAGGAGGTAACATATATGCCCTTATAGTTCCACGTGGTAAATAAGAGATGCCTTACGTGTATGCGCTTACATGAATATAGACGTGTCCAATCTTATTTAAAACAGGTCGTTCGAGAAGACAAACACTAAGACGACCTCCTTTGGAGGTGAAGCCGAGCACATTTGCTAATCGTTTTGGGCCATTCAGAACTTATCAAATTTGCCACTGGTGGTGTGACATATTTGACCTTCACGACAATCGCAATGTCGAGTCATCAACGTTTGAAACTAACCTTATTTAGTTTGCTTCCAACATACTAAGAAATTTAAATAAAATAAGATTTGATAAAAGTGACAAATTTAAGACTATTTTGCTATCAAATTTGTCACAGGTGGTGTGCATATATGACCTTTCACGACAATTGCAATGTTGGGTCATCAACGTTTGAAATTAACCTTATTTATTTTGCTTCCAACATATTAAGAAATTTAAATAAAATAAGATTTGATAAAAGTGACAAATTTAAGAATATTTTGCTATCAAATTTATCACTGGTGGTGTGACATATTTGACCTTTCACGACAATTGCAATGTCGAGTCATCATCGTTTGAAATTAATTTTATTTATTTTGCTTCCCACGTATTAAGAATTTTAAAAAAGATAATACTACGTGAGAGATGAAAAAAAAATGATTTGAATATAATGGGAAGATATTTTGTTGATCCTGTTACAATTTTGGAATCCCATGGTCTCGTAACCAATGAAATGGCACAGAAAATATGACATACACAATGCTCTAAAGTAGAACGTTTTTTAATTTAGAAAAATTAGCCTTATGACATTTTTCTCCCCCAAATACCACACACAGTACAATATGGTTTTAATAAATGGGCAGGCCTCATTCATTAGCTTAGTTGGGTAAGAAATTGATACCCCTCTTTGGTAGTGTCCTTTATCGTACAACATTGACATGTGAAGGGAAAAAAAATTGAAGGGTAAAAGGGCTGTACATTTTCTAATTATTAAATCCAAATGTAGAATACATAAGGAAAAGAAAGGGTTAAAATGGAAAATGCAAAGCAAAAACATTCGTCGCCTGAGAGATTCGAACTCTCGCGGGGAAACCCCATGTACTTAGCAGGCACACGCCTTAACCACTCGGCCAAAGCGACTTGTTGTTATAACATACCTAAATTTATATTATCACCTAACGTCAAACTAATTCATAGTCCATCGTTTTAACAATATGATACAATAAACCAAGTCCAATAATTTTCATGCCTATATTATCTAAAGATAAATGCCACGGTAAGGAAGATAGAGCTTTATTTTTCACTTAATTGTACTATCTTGACAAAAGACCCTCTTAATATATTAAGTTAAAGTTAAATAAAGCAAGAGTCTCCCATCTTATCTAAATTTAATTTGTTTATTTTATAAGTTAGTAAAGCAAATAATTACTCAGTTTTTAGGTGATTGAAAACTAAAATAATTTATCGGAGCAGAGGGTCAACGCTAAAGTTTAATAAACGTGAAGTTTTCACTAAACCATTTTCACATCAAGGACCTAAGACTAAATAAGTTTGTAATAATCTTACTATAAAAAGTTTCAAATTATAACAAAGATTAATTCATTTACGAGTTCCACTATTCCCACTCCTCTACAACATTTTTCCACTTCGCTTTTATATTAAATGACTATATTACCCTTAAAATCCACAAACCCATTCCTCACTTTCTTTAGTGTATGATAAAAATGGAGAAAAATTCATACATGTATATGTTTAAACAACAGTTTATTTATGTATTAAATTTTTTTTATATAAATTAAAAACTGTTTTGATTATAAAAAATGTTATTAAAACAAAAATTTGTATAAAAACTGCTTTAACGTTTTATAACTGTTAAAAAAACAATTTCAACTCTTTTTTTAAAAAATTTTTTAATTGTATTTTTTAAAATAGTCTATATATTTTTAGGACTTAAAATAATATCAATTATGGATATAGGACAACAAATATTGTACTTTTAGTCTCTATTTTATAATTATCGATTGATGTGGCATGCTATGATTGGTTGACGTTTGATTTAAAGCTATTTTCTACAAATATAAATAAAACACTAAAAAACAGTTAAAACTGTTTTTTTACAAAAGAGTCGTGTTAAAAAAATGTTTTTGTTAAAAAATAGACAAAAACATTGCAATTATTTTTTTTAATTCAAGCATTGCTTTTAAAAATTGATTATAAAAATTAAACAGTTTTAACTGTTAAAAATTTATCTTTTATATAAAAAAAATTGTAAATTTTATTTCAAACTATTTTATAAAAAAAATTAACAATTTTTTATAAATAAAAATAAAATACTAGAAAAATAGTTTAGAAAATTTATTTTTGTAAAAAATAGATTTTGTATTACAGAGAACTTTGTTTTAGTTTTTATGAAAAAAATTAAAAACAAAAATTGAATTTAAAAAAATATTTGAAATGTTTTTCTTATTTTTTAATGAAAACATTTTCTTAACAGGATTTTTTGTAAAAAAAACATTTTAACTGTTTTTCAAGTGTTTTATTTATATTTATAGAAAACAGTGTTAATTTTTTTTATACAACAGTTTTGCATAAAATGTACAATTTTTTTATATTTAAAAAACATATTTTTAAGGGTTAAAACGGTTTATTTTTGTAAAAAAATGGTTTTTTATATTATATAAATAATTGTTTTAGTTTTATAAACAATTTTTAAAAACAAGCATTAAAACTTTAAAAAAAACAGTTGACATGTTTTGTTAAACAATTAGAAAAAGTTGAAACAGTTTTTATACAATTTAAAAAAAAACAGTTTTCTATTATAAACAATTTTTTTATATTCAAATCAATTTTTAATTTTTATAAATAGAATTAATAAAGAAAGGAACTATTATTATATATATTCATATATGGGTTTTTCATCCTTTTTGTCTTGCACTAAAAAAAGTGAGAGATGAATTTTAGATGAGTAAAAAGAGTTTGTGTGTTTCAAGAGTAATATAGTCATTCAATATACAAATGGAGTGGGGGAATGTCTATATGAGTGGGAATAGTGAGACTCTTCATTTACCTCAAAGCTTCTAATCAAGCTGAGCCAATTTCAAATAATTGGATTAGTTGCAGTAATAGCATTTTATCTCAAAGGTGTAAATTATCTTATTATTACTATGAAAAGCACTATTGTCAAATTTATAGTAAAAATTGCCCAAAAATGCAATATCACACAAAAAATTAGTATATACAAAAGAAGTGATATTTCTTTAACATTTCTTGGAACACAAGCAGATGGAAGTAGTCCTTCATACTGTACATATATGGCTCTTATATTATTTGTACATGATTCAAATGTTAAAATATGTAAGAGGGAGAGGGAGAGAGAGAGAGAGAGATTATACAAATTTTTGGATCATTTCTCTCACTTCATCAATCACAAGCCATGCTTTATGCCCACCAATAACTTCTTCTTTCATCTCCCCATCTTTCCATAGCTGCAATACAATAAATTAAATATTATATAAACTTTATCTCTTCAGTTCAATAAAGATAAATAATCAGAAGGAGAGTTCACCTGGATTGTTGGCATTTTCTAGAAAATAACATCCAAAAAAATCAGTATTAGTTAGGAGATAAAAGAATGATTTTATACCAACTTGAAATAAATGAAATTATTGAGCATGCTGTAACTCATACGTACAGAGATATTCCCACGCTTGACTAGAGCTTGAGGCACATTGTTGACATCCACGCAGTAAAATTTGACTCTACCATAAGGACAAAAAGGAAGTAAATTTCTAAATTTCAGCATGTTCTCATGATATTATTGCGGGCTTGAGTTAAATTTGTGCAACTACTTTAATCATACACCCTCCATCCACTTCCAAAAATATTGATTATGACCACATACTGAAATTGAAGTAATTTTTTCATACTAGACTTGAAATTGAATTGCAAACACTATTTTTTGAAAGAGGGTCGTACCATATTACACAATTATAATAACATATTTTTATATGTTTTTCAAATGCGGAAATTGCAAGATAAATTTTGAAGTTCAGGGTCGATTTCAAATTGATTGGTTTTAATTGTTTCATTCGGAAGTACTATTAGTAAGTCAACCTTCTCACTTAACTCCATTATAGCTTACTAGAAGAAATACAATGTGGCACCCAAATTAGCTAAAAAACACAATGTTCCTCAATCATTGAGTTCCACACGGTGAAAGAACAATTATCAAATGTTTTCAGGTACAATATTTGAAAGAAATACCGCTACTTTTAGTACGCTCCTATGCAGACTAAATTGTTCAGATTTCTTGCGCTAGAAACGAAAAATTGAATCGTGATGAGAACCTCGGCAATTGTACCCATATCGATCCCCACTCCTTCCCTGTCAAATCTGGAATTCCATTTTTTTTAATAAGTGGGATCCCACCTCTTGGTTACCTTCTTGGTTTCATTACTATAACTTTTGTTCTCATTTCCAATAATTTTGTTTAATTAGCTAAAATGTAGAGTTGATTATAAAATAGTGTAATTATTTTTTATATTTTAAAAGTTACATGTGTCATTTCTAGCCCAATTTGTTGAGGTGTTGTCTAATAGAGTTAGCCAGAAGGTTTGACATTTTCAGGGTTCAAGTGAAATAGTTAAAGAGTTGGGGTTTAGTTTGAAATGAACTCTGGGTCTTACAATTTACCTGTTTGAAATTATTCGAGTAAATGTATTATCCAAGAAAAGAAAAATATGAATTGAGAATCAAATTAAACCCAAAGGACCATTGAATTAATTAACTTTGTTTCTAGTAATTGTTTGATTTGCTTGTAGTTTAACTATGAAAGCTCTCCTATCCTTGCACCTTGTTAAGAGGGGCATAAGCTATAAACAACTAAGGAGTATGATTATAGAATAAAATGGTTTCATTCTATTCTACTCTGTCACAATAAAATAGCATGACACGTCAAAGCCTTTACCTCGTGCCCTCACATGACAGTCTTTCGCACGGTAGTGTTCCTCTTTACTGTGTGCGTCACATTTAAGTTCGTCCTCAGTTTATTTGGCAACTTACCCTTTTATTTCCCAAGGACCAACTTAAATGACTAATTTAAGTAAATAGACTAAAAGGTGCATTTGAAAGTATACTAATCAGAGTTTAAGTGGATCTTACACATTAACTCGTGTACTTATTGACACCATATCTAGTAAACTTAGCTCATTTAGACTAAGAGTAATGTTAATGACCAACTTAAATGACTATATTAAGTTAATAGATTAAATGATATATTAAAGTGCATTGATCCATATACTTAGTGACACTTCATTTACTTTTGTCTATGTATGCATTATTGTTGTCGTTGTCGTTGAAATGATATAATAACAACTTTTCAATTTTCATTTGCATTCAAGTTTGAAAATAAAGCCTAGTGAACAATATGTCGGATAATGGTCCAAAGAATAAAAAATAATGCGCCATACATTTGTAATTGTAGTGCATTCGTAGACACAAGTGTGAAAGGATATGTTATAACGCTACATTGTGATACCTTAATTAATTCGACATAAAGTATGGGTTGGCCCAATGCATTACTATTTGTTCGGTGGAAAAATGATAAAGTGGAGATATACGTAGAGAGAATTACTTGGTGTCATACTCAGCTGCCAATTTCTCCAATTTAGGCTTCAAGTATATGCATTTTCTGCACCAAGCAGCCACCCTATAATCCGAATGAAACAACAAATTATCATCACTTCAAAAACTCACAAATATTAAGACAAAAGCAGAATATATAGAAAGAGAGAAAAACATAGAGACCAATCAATGATGATGGGTTGTGAGAATTCTGTTGCTCGGACTAAAATCTGATCCAAGTGATCACAATCTTTAATGGGTTCCATCTCTACAGAAGTGGGTCTTGATAAGTCTGACCAAAAAGCTTCTACTCTCAACCCTCTCTTCACTATTTTCTTCCCCTCACCTTTAAAACCAAACCCTTGAGATTTCACTAAAATTATGTTATTCCCACCGCTCCAAATCTGTTGTTGTGGGTCTCTATGGTATGTTTCTCTGTATAGAATGTGAGAATTTGGTGCCAATATGGACATTTTTCTTTCTTGATGAACACACACTCAAAAATAAGAGAAGATATTTCGTGGGGTGATAATAACGTCAAGTTTATCACCTTTAGATTGTAAATTGAATTCTTGCGTTTTATTTACTTAAACTATTATTATATGTTTATATCTTGGAATTGGCATGGAAGAAAATGGAGAGGGTGGAGAGAAGGGGTTATCCGGAAGATGAGTTGGAAAATGGGAGTGGACACACAAAGTTTGTGGGGTCCACGAAGAGAAAAGATAATTGATCCTAGCCCCTAGAAGAGAGCTGAGGCTGAAGTATGGGTGTGCAAGTCATATTCATGTTTCACTCGTTTAAAAGAATCCCACTTACGAAATATGATGCTTATAATGGGGATGAAAATCAATAAATTTTGTATAAAAATTTGTAAGCATTCTTCAAGTTTATGAAATAGTTATAAATTTTGTAACATTTTTATGAACTTTATTTGTTTATAGTAATTGATATAAATAAATGAAATTCGTAACAATTATAAATAATCACTTTTAATACATATTTAGGTTCTTGCGAACTATATTAACGCATAAGAAGTTCCTACAAACTAATGTAATTCATGGGAGCTATTAAGACAAAATCAGTTTTGCACTTTTACCTATCACCACTGTAGAAACCTTCTTCCATGAAAGGCAAATCCACTTTTGCAGATTTGCAAAGTTAGCTTTCATGGCATCCACCATGGTGGATCCTCTAAGTAATAGATGATTTTTCATTATGAACATCACTGTACATACACATTTTTCATACATTTCTAATAAGATAAAACAATAAAGGGTTGTACTTTGTGCGCTGACGGGACCCACAACAATAAAATATAAAGTTTTAAAGCACTGAGTATAGAATATGTGTACCAAAGTGGGTACGCATATCTTTATCCTTTCGTTATAGTCCTGTGACAATATTTAGTTATGAGAGAGAGACGAAAGAGAGAATTATCCTCCAATGGAACAAAAAAAATGGGTGTAAAAAATGACTATTCTTTTTAAAATGATAAAAATAAATAAATTATAATTGATTTTTTTGTGGAGTACTTAAACATTTTAATTTCATTTTGAACTGATTTTTTTTAGAGATATTCTAAAATGTTTAATATCTAACAAAAAATCAACCTCAATTTTTTTTTATCATTTTCAAAAATATGATCCGTTTTTACACCCATTGGATACTCTCTCTCTCTCTTTTTATATATATATATAGGCATACATATCATGTATGCATTACAAAAATGACGTATACGATAATTTATCATTTACAAAAAAATCGAGTATACATTAGAAAGCAATACATCCAATTATAAAAAATTATGAACACATTACATTATAAGATTTTACACATAAATTAACAAAAAAAAGACTAATAAGTTTTCATAAATATAAAACAAATAAAAGTAGCATAAATGTGATGCTTAATTCATAAGATCATACCTAATAACTTCTGTGAGATAAGCATGAACCAATTGAAATGGCAACGGGAGATATATTATGCTCGAGATAATGATGGCATTATTTTTTGAGTTTAACCATACATCCATATAATTCTTTTTATTTGGAACACTTATTTCTCTTTTGATTTATCAGTCCCCAATGTTTTTACTCCATCTGGTATATATATATATATATATATATATATATATATATATATATATATATATATATATATATATGCGCGCACACATACATAATCGAGTGGTGCCGACGAGGTTTGGTGGATTCGAATCCATGTGTGATCTTTACCTCGACGATCCCATACACACACAAATTCATATATTTGCGTATTTTTTGTTGTTCTTGAGTTCACAACAAGTTGATCGACTTGGATCGTCACTTTATATATATATATATATATATATAGGGAGAGAATACAAGTGGGCTTAAAAACCGAACTCTTTAATGGACCTTAACAAAAAAATACCTAACAACCCATTAATTTTAATTCCTATGGTCTAATTGGTCCGTACAAGCGGCAACGAACATGCGTGTGACCGATGACCCCCTTACCCCCTACCCAGCCCACCCCCTTACCCCACTATGGCAGACCACTAGTTAAAATAAACTAAGTTGCTGTACTGTTTATTCAAGAGTAAGGGATGCCATGGTAGGGGTAGGGGCTGGGGGTGTAAAAAAATATTTGATCGACACGCGCGTTCGTTGCCGCTGGCGTGGACCAATTATACCAAATGAATTAAAATTAATGGGTTGTTAGGTATTTTTTTGTTAATGTCCATTAAAAAATTCGATTTTTAGGTCCACTTGTAATCCCCCCCCCCCCACATGTATTTATTTAAATAGATAAATATATGAATAGATAGAGAGATTGGTGGATAGAAATATAGAGACGACTATAGTATGGTTAGAGAGGTTGAATGTTGAACTTGATCACATCATAGATGAAGGACCATTACTCCTGGTATAACAATATTCCCAATAATTATGAAACATATAAGGACAAACATTACCCACGAACACCATCTAGCACGGATAGACTTTACCATCGTAGATAATCCTTATTCTTCATGGGATTACTTATAGAAATGCATGTATTATGGTTATATTACAATTCAAGCTCTTGTAATTATAAATAAATGCCATAACTTAATAGGGCCACCGTTGGACTATTCTTGTAGCCCTCACATTTAACAATCTTTAACACCTAAGTTCATCATTATTAATATAATGTATCTCTTTATTTTTCTCGGGGATGTAGGAAAAGATAATCTTGTAAAACCATATACATACCTATATCTCTATTTTTAATATTTGTGTGTTTGTGGGTTATTTTAGTAAAAAAAATATTATGTAAGATTTATCCCGGTTAAAATGTGACACTATTGGTGTGAAAGATTTGTAACCCAACCACTTGAATTTCCAAAATATTTCCATATGGGCATACTAATATGTTAAACGCTCTTCCCAACAACAATCGATGAAGGGAGAATGATAAAATACAAAATCCACTCTGAAATGCCTGATGAATTATCGATCAACCCGCATAGTTCATACTCTTCCTGGAAAATCCACTAATCACTATTTAAGACTTGGTAATTAATGAAAATTCACCAATTGTTGTCTTTGTAATAAGTATTAAGGGTGAATACAACTGACTTCTGTTAAGTCACATGAGGCACGGGTCTAATATTTATTTTATCATTTATTCTATCTATTTTTTGAACGAAGGATACTTTTTTTCCCTAAGGTTAACGTGGTTGCTATTTGCAGACAATGGAATTTCATGAAATTAAAGAATCTAAGTTTGTTATGCGGAAGTTAAAGTTAGTTATTGTTACACCCCACCTAATAAAATACCGGGTGATCAGTCCTATATCAAATTAAACTGAAATCTCAAATAGTTTCATTCTCAGCATCACTGTCGAAAACCATTTAATTACTAATAACCTATTAGGTTTGACGTCAAATTTTAAACTTTCTAATCTTTTTTTAAGCGCATACGAGTAATTCAATCATATAAGAATATAAACAACAAATAGAATGAATGAATAAATAACCGATAACTCTCAATAAACATAATACAACCATATCGAGTGTATGCAACTAAAATGTCAAAATAAATGAATACATCAGTTGGGCAATATGCTCGAATATAAAGTACAATACCTCCTATCTAGATCTCAAATAAGGAAGCATCTAAAACAATCCCTGCCAATATCCACAGCTGCGACAACAATGTCTGACTCGAAAAATAGTCATCCGGGAGTTCCTGTGTCTAGACACCTAAAAAGTATAACAAAGAAGAAGAAAAAGAAAAGATAGATAAGGGTCAGAGCCCAAGTTTTAAAAATATTTTTAGCAAGTGCTTAAATTACTTTAATATTTAAAATACGAAACTCTCCATAGTTAAACTGGTGTAGAACTCACATGAGATACCCCTCACCTCTCATCTAACAGTGCACACCTAACGCATGTATTTTAAAACAACCTGGTTAGTTACCCAGCCTAACTAATACCTCTCAAAACTCCCAAGTCACCATGCGCTAACACGTAGCCCGCCACTACACCAAATCTGCCCATTTGTCAAGGTCATTGACCTTGACAAATTCACCTTGTCAAGGTCAATGACCGTGACATTTCGAGGCGAGACAACTTTTTTTGTCACGGTCGTGTCACGGTCATTGACCTTGACAAAAAACTCACGTTTTGTGTCACGGTCGTGTCAAGGTCAATGACCGTGACACGTTTGTCACGGTTATAAACCGTGACAAAGCCATGACCCTTTTTAAAAAAATTGTCACGGTCATTGATCGTGACACGCCCGTGTCAATTTTGTCACGGGCGTGTCACAGTCAATGACCGTGACAATTCTGGGCAGAATTAAAAAAAAGCTGCTGGGCAGTATGGCCACTGCCACTGCCCAGCAGTATATTTGTACCTGTTATAGCAACGTTGTACATGTTCCAAACATCATATATCCGAACAAACTAAAGATAATGCAAATATATATTCAAATAAGAAACTATTTAAAAAGAAACAACATCACCATCATTTTATCTCAAATCTACAAACTATTTGCATGGAAAAGAGATTTTGTACCGCGACGCTCGGGAACACCTCCTTATCCTTCCCTTCTCGTCCGAATAGCCACATAAGTATAGAGCATATGTGGCCTACCCTTAGGGCCACTCCCTGTCCCCTGAATTGAAATAAAGTAAAATTAGTATCCGCCCCTCAAATATAGATAAATATAAATCGTAATTGAAATCGAAATCGAAATTGACATATAAATATAAATACATTACCTGTAGTGTCACTCAAACAGCTAACTTGAGCTCATATGGCACCTCCTTCCAACTAATGTACCCCGGGCAATCGTGTCAATTATAATTCTCTTCATATCTAAACACTAAGAAATACCATAATCCTATGGAGGTATGTGTTGCAAATTCCTTCCAACCGTTGTGTAGCCAAAAATCAGCAGTTGAAGTTGTCAACTCCACCTTTGAATGGGGTATGGAAAGTGGAATTGACAACTTCAACCGGTGATGTTTGGCTACATAACGGTTGGGAGGAATTTGCAGAGCATCGCTCCATAGGATTATGGCATTTCTTAGTGTTCGTATAGACGAAGAGATTCAGTCTCCTCTCCACAAATAGGACACCCCAAATAACTATGTACTAATCACCTATTAAAGGTAAGAAGCGTATATTCATGGATTAGTATAAACAAACCTTAGATGTAGTTGGAATATTTATGTATTAATCTCCTCTCCACACACGCACACTACACAAGAGTGAAAATGATAAAGTGCAGATCAAGTAAAAACATTAAAAATGGATGTTTCGGTACAAATTGAAATAATTATTACAAATTGAAAAATTGTTTCAAATTCGGGTTATCATAAAAAATGGATTGATATTCGGTAGGAGCAGCCAAGTCATCCACACTACTATTTAGACGCCTTGGCGCGTGTTGGACAATTGACCACGGCTCGTTGTTGATATACTCCGAGTAAAACACTTGCTTAACCTTTTGAAATGCACAAACAAACGGCTCATCGCTCACGTGGTCGTTGCTCTTCAACTTGGACAAGTCAACCATGATCAAATTGGTGACATGATCAACTTTAGAAGCATTTTTATCCTCAACTCTTACCCATTCACAGTAAAATACAACCTCTTTGAAGCTTATATAATCCAATTCAAATATATTTTGGATTACACCATAGTAAGTCATTTCAGCTTCAACGAGGTTTTTATCTTTTGCGCTCGCTCGAAAGAAAGTAAGAGCCTTGTATGAAATTCCCGAGTTCTGTACATTTGTACTTTTCTCGTACACTTTAGCGCCGAAAATGTAACCGTTCAATCGATATTTTTTGTACTCTTGTGCCACGAACAAGGGTCCAGTGGCTAGACGAGCAAGCCTTGATGTCGCATCACCCATCTTTACGAGCTGAGAATATAGATAAATTAATTATATTAGTGGTAAAATTTGAGTGTAATGTAACGTTATATAACGACTGTTTTCATTGTAATTACCTCTTGTGTCAACCATAGCCTAAATTCGCTGTCTGATTGTACCACTGTTTTTCGTCTTTTATTGTTCTCACAGGCTTCATATTTACTGCATATTACAAAATTAATCATGTATAAAATAATCTAAAATAATGTTAAACATTATAATATTCGAAACTTACTTTTTCCATTCTTCGACATCTTCATGTGTGTCAAATAGATAACGAGCTACTTGTTCATGTTGCAAACTCGTTAATTTCACTCGTTTTCCCATCACATTACCACCATCATCGAGGAATTCATCAGTGTCATCAACGCTGGTAGAGTCAGTCATATATTCCCGAGTATATATTGATGACTCCACGGTGATGTATTCCTCTGCAATTGATCCTGCAATATATCGCGTATTCTTGACGTAATCTTTAAAAACTTTCATCAATCTTTCAAACGGATACATCCACCGATATCTAACTGGACCACAAAGAAGTGCCTCGTCGCATAGGTGTACCAACAAGTGAACACTTATGTCAAAGAATGCTGGGGTAAAGTACTTCTCCAATACACAAATCGCTTCGTTCACAACCAATTTTGCGGCCACTATGTGTTCTCGATTCACTACCTTCTCACACAAGAGGGAGAAGGTAATACTAATTTGCATAATAGCCCTACGCAAATCCTTGTGCTTGGAGAAACAGTGCTTAAACAATAGAGGAACCAATTGCATGATCACATGCCAATCGTGGGACTTACACTTATGTAAATCATGAGTAACATAATTCACAATCCTTTGCAAGTTGGACGAAAAAGTAGATGGGCCCTTCAAATTATATATTGTGTCTAGAAGCACCTTCCTTTCCTCACTCGTCAAAGTAAACGCACCAGGGGGAATTATTGTCCTTCCCCTACTATCTTCTTTCAACCATAGTTGTGGTTTAAGTTTTAACGTTTTAAGGTCTTTTCGTGCATTTTCTCCATCCTTCGAATGACTCCCCCCAAGGCAAGTACCCACAATATGTTCAGCGAAGTTCTTCTCTGCATGCATCACATCCAATACATGGCGCACCGGGTTTTTCTTCCAATAAGGCAAGTCAAATAAAATTGACCTCCGAGACCATGCCTTTCTTATCTCAGTTTCATTCCCAGTTGGGGTCTTCTTATGCTTGACATTCTTAAATTTGGGATTCTTACCTGGCATATTTGGGCCACATTCAGAAGATTTACTTTCAATTTCTGAACCCGAAAGTTGTCTCGGCGGTAGCCTATGTTCAACTCCGCCCAATAAAAAATTGGAAGCTTTCTCAAATCTAAAACTATGAGCTGGGGGTAAAAACCTCCTGTGGCAATGGTATACATTTTTTAAGCTGGAGGATAGACGAAGAGATTCAGTCTCCTCTCCACAAATAGGACACCCCAAATAACCATGTACTACACATCCGGATAATGTCCCATAAGCTGGAAAATCATGAATTGCCCACATCAACATAGCTTTCAGCGTAAACTCTTCTTTTCTAAAAGAGTCAAATGATTGCACACCCTCTTCACACAACTCATTTAATTCTTCTACCAAAGGAGCCAGGTAGATATCAATGTCTTCACTTGGTGCCTTTGGCCCTGGTATCAATAAAGCCATCATCGAAAATTCAGGTCTCATACACTGTGAAGGAGGGAGGTTGAGTGGGGCTAGGATCACTGGCCATACACTCTGATTGGTGCTTAGATTTCCAAATGGATTGAAACCATCTGTTGATATAGCCAAACGAATGTTGCGTTGTTCTCGATCAAAATCGGGATACTCATAATTCATCCTCCGCCAGGCAGTAGAATCAATAGGATGACGCATGATATTACCCCCTACTTCTGCCCTAGCATGCCAAGTCATTGCCTCTGCAATCCATGGTACTGTGAAAAATCGCTTTAATCTAGGCCCAACGGGAAAATATTTCAATACTTTTTGAGGCACTTTTGAGCTTGTGCCTTCCTTACTAGTAGATTGGACATATCTAGGTTCATCGCATACCGGACAACGATCGAGATTTTTATACTCCTTTCGGTATAGTATGCAGTCATACACACAAGCATGAATCGATTTATACTTCATTCCCAAACCTTTCAAACTGTTCTTCATAACAGGATAGCTATTTGGAAGTGTATTCACCTTGGGTAATAAGCCCTTCACCCATTTTAGAATTCCCGTCACGCTATTGCCAGACAAACCGTACTGCGTCTTCAAACTGTGCAAACCAACCATGGCATGTAAAGTTGTTTGATCTTTCTCACAGCCAGAGTATAACGGTTGGGTCGCCTTAAATTTTAAACTTTGGTAGTCATCGTCAAGTTTTATCGTGTTATCTTCACGAGCACTTGAATCTTCAACATCATCAGTAACCTCATTCTCCTCAGCTTCATAAACTTCGTACGCATCATCAACTAAATCCTCTAACATATTATGATCTACGTCGTCCCCTTCTTCATCTATTCTACTTGTTGAAGGATGTTGTGAAGGTTGGTCAGGGACAAAAGGAACTTTCAATTCACCGTGAAAACTCCAAAATCGATAACTATCTTGCATACCCGATCTTAACAAATGTAGTTCAACTGTTTTCCACTCAAACACCTTACCATTCTTACACCTAGCACACGGACACGGAAACTCTTCATCATTACGACATCTCTTTGCATATTTCACAAATTCGTTAGCACCTCTGCGAAACACATCCCCCATTCTATTAGTCTCACCCATCCACTCTTTGTATTTCGGATATCCCATCACAGCTACCACAACTAAACACCTATTAAAGGTAAACAAAACTTAGATTTATAGTATGTTTTTTTTAATTATCCCATCATTTAATTATCCTATTAAAGGGTATGTGGTCCTATCCCATTCAAGAATGCATTTTTCTGTAATATACTTAACAGCTCATGCACATTGTTACGATTTGAAAAAAATTCGACAGCATATCCCCTTAGTTCTCCAAGTACACGACGTAGATTGGCAGGTGTGAGTGTTATTTCAATTGGTCAATTAAAATAACAGTCACACTTGTCAATCTAGTATGTACCCAGAGAACATTAAGATACGACTGCAGAACTTCCTCCAAAAGTAACAACTTTAAGCCAATAAGAATATTATACAAAAATTATACAGTCTCAAACTGTCCAAACGGAACAATTCGAGAGATCTCATTACAGGGGTAATGACTCTCGAACGGGTCTAAGGGTTATTGAATGCGTACGCATAAGAACTAGAATGCTAGTATCTATGCGCACTATATTTAATTTCAAGTATGTTTCATATAATGGGTTAATTCAAATACAAAAATAAATTCATGGGATAATTCAAATACAAAAATAAATTCATGTATTGACCACATACACACACACACACACACTATCTAAGCTGTTCTATAGGTATAAAAACAATTATTATCCAATTATTATCCAACTATTATCAATTATTTATTTTGAATGTAAATAATATTCAAAACCCCACCCACCCCCACCCCCACCCCCTCAGATTAATTCAAGACATAAGACCCTAAAGGGAATCCTATCTGCAACAAGATTCTAGTTAGTAAAGAAGACATAACAGAATATGGTGGAATCCACTACACTACACACCCATTCCCACACTTAAAAACCATTTAATAATATTTAAAAAATTCAAAACCATTTAATAATATTTAAGCACTAAAATTAATTTAATTTAATTTAACCTAGGAATTAATCAGATATTTTTATCCTATGTTTACTAATGCTAAAATTATGAAAAATGACACCACCCCCTCCCCCACCCTGCCCCACCCCGCCCCACCCCCTGCCCCCCTCCACCACCCCCTCCCCCCCTCCCCCAAAACACACCACCACACACACACACACACCGTACCCCACCCCACCCCACCCCCTGCCCCCTCCACCACCCCCTCCCCCACCCTGCCCCACCCCGCCCCACCCCCTGCCACCCCTTCACCACCCCTCCCCCACCCTCCCCCACCCCACCCCCTTCCCCCTCCACCACCCCCTCCCCCTCCCCCACCCTGCCCCACCCCACCCCGCCCCACCCTGCCCCACCCCCCACACACGCACACACATACACACACATATATATACACATACACACATAAATATACAGACAAATATATATATAAATGGAAGAGAGAGAGAGAGAGAAATTGGACCTGAGAGAGAGAGAGAGAGAGAGCAGCGTCGAGAGAGAGAGAGAGAGAGAGAGAGAGGGAGGGAACGGTGGGAGGGAAAAAAGAAGGGGGAAAGGGTTTTTGCTGGAAAAGTTGTCACGGTCGTGTCAAGGTCATTGACCGTGATAAGAATTGTCACGGTCATTGGCCGTGACAAGCCCGTGACAAATTGAATTGTCACGGGCTTGTCACGGTCATTAACCGTGACAATTCGTTGTCACGGTCGTGTCAAGGTCAATGACCGTGACATAAAACGCGTGTTTTTTTGTCACGGTCAATGACCTTGACAAGGCTGGCCGGCTGAAAGGTGACAATTTGCCCATTTTGGTGTAGTGCGCGTAATACAAAGTATTCTAAGCTATCGCCCGAGCTTACATGTTATAATCTCTCACTCAATTTATCCTTACCTTATGAATAACTTCCACTAGTTATTTACATTATTCACATTTTAGTGTTCTTTACCTCGTATATAATATTCTCATCTTATAAATGTATATTATATATTTTATTTCAGATTTTATACTCCCGGATGATCCAGAATTTATCTCACATTTCATTCTTTATCTTGGTCCATGTATGTATGTATTAGCGGATTGCTCGTGCCTGAAGGCACGAAACAACCAATGATGATGGGTTGTGAGAATTCTGTTGCTCGGACTAAAATCTGATCCAAGTGATCACAATCTTTGATGGGTTCCATCTCTACAGATGTGGGTCTTGATAAGTCTGACCAAAAATCTTCTACTCTCAACCCTTTCTTCACTATTTTCTTCCCCTCACCTTTAAAACCAAACCCGTGAGATTTCACTAAAATTATGTTATTCCCACCGCTGCAAATCTGTTGTTGTGGGTCTCTATGGTATGTTTCTCTGTATAGAATGTGAGAATTTGGTGCCAATATAGACATTTTTCTTTCTTGATGAACACACTCAAAAATATAAGAGGAAGATATTTCGTGTGGTGATAATAACGTCAAGTTTACCACCTTTAGATTGTAAATTGAATTCTTGCTTTTTATTTACTTAAACTATTATTATATGTTTATATCTTGGAATTGGTATGGAAGAAAATGGAGAGGGTGGAGAGAAGGGGTTATTCGGAAGATGAGTTGGAAAATGGGAGTGGACACACAAAGTTTATAAGGTCCACGAAGAGAAAAGATAATTGATCCTAGCCCCTAGAAGAGAGCTGAGGCTAAAGTATGAGTGTGCAAGTCATATTCATATTTCACTCCTTAAGAGCATCACAATTGGGAGGACAAAATAAGAGATTACGAAATATGACGCTTGCAATGGTGGGAGAAAATGGACAAATTTTATATAAGAATTTGTAAGTGTTTTTCAATTTTACGAAATGATTACAAATTTTGTAAGGGTTTTTACGAACTTCATTTGTCTGTAGCAATTGATACGAACAAATGAAGTTCGTAGCAATTACAAATAATCACTTTTAATACATGTTTGAGTTCCTACGAATTACATTAGGACGTAAGAAGTTCCTACGAACTAATGTAGTTCGTGGGAACTATTTATACAAAATTAGTTTTGCACTTTTACCTATCACCACTGTAGAAACCTTATTCCATGAAAGGCAAATCCACTTTTTCAAATTTGCGAAGTTAGCTTTCGGAGCATCCACCATTGTGGATGCTCTAAGTAATAAAATATTTTTCATTATGAACATCACTGCATATACACACTTTTCATACATGCCTAATAAGACAAAATAATAAAGGGTTGTACTTTGTGCTTTGACGGGACCCACAAAAATAAGATATAAAGTTTTATAGCATTGGGTATATAATATGTGTACCAAAGTGGGTACACATATTTTTATCCTTTCGTTATAGTCCTGTGACAATTTTTAGTTATGAGAGAGAGACGAAAGAGAAAATTATCCTCTAATGGAACAAAAAAAATGGGTGTAAAAAATGACTATTCTTTTTTAAATGATAAAAATAAATAAATTATAATTGATTTTTTGTGGACTATTTAAACATTTTAAGTTCATTTTGCACTGATTTTTTTAGAGATATTCTAAAATGTTTAATATCTAACAAAAAATCAACCCCATTTTTTTTATCATTTAAAAAAATATGATCAGCTTTTTACACCCGTTGGATCTCTCTCTCTCTCTCTCTCTCTCTCTCTCTCTCTCTCTCTCTGTATATATATATATATATATATATATATATATATATATATATCACGTATGCATTACAGAAATGACGTATACGAAAATTTATCGTTTACAAAAAAAATCAAGTATACATTACAAAGCAATACATCCATATTATAAAAAATAAATACATCGATATTATATATATATATATATATATATATATATATATATATATATATATATATATATATATATATATATATATATATACACGTAGGCATACATATCACGTATGCATTACAGAAATGACGTATACGAAAATTTATCGTTTACAAAAAAAATCAAGTATACATTACAAAGCAATACATCCATATTATAAAAATTATGAACACATTACATTATAAGATTTTACACATAAATTAACAAAAAAGAGACTAAGAAGTTTTCATAAATATAAAACAAATAAAAGTAGCATAAATGTGTTGCTTAATTCATAAGATCATACCTAATAACTTCTGTGAGATAAGCATGAACCAATTGAAATGGCAATGGGAGATATATTATACCCGAGATAATGATGGCATTATTTTTTGAGTTTAACCATACATCCATACAATTCTTTTTATTTGGAACACTTATTTCTCTTTTGATTTATCAGTCCCCAATGTTTTTACTCAAACTGGTGTGTGTATATACATATATACGCATGCACACATGTATAATATCTCGAGTGGTGCCGACGAGGTTTGGTGGATTCGAATCCATGTGTGATATTGACCTCGACGATCCGATACACACACAAATTAATATATTTGTGTATTTTTTGTTGTTCTTGAGTTCACAACAAGTTGATCGATTTGGATCATCACTTTATATATATATATATATAGGAAGAGAATCACAAGTGGACTTAAGAATTGAACTCTTTAATGGACCTTAACAAAAAAATACCTAATAACCCATTAATTTTAATTCCTATGGTGTAATTGGTCCGCACCAGCGACAACGGACACGCATGTGACCCGTGACCCCTTTACCCCCTACCCACCCCCTTAACCCCACTATCGCAGACCACTAGTTAAAATAAATTAAGTTGCTTGAATGCTTACTCATGAGTAAGGGCTGCCATGGTAGGGGTGTAAAAAAATATTCGATCGACACGGCTATTCGTTGTCGCTGGTAGGGGTCCAATTACACCATATGAATTAAAATTAATGGGTTGGTAGGTATTTTTTTGTTAAGGTTTAAATAGATAAATAGATAGATAGATATATAGAGAGAGATAGATAGAAATGGAGAGACGACCATAGTATGGTTAGAGAGGTTGAATGTTTAACTTGATGACATCATAGATGAAGAACCATTATTCCTAGTATAACAATATTCCCAATAATTATGAAGCATATCAGGACAAACATTGCCCATGGACACCATCTAGCACGAATAGACTTTACCATCGTAGATAATCCTTATTCTTCATGGAATTACTTATAGAAATGCATGTATTATGGTTATATTACAATTCAAGCTCTTATAATTATAAATAAATGCCATAACTTAATAGGGCCACAGTTGGACTATTCTTATAGCCATCACATTTAACAATCTTTAGCACATAAGTTCATCATTATCAATATAATGTATCTCTTTATTTTTCTCGGGGATGTAGGAACAGATAATCTTGTAAAACCATATACATACCTATATCTCTATTTCTAATATTTGTGTGTTTGTGGGTTATTTTAGTAAAAAAAATATTGTGTAAGATTTGTCCCCATTAAAATGGGACACTATTGGTGTGAAAGATTTGTAACACAACCACTTGCATTTCCAAAATATTTCCATATGCGCATACTAATATGTTAAACGCTCTTCCCAACAACAACGATGAAGGGAGAATGATAAAATACAAAATCCACTCCAACCCACATAGTTCATACTCTTCCTAGAAAAATCCACTAATCACTACTTAAGGTTTGGTAATTAATGAACATTCACCAATTGTTGTCTTTGTAATAAGTATTAAGGGTGAATACAACTGAATTGTGTTAAGTCACATGAGGCACGGGTCCAATATTTATTTTATCTATTTTTATGAACAAAGGATACTTTTTTTCCCTAAGGTTAACATGGTTGCTATTTGCAGACAATGGTATTTTATGGAATTAAAAATCTAAGTTTGTTATGAGGAAGTTGAAGTTAGTTATTGTTACACCTCGCCTAATAAAATACCGGGTGATCAATCCTATATCAAATTAAACAGGAATCTGAAATGGTTACATTCTCAGCATCACTATCGAAAACCATTTAATTACTAATAATCTATTAAGCCTGACATCAAATTTTGAACTTTATAATCTTTTTAACCTAAGCGCATAAGAGTAATTCAATCATACAAGAATATAAACAACAAATAGAATGAATGAATAAATAAACGATAGCTCTCGGCAAACATAATACAAACATATCTAATGTATGCAACTAAAATTTTGAAATAAATGAATACATCAGTTGGGCAACATGCCCGAATATAAATTACAATACCTCCTATCTATATCTCAAAGAAGGAAGCGTCTAAAACAATCCCTGCCAACATCCACAGCTGCGATAGCAACGTCTGACTCGAAGAATAGTCACCCAGGCGTCCTTATGTCTGGACACCTAAAAAGTATAACAAAGAAGAAGAAAAAGAAAAGATAGATATAGGTCAGAGCCCGAGTTTAAAAATATTTTTAGCAAGTGCTTAAATTACTTTAATATTTAAAATATGAAACTCTCCATATTTAAACTGGTGTCGCACTCACATGAAATACCTCTCACCTCTCATCTAACAGTGCACACCTAACGCATGTATTTTAAAACACTCTAGTTAGCCACCCAGCCTAACTAGCACCTCGCAAAACTCCCAAGTCACGATACGCTAACACGTAGCCTGCGTAATACAAATATTCTAAGCTATCGCCCGAGCTTACGCATTATAATCTCTCACTTAATTTATCCTTACCTCATGAATAGCTTCCACTAGTTATTTACACTATTCACATTTTAGTTTTCTCTATCCCGTATATAATATTCTTATCTTATATACGTATATCATATATTTTCTTTCGAATTTTATACTCCCGGATGATCCAGAATTTATCTCATATTTCATTCTTTATCTTGGTTCATGTAAGTATGTATGTTTTCACACCTCATATATATATATATATATATATATATATATATATATATATATATATATATATATATATATATATACACACACATCAAGTATATCCGTACTTATATATCACACACTATATAAGTATATCAACCATCCCTCAGAGCTATAATTCAATGGATGCAATCTCTAGAATGCTATCATCCTCCAGGGAATTTCTCACACATTCTCCCGAGCAGCCATGTCGAAATCTAACACCGAACCCTAAATCAAACATAAACATAGGGGAAGCGGTCATAGTTCCTTACCTAAAAGTGAGACCGAATCATACACAAGACGTCTCACCCAGAATAAAAATCACACTGTATAATAACTGGATGACGATGACCTGGGGCTATACTCACCCTGATCCTTAAGCCAGGGGATTCACCCACATCGTGCAACTTCCCATGATAGCACTATAGGGGTAGGTTCCACATAAATATATCAATCACACACAGATATATTTATAATCATATCATATATATATATATATATATACTTTCTCTATACCCGTATATATATATCATCACATTCGGCTATTTCTACCTATCTCACTTGGGATTAGCCTATAATCTCGAATATACCAATTCGTACCAATTTATAAGTATACACACAACTTATATGAATCCCATAAGTATTCACTCACTTATGATATAATCTCACCTTTATTTCTTACGAATATTAGCTTATCACGTCTATCCAAAATTCTAATTTCATCATACTCAGACATTCGGATTACTTACACACCATATATATATATATATATATATATATATATATATTCGCCGAATTATCTTACCGAGTGTCACTCATCTCAGACACTCTTTTAAACCATCTCCTGGATTTTTATTCACATAAATCCTAAGGGTCACACATCCCTCATTTAAACATCTAGAGGTCCTTACACTCTATTTAGGATCCCATACTATTTATCTCTTGGAGATAATTCTCAATTTCCATCCTTAAAACCCAAGGAAAAATTATACAAAACTGTCAGGGCTGAATCGATTCGGCAATATCCGAATCGATTCGCCCTTCATTAAATCGATTCGAAATGGTTCCACTTTTCTACTATCCTCAACCAAATCGATTCGCATACCAACAAATCGATTCGCACCTGATCAGAATACCTATTTTACCCACGATTTTTTCTTCTTCTCCAACCCTTATTCACAAACTAATACATAACAAACTCCATTTTTCATGGCTTCCAACCTTACCCATTATCAATATATGTATCTCCATACTTATTTATCCCAAACACAACAATCAATTTGAGATTCAACCAATTTAAACCAAGAAAATCAACCCTTTTCTTAATTAAACCCTAACTTTCATTTTTTTTCCAATTTCTCACTATAACTCACACCATTAACATGGATTTTAGCTTAGATTTTCTATTGAGTTAATATCACAACAGTTTCGATGAAATCAATTCTCAAAAACCTGTTTTTGATCCAAGAATCCCAACCCAAATCATATAGTTTTCGCATCAACTATAATATGGATTATAAACATACTAAAATGGTTAAATCAAGTTAAACACTCGCCACGTTGGATAAATCCGACGACCTTGTGCCGGAATCCGTCTGATCTTGGTCGAAAATATCCTCTTCTTCTCCCTTTTCTTACTTCCTTTCTCTTATATCTTCGTCTCTTTATTTCTTTCTCTCGTGCCTTTTTAAAGGAGAAGTAAGGTTATCCCTTATTAAACCCAAAATTGACTCGTATACATAAATACGAGTCCTTACTAGTCCAAAAAGTCCCCAGAACCCCAATACTACCCTCGGGTACTCTATTCTGACTATCTCGGCCCTTTCGATCCCAATCGTGCACTCAAAATTCCCATCCGAGCCACTTATCAAAAAGTTGTCTTTTAAAATCAAGTACAACTTCACGCGTGTTTTCCAAATAAAATATTATTCCACGCCGCTTTACCCAACCGTGACCTAATATAAAATAACCCAACTTCATTTACTTATTTTCTCATATGTAAATTTAACACACGTCAATATTAATCCAAAAGTCGTCAATTAATATTTAGTCTACACCTCAAATTCTCTTTCACTTGAAATTCTTAATTTATTAAATTACACCACTTATGTAATTTAAATATCCATAAAAGTACGGGGTATTACATTCTTCCCCCCTTGCAAAGAAATTTTGTCCCCGAAATTCGAATACAACCGCTACTAAGACTGAGGATCTTACAACACCACATCCTCTAGTACTCAAAACTAAATTCAAAGTAAGACGCAATGACTATAGCCCTAGGTTCACAACAAGCTTGTTCAATTCTCTTGATATTGATATTCTTCATCAGTTATAAGGTCACACCTCTATAACGTCACATCACATTGTGCTCCTACCAATGACATTCGAATAAGACAAGCCCATACATCATTGACCCTATCATCTTAATACTATTGGAAGGCCGCATGTCACTAAGTGCCAGCTTCCTGTATCTATTCTAACAAAAAACTCTCATCCTGAGAGAAATTTATAAAAATATTTGACCACTCTTGTCAGTCCTTCAAATCTCAACTCACGGCGACGTAACTCTTACGACAGTCAAAACCTACCCAAACTAGTTGTGGTTCTTCCACTTTTATCAACGGACTCTGATCCCAAAAATCTACTTATCCGCTCATCCCCAAACAACCAGAGGGAGAATGGTCAGGTTTTTCCACACAAACCTTTATAAGCACATTGTCCACAACAACCAGGTAAGAGTGTTATACACAACTCTACCATCGGAAATTTCTCTTCCCAATTACTGTACTATGCTTGACTTAACCTACAAGCTATATCAGTTGTGGAAGGAAAATAACCATGCATTCACATTCATATCACTTTACTAGTCGTCAACCACCTCTCGTCTACTTATCGGTTCATAGGTGACACGACTTGCCCAAAATAAAACATCATCCCCACTGCTTCCTGAAATTCCCTATCGGAGATGGGGTTCAAGGATCTCATCCTGATTAACAATAATATTAGGGGGTACCTTGCATCGGTACGATCCTTTTTTTCTAAGAAGGGTTTTAACACACCCACCTAATTCCATCTATGGGTGGTGCACTCGGAGACAATCTCACTATGTCTCAGCTAACACCAATTCCCATTTATAACGTCTCACATTAAGTGGTACTTATACTCCCCTTCTTCCCCAGGGTATACCAAAAGTTTTTGCCCGTGCACTTTTCGCCATAATGCGCTCTTCTGGGATCTTTATACCTTATTGACATCACCATTCTATTTACATGCAAGTCACTCTCAACATTCAACTGAGTTGGACTCTGCTCCAATTTTTCAAAATAGTTGGATTTTCCTCTTCTCAAGAGATATCCTTGTAAATGGTTTCTTACAACTTTCCAATTCATCTTGGGTGTGCTACTCTCATTCCATACATATACTTTGGATCCTCGTCTTAATCACACAATGCTTAATCCATCTTACCATTTTAACTTCGTTTATAACTACCCCACAGGCATATATTCCACACATTTATTCCTACGTCCCTCTAACTCGGACGATTTTGAAGTCGGCTAACCAAGGCACCCACACACCCTATAATCCGTGCATATTGGCATAAGCATCACATACGTCTCACACGTAACACATATTTCTCTATTGCCATCGTATTCATAATATGGACCTTCGCATTCGCAGTGTGGCTATAACATATGGGTATTTTCAATCACCCCATAAATGGAAATTTTTAATTCTCCTTAACCTCGTTCCACCCTTCAACTCGTAGTGAAAATATTTTTTTTTCGTGCTCTCTCATGGCACTACCAGCTCCACTAGTCTTACATCGTAATATAACTTTCAACTAACAGTTATAACCACATACTTGTATAATGATCGAGGCACCAGACTCATGAACTAACATCTCCCCACTTCCAACGTTGCACTAAGTTTCGTGCGTGAGACGTCTCGCAAAGCGAAAGCCAAATAAGGAACCCTCTCTATACACTACTACCTAGCATTATCAAAACATAAAAATCCGTTAGGCCCCCAGTCCATAGCATGTACCCCTAAATTCCCGTATCTTGACAAAAAAGTTATTTCTCCTCCCGCAATCACATTTAAACAAGGAACTTCCCCTCCAATGCACTATCACTCAGCATTGGTGGAAATCACATTCCATAAATTTCGAACACACACAATCGAGACTCTAAAAATACTATTCCCAGACATATACATATCAATTTCAACTCCCACGTCTCTAAAGGAGTGATATAAAAATGCGCTCTTTCAATCACCAAGTCATGCGCGCTAAACATAATAACGAGCTAAATCTCTCTGCTCAACAATGAATCCAATATACCTTGACTCATAACAATAAAGTCCCTACACACCGGGATCAAATATCTCAAGACAACCATACTCTTCTAAGTCTTTATAATAATATAATGTAAATACGAGCTCGACCCTCTCGCAGGTGAGGCATCACTAAAAAACACATCCTGCCCTAAGGCAGTAACCATGATAGCCTTGCAATATCTGTCCACTATCGTTCTAACCATTGCTATAAAGTCATATCTAGGATAATATCATACTCATATAACACATCACTATAAAGAGTAATCTCACTACAAATTTATACCCTTATCAACACACCCGCTCACCCGCGGAGGACACCAATATATAACCCCGCCATACCAAGGAAAACATATAAACATAATAATAATGTTAGCGATATACACACTAAACTCATCTCACACGCGAATCTAACTATAATCAAAGTACCATGACTCATTCGTGTCACATAAAACATGCCTCATTCTTCCGAGGTTAAAACTCATATTTCTACCTTGCTACTTACCATGGCTGTTTAAATAGTTCCCGGACATAACATGCTTGTCGGAACCAAACTAAAAACTACTTTAATCATTGCCCTTACCAGGCACCATACTCTTGTCCCTTTTCTCGCTTCAGGAAAAATTAACGCATGTGGTCCTACTCTCCAGCAAATATCTCTTTGTATATAATCTGCTTATCTCCAGTCATACTGACCATATTGGGGTTATCCTTCTCTCGGACTCTAGTAGTCTCAACTCTGATGGCTACCCCCATTGTTCCCTTAGTTTCGCTAGCCCTAAGGAATACACTGCTGGCCTCAACAACCTTGATTGAATTCACCGTCCCCTGATGGGTATCCCCCATACAGTATCTCACTAACACCGTTTCATATAGTCTCACTCTCCGACTAAGTCTTTAGATTATTTTAGCTCCCTTCATAAAGAAGCTTTAACATCTCTACTGACAAAACGTGACATTGTCACTATCTGCATCGACCGTCCAAGCAGAATTTCCCTTAAGTGCTGGCAACTTCTTTTGCGAGTCCATTACTCATTTAAAAATTTTCTTCTCCATTGTACCTACCTCATTTGGTACAAAATTATCTAGATAATAAATTCATTTTCACAAATGGACCTCTGTCCGGCCCTCCCGTGATAAGTTCAAAACAACATTTACATCAAATTTTGAACATCTAACGAAGGAACTTGCGGTCAAACCGTACCTAAGATCCTTCCATTGGCATAATACTTCACTTTTTAATTGTGGTGATTGGCTCCCACCAATCCAACATTTCTCCCACGAGCTAAGAAAAATTTTACCCCAGTTTTTCACTTTCGGATATATTACACTTCGTCGTATGCCCAAGCCTTTGGATATCTAACTTCCATTGGCTAACACACATAATCTCAACATTTCTAAAATTCCCATGGATGGTCCTCTTTAAAGACCCGGCTGACTCTCTCCCATTCAACCCATATTGGGTGAGTTTAATTTGGCACCACTTTCTACTATAACGGTACTTGGAAATCATATGTTGCACCCTATAACTCCTTACAACTCCTAGCTTCTCGAGAAAAATAGGGGTGACCTCAACTATGGTCTTTATCCCCAAAATATTCTACAATTTCCACAGATCCTTGACTCCAATTGTCCTCCCAATAACCCTCACCTGTCATCCATTCGTTGTTCGGCACCCAAACACACCCGAACACAAATAAGATTCACAAATATCTATACATAATAGCAGCAGAACGGAATCTCACCATATGAATTAACACTCCTAAACATAAGGCTCTATATCAAATAGAAGGCAACGCTGAAAGCGTAGTACGTTCACACAAATTTCTAAGGACACTAGAACCTAATGCTTAGATACCACCTGTTACCCCGCCTAATAAAATATCGGGTGATCAGTCCTATATCAAATTAAACAGGAATCTCAAATGGTTTCATTCTCAACATCACTATCGGAAACCATTTAATTACTAATAACCTATTAGGTCTGGCGTCAAATTTTAAACTTTCTAATCTTTTTAATCTAAGCGCATAAGAGTAATTCAACTATACAAGAATATAAACAACAAATAGAATGAATGAACAAATAATCGATAACTCTAGGTAAACATAATACAACCATATTGAATGTATGCAACTAATTTGTCAAAATAAATGAATAAATCAGTTGGGCAACATGCACGAATATAAATTACAATACCTCCTATCTAGATCTCAAAGAAGGAAGCGTCTAAAACAATCCATGCCAACATCCACAGCTGCGACACCAACATCTGACTCGAAAAATAATCATTCAGGCGTCCCTGTGTCTGGACGCCTAAAAAGTATTATAAAAAAAGAAAAAGAAAATATGTATACGGGTCAGAGCCCGAGTTTTTAAAACATTTTAGCAAGTGCTTAAATTACTTGAATATTTAAAATATGATACTCTCCATATTTAAACTAGTGTCGCACTCATATGAGATACCCCTCACCTCTCATCTAACAGTGCACACCTAACGCATGTATTTGAAAACACCCTAGTTAGCTACCCAGCTTAACTAGCACCTCTCAAAACTCGCAAGTCACCATACGCTAACACGTAGCCTGCTTAATACAAAATATTCTAAGCTATCGCCCGAGCTTATGCATTATGATCTCTCACTTAATTTATCCTTACCTTATGAATATCTCCACATTAATTTATCCCCAACACAACAATCAATTTGAGATTCAACTAATTTAAACCAAGAAAATCAACCTTTTTCTTAATTAAACCCTAACTTTCATTTCTTCCAATTTCTCACTATAACTCACACCATTAACATGGATTTTAGCTTAGATTTCCTATAGAGTTAATATCACAATAATTTCTATGAAATCAATTCTCAAAAACCCATTTTGATCCAAGAATCCAAACCCAAATCATATAGTTTTCACACCAACTATAATATGGATTATAAACACACTAAAATGATTAAAGCAAGTTAAACATTTACCTCGTTGAATAAATCCGACGACCTCGAGCCAGAATCTGCCGGAGCTTGGTCGGAAATGTCCTCTTCTTCTCCCTTTTCTTCCTTCCTTTATCTTCTTTCTTCTTTTCTCTCTTTCTTTCTTTCTTTCTCTCGTTCCCTTATAAGGGAGAAATGAGGGTGATCCCTTATTAAATCCAAAATTGACTCATATACCCAAATGCGAGTCCCTACTAGTCCAAAAAGTCCCCAGAACCCAAACACTATCCCCGGGTACTCTATTCTAACTGTCTTGGACCTTCCGAGCCCAACCGTGCACTCGAAATTCCCATTCGAGCCACTTATAAAAAAATTTCCTTTTTTAAATCAAGTACAACTTCAGGCGTGTTTTCCAAATAAAATATTATTCTGTGTCGCTTTACCCAACCGTGACCTAATATAAAATAACCAAACTTCGTTTACTTATTTTCTCATAAGTAAATGTAACACACGTCAATATTAGTCCAAAACTCGCCAATTAATATTTTGTCCACACCTCAAATTATCTTTCACTTGAAATTCTTAATTTATTAAATTACACCACATATGTAATTTAAATATCCATACAAGTAAGGGTTATTACAGTTATTTTCTGTTATAGCTGTTTGAGTTAGTTACTTTTTGTTATAGTTGTTAGGTAGTTACATTTGTTATAACTCTCGTTAGCTATACATAAAGTGTGCTCACCCTTGTACTTCATTTATTATTCTAATGAGAAAGTCTGATCAATTCATCTCTCTTTCTTCTGTTTTCCTCTAAAGGTTTCTTTCTAAGTTTGTTTTCCTGATATTCTTAACTTGGTATCAGAGCTTCAAGTTTTGTTCCCGAATTCTTGAAGGTTGTTTTATGGCTTCCAACATCTAAGAAGAAGACTCTTCTCAGACAAATCCTCCCTTTCAAGAAAAGGTCATTACATCGACTTCATTAATAGCAGAAGAATCCTTAAAGTTATTTACTAGTCCCCTCAACCAATTGATCACCACTAAGCGTGATGATGATAACAATCTTTTGTGGAAATTCCAAATCGAAAATCTTATTCTTGTCTATGATCTAGAGGGATACATCTATAGAATTCAAATTGTTCCAAATAAAACCATTTCCGCTTCGAATGGAACAATCTCTCTCAATCCATCTTTTATTACTTATCAGAGAGAAGATAAGCTTCTTGTTTTGTGGATTTTGGCTTCCATATCCACCTCATATCTTCATTAACTTATTGGCTGCCCCACTAAAATAGAATTTTGGGTTACTATTGCCCAACAATTCTCATAATAGTCCACTGCTAAAGTGATGTATTACAAAAAGCAATTATAGGGTTTAAAGAAAGAAGATCTTTCTATGAATGATTACCTAACAAAAAATAAAACATCGTTTGATCTTCTTGGAGGAGTTGGCCATCAAGTGACAAAAAGTGATCATATTCTTGCAATCTTAAATGGATTGGGAGATGAGTACGAGTCTATAATTGCAATTATTTCTTCTCAAGAGGTTCCTTATAGTCTAAGAACTGTCGGATCACTTCTTTTAGCTCATGAAGGAAGAGTAAGTTATAAACTTGTTGGACATATGTCTGCAAATTTAATGACTCAAAGGAAATTCCAAGTGGAAATAGCAGTGGCCAAACTAGTTATAGTTCATCTGCTAGATGGGTTATTCAAGGAAACTTTCGAGGTTTTAGAGGAGGTTTTAATGGCAATAATTACGATAGAAGTTTTGGTGGAAGTTCAACAATAGGAGAAGACCATAATTTCCAATTTTTGGTAAACTTGGCCACACAATCCAAAAATGCTATTATAGATTTGATATTAGCTTCACTGGTTTGAACAATGGTGGTAGAAACAATCCTAATCCCGATAGCCAAGGTGCTAATTCTCAAGCTTCTGTAAATTTATCTCAAGGATGTGAAGATCAGAGCTCTATGCAAGCTCTAGTTACTACACCAGATTTGAACACAACAAGTTCGTATCCAGATTCAACAGCAACTAACCATTTGACAAATGATCTTAACAACCTCAATTTTGGAACTAAATATCTTGGTAAAAAGAAAGTTTACAAGGGCAATGGTGCTAGTTTAGATATATCTCATATTGGTCATTCACAACTTTGTTCTAATAATTATAGGATACTTCTTTTAAAAAATCTTTTTCATGTTCCTTTGATAACTAAAAATCTAATCAGTGTTTCTCAATTTGGTCATGATAATTTTGTGCTTTTTGAGTTTCACCCTCATGTTTGTTACATGAAGGATCAAGCAACCAATAAAGTTCTTCTTGAGGGTGATTTACACAATGGACTCTATAAATTCAATCTCTTAAAAAGAGGAACAACTTCTTGAAGATACTAAATCTTTACTTACTGCATCAGAAATGCATCAAAAATCTGTTTGTTCTAGTATAGAAGATAATCTTTCTTTTACTCTTTGTCATAGAAGGTTTGGACATCCCTCTTCTAAAGTTGTAAAGAAAATCCTAAAAGATTATAATATTCCTTGTCTAATCATTAAAAACCAGATTTATGAAGCACGTCAATTAGGTAAATGCCATAAGTTAGCGTTTCCTTCTTCTCAAACTTTATATACTGAACCTCTCCAACTCATTAAATAAGATATTTAGGGTCCTGCACCAGTAAATTCTACCTATGGTTTTAGATATTATATAAGTTTTGTTAATGCTTATCCTATGTACACTTGGCTTTCCTTTCTTAAGATAAAATCTGAAGCACATGGGTGTTTTATTCATTTTAAAACTCAAATAGAGCTTCAATTAAACAATAAGATTAAAATTCTTCAAACTAACTGGGGAGGATAGTTTAAAAGCTTAACTTCCTTGCTAAAAAGAGCTGGTACAATTCATAGAATTTCATATCCCCATACTTCAGAATAAAATGGAATCGTTGAGAGTAAGCATATACATCTAATGAAAACAGGCTTAACCTTGTTTGATCAATCTTTTTTTCCTCAAAAGTATTGGTAAAATGCTTTTTCAAGTGATGTTTTTCTCATTAACAGATTGCCTACAGACGTTCTTCACCAGCAAACACCGCATGAGGTTCTTTTTAAAACTAAATTAGAATATGCTTGGTTAAAGTTTTTGGTTGTTTATATTTTCCTAATCTTAGGCCTTATAATTCACACAAAATGGATTTTAGATCTACTCCTTGTACCTTTTTAGGTTAAAGCTTTTAACACAAAGGTTATAAATGTTTAGTAAATAATGAAAAAGTTTTATATCTAGGCATGTGGTTTTTGATGAGTCCAAGTTTCCTTTTGGTTCTCAAAATGTTTTTCAAACAGTTTCAATCCTACCTTACAAATACTAAATTCTATTGTACCAATTATGTATAGCAATCAACTAAAAATTTCTAGTATTAGATCTTCAATCCATTTGAATCTAATGATACCGATCTCACAATAATGCTTATGATATTAGATCAGTTCAACATACTCCTATTCCTTCTAATTCCCAAACACAAAGTCAAGTTTCTCCAGAATTATCTTTTCAGCCATCTATTAGATCTTTAATTTGAATCTAGTGATATTGATCTTCAATCAAATCATAATAATGCTTCTGATATTAGACTAGTTCAATATACTCCTATTCCTTCTAATTTAAGTTTCTCTGGAATCATTTTCTCAGCCATCTATTTTTTCTACTCCAGTTGTGAATGATTCAAATAATACAGGTTTTATTTTTCCAGTCAAATAACCTTCTATAAATCAACATCCTATGGTAACCATATTAAAAGGAGGTATCTATAAGCCAAAAACATACACTGATGTCCTCTCTTTGCAGGAACCTACTACTTTTGAAGAAGCATGGGGTGATTCTAGGTGACAGAAAGCAGTGAATGAGGAGTATAAAGATCTTATAAAAAAAACAAACTTGGTCTATTGTGCCTCTACCAAAGAACATAAATTTGGTTGGATACAAATGGGTATTAAAGCTAAAGAAGAATCTAGATGGGTCAGTTTTAAGGTTCAGATCCAGACTTGTGGTTAAAGGCTACTCTCAATCACATGGGTTTAATTTTATTGAAACCTTCAGCCCTGTGGTAAAACAAGATTCAATATGGGTTGTTTGAACTATAGCTCTAGCTAAAGGTTGGTCTATCAATGAACTTGATGTAAATAATGGTTTTCTCAATGGAGTCCTTCATGAAGAAGTATATAAGGAGTAGCCTAGTGGATTTTAAAAAGAGATTCAAGGGCAACAATTAGTTTGTAAGTTGCATAAGGCTTTATATGGATTGAGACAAGCTCCAAGAACTTGGTTTGAGAAGTTAAGAACCTGCTTACAATTACTTGATTTTACTTCCTCAAAAGTAAATCAATCCCTATTTATTCTATTTATCAATAATTCCACAACTTATGTGTTAGTATATGTTGATGATATCATTGTCACATGTAGTTGTGATAATGATTTGAAGAGTCTTATTGACCACTTACATAAATATATATCTCTTAAAGACCTTGGCAGATTACAATACTTTTTGGGAATAGAAGTTCAACACATAAAGGAAGGGTTGTATTTATCTAAAAAAAAGGTACATTCAAGAGTTGTTGAAAAGAGTTAAAATGGATGATGCTAAAGTTTTACCTACTCCAATTACCAGTGGTTTAAAGCGCTCCTCTCTCAAGGGTGATCCTATTAATAATATTCTTAAATATAGATTTGTTGTGGGAGATTTATAATATATTACTATAATTGGACCATAGATCTATTTTAGTGTTAATAAGGCTTGTCAATTTATGCAAAAACCTTTTGTCACTTATTGGAAAACTGTAAAAAGGATTCTTAGATACTTGAAGGGCACAATGGAAGAAGGAATTATTTTGAGAAAGTCTTCTACAATGAATTTAACTGGATTTACTGATGTAGATTGGGCCAATGATCTTGATGATCGAAGATCTACTAGTGGTTTCTTCATTTATCTGGGAAAGGACCTTGTTACTTGGTGTTCTAAGAAACAACATGTCATTTCTAAATTAAGCACATTGGCTGAGTACAGAAGTCTAGACAACGCAACTGCAGAAATCTTGTGGATTCAATATTTACTTCATGATTAAAGCTTCAACGTTCTTTGCCCCCTTCAACATGGTGTGATAACCTAAGTTCAGTAGCCTTATCTGCAAATCCAGTTCTACATTCAAGAACTAAGCATGTGGAACTGGATCTTTATTTTCTTAGAGAAAAGGTTGCTGCTAAGGATTTGATTGTTAATCCTATTCTTGTAATTAATCAAGTTGCAAGAATTCTAACTAAGGCTTTATTTTTTCCATTTTTTTTAAAGATTAAAGAATAAACTAACAATGGAAATTCCAAAATTAGAGAGTTTGAATTAAGGGGAAGAATTAGAGAATCTAAGTTTGTTATGAGGAAGTTGAAGTTAGTTATTTTCTATTATACCTATTTGAGTTAGATACTATATGTTATAGTTGTTAGGTAGTTACATTTGTTAGCCCTCTCGTTGGCTATATATAAAGAGTTTTCACCCTTGTATTTCATTTATTATTTTAATGAGAAAGTCTGCTCAATTCATTTCTCTTTCTCTTGCTTCCCTATAAAGGTTTCTTTCTAAGTTTATTTTTCTAATATTCTTAACTTATGGTTATGGGCTTGGGTTGGGGGTAGGCTTGAAAGCTCTGAAGATATTATATTAAAGGCTTCAAGTACGTTTTCATGATCATATTGGTACGAAAGACAAACATGGTCAAATTTGGATTCATACATTCGTAATACATATATGATATTATTCCACACGATATGTTTTGGTGACAATAACATCGATTAGACGAATATAGAAAATGTGTACAACCACATCCTGGGAATAATTGGTCATGGTCATTTTTGTCAGCTTTTGTGTGTTGACAATGTTGACATGACTAACTTTCATGCCTCTCAAAACATATATTTTTCCATCGGATAAAAATCCCCCATGTGATTATGCCTAATTTTTTAACCGTTTGTATAGAGTCAAGTCTACAATAATTTTAATTACCAATTATGCCGAAAGTGCAATGAAAAAATGTAAATCGACACATAATAGCGATATAGAGTTGAGGAAGTTGTTTATTACGTCATCGTGAGCTTGGAGTAGGCCACTCTTAGTCGACCTCTTTTGAGTCGATATACGATAATTCCTGGGGGCATTTTGGTCAGTGTAGGTCACGTGTCTTATTTTGTGGGTCGGGTCAACCTTATTTTCTTTCAATTTCCCCTAGGTGGCTAATCGTTAGGCCTAATCGTCATGATTCTTTGATTAAGTTAGGCCTGTTTGGTTTTTTAGTTGGAACTCCGTGAGAGTGAAACGTGTCCCACTTATCTTTAGTGGGAAAGAAGTCAGGGAAAACCATCACATGTAATACCTAGGTTTAGGGTTACGTGCATCATTCTAGCATTTCAATAGGTCAAGACGACGCGTAAAGAGCATGACCTAAGGGGAATGATAGTATAATGCTCCATTCAAGACATAGTCACTTCATCTATCTTTAGTGGTAGAAGTTATAAGGGGTCTAAATTCATTTAATTCTTTTTCTTTTCTTCATTCCACTAGGTAAGTCATAGATCTATTTTTCCACCATTTTCATTTTTCAGATTTATTGACTCTATTCAAATCGTCATCTTTTTGTTAAAATATTTATTCTTCTTGAAAACACAATGCCAAGGAAATTGTGGAAGTATGAGGTCTCCTCTAAAGACGATTTTTAGGATTTTCTTACTTAGTATAACATCCATGAAAACATCACATTAGGATTCCCCCTGAGGATGAAGACCTCCATGACCTTGACCTTATCCATATAGTCGTGTATACCATCTCGATGATAGATGAGGGAACTATTTTCCCTTTAACCCATTATTAGTTTAAGCACCCTAACAATATAATATAATGCCTCTATAATAATACATGATTTTTTTCTTCATATCATTATAGGTACGGTAGCCATAAACCATATTTGTGGCACCGTTATAGGCCATGATGAAATTAGGTATTACCTCCAGTCTAGTAGTGGGTTTGACACCTATTACTTCAAATATATGTATAAGGACTACAATTTGCTAGAGTGGCTACTAAGTCCCATCAGAACACCAACAACGAAATTTTGATGTTTTTTTGTGGATCTTTATTATGGGGTGAATTACAATCGAAAGGTTGCACTATGCTTATCACGGCTGGAATCCCTGGTAGTGAAATGTTTAGTGAATTTAAATGTTATTTTTCCTAATAGCCTTCTAACCAGTTTTATTTCATGTAGATTAACATAACAAAGGTGAACAAAAGTGATACCAGGTGAACTTATCTGAAATGCTAAAGCTTTTGAACCCACCATACATCCACTTTTCTTAGAGGGTAACCTATATCCTACTTGGATATAATTTACCAATTACATTGGCTAAAATATTTACTGCCATTCCAATAGTTATTTCAACTGATTACACTATAATCGGATACTCAAACATGTTGATAATCCTCCCCATCATCAATTAAGACACCCGAGTCACCTACGTGGGTGTGAGTGTGTCTTCAACCCACATTATCCCAATTAATTCAAATACTACCAAGTTAGATTGTCACTAGGACAATCACCAAGAGGATGAGTTAGAGCATCTTTTCACTTTCGAGAGATTACAACTGTCCACTTCTGGTCGACTTTAGGAAGAGGAAGAGTGTTGATACCAAAATTAGTATGCTGATGTGGACGAATAATAAGAAGACACGTGTCAATCTACGTGGCACAATAGCAACGAGGAAGTTCATTCCCCCGACCAAGTCAGACTCACTCTGAGCAACAAGTACACTCCGAGGAATTCCAGCTCTCCGAGGAACTCCAACGCTCCGAGGAACTCTTGAACGACGAGCAACTAAGGCAGTTTGAGCTGCATCTCGACCGCAACATTGATTGCCAGATAATCAACAGTTCAACTATTCATTGAATGCTTATCATCTTGACGCACACGTTTGAAGAACATTAAATGAATTACCCTTTCATATGTGTATCATTTAATGTAACACCCTTTCATGTACAGCCTAAGGGCTATAAATACCTTGTATCACCCTCATTCAAAAGGACCGGAATTTCTTGATAAAACTTGTAATCGAGAATTCCCAAACACTCAGCAATAACATAACAGTGGACATAGGCCATTCATATAAGGCTGAACCACTTTAAAATATTCTGTCTCATTTATTTATCTGTGATTGAATAATTAGAGTAATCTAGTTTTTTACATCAACAGATTGGCGCCGTCTGTGGGAACGATTGTTATTATCATTTTTCACCAAAAATCATTCATCATTAATGGCAGATAATCCGGAATCCAGCAATCGAAATGCTGGAAATGCTGGAAATCCTCCAAATCCCTCTGCACCTCCAGATCTGGCTGGGATTATGACGAATCTGGCTCAAGGACAAACCGCCATGCAAGAAACAATTCGGCAACTCATACAGACCCTTCATGGCGGTGCACCTGCACGTTCGGGACAGCGAAGTGGTCAGAGGCAAACCTATTTACTGTCTTCACGATCCAGGCGTACTGAGTCATATCGTTATGAGGAGTCTGATGATTTCTCTTATCAACCTGGGCGAACTTCATCAATAAGGGCTACAGATACTGATCAACGTATCACTCTCTCTCCAGAAAGACCCAGTGCCTTGGAAAGACTGAGTAGGGTGTCTCCTTTCAGCCGATTAGGCCCTAGGAGGAATAGGAGTCCACCTAAGACCATGTCGAGGAGTTTTCGACAACCATCAGATCTCAGAGAAGGATCAGCACAATCACGACCAGTTGCTCGTCAAGATAGATCTCAGGAGGCCACTTCAGAGCAATCAATTGCTCGAACTAATACGCCCGAGGAAGGAAATGATGCGTGGAAGGGTTCCATTCAGCGGTTGGAGGATAGATTGGGAGAAATGGCTAAGGCGAAGAATCCCCTACAACGAACTTTTGTTCAAGGGACACCTTTTGTCCAGGCCATTGTGGGTTTTCCTACCCCGTCAAAATTTAAAGCACCTGTGGTGACCCCCAAATATGATGGAAAAACAGATCCTGTTCTTCATATAGAGCAATATCAAGCTGCCGCCGACATCTATGCTGTCCCCGACGAGATGAGATGTAGAGCATTCTCAGGAACTCTTACTGGATCTGCCCAGATATGGTACAACAATCTTCCTCGGGGTAAGATTTCAACTTTCTTTCAATTGGCCGAGTTGTTCATCGGCAATTTCTGTTTTGGAGCAAAGCCAGTAAAAAGAGTAGCACACTTGTTAAGTGTTAGACAAAACTCTGGTGAGAGTACTAGAGATTACATAACTCGTTTCAATAACGAGAAGCTGGAAGTCATAGATTATGAAGAAAAGACAGCAATCACCGCCTTGATGAGTGGGTTGTTGCCTAATAAGTTGTATTACACTTTGGCCAAAGATCCACCTACAACCATGTCAGAGTTGATGGCAAAAGCGACCAAAATCATGAATGCCGAGGAGGCTATGGCTGCGAAGAAGAATATGGATAAAGAAACCAAGGTGGAAGAAGACAAATCCAAGAAGAAAGAGCATAAGAGCAATGGCGGTGACAAGCATTCCAAGAATAATAAATCGTCATGGGAAGTCCTGAAGAAATTCGATAATTATACTCCTTTGAAAATGGGTATTAATCATGTCTTGAAAGAAATCAAGAATAACGAGGAAGTAAAGTGGCCAAAGAAACTGAGGTCAGACCCTAACCTGAGGAACAGGGATAAATATTGTGAGTTCCATAAGGATCACGACCATATGACCAAAAATTGCATAGCTCTTCAGAACGAGATTGAAACACTCATCCGAAGAGGGAAACTAGCAAAGTATGTTGATCGGGGAGGCGAAAGAAGAAATAATGACCGAACTAGAGAAAGGTCTAGATCTCCTCGTCGAGCAGAGGAGAAAAAGAAAAGGGATCATGAAGATGATACAGAGGATGACCCCGATCTTCCCAAGAAACCAAGGCAGCCAGAACGAGAGGTATTTTCAATACGCTTTGGGTCATTTGATTGTAATGTCATTACAGGAGGAGATGCAGGAGGAGGAGACCTTACTGCAGAAAGAAAGGCTTACCTTGGAGAGGCTCAAGCTTGCTCATATATTTAGCGAATAAATTTAGCTTAAGAGGATCGCCCGAGGAAGGTAAACAAAGAGAAGCTGGTCATTGGCTTTTCAAAAAACGACCTGGCAGGTGTTCTTTACCCTCACGACGACCCTTTGGTGATCAAAATGAGGATGAAAGAAGTAGTGATTTCAAGGGTGATGGTAGATAATGGTAGTTCGACAGACATCATGTACTATTCATGCTTTGACAGTTTAAATTTGAAATTATCTCAATTAGAACCTTATCACAGACCTCTATTGGGTTTTGCTGGCGAGAAAGTTTTTCCACTTGGGACGATCAAGTTGGATATATTCATTGGAACTTGGCCCGCTTGTCGAACAGAAAGAATACGCTTCTTTGTGATGGATAAGAATGTGCAGTCAGCTTACAACATCATCATGGGAAGAGTTGGTTTGAAGAAGTTCGAAGCAGTTCCATCTACGGTACATCAGTGTTTAAAATTCCCTACAAATTTTGGAGTGGGAGTTGTGAAAGGTGATCAGAAAGTAGCTCGGGAATGCTATTATTCGTCTGCCGAGCAAGAGGAGTTTGAGGAGTCAAGGAAAAAGACTACTACCTATCAGGTGGATGAAGGTACAGAAATTGAAACACTTGATCCCAGAGATGAATCCCAACTTGTAAAAGGACCGGTGGTGGAATCTACAGAAAATGTTAATCTGGACGACGAGCACCCCGAACGAGTAACCCAGATAGGTTCATCGTTGGATGTTTCAATAAAACAGGATTTGATAACTTTTTTGAGAAACAGAAAGAAAACTTTTGCATGGAGTCATGAAGACATGCCAGGAATAGATCCAAACTTCTTATGCCATGAACTCAATGCGAATAAGGAGATCAAGCTTGTAAAGCAGAGAAGAAGAGTATTTAGTCCCGAGAAGAATCAGGCTATACAAGAGGAGGTCGACAAGCTCCAGAAAGCCCAATTCATTGAAGATGTGAAATATCCAGATTGGTTAGCAAATGTGGTGATGGTAAAGAAGAAAAAAAATAAATGGAGAATGTGTGTTGATTTCACCGATCTCAACAAGGCATGCCCAAAGGATCACTTTCCATTGCCCAGAATTGATCAACTAGTGGATGCTACCTCGGGACACGAGCTGCTCAGCTTCATGGACGCTTACTCTGGCTACAACCAGATTAAAATGAAACCTGAAGACAGGGAAAGCACTTCTTTTATTACCCCTAGGGGAAATTATTGTTATAATGTTATGCCTTTTGGTTTGAAAAATGCAGGTGCGACATATCAGCGGCTGATGAACAAGGTTTTTGCCGAACAAATCAGTTGCAATATGGAAGTCTATGTCGACGATATGCTAACAAAGTGCAAAAAAGCTGCTGATCATCTAGTTGACTTAGGTCAGACCTTTGATCAATTGGATAAATACCAAATGAAGCTCAACCCAACGAAGTGCACCTTTGGAGTACGAGAAGGAATGTTCCTCGGGTACATCGTCAACCAGCGAGGCATTGAGGCAAATCCAGCAAAGATCAAAGCTCTTTTAGGGTTGCGATCTCCAACGACGAAGAAAGAGGTGCAGAGTCTTATAGGACGAGTTGCAGCGCTCAACAGATTTGTATCCCGAGCAACTGATAGATGCCTCCCATTCTTCAAAACACTTCGAAAAACTTTCGAGTGGAATACGAATGTGAAAAAGCCTTTCAAGACTTGAAGAAATATTGGGGAGCACATCCATTGTTATCCAGGCCAGTAATGGGAGAGAAATTGTACTTGTACCTGACAGTATCAGAGAATGCAGTCAGCTCGGCATTGATCAGATTGGAGAATGGACTCCAGAAGCCAATTTATTACACAAGTAAGGCTTTCCGAGGTGCAGAGATCAGGTACCCAAAGCTGGAAAAATTGGTATTGGCATTAATTGAAGCAAGTAGAAGAATGAGGCCTTATTTCCAGGCCCACACCATCGTCGTGTATACCGACATGCCATTGAGACAAGCCCTTCATAAGCCAGAAAAATCAGGGAGACTGATGTATTGGGCAATAGAGCTCGGTGAATATGATATTGTGTATGAACCCAGATCATCATTAAAAGGGCAGGCTGTAGCAGACTTTATAGCAGAATTTACATATCCTGATACCCCCGAGGAACAAAAGTTGCTCGCTGACCAACCTGTGGATGTTACAGGATCAACAGACATAAGTCCAGATCAACTCCGGTTGGTAAAAGGGCTTGTGGATGTAGAAAGATCATCAAATTCAAACCCAGACCAACTCCGGTTGGTAAAAGGGCGAGAAGAGATGGTCGACGAAGAGCGAAAAATACCAGGGGAGGATGAAAGGAAACAGCAGATATTTCACCGAGGAACTCTATCAGATAAGAAATTTGAAGACGAGTTACCTATATGGAGATTATATGTAGATGGGTCATCTTGCACAACGGGTTGTGGAGCAGGGATTGTTTTGAAAACCCCAGACGAGATTGACATGGAATATGCCTTGCGATTCCAATTCAAAGCCTCCAATAACGAGGCTGAGTATGAAGCCTTGATAGCAGGTCTTAATTTAGCAAAGATTATGGAAGCGCAACAAGTGATGGTATTCAGTGATTCTTAATTAATTGTGAATCAGATGATGGGAACATATGCAGTTAAAGGAGAATTAATGGTCAAGTATCATGCAAAGGCGATGGAGTTGTTGGCAGAATTTGATGTCATTCAGTTGATCAGAATACCAAGAATGGAGAATGCACAAGCAGACGCACTGGCCCGACTAGCATCAGCTACTCGTACCGAGCTGCGAAGAACGATACCAATTGAAGTATTAGAAGCTCGGAGCATAGATGAAGACCTGACGATGAATGTTATTACCCTTGATTTAGGACCATCTTGGATGGATCCCATCAGGGCATATATTGAGGAGGGAGAATTGCCGGAGGATAAGCTCTCTGCAAAGAAATTGAAGTTTAAAGCTGCTCGGTATGTACTAACTAATGGTGTTTTGTATAGACGAGGAATTATGGCAGGTTTGCAAAGATGTGTGCATCCCTCCGAGGTGAAGGAATTGATTGAAGAGATCCATGAAGGGTCTTGTGGATCCCATGTAGCAGGTCGGACACTTTTGCAAAGGGTGATGACACAAGGATACTACTGGCCAACGATGAGGGCTGATTGTATAGCCTATGCTAAGAGATGTGATAAATGCCAACATTTTTCCTCCATCCGACGAACTCCACAAGCATTGTTGACACCCATAACTTCCCCTTGGCCTTTCGCCATGTGGGGAATGGATTTGGTTGGACCACTGCCAACGACCCGAGGAAGATTCAAGTACCTCGTCGTCGCAGTGGATTATTTTACTAAGTGGGTAGAAGCTGAGCCTCTGATTGATATGACATACGAGAAGGTGTACCAATTCGTTTGGAAGAACATCATCTGCCGATATGGTCTCCCTCATGCCTTCATCACAGACCATGGAACACAATTTGATAACGAGGAGTTTGCCGCCTATTGTCATCAGTCAAACATTTTGAAGGTTCATTCAGCACCAGGCTATCCTCAAAGCAATGGGCAGACTGAAGTGACGAACATAACATTATTAAATGGTTTGAAGAAGAGGCTAAGTGAGGCTAAAGCTAATTGGATTAATGAGCTACAGTCAGTATTGTGGGCTTACCGAACAACTCCCCGAGCAGCAACTGGAGAATCACCATATATGCTGGCATTTGGAAGTGAGGCTGTAATACCTGCTGAGTTGGGTCTTCCAACACACAGAGTGCTGAATTTCAATTCCCCAGTCAGCGACTTGATGAGGAGATTAGATTTGGACATGCTCGAGGAGGTTAGAGAAGAGGCAACCATTAGGAATGCTGCTTATCAACAGCGAACAACCCTGTTCTACAACAAGAGGGTGAAAAAATGCGACTTAAAAGAAGGAGATTACGTGCTAAAGAAGGTCATTCAGAAGCACAATAAGTTGGAAGCAAACTGGCATGGACCTTACCGAGTTACTGCAGTTGTCCGACCAGGAACTTACCGAATAGCGACTCTAGAAGGAGAGGAATTTAAGAATGCATGGAATGCTGAACACCTATGCAAGTATTATCAGTGATGTAAAATGTAAAGCAATTTCATCAATATGAATAAAACGATGATGTTTCTCCATCTTCTTTCTTGTTATCGAAAGTTTTTCGGGGAATACTAGTGTACAACACTATGCTGTTCAGCAATAAAAGCAACACTGATAGTTCAAACCCACGACCAACTCCGGTTGGTAAAAGGGCGAGAACAAACTATAATCCTTTGGTTAGGAGACGTACACTAGCGTGACCAACTCAGGTTGGTAAAAGAACTAGTGGACATGATAGTTCAAACCCACAACCAACTCCAGTTGGTAAAAGGGCGAGAACAAATTATACTCCTTTGGTTAGGAGGCGTACACTAGTGTGACCAACTCAGGTTGGTAAAAGAACTAGTGGACATGATAGTTCAAACCCACGACCAACTATACTCCTTTGGTTAGGAGGCGTACACTAGTGTGACCAACTCAGGTTGGTAAAAGAACTAGTGGACATGATAGTTCAAACCCACGACCAACTCCGGTTGGTAAAAGGGAGAGAACAAACTATACTCCTTTGGTTAGGAGGCGTACACTAGTGTGACCAACTCAGGTTGGTAAAAGAGCTAGTGGACATGATAGTTCGAACTCAGACCAACTCCGGTTGGTAAAAGAGCGAGAACACGAGACTCCTAAAAATGCCAACGTGTTTGGTTAGGAAACAAGATATGCTATCAAATGCCAACTTATGTTGGTAGGGAGGTAAGTTTATTACATAAAAGTTCCTCGAAGAACAAATATTACAAACTGAACCAAGTATAGTTAGTCGGGGATAAAAACCCACTAACTGTAGTTGGTCGACGAGGAAAAATCATCGACCTTGGTTGGTCGGGCACATTTTATGAAAAAGACAAAAATTTACCAAGTATAGCTGGTCGGGAATAAAAACCCATTAACTATAATTGGTCGACGAGCTCAACTTAGCAACCTTGGTTGGTTGGAAGAATTTTTAACATTTTTATACTCATTACTTTATTATTAAGTGATCGATCAATATTACTAATACTTGTAACTTTTATTACTGAGTTGGTCGGTGAACCACACAATATTGTTATGCAAGCATAAATATAAAGTGTTTGACAAGCACAAGACAATAGCAATACAGATTTGCAAACAGAAAATGAAAGCCTTTCATTAAAATTCAAAACAAATTACAAGTTACATATGTGTACTAACTATTACATTGAGATCCCTACTCTATTGGTTTCTTTCCCTCTGCTTTTGAAATAGGTTCCTCGCCAGCAGGCGGATCATTTAAAGTCTGAGGAGAGTTAATGAAGTTCAAGTCCTTCAGCATCCTAACGTTCATCACAGAAGGTGTATCCAGTAGATGCTCGGGACGAGATACCTCGATCTGAGAATGAAGATTGTAGTCACCGAGGTATTTTGCAATTAGGCTCCGAGGAATGGCACGAGCTGGGATCCATTCCATGTCCAATTTATAAGGTGGCACAGGCAAGTCTAGTAGCCCAGGAGCATGATAATCCCATAAATAATGGCCCTGCTCTAGTTTTAATACACCCAGGGCGTTCAACCATCCCTGTTTATAACCTTCATTATTGGCATTTTCAAGGCGAGCATCCAAGTGATAAAGGGCCTCATTGTAGCCTGCCATCCAGAACTCACGAGGTTGTTTGTGGAATTGGAAAGTTATTCTCTCTAACTGCTCATGAAGGTTCCTGGCAAAAACATCTTTATTATTCAGAGCAGACTTTGTCGAAGCAAGTTGATCCTCCAGAGTTTGGATTTTCTTAGACATTTCAGACAAAGCCCGATCTTTTTCATTCAATTGGAACGCTTGAGTTTCCAACGTTAATCGAGTACGAGATTCTTCAACATTACGACTAAGAGCTCTTGATCTTCCCTGAGCAGGCCGAGAACTTGGTTCCTCGACAACATTCTGAGCAGCTCTTCCTCGACCACGAGAACCTCTTCCTCGTCCCCGAGTAACAGTAGAAGTACCAGATCTTCTCAAGGTATCCAACTCTTGCCTTAATTTGGCATTCTCAACCTCTAGAAAGGAAAATCCCTCGTCAGTCACTGGGATTACAGCTGTTGAAGAAGATGCTGCAGACTTATACTGCGCCAGCTCTTTCTGCAAATTGTTATTTTCTTGCTCTAACAGCTCGGCAATCTGTCTACAAGCTTCAACTTCACCTTTTAGGGTTCTCTCCCTAACATCGTACCCAGCAAGGATCTTTTTGTGGCCTGTCTCGAAAGAAAGCTGTTGATACCTCTTTTCATACCCCTCGTGCAAAAGGGCATTTGATTCCTTGTACTGAGTCTGAAGATCTTCTAAAGTATATTTAAGCTCCTCGATCATGTCATAGTAAGCCACGTTATTGGCCACAGCTCGATCAAGTAAGTCCTTCAGGTATTGATAAGCTTCTACAGCCTGCTCTGAAGCATCATGGCCAAGGATGTCAGCAACTTCTGATACACTCAATTCTGTGTGACCAGCCTTATAATATTCATGGCATTGCTGCATCAACTTTGTATCATTGGCAGATAATAATTCCATTCTAGCCACAAACTAGTAAAGAAGAGAAGGCAAGAGTTAATAAAAGAAGAAGACAGAACATCAACAACGCAGAGGAACAAAAAAGGTAATTTTATTACATCATCAAAAGGAGTACAGCGTTCAGAATACAGAGTATAAGAAAAAAGAAAAAAATAGAAAGAGAATACCGAACAACTTCACACCTTTTCCTTGTCTCCCAAGACTTTCTCGGGAGGCTGGGATGAGGAGCTCGGTTGCTCGGTGGGAACAACGAGTTGGTCGGCAGGAACTGGAACTTGTTCAGGAGGAGCAGGTCGAGATGAAAGCTCCTCGTCAGTAGGCTGGGTAAGGATGAGATCACCCACTACCATTAAAGATTCTTCGGAGGCAGCTTCATCCTCTTCTTCATCCTCAATAGTTGGGGGAGGACCAGGCAGATGTTCTTGAAATAGCTCAGAGTCCTCGCTCACCTTCAATTCTTGCAGGGCAGCAATCCAACCATCTCGGAAGTATTTCAAACTCCCATACTTGACCTGGGTCATCATTGCTGCTACCCCCTGTCCCATCCTTTATCCCATCCGGTACGAAAAGATTTCTTTACAGCCATTTTCCTTTTCATTTTCTCCGAGGAGAGATTCTAGGATAGAAGATCCTCGGAGGCTTTCAACTTGGCCTCCACCTCCTCCTTCTGGAGATTTACTTCTCGCAGAAGGGTCAGCTCTTCCTCGGCCGATTTCAATTTATTTTCAAGCTCCCCAAATCTTGTGAGCTTCTCAGCATTTTTTTTGTTTTCCCTCTCCAAGTCTCTCACCTTATTTCCCAACTATACCTTCTCTACTTCAGAAGCAGCCAACTTTTTCTCCCATTCACCCCTATCCTCATCATATTTTTGACGGGATTCCTTCAAAGATTGGGCCAAGCCCTGGAAAGCATCCTCTACTCCAGACGAGGAGCTAGAAGCCTTGAGTGCTTCATCTTTCTTCACTATGGTGTTAAAACAACTCACCAGCTGTAAAAAGAAGAAAATAATGATAAGTCAGTGCCGAGATACATATATTGACTGAAAGAAAGAAAAATTCAGGATAAGAGAAACTTACTGAAGCAATGTGATGAGTAGCTAGGGATGTCAGCATATCCCTAGACATGTTTTCTTCAATTCCTTGGACTTCAGGAATAGTCCAAGTCTTTACCGAGCTCATTACAGAACTCGGGGGAATAATGGTTGGGACACCAGCTCCACTAGCTTGGAGCTGGGGAATGGTTTCAGTCAAAGTGACCGAGGAGGATTTCTTCAATCTCCTCAATGGCACTTCAGTAGTTTCAACCAAAGAACTTTTGGTTGGGACCACTTCCACAGGTGCACTTTTCTTGCTCGGAGCCACTGGGGGCTTCTCGGCAGCCTTCTGAGGAGCAACAGAAGGGGCAGCATCTACTTTCTTTATCCCCTTTGGGACATCATTCTTGTTTCTTTTTCCATCCCCAGTGGAGGAAGTCTCCTCGAAGATAGCAGGAACTCTTCTCTTGCCCATCTTTTGACTTAGAGGAATGTGAGATTCTGGTGAAGATTCCTCAGAAGCTGGCAATGGGTCACTAATGCTGACCACAGGACGAGCAGTAAAGGATGATGTACAACTCCTGTACTACAACAAATATGAAGCAGGCCTGATGTGCTCGTATGCAACTCTTCGATGCAAATTCCAGATATGTTTCAAATGTTTAATATTTACTTCCGATTCTTTTGGAGTTTTTCTCTTACTGTCAACTGCAAACAAATACGTAGTGAAATATCAGTCATACATTTTGTCAAACACAATGAAATCGTAATTTCAAAAATAAAATAAGATGAAAATAACCTATCCCATTGCCATATGGAGGGCATCGGGGACCTTCATATACTTCATCTCCAACCAAAGGGGTATGTTGCCAATTTTTGACAACTACCCCGTGTTCAAAATAATCCCTGTTTGCATCAGGGAGGTTGACCACTAAGGCCCTATTCAAAAATCTAGTTTTTAAATAAAAAACATTGTCTAAAACAGCCCATCTGTAACAGTACATAATCTCAGGAATTCCTATACGAGTTCCATGAGTTTGATTTAACCTATACACCCCATTAACTATTCTCCATGTGTTGGGGTCTATTTTTGCAGGGACAACATCGAAATACTGACAGAACTCTAAACACAAAGGGTTTGGTGGAAAAGAAAATCCACATTCAGCAATAAAGAGGCTAGGAAACCAATGTCCCTCATCCAAATTAAAATAATTTGAAGGCTCAGAAAGACTCTCCAAAGTTACCCAAGAAGGAATAGAAAAGTCAGAACGGAATTTATCAAGAGATTCGATAATATAAACCATGGTGAATAAAAAGAAATGAAGAAAGGGATGAACGCACAGGAGAGAGAAAAGCTATAGAAAACTCGAAGGCAGAAATTGAAAAAGGTAGAAGACGATGGGATTGCCTCTAAAGCTTAAATACTTTGCCTTAGGAAACGGCGAAAGAAATGATTACAAAAAGGAAACTATTACGCTACCTGCGGCTAAAAGGACAAAAAGTGCACGAAGATCGAAGCGCTTATAAAAATGCAAAAAGGCGGATTCTGCGAATTTGGAAGGAAATTCAAATACGAGGAAAAAGCTCCTAAAACCCAGGAAGGTCATTTAATATTGCCATATACCGAGAAAGAATGTTCCATACTCCTCAAAGTTCGAAATATGAAACATTGGGGGCTTCTGTTGATACCAAAATTAGTATGCTGATGTGGACGAATAATAAGAAGATACGTGTCAATCTACGTGGCACAATAGCAACGAGGAAGTTCATTCCCCCGACCAAGTCAGACTCACTCCGAGCAACAAGTACACTCCGAGGAATTCCAGCTCTCCGAGGAACTCCAACGCTCCGAGGAACTCCAACGCTCCGAGGAACTCTTGAACGACGAGCAACTAAGGCGGTTCGAGCTGCATCTCGACCGCAGCATTGATTGCCAGATAATCAACAGTTCAACTATTCATTGAATGCTTATCATCTTGACGCACACGTTTGAAGAACATTAAATGAATTACCCTTTCATATGTGTATCATTTAATGTAACACCCTTTCATGTACAGCCTAAGGGCTATAAATACCTTGTATCACCCTCATTCAAAGGGACCGGAATTTCTTGATAAAACTTGTAATCGAGAATTCCCAAACACTCAGCAATAACATAACAGTGGACGTAGGCCATTCATATAAGGCTGAACCACTTTAAAATATTTTGTCTCATTTATTTATCTGTGATTGAATAATTAGAGTAATCTAGTTTTTTACATCAACAAAGAGGTTAAATCTCACGAGCCCGCTAATTTTATCATCTCTGACCTAGCAGAGATGACTAAGCGGCATCATCTACCAATTGATCAAGAAATCTCTAGAGCCATCCTTAATAAATATAAAACTTTACACTTCTAAAAAAAGGGGAGGCAATCAGAGAGATAGAGAGTGTGAGGAGATAAATAAGAAAAAAAGTCAAGAAGGAATGGAAATAAAGGAATGAGAAAACTCCCCCTCCTCCTTCCAAGCCTTTTGAGCATAACAACTGTCCGATTACAATCGTCATTGGGAAATATGTTTTAGGATCCCATTCCTCGCCATCTACGTGATATTTAAAGTTCAAATCCTACGTGTTTCGTATGATTGAACTCTTTTCACCAAGTAGGAGTTATTAAATCGATTAGGAGCCTGTCTTAGTGCTAAAGTTAGTCTTGCAGTCAACAAGTTTGCCATGTTGCCTAAGGGAGACAACACTTAATGTTGATAATACTTTCCACTTTTTATGTTTTGCATTATGTTTTCCTTTTAACTTGTACAAATTGATCACTCTTTATTTGCATTTTTTCAGGCTACGTAGGCTATCTAAGAGTCTAATAGTAGGTTGGTGCACCTGGAAAAGCGTAATAAAGTCCCCTATAACTCTGTCAATCATAATTATCGGTCTGATCGAAAATTTACGGAGGTTGAGTCCTACAAGAAGGATATATTCAAAGAGAGAAAGTCCATTCAATTGGCCTATAGAAAAATTTATTACTAAATCATTGCGATGAATAAGGCTTATGCCTTGATGATTATGGAAAAGGTCTTATCCAAAAATAAAAATATTCTCTATTGGCTGAGATGGAGTAAGAGAATAAGTAAAATAAAGAAGCAACCTATAAGGCCTTTTACGAGACTTTTATATCAAAGTAAAGGATGTAGCTACCTGTTTAGATCATTTTAATTCCATGAACTTTTACAAGGCATGGGTGGGAGGCTTAAAAATGGGGAATATCCCCAAATTGAGTCCTAAAAGGATCATTCTCCCATTTCTAAGCTTGTGATTGGGTAAGGGGAAACTTCTTTGGACTATATCCAAGAGGTGGACCAAGTCGCCAGCGAGAAGTCCCCATCTGAAGGCCAAGTCCGCCTACAGACTAAGGTTGGAGAAAACCAGGGGGAAGTAAACCCTGAAGCTCAGAGTTAGGAGCTTTGCTTGATTTTTTTTATTAAATGATGTAAGGCAATGGGCCATTTTTGTATTTCCCATCATCATGTAGGTTATTGGAAATTTATGTTTATTAATGAAAAATATGTTTTTCTATTGTCTTTTCTTATATATATGCTGTATGAATGGATTTTTAAAGTTCCACAGATAATTAGAGTAAATTATTTTTGTAAGTGAAGTGTAGGCATGTGTCCAAATTTATGCACTTGTGAAATTTTGGGACTTTAGAAGGTAACATTCTTATCAACTTGCTAGTTGACTAATTTCATAACTTGTTAAGATTTTAATGTCATAATTAATCTTAGAATTAAATAAGTCGATATAGTCAGCTTACTTAGGAATTAACATTCCTAATGCTCATATTAACTTATTGATCTATCAAATTTGTTAACCTTCTTACTTAAATAGGCAATAATTAAACTAGTTATGTTAACTTAGGCAATATTCCATTTGCTTGATAGTTCAACATTTGATTAACACATGACCGAATTTGGTTGAATTCATTCCCCTAAGATATTCTTCTTAACCTTGGCCCACCTTTAACCATTTGAAGGTTTAATCATGTTTTTCAGGACAAGTTTGCCACCTCTTTGGGTATGTCCCACTAGGGGCCGACTTGTGGTACGTAGGTTTTTCCAACCCATTTTGTTGGTCATACCAATTCTTAGGTAGGATTTTGCTTATGTTAGGCTAAACTTACCCATTCTCATGTCAAACAACCCTTTCTTAGGTGGATGTTTTCCTATTCTAGGTGGATGAACTCATTTTTAGATCATAACACCCATTCTTAGGTGGATTTTGTGTGTTTTAGATTAACAGGACCATTCTTAGGTCATACCACCCGTTATTAGGCATTTTTTTTGCTTCTTTTAGGTATATAGACCCATTTTTAGGTTGTACCACTGATTGTTAGGTGGGGTTTGGCATGTTATAGGCCGAACTGGACTGTTCTTAGGCCAGACCACCGGTTCTTAAGTGGGTTTTATTTTTCAAAGATTTAAATATCATTGCAAAAATATAACACATCAATGAATCTAAATGATTGAAAATTTATTTCTAATTCAATAATTGAACATCTTTTATTTGTCTAAAGAATAACTTATGATAGGCATCCAGTGATAAAATTTCCTTAAGTTCATAACATTAAAAAACGTGGGTAAGTGTGTTCCATCTAATTGGTCCAAGTGGTATGGACTAGTTCCTCCAACTAATGTAATTAGGCATACACCTTCCTACATAGGGGACAACTTTCCATCGGAGGGCTTTCTAACTTAATGTATTAAATCTCTAAGCACTAAGTCTGCCACTAAAGCTCCTCGTCTTTGACTTTCTTGTTATGGTGCTTGGCACTGGTAAGCTACTAGATGGATAATATCTTGATGTCTATTTTCTTCTCCTACATCCACTTCATGGGCTAGTAGTTCACCATTGTGTCTATCCTCATAGATTCCATTCCCGATTTTAAGTAGGCTAATGCCTAGAGGGATGATGACCTCCATTTCACAAGCCAAGGCATAAGGAATTTTCTGGTGGAACTTCTTGGAGTAGTTTTGTAAGCCTGGAGGACAATGGGGAGTGTTGGCGATTTATATAATGAAAGAAATTTTTGGCCAAAAATCATTTATTGATCATGTAATAGAAAGAAAAAAAACGTAGGTTTAAATCATAAACCTAAGGTTTCTACTCTCGATACCTTTGTAGATATCATAGGGGATTCGAATGAGAAGAAATATGATTTGTAGAAGATATAGATGTTGTTATTCTTTTCCCTCCAAAATCTTGATAAAACACCTTGCATGCCTTGAATCTTCAAGAATATGATCCCCCCAAAGTAAGACTATTATGTGGTCACTTCTGCAAATGAAAACTTGATGATTAATGAGAGAAATCACTTTCTCTTTCTTCACCCCTTCACAAAAATGTGAATAGTATTTTCCCTAAGTATGTATATATATATATATATATATATTTCGAAGAGTTTGAGCCTACTACTTGGGTAATGGATTATATTAGGGACTCAAGACCAATAATTAAATTAACTTCAAAAAGGAAATATGAAATTCCATTTTACTTCCCATAATATATTTTATTTTTTGTTTGCTTATAATTAATTCCACCAAATAATTATAATTACACGTCAATTTAATTATCTCAGAATTACTTGAATAATGAGCTCTTTTTTTGAAAAGTATACAATACCCTCTTGGTGGAAATCAATTCACCATTAATTGATTTTCACCAACATCTTATTTATTCCTTGATCTCAGAAATAACTTATTTGACACTCTAACGGATTCTAGATAATTCACTGATCAAGTTTACTGGTAGAGTAAAAGCTTATAAGTTTATCAATGGGGTTTTACAATTCAGGATATCTCGCAAACGTGAATTCCTTTGAAATGTGATCTCAAATATGCACACACAATGATTCCCCAACTTGTGGATATTTAGACCCAATAAATAGGTTTGCACACATAATAATCAAACTAATAATTGTATGCACATCCAATTTTCACAGTCATTGAGATTAAGAATCCATCCACCCTTTGAAAATGATGTGAGATTGTACAAGTCTATACTAGTCAGCACTTATAGTTGAATATCACCCTTGTTCCTATGAATACATTCCTAATCTATCAGTATGATCCTATTTCAACTATCAAACAACTTCCCAAACCATCAGACATGTTCCCGTAGTCAAGATAAATAACTAATACCGTATTCACAACTTTATAAATGTGATGTTAACTCCCCATCTAGGCTATGAACTGTTCAATTGAATTAAAAATGAAATTTTGATCTTTTGTGATCATGCTTAACCCAACTCACCAGAATTCCTACGAAGTTCAAATGATCAACATTGATTCAATATATTTAAAAATAAATATAAGTCATACTCACGAACATGATTCTTATTTTAAAATGAACCTGACACATATTTATTACTAAATAAACTCCATATATAGTTTTAAGAATAAAATCCCAACAATCTCCCACTTAGTCTTAAATCTAGGCATCCAATACCCATTCCCACTACATGACTATCAAAATTCTTTGCTAGTAAGGTCTTTGTTAAAGGATCCACTGGGTTGTCTTGTGATGCAATCTTGGTCACGATGACGTCTCTTCTTTACATGATCTCCCGTATCAAATTATATTTGCTCTCAATGTGCTTATCCCTATTATAATTCCTTGGTTAATTTAAGTTATCAACCGTTCTTCTATTTTCATAATAAAGTGCTATAGCCAACTTCACTATAGGAACCAGAACCAAATCTGGAGCCAAATAACCTCCTTTGCTACCTCTGAAGTTGGAACACATTCAACTTATATGGTTGAATCAATAATACATGATTTCTTAGGTATTAAAATCGAAACCCCAAGTTTTATCTTTAAATATAGTTTTTATTGTTTAATTTATATTGCATGATTAATCATAGTTTTTGGGCCAAATTTTTTATGTGTATTTTGATCCCCAATATGGAACTCTCCATTCTTGAGGTAGGTGGTGATCAGATCCATCCAGCTGGATGTTTGATCAATCTCACTAGCCACTATCAATGGTTTTGGTTCCTCCATTATTTCTCGATTGATATATTCTAAATCGATTGTCTTCTTAAAGTCTGTATCAAAAGTTGAGGCCAAATTAATTAGAGCTTCAATATGGCTCTTGTAGTTCCTTGGCAACTATTCAATTAACTTTTCCCTAAAGTTATTGAGATGGTTTATTAATTTATCTCCATAGGTCAGCATACTTGGAACTCTAGCCTCATATGGTATATTCAAATGGTTGGAAATTATGAGAGAATCACAGTGGACAAAAATGTCTTTTTCCCCATTTGAACTTCTCGCTTAAGGACAATTATGATAGCTTAATTCTCCACTTTGTTATTGAAGCTTTTGAACCCTGTTTATATAACTCGTTAGATCATGACTCCTTTTGGGTCTCGGGTCAATTGGAATATGAAAGGACATCCCGAAGGAGCATTTTAGTCATTTGGCTTGGGAGATAAATAGTATCCACATTTTTTTATCTTTTATCTAGCCTTGGAGACTTGTTAAATAAGTGGGTTTACCCATTACGTAAGGTTCATTTCATTTATTTTCATTTGTGAGTTCTTTGAGAGAAAGTGAAGAGACTTTGATAGAAAAGAAAAGTCACCTTGTGGAGAGGAAGAGTTTCCTAGGAGAAGAAGAGCCATATTGGGCAATCAAAGGGAAAAACCATCATGAACCACCATATCTACACCTTGTACCATTGTCGAAAAGTTGTTGAAAAATCGCAAAAAAAAAGGAAAAAGGAGGTTCTGACATTATCTTCTCCAAAGGTTCACACCTACGCTAAGAGGCACTATTTCAGTATTTATAATATACATGTTAGAATAGGATTTTATTTGGGATAATGAACTTATGAATTTGGGATTAAAATGATTGATAAATCTTGCTTAATGGATATGAAAATTCATGTAGTTGATTATTCACATGTAGAGGTTATGAACATGATGAACTTGTTACGATGAACATGTAGAAAAAATATATGTTTATGGAGAAAATAAAAAATGATGATAGGTATTGCATGTAGATGAATCCTAATCATGATTGAATATGAAATTTGATGATTTAGAGAAGGAATCATAATTCTAAATTCTGGGTTTTTAAGGTGTATACAAACGGAGAATTTAGATAAATGAATTTTTTAGAGTTAATTGAGTTTGATGTTAATTCTCATATAAATTTAGTGATTTAGATATCCATAATCATGTAGAAATGATGTTGAGATATTTGGGATTCGTTAGAATATATTTCATGTGAGTTTGGGTGAACGAAAATGGATAAAACGCAAGAAAAAATGTTGAAACATAACGAACATTATATGATAATTTTAGGACTATTTTGAGAGGAAATTGGCAGTGTGCTCGCGAGTTTTTGTATAAAATCACGGTCTCCACAACTTTGCAGTTTTAAGTTTTTTCAAAATCGGAGCAGAAAAGCCTCAAATGATAATTTTATATTTCTGGGTAGATTGTACCTTTATTAAAAAAAAAAAGGTTTGGAAAATGGTAATTTGTCCAATTGTGAGATTTTATTAATTTTGATAGATTAACAAGGAGCGAGGGACATGGGTTAATGTTGGAAAATTATTTGGATTAGAGGATTAAAATTATGTGAGAGATATCTACATAATTATATTACGATCTAGAGGAGAATAATCGTTATATCAAGTACGTGTAATATTGATGATATATCTACGGGTACTTGGGTCGTATAAAATATTATGTGAGTGATAATTACATAATAAAATATACGATGATGATAGTGATTAACTAGTACGGGTGGTAGTCAAGAAATACGACGGGTAATTGGGACATGATAATTTCCTAATATGATATAGGTCGTGTGAGTACCTAATACTAATTAGGTAGATGATAATGCCTATTTGATTGATTGATGGTTATGTGTATGCCATACCTAGCTCAATTTTTATCAGGGGAGGTCCGCGCATGAGGTCAGTCACATCCTGATGAGCCTATATGGGGGATCTTTGATTTGTCGCTCAGAGAACATAGGACTTAGGTCGATTACCATTAGTGAGAATAATGGAATAGAACGGTCATTTGGGTGCGTAGGTATGTGCGTAGCCCAAAGGCTTAGGACTATGTTCGCCTCCATCATTTGTGATTTGATATTTGTGGTTCGAGGGATCTTTACTAAACCTATAGTCCTCCATACAATGACGAGATGTATTGGGACATGATAGCATAGTAATACAGCATCGCAACTGTGTCTCGGGGTGCAGTATTGTATATATATAATAGAGTGAATGCATATATATACACATATGATGATATCTGTGTGACTAAGGTGGAATTGAAAGATAATGATATCTGGAATTAATTAAGTATGAGAACACTTAATTGAATTGAATTAATAAGGGTCTTATCCATGTTGAATCTAAATGGATACATATGATATTATTACATGTATTGCGAGAGTAATACGTGGGAACGAATTGGGCTATGGTTAGTGGATACACTGGGATAAACTAGTTAGTATGCATATGTAACTAGTATGGTTTAGAGGTACGATAGGCGTCCACTCTAGATGAAAGGTGATAATATCAAGAGAGAGTCCGATAAGCTAACATGTATATGATAACTACTGAATCTAGCATTTATTCACTTGTTATTTTTAAAACTATTTTCACTTCGGGCTCTGACCCGTTTACTTGCATATTCTCTTATCTCTTTTCTATCCCCCCCCCTCTCTCTCTCTCTCTCTATATATATATATATATATATAAGGTGTCCATCCACAGGGATGCCAGCCATAGAGGATTGGGTTTATTGACGTTGTTATGGATGCTATGGAGTTGTGGACATTGTTTAGACGATTTCGTTCTCGTTGATTCATACCCTGTAGTGGTCTTTCATTTAGGGCATGTTTTCCAAGAGGATTATAGTTATTTCCTTTCTATCTGAGTAAGATTATATTCTTATGTCAGTTTGGTACATTTGGAATTGTTGGGATTATTGTATTAAGGTATTTTACTGGAAAGTTTATTCCAACTGCATTTAAATTCCATTGTGATGTATATTAAGTTATTATTCGTTGTGTGAAGGGTTTGTATTAAGTGTTTTATGTTATTAAAATGGAATTTTTATGAAATTACATTGGAAAAGTTTTAACAACTTGCTTACTTGGATATTACGTGATTACATATTAAGGCAAAAAGAAAAATGTTTTTCGATAGTGATGTTTTTCGATATAATCTGTTTTAATTGGGTATAGAATTGATCACCCGGTATTTAATTAAGCGGATTGTTACAGGTGGTATCAGAGCATCAGGTTCTAGAGTCTTTTAGGATCTAAAAAGGTTTTTTTTTATGCTTTTTGCTTAAGTCTTTTGATATAGAGCCCTATCATTAGGACTGTTGCATTCTTATTTACGTATATGTGTTCTTTAACTATTCTAAGATATTAAATACTGATGGAAACTTTTTTCTCTCATCCCGGATGCTCCTGGACGTGCACCTCAGCCCGCCCAAGCTCAAGGTACAATGAATGATGCAAAGGTTGCTGCCATAGTTGCTCAGGCAGTCAACACAACTTTAGCTATTGTTCAACAGGCACCAGCACAAGCCACCCATATAAGGACATGCATTTCCTACTGCTTGGGAACGTGTTAAGGATGATTTTCAGAAAGCGCATCCACCTGAGTTCCAGGGAGGTTCTGATGTCATGAGTGCTAGCCAATGGAAGAAGGACATCCAGAGGCACTTGAGAATGTTTGAATGCAAGAAAGTTTAGCGTCAGATACTAGCTTCATTTAAGCTAGTCGGGGCAGCTCTACAGTGGTGGGAAGCTGTTACCACTGCAGAGGAGAGAGATATAATGACTATCATGGACTTCTGGGTGAGGTTCGACCGCAAGTGCTTTCCCTTCGCCGTTCAGACAGAGAGGAGGCAGAAAGTACTTGTCTTAACCGAGGAGGGGAGGACAGTGGCAGATTATGAGGAGGAGTTTACTAGGCTGACTAATTTGGTGTTAAGAGAGGTACCTACTAAAGAAAAGAGAATTGAGATGTTTACTGATGGCCTGAACTGAAAGATTTGACAACACTTATTGGGAAATATTTCAATACATACTTACGCAGATGTTCTAAATGCTGTGATGCTTTACTGCAAGGATAAACGTTTACAAGGTAAGGGTGGTAAATGGGGTTTTGAATTTGTCCAACAGGGCAAGACTGGTGGAGGTAGTTCCAGTGGGACACAGTCAGGTCAGAGTTAGCAGCGTCAGGGTGAGCAGGGTTCACAGCCTGGGGACTATGCTAAATGATTACAATTCGGAGTATTACGATATGGGCATGGAGCTAATAGACAGGGGCAGCAGGGCCAAAGGAGAAGTGGTAACAGCCAGCAGGTTCGTTGTCCACAAGGATAGATTGGGGGAAAGTTTACGGGAAAGTTTTTTGTGTGTGGCAAGACTAGCCACAAATGACAGGATTATCCTGATAAGGAAAAATTACCTCAGTAACAGGGTGTTCAGAGGCCAGTGCTTCCACCAGCCGCTCTCTCAGCACCAACTCAGGTGCCAACATTACCTGCCATTCCAGTAGCTCCAGCACAGCAGGGTTAGTATGGGCGTGTATACAACGTCCATCAGGCAGCGGTTTAGCAGCCACCGCTCGTGATTGAGGTTATATTTTCTATCTATGGGGATATAGGGCGCATTCTGTTTGACACGGGGGCCTCACATTCATTTGTAGCAACTAGATTTGCACGGGATGCAGGGTTATTAGATATAGTGAATAACACTGTTACATATGTTGACTCGTCGTTGGATAGTGGTAAACCTATATTCTTTATATGTCGTAGAGTGAGTATAGAGATTGGGAGCCTGATTTTATTGGTTGATTTACTTGTTCTGGATATGTCCGAGTATGATGTGATTATCAGCATGGATTGGCTCGTTGCATATAGGGCTATGATTAATTGTTATAGCCGGTGTATTATTTTTTCTATCCCAGGACATAAGATGTTCCTAATGGCGATGCCTCATTCTGAGGGAGGATCGTCTACACATATATACTATATAGAGGAGGAGACCTCTACGAGAGTTGTGTTATCCCTTAATTTAATCCCGATAGTTTGTGAGTTTGCGGATGTATTCCAAGAGATATCAGGGTTGCCACCTAGTAGGGAGATTTAGTTTGTGATAGATTTAGCGTCGGGCATTCGGCCTATTGCTTGTGAAACGTACCGTATGGCTCCAGCAAAGATGAGGGAGCTCAGGGATCAAACATAATAGTTATTGGGTAAGGGGTTTATCCACAGGATTACGTCGCCTTGGGAAGCCCCTGTGCTATTTGTAAAGAAGCGAGATGGTTCTTACGGCTGTGCGTGGATTATTGGGAGCTTAACAAAGTAATGATACAGAATAAGTATCCATTGCCTAGAATCGATGACTTGTTTGATCAGTTGAGAGGAACAACCTACTTCTCAAAGATAGAATTAAGATCTGGGTATCATCAGCTGTGCATCAAGGAGCAGGATGTTTCTAAGACTGCTTTCTTAACCAGATTTGGATCGGATAAGTTCCGAGTTATGCCTTTTGGGCTAACTAAGGCGTCGGCGGTATTTATGGACTTGATGAACAGGGTATTCAGAGAGTTCTTGGATCAGTTTATCATTGTCTTTATAGATGACATTCTAGTTTATTCTCGAACTGAGGAGGAGCATGCCGAGCATTTACGACAGGTCCTACAGACACTACGTGAGCATCAATTGTATGAGAAATATGAGAAGTGTGGATTTTGGCTTTGGGAAGTTCAGTTTTTGGTGCATATTGTGTCTGAGATGGGGATATCTATGGATCCTAGCAAGGTATCAGTGGTGAGGGAGTGGGGACGGACCACGACACCGACAGAGGTGCGAAGTTTCTTGGGATTGGCTGAGTATTATGGACGTTTTATTCGGGATTACTTAAAGATAGCGTGTATGTTGACTAATCTAACCCGTAAGGGCATACCATTTACATGGGATGATGCGTGTCATTTGGCATTCGATGAGTTGAAAGATAAGTTGACTTCAACACCGGTACTAGCACTGCCCAGACCAGGAGTGTAGTACTTAGTTTATACTGATGCATCATTACAGGGTCTTGGAGGAGTATTATAGCAGGAAGAGAAGGCTATAGCTTATGCCTCTAGAAATCTTAAGTCTCATGAGAAGAATTACCCCACCCACGACTTGGAGCTAGCAACAGTCATGTTTGCTCTTCGAATATGAAGACATTATTTGTTGGGGGAGAAGTTTCACTCACCGTAGTATTTGTTCACTCCGTAGGAGTTGAACATGCGTCAGTGCAGATGGTTTGAGTTTGTGAAGGATTATTAGTTTGAGATACATTACCACCCAGGGAAGGCTAACGTGGTAGCATATGCGTTGAGCCAAAGTCCGATAAGTGAGTTGGCCGCGGTGTGGAAGGCGAAATAAAAGGAACTAGGACATCAGGATGCAGTTGCTCAATATTTTATGTCAGTTATAACTTTTACACCTCAGATTGTGATGAGGGTGGTTCAGGCACAGGCAACAGATCCATTTTGTCAGGAGAAAATTTGACCAACTTTTAGCCGGGGGAGCAGAGTCTTACTCATTAAGTTCTGATGGGGGCTTGTGCTTCAATAGTAGGTTGATTATTCCAGAGCGTGTGTATTTACGACATGCGGTGATGACGGGGTCGACCGAATTCATATTTTCGGTATATCCCGATGGGGATAAGATGTACCAAGATATGCGACGACAGTATTGGTGGAGCTGGAGGAAGAGGGACATTGCTGAGTTTTTCTATAAGTGTGTCACTTATCAGTTAGTGAAAGTGGATCATCAGAAGCCTGCTTGGTTTTTTTAGCCATTAGAGATCCCGATGTGGAAATGGGAGGGAATTTCCATGGACTTCATCCTAGGGTTACCTACTTCTCATAGGGGCCACGATTCCATATGGGTGATTGTGGATCGATTGACTAAGATAAATCACTTTTTTCCAGTTCGAACTGATTACTCTACGGGACAGTACACCCAGATTTTTATAGCCAAAATAATGAGGTTACATGGGGTACCGCTTAATATTGTGTCCGATCGGGACAAGATCTTTGTATCCCGATTTTTGGAGAGTTTTCGTGAAGGCTTGGGTACTGAGGTTCGATTAAGTACGACCTATCACCCGTAGACAGATGGGCAGACGGAGCGTACTAACCAGATGTTGAAGGATATGTTATGCATGTGTATCCTGGATTTTGGGGGAGGTTGGGAGCGGTATCTTCCACTTGTGGAGTTCACGTATAATAACTCCTATCAGTGCACCATCGGTATGGCTCCATTTGAGGCACTGTATAGTAGGACTTTTCGTTCTCATACGTGTTGGTTAGATGTGGGGGACAATAAGCTACTTGGGCCAGAGGTGATACATGATACATCTGCCAGGATTGAGATGATTCGTAGTCGTATTTGGGTAGCTCAGGACAGGCGAAAAAGCTATGCTGATGCGAAACGGTTTTTTCGAGAGTTCAGTGTGGGGAACCAAGTATTGTTGCGGGTATCTCATAGGAAGGGAATAATGAGATTTGAGAAGAAAGGGAAACTGGAGCCACGATGCGTTGGACCCTTTCTTATTATTGAGAGGGTTGGACCGGTTACTTATACATTGGTGTTGTAGGAGCATTTGCATAGGATTAATGCTGTGTTCCATATTTCTTCGCTGAGGCGATATCTCCGAGATGAGTTGGCTTACACTCATGTAGCGCTGGAGGAGATTGATTTGTAGCTTGATAGCTCGTATGAGGAGAGACCGATAGCGATATTGGATAATAGCAAGAGGTGGTTGAGATCGAAAGTAGTTCCATTGGCGCGTGTCCAATGAGAGCACCATAACATTGAGGAGTCTACTTGGGAGTGCAAGGATGAGATGAGCGACAAATACCCGGAGTTATTCGTACCAGGTATGCTTTATTTTTCGAATTTCGGCATATAATTCCGTTATAATGGGGGAAGTATGTAATACCCTGTAATTTTATGACTTTTAAATTGAGAATAATTAAAAGTTAATAGGACAAATTATTTTGGATTAATTGGCATTAATTATTTAATAAATTAATTGGGATTAATCTGGATTGAATATTACTGCTAATAAGAGTAATATATTATTGAATACTACTTAGTGATATATAAGTAATATGTGAATATGATAATTATGAATATTGTTGTGAGATACGAATACGACAATTATAGAACTTAAGTCGGGACGCGCTTATGAGTCGTGTCAGGATTAAAGTTGGGTAAAAAATGTGAATTAATTAAATATCATTCAGATGATCATTTCAAGTGCGCCATTGAGTCCGAAAGGGTCAAAATAGGTAGAAAAGTATACCCGGGTGTTTGATTTGGGTCTCGACAAAATTGGAAGATGAAAGGACATCCCGAAGGAGCATTTTAATCATTTGGCTTGGGAGATGAATAGTGTCCACATTTTTTTATCTTTTAGCTAGACTTGGAGACTTCTTAAATAAGTGGGTTTACACACTACATAAGGTTCACTTCATTTATTTTCATTTGTTATTTCTTTGAGAGAAAGTGAAGAGACTTTGATAGAAAAGAAAATTCACCTTCTGGAGAGGAAGAGTTGCCTTGAAGAAGAAGATTCATATTGGGCAATCAAAGGGGACAAACACCACGAACCACCATCTCTACACCTTGCACCATCGTCGAAAAGTCGTCGAAAAAAGGAAAGAGCAGGTTCTAACATTATCTTCTCCAAAGGTTCAGACCTACACTAAGAGGCAAGTGATTCTTGCTCTATTTCATTGTTTATAATATCCATGTTAGAATAGGATTTTCTTTGGGATTATGAACTTATGAATTTAGGATTAAAATGATTGATAAATCTTGTTTAATGGATATGCAAATTCATGTAATTGATTATTCACATGTAGAGGTTATGAACATACTGAACTTCTTAGGATGAACATGTAGAAAAAAATATATGTTTATGGAGAAAATGGAAAATGATGATAGGTATTGCATGTAGATGAATCCTACTCTTGATTAAATATGAAATTTGATGATTTAGAGAAGGAATCATAATTCTAAATTCTGGATTTTTAAGGTGTATAAAAATGGAGAATTTAGATAAATGAAATTTTTAAGGTTAATTGAGTTTGATGTCAATTCTCATATAAACTTGGTGATTTAGATGTTTTTCCTTGTATTATAATTAGCCATGATCATGTAGAAATGATGTTGAGATATTTGGGCTTCGTTAGAATATATTTCATGTGAGTCTGGGTGAAAGAAAATAAATAAAACGCATGAAAAATTGTTGAAAAATGACGAACATTGTATGATAATTTTAGGACTGTTTTAAGAGGAAATTGGCAGTGCGCTTGAGAGTTTTTGTATAAAATCACGTTCTGCATAACTTTTCAATTTTAAGTTTTTCCAAAATCAGAGAAGAAAAGCCTCAAATTATAATTTTATATTTCTAGGCAGAAAGTACCTTTATTGAAAAAAAAAAGGTTTGGAAAATGGTAATTTGACCCATAGTGAGATTTTATTAATTTTGGTACATTAACAAGGAGCGAGGGACTTAGGTTAATGTTGGAAAATTATTTGGATTTGAGGATTAAAATTATGTGAGAGATATCTACATAATTATATTATGATCTAGAGGAGAATAATTATTTTATCAAGTACGTGTAATATTAATGATATATTTACGGGTACTTTGGTTGAATAAAATATTATGTGAGTGATAATTACATAAGAAAATATACAATGATAATAATGATTAACAAGTACGGGTGATATTCAAGAAATACGACAGGTACTTGGGATATGATGAATTCCTAATATGATATATGTCGTGTGAGTACCTAATACTAAATAGGTAAATGATAATGCCTATTTGATTGATTGATGGTTATGTGTATGACATACCTAGCTTACTTGCTATCGTGGGAGGTCTGCACGTGAGGTCAGTCACATCTTGATGAGCCTATATGGGGGATCTTTGACTTGTCGCTCGAGAACATAGGACTTAGGTCGATTACCATTAGTGTGAACAATAGTATAGAACGGTCATTTGGGTGCGTAGGTATGTGCGTAGCCCAAAGGCTTAGGACTATGCTCGCCTCCATTATTATTGATATGATATTTTTGGTTCGTGGGATCTTTACCAAAACTATAATCCCCCATACAGTGATGAGATGCATTGTGACTTGATATCAGAGTAATGCAGCACCGCAGCTGTGTCTCGGGGTGCAGTATTGTATATATATAATAGAGTGAATGCATATATATAAATATGATGATATCTACTATGTGACTAAAGTGGAATTTAAAGATAATGATATCTGGAATTAATTAAGTATGAGAACACTTAATTGAATTGAATTAATAAGGGTCTTATCCATGTTGAATCTAAATGGATACATATGGTATTATTACATGTATTGCGAGAGTAATACGTGGGAACGAATTGGGCTATGGTTAGTGGATACACTGGGATAAACTAGTTAGTATGCATATGTAACTAGTATGGTTTAGATGTACGATAGGCGTCCACTCTAGATGAGAGGTGAGAATTTCAGGAAAGAGTCCGATAAGCGAACATGTATATAATAACGGGTGAATCTAGCATTTATTCACTTGCTGTTTTTAAAACTGTTTTCACTTCGGGGTCTGACCCGTTTACTTGCACATTCTCCTCTCTCTCTCTCTCTCTATATATATATATATATATATATATATATATATAACCACATGGACGCCAACAATAGAGGATTGGGTTTATTGACGATACTGTGGATGCTATGGAGTTGTGGACATTATTTATACGATTTCGTTCTCGTTGATTCATACTCTATAGTGACCTTTCATTTAGGTCATGTCGCCCAAAAAGATTCTAGTTATTTCCTTTCAGATTATATTCTTATGTCAGTTTGGTACATTTGCTATTGTTGGGATTATATTATTAAGATATTTTACTAGAAAGTCTATTCCTGTTGCATTTAAATTCCATTTTGATGTCTATTCAGTTATTATTCGTTGTGTGAATGGTTTATATTAAATGTTTTATGTTATCAAAATGGAATTTTTCTGAAATTAAATTGGAAAAGTTTTAACAACCTGTTTACTTGGATATTAGGTGATTAAATAGTAAAACAAAAAAAAAATATTTTTCGACAATAATGCTAAGAATGAACCAACTATATAATCTGTTTTAATTGGGTATAGGACTGATCACCCGGTATTTAATTAAGCGGGTTGTTACACCTCAACCATGCCAAAACCAAACCAAACCATCCCGCCCAACCATGATTCTCAAACCACCCTTAGCTGCTACCGTCGCGTGCTACCACAAGCGCTAACTCCTGAACGATTTTATCTCCCTTTTTTGCGTCCTCGCGTGTATGTGTGTGTGTGCGTGTGTGCATAATTATTAAGGGTTAGGTTTGATTTTTTTCTATTACTCTTCATATCTATCTATATTTGAAATTTTTTCTTGTTTTCTTTTTCTTTTTTATTTTCATACAAATAAAAAGAGTAATTTTGTCTCGAAATAGAAAAAATCATGTAATTAATGCATTGAATTCAATATTATATCTATTTGTCGTTGGATTTTTCCTAAATTTTCTGGATTTATTTCTTAATTTTCTTTGCATTTTCTCAAAATTATAGGTAAAGTTTGAAAAAGAAGAAAACAACTTTAGATTTTCTTATAGTAATTTTGTTAAGTCTTTGAATTTATAGAACTTTTATGAAAATTTTAAGATTTTATTGAGTGTATGATGAATATTTCATGGAAATCCTGTATTTCTCCATTTTCTCCAAAATATTTTTGTTTATTTTTTAGCGTTTTGAGAGGGAAAAAAATAAAATGAGTTTTTTGTTCGATCTTTGTGTTTTCTTCTTTATTTTGATTTTTTTTTATTATCTCTTTTTGGCTAGGTGATAGTGTTTGGTGGATTTTATGAAAATAATTGATTTTTTTTTTGATAATTTATAGAAGCGTTAAATATTTTTCCATTGAGAGAGAGAGAGAGGGAGTGAATTTTGGATTTTCCAAAAAAAATAATTGACTAACTATTTTTTTTATCAAATAGTAGATTCCATTTAAAATTGGGGGCTAATGGTAGAAAAAAATTTGTTGGCTAAAAAACCACAATGACTAATAGGTGCCTAGATCCAAGTAACCGTAGTATATATTGTGATGAACAATGTTCAATTAGTGTAAAGTAAACGTGAAAAATGATTAAAAGGGTAAAATAATGAAAATTTACGTAGCATTTTATATTCGTACCAACCAATTTGAAATTATGAAGATGATACCGACTGAAAACCTAGAAACAAATTTTAAAATTGGTTTGATAATATGTAATGAAACATATTGAATGCTAAGAACAAATATGTGCAAGTCACTCCCAAAGGGATTAATCTCGAGGTACTTTATAAGTTCGTTATCAATTAATTATGTCTTATACCGTTACAATCGTCGAAGAAGTTCAAGAGCAATCTACATCAAGACGGATCTGAATATATCAAGGTTCTTCATCAAAAAAAGCTTTTGCAAAGTTTACTTTGGTAAGGTTATGTTTTAAATACCTTAACTTTGCACTTAGAGCTTTGGGATATTTTTACAAAATATTTTTCAAGTGTTGGAGCGGACTTTTTTCGTCAAAATTTGAGAATGAGTAATTTTTCTAAGTCCTGTAGCGTTCCTCGATTTTGACGCCCAGGTCGTTCAAGCGAGATCTCATCTCGTGCGAGCGACATGGAGATGTCGCGCGATGTCGTTCAAACGACACATGTCCTTCGTTCGAGCGAGATCCCTTTTTAGTTCAAATGACCGAGGCAGCACGATTTTCTATAAATACTCATTAAATGGTTTCGTTTTCATTAAGAAGTCCCAGCGTTTTAAAAGACAGAAAACTGCGAATCTGCTGAATTCTTTTTGACTTCTTCTTTTCGAGTTTTTATCCCTTTTGTTTTCAATTCACAAAAATTCCATATGCTTTGGTGAATTGTTTTGATGTTCAAGAACACACTTTGCTTTTGTTCATTCTTTATGGGGAGAACTCTACAACCGGAGAGCTACGTGCTATTGTGGAGGGAGCCTCTATGAAGTTACTCTTGTGGGGAGAATAACCTACACCGTGAAGACTGTGTGTCTGGACTGCGTGCGCTTGTGGTATAGCTGCGTGTGAACCACTGCTGACTTATTTCTAGCCGTTGCTTTGAAGGGTTTGACGAAGACACCGTGCGTTACTCTTGTGGGCGAAAGTAAGATGGTATGTAAGTCAATGGTCTTGTAAACTTGTCAGAGTTCTAAAAATAAAAGGTTTTGCCCTTCGGGGTTTTTTCCTGAAATCTGTGTCGCATGCTTGATTTATTTATGGGTTGACACACGCACACACGTAGTTGCATGTTTAGGGGTTGAATTAATTTGGTTTAAAAATAGACTCTAATTAAATAAGTGTGTCAAATTAGAAATTTGCGAATTTAATCAATTATCACACAGTCATACATTTTACAAATTGGTATCAGAGCTTATTTAAGCGATCACCACTTTTACAAATTGGTATCAGAGTGGGTTACGCTAATTTATCGCGTGATCATGATTTTTTTAAGGATTTATTTTTTGGATATAATTTGACTTCTTACATCGTCAAATTGGTATCAGAGCGGGTTGTGCTAATTTATCGCGTATTCCTATTTTCTGTAAAACTGTGTGATATTGATTTTTTTTTTTAAAAATCGTAATTTTTTCGATGGAGCACTTATGTAATCGGATTCCCCCCTTTAATGACATGAGTCAGAGTTGTGATGATATAAATCATTTGAATTTGACGTTTGCTAAAAGAATTGATTTTTTGGAAAAAGAAAATTCTCGTTTTAAATCCGCGATGGAGCTTTTGCAAACGGTTCAAAATCAAAGAGATTTTTATCGTGAAAAATTTGTTTCTTTGGACCATGAACTTAATGCTTTAAAATTATCCAAAAAGGAGAGTGTTGAGAGAGTCCTATCTATAGGAAAGGAATTGGAGGACATAAAAAATTCTAGGGTTCCCGTTTGTGCCATCGAGGATAAAAAATTAATCGATGATTTTACGGCACATGAAAAGACTCTTAGGGATAAGTTTGTTTTAATTTAGGGGGAGCGCAATAAACTGTTAAGTTTAGTTGAAAATATTTTTCGAAGTCTGATTTGTTTTTATCACAAAAGCAGAAATTTTTCTAAGTGTAAAAGTAGACTTTTCTTGGTCGTCGAGCTCGTTCAAACGACATCGCTCTGTCTTTCAAGAGACATGAGGATGTCACGCGATCTCGTTCGAGCGACACGTGGTCTCATTCGAGCGACATGCCTATGTCGTTCGAGCGACGGCGCCGCCTCAATTTTTGGATAAATATCTATTCCCATTTTGCACGTTTTCCAAGTCTTTTTCGCACACGTTTCTGCGATTTACAGCTCAGAAAACATACTTCAAGTTTTTAAGGTTTCATGCCTTTTTGATTCACAAAACCATTCCCATATATGTGTGTGAATATTTAAACCTTCAAAGGATCGTTTTACTCATTTGGAGTAACTTGTGGAGAAGCCGACTCTTTTCCATTGCTGCCCATCTGCAGTTCTTGCAGGAGATTCTAGCCGACGACATCGGAACTGACACCTGAGGGTATTTCGTATGTTACTCATGTTTTTAGTATAATCCGTGTAAACCGTTCTTTAAAAATTATAGTGAAAATAAAAAAGGTTTTGCTTCTTTGGAGGATTTTTTCTCATTTGTGTGTTTGATTGTGATTGAATATTTTGCATGATCATATTGTCTTCAATCACACCTAGATGCATGTTTTAGGATTTAATTGAAAAAACTGAGTTTAATTAAATAATTTCTTTGTTTGAACAAATACGCACTCTCACCTTCGTTTTCAAAACAAATATGTGCAAGCTCGGTCCAAGAGCTCCATCTCAGTGTCACATATAATGCCTTGAACAATCTTGGAGGCCAAATATTTGAAAAAATTAAGCTTATGGATATGAAAAGGTGGAGCAAATGATTGAGAATTTAACCTTTAGTTTCAAATGTGTGGGAGTTGTGTTATACTTGGGTCTCAAGTGCTCCTCCCAATATTTCTAAAAAAAAAGTTTTTACAGTCTTGAGGTTTTAATTGAAATTGTAAATAATTTAAGAATAAGACAATGTAATTTTTAATAGTGCCCACCGATGTTTTGTTTTAAACTTACTTTATCCCTTAATTTGTATATTACTCAACTTTATTTTACTGTTGTTTAGGGTTTTGTGGATTGTTTCTTTGTACTATTGTGATGTGAGGTGCTTTCTTTGAGTTATAATTGTCTAAAATTATAAATTCTCAATTGTTTATTTGTAAAAAATCTAAAAATAATTCCCAAAAAATTTTCATTGGGGGCTACACCTCGAACATCCATCCGTGGTTATTGCTTTGCACACATCGATACCCCACCCAAAAAAAATTCATGGCTCCGCCACCGAAGACAATTCCCTGTAAATGACCTCGCGAGTGGCTTTAAAAAATATAAAGTTGCTAAGCGCATGTTTGGTTATTAATTATAATTAGGTTTTATGTGTTTAAAAATAATTACGATAAGAGTTTGCATTTGACACGCCTGTTTTTAAATACTTAATTATAATATTTATGTGTTATGTAAGGACATTTTTGTCCATTAGCATTTTATATGTCATACGCCGTTACACCGTTGAGAAAATTCAAGAATCATACGCTCATCAACGAAATCCGAATATCAAAGGCAGAAAAGGAATCATGGACCAGATACCGGACTGATCCGGACCAGATAAAAGAACCGATCCGGTTCATCCGGACCGATCCGCCTAAAGGGACCGGACCGATCCGCTTGCTGAGGTGAGGCCAGTATACCTCGGATCCATAGCGAATCGATGACGCCAAAAAGTCGAACCGATCCGATGCCAACCGGACTGATCCACCTTCAAAAAGGAACCGATCCGATGTCACCGGACCGATCCGCCTAAAGATACCGGACCGATCCGACGAGGATAATTTCAAACAGATCGTGTTCAGATCATGTTCCGAATTTTAGGGCTCAAGTTCTCCTATTTAATCCCACTACGGGAAGTGGTTTTGCTAAGACTTTTCAACGATTTTCAGAGCATATCAACCCTAAAGTCTTCACCTATTGAGTCCTATGATTCTAGGTTTTTAGATTCACACATCTTCCATATCTATGTGAATCAAGTTTGGTAACCCAGGAACGCAGTTTTGCAGTTCAACCCTTGTGAAGTGGACCGCTCCTTCCTCTTCATTGCTGCCCTACTGGAAAGGGATTCTTCCAGCCGCGACTACAGAATCCGATGCCTGCGGATAATTCTTAGTCAAAAACTTGTATTTCAGTGTAATCCGATTGTAAGCCGCTTCTCTTATAAATTATAGTGAATATACAAATGGTTTTACCCCTTTGGGGGATTTTTCCTTAACTTTGTGTGTTGAATAATTCTTGCATGATTTCATATTGTTTCAATCACACCTAGTTGCATGCTTAGGGTTAATTTGGGTTAAAAAGGGTATTTATTATATTATTTCTTAATTGAACGCAAGCGCCAACTCTTTCAAATTGGTATCAGAGCAGGTTACGCTAATCTATCGCGTATTCCTTTTTCCGCAAAATTTTTCTAAGATATCAATTTTCTGAAAAAATTGATTTTTGAAAAAGTGTGTGTTCAAATGGAGAAGTCATATTATAAAATATCTGTTTTTGACGGGACAAATTATGCTTATTGGAAAGCCCGTATGAGGTCGGCTTTAAAAGCCATTGATGAACGTGTCTGGATTTTGGTTGAACGAGGGTGGACTCCTCCCACCGTGACTGTTGATAATGTGATCAACTTAAAACCTGACACTTCTTGGACTGATGAAGAATTTAAATGGTCCTCTTTTAATTCTAAGGGTCATAGAGCGTTTGAGTGTGCCACCCGTCTGAATAGAGAAAAGGGTAAAACTGTCCTGAATGCTACCCTTAGTGACGACAGTGAGGTCGAGTCGGTGGACTCGAGAGATGAGTCACCGCATGAGCGTAACTTCACCGCGTTCATGGCAAGTCATGTGAGTACCTCCAATGCTTCTCACGACGATGAGGATGCTACGTCACAAGGACACCTCGACAGTAAGAGCCATGTAAGTGAGGGGGAGGATGAGGAAAGTAAGAGCGAGTGTAATCTTCAACACGCCTACGCTGAGTTGTATTCTGAGTCATTTGAAACCAAGAAGCGTAATAATGCTTTAGTTCTTAGGATCACCGCCTTAGAGAGAGATTTAAGATCGTTTGGAGAAAGAGAGAGTTGTGATGAGAGTGGAAAAGAAAGAAAGAAAGATCTTGAGAAGATAAGATGTTTTGAGTGCGATGGGATAGGGCACAAGAAATTTGAGTGTCCCACTAGACTTAAGAGAGAGGGCAAGAAAGTTGCTATGCCCACTTCTCTAAGTGATAGTGAGGGTGATAATGGTGATGATAGTTTGATCCAAAAAGACTTTAGAAAGTTGTTTATCGAGACCATGGAAACAAAAAGGTCTAATAGGATCCTAGGTCTTCGGATTGGTGAGTTGAAAAGAGAGAATGATGAGCTTAAAAGGGAAAAAGGTGACTTGACCAACACGGTGTCTAGTCTGACGACACGTGTGTCCCATCTTGAGGATGACCTCAAACGAGCACGGGAAGTTCAAGTCACATTAGAGAATTCACCCGAGCCTATATCCACCATTGTGAGTGAGTCCCATGGGTGTCCGTCTAGGAATGTTCATCCGAAAATTGTTGATAAATTACTTCCTAGACCGGTTTATGTTTGCTCCCACTGCAAGAAGCGAGGACATCTTAGGGAATTTTGTTCTAAGTTGGGTTTTGTGCCATATCATGCCACTTCACATATTCATGCACATTCACCCACTCATGATACTTTGACTGCTCATTTTGATAGAGAGTTTGCACATATTCGCGAGCAAGTGAAGTTTTTGATCAAGACTACACATGATCTAGTGGAGTTGGTTCAAAAGATGTCACCATCTTTAGAAAACTCCACCGTTACTCCCGGTTGAGATCTAGTCTTGATTGCTAGCATAGGTTGTTTATCATGTCATTTTTTAAATCTATTGCTAGCATGTATCATTAGTTAGTTTTTCATTTTTTTTTTAAAAAAAAAAAAAAAGCACAAAAAGATTTTATTTTGATAAAATTTTTGAAAAAGACCAAAAATATTTTTCTGCTTTGCTTCTTTTGTGGATGAGCATTTAAGATAGCCAAGTCAACTTCATTCCATTTATCCATGTGACTGTTTTATAGAGATTTGAGAGGCTACATCATTTCATCCATGTGCTTAACATGGATTGGAGTCCTTGAGATGTAATTAGTGATATCTTCCTACATGTTTGACTCCTATATCCTTTATTGCACACATGCACGGCTATATTTGATTATTTCACTTGTCTATCACATATTGGCTTGAGTGTTTCTATCTCAATTCTGTCTATACAATGTACAATATGCGATAAAACTTGACAAGATTGGATTGCATGTAAAAACCGTTTTGGTGAGACTGTGTGTATATTTTCATAACGGGGAGGGGCTGCGAAAGTTGATTCTTATCCTTTGCGCAAAAGCCACCGTTAAAAAGGACCTAAAAAATGGAGGAATTTTAATATCCGAGGTCCTAAGAGGTTAAAAGAGCCCGAAAAAATTGATAAGGCAATAAAAAGAAATTCATGCCAAATATGGGCCATTTAGGTTTCACCCAATTCTCCAAAGTTTGAGAATTTAGTATTCCTCTATTCAAAATATAAATCTGAGGGAGTTTGGTTGGAGATTGAAAAACGGGTTTGCACTTCCTTGAAAGTCTTGAAAAAGCATGAAAATCATTTTGGACGTTATTGGTGTAGAAATCACTTTGAGCTTTGATTTGTAGATTTGATATAGTCAATGTCTTATATTTCCAATCTTTTACACCAAAGGAAGCATTTGAGTTCATTCGTTAGGAATATCCAATATTCATCGTGCACATATGTCATGTTTGTATGCTTTGATTTTCCTATCGAATTTTGATCACACCTCTTCATTTACGCTATCATCGACTTGGTTGCTTTGTGTTCATTCATGGTGTGATTTTATCCTGGTGACACCCCGCATTTGCTTATTTGATTTATTTCTCTCATTTGTCTATTTGGGGACATCATAAAAAAGGGGAGAATGAATTATCTTATTATGGGGGAGATTTATTGAGTATGTTCATAAATTTGCATATATGTTTATCTCATTTCAAACTCGATATGTCACTTGGTATTTTGCTTTATCTCATGTGTGTAGGTACTACTTTGATGATCACTGAATTGCACACCCTGATGAGAAAAGCGTTGAGATTCCTGAAGAATTTTGCTTTATCTCATGTGTGTAGGTACTACTTTGATGATCACCGAATTGCACACCCTGATGAGAAAAGCGTTGAGATTCCTGAAGATTTGAAGATCAAACGATTCAGTCTTATTCACTTGTACTCTTTCAGTTTTGGGTTCATGGAAGGGTAGATTTGTATAAGCATTTTTACTTTGATAATTCGGATGTTTGTTTTTATGTATGTACCGGCATAGCCATAGAGGGAGATTTGTAAGGACATTTTTGTCCATTAGCATTTTATATGTCATACGTCGTTACACCGTTGAGAAAATTCAAGAATCATACGCTCATCAACGGAATCCGAATATCAAAGGCAGAAAAGGAATCAGGGACCAGATACCGGACTGATCCGGACCAGATAAAAGAACTGATCCGGTTCATCCGGACCGATCCGCCTAAAGGGACCGGACCGATCCGCTTGCTGAGGTGAGGCCAGTATACCCCGGATCCATAGCGAACCGATGATGCCAAAAAGCCGAACCGATCCGATGACAACCGGACTGATCCGCCTTCAAAAAGGAACCGATCCGATGTCACCGGACCGATCCACCTAAAGATACCGGACCGATCCGACGAGGATAATTTCAAACAGATCGTGTTCAGATCATGTTCCGAATTTTAGGGCTCAAGTTCTCCTATTTAATCCCACTACGGGAAGTGGTTTTGCTAAGACTTTTCAACGATTTTCAGAGCATATCAACCCTAAAGTCTTCACCTATTGAGTCCTATGATTCTAGGTTTTTAGATTCACACATCTTCCATATCTATGTGAATCAAGTTTGGTAACCCAGGAACGCAGTTTTGCAGTTCAACCCTTGTGAAGTGGACCGCTCCTTCCTCTTCATCGCTGCCCTACTGGAAAGGGATTCTTCCAGCCGCGACTACAGAATCCGATGCCTGCGGGTAATTCTTAGTCAAAAACTTGTATTTCAGTGTAATCCGATTGTAAGCCGCTTCTCTTACAAATTATAGTGAATATACAAATGGTTTTGCCCCTTTGGGGGATTTTTCCTTAACTTTGTGTGTTGAATAATTCTTGCATGATTTCATATTGTTTCAATCACACCTAGTTGCATGCTTAGGGTTAATTTGGGTTAAAAAGGGTATTTATTATATTATTTCTTAATTGAACGCAAGCGCCAACTCTTTCATGTTATAATCAAGTTGTTTGAAAAACAGTAAAAGAGTGTTTTCTAAATTCTATTTTTCATTTTTCAAGTCAGAATTATTCATTCTTAATATTTTTATGCATTTATACCTTAATATATAATATACATAAATAATAAATTAATATGTGTGTAATTCTATTTAAATATCTTTTATTTTTCTCTTTCCAATGGATAGACATGGGCCTTTTACTTCCTTTCCTCTTCTCCTTCAACGTCCTTTCCTTTCTTTATTTTATAAATAGATTGAATCATTTTCAATATTGTATAAATTTTTCACCTCTATTTTCTCTTTCTCCCTCTCTCATTTAGTATTTTTTTTACTTATTTCATTTTGAAAAATTCATTATTGGAATGGAGATTACTATTAAAAGATTGCAAGTTAGTGGGTAAAATACTTTAAGATATTTCCATAAATTTATTATTTTTGACTACGGTGGGTTGACATTATGTAAGCAATATGAACAATTTTATTTTAAACAAAATAATTTTCAGTGTATTTAGTTTTCTTAACATTGCATTTGGGTTGTGGAGCTCAAGTTCAATTAAATTTATCAAGAGAATCTTAGAAATACATGTATTCCTCAAAGTATTAATTTATATATTTTGGTTTCGATATTTTTTTTAGATATTATTAATATATTTTATTTAATTTTTACATTTTAGTGGATTTGGTATCAAATGAAGAATAATTTTAAATTTTAATTTTCACTACAAAAATGTCTTATTTTTGTCGATCAGTTTGTAGGTGAAAAAAGCACACAGTTGAAAATATTTCTTGAATTTTATTTACATGTTCGCTAAAAGTCGATTTTGATTTCTCTTATTATGTAATTTATTTAAGAAGTCGTACAAAGTATCCGTGCATCGTGCAGGGCTTAAATCTAGTGAACTAATATTGTGTAAACTAATTACCAAATGAGATGGGTTGATCAATTTGGATATTCTAGTTTTTTACAACTAAATATTGAAAAAATGCGTAAAATAAATTGAGTATCTAAATGTGATTTGATAACTTGATAGTGAAATTATCTTGAGGATTGGGTAACCAACAAATGTTAAAAATAAGGGGTCTTACATGTAGGTCCCATTTGAAGAGAGTTTTCAGTGACTCCTCCACCATCAAATATATTATATTCCTATTTTTTTAGAATATTATTTGACAAATTTACATTTTTAAATCAATCATCCGTGAGGGGAAGTTACTCAACTGGTTGAACTTTGTATTTTTCCTATTTTTTAATTTTCAAATGACCATAATTTTTTTATTTATAAATTTATTTTTTGCAAAATTATTATTTTTGAAATCTACTCACCGAGATCTATCAAACAAGATTCATGAACAATATAAAATTCTGATGAAAAAAAATTACACAGACAATATATATTTCTTGTGTACACCAGGAAATGAAACTGTTTTATACCTGGGACATTTTTACAGACTAGTAAATACTTACTGTCTGCATAAAAACCAAAGGAAATGCATCATTTTTTAATTTTATTTTATTTACTATTTTCTATTGAATATGGATCTTATTTTATAGAGCTTGATTAGTATATTTAAAAAAAAATAATTTCATCAATTTTGAATTCATATATTGAAATTTTATAGTTCTTTAAGGTTTGAAAGGAAAAAAAGTAACTACCATTTTAAATTTGAAGGGAATATAGGGATAGGATATATTAGTAAGGAAAAAAATTATAAATTTAAAAATAAGACTTAATTAATAATTGACTAATCAATAAAACTTAAATAAAAAAATATTCTTAGAATAGGACTCATATTTATTAAATCTTAAAAATAATCATAATTGAGGACCTCAATTCTCTTCATGGAATCATTTGCGGGACAACTTATGTACTCGTTTCGGGAAAAAAAATAGTGCTCAACTTCCTTTGCCCTCTATGCCAAGAAGAGGACAACATTCTTCACCTCCTTAATAAATGTAAAGTCTTTAATAAAGGGTTTTGTAAATTTAGGATCTATTGTAATATGTATTTTGAAAATAGGACAATAAATATTTTATTTATAGTTTTAGTCCCTATTTTTGAATAAAGCCGCTGGCGCGGACCCATATTCATAAAACGTCAACCAATTACAACATGTCACGTGTCCCTTTAATTTGAAAATAGGGACTAAAAATGGAAACAAAATGTTTGTTGTCCTATATCCATAATCAATATTATTTCAAGTCCTAAAATTACATAATCTATTAATAATAAAATTAGAGAAATGGCTCATTTATAGTATTTTACCAACTTAATTTCTACACAAAAATAATAATTTTAGGTTGACTTATAAATTCAACATATTTTGTATGACTTATTGACCTCTTGGTGGATTTCGTGTGAACTACAAAAATAAATCAATACAGATATATGACAATATCACAAAATGAATTAAATTCACGAGTCCGGTTATAATTACTCTTAAAATATAATACTTCAAACCTATTCTATATCATATGGTATATAAGAAGATACAGGAATAAAGCAAACTGAATTCCTAAAATATCATTACACTCACCAAAACTCAAACAGGGGAGAGAATAACATGCATATCACTACGGATATCAAATGGAAATCATCCTAGTATATTGATGAAAGGGCAATGCTATTGACACTCTTACAATTCTTTTAACACTTCACTTTCAATTACAATGATAATATTACCCCTTTTTAACAATTATTATTTTTTTAATATCTTCTCTTTTCTTTATTTCGGTCAACTAAAAAGAAGTCTAATAATCATATTATTTTTCACTATTTTTATTTTAAATAATTAAACACAATTGTTTAATTAAATAATACAACTCACACTTTAAATCTATTGTTTATTTGATTTACACTAACGTACTTCTTTACTTCTATTTTTTACCAAGCACGAACACGGCCTAAATAAAAACGACACGGTGTAACACAATAAGAAATCTTATTTTTTTTAACCTTATACTAATACGACGCGAAATCTTAATTTTTTTACCCAAATAAAAAATAACATTTTGTCTTCGTGATAGGTAAAAAAAAATAATATTTCAAGTCATGTCGTATAGTGTCACTTTTATTCGGATCGTGTTCGTGTTTGGTTAATAAAAAAACGACATAACATGACACAACACAATTCTTTGGGTCGTGTTCATGTCTAGTTAAAAAAAGAATGTTATTAGTCAAACATGAAAAAAATAAGATTTCTTATTGTGTTACACTGTCGTGTTTTAAAAAGTAAGATTGCGAATAGTCACACCCTTTCTTTTTTATTAAATGACAAAAGTGACACTATTCTTTGTGTCATGTTGTGTTATTTTTTTATTAACCAAACACGAATACGATTCAAATAAAAGTGACACCATAAGACATGCCTGAAATATTTTTTTTTTTTACCTATCACAAAGACGACTAAAATAAGACTGACACAACGTAAAATGTTATATTTTAACCAAAAACTAACAAGAGCAAAATAAAAATGACATGACATGGCAAATCATGACACGACATCAAATATAATTTTTTTACCTATCATGAACACGATACAATTAAAAGTGACACAACACAAAATTTTATTTTTTATATTGAAAACGAATCCGACCAAAATAAAAACGACATGACATGGCACGCCATGACACGACATGATAGATAAAAGAAATAATATTTCAGGTCATGACACAACACAACAAAAAATGTTATTTTTTATTTGGATTGTTTTTCCCATCAGATAAAAATATAAGATTTCATACCGTTATGTGTCGTGTTTCATTTTAATTTGGACGTGTTTTTGATGTTGGTTAAAAAAAAATATTTCGCGTGTCATGTCATCTCGCGTCACTTGTATTGGTAAAAAAAAAAATTCGTGTTCGTGATTGATAAAAAATAGAAATAAAGAAGTGTGTTAGTGTATATCAAATAAATAATAGGTTTAAAGTGTGAATTGTATTATTTAATTAAACAATTGTGTTTAATTATTTAAAGTAAAAATAGTAAAAAAAAATAATTATTAAACTTCTAAGTGGACCTTTGATCCTTGAACCAAATAAAGGAAAGAGGAAATGTTAGAAAATTAGTAATTGTCAAAAGAAATAATTTTGTCATTTAATATAATTATAATTAAAAGTGAAGTGCTAGAAAAATTGAGACTAATAACCTCGATAAAAAAACTCAACACTGATGGAGCTGTTGACGACCTTAGCAAGAATTCTGGGTTTGGAGCACTCACTAGAAACAGAAGAAGACAAGTCCCCGTTGATGATGGCCAAGAATATTGGGAAACCTAGTCACTTGGAAGTATTGCTCATGGCTCGACCCGTATCAATTTTAGAAATAGACACTTAGAGTGTGTTTGATAACACTAATTTTTCATGGAAAATATAATATATGAAGTTATTTTCTATCTTTTGAATGTTTGGTAAACAAAATTTTTCATAGAATTGATTTCCTTAAAACAACTCATATAACCACTTTTTCCACAAAAAGGTGAAATTAAAAAACCTCATTCCACCTTGTTATTCATTTTCCAGGGAAAAGAATTGTCACGCCAAAAAATTTATAAAAATTTCAGAAAATGAGTAAAAACCCAAAAATAATGAAAAAAATTCAGAATGTGAATAAAAACCCAAAAATAATAATACAAAAATCCAGAAAGTGAATAAAAACCCAAAAATAATGAAAAAATACAGGAAGTGAATAAAATCCCAAAAATAATGAGAAAAAAATTCAGAAAGTGAATAACCTTCCCAAAGAATTGGAAAAAAAAATTCAGAAAGTGAATAAAAACATGAAAAACAATGAAAAAAAATACAGAAAGTGAATAAAATCCTCAAAAATGAAAAAAAATCCATAAAATGAATAAAATCCAAAAATAATGAAAAACATCCAGAAAGTGAATAAAACCCCCAAAATAATGAAAAAAAATCCAAAAACTGAATAAAAATCCAAAAATAATGGGAAAAAAAAATACAAAAAGTGAATAAACCCCCCAAAAAATGAAAAAATTCCAGAAAGTGAATAAAAACCCAAAAATAATGAAAATTTTCTAGAAAGTGCATAAAACCCCCAAAATAATGAAAAAAATTCAGAAAGTGAATAAAACCCCAAAAATTCAAAAACGTGTATAAAAGCCCCAAAAAAATAAAAAAAAAATTCTAGAAAGTGAATAAAAACCCAAAAATATTGAAAAATTCTAAAAAGTGAATAAATCCACAAAAATAATTTTAAAAAAAATCCAGAATGTGAAATAAAAAAATGAAAAAATCCAAAAAGTGAATAAAACTCCAAAAATAATGAAAAAAAATCTAGAAAGTGAATAAAACCCCCAAAATAATGAAAAAATACAAAAAGTAAATAAACCACTAAAAATACTGAAAAAAATCCAGAAAGTGAATACAACCCGAAAAAATAATGAAAAAAAATACCGAAAGTGAATTTTTTTAAACATAATGAAAAAAAATCTAGAAAATGAATAAAAACCCAAAATAATGAAAAACAAAATACAGAAAGTGAATATAAAACACCCAAAAATTTATTAAAAAGTCCGAAACTTATTAATTAAGAAAACAAATAACATAAAATTTAAAAAATACAGAAAATGAAAAGAATACATAAAATAAATATTCGTCCCTGAATTAATTTAAAAAAATACCAAAAAATAAAAAAAAATGAGAAAAAAGAGAGAAATCAATAAAAACACAAAAATAATGAAAAAAATACAAAAAATGATTAAAAAGAGAATAAAAAATAGGAAAAAAATATCAACCCCTGAATTTATTTTAAAAAACACCCAGAATTTTATTAAAAAGTTAGAAATTTATTAATTCAAAAAAATAAAAGAAAATAAAAAAGCGCTCAAAAAATTAAAAAAAATGGAAATGAATAAATACCCTAGAAAACTAATAAAAATGAAAATATTTGAAAAAAACAAGAGAATTAAAAAAAAAAAAAAAACGGACTTGGCGACATGGGGGGGCGAAACAGTTGGGGGTTGGGATGGAGGTGTGTGGGGAGGGGGGCATGGGGGGTTTGGTTTTTATTCATTTTTTGTTTTTTCTTAATACTCCGAATACATTTTTTCCATTTTTTATATTTAATACCGGGTTAATATTTATTTTTTAGTTTTTTATTCATTTTTTGTTTTTTTTTAATTTTTTTTGTGTTTTTATTAATATTCTGGAATTTTTATTAATTTTCTGCTATTTTTATTAATTTCCTGGGATTTTATTAATTTTCTATTTATATATATATTTTCTACTTTTTTTTTCATGAAAAATATTGGAAATTAAACACACAAAAGATGGAAAAATATTGGAAATCAAACACACAAAACATTTTCAACCTGGAAAATAATTGCAATCAAACAACACCAACAAAATTTTTCCATGGAAAATATCTCCAGGTTTTCAATTCCATGAAAATTGACTCTTAGGAGTTATTTTCCATCTTATTTATCAAACACACCCTTAATGGATTCAAAATTGATATATTCAGTTATGTTCGTGTCGATTTTTTTTAACATGAAGTTGTGTTATATTGTGTTCGTGTTAAAATTAGAAGTTGTATTATCGTGTCTTATCGCGTTCTATGAGGGTTGTGTTTGTGTCGGGTAAAAAAAATACAAAGCCTTATCGTGTTCGTGTTGAAAAATTCTTATTGTATCGTGTCGATCTATGACTCAACCTCAAAACACGAATTGTGTTCCCTAGAAGGGATGGCCTGATCATTACTTTTAATAACAAAATTTAAATATTTATATTGCAACATACTACCTCTTAGCTTTTCATATAGAAAAATGATATTTACCCGGTGCACTAGATTAGTGCACAAAATATTGTGCTGGAAGGAGACGGAAAACAACGTCATCAAACTCGGATGGACTTCAAATGGCTCATTAGGAAGTTCAAGAACACACGGGTGTCCATAGGAAAGCAAATGGGGCATAGACATGCCAAATATGCGAAGAAAAGTACATGTTGTAATTTTTTGATTTGAGATGTGCCTTACTTTCTTGTAAATAGGTTGGATTTTGATGTTAATACTATAATTAAAAGAAGAAAAGTAAACAAATCTTTTTTTTATACATTATTTTTATGTCAATATATTTCTTAGTTCTTTTTATAAAAGTTATATTTGTTGGTCCAAAGTACGTCTCCACACAATGACTAATGCTTTCCTAACATTTCATTATGTCATTTAAATTGTGTATTGTGTCAGCCTAGAACTAAATTTAATATAAACATTAAATGTAATGAGTTAGTGGCGAGGCTAGAAAAAATTTTGGGCGGGGCACACCGGTGTGCAAAGCATTGATTGCCGATAAATATTCCGGGTCAGGAGGCTCCAAGTAAATTTTTTTACGGGTATTTTTTAGATTTTTTTTAACGAAGATACAGTTAAGAATTTGTAATATTTTAGACAATCATAACTCAACGAAAACAATTTTACATCAACATAACACAAATTTACAATCCACAAAACACAACTGTCAATAATAAAATCCTAAACAATAATGAAATAAATTTGTGTAAAATAAAAATTAAGTTTAAAACAAACTATGGCTGGTACACTCATGATTTATGTTATTAATTTTGAGTGGCAACACAGCTCCTCCACTATCGTGAATAGTTCATGCTTGCATGAAATATTAGTTACATGTCGCACTCTTATTCATATTACATTTACGTTATTAACATGTGAAACACGTGTTTTCAATACCAATTTTTAAATGAATTATCGAGTTGTTTCATTTACTATGAGAAAACTATTAATAATTTTTATTTGAGTTGAAACCATATTGAATATGATAAAAAATTATTTAATTTGTGAGAATGTTAGATATTTATTTGATTTGATGAATTCAATTTGAGCATGAAAGGAACTTAATTGAGTATTTAATTATATATCAAAATCAAATGAAAAACTTTTGATAAAAACAAAAAAGAAATCATTTCCGAGTTAACACCTCGGACTGCCACATTGGTCAGACATAGCCCCACATAAGGATTAAAAATCAGTCCCCTGGATAGTTTCATTTCATTAATAACAGTCATTAGAAATCAGCATTACAAAAAGTTGCATTAGAGTTTGAAAAATATAGATGGAATAATATTTCGAAGATATTTAAGGGAAAACGCGTAGAGGCAGGTTCACATGGCCGATAAAGTCTGAGCTGATGTATGTCTTGCCAAATGCGAGACAGACAAAAATAATTATGATTATGAGAAGTTTTTTTTTAAATTTTTTTTATTTTTTTATTTTTTTATTTTTTTATATCGTATCAGGAGGTGTTCGGAATCTTTAAGCACACTTTGACTAATTTACGCTCGTGATTCGTCGCTTTCGTTGGCGAAGCATTATTTTAACAGTGTCCGGAATCGAACTGAAATCAAACTCAATCCACCCGAAAACTATACCCGTGACAATCTTATACCACACAACCGAATTCCCATGGCCAAAGTTACTTTGTCTTCTTCCCAAGTTCCCAAGGCCAAAGTTTTGGGTTTAATTGTTAAAGGAGCCTTTATGGTGGAATCTGGCCATATGCATTTTCGGTGGAGAGAAGTGATTGGCAAAGTTGGATTATATTTTAATCAAATTTATCTTACTATAGCTGTATTTTCAAATTTGTTATTTTAACAATTCTCACTTTATTGGTTCAGTTTTCTTTCGAGTTATATATATACACACTAGTGGATACTCGTATCTGAAGGCACGATGAAAATTTTTAAAATTGTAAGGACACAAATTTTCAATTGAGTCCTTTATTGTTTTGTCTCAATTCCGAACAAAAACATTTGTATCATAGGATAGAATTTTTTATCATCCTTCAAGCCGATGACATTCTAAAGTTGAAGACGTAGCGGCCAAGTTCATAAAATTTCATCAAATGTCGTGTTTGTAGTGCCTCGTTTCTACGTCAACAACATTTGTTCCGTTTACTCCTAAGGTATGAATGCATTATATATTTATATAGGGGTTGGAACAAGTTTTATTGGGTATAATTTATAATTTTTATAAATTAATTTTAATGACTTTGTTTTACTCAGAAAATATTTTTTAGAACTTTCATAAAAAGGTTTGGGCTTAAAAATTAATATTTCATTTTTTTGACACGTCGTTCGAATCACACTGAAATCTCGTTCGAACGAAATTGCCAGATCATTCGAACGAGATTTCTGACGATTTTCCTTTTTTCCTTTTTTCATTCTGGAACCACGTTAATAAAACCGTTCGAACGAAAAGTCGTTCGAACGAAATTTGGCGGGAACAGTTATTTTGAGCGTTTTTGACAGTTTTTCCACGTTTCTCACTTCTTTTCCCCACTATCTGTTTACAGAACTACTTAGTGCGGAAACCAACTATTTTGAATTAACTTTTTCATATTATTCCATCTCCTAGAGAGAGCTTTGAGAGTTCAAGTTTTCAAGAAAAAATCATGTTTTGAGTGTCTATTTTTCAAGAAAAAAATCATTAAACACTCTTGTTTTCACCCATATTGTTTATTCCAAATTTCAATATATATATATATATCATTGCTTGGAGTGTTTGGTACCGGGTTTTACTCTACCGTTTGAAGAGTTCGTTTGGGTTTCCTTCTTCATCCCATAAATAAGAAGTTCTTGTTTTGCTGCGGCATTCTCACATGGTGAAAGGCACCATGTGTGGTTGACAGTGGATCCTACATCCTCATTGGTGAAGTCCATGGTTCTGGTGGAGTCTGGGATTGTCAACTAAGCGGAGGTCAGTACAAGAAGGAGCATCGGGGCTTGAAGGGAGTCGAGTCGAGTGTTGTAAATCTTTTTGCTTGTACTTGTAAAATATCATACTTAGTGGACTTATGACTAAGGTCGTCCGAGGTTGTTTCCCGTTTGTGGGTTTTTCCTCGTACATCGCGGCGTAGTGGTTCATTGTTTATTTTATCTTTTGCAAAATCATCTAGAACGCATGCTTAGGTAAAAAGATAAATTTTGGTTTAAATCACTACTTATTTAATTTGGTGCTAACATGAATTTGGGTAAATGTTAATTTGATTCAAGTCATCATTTAATTTGTTAAAATTGGTTTGGCCTAATTTGATTATATTGAAAATATGTTTTAAGCAAATTTCTAGGACTTGAGTTGAGTTAATATGTTAAAGTAAAAAATTCATTTGTTGATTAATTTAATTTCACTTTATGCTTTTGTTTAATTTTAATTTGAAAAGAAATTAAAATTACTTAATTTGTTTAATTGAACCATCTCGCTTCCGCATCTAAAAGGAATTTGAAATTACTTTTTGTAATAAGATTTAAAAATTAGGGGTCCTATCGGTTCCAACAAAAATACTTAATCGTGAAACGGTGAAAATTTTGAAAGTACATAATCACAAAACGACAAAAATAACGTTACCCAACAAAACATCTACATGTTGTTCCCCAATATATATAAGTGCAATATATATATAAGTGCGAGAATATCGTTCCCCAACAAAACATTTATATGTCATTCCTGAAATTTATTTGTTTTAATCGTTATATAGTAGTTGAGAATTTTAAACACAAAAGGAAAATCTGCACATTGATTCGAAAATGACATTTCTAAAGATGTATTTATGTTGGGATTTACTTATATGAACGAATCATGTTCGTTTAAAAAAATTTGACTCATTTTAGTGGTGTGTGAGAGTAGTATTTAAGTAAATCAACATGATAACGTAAAAAAACTAGAATGTTATTTAAAACAAAATAAACACTTGCAATAAAATTTAGACACGACACGATATGATAACCGACAAACTCATTTAAACAATAAATAATTCTAATAAAATTTAGACACGACGCGATTACACAATATGAAAATTAACATAGTACGTGATGTTGAGTACATGTCCAAACCAATCCTCTACGTCACATAAACTCAATACCATTAACGAATTCCTTCCAACGCATACCATACTTTTAGAGGTGCTACCTTGTACTTAGTATATTTAAAAAACTAAAATGCCCAATAAAATACTATATCTAGAAAATTCAAAATTTAAGAGTGAAATTAACCTTGCACAAAATCCAAGTTTAACTTTTACTTGATGTATAGTTCATTAATGTAAGTTTAATTTATCAACTTAGCAAAGTTCTTCATTTATTCACAACTGAGTACGTAATCTAATGGACTAAAGTGAGTTTTGTGTAATATGCAACACTTGTTAAAAAATTATAAGATTCAAGAATTTCTTGATAATTTACACTCATAATTAAGTGAATTTGAAATAAACACTATCAATAGGTCGCGAATTACCATTTTAGTGTCAATGTCCAATCTCACTATCTAATGCCAAATATGTGTTTACACCAAATCATCTATATAATTTGGCAAAGTAAAACACTTAGTTAGACCTTTAATCATACACTTAGCCACCAACACGAAAATGTTATAGCTTACTAACCTTTAAGACATTAGGGCCTTTTATCAAACACCTTGCTTGGGATTTCCCATCAATAGTCTTCAACACACGTGGTTGAATTGCAAACCACCATAAACAAAAATTTGATAAAAATAAATCATCAATACATTCTTTTGCCATAGACCCCCGGTAAAAATAAGTTAAAAAATAGGGGAAATACGAAGAATTATAGTTCATGTAAAGAACACTGGAAATTATGTTAAGAATGAAGAATAAATTTTGAAATCTAGATTTATGGTACTCAGATTTACATTTAAGAGACAATAGAATATCCACGAATTCCTATTGAAGATTAAGTTTTGAAGTGGGAGTAGTATACTTCATCTCTGTTTCAATGGTTAGAGCTTTGAAACAAAGATGAACCCAGCAACTATAGATGAAACACTTGGATTAATTTCAAATCATAAAAATGAACAAAAATGAAAAAAATCATTTATGGATAGGGTTTTTGGATCCAGTTTTTTCTCGTGGTGGTTGTTTGGGTTGCCTTGGATTTATTCTGCCTTTGTTGCACCAAGAGAAAGAGAGTCGATGTCCATCCTTTCTTTCCATTCTTTCAAAAATACTGTAAAAATAAATATAACTACAGTCACAGTGTATTTGTGAGATGAAAACTGAAATCATCTACAGTTGAAAAGGATTTAAACACATGTAAACATTTAAATCCAACAAAAACCTTCCAGATATGTTGTTAAATAAACATAAAATCCTTCAAATCTGTAGAAAGAGAAAACCTCAAAATGCAAGATAAGTTTCCATAAAACAAAAACCTCTGCCTTTGTTTCTTTAAGAGAAAACCTCAGATTTTTAAAACTCTGGTGTTAGTTAATAAACATATCTCAAACTCACCACGAACTCACTAAGAACACACCTAACTTTAAATCACTAAGAACTCACTCTGGGTTATTTATGACACAAAACCTGTTAGAAACCCCAACTCTAAGAATCATAAGTGTGAAATCAAATCCCTACAAATAGACCTGTCAAAATACACGATAACCCGTTAACACGACACGACCCGACACGAAATTATAAGTTAATGGGTTTACCCTTATTGGGTTTGGGTCATTAACGGGTTGACACGGTAGACCCGTTAACACTAACGGTTCGGGTTTGAAAATTTACCTATACCCGTTTTAACCCGTTTCTACCCGTTAACACCCGTTAACACTAACGGGTACTATAGGGTCACCCAACCCGTACCCAATAACAATAACCATTAAAACCAATTATTTCTAAATCTTTAAAGACTAACGGGTGCTATAGGGTCACCCAATCTATACCTAATAAAAATTACAATTAAAATCCATTATTTTTAAAGTATTGAACACTAACGGGTATTATAGGGTCACCCAACCCGTTACCCATTTCGACCCAAAATGATTCGTTAATATTAATGGGTGTTAACGGTTTGGGTCGTGTACCCGTTAATATTAACGGGTCGTGTTTGGGTATTGTTATTAGACCCGTTAGGCTTAACGGGTCGTGTACGGGTTAAGGGTGTTTTCACCCGTTAACCCGTTAACCCGACCCGTACACGACCCAAACCGACCCGTTGACAGGTCTACCTACAAATGCAATTGAGACTCGTTGAGAAGAGGGAGGAGTTGTGGCTAGCAAGTGAGTGAGACTCATGGAGAATAGGGGGACGACTGACTCGTGGAGTAGAAGAATCCACATAGAGAAAGAAATATGTGGTAGGTAGGCTTTATCATTCTCAAGACATGTGATTGATTGAAGCTGTGTCTCTTGAGTGCTACGTGTGTCACGATAGTATGGTCGAGTCTTAGGTGGGAAATCAAAATTAATGAATCAGATCGTAGTCGTTAATTTAGCCTCAAAAAATCTGAGACGTCATTGTACTTTTACATTTTATAAATTCAAATACCACCCTATCTTATTATATGGATATATACACCACTGCTCTTGTGTGAGCCAGAAAAGAGAGAGAGTGCGTCTATAATTTAATCGATAATTTCTAGCTCACCGTCAAGTGACACATGTCTACTCCGCACAGTTAAAATGAGGGACAGTTCGCACAAGAATAGTAATGTGTGTGTATATATATATATCTGTGTGTGTGTGTGTGTATAATGCTCCTGTACGAGAAGATCGTATAGGAGTAAAATCCGAACAAAACAAAGCTACAGATTTTTGGTGTAAATATCAGCGTCAATGTTTCGCTATTTTTAAGGATCACATGCAAAGAGGAGAGTGAATGAGTTTTAATGGTTACATGTGCATGATTTTGGGAGTTTATCTCTCTTTCTTCCTTAAATCATGGCATATCAGACAAATCTAAGCCACTCAAATGCAGACTCGCATTTGCTCTTGTGTGTGAATATATATATATATATATATATATATATATATATTGTGGGTACCCGAAATTAGAACTATGGGCCTGGACGAGTAGCCCAGTCCTGGCGGCCCAAAGTCCAGGCCCCTCATCTCTTATATTGATCCGGTCCCCCCCCCCCCCCACATCCTCATGAAGGAAAGTTATAGGGGAGATGGAAAACGTGGAGGAACCCATCACCTCCACTTACCTACATGTACATGTATATATTAAACCCTAGGTCCGGGGCAAAAGGACAAGTTGTATTCTCTGTAATTACTCTCCGGAGTATATAGAAATAATATCGACTGCACCACCGTGGACGTAGGCACATCTTTGCTGAATCACGTACATCCTTTGTTGTGTAATTGTCATTTTACATTCCTTGTTCTTACTTGGTGAATATTTTCTTCTTATTTATTTGTGTTGCACAATAATTGTCACCACAATTGGTGCCGTCTGTGGGAATCGTTCATCTTTCCCTAAGAAGAGCCCACACCAAGAAAGGAGTTTAAGATGTCCGGTCACAGCAGTAATGCCCCTCAGGCAGGAGATATTCAAGAGCCACCTGCTCCTCGCAGGATTAGGTCTGAAGTTCGACGTTCAGATCAGAGAGCTCTCCTGGAAAAGCCAGCCTCAGAATAAAGTCAGGGACCAGCGAGGTCCACGCAGATATCCAGATTGAATAATGCGTACGAGGCAAGGCTCCACGAGCAGAGGGAGTCTTCCCGCAGATACGAGGCTGAGAATGCTCACTTGAGAAGAAGACTGGAGAGGGAGCTTCATCCTGATAACAGGAGACGTCCATATCGCACTCCTAGCCCTCAAGCGAGCAAGTCTCACAGCCGAGGAAGGAGCCCTAGGCGAGAATCTCAAAAGGTCGAAGGAGGCGAGTCAGACGATGACCCCCACGAATAGCTGCGAAGAGCTCGCCACTACCAGAGCCCTGCTCCCAATGACGAGAACATACGAAATCTAGTCAGCAGAGAGATGGACCAACATCCTGCTCACCACGGAACAAGATCAACCAGAGAACTCGCAAGGCGAGCTCTCAAAACCCAGATGAAGTCACCCTTCACGAGGAAAATCGAAGAGGAAGAATCCCCCAAGAAATTTACCCTTCCAAGGTTCAGGATTTACGACGGAAAGACTGATCCCATCGATCACGTCAGGCAATACCGACTGGCCATGACCCTCTGGAATCACCGAGATGCCCTGATGTGCCGCATTTTTCCCTCGAGCCTACATGATGTAGCGCAAAAGTGGTTCTAAAGGCTCCCCCACCGGTCGATCAGGAATTTCAAATCCCTAGCCGAACTTTTTACGACCCGATTCATTACCAGTAGCTCCCATCCCAAAAGGATGTATGCTTTGCTAACAATGAAGAAAACGCCTCAAGAGACCCTCCGAGACTACGCGAAGAGGTACTGGGAGTTATTCAATGAGATCGAGGACTGCGTAGAGGAAGTGGCAGTGGTCTCCTTCAAAATTGGGCTCCCTAGTTCTTCCCTCCTATACCAGTCCCTGACGAAGAAGGAAGCTATGACTATTGACGACCTAATGGCCCGAATCGAGAAATACGCAAAGGTGGAAGATGTCACCCTCCCTAATACAGGAGAAAACGGTGGAGCTAAGCTCACTACCAAGGGAAGTGAGAAAACTGAGAACCAGAAGAAAGGTGGAAAGAACCGAGGCAAAAATGGCTCCAAGAACGGAGGAAACCATGACGCGTCGAAAGTATTCCAGGCGATCAACACCGTCTTCAAAGAACCAAATTACAAAATTCTCGCGAAGATCAAAGATGAGCCATTCATCAAGTGGCCCAGGAAAATGGGAGGAGATCCCTCGAAGCGGAACAATGCGTTAAGATGCGCTTTTCACAAAGAGGGAGGACATAAGATCGAGCACTGCAAAGCTCTTAAGTCTCACCTCGAGGAGTTGGCCCAGTCCGAGCATTTGAACGACTTTGTGGAAAAGAGGGCAGATAAAGTGCTTGCCAACAGAGAGGCGAGACCTAACAACGTGCTGGAGGATGATGCTGGACATAAGTTCGCAGTAATCCACGGAGTATCTGACGTCAAGCAGATACAAGTGAACTCATCTCGAATGGAAATGAAAAAACTTACAGCGGTAATGCAGGCTTTTCAAATCGATCTAGCAAAGTCACAGTTAGGAAAGCGCCGACGAGTAGAGGACGTTAACTATAACAAGCATATTGTTTTCACGGATGAAGATTTGGTGGGAGTAAGGACCCCACATCATGATGACTTGGTCATTACACTCAGGATTGCCAACTTTGACATCAACAAGCTGCTCGTCGATCAAGGAAGCTCATCCGAAGTAATGTACCTCGACCTATTCAAGAAATTGAAGTTGAGCGCTGCCGACCTAAAGGAAGCTACAGTTCCTTTGGTCGACTTCGCTGGAAAAATGACCATGCCCCTGGGCAAGATAGTACTGCCAGTGCATGCTGGAAACGTCTCCAAGATGATCGAGTTTTTGGTAGTTGACATCGACTCACCGTACCAGGCCATCCTCGGTAGGGGATGGCTTCATGCGATGAAGGCAGTCTCCTCGACCTACCATCAGAAGCTTAAATATGTAACCGAGCGAGGAGTAATGGAGATCAACGGCGACCAAGCGGTGGCGAGGAAGTGCTTCATAGCAGCCATCCGACCAAAGCCAGAGAAGAAGACCGGTCAACCCATCGAGAAAGTTGAAGAAGTTGTGATACCTTCCAAGTAGCAATTAAAGTAAGGAAGACCTGGAGTAGAGGAGACCAGGCTCCTCCCCTCCGAGCGTATCGTTGAGGACTTGGTAGAAGTTATGGCTGAAGTTGGTGACAGTAGCAGAGTCTTCTTGATTGGAGCATCTCTTACCGACCAAGAACAGAAGGAGTTGACGACCTTACTGAGACACAACGTAGATGTTTTCGTATGGGAACCATACGAGCTGCCTGGAATCGATCCTAGTATGGTCTGCCATCAGCTGCTCGTCGACCCCACATTCAAGCCAATCACGCAGAAGGCATGGAGAACTGCACCCGAGAAGGCTAAAGCGGTAAAAAAGGAAGTCGAAAAATTACTGGATGCAGGATCCATACGGGAAGTGCAATTACCTAAGTGGTTGTCCAACCCAGTAGTAGTTCCAAAGAATAATGGGAAGTGGAGAGTTTGCATCGACTTCACTGACCTCAACAAAGCATGCCCTAAGGATAGTTTCCCCCTCCCAAAGATAGACCAACTAGTAGACTCCACTGCAGCTCACGAGCGAATGAGTTTCCTGGACGCATACTCAGGATATCACCAGATCCCCTTGTATGCCCCAGACCAGGATAAAACGGTGTTCATCACGACAGTTGGGTTATATTGCTACAAGGTCACGCCCTTTGGGCTCAAGAATACAGGGGCAACCTATCAGCGGCTGGTCACTAAAATGTTCAAGGATCAAATGGGAGACACAATGGAGGTCTACATCGATGATATACTCGTTAAGAGCAAGAAGAAGGAAAATCACCTCTCGAACCTGTCAAAGACCTTTGAAATCCTCAGGAAGTACCGGATGAAACTTAATGCGAGCAAGTGTTCCTTCGGTGTCCAGTCAGGAAAATTTCTTGGGTACTTGGTCAGTAAGAGAGGCATAGAATCTAATCTAGACCAGATCGATGCAATCAACAGGGTGCAACCCCCTCGAACAATCCGGGACGTGTAGAAGCTCACTGGAATGCTCGCCGCCTTAAATCGCTTCATCTCCAAATCCTCTGAGAAGTGAAAGCCTTTTTTCCAGCTTCTAAAGGGGAGCAAACAGATAGAGTGGAGCCCAGATTGCTCGCGAGCTTTGGACGAGCTCAAGTCCTAATTAAGCTCCCCACCGCTGCTTGTCATACCACAGTAAATGGATTCTTTGTACATGTACCTCTCCGTATCCAAGCACACTGTCAGCTCTGCGTTAATATGCAAGGTTGCAGGAATTCAACACCCCGTTTACTATGCGAGCAAGACCTTATTAGACGCCGAGCAAAGGTACCTGCCATTGGAGAAGCTCGCATTTGCACTTGTAATAGCCTCGAGGAAGCTGAAGCATTATTTCGAAGCTCATACTATCATCATCCTTACATCACATCCCCTTAAGGCGGTCCTGAGAAAAGCGGACTTGTGGGGCAGACTGTCTAAGTGGTCAGTCGAGCTCGGCCGGTTTGACATCCAATTTCAACCAAGGACAGCTATCAAGGGTCAGATTCTTGCTGATTTCATAGCCGAATTCACGGGCGAAGAACTCTCCGACCAACCTTAACCAACAAGGCGAGAAAAGAACCATGCAACAGAAAGAACCTGGAGACTCTTCATTGATGGAGCCTCCAACTCAAAGGGGGCAGGGGTAGGCATTGTCCTCATCACTCCAGAAAACACAATCCTCGAACAAGGAATCAGGCTTGGATTTACAGCCTCCAACAACGAAGCAGAGTACGAAGCCCTAATAGCCGGTCTCCAAAAGGCACAAACTCTAGGAGCAAAACGTTTACAGGTGTTCGACGACTCTCAACTAGTCTCCAATCAGATAAGTGGAGATTTCAATGCAAAGGATGAAAGAATGGCAGCCTACCTCGCCTTAGTGAGGGAATTAATGTCGAGCTTTGAAGAGATCAACATCCAGCAGATTCCCAGGGGGCAAAATAGTCATGCTGATGCATTAGCAACCTTGAGTTCGGAAGTTGACTCTGACCTTAAAAGGGTCATCCCCATAGATTTCCTCATTTATTTGAGCATTAACCAAAACATCAAGTTACCAAACGTGGAACAAATACTCCAGGTGTAATCAGCCCCCAGATGCATAGAACCCTTAAAGGACTATTTAAAGGATGGCACGCTCCCAGATGACAAGAAAACTGCCCACCAGATAAGAGTCAAAGCTGCTCGCTTTCACTTATCCATAGGAGGCGACTTATATAAGAAATCATTCTCCGGTCCCTACCTTAGATGCGTCCACCCAGGTGATATCGAGCAAGTGCTACACGAGCTTCACAAAGGAATCTGTGGAAGTCATATCGGAGGAAGGTCTCTAGCCTTTCGAGCGATGAAGAAAGGCTACTCGTGGCCATATATGCAAAAGGACTCCGCAGTATATGTTCGCAAATTCCTGAAATGCCAATTCCACACTCCTATGGCCCACCAACCCGCCAGTGACCTGAAGTCCCTGTCCAGCCCATAGCCCTTCGTCCAATGGGGAATGGATATCGTGGGACCGCTGCCTACCGTCATCGACAATCGCAAATACGTGTTAGTTGCGACTGACTACTTCACCAAATGGATCGAGGCTGAACCCCTGGTGAACATCCGAGATGATGATATGATAAGGTTCATATGGAGGAATATAATCACTCAGTTTGGAATCCCCATAACCATCATCACCGATAATGGAACGCAGTTCGAAAGTGGCCCATTCAGAACTTCTGTAACGAACACGAGATCAGACACCACTTCAGTTCGGTGGCCTACCCTCAGAGCAATGGCCAAGCTGAAGCTTCCAACAAAACTGTGATCGATGGATTAAAGAAGCGATTAGAGTGAGCCAAAGGTGCATGGGTAATAGAGCTACCCCATGTTCTATGGGCGTACCGAACCACTCCTCGACGAGCAACAGGAGAAACCCCATTTTTGCTGACATATGGCATGGAAGCAGTCATCCCACTAGAAGAAGGTTTACAAACAATGAGATCCAACCTTGTCGACCAAGGCCTGAATGATCAAGCATTGCTCACCAAACTCGACCTAGCCGACGAGCACATAGAGCTAGCCCTGGTGAAGCTAGCGAACTATCAGCAACAGCTCGAGAAGCATTACAATAAAAGGGTTAGCCCGAGGACGTTCCAAGTTGGGGACTGTATTCTAAGGAAAGTCCTGGGAAACACAGTGAAGTTGTCAGACGGCAAGCTAGGCCCAAACTGGGAAGGACCCTTTAAAGTAACTAAAGACGATCTGCAAAGTGCCTATCACTTGGAAACGATGGAGGGCAGAGAAATACCACGAGCATGGAACGCAGCTAATCTCAAGAAATTCTATTTTTAGATCTTTTTCTTGTATTCTTTTTTTATGAAAACAGAAGTTCATTTTCCTTATTACTAATGAAAGTTACTTAATTGGTTACACTCTGATTGGTGACAGCTGCATTCATCGCACATCTTTTCCAAATAACAAGCACATTGATCACTATAGCAGGGGAATACCCCTCCTCAGGTCATCGTCATAAGACACGAGAGACCTCTTAGCATTGCCCCTGGCAATATATAAAGCCCTACAAAGGATTCTTAGGTAATACGACCAAATCTTATACTGGTCATCAAACCTACTTCGGTTGAACAAAATCCTGATCGGACGAAGACATCCAACACCAGGTGTGTCCTTGACAATTGCCCTACTTAGGCCTAAAGGAGTGTGACGACACAACCTAAAGGTAAAGTGGGGCACAATGGTACTTTGGTATTATACTAGACTGGGGGGACACTTGCATGACAAAACAGAAAAGATCATAAAGCAGCAAGGATATGAAAAGTAGGATATACACGTTTAGTTGGCAAAATTGCCCAAAACACAAACTTTTCATTAATCCATCTTACTTACAACAATGATAATATATGTCCAGTCGGCGAGCTCGCCCAAAGCATTTACATTATCAAAAAAAAAAAATAGCAACTGTCAAAATCTCAAGGGGTGGAAGCCTCTGAGCAAGATAATCAGCCACTCGAGCTCTTCGTCCGTCATCAGGAGCAGGAGCAAACTCTTCCACAACCTCATTCGCATTCGACTCCAATAATTGCTGCGAAATAGCATCGATGGGGATCCATCGATCGTCCCTCCTGAATGGGTTAGGCATCAGAGTGGAGGAAGACATATCATGACTATACCATAGCACCGAGTTCCTCAGGACTTGCAGCTCCTTCAAGGCACTTAGCCATCCCCTTATGAAAGAAAGCTCCTCGAACTCAGATAGCCTTGTTGGAGCATTCGACCAGCCTTGATCATAATTGTCAGCCCACGCTTGCCGAGGAGCTTTCTTGAACAAATGCCGCAACCGAATGACGTCCCTTTGAAGCCCAACAGCAATTACATATGCCCGCTGAACATCACCGCGGAGTTCCTCCATTTCCTTATCACGAAGATCTTTCGCTTCCCTGTTTCTGCCCCTGGTGCTCCTACCAGCTCGTGGAAGGGGAGGGCGAGTGAGACTTCGCAACATAGGAGGGGAAACATTATGATCAGTTCTAGATCACGATGATGAGGAGCCTTGTAATACTGCTCGAACAGTGCTCGGCGCTTGCTCCCTAAGTCGTAAGACTTCTCTCCTCAGATCTTTATTCTCCTGCTGAAGAACCTCCCCTACTTGGTTGATCTCGGAGGCCTCTAATAGTTTTGTCTTCAGCACATTGATCTCCTCTTGCACTGAAGCACCAATGTCCTCCATCTCCTGGAGCCTGTCCTCCAGCTTGGCCACGAGTTCAGATTGCTCCTTATACTTCTGATTTCTAGACTTAAGGGACTTGCAAAGCTTAATGAAGGCCTGACGAACTTCGGGAATCGCATTGGGACCAAGGGTCCTACCCAACTGGGAAGTAGCAGGAATGTAATCATCCACGTCAACTAACTACAAGCGAGAGAAAGAAAAATGAGAGAAAGGGACAAATCAGTACAAGAAGAAATGAAGCCTTTTGATTAATGAAGATTGAAATTACATCGAGCAGTAAAAAGAAAGCAAAATACAAAGTAGTCCTAGCAGCTAACTAGTTAGCAACCTCAGGTTGCTCCGAGGTCGATGGCTCTTTCCCCTTGTCAGCATCAGCAGGAGTACTGCCCTCGGCAGGAGTAATATCTGTCACCACAACGAGGGAAGCATCAGTGGGGGACACCTGAGAGATAGGGTCATCACCTTTAATAGCTGGGGCAGGATCCTCATCTACAACTGGCCTCGGCCCTTGGTCATGCTCGTCAAAGAGTGGGGATGCAACATCCACCCCAGCGGCTATGAGAGACTTGTTCCATCCTTTCTTGAAGTTCAGACGGTTAATATAGCCTATCGTAACTTCAGCATCTTCATATACTGCAGCCCAACCGGAATTATAAGAGTCTTCCTTGGCAGTGATAGCCTCGGACTCCCTTTTCTTCAGCTCTTCGGAGAGCACCCTTTTCTCTTCCACGACAGCAAGTTTGCTCGAGCAAATCAGGTCGTAGGCCTGCCACAGCTCCTCCAGATCCTTGACTGTCGCATCCTTCTCCTTGCTCTCCATGGCAAGAGCCAAGTCAGATGAAATCCGAGCAGCGTCAACATCCTTAAGATTGGCCTCAAGCTCCTAACCCTTCACCTTCAGGGCATAATTCTCTTGCTCTAGCTCACTGTTCTTCTTCACCAGCTCATCGCGTGAACGATACAGCATGGCGAAGTCAGTAACGAACTGCGAAAAAGAGAAGGCATTAGAAGAAGAAAATGAGGGAAGTCAGAAAAATATAAGAGAAAAAGAAAAAGAAACCTTACCAGAGCAAGCCTCTGACTAGCCTGGAGGGCCAAATGCTCTGACCCCACTTCCCTTTGGCGATTAGCCGGGAGGACAGCTCTCTCGAGCAGGGCCGGGACCAGCTGAGGAGAAATTGCCACAGAGGCCCCCTCGGGCAAAGCGGACACTGAGACTAAGGCCTGCCCGGCCTTCATCCTCGCCTCAGCCCTCCTCTTCTCCTCCTCCTTCTCGCTCTCTCTCTTTTTCCTCTCCTCGACCCTCCCTTTATCCTCCAATTTCTTCCTATCTTCTTCCTTTTTCCTCTCCCTCTCCCTTACCTGCTCCTCTTCCTTCCTCTTTCTCTCCTGCTCTTGAGCAGAGGACCGGGAACTAGTAGCCACAGCCCCGAGAGTAGATTTTTGCTTATTTAACCTCTGTGCAAGAAGCACGTGGTCCTCCTCCTCATCATCCCTAATCAAGTTCTTCCTCGGAGGAACCATCTCTTCACTTGAACTGCTAGAAGTGCTCGACGATCCTCGAGCTTCAGAAACCTCCTCACGATCAGAAGAACTGCTACTATCAGAGCTCCCTCCACCTAAATTACTCACGGCTCCTACAAGGTCACTTTCAGAGCTGCTCTCCTCCTCGCCCAACTGGATAGGATCTTCAGCAGCCTCTTCTGAGAAGTCAAACTCTAGTACACTGTCCACAGGCCTTGCTATGAAGCTGGAACCAAAGTTCTTGTACTCAAGCAGAAAGGCAGCAGACCTAGGATGCTCGCCGTCACCCAAAGGCTCCCTGATATTCCAAGCCTTAACCAACTCCGAGATACGAACCTCGCTGAGAGCAGGTTCCAAGTTCTTCGACCTCGCTGCAGAAGAAAAAGCAAGGAAGAGTTAACAAGATCACAAATCAACAAAAGTCGAAACAATAGTACAATATCTACCTATGTATTCCTCCCCATAAAAGGGAACAGAGAACCTCTCAGACCTCGACCCTTCAAATTGGGGAGAAAATTGCCAATTTCTAACAAGGAAACCTTCTTGCCAGTAGTCCTTATGGGAATCAGGTAGATTTACTACCAATACCCTGTCAGGACTCCTAGCTTTGAGGTAAAGGACACCAGAACTAGTCCGAGAAAAGGAGTAGCAAAAACAAATTTCGGTGAGCCCTAACCTAGTTCCATACAATTGATTTATCCTATGTACGCCATTTACTATTTTCCATACATTGGGTGAGCATTGTGCGGGAACAATATTGAAATAGCCAATGAAATGCAGGAACAAATCATTGGGAGGAAAAGTGAGTCCCCCCTGGGAAAGCAATAAGACATGGATCCAGTGGGCATCATCTATATCCCTAACGTTCCTAGGAGGGGAGGCACAACACTCAATATCTACCCACTCAGGGATGTTGTAAAACTTCCTAAATTCAGAGATTGAACTATTTCCAATCTTCGCCATTGGAAGACCCAAGAAAAGCTACTAACGAAAGAGAAAGTACAAAGAAAGGGCACAGGAAACTTACAAAATAGAAGATCGGTTCAAGTGATGAAGAAGCACGAGCTCAAACAACTAAGAAGCAATGGGAATGGAAATTGAGGGAAGAAGGTACGAGGCGCTAGAGCTCTCAGAAGATATAAGAATACTGGAAAGACTGAAGCGACAGAAGAAAAGTGGCTATTCCAACAAGCCTTCAAATTCTAATCATAGTGCACAGTAAGCGAAGCGGGTGCCACCAAAATCAACTCCACAGCTTTCGAGGAATCGCAAAACAACCATTATGGCTAATCATTTAAATCTGTTGAGCCCATAAACATGGCCTAACAAATTTAGGGGCAATTGTGGGTACCCGAAATTAGAACTATGGGCCTGGACGAGTAGCCCTGTCCTGGCGGCCCAAAGTCCAGGCCCCTAATCTCTTATATATATCCGGTCTCCCCCCACGTCTTCATGAAGGAAAGTTATAGGGGAAATGGAAAACGTGGAGGAACCCATCACCTCCACTTACCTACATGTACATGTATATATTAAACCCTAGGTCCGGGGCAAAAGGACAAGTTGTATTCTCTGTAATTACTCTCCGGGGTATGTAGAAATAATATCGACTGCACCACCGTGGACGTAGGCACATCTTTGCTGAATCACGTACATCCTTTGTTGTGTGATTGTCATTTTACATTCCTTGTTCATACTTGGTGAATGTTTTCTTCTTATTTATTTGTGTTGCACAATAATTGTCACCATATATATATATATATATATATATATATATTTAGATAGATAGATAGATAGAGAGAGAGAGTCAGACTCATGTACATACCAACGGTACATATTGCTGGCGCGGACCCATTTTATAAATGATTTTTAGTTAAATTTTTTTATGTGGTATTTAAACAATTGAGGGGAACCATATAAAAAAAATCAGGACAAAAAAATGTTTTTTGCTATTTTAAAAAAATCGATCAAACTTTTACAGCTTTTAAAGTGCTTTAAAAGATGCGAAAGTTTGACCAATAATTTTAAAATTTCAAAAAAAGTTGTTTTGAGTTGATTTTTTTATATGGGTCTATTGAAATATTTAAACATTATATAAAAAAATTCAAGCTCAAAATAATTTTTTACGATTTTAAAAAATTGGTATGTACCGGTTGATATGTACAGGTGACTCTTACCCTCTCCCTCTCTCTCTCTCTCTCTCTCTCTCTATATATATATATATATATATATATATATATATATATGAGGATTCTTCCCCGCGGACTTAAAAATAAGTTCGCATGGTGCGAATATTTATTTAAAAATACAAAAAAATATATTTTGGTTGATTTTCTTTTTGTTTGGGTTTTTAACATTTTAGAATACCCATGAAAAAAAATCAACCCAAATGATTTTTTATGTTTAAAAAAAGGGTCAATATTTGACAGTTTTTGGTACTCTTTCAAAACTATAAAATATTGACCAATTTTTTTAAAACATAAAGAAAATCATTTTAGTTGATTTTTTCATGGATACCCTAAAATGAAACCCACGCAAAAAATCAATACCCAGTGACACCCCACTTAATTAAATACCGGGTGATCAGTCCTTTATTAATTAAATCAGAATAGCCAGTTCGTTTAGATTATGCATCACTACCGAAAATTATACTATTAAAACTAACCACCTAGTATGTAAAAAGGTTGATGTCAAAATTTTATCTTTCCAATTAATTACAAACCATTTAAGAAAAATAATTAAACATTCACAATTTAATCCAATCACAAGAGAAATGAAATATCTGATATAATATAAAGGAGCTAGAGTACACACATCCTGTCAAAAGTCAAATACAGTAATCCAACTAAATAAAACCAACAACTGAGAAGAGTAATGAACTAAAACTCAAATTTGTGAATATGAAAATGAGAAGGGACAACATGTACAACTGATGTAAATGCTCAAAAGTAAGGAATGATATACTTCCAGGCGTCAACTACCAAAGTTATGTAGCTTCCACAACAACTATAGTTGATCGAATGAATGGAACTCTCAAGTCTGGTGTCCCTGTGGCTGAGCACCTAAAATAATTTGACAAGAAAATAGATTTTACTAGAAAATGAATCAGAGCCCGAGTTGAAAACAGTTTAAAAACCAGCAAGTGCTTAAAGTGATTTATTAGCACATATATTTATCGTGTTAAATTATCGAACTCACTTGAGAATGCTCACCTCTCATCTAGTGTGCACGCCTAGCGAATGTTCAAATCCCACTCATTCTATTACCAAACTACTAGTTCTTCCTATCTAATAACCCATCATAGTCCGCTACCATCCCCGATTATTTCCCTCGCAATGTATAATACATGTAATCAATCCCACTTTAGCATAAATAGACATTTTCAGTTTAATACAATTAAGTGTTTTGCTATTTAATTCATTTCGGATTTCATTATAAATTTTACCTACTAAATTCACACAATAGATATCAACATAATTATATACATATATTCACTCTATCTCATATATATACACCCAATATTTCACCCCGAGACACAGCTGCGGTGCCTGCATACTCTGCTGTCATGTCCTGTTTCATCGCTCATTTGCATAAAGGACTAAAGGTTCAGTCTCTCGCGAACCATCAAAACAAAACACATATATTGGAGGCAAACATAGTCCCAAGCCGATGGACTACGCACACACCTACGCATCCATACGACCGTCATCACTATCGTTCTCACAGATAGTCCGTACCTAGGTTCTATGCTCTAGTAATACCAATCAATATCCCACTCAAAGGCTCTTCAAGGCATGATTATCCACAACGTGAAACCTCTACTCGATAGCAAGTAGCATATGTATGTATACAAATAATAGTTTATTCAACAAGCATACACACAGCTTAAGATATATACGCTAGGAATTTTCGCAACCCAATTCCTCGAGTTTATAGATAGTATAATCGTCTCTACTATTCACATTATTCCAATACTTCGACTTACTCTTTAACATATACCTTTTCTCTAAGGCTCCATTACCCCTCTATATCCCAATGAATAGTCTCTCTCTCAACTCAATACTAACTAGGAATTTAAGTCATTCGATGATAGTTTAGGTCAATTACTCTCACTTGGACCAACCTAGAAAGTTTTTAACTTATTCGGGAAAAAACTAAGTGTTCTTAAATTTCGTTTGAAGTACATGATTCTCGTTCAAATGAGGTCGTTCGAACAAATTACTCACTTCGAATGAACTTATTATCTCATTAGAAATCTCGTTGGAATTCTCGTTTGAATGACTTGGGCAGGTCTTCGAAAGAGAATTCCGAGACCATCTCTATTTTTTTGAAATTCTATTTTTCCAATCTTTTACTCATCCAAATTCATCTAAAATTCATTCCAACTCCCAATAAATGATTATAAAAAATTTCTAATAATAATAGGGTACTTTCTAACATAATTTAAATGACAAATCTTTACATAAACAAAGGGAATTTAAACTAATACCTCAAATCCCTAAAAGTCCCTTAAAACTATCCCACCATGAACAGTCATTCAAACCCCCCAATTATTTCGTGATTATAACATAGAATTTTTGGATTTATCATCCTTACAATTGGGTTATTCATCTACATGCAAGCCTATCTTCAAATTTCATAATTTAATGGTGATTCGGTCTCAAATTCATAGCAGCAATGGTTATCTCATACACTAGGTTAACATGAATCATATATGCTCAGAATTTTAGCAAGATAAACACTTGCTTTTTCGTGATCCTATGAATTGTTGAACGAAATTGGTATTTAGGTGCTCCTCTCTTCGTGATCTACGCGTTGGTGTGATTTTCGGTGGAAGAACTTGAATCTTTGGCCCAAATCACCTATGTGTTCTTCTTCTTCCTTTGGGTTCTTTCTCTCTCACGTTGGTTGAAAACTGTCAGATAACTCAATGCTCACGTTCTTCCTCTTTTTAATTTCCTATTTTTGTCCATTATAATTCCCTAAAATCCTAAAATACCAAAATACCCCTCTGGGGTGTCGTTTTGGGCTAAAATGCCTCGGAATCCAAATGAAACACCTGAGTAGTGTTTTATGACTATTTCGACCCTTTCAAACACACTGGCATGCTCGAAATGGCCATACGAGTTACTTAAAAATAAATGATCATTTTTAGCTCAATAAAGTAATATTGACACGACTCACACGCGTGTCCCAACTAAGTGTATTGTAACTGTCGTATATTTCACTCCCAACCAAAATAATATTCTCATATTCATATATTACTTTCCTCGCTAAGTAATATTCCACGTAATTATTTCTGATAAATACTAACTATCGTTCTGCTAGTAATTATTACAAATAAGTCAGGATTGATTATAATTTAAATTTTCTCCCTTTAAATCGATTAATCCAAATTCCATAATTAAAATAAAATTCTACAAAAATACTAGGTATTACGTACTTCCCACCTAAAAATAGAATTTCGTCGTGAAATTAAAAAAAAGGCTAAATCAAGGTATACCTGGTGAAAATAACTCTGGATACTTTTCTCGTATGTCATCCTCATGCTCCCAGGTAGACTTCTCTACATTATGATGTCGCCACTACAGTCGTACTAACGACACCATCTTTGACCTCAACTTCCTCTCACTACGGTCCAGAATGGCAACTGGTCCCTTCTCGTAGGAACTATCGGGTTGTATATCAATTTCTTCTAAGGCAATATGGGTGTGGATCAAGCCATCCCGGAGATATTTCCTCAGTGATGAAATGTGGAACACATCATGAATCCTTTACAAGTTCTTCGATAATCTAAGTCGATAATCTACTGGCCCAATCTGCTCGATAATAGGGAATGGCCCCTCATACCTCAGCGCCAACTTCCCTTTCTTCCCGAACCGCATTACCCCCTTTATATGAGATACCCGCAACAGCACCTCATCCCCAATACTGAACTCTCTGAAAAATCTTTTGGCATCAACTTAGATCTTCTGCCAGTCCTGAGCAACCCGAATGCGACTCCGTATCAGCTCAACCTTAACCGAGGTGTCCTGAATCACCTTTGGCCCAAGTAACTTGTTATCCCCCACTTCAAGCCAACATGATGGAGAGCGGTAGGGTCTGCCATGCAATGCCTCAAACAGAGCCATGACAATCGTAAACTGGTAGGAGTTATTATAAGCAAACTCCACCAGTGGGAGGTACTTTTCCCACCCCCCCTTCAAAATATAGGACACACATCCGTAACATGTCTTTCAATAGTTAATTTTTCCACTTTGTCTGTTCGTCTATCTGCGGGTGATAGGCTAAACTCAACCATAACTCTGTACCTATGGCCTGCTGGAAACTCTCCAAAAATCTGGACAAAAAAATCTTGTCCCGGCCGGACACAATATCAAGGGGCACCCCGTGGAGTCTCACTATCTCGGTAATGAAAATCTGAGCATACTGCCCCGTAGTATAGTTTGTCCGAACTCGTAGAAAATGATCCACTTTGGTCAACCGATCTACAATCACTCATACGGAATCGTGACCTCTCTGTGATGTAGGTAGCCCTGTAATGAAATCCATGGAAATGCTCTCCTATTTCCGGATAGGAATCTCTAACAACTGTAGTAGTCCTCTCGATCTCTGATGGTTTGTCTTCACCAACTGACACGTGGCACACCTCGAAACAAACTCGACGATGTCCTTCTTCATTCCGCTCCACTAATACTATTGCCTCATATTCTGGTAAATCTTATCCCCTCCAGGATGTACCTTAAATCATGAACCGTGCGACTCTTTCATCACTGCATGCCACAACTCCTCCCCCTCTGGGATTACTAGTCTACCAATAAAGCGTAATCCCCCACCTGAGCTAACGGAGAAAGACTCTACTCCCTGGACTAAAAGTTGGATAATCTGATCCTGACAGAAGTAATCCACTGCCTGAGCCTATACCATCCTGGAAGCTATCTCGGGTGTAATTGTCGTCATCGACATGAATGAGCAGGAAACTGCATCCTGATGCCTGAGTTTTTTCCATCTCGCCTTCCACACCTCGACCACCTCATCTGTTGGCCTACGGCTTAACGCGTCTGCTACCACGTTTGCCTTCCCCGGGTGGTAATGGATGTCGAACTGGTAGTCCTTCATAAATTTCATCCACCTTCATTGACTCATATTCAGCTCCCACTGTGTGAATAGATACTGTAGGGATTTATGATCTGTGAAAAAGTGAAATTTCTCCCCTATGAGATAATGCCTCCATATCCGTAATCCAAACACGACTGCCGCTAACTCCAAGTCGAGGGTGGGGTAATTACTCTCGTGAGGGTTAAGATTACAAGAAGCATAAGCAATTACCTTATCCTCCTGTTGAAGTACACCCCCAAGTCCTGACAAGGATGCATCAGTGTAGACCAGGTACTCCAACCCGGGTTTGGGTAGTGCTAGAACAGGTGCTGAAGTCATCTTGTCCTTCAGCTCATCAAAGGCCAACTGACAGGCATCATCCCATATAAACAGAACCCCTTTGCAAGTCAAGTTTGTTAACGGACCCGCCACGTTCGAGAATCCTCGAACAAACCTCCTGTAGTATCCTGCCAGCCCCAGGAAACTACGTACCTCAGTCGGTGTAGTGGGTTGCTCCCACTCCCTCACCATTTACACCTTTCACAGATCTACCGATATCCCCTCCTCAAAGATTATGTGACCTAAGAACTGAACCACCTTCATCCAGAATCCACACTTTTCATACTTTGCATACAACTCATGCTCACGCAGTGTCTACAAAACCATCCTCAGATGCTCGTCATGCTCCTCCTCAGTTCATGAATAAATAAGGATGCCATCAATGAAGACGATGAAAAATTGATCTAGGAAATCTCTGAAAAACCTTGTTCATTAAGTCCATGAAAATAGCTGGGCATTCGTCAGTCCTCTCGGCATCACTCGAAATTCATAAGACCCATATCTCATCAAGAATGCAATTTTTGACACGTCCTGCTCCTGGATTAGTAACTAGTGATAGCCCAACCTTAAATATATCTTTGAGAAGAAAGCATCCCCTCTCAATTGGTCTAACAAGTCATCGATTCGGGGAAATGGATACTTAATCCATATCGTGACTTTGTTCAACTATCGATAGTCCACACACAACCTCAACGACCCATATCTCTTCTTTACAAATAATATGGAAGCACCCCAAGGCGAGGTACTCTTACGGATGAAGACCTATCCCAACAGCTGCTCAATCTGGTCCCGTAGCTCTCTCATCTAAGTTGGAGCCATACGGTAGGGTGCTCGGGCTATCGGCCGAGTGCCCAGCATCAAATCTGTGATGAAATCAATCTCTTGACTAGGCGATAGTCCCGTTATATCCTGGAACACATCAGTAAAATCATAGACTATGGGAATCGAACCAATGGGAATCACTACCTCCCTAGATGTCTCCTCCTCTATGTAATATAAATGGGTGGACGATCCTCCCTCGGAATGAGGCATTGCCACTAGGATCATATCATGTCCCGGTATAGCAAAGATGATACTCCTACTAAAACAGTTTATCATGGATTTATAAGAAGCAAGACAATCCATGCCAATAAGGGCGTCATGCTCGTGCATGTCTAAGACTAGCATATCTGCTGGCAAAATTATACTCCCAATCTCTATACCTACTACTCGACATATAAAGAAAATCAGCGACCCATTTCCTAGCGGTGAGTCTACGCAAGTCACTGTACTCTCTGCTGTGTCTAACAACCTTGTGGCCCATGCAAAACTAGTAGCTATAAAGTAGTGTGATGCCCCCGTGTCAAATAAAATGCGCCCCATAGTACCATGGATAGGAAACGTACCCTCAAGAGTGGATGGCACCTGATGAACTGGGGCCTAATGGACGTTTTAGACACGCCCATACTGCAACTGACCTTGCTGTACCAGAGCTTCTTAAATAGCTGGCAACGTTGGAACTTGGGGTGGTGCTGGGAGGTTGACTGGAAATAATGGTCGTTGGGGCTCCTAACGAGCGCCCTGCTGTGCGGCTCTACCCCTCTGGGGACATTACTGATGCTTGTGGCCAGTATTTCCATAAGTTAAACACCTTCCTAAGAAATGTCCTCCCCTCTGTCCCTTCTTCCCTCGTGCCCTGATGGCCATTACCTCCCCTCCCTTGGCCCTGATGGCCCTGCTGAAATCGCTATTGTTCTTGCTGACCCGGCTGGCCCTGCCTAAAACCTCGTTGTCCTTATCTGAAATCTCCAGAAAAGAACCGCTTAGCAGGATCCTCCTGTTGGAAGGCCTGTTCACTCTAACGGACCTCTTCTTGAGCTACGGGTGTCCCACCAATATCACTACCTCATGTCCAGTCCTGCTGGATAAACTACCAACTCATTTTCTCCCCTTCTGGTGGAAGCGGTGGTCCTGGCAATGTAGTAGGGCAACATTAACCACATCCGAATAAGTGGCCAATGAAAGATTCCCTAACAAGTGCTGGCGAATCATCCAAGTCAGACCATCCATGAATCTCTAAATCTTTTTCTCCTCTATCGGTATGTCATCTAGAACTAGATTCAGAAGGTCGGTAAACTCCTCTTCATACTCAGTAACTGTATTTCCTTCCTACTTGAGGTTCAGTAGCTTCCGCCTCATCTCGGTCTACATGGTGGAAGGAAAGTACTTGCAGTCAAACCGCACCCAAAAATCCCTGATAGTCAAGATGTCTTTCTCCTCCGCTATGGTGATGGACTCCCACCACTGTAGCGTTGTTCCTACCAACTTAAAGGTAGCTAAAATCTGCTTTTTCACCTCGATTCACTCATACATCCTCGGATGCCTCTGTATATCTTTCCTCCACTGGCTCGCCTTTACCATATCTCAACTCCCCGCAAACTCTAGAGAATATGCCTTCTAAAAGGCATCTCTGATGCGCTCCCATGCAGAATGGAAAGCGTGAACTAGTGCTGGAGCCTGTGGTGGAGCCTATTGCACCATGGCTAATGCTGCGTTCACTGCCTGTGTTACGATGGCGTAAACTTCCATCGCATTCATCGTACCCTGGGCCAAAGTTGGCTTCGGCACGAGCTGGGCATCTCGATTGACTCACTGTACACATCTGGGAGGCATCTGAAATGAGAGAGAAGCTTTATAATTCCACCGTAAATATATCAAATAGTTGAAGACGTAAAAAGTGCAAATAATGAATACAATAATCCTAAATATAGGTCTCAACATAAAAAATGACTACGCGAAAAACATAGTAAGTCGTACAGATCCTAAGGACACTAGAACCTGATGCTCTGATACCACCTGTGACACCTAGCCTAATTAAATATCGGGTGATTAGTCCTTTATTAATTAAATCAGAATATCTAGTTGGTTCAGATTATGTATCACTGTCAAAAATTATATTATTAAAACTAACCACCTAGTATGTAAAAAGGTTGATGTCAAAATTTTATCTTTCCAATTAATTATAAACCATTTAAGAAAGATAATTAAACATTCACCATTTAATTCAATCACAACAGAAATGAAATATCTGACATAATATAAAGGATCTAGAGTAAACACATCTAGTCAAAAGTCAAATACAATAATCCAACTAAATAAAACCAATAAATGAGAAGATTAATGAAGTAAAACTCAAATTTCTGAATATGTAAATGAGAAGGGACAACATGTCCAACTGATGTAAATGCTCAAACGTAAGGAATGATAGACTCCGGGGCATCTACTACCAAAGTCCTATAGCTTCTACAGCATCTACAACTCGTCGACAGAATGGAACTCCAAAGCCTGGTGTCCCTGTGGATGAGCACCTAAAATAATTTGACAAGAAAAGAGATTTTCCAAAAAATGAGTCAGAGCCCGAGTTGAAAACAGTTTAAAAATCAGCAAGTGCTTAAAATAATTTATTAGCACATATATTTGTAATGTTAAATTATCGAACTCACTTGAGAATACTCACCTCTCATCTAGTGTGCATGCCTAGAGAATGTTCAAATCCCACTCATTCTATTCCCAAACTACTAGTTCTTCCTATCTAATAACCAATCATAGTCCGTTACCATCCCCGATTATTTCCCTCGCAATGTATAATACATGTAATCAATCCCACTTTAGCATAAATAGACATTTTCAGTTTAATACAATTAAGTTTTCGTTACTTAATTCATTTCGAATTTCATTATAAACTTTACCTACTAAATTCACACAGTAGATATCAACACAAGTATATACATATATCCACTTTATCTCATATATATATACAATATTGCACCCCGAGACACAGATGCGGTGCCTGTATACTCTGCTATCATGTCCTGTTGCATCGCTCATTTGCATACATGACTAAAGGTTCAGTCTCTCGCGAACCAACAAAACAAAACACATATATTGGAGGCAAACATAGTCCCAAGCCGATGGACTATACACATACCTACGCACCCATATGACCGTCATCACTATCGTTCTCACAGATAGTCCGTACCTAGGTTCTATGCTATAGTAATACCAATCAATGTCCCACTCGAAGGCTCCTCAAGGCATGATTAACCACAACGTGCAACCTCCACTCGATAGCAAGCAACGTAGGTATGTATACACATAATAGTCTATTCAACAAGCATACACACAGCTTAAGGTATATACACTAGGTATTCTCGCAACCCAATTTCTCGAGTTTATAGATAGTATAATCGTCTCTACTATTCACATTATTCCAACACTTCGACTTATCTCTCTAACATATACCTTTTCTCTAAGGCTCCATTACCCCGCTATATCCCAATGAATAATCTCTCTCTCAACTCATTACTAACTAGGAATTAGGTTATTCGATGATAGTGTAGGTCAATTACTCTCACTTGGACCAACCTAGAAAGGTTTTAACTTATTTGGGCAAAAAATAAGTGCTCTGAAATTTCGTTAGAAGCCCAGGATTCTCGTTTGAACGAGGTCGTTCGAATTAACTACTCCTTTCGAACGAACTCATAATCTCGTTGGAAATCTCGTTGGAATTCTCGTTTGAATGACTTGAGCAGTTCTTCGAATGAGAATTCCAAGAATATCTATGTTCTTCCGAAATTCAATTTTTTTAATCTTTTACTCATCCAAATTCATCTAAAATTCATCCCAACTCCCAATAAATGATTCTAAACCATCCCTAATCATAATAGGGTACTTTCTAACATAATTTAAATGAGAAATCTTTACATAAACATAGGAAATTTAAACTAATACCTCAAATCCCTAAAAGTCCCTTAAAACTAACCCACCATGAACAATCATTCAAAACCCCTAATTATTTCGTGATTATAAAATAGAATTTTTGGATTTATCATCTCTATAATAAGGTTATTCATCTACATGCAGGCTTATCTTCAAAGTTCACAATTTAATGGCGATTGAGTCTCATATTCATAGCATCAACGGTTGTCTCATAAACTAGGTTAACATGAATCATATATGATCATAATTTTAGCAAGATAAACACTTGACTTTTCGTGTTCCTCTAAATTATTGAACGAAATTGGTATGTAGGTGCTCCTCTCTTCACGATCTATGCGTTGGTGTGATTTTCGGTGGAAGAACTTGAATCTTGAGCCCAAATCACCTATGTGTTCTTCTTCTTCCTCTTGGTTCTCTCTTTCTCTCTCACATAGGTTGAAAACTGCCCGATAACCCAATGCCCATGTTATTCCTCTTTTTAATTTCCTATTTTCGTCCATTATAATTCTCAAAAATCCGAAAAGACCAAAATACCCCTCCGGGATGTCGTTTTGGGTAAAAATGTCCCTAAATCCAAATGAAACATCCGAGTAGTGTTTTTGTTTACTATTCCGACCCTTCCAGACACACTGGAATGATCGAAATGGCCATACGACTTACTTAAAAATAAATTATCCTTTTTAGCTCAATAAAGTAATACTGACACGACTCACAAGTGACTCACACGCGCGTCCCAACTAAGTATATTGTAACTGCCGTATATTTCACTCCCGGCGAAAATAATATTCTCATATTCATATATTACTTTACTCGCTAAGTAATATTCCACATAATTATTTTCGATAAATACTAACTCTCGTCACGCTAGTAATTATTACAATTAAATCCGGATTAATTATAATTTAGATTTCCTCCCTTTAAATCGATTAAACCAAATTCCATAATTAAAATAAAATTCTACAAAAATACGGGGTATTACATCCCCAAATCTCTCTCTCTCTCTCTCTCTCTCTCTTATATATATATATAAACTTTAAACTTTTAAGAATTATTTGTTATGTGTGCTAATATGACATGACACACTCAAAATATAATTTGTAAGTGTATTTTTATTCGTAGAATTATTCATACACATCGGCAATATGAGGCAACAATACAAAAAAAATCACATGAGTGTTTTTTTCCTATTTTTTGAAGCATTAAAATACTTTAACTTTAATTATATGACATTCTAACAAAAAGGCTTACTTGCATTTTCTCCCTCAAATTTTATCGTATTAGAGGATTATCTTTCAATTAAGACACGATTGTTAGTTTAATGACTTTGCCTATTTGGTTTGTGTAGTAAAATCAAGAAGATCCAAAATTGACCCATGTGAGGGAAAATAATCACAATAAATGAATCCAAGCAACATGGAACCAAACAAGGAGTAAAATAATCTCACAAAAAAATGTGGTTCGATAATTTTCTACGTTCATGGGGTGTTTCTCTCTGTATATTAATTCTTTATAACTCGTAAACAAAGAATTACATGCCCCAATGCCCCAGGGTAAGGGTTTTATTTATAGCGTTAGGAGTGGTTGAGTTATGTTAAAATTCTCCTAGCCGTTGGTTGGATCATTTACAGATCCATATTAATCTCATTCGATATTATTAATACAAGATGAATCTCTCCATGTTAATCCCATGTGATATTAACCTTGACTTGGGCATTACGCTTTATATTTCCGGTTTGGGCCTATTTGGGCTGCTGGAATTTGGGCCGCTACAGTTTGCATGCCACAATTGCACCTAAAACTCTTCAGAAAAAATGGGCTGATGAGTTTTGTATGCTCTCTTAGCCCAAATAATTGGTCAGCCCATGATAATTTAGTGTTGTGTTTTTAAGGGGCATTCTTCATAATTAATCAGTTACGATGAGCGATACATTAGTCCCGAGTTTAAAACGAATTGCTAGTTGCATTGATGACCTTGGGCTATGCTCCATATGATTAGACTATTGGGATTTTGCTTATGTTTAATCAAAGAAACTTTGCACCTTCGTTTCCATACTTTTTTTCATTCAAAAAGAACATTTGGAGCTTCTGTCTTCACAATCTGCATGTAAGTTCTCTTTATCTCTACTTATTTTTTTGTGACTGCCTTGAGTTTCGTAGCTTCTTCTAATCATTTCTTTTTTCGTTGAGTAGTTATTTCTTCTTTCAAAAATGGTTTATGCTGTTAGTGAGACGATTGTGGGAGAGTTTATGAAAATATACTCAATTCCTTATTGGGCAACGATTGAATGTGCCCCGGTCCTTAAAAATTGCGCTGCTGTTGAGGGTGGTCATTGGATTCATACTATCTCAGTGTCTGAAGGGGGAATAACATTTCCCCCAAATCAATTGTTCTTAGAATTCGATAAGTTTTTGATGTGGTTCCCTCCCAATGTGCTTCAAAGAAATGGCGAATTATCAACGGAGTCCATAGAATCAACGAGCTGTATGGGACCAAAATAGTAATTCAAGAGATCAAATACTGTTATTCTTGATCTTACATAACATATGGAACTTTATATATGAAGGCGAGGTCAACCTTCCTGATTACAATAAGGATTACTAGGATCAAGGCTTCGTTGCCAAAAATTGGCGACACCCACATAGGTTAATTTTTATTTCTCTTATAGTGAGCTTCATTCAATTATACTGTTTCTAATGAATTTTCTCTTTTATTCTATCTAACTCGACCAAAGAAGAAAGGGAGGAGCTCATCAAAGTCTTGAATTTGAGAAGGTCGTTGGTTTTTGGTGGTGATCACCCAAGGTCAACATCCTTTATTCTTGAGTACAAGAACTCCACCAGCAGTTTCACTACTCGTCTATTAGATTCGATCCCCGATGTGCCCCATACTTCGACTAGTGAGGGGTCTTCCATTTCTTCCTTTTTTTTGTCATTAAATATCGATACTATTTTTTATGCTGAGGAGGAAACAATAGCCCCTAATAGAAGGACTTTGCTGATAAAGGATAATGATGGGGTGCCCATTTTCCCCAAAGCTAAGGCTACAAAGAGGACTGAGCTTGAGGGTTCCTTTTCCCCCATATCTATGTCGGACATCTCAGTCCGATAAAAGAATAAGGAAGAGAAGACCTCTTCTTTTTCTTCTTCATCTTCTATGCTTGACTTTAAGAGGGGTGACACCTAAGGTTATGGGAAGGTCCATCAAGTGATGTCGGTGGCCAAAACCCCCCTCATTGGCCTTCAGTTTTTTGAAGGGAGGAGTGCTCGCGCTTGATCACGAGCAAGTTAATTAATTGTTTTGTTCTAAAATGCCCGCCTAGGCTTGAGGCTTGAGAGAAAAAACATCGCCTACGCCTTATTCTTGGTAAAAGGCTTAAGGCAATCTTTTTAAAAAAAAAACAAGGATTAGTTGACAAATATTGGTTATGGAGCATGAATATGAGAAAGATGGCTACCAAACATATGGATATATTTTCAAAATTCAAGGTATGTACTATTTTATTATATTACTAGCCTTAAAATAATTAAAATAATAAAATGTGGAATTTTCTAAATAAGAGAAAATGTGGAATTTGTAAATGAGATGTGGGTAGCCTTAGAATAATTAAAATTTCATTTACCAGTGACATCACCATGGAAAATGTGGGTAGGAATATCTAAATAAGAGAAATAAATTTGAGAAAGATTATACTAGTCATGACATCATTATGAGGAAGTGATTACGTGCAAGTAAACTGCTAAGTACAATGAGAGGGAGAGAGATTGCTAAAAATAATAAATAAATAAGGACACAGGTAAAATGAAATAAATATTCAATGGGACTTCAATCTCGGAGCGGATCTAAAATGCCTACCTGCCATCATGAAGAGAGATCAAAGACCACATAGTTCGAAATATATTTTGAAAGGTGGATTTACATTATATTTTTCAATCTAGGGGTGCTTGCGAGTTGTTTGTGAAAGGTTAGTTTTGAAACCCCTCTGTATGAAAATTTAGTGTTGAAACTTTTTTTGTGAAAGTGTGTGTTGATACCCTTTTGTTAAAAGTGAGCGTTGAAATCCTTTTTGTGATAAATCACGTGTATAGAAATACTATATTGTCAAATGCAATAATAACCCTATATTTTGGTATTTTTAATTATGAAAATATATTTGACTTAGTACTAAGTAAAGTGATGAAAAAATAGCAGTACAAGGAAATTCAAATAATACGATGAAGATGAAAAATATGTTGCTAGAGAAGGAAATAACGTCAATATAATATTTAATGATAAAAATAATTTTAAATCTTTATGCAAAAATTCAGGGGCGTGACGAGTAAGGAGCAATGATTTTGAGGCAACCTGTGGGTGGCGTAACGACCATATCAGAATTTGGGAGTATGTATTTCACCAATATGGAAGATGCAGAGGTTTAAATGGGTTATGAAAGCTGTTTAGATGATAAAGTAGGATTTGGAGGAGGTTTGAGGAGAAAATATAGCTAAAATGGGTGTTTTGGAGCTAATAAAAGAGATGTTTTTACCCCTTTAAGTGGTAAAAGTTGTATGTTATATATAGATATCAAAAAGTTATTTTCTTAGAGATCAAGAAAGTTTGGCTGTGTTCAACTAGCACCCTTGGAGGTTTGTCGATCTACACCCCATCCTGAATTAGTTCCAATTTTGGTGCATATCTTGAAGGCCTGCCAATCTTGGAAGTTGAGTGAAGGGTTTTGAAATGCATATTTTTAATGATGTTGGGTTGCTTAAGACTTTTAAAGAAGAGTATGATAGAAAGTTTGAAAATTTTATGATATTCTGTACAGAGGGAGTCTAGGGAATAATATTAGGATTAATAAATTGAGACATTTATTAATTTATATATGGATTTAGGACACTCTTTTTCAGTAAAGGTAACGCGCAATCATATTTTCACGACGCATAATGAATGTAATTATTCAAATTAAACTACGGACCGTGTTCAGTTATAAAATTAAAAATGTAAGAATTATATTGTTCGCACATTTGATATTATATCATTATTTTCTTGAATTTGACAACATCTGCACTTTAAATATACTTTTGAATATATAATAAATTCTTACTAACATCTTTTTAATTTAATTTTATGACAACTATAGACGTGACATGAAATGACACAAAGTTCACCAACAATTGACATGCGTGCTAGTGGTTTGTTTTTGTCGGAATTTTATAACATGAAATTGTGTTGTATTCGAGTTAAAATTATGACTCGTGTTATCTTGTTATGTCATATTATTATTATTTTTACTCATATATTTGCATATTGTTGTGTTTCATTGAGTATGAAAATTATTAATCGTGTTAGTCGTGTTTTCAATGAGTCATATTTGTGTTAAGTAAGAAAATAAAATTTTGTGTCGTGTTCGTATCAAAGTTGTGTTTATCGCGTCAGTCCCAAACACAACTCAATAACATGAATACTGCAACGTGTTTAAAAATAACTATACAACTTAGTATGGTGGTATTTTGAAATAAAAAATGAGGCGCCCCTTGCAAAATCCTCTTATGATTGAGCACGATCCATATTAAAGTTTGAAAAATTACATTCATTAACTGTCATGAAAATATTATTACAATTTAACTTGGCTAAAAAAGAGACATAAATCCATATTAAATTGATAAAATCCTCCCTTTATAATTCGACGCCAAATGGGGTCGTAATGGACATTTTGGCTCTTTTTTCGTTAATGGTAGTGAAAAATTTAACTAGTAGGTTATCTGTGTAAACTTACGATAGTTTGAGAGATAAATCATTACAAAAAAAATTTGAGATCGAATTCTTGCAAGCTTTCGATCACCAAAGTTCAGGGAGCATGCGTATAATTTACTACTAGAAACTAGAACAATTAAAGATAAAACTCTAAACATCACTACACCAAAACAAGCTTTTAGTAACCGACTATATTTTTTTATTACTAATAGTAATTTACCATTACTATTTCTCACAGTAAATTAGTGTTAGTAATACAATATATCCGTTACTAATTTTAGTTCAATATTTACTTTATATTAAAAAAGCAAAAAGAAAATCCCCCCCCCCCCCTAAAAAAAAGAGTTCATTTATCCCAACGCATTACATAGGGTTTCTCCATCAACACATGACATAGGTCGACGCTCCTTGTTCATTCATCACAACACATCACATAGAGTCAGAACCCCCTGTTTGTCATGTCCTCGGATCACATAGGTCGGATTTCCCTGTTCATTCGTCTAATCGGCTAACACATCACATAGGGTAATTTTTTTTTCATGAGTTTTATCCTCTCTCTTTCTTCCTAGGTTCAAATTTGATATTGATTTGGGTGTTAGATTTATGCATTGGTTGTTTGGTAGTCTATTTTCTTTCAATTCGAGGATTATGAATTGGACTGTTATCTGATTATCGTACTGTAATAATCAGATATCATCGAAGCTTAGATCTCATCTCATCGGCTGATATCATCAAAGCGTAGATCTCATCTCATCAGAAGTTTTTCTCGGCCCAAAGTGTCATCGACAGATCTCATCTCATCGGTAGAAGGTAGAAATTTCTACATTCTTTAATGATTTACATGTTCTGATTGAGTAACCAAAAGCATGTGAAAATTTTAGTTTGGTTTCTCTTTTATGTGTTTTGCTATTTTTGCAATCTTTTGTTGATTTTACATTTTTTTTAATAGGAAGTCCCTCTGTTTTGCATTTCGCACATCAAGTGTGGACTCTTGGCTTTTGAGTATTAACCATTTGATGAAATTCTACTCCACTTGGTTAATCATTGGTTAGATGTGAACGACCCATACGATTAAGACAATTTTTAATGCGAAGTTTTCTACTCGAAATAGATTTTGTTCTAGATTTAAATAAGATTCGGTTGTTAGTTTAAGAAACAAAACTAATTCGATCAACCCAAACACAAGTGATTGTCAACTTTTTTGATTTCAAAAATACTTTTTCGTATTCTATTTTGCATGTTGGAAATTGAGTAATTTCTTTATACTTTTGGGTTGTAGAAAAATCTAATTTGAGCAACTCCCGAAGCATTTTGGGTCGAGGTAATTTTGGGCGTAGTCCACATCGGTATCATGAGAAGGTTTGAGTTATTGATAGATCGTTTATTTTTTTCCAAAAAAAATTGTTTGGCTGTTGTCCAGTTTGAGTAATTGATGGATCCTTTCTATTTTTTTCCCCAAAAAAAATTCTCAATGAGCTATATATTATTATGATAATAGCCTGTCCTAGCCAAACAAATGATTAAGGGTTTATAAATCTTGATTCAATCCTATTGTTAGAGGACTAAATAATATCTCTCTCCTACTTTTAATCAGATTAAAAAAAATTACACTTTTAAACAGATCCGTAGAAAATCTTGAGTGAATAGATTCAAAATCTTTTATTTCGCGGTAAAAAAGATTTTTCGATGCCGAGAACAATTTTTTAGCCAAACCATCTTGAGAAATAAACATTAAATTGCTATCATCCTCTTGTTTCACCCCCATCTAAAAAAATTACATGTTCTAGCTTTGATTTGACTTATGTGTGTATCAATAATCATGTTTTTTTGTATATTATCATATAACTTGTGTGTAAAGCATGATTTTTTTGTAGTGCAGAATGCCACAAACATTGAGCAAAGAGTGGATGAATTAGAGGAATAGAATAAGTGAGGTGTACGAAATGGCCATCAGTTCTCGACCTTTCCTTATCCATGTGTTAAGTGTCAAAATAAGAAGTGTTTCACTACGGTAGATATTAAGGGTCATTTGATAATGCATGGTATAGACATGACATATACTAAGTGGGTTTTTTATGGTGAAATACTATCATCGAACCTAACATGTCCCGTAGTAGAACCTATTGATTATGAAGGACGTGATGAAGCTGATAACAATGAGAATGAAAGGTTGTGAAACTTAGTTAACGCATGTTACGGAGTGCATGGACAATATTGTGTAGAACTTGGTCAGGAAGGATTCTCTGAAAAATCGTATGTCGACAATGAGAAGTATAATAAATATAATAAATTAACGATCGAGAAATTGTACCCTTCATGTGAGGTTCCTGATACTACTCTCTCTGTAATTGTGGAATTACATAATTTGAAAAAGCAGTTTGGTTGGTCTGAAAATAGCGTGACCTCTCTCTTGTCGGTCTTAAAGAGGTGGCTTCAAAAAGGAAACACATTACCAACAAAATATTCGCACATGAAGAGAATGTTAAAAGACCTAGGGATGAAAGGAAATTACATTCAGGCTTGCGTTAACATCTGTATTTTATACTGGAAAGAGAATGAAGATTTTAAGGAATGTCCTCAGTGTGGATAACTAAGATATGCAGTGACCTCAAAGAAGGGAAAAAGGTTATACAAAGAATCGATGAAACTGTTGAGATATTTCCCTTTAATTCTAAGACTAGTGAGATTTTATACTATACCTTAGATAGCGCATGAAATTACATGGTACCATTGGGCAATAAGTTCATGGGGTTATCAACGACATCCTTTTGACTCATCCCAATGTAGAATACTAAAAAGTAAATGACCCTATTTCACCGAGGAAGGGCACAATGGTTGGCTTGCAATAGAAATATATGGGTTCAATCCCCATGGTATTCAGTTTAGTAGTTATAGTTGCTCGCGCCTTATAATATGGGCCCTTATTTTTGCTTGAAGCGTGAGTTCCAAATTTTATCTTTAATGATTCATGGGCCAAAGGCACCGGGTCAAGACATTGACGTTTTTCTTTAACCTTTAGTAGAGGATTTGAAGCAATTATGGGAAGTAGTTCCAGCTATTGACATGCACAAAATGGAACCTTTTACGTTGAGAGCTATGTGGATGTGGGGGATTCATGATTTTCCCGTATATTAGAACTTATCTGGGTGTGTAACACATGGTTACAAAATAATTATCTATTTGTGGCGATGACACTTCATCCATTCATCCAGAACACGGCATGAAGATAGTTTACATAAACTATCGTATGTTTCTTAAATGCGATTATCCTTTTAGGAGTGGTATAGGTTTTGGACTTAGGACACAAGAAGTTGGACGTCCCTCGGTTCGACTAAACGGAGATGCACTTGTGGAGAAGTTAAGAAACATAACGTATGTACTTGGAAAAAGTCTAAAAAGTTCCATCTAAGAAGAAAAAGTCTAATAATGTTAATGATAGTGACAATGTTGAAGTGAAAGAAGCTTGGTATAAAAAATCCATTTTCTTTGACTTGGAATATTGGCCATATCATAAAGTTTGACATGTCCTTGATGTGATGCACATCGAAAAGAATATTGTAGAGCATTTAATAAACAAAATTCTTGATGATAATAAAACAAAGGATACTGAAAATGGGCGATTGGATATGATGGATATGGGCATACACAACGGTCAATGGCTTCAAGTTGATGGGCACACTGGAAAAACAATAAAACCAATAACACCATTTATCTTAGATAAAGAAGAAAAAAGACAATTCTGCCAAAATTTGAAGGACTTAAGGCTTCCTATGAGTTTTTCCTCCAACTTGAGCAATATAGTAAGTCTTAATCCCCCGTCATTATACTCTTTAAAGTCGCACGATTATCATGTCATAATTGAACATCTGCTACCTGTGTTGCTCCAACATGCCTTTCCGAAACATCGAGATTTGAGAAGAGCAATCCAACAATTAAGTTTGTTCTTTAACATGTTGTGATCTAAGGTCCTGATTTGTCAAGATATCTAAAGAGCTAAATACATGGTTGTTCAAGCATTGTGCGTGATGGAAAAATATTTCCCACCTAGGTTTTTTAATATTAGTATTCACCTCGTTGTGCATCTAGCAAATAAAAACCTGGTTTGTGGACCAACAGACGCTCATTGGATGTATCCATTCGAAAGGTGATTCTTTTGTCTTTTAATATAATAAAATATGCACGATTTAAGTTAATAATGATCATTATTAATTTTTTTTCTACCTTATACAGATAGTATGATGAAAGATTTCAAAGATATACCCAGTAATAAGCGGTATGTTAAAGGTTCCATTACAGAATCCTACGTTTTTACTGAATCTGTTAGATATTGCATGGAGTACGTGCCAAATCCATCCGATGGAAATCATAAACGCGCACATGAAGCCTTTTTGGAAGAAAGTGGAGAGTTCTCTGATGAATGGCCTTTGCTTGATGATAAGGCTATAACGTTGGGACCCATATAATTTCAACAAATACGTGGATGGGTATTATTTCGACTTAATGTCGATGGACTTCAAGAGTACTATATGTTTGAGTTCTTTCGTTTATTATAGTTAAGAATTAATTAGCATCTTGAGTTATAATTACTTATATCAAACTACATACTGCAGTGAGTATGAAGCATCACTGAAATTCGTGTCTCGTGCTAAAGGGAAGGGGATTGAAATGACAAAAATGGAGAAAAAAACTTCTTTTATCCCTTGGTTATTCGAGAAGGTAATTATATAAATGTTTTTATTAATCTTTCCATTAAGTATGATGAGAAATGAAACACTGTAGTAATTATGATTTGTTTCCATCAAACAGTTACTGAAATCAGGAGAGACGAATACAAATGAAACATTGTGGCCGTTAGTTCAAAGGCTGCAATTCAAGGCTAAAACATATAAAAAGTATCGTGTAAATGGTTTCGTATTCTCTCCTAAGTATCATTATAATACTATTGTCACACATGATAGCGGTGTTTTCTTGAAGGCATGGACACAATTTCGAGTTATCAAACAAATTATTGAGCTGGACTATACCTTATTTAAGGAGGTGGTGTTTTATTGTGATTGGGTGAGAGTGCAGGATAAAACTAATAGTTGTAAGCTTTATCCGGACTCCAACTTAGTGATGGTAAATTTTGATAAGTTTAAGAGCGTTGATAATGAGTATGATAAACCTGCAATTCTCGCATCTGAGGCTAGTCAATTATTCTATTCGAAAGATCTTAAAAATCCCAATTGGTGGGTTGTTATACATTCATCGAATAGATTAACGAGTTAGGTGGACGACTTAGAGATACCAACAGTTTTTGAATCTATTCTTGAAGACCAACTGCATTTGGAAAGTTTACTCAAGCAATACGACTCCATTTAGTTTCTTTAATATTTTATTTTGGATATTGTAACCGGTGAAAGCTATTTTATTTGGCGAACATGAATAAATTTTGTTTTACCCCGTTGCTAATATATAAATTTATTGGTGGTATGTTAACTGTTGAATGTAGCATATTGTGATTTCTATATGTATCTCTATCAATATGTTAATGATGTAGTAATTTGATACTTCAATACATATTATTTTATGAGTGTTATTTTCATTGTTGGTATATGTTTTTTGTTTTGGCAGCACTGTATTGGGTGTTATGGCTTCAAGTGCAGGTGGTGGTTCGAATCAACAAACATCATCAACACCACAACAAATATCATCTACGCCGCAACAAGAATTAGTCGATGGAGGTTCGAAGCAACCTAATCAAAGTGAAAATATAAAGAAGCAAGAAGATATGGATAAAAGGCTAAATAATTATAATATATGACCCAAGATGGTAAAATGATGGTCATTGTTCTAGTGGATGCGAGTATAGTCGGTCCGTGAAGTGGGAGATGGAACACTCGTGTCGGTGATCTTGTTAGATTTTATATCCCGATTAGTTACGATGACTGGAGAGTTGTGTCAGACAATTACAAAGATGATGTTTAGAATGCTTTAATGTTAGGATTTGAGTTAGATGTTGAACCGGAGGTGTCCCGCCCGTTGATGGAGAAAAGGTTTTCATAAAAGTTTAGGACACACAAAAATAATATGAGATGTTTTTTGCATATCGAAGACCATCCTAGAGTTCTACCGAAAGGTGTTGATCCCAACGTACGGAGATTGTTTTGTGAGAACGAAAGTAAAGAAAAAAAAGAAGTCACAAAACATTCAAAATGCCAAGAATCGAACTAATTTAGAGTATTCCCATACACTCGCATCGCACCTATGCTACTTTGCAATATGAAATGGTATGTATCATAATTTTTTTCAATTATCATCACTACTTTTGTGTGTAACAGTGATATTTAAATTGTAGGTTCAATCGAACCCAAAACAAGAATTAACGCTAGTAGATACATGACTTGCGGACATGAGAACAAAATGGGGAATGCCCTAAATAGTGCTAAGCTTTACTATGTGCGTATTTACCTGAAAAACAACAGTATTTTTAATATTATTCATTGCGTTTATTAATGAAATTTTCTCATTCTGATTTATAACTATCATTTGATATGATAAAGTAAAGGATGCAGTGGAGAAAAGAAACTGCGAGAATGGAGAGGGAAGTAGCAAGATCCAATTCATAGAGAACAATGAGTGGATATAGGTTTTTAGGAAGGAGAAAAAGGGAGGAGTTCGTATAGTTTGTCCCCTTATTTGGAAGAATCAAATGATGCATTTAGGGGTGAAAATGGCCAAACTTAAACAAAAAAAAGAAAACAAATGACGATGTAGATGCATTCAATGAAGATATCATCTCTTCCGTTAATAGAAGATTTGAGGAAAATAACACACAAATTCTGGTATATATGTATTTTATATAATTTTATTTATTAATCAGACCTATCTAGATATAATAGATATTAACTTACTATTATTTGATCCACTTTTTCATAGGGTGTTACACAAAGTTTGGTTGATGCCTTCAATGCCTAAAATGCAAAGGGTCCACCAATCACACCGATAAGTGAGCATGCATCCAATACAAGTTTGCAGCGTGGGAATCTCTCTCAAAATTTGGATAATGTTTTTGCATCCACTTATCGTCCGTTTTGCGTGACCATACCTTCTCCTACCAACAATCCCAAAGTCATCTTACTTGATAGGTATAATAAAAAATTAGCAAAGGGGTATGTCGTGACAAATGCAACAAAGGATATATGTCATGGTAAGCAGCCTGGAGTTAGGGAGAGGAAAGTATATCTGGAGGAAGTGATGAAGCCGGATGGTAGGTTGTTTGATGCTCCTCAAGGTGGCCAATCCACTTTTGTTGACTTAGTCTTGGGGAGATATTTGATTTGGTTGGATTGTTGGCTTAAATAAGTTTAGTTTATGTTATGAACTTTGTATGAGCTATCTGTATGTGGACTTAGTTTGCATTATGTTTTTGTTGTGAACTTTGTTTGAGCTATCTATATTTGGACTTAATTTGCAATATGTTTTGTTGTGAACTTTGTTTGGATCTATCTATAATTGATTCGGACTTAATTTGCACTATTTTTTATTTATTGTAAAACCCCTTTTAACTCTGCCAATACTAATGTTTATTTGAGCATCGTCGGTCCTAAGCTCGGATAAAGGAGGAGGGAAAGGTAAACATATGTTTAATTTTGTTCAGTAAAATGATTCCATTTTCAGCATATGTCTCGAAAGCATTTATTTATATATGTTCTTGTCTTGATACTTTTAGCAGATGATAATCAAGAAATGCTGATGGAGAGTTAGTTCGGATGTCGCTTGAAAAGTTTCTTCTCGCCAAGGGAATTAATAAAATATGTGGGAGTGAAGGGGAAGATGTGTCTATGTCATCAAGAAAGCTAGCAGCTACTCCATGGGAGATAAATGAGGTTCATTCCCCTAGGATGAAAGACAAACTGGAGGACAAAAGAGGTCAAGACATAATTTTGAAGTCTTCCAAACAAGCTTTTGTGGTATTACATATGTCTAATCCATCACATTCCCTTGTTTCAGAGGTGGGAATTACTTTTTTTTTTCTTTTATCTGAAATCAGGTCCAAAAGATCTATTTGAAAACTTTTATTTCAAGCTCTGAATTTGTAATTTAAGGAAATATTTTGAATGAAATGTGCTTTAATTTCAAATTCAAAGCAATTGGGTAAAATAAGAATTGAAAGTCTAGTGAGGTTTGAGGAGGCGATTCCGATGCTGGAGAGGGCAATTAAGGTTCCTGAAGTGGGCAAAGGCACAAATCATGCATTAATTGCTTTTTCAAGGTATATGCAGATGGAGGATGCTCACTCCTTGCTTGGATGACTTGATCGCTCCATTGACTGTTACAAGGAAGGTTTGAAGATACAGATGCATGCAAATCACTAAGAAATGGAAAGGGGATTCCACCTTGCAATTCAACCATAAAACTCTCCAGTTTTATTTAAGAATTAAAAGGAAATAAAACTCTCTAGTTTGATTTCCTTTTGTTATTTACTTCGATTTCTCTACAATTCATTTCAAGTTCATTTATTAGATCTCTATTGTCTATTTAAATTCTCGGAGTATTTAAATTGTATGCCTATTATTGTTAACCTTCTATAGTGTTTGCTCCATGACTCAAATCAAATAAATTTATAACAAACTTTATTCTTATTTAGGTTAGTAAAAATCAAGAGAGTAGTGGAAAAAACTCTTTCGCGGGCCTATTCTTCAGACATTCTGGGCACAGGCATGGGTCTTCTCTTCTTTAGTAGACTGGCTTTGTCATATGTGGTAAGATTGTCTATCTTTTTTATTTGGTTATTTTTTTGTATTATTATTTCATTTCATTTTTACGGTTATTACAATTCATTTGTTTATCATAAATAAAGCTGAATATTACACAACAGAACATGAGAAACATGTACATAGGAAATATGGATACAGATCAGCAGCCTAGCCCACGTAAACAATCAATAAACATTTGAAATGATAAACATAGTATTGTTTACAAAGCCTAAATATCTTCACCTCAAGACACCATTATGCTGGTAACACGTTGCCTCCCATTCATAACATGGCATTTAGAGTCATCCCCTCACGCAACAAAAAGCCCCATTGAAAATTTTCAAACTACTTAGACGATATTGGTATAGGAAGCAATAGTGTTATGTAAACAAGCAATATTGACCACTACACCAAATCTGCACTATTGTCAAGGTCATTGACCCTGACAAATCACCCTTGTCAAGGTCAATGACCGTGACATTTCGAGGCGAGACAACTTTTTTTGTCACGGTCGTGTCACGATCATTGACCTTGACACAAAACTCGCGTTTTGTGTCACGGTCGTGTCGCGGTCAATGATCGTGACACGTTTGTCACGGTTTATAACCGTGACAAATCCGTGACCCTTTTTAAAAAAATTGTCACGGTCATTGACCGTGACACGTCCGTGATAACTTTGTGTCATGGACGTGTCACGGTCAATGACCGTGACAATTCTGGGCAGAATTTAAAAAAAATCTGCTGGGCAGTATGGCCACTGCCACTGCCTAGCAGTATATTTGTACCTGTTATAGTAACGTCGTACCTGTTCCAAACATCATATATCCAAACAAACTAAAGATAATGCAAATATATATTCATGACGATATAATCCAAATATTCAAAATAGAAATAATATACATGACGATATAATCCAAATATAATTAAAATAGACAAACTTAAAAATAATGTTACTACATGTCTTGGGTAAAACTGAGGAGGTGAGTAGGCCACACGACATACGAATTGACGCACCCACTAATATACGTCATGCCGCATTGTTCGCGCAACCACAATAGGGAGTTCTCCTTCCCGGGTATGACATGCGTGACGAGCACCCTGGACTCCATCTCTTGAAGCACACGTCCATGGACTATTCCACCCTCGACGATATTCGGGTCCCTCAACCCCCGCCCTATCCGCTGTCCATCAAATACGTCCAATATGAACACGCTCGGCCAACCAAGTGTCGACAATGGTCTGTTGAAGGGCGCCAAATAGGGAAGTGGATCATCGAAGTACGAACGTGTCGATGATGAAGCAACGAGGTCCACATCCTCGTCATCCTGCGCCTCGTACTCCCGCACCTCCTTCTCCACCGCCTTCTCCTTCTCCTTCCTTTTCCCTTTACCTCTACGGTCTCCGCCCAACGTACGCTTCATGAATGCGTACATATCTTGGACCGTCGCCTCCAAACGGGACAGCTTCGCGTCGTGTGAATCCACCGTTCGAGACAACCCGGTGTTGCTCGTCTCCAATCAGATGATCCTAGATTTGGCCACCCGCGAGCTCACTCCCCTTGTCCTCCCTTTGCGATCAGAGCCAAGCACTTGGCTGTGTGCGTCTGTGGACAAAGATGCCTTGTCGGCATCAGACTGCGACTCATGCACTTCCTTAAGCTTTGCCTGAAACGACAAAAAGCACATGATTAGTAAAATAAGTAAACTAAAAAATTATAACGTAATTAACAAAAAATAAACTGTCGGATTACTTACAATCGTGGCCGCGACGCTTGGGGACACCTCCTTGTCCTTCCCCTTCTTTGTCCGAAGAGCCACATAAGTATCGAGCCTATGTGGCTTACCCCTTGGCCCACTCCCTACCCCCTGAAATAAAATAAAGTAAAGTAAAATTAGTATCGGCCCCGCAAAGTAAAATAATGAAGAATAATATAATTTTGTAGTTATAGATAAATTAAATCTTACCTGCATCCTATGCTCCACCTCGGCGTAAGAGGTCCGGCCGGAGTAGTGCACGTCCGTCTTTTTTGCCCGATTTTTCCTCCCCGATTGGCGAGATGCCAATTGTCGATCCTCGATCTCATTGTCAATGAACTTTTGCCATTGTGCTAATGAGATCGGCTCCTTGGGCGGGACGGATCCGCGCCATTGTATAATGGACTCTCGTATTTTTCCAAAGTACCGTGTCCGCATATTTTTCTTCCACGTCTTGTGTTGCTCCCTCAACTGCTCCAAGACGGAATCGCGTAGCTTTGGATCCAGGTTGAATTGTTCCTGTCCAACAAATACAATGTTAGTTGCGAATAAATATAAATATAAATATAAATATAAATATAAATATAAATATAAATATAAATATAAATATAAATATAAATATGAATATGAATATGAAATTGAAATTGAAATTGAAATTGAAATTGAAATTGAAATTGAAATTGAAATTGAAATTGAAATATTCATATAAATATAAATATAAATATATTACCTGTAGTGCCGCCCAAACAGCTAACTTGAGCTCATATGGCACCTCCTTCCAACTCATAAACCCCGGGCCGATGACCGTCTTTAGCATCTCGAGGGATCTCGCTAATAGCTCCGACTTGTTCTCGACGGTAATCCCAAATTTTCCATATTTGGGGAGCCTAAGGGCGGAGGAGCCCTCGTCGCCTCCGCTACCACTGAGCCCAGACAATATTATCATAAACAGCATCATCATCTTCGCCTTAATATCTGAAGGAGACATTTTTGCTGTAAAATTTTTTTATTAGTACAGATAAAAAAAATGTTAATAGTACACATACACACACCCCTACCCCACCCCCACCACACACACGCACACGTCATGCCACTTTTAAAACTAACCAACCCAACATTTCATCAATTAAACTAACAATTAAAGTATAGAATTATTAATTTACTAATTTACAATGAGGGACAATCCTACTTTCATATGAAATTGGCACTAATTATTAATTTACTTTCATTTAAAACTATACAATTAAAATTACAATTAAATCTATACAATTTCTTAATTAAAGATATACAATTGTTAAAATTTTCCCTCCACACCCCCCACACCCCACCCCCACCACACCCCTTGCCCCCTCCCCCCGCCACGCACACACGCACACACCTACGCACCAACACACACACCCCACCAATACTATCACTAACCTTGCATTCATACTAAGGTTTACATAGTTTTAACAAATTATAACAAAATATTATCATATTTTTAGTTAGAAAATTCCACCCCCACCCCCACCCCCTCCCCTCCCCTCCCCCCACCACACCACACCCCCACTACCCCCGTCCCCCACCACACCACACCCCCACTACCCCGTCCCCCACCACACACCACCATACACACACATATACACATACCCCACCCCTCCCCCTCCCCCGTCCCCCCTCTCCCCCCACCACACACCACCATACACACACATATTATCATTTTGTGAATTTACTAAACTTTATATAATATTATGAAATTCTGTTAAAAAATTATCCAATTGGCAACATTTTTGAATGAAATATTTATTTTGAATGAAAATATCAATTATTATCCAATTATTATCCAACTATTATCAATTATTTATTTTGAATGAAAATAAATTGTTATCCAATATTTTTGGGAGCGATTGTTTATTTTGGATTTCCATTCATATTTAAACAATCACACCATAGGAGTCATTCTTCTCCCTCAAAATTCCAAGAAAAGTGAACCTAAAGAAATCATCCACAATCACAAAACAATATCACTTGCCTCTTAAACTCTTAGTTTATAGGGACCCTTAAGATCAATATGTACTAACTCTAAAGTCTTAGAAGAATTTATCTTATTTAGTTTCTTGTAGGGACTTTTCATTTTTTTCCTTTTTAACATATTCCACAAAACTTGGTATCTGGTTTTCCTAACTTAGGTAAAACCTCTAACTCGTTCCTTTCTAGATAATCTATCCAAATATCTATAGTTGATGTGTCCCAATCTTGTAAGACATAAGTCAATGGCTTCAATTTTTGCACTATATATATCAATGGCTTAAAATACCACATTGCAATTTTTGCACTATATATATATCAATTTTTGCACTATATATATCAATGGCTTCAATTTTTGCACTATATATATCAATGGCTTCAATCTTGTAAGACATAAGTCAATGGTTTCAAATATCTATAGTTGATGTGTCCCAATCTTGTAAGACATAACTTAGGTAAAACCTCTAACTCGTTCCATTCTAGATAATCTTGTAACACACAAACTTCACATCATTTGTGAAAACATATCAATTCTTTTTGCACTATCACACACAAACTTCACATCATTAATACCACATTGCAAGTATAATTTTCTTTTCTAATTTACATATATATGCACACATATATATATACACACATACACACATATATATACACACAAACATATATATAAATGGAAGAGAGAGAGAGAGAGAGAAAATCGACCTGAAAGTAGAGAGAGAGAGAGAGCAGCGTCGAGAGAGAGAGAGAGGGAGGGAACGGCGGAAGGGAGAAAAGAAGGGGGAAAGGGTTTTTGCTGCAAACATTGTCACGGTCGTGTCAAGGTCATTGACCGTGACAAGCATTTAAAGAATTGTTACGGTCATTGACCGTGACAACTCCGTGATAAGTAAATTTGTCACGGCCTTGTCACGGTCATTGACTGTGATAATTCTTTGTCACGATCGTGTCAAGGTCAATGACCATAACATAAAACGCGTGTTTTTTGTCACGGTTAATGACCTTGACAAGGGTGGCCGGCTGAAAGGTGACAATTTGGCCATTTTGGTGTAGTGGACAATATGGTTATGATGAAAGAAAGTCTCCCTCGTTTTGAGAATTAACGGGTCTGCTACATGATAACCTTTGTCCCCAAATCTCTCCACAACTCCATCTCAAACATTCCTCAATCTTCATGACGTTAATAATAAACTATCACGGGAGTTGTCCGTGTTTATTTCTGAATTGATTGTGTTCAACAATCAATGGACAAGGTGATACTAAACAGTAAAAATTGATCTTATGTGAATATTGAATTTTAATTATAGGCAGCGACCTCGGCTCTTTTATCGAAGTTTTTTCTCTTACTAGATCTCTGCATACGAAGTGAATTCTTATTGTTTACAAAGGCAGGGATAAAGTGGTTGACTTTCAATGGAATATAGCTGATCCATGCACAATTACGAGTGTGTTTGATGATTGTGAAAGTCTTGTCGGGGATGGAACACTACACATAATATAACAAGTTTCTCACCTAATTACATAAATTAGGGGGTGATGGATTGGTAATATTTTATGGAAAATATGAAAGATACCATATTTTCAGCCTTTGGTGTTTTTGATTGCCTAATTTTCCTCATGATTTTTATTTCTTCTTGATAATGCATATTAAGGAAAAAAAATAGGAGTTTGAAAGTCAAAACATGTCAAGTAAAAAAATTATTTCCCAATTTATCCTCTTAAGAATACCTTCGATTGCAACATATACACTTTAATTATTGTTTTCCCATGGGATGGGTAATCTCACATATTTTTATAAACATCCTACGTAAAAAATTAGTATTCTTGCTCTATTTTCATGACGTCCCAAATTGAGAGTCTAACGTTATCAACGAACCAAATTCCATGCTAGTAGTGAATGATTCTTATTCTTGACCAGAATCCTGAAGAATAAACTGTTGTTTTAAATAGGGACTAATAATTTGGGGCGGAGGGAGATAGGACTCATAATTTGAAGAGGGATATGTTTCTTTAGTGTACTCGAAAGAGATATTATTACTTTATTATCATCTATGCGGATCTAAAGTTTATGAAATTTCTTAGATTGAAGCTTTGACTGTTTGGCTACAGATATGGCGAATGATCGATCTGCTTTACAGGCCAGAAGCAGAAGTTGTGGCTGAGATGGATAAATATATATCTCACATACTTACATGTGCTCCTACCCCTTTGATATTTACAGCTAATTACCTTTATGCCTATTATAACAAACCAGAGTATGAAGCTATTGACCTTGTCTTAAAACTATGTGTTGTATAAAATTTTAAATCGTAAATTTTATGGTCATGAACATGTTTGGTAGTAAAAAGGCCACTTTTGTGTTGAAATATGAATAGGCCTCAGTGTTATTTAATTTTCCAACTTGGAGATGTCGAATGATTCATCTGCTTATTTGTAGGATTGTGGTAGTAATCATTATATGTCTTGTGTCTGTCGTTGTTGTGGGTTTATCATTTTTCCTTTTCAAATTATGGCAAAAGAAGAAAAGTAAGGAGCATAAAGTTGTTCGAAGAGGATGATGACCTTGAGCTTGAACTTGACTTGCAGGATTGAGACTTTGTATATCAATCCTATTCTAATGAGGTGGGTTTTCTAGTTTAAATATCATATTCTATTTGATTTGGTTGGATTGTGGACGTAGGAAAATTGCCTACACGTCCACAAAGTGGTTGTTGTATTTTATTAATTTTGTATGACCAAATGTTGATATTATAACTAATATTATAATTTTATTTTGTTTTACAAAATGCCATTTTTGGATCCTCATCAGGTCTTCAGCGTTGCGTGTTGCGTCGTTGATGGCGATGATAACAAAACGGACTTCCTTTTTATATTTTATTTTCTTGTTTATAATATAAAAACATCTCACTTCGGGATGATTGTATTAGGATGCTATATTGGATGCATTTATGAAAATAATGTAATTTTCGGGGTGATTGTATTACGATGTTTCATTCATTAAGTTTAAGTTTCTTTTGTAAATAAAGAGTGGTGGCTTAAATAAATGTAAATGTTGAATATAATGCCCTTATTTTTGTGAACTATTTTTATATATGTTCTTAGGATTTAAAGAGCGTGGTAAGAATAATTGAATTTATTTAAATTCAGGATATTGGATCTTGAAAAATATTTTTTTTAAATATGTATTAAGATTACTAACATAATTTTATCATTACTAATAATTTTACCGGTGCATTTAGTAAAATAATTTTACCATTAAAAATTCTAAATTTTACCGTTACTATTAGTAACAGAATTTTGCCGTTACTAATTCTGAATTTTACAGTTACTAATCCTGAATTTTACTGTTACTAATCCTGAATGTTACCGTTGCCCCACGTCTTTTTTCTAACGAAACAATTGTGTTACTAGTATTTTTAGTAACAATAAAATTGTTTTACTAAAGGCGCGTTTTGGTGTAGTGCATATATTAGTTTTTGGATTTACTTTGGGCTCCACTCCACATTTTTTTAACACAATTTTTCCTAACTTCTTAATATATACCTTTGTTAATGTATATAGAAACCTAACACATATAGATTGCAAACATTCATGTATACATTATACAATTATATGTATAAATTATAAAATTATATACATACATTACAAAATTTCACTTACACATTATTGAAAAAATCAAGCACATACCACATATAGACCACAGTGGAAAAAAAATATTGTTTCATAAATCCAAAAACACTAATTTACTATGTAATTTTTTTAAAAAATATGTAAAATTATTATTTGATCAAATATTAAAATATTTTTTTAACAAAAGTATCTACCTTAAAATAAATTAGAAGGTGATAATGGAATGTTGAATGATGTTATAGAAGGTGAAGTGACTAGGTAAGGTTCTTTATTTTATGAGTAATGCTACGCATTCCAAAACATCCCCCAACACATATCCAAAATGCATTATTTATTTGTACCTTATGTGGATCCCACCCCAGTGTACAACCAACACATATCCAAAATGCATTATTTATTTGTACCTTATGTGGATCCCATCCCAGTGTACAAATACTTAATGCACTTTGGGGGATATTTTGGGGGATAAATTTAGGGTACATAACATTTTCCTTATAAATTTGAACCGATTTAGAATTGATATAAAACCATACTCAACCAAATATATATACCCCAAATATATATATATATATATATATATATATATATATATATATATATATATATATATATATATATATAGAGAGAGAGAGAGAGAGAGAGAGAGAGAGAGAGAGAGAGAGAGAGAGAGTTTCTTGTAAGCACTTCTTATGGTGCAAACCCTAGTACATACCATTTTTTTAAAATAGTAAAAAAATGAATTTTTTGATGAAACTTCATGGATATGATCTTCACGGTGAGGAGATCATTTTCAATTCTTTTCATCAAAAAATTCAATAAAAAAAACATTGAGATGAGGTGATATGTAAAAAAATGGTATAAATATATATTTTCGACCATTGAAATTTTGGGTCTGAGTCAGCCACTTGATTGATTGAATTTTTTGTTGAAACTTCATGGATATGATCTTCTCACTGTCGAGATCATATCCATGACTTTTCGTAAAAAAATTCAATCGAAAAGTAGGTGAGATGATCGCCAAAATTTTAACGGTCGAAAATACATATTTATACCTTTTTTTATATATCACCTCATTTCAACGGATTTTTTATTGAATTTTTTGATGAAAAAAATTAGAGATGATCTTCTCACCATGGAGATCATATTTATGAAGTTTCATAAAAAAAATCATTTTTTACTATTTTAAAAAAATAGTATGTATCGACATCTGCACCATAAGGAGTTCTTATACGAGGGGGTTCTCTATGTATATAAAGAGAGAGAAAGAGAGAGAGAGAGAGAGAGAGAGAGACCACTAAAGTTTTATATGAGTGTTTTTACCAATATTTAAGTTAGTATTATTAATTTTTGTTTAAAAAATGACTAGAAGTGTGAAGGAACCTAAACTAACCCGAAGTAAAGCCAATCTTAGAACCAAATTGAATTAATATTGGTTTGGTTTGGTTTGGTTTGGTTAATTGATTGGTTTTGTTTTGTTTCCAAAATCACAAAACCTAACTATATGGGCTCCGGTTTTTGTTCCGATATTGAATCAAATCAAACATATGTATGTCCACCGCTAGTTATGATAGATGATTCCAAGGGTGGCCACATGATAGTTTTTAATACGAGTTCAAATTTGATGAATCAAGTTACTGCTACTCTAATAATTGAAAATTTCACTAATATAAACACTTAAATAATACTATACCAACAAAGAATATGATAATTTTTATATCTTGAACTATTGCACTCAAATTCTTATACAATTAACTAGTTAAGTTATTCACTAATTAGTTGCTAGTATTTATGAGCTTTTTTTACACTTTAATACCTCCATAATTGATATGTTTTCATTTTAGTACTTTTTACTAATTGAGTTTGGGTATGGTACCCTTTTCCGTTAAAATCATGTTAGACTTAACGATCACATGCCTTCCAATTGACATGTTAAATAAATTATTTAAAAAATAGAAAAAATGAAAAAAAAAAATAAGAAAATGAAAATGAAAAAAAAGAAAAAACATGGAAAATAGAAAAAAGAATTAAAAATACACATTTAAAAAAAAAACTTTGTCCCGACCTCCCACCCCTCCACCTACCAAACCTTCCGCCCTATTATAATTCTTCACCACCTCCCTCAACCCACCACCCACCCACCGACGACCTCACTTGACATATTTTAAACATACGACAAACATGAAATGGCGTGCGTACTAATTTGAACAAAAAGGGTGCATATTCATGTGTATAAATTTGCAAAGAGAGAGATAAGCAGGAAATTTGTGGCGGGTTAGGGTTAGGGTTGAAGGTGGGGGAGGAGGAAGGGCCGGGACGATCATGTTTTTTTCCTTCAATTTTATAGTTTTTTTTCTTTTATTATTTTATTGTTCTATTCAATAAAAATGTTTTTCCAACGGTCATGTTGAAAACACATTACCGTTATTTTTGACAATCCCTTAACGAAAAAGATACTGAACTCAAACTCAATTAGTAAAAGGTATTAAAGTCAAAATGTCTCAAATATGGAGATATTAAAAAATAATATATAATTATGTTAGTTTGTTAAGGGTCTATTTATTGTGTCTTTAATTTAGAGATAACAATGTCCTAATCTTTATAATTTACTCTGCAAGTTGTGTGTTAACTATAACAGGACACCTATAACAAACAAGTTGAGTTAATAATATATGTTGGGTTATGATTCAATAATACTTAACACAAACTTAAAATGACTCCATTATACATAGCAGGATGCAGACAAATTTTTTTACCCATGTAAAAATTGTCCAGCCTGACTCAAAATGTCAAATAATTAGTTGATTATCAAGTTTGAGTATACTACATTCCCCATGTTTTTGTGTGCCTCTAGCTAAATATATCAAATTAATTAGAGGTGGCTTTTAATTTAAAAAAAAGGTTAATTATACTTTAATCCCTTCAATTTTGTACTTATTTTCATTTCACCACATATACTTTTATTTTCTAGACTTAATCCCCTCAACTTTAAAAAAAAACATCTTTTTACCCCCTAATTGTAATGGTGTTAAGTTTTCAGACGAAAATTGGTCATTTGCACAAGTAATTGGACAAAAATTCCCTCATGGGTAGCGCACATGATAAATTTTTCGTCCAAAAATTTAACACCGTTAGTGTTTATGGGTAAAGTGAAGTATTTTTATAAGTTGTGGAGGTTAAGTATAAAAAATGAAAGTATGGGTGGTGAAGTGAAAATGGGAGCAAAGTTGGAGGGGTCCAAGTATAATTAATCCAAAAAAAAGTAGAGGGTCTAATGTTCCCTAGTTATATTAACATATTTTTTAACATAGGTTCGATTTGCCAAATAATATATAAAATACCATAATTTTGAATATTTAATTAAATGTCTTTTAGAATTAACTCCCTTGAAAATATTAAATTTTAGTCTTTAGTGCATGTCGTTAGTTTTAATTAACTTTTGTGTCTCGTGTTTTAATGTCTAGTTAGACTTCACCATCACGTGAAGATAAATTTTATTCAGATTTATTGTTGGAAAATATTGTGTTTTTACACAAATTAATATTTTTATCAAATTAATTTTTGTTTAACTTTGAGTCATTATAAAAGTGGGACTCACACATCCAATATAGTAGGACCCAGTACGTACGTGTTCCTTGTAGCAAGACGAGTCACGTCGTATATTCACTTGTTAAAAACGGACAAATGATGAATGATAAATTTAGTTTCAAAGTGCCCCATTTATTTGTGAAACTATTGGTTTCCTGGGACGATTTTTTTAAGTGTCACTAAAGGTTGTGACTGTTCGCTATATATGACTATTTTTCAAAACTGTCGCGACTGTTCACCATTAGTTGTGACTGTTCAAGAAAAAATTTCATAATGACTGGTAAAAAAAGACACATCTTTTCATGAAAAAATATTTTGTTTCTTATAAATACAAGACTTGTCTTTATTTTATTTTAGAGAGAAAAAATACTTTTCAATACTTTTCATAAAGAAACTGAATCGGAGCGAGTCTCAACAGAATTAGTTCATGTGACGCACACATTGAACTGCTTCTTGCATGTGTTGAAGATCATTTTATCATGGAGGCAAATGCTCATTGATTTCTACCGTAATCACCATCAATGGGGGTAAATTGCGTCTTGGAGAGAGTGTTCAACATTCGACTTGATCTATTTCATATTCATTGTTTGTAAGTTTTCTATTGATCTAATTTTTCATTGCACAAATACGATTTGTTTTATATTTTAATTTGAGTAACACAAAGAACATAGTTGAATAATAACATTTATTTATTGTTTTTTTAGGGATAATTAATTTTTCATCCTTTAGAACTAAATACATTTTGCATTTAGTCTACCATATTTTTTACACTCCAAAAAGTTTCACCTCTATTTTTATGACAATTTTTTCATAGGATTTAGGATAAGAGAAAAGATAGTGTTTTTAAATTTTTTATATGATCATAAATTTTTGAAATAATAATAAAAATATTTGGAATAAATGTTGGTTAAAACATATGGAGGGATTTTTCATGAAATGGCCCTTTTATATAGAACAATAATTTAAAAATCTATATGAACATGTTAAAGGTTAAATAATTTTTAATTAATTTATTCATTTGACCTTTTGTAGTTTTCAAAATTCAAAATTTGAGGTAGGTTATAATAGTTGAAGATGACTTGCGTTTATGTTTGAAATGATGTTTCAACAACATGAGCATGTACGCACGGACTAACAAAGAAGCCAAAATTCCCATGTGGAAACTATTATGCATGCTTTCTTCTATCCAAATGGCAATGGAACTAAATAAAAGAAGGAACTCTAACAAAGGAAAACTGAAAAAGAATAAGATAAAAACGGTATAAACTAACAGGTTGGGTGCATAGAGTTTGTGAAAGATGGGATATAAATGTTGAAATTTCAAATAAATATAATTTATTAATTTAATTATATTATTAAGTTTTATTTTTAAAATATAATTTAGTATTTATATTGTGTAAGTGAGTTTTTAATTTTTGGGTTTTATAGTAGAGAGAGAAAGCTAAAGTAATATTGGGTGTAAATGAGGTGGGTATGATTTTAGTGTCCCACATAGAAACTTTACAAGAAAGTTAAAGGGTATATAACTAAAAGACAAAAGATGACTATTAGTCTTCTATTTAAAGAGGCTATGCTCTAACGCTTTGCGGTGGTGCGAAGCACCACCAATCGCGACACGCGGTGAGCATTTGTGCGATCGCGCGACATGTTAAAAGGCGATTGGGCGCTTTGGTGGCGCACTTGGCACTTCGATCATCGCTCCGAGCATGGGAGCCTAAAGTTTTATCAAAGTCAACCAGATCGACGACTGTAGTTAATCGATCTGATCAAGGGATGTTATAACACAAGCGAGATTATCTGAACCGTTAGATTAACTCGCAGTGTTTCATTCAAGGGCATGTCCATTTGCTTACAATGAGATGCTGAATCTAGATCGTGCGATCAAAGGAATTCCGAAAAAACTTGATCCAACGGTTGCTGAATCGCAGGTCATATAGAGTTGTGTCTATTCGCTTACGATGAGACGCCGATTCTAGACCGTGCGATCAAAGGAATTTCGAAAATACTTGATCCAACGATTACTGAATCGCAGGCCTGAAAAGAGATGGTTGTTCATGAATAGCCACCAAAATGGCTATAAAAAAGTGTTCCAGGCCTTTATTTTGAACACCGAAAATTGTTCTGTTCTCTTCTCTCCGTCATCTACCTTCGGGTATTATCAGGTTAACATTTCAGAGTGTTCTTGGTTTGATCAAATCGTGCATGCATCAAATAAGAAATATCACTGCATTATATCCTAAAGGCAAAGTTTTACTTCAACTCCATTGTGTACTCACAGATTTGATCCGAAAGGGGAGAAATATTGCCTAAAAGACAGCATTCCTAGAACATTCCTTCCAGAAAATTGGATTCATAATTATTATATTTCCTTCATCAATTTCCAATTTTTTAGGCAATATTACTTCTGAAAAAAAGGAAGGAGCGATAGTACAATCCATCTAAGTTATGAGTCAAGATTTGGTCCAACTGGATCATTTTGATGGAAAAATTTCACTCGCTGTGAAGAGAAAATCATGTTCTTTCTCACATCTCTTAAACGACCATATATTATTAATTATGGGATTGAACCTATTCCCGAACCCACACCCGAAGACATTGAAGATATCAAGAAAAAATTTGTGAAGAGGAGAGAAGATGAATTCATGTATCGGGGACACATTCTTAATGCATTATCTCAAACTGCCTATAGTGCACATCAGATGATTCCTACGGAAAAGGAATTATGGAAGGCATTGGAGATTGAATATCAAAATGTGGAAGCGAGTAACCATAAGTTTCTTATTTCTAACAATATGAATTATAAAATAACTAATGGTAAATCTGTCGTTGCTCAAGCCCATGAATTCCAACAAATAGTCGGTGATCTTAAAGTCGCCAGTATAAACCTTCAAGATGAATTTTAGGCGGGGGGTGATTGTTTCTAAACTTCCTTCCGCTTGGAATAACTTTAAGAAAAAAATTAAACATGACGAAAAGACATACACAGTTGAATCCCTTCTTCGCTATCTTCGTACTGAAGAAGATTCTCGTATTCGAGAAAAGAAGGAAGATCAAAGTGATAATAAATCCAAGGCAAATATGGTTGAGGATCAAATATCCAAAAGTACCAAAGATTCCAAACTCAAAGAAAAGAATGATTCAAATTTCAAAAAACAAGGTCCAAATAAAAAGAAGAAAGGTAAATGCTACTTCAGTGTCACTTCGCTCGAGAATATCGACTTAAAAAGAAGACATTTAAGGGAAAACAAGTGGTAAAGGAAATCAACAATATTGAAGAACTTATTGCAATGGTGTGTGAAGAAAATTTTGTGAATAATGAAGGTGGTTGGTGGTTAGATACCGGCACAACTATTCATATCTGCAAAGATTGTCCTCTTTTCAAAAATATCAAGAGATCGATGGAAATGAATTAAAAATGGCAAATAACCTTCGCACCAGAGCAATTAGCAAGGGCGCAATGTAATTGAAATTAACATCTGTGAAGGTTCTTACTTTGATTGATATACTTCATGTACCAAGAATGTGTAAAAATCTTGTGTCTGGAGACCATCTCAATATGAGAGGTTTCAAACTTGTGTATGAGTCGGATAAGATTGTCGTATCTAAGAATTGTCAATTTATTGGTAAAGGGTACTCTTGTAATGGCATGATCAAATTTAATATAATAAATGATATTAGTTTCGTTTATATGGTTGATTCTATTTCTTTATGGCATAATAGATTATGTTATGTTAATTATAGAAGTATAAAAATATAACTAATCTAGGATTAATTTCTGATTGTAAAATTGACCATCAAGATAAATGTGAAATTTGTGCTCAATCTAAGATAACTAGAAAGTCATTTAAATATGTTGAGAGGATATCCGAAATGATTGATCTTATACATAGTGATATATGTGATATGAAGAGTAATGTCACTCGTGGTGGAAATAAATATATTTTTTTAACTTTTATCGATGATTACTCTGTATATATACTTAAAAGTAAAGATGAAGTATTCAATAAATTTCCTAATTTTAAAGAAGAAGTTGAAACTTAACAAAATTGGAAAATCAAAGTCCTATGATCCGATAAAGGTGGTGAATATTACCCAAATAAATTTATTCAATTTTGTAATACTCATGGAATAATTCACCAAGTTACGACACCATACACGCCGCAAAAAAATGGAACAACGGAAAGAAAAAATATGACTTTGGTTGAAATGATCAATGCAATGTTAATCAGTTCTGGGTTGCCTTAGTCTATGTGGGGTGAAGAAATTTTATCTTCCTATTATATTCTAAATAGAGTTCCATTGAAAAACAAGGATATTATACCATATCAATTATGGTTTAATCGTAAACCTAATCTTAACCGTGTCAAAGTTTGGGGATGTCTTGCTTGTGTAAGAAAACCCAAGACTAAAAGACCCAAGTTAGGAAATAGGACTTATAAATGTGTTTTTATTGGATACTCTAACAATATTACGACTTATAGATTTATGAATCTTGAAACTGAAGGAATTATTGAGTCGGTGGATGTGAAATTTTTTGAACATCTAACAAAGCAAGTACTTTGAATCTAGGATTGGAAAATAATAATTCGACTACTGATGCCTCACCTTCTAAGGCTTCATCACAACCAATATCACCTTTGGAATAAACGGATGACGTTGAACCAATAGGAAGTAAGAGACAAAGAACTGGGAAGACATTTGGACCTGACTTTGTAATTTATCTTAGTGAGGGAGATGTGAATGAAACTAAGAACAAAACCAAGTCTGCTCTTATTGTGGAGATGAACCGACTACATTTCATGAAGAGGTAACAGGTAGGTATGTTATCTTTTGGAAAGAAGTAATCAATGATGAAATGAACTAAATTTTTCGAATGAAACTTGGGTTATTATAGATCTTCACCCTGGAGCAAAACCAATTGGGTGCAAATCGATATTTAAATGGAAATTAAATCTGAATGGTTCAATTAATAAATTTAAAGAGAGATTAATTGCTATAAGCTACAAACAAAAATATAAAATTGATTATTTTGACACATATGCACCCGTTGCATGCATAACTTCCATTAGAATATTAATATATCTTGCTTCTATTCATAATTTAGTGATTCATCAAATGGATGTAAAAACAGCCTTTCTAAATGGTGATTTAGAAGAAGAGATTTATATGGAACAACCTAAAGGGTTTGCTTTGCCTGGCCAAGAAAAGAAAGTGTGTAAACTAGTTAAATATCTTTATGGCCTTAGATAAGATCCTATGCAATGGCATGAAAAGTTTGATAAGATTAAGATCCCATGTTTTTATAATAAATGATGGCGACAATGCATTTACAGTAATTTTAATAATAGTAATTGAGTCATTATTTGCTTATATGTGGATGCCATATTTATATTAGGTCCTGTCTCAAATATATGGAAGAAACTAAGAGGTTTTTATCATCAAACTTTGATATGAAAGATTTAGGGGAATCTGATGTGATTTTAGGAATCAAAATAGTAAGAAGAGATAATACATTAGCATTATATCATTCTCACTATATTGAAAAGGTTCTTAAAAAATATAATCATTTTGAACTTAAGCTAGCAACCACACCTGTTGACCCCGATATCAAATTATTAAAAATTACTAGGCGTATGATAGATCAACCTAAATATGTCAGTGTCATTGGAAGTCTCATGTATGCAATGTATTGCATTAAATCAGACATTGCTTATGCGGTAGGAATGTTATGTAGGTTTACAAGTAATCGAGGACAAGAACATTAGAACGCAATTTATATATTACTTAGATACCTAAAGAGGACTTTGAATTACGACTTACATTATGTAGGGTATCCATTTGTATTAGAAGGAGATAGTGATTCCAGTTGGAATAAACTCAAATCAAAATCCATGTCCATAAATGGTTGGATATTTACGTTAGGAGGAGAAGACATTTGTTGGGGATCCAAGAAACAAACATGTGTTTGTGATTCAATAATGCAATCATAATTCATAGCCCTAGAAGATGTAAGTAAAGAAGCAAAATGTCTTAAAAACTTATTATTTGATATTCCTTTATGGAAAAATCCATCTCCTGCTATTATGATTAATTGTGATAACCAAGATACAATATACAAGGTTTCAAACAAAACCTAGAATGGAAAATCTAGACATATTAGTCTTAGACATCAAATTTTGAGGCAATTACTCAAAGAAGGAGTAATTACAGTTGACTATGTTGAAATGAACAAGAATTTAGTAGATCCTCTGACTAAAGGTCTTGTTAGAGAAATGATATATATCACCTCAAAATGAATGGGACTAAGGTCTATAATATAAATCAAATATATTTAATGGGAACCTAACTTATGTCTTGAAAATATTGACAAAGTTCAATGTGGTACTAATAAGTTAAATGATAGTTATGGAACACTACGACTTATGTGTAAAAGTCCATTCCTATGTGCCTAATGTTGGTATTCCGCATGATAGAGGATGAAGTTTACTTCTTAATAAATCATATAAATTTGACTCGCAGAATCACTGAAGTTGATTTACCTATATGAGTGATGAAAGTGTGGACACTTTCCATGGAAATAAGACCGATCCTAAGACACTCATGAAATTAGGATAAACACAAAGCTATAAATGTGCGTGCTAACATAACACTCTTTAACATAGAGATCAATATGTGTAATGGTTCCGGATCGTCTCAAAGGGTCATTGGTTCAAGATACATTCACCACATAACCTTGATGAAGCTTTGAACTATTTTCACTAAGTAGAAGTTCAAGTCCGGAAGACACTTCTCATTTTTGTACTAGATTTTAGCGATAATGCCAGAAGCTTTGTTAGTGTCTGTATACTCTTGTATCTTCAATTCCTTATTTATGAGTATTCTGAAATGGGGAGGGGGGGTGTTGGAATTTTAAAATAATATAGTTTATTAATTAAAATGTATTATTAAGTTTTATTTTTGAAATATAATTTACTATTTATATTGTGTAAGTGAGTTTTTAATTCTTTGGATTTTTATATTGGGTCTTCTAGTAGAGAGAGAAAGCTAACGCAAAGTGGGTGTAAATGAGTTTGGTATGGTTTTACTGTCCCTTATAAAAACTTTACAAGGAAGTGGAAGTATACATAACTAAAAGACAAAAGATGACTATTAGTCTTCTAGTGAAAGAAGCTATGCTATGGTTCGCACCACCAATCGCGACACGCGACACACGTTTGTGCGATCGCGCGACGTGTGAAAGGGCGACTTAGGGCCCATTGTGGAACTTTGATTGTCGTTGGGAGTGTGAAAGCCTAAAGCTTTGTCAAAGTCAACTAGATCGACGTCTGTAGTTAATCGATCTGATCAATGGATGTTATAACCCAAGCGGGATGATTTGAACCGTTAGATTGACTCGCGACGTTCATACAAGTGGGTGTCCATTCGATTTCCATGAGACGTTGAATCTAGACCATGCGATCAAAAGAATTCCAAAAATACTTGATCCAACGGTTGCTGAATTGCAGACCTGAAAGGAGGTGACTGTTCATGAACGACCACCAAAATGGCTATAAAAAGAGTTCCAGGCCTCTGTTTTGGACACCAAAAATTGCTCTGTTCTCTTCTCTCCGTCCTCTACCTTATGGAATTATTAGGTTAACATTTCAGAGTGTTATTGGTTTGATCAAAACATACATAGTTTGAATCAAACGAGAAACATCACTGCATTGTATCGTGAAGGAAAAATCCTACTTCATCTCCATTGTTTTCTCGCGAATTTCATCCAGAAGGGGAGAAATATTGCCTAAAAGATAGAGTTCCTAAAATGTACCTTGGAGTAACTTGGATTCATAATTATTATATTTCTTTCATAAATTTCCAATAGTTACCCCCATATATACCCCTAAATTTCTATAGTTTTTCTTATCCCTAGAATTTAAATATCATATTCCCCTTATCTCCCATATATATATTTTTATTTAAATCCAGTTCGATTTTTTTTTCTCAAAATGATCCATTACTTCTGATTTTTTTTTTGTTTCAGAACGATCAATAATCTAGCTTTGGGATCGTTTTGAAAAATCTTTCAAATGAAATATATTTGGTAAAATATATTATCGAATGATTATTCTGACATTAGTCCTAATGTTATAGTCACCTATATTTACTACGTACATATTTTATATTAAATATAACTAAGTGTATCTCTACACCTTGTTAATTTACAGTTATGTAAGCAATCTTTTCATAAAATATAAATGGCTTTAATAACAATTGCACTCCGACGGTATATTAAGAAGTGTACAAAAATTAGAAACTTGTAAAAAGTAAGTGTAATTTATGACACTATATACTAATCACATCATCCATTTTTGTCCCATACATGCGATATCTTAAAAAATATAAATAATTCTTTTAGACTTTATTTGGTATATTTCCATCCCTCATTGTTAGTTTTAGTGAACAAAATTATTCATTTAGTGACTAAAAAAAAATATCACGGTTGATACCAAATTTAGTCTGCTGGCATGGATCAATTATATGGAGACACGTGTCAATCTACATGGCACCTGCAAACATTTTTGAACAACATCTTGACTCCGAGGAACTCAACCTCCCCGACCAACTCAGGCGCTCAGACCAACAAGTGTTCTCCGAGGAACTTTATTATACCGAGCAACTCATGTATACCGAGCTACTTAGGCGGTCCGAGCAGCTTAGGCGGTCGGAGCTGCATCTCGTACAGAGCATTTATATCCGAATAATCAAGAGGATGACTGCGCATTAAATGCACAGTTATTATCTTACAAATGTACATTCCTACTGGACAACTATGTATTATTCTTTCAAATGTACAGCCTCAAGGCTATAAATACATTGTATCATCCTCATTGTAAGGGGACTCGAAATTTCTTGGTAAAACCTGTTATCGAGAATTCCAAATAAACAGTCAGCAATAACAAAACAGTGGACGTAGGCCATTCCTTCAAGGCTGAACCACTTTAAAATCCTTTTGTCTTATTTATTTTTATCTGTGATTGAATAATTAGAAATAATCTAATTTTTTACATCAACAGATTGGCGTCGTCTGTGGGAAACGACTGTAATTTTCGTTTTTCACCAAAATCATTCATCATCAATGGCAGATCATCCTGAATTCAGTAATCGAAACACTCGAATTCTCCCAAATCCATCCACTCCTCCAAATGTCCAAAATCTAGCCGAAATAATGGCTAATCTAGCCCAAGGCCAAACCGCCATGCAAGAAACTATGCGAGAACTCATACAAACTGTCGAGGGTGGAGTATCTATCCATTCAGGACAACGAAGCGTTTAAAGAAATACACGCCTACCTTCTAGGAGAACGTTATTCCCAGAGGAATCTCGATCTAGGCGCACCGATTCATATCGCACTGAGAGATCTAATGATTTTTCTTATCAACCTGGCCGAACTTCATCAGTACGAGCTACAGATACTGAACAAAACATCACTCTCTCTCCGGAAAGGACTAGTGCAAAAGGAAAGATTAAGTAGAGCCTCTCCTTTTGATCGTTTGGGCCCTAGAAGGAATATAAGTCCTCCTAAGGCTATGTCGAAGAACTTTCAATGACCATCCGATCTAAGGGAGGGTTCTGCCCAATCACGACCAACTGTTCACAATGAAAGATCCCAGGAGGCCAATTTAACACGATCAGTTACTCGAACCAACAGGCCCGAAGAGGGAAACGATGCATGGAAAGGATTTATTCAAAGGTTAGAGGATAGATTAGGGGAAATGGCTAAGGCCAAGAATCCTCTACAAAGAACTTTTATCCAAGGGACACCTTTTATTCAGGTAATTATGGATTTTCCCACACCATCAAAGTTCAAATCACCTGTTGTGACTCCTAAATATGATGGAAAAACTGACCCTGTCCTTCATATAGAACAATACCAAGCTGCTGCCGATATCTATGTCGTTCCAGATGAGATAAGATGCAGGGCATTTTCGAGAACTCTTACCGGATCTGCTCAAATATGGTACAATAATCTTCCCCGGGGGAAGATTTTAACTTTCTTTCAACTGGCCGAGATCTTTATTGGAAATTTATATTTTGGAGCAAAACCAGTTAAATGAGTAGCACACTTGTTAAGTGTTAGACAAAAAGCAGGTGAGAGCACCAGGGATTACATAACTCGTTTCAATAATGAGAAGCTCGAAGTTATTGATTACGAGGAAAAGACAGCAATTACTGCTTTGATGAGTGGACTATTGACAAATAAATTGTACTACACTTTAGCCAAAGATCCGCCTAGGACCATGTCAGAACTAATGGCAAAAGCAACCAAAATCATGAATGCCGAGGAAGCTATGGCTGCGAAGAAGAACATGGACACTAAGGAGACTAAAGTTGAGGCCGAGAAGAATGAGAAGAAGGATCAGAAGAACAATGGTGGTAACAAGCAATCAAAAGCAAAGCCATCATGGGAAATGTTGAAGAAATTTGGAAATTATACTCCTTTGAAAGTAGACATAAACCACGTTTTGGAAGAAATCAAGAACAGTGAGGAGCTAAAATGGCCAGAGAAAATGAAGACAGATCCTGACAAGAGGAATAAGGCCAAATATTACGAGTTCCATAAAGACCATGGTCACACGACTAAAAATTGCATAGCTCTTCAGAATGAAATTGAAGCGCTCATCAGACGAGGAAAGCTGGCCAAGTATGTTGATTGTAGAAATGAAGGAAATAACAACGACCGAGCAAGATAGAGATCTAGATCTCCTCGTCGAGCAGAAGAAGACAAGAAAAGAGATCATAAAGATGATCCAAAAGACGACCCCGATCTCCCTAAAAGACCAAGACAACCAGAACGTGAGGTATTTTCAATTTGTTTTGGATCATTTGATTGTAATGTTATTACAGGTGGAGATGCAGGAGGTGGAGACCTCACTGCAGAGAGGAAAGCTTATCTCAATGAGGCTCAAGCTTGTTCATACATTCAACGAATAAATCTAGCTGAAGATGATCATCCGAGGAAGGTGAACAAAGATAAACTGGTTATTGATTTCTCTAATAACGACCTCGCAGGTGTCCTATATCCTCATGATGACCCATTGGTGATCAAAATGAGGATGATGGAAGTAGTGATTTCAAGAGTATTGGTGGATAATGGTAGCTCGGCAGACATCATGTTTTACTCGTGCTTTGACAGTGTAAATCTGAAATTGTCTCAGTTGGAGCCTTATCATAGGCCCCTTCTCGGTTTTACTGGTGAGAAAGTTTTTCCACTTGGGACGATCAAGTTGGATATGTTCATCGGTACATGGCCTGCTTGTCGAACAAAAAGAGTGCAATTTTTTGTGATGGATAAGAATATCCAATCAGTTTACAATATCATCATGGGAAGGGTCGGTTTGAAGAAGTTCAAAGCAGTACCATCTACCGTACATCAATTCCTAAAATTTCCAACCAACTTTGGAGTAGGAATTGTGAAGGGTGACCAAAAAGTAACTCGGGAATGCTACTATTCATCTACCGAGCAGGAAGAACAGGAAGAATCTAGAAAAAAGACTACTACCTATCAAGTGGATGAAGGTGCAGAAATTGAAACATTAGATCCTAGAGACGAATCACAGCTCGTAAAAGGCCAGGTGGTGGAAGCTACTGAAAATGTCATTCTGGACGACGAGCACCCAGAACGAACAACTCAAATAGGTTCGTCATTGGATGCCTCACTAAAACAGGAATTGATAGTTTTCCTAAAAAGCAGAAAACAAACTTTTGCATGGAGCCACGAGGACATGCCAGGGATAGACCCAAATTTCTTATGTCACGAGCTTAATGTGAATAAGAAAATCAAGCCAGTGAAGCAGAGAAGAAGAGTGTTCAGTCCCTAAAAGAACCAAGCTATACAGGAGGAGGTTGAAAAGCTCAAGAAAGCTTGCTTTATTGAAGATGTCAAATATCCAGACTGGTTAGCAAATGTGGTGATGGTAAAGAAGAACAAAAAATGGTGGATTTGTGTAGATTTCACCGACCTAAACAAAGCATGCCCAAATGATCATTTTCCTTCGCCCCGAATTGATCAATTCGTGGATGCTACCTCGGGACACGAGCTGTTGAGCTTCATGGATGCTTATTCTGGTTACAACCAGATTAAAATGAAACCTGAAGACACGAAGATTACCTCTTTTATTACCCCTAGGGGAACGTATTGTTATAATTTTATGCCTTTTGGTTTGAAAAATGTAGGTGAAAAATATCAGCGGCTGATGAACAAGGTGTTTGCAGAACAAATCAGTTACAACATGGAAATTTATGTTGACGATATGCTGACGAAGAGCAAGAAAGCTGCTGATCATCTTATTGACTTAGGTCAGACCTTTGATCAACTAAATAAATATCAAATGAAGTTAAACCCTACCAAATGCATATTCGGAGTACGAGAAGGCATGTTCCTTGGGTATATTGTCAACCAACGAGGAATTGAAGCAAACCCTGAAAAGATCAAGGCTCTATTGGGACTGCAATCTCCAACGACGAAGAAGGAAGTGCAAAGTCTCACAGGGCGAGTTGCAGCACTTAATAGATTTGTATCACGAGCAACAGATAGATGCCTCCCATTTTTCAAAACACTCCGAAAAATGTTTGAATGGAATGATGAATACGAGAAGGCCTTCCAAGAGTTGAAGAAATACCTGGGAGCACCTCCACTGTTGTCTAGGCCAGTGATGGGAGAAAGATTGTATTTGTATCTGGCAGTTTCAGAGAATGCAGTTAACTAGGCATTGATAAGAATGGAGGATGGGGTGCAAAAACCAATTTATTACACTAGCAAGGCCTTCCGAGGAGCATAGATTAGATATCCAAGACTGGAAAAATTAGCACTAGCGTTGATCGAAGCGAGTAGAAGAATGAGGCCATACTTCCAAGCTCATATCATAATTGTGTATAATGATATGCCGTTGAGGCAAGCTCTTCATAAACCAGAAAAATCAAGGAGATTGATATACTGGGCAGTAGAACTTGGTGAATATGACATAGTTTATGAGCCTAGATCGTCACTTAAAGGGCAAGCAGTAGCAGATTTTATCGCATAATTCACTTATCCTAACACCTCCGATGAGCAAAAGATGAATACCAACCAACCTGTGGATGTTACAGGATCATCAAATTTAAACTCCGACCAACTTAAGTCGGCTGACGAGCAAGAGGAGATGGTCGACGAGCAGCAAGAAGTGATAGGAGAGGATATAAAAAAGTAAGAAATATTCCACCGAGGAACTTTATCCGATCAAAAATTTGAGGATGAAGTACCTATATAGAATTTGTATCTGGATGGCTCATCTTGTAGTACAGGCTGTGGGGCAGGGATTATTTTAAACAGTTCGGATGAGATCGATGTGGAGTATGCTCTATGCTTTCAATTCAAGGCTTCTAATAATGAGGCAGAATATGAAGCTATGATTCCAGGACTTACTTTAGCAAAAACCATGGGGGCAGAGCAGGTCATTGTATTCAGTGATTCACAGTTGATCGTAAATCAAATGCTGGGAGTGTACGCAACAAAGGGAGAATTGATGATCAAGTATTATGTGAAAGCAATGGAGATTGTATCGAGATTTAACGATGTGCAATTAATTAGAACACCAAGATTAGAGAATGCAAGAGCAGATGCTTTAGCTCGATTAGCCTCAGCCACACGCACCGAGCTACGAAGAACAATCCCAATAGAAATTTTGGCTAGCAGGAGCATCGACGAAGATCTGATGATGAACTTTATTACCCTTGATTTAGGACCATCTTGGATGGATCCCATCAGGGCATATATTGAAGGAGGGGTTTTTCCAACTGATAAACTCACAGCCAAGAAACTGAAGTTTAAAGCTGCTCGTTATGTATTGAATAATGGTATTCTATATAGATGAGGAATTATAGCAGGTTTGCAAAGATGTGTGTATCCCTCCTAGGTTAAAAACTTGATTGAAGAGGTCCATGAAGGGTCCTGTAGAGCCCATGTAGCAGGTCGAATGCTTTTGCAAAGAATAATGATGCAAGGATACTATTGGCCGACGATGAGGGCTGATTGCATAGCCTATGCCAAAAAATGTGACAAATGTCAATGTTTCTCTTCTATCCGAAGAACTCCCCAAGCATTGTTAACACCCATTACTTCCCCTTGGCCATTTTCCATGTGGGGAATAGACTTGGTCGAGCCACTTCCAATGACCAGGGGAAGATTTAAATACCTCGTGGTCGCGGTGGATTACTTTACTAAGTGGGTGGAAGCTGAGCCTCTTATTAATATGACGTATGAAAAGGTGTACCAATTTATTTGGAAGAATATCATCTGTAGATATGGTTTTCCTCATGCATTCATCGCAGACCATGGAACTCAATTTGATAACGAGGAGTTCGCTGCATATTGTCATCAGTCAAACATATTGAAAACCCACTCTGCACCAGGCCATCCCCAGAGCAAAGGACAAACTGAGGTAACAAACAGAACGCTGCTGAATGGTTTGAAGAAAAGACTGAATGATGCGAAGTCAAACTGGATCAACGAGCTACATTCTGTGCTGTGGGCTTATCGTACTACACCACGAGCAACAACAGGAGAATCTCCCTACATGATGGAATTTGGAAGTGAAGCTGTTATACCGATCGAGCTGGGCCTCCCCACACACAGAGTGCTGAATTTCAATTCTCCTATCAGTGACTTGATGAGAAGATTAGACTTGGATATGCTCGAGGAAGTTAGAGAAGAAGCAGCAATCAGGAATGCTGCATACCAACAACGAACAACTCTGTTCTACAAGAAGAGAGTAAAGAAATGTGATTTGAAAGAAGGTGACTATGTGCTAAAGAAAGTAATTCAAAAACACGACAAACTATAAGCTAACTAACATCGACCCTACAGAGTAACAGAAGTTGTTCGACCAGGGACATATAGGATTGAAACCTTAGAAGGAGAGGAGTTTAAGAATGAATGGAACGCGGAGCATCTGCGCAAATATTATCACTAGTTCAATCCCTATGTAATGCAGTTTTCTTCAATATGAATACAGTTTTGGAAGTTTTACCCAATTCTCTCCTTTTGGAAATTTTTTCGGAATACTAGTGCTACACACTACGCATCAAAAACTCCCCCAACTACGGTTGTTCGGGAATAAAAATCCACCAACTATGGTTGGTCGGGAATAAATTTTCACCAAATACGGTTGGTCGGGAATAAAAATCCACCAACTACGGTTGGTTAGGAATAAATTTCCACCAACTACGATTGGTCGGGAATAAAAATCCACCAACTATGATTGGTCGGGAATAAAAATCCACCAACTACGGTTGGTCGGGAAAAAAAATCCACCAACTACGGTTGGTCAGGAATAAAAATCCACCAACTACGGTTGGTCGGGAATAAATTTCCACCAACTACGGTTGGTCGGGAATAAAAATCCACACCAACTACGGTTGGTCAGGAATAAAAATCCACCAACTACGGTTGGTCGGGAATAAAAATCCACCAACTACGATTGGTCGGGAATAAAAATCCACCAACTCCGGTTGGTCGGGAACAGTTGGTTAAACAAGGCAGGATCATGAGATGAAAGTCGTTTCATGACTTAGAATGAAAAAGTGATAAGTCACTATAATAAAAAAATAAAACAAAATTTCTTTACTTATGGCATATCAAATTACCACCAACTCTAACGTGGCCGAGAAACAAAATATCATCAACTCCGGTTGGTCGTCAAATAATTATCACAAACTCAGAATGGTCAACAATAAATTTTCACCAACTCCAGTTAGTCGACAATTTAAAATAACACATGACATTTTTGTTTTCTTATAAGATATACATACACATTCATCAGAGAATAAAGCAGATATGACAATCAAGATTGCAGAGAAAATTAAAAGTTCCTTCATTAAAATCAGAACAAATTACATATTACATGAGGAATCATTACATCAAAGATCCTAATCTATTGGCTTTTTCCCTTCTGCCTTTGAAACGGGTTCTACTCCAGCAAGAGGATCGTATAAGGAATAAGGAGAATTTATGAAGTTCAGATCTTTAAGCATCCTGACATTCATCACAGATGGACGATCAAGCAAGTGCTCCAGGCGATATATCTCAAAATTAGAATAAAGACTGTAGTCGCCGAGATACTTGGAGATTAAGCACTGAGGAATCGCTCGAGCAGGAATCCAACTCATGTCAAGCTTGAAAGGAGGTACTGGTAAATCAAGCAACCTAGGATTGTAATAATCCCATAAGTAGTGACCTTGCTCCAATTGCAGCACACACAGTGCATTCAGCCATCCTTGCTTGTACCCCTCGTTGTATGACTGCTGGATCCGGTCGTCGAGGTGGTAGAGGGATTCGTTATAACCGGCCATCCAAAACTCTCTGGGCTACTTATGGAACTGATAAGTCAACCTCTCTATCTGGTCGTGAAGATTCTTCACCAAATTTGTTTTATTTTCCAAGGCAGAGCTTTGTGTAGAAAGTTGCTCTTCGAAGGTCAAAATATTCTTGGACATCTCTGCTAAGGCCTGATTCTTCGACATCAGCTGGAATGCCTATTCTCCAAGGCTGCCTGCGTTCTAGCTTCTTCAACAGTGACCCGGGCAGCCCTTGCTCGTCCCCGAGAAGCTCTTGCTCGTCCCCAAGCAGAAGTAGATGGTCCAATACTCTTTAAGGTTTCCAATTCATCTCTCAAATTGGCATTTTCGACCTCCAAGAATGAGAAACCTTTGTCGTTGACAGGGACCAAGGCTCCCGAGGTAGATACTGCAGATTTCAGTTGGGATATCTCTCCTCGCAAGACATTATTTTCCTGCTCCAGCAGTTTTTCGATTTGCCTATGCTCCTCGACCTCAACCCTTAGAATTTTCTCTTTCTTCTCGTAAGCAGCAATGAACTTATCAAACCCTTTGTCAGCATTTAATTGCTGATATTTTTTCTCATACCCTGATGAAAAAGGGCAGACGATTCCTTGTATTGTTGTTGATGTTCCTCAATGGTAACCTAGAGATCTTCAATCATCTCATAATATGCCACATTGTTGGCAACTGCACGGTCGAGCAAGCACTTCAAATATTGGTAGGCTTCAACTGCTCGTTCAGAAGCGTCTGGACCAAGGATGTCGATGACTTGAGCTTCACTCAGATCTGCATGACCAACTTTGAAGTAGTCATTGCATTTTTTCAACAAATCTGTATTATGAGCTGATAATAGTTCCATCCTGGCGACAAACTAGCAAAGAGAAGCCATAAACAGGATCAATAATGATGAAGACAGAGCAATAAGAAGAAAATGGATGAATAATAAGGGCAGAGCAAGAAAAAGAGAGTTAATATGAACAACCAAAACTTTAAATTTTATTACATCACAAAGAGAAGTACATGGCCCAGAATTATATTCAACAAAAAAGCAAAGAGAAAAGTCCGAACAACTCTACACCTTCTCCTTGCTTCCTAAGACTTCCTCGGGAGGCTTGGACGAAGAGGTAGGTTGCTCAGAGGGTAGAGAAAGCTGATCGGTAGACACGTTGGCTGGCTGGGGCTGCTCGTAGCCAAGTTCAACAGTAGGGGCCTAATCCCCAATTATCATTGAAGACTCTTCTGAGGCAGCTTCATCCTCTTCTTCTTCTCCAGGAGAGGGATGAAGACCATGAACATGACGCTGAAAAAATTCAGAACTCTCAGAGACCTTTAGCTCCTGCAGAGCTACGACCCATCCATCCCTGAAGTACTTGAGGCTAGCAAATTCCACCTGAGAGGACATGGCAGCTAGTCCTTTGTTCCAACCTTTTTCCCAGCCAGCGCTAAAGGACTTTTTAACAACAAGTTTCCTCTTTACCTTCTCCGAGGAAATCCTCTCAGTAAGAAGTTCCTCGGAAACCTTCAATTTTCCTTTTATCTCTTCCTTCTGACGATCAGCTTCACAAATTCTAGCAAGTTCCTCTTCAGCAGTTTTGAGCTTGGTCTCAAGCTCTCCAGCATTTTTAAGCTTTTCCCCAAGCTCACTATTCTTCTTCTCAAATTCTTTTATTTTCCTCTCCAACTCCTGAGAGGCCTCCACGGCTCGGTCTTTTTCGTGCTCGGTGGACCTGAGTTGTCCCTCCCAAGCCTCTTTATCTTCTTCATATTTCCGACGAGAGTCCTTTAAGGACTGAGTCAGACCTACAAAAGCTTCCTCCATACCTCCCGAGGAGATCGAAGCTTTAATAGCCTCATCCTTTTTCAGAATAGTGTTGAAGCAGGTTACCAGCTAGAAAAAGAAAATAATTGTAAGTCAGTGCAGGGACATAACATTGAAAAATGAAAGTTTAGATTAGTAATACTTACTGAGGCAATATGTTGAGCTGCCAAGGTGGTAACCCTATCCCGAGAAAGATTGTCTTCAACATCTTGGATCTCTGGGATAATCCAAGATTTTACCGAGCTCATAGCAGAGCTCGGAGGAACAAAGGTGGGAATACCACCTTCAACATTTAAAGACTGAGAGACTGCCTCTGCTGGTTCCTCCACAGAACTTTTCTTTAACCTCCTCGTAGGAGCAGGAACATTCTCAACCAAGGATGCTGTCTTGGTCGGTGATAAAAAGATAACCTCGCTTGGAGGAGAAATAGCTACAACCTTGCTCGGAGCCACAGGGGGCTTCTCGGCAACTTTCTTAGCAGTAACTGGTGGAGGTGCATCAATTTTTCTTGTCCCTTCCTTTGGGACATCCTGCTTGTTTTTATTGGCCTCTATATTGGCAGAGTCTGATTTGTCAAAGAAGGCACGAGCTTGTCTTCTCTTCATTCTAATACTGAGGGGAATATGTGATTCAGGGGAAGAACTCTCAGAAGCAGGTAATGGGTCAATGTCACCCACCACTGGACGAGCAGTAAAGTATGAAGTATAGCTTTTTTACTGCAACAAATAAGAAGCTGATCTAATGTGTTCGTCAGCAACAGTTTGATGCAAACTCCAGATAAGTTTCAAGTGTCTCAAATTGACATCAGTTTCTTTGGGAGATTTTCTTTTGCTGTCAACTGCAAATAAACAAAAAATTAAAATGTCAATGACGCATTTTATCAAACACAAAGAAAACATAATTTCAATAATAAATAAAAACAACCTATCTCGTTGCCATAAGGGGGACACTTGGGACCCTGATATACATCATCTCCATTTAATGGAGCATGTTGCCAATTTTTCATAACAACCCCATGCTCGAAGTAATCCCTGTTGGCATATGGGAGATTGACAACTAAAATCCTATTTAAAAACCTAGTTTTTAAATAAAAAGTACTATCGCTGACAACCCATCTATAGCAAAACATAATTTTTGGAATTCCTAAACGGGTTCCATGAATCTGATTTAACCTATGGACTCCATTAACTATTCTCTAGGTATTGGGATCTATTTTTGCAGGTACAACATCAAAAAACTGACAGAACTCCAAACATAAAGGGTTTGGAGGAAAAGAAAAGCCACATTCGGCCACAAAGAGACTGGGGAACCAATGTCCCTCAGCTAAAGAAAAATAGTCTGAAGGTTCAGAAAGTTCTTCCAACATGACCCATGAAGGAATAGAAAAATCAGAGCGAAATTTATCAAGTGACTCAACAGGGTAAACCATGATGAACAAAGAAAATAAAAGAGAAGAAAGAAGATCTTAAAGGAAAAGGGTGAATCAGTTGACAACGAACAATGAAAGAAACGAACGCACAAGATAGAGAAGAAGTGAAGAAGTTCTAAGATGCAGATTTGAAAAAGTAAAAGACGATCGAATTTTCTAAAGCGTTTAAATACTTTGCCTTGGGAATGAAGAAAAATAATGATTACCAAGAAGGACGGTTGCGTATCCGGAGGCTAAAAAGAAGAAAATGGCATGAAAAATGAAGCGCTTATGGAAATTCAAAATATTTATGAAGTCTGATACTGCGCATTTAAAAAAGAGTTATATACAACGAATGCTTTCCTAAAAACCATACAAACCGAAAAACTAAGTAGTAAAATGTTCCATACTTTTCTTCAACATCAAACTACGAAACATTGGGGGCTTCTGTTGATACCAAATTTAGTCTGCTGACATGGATCAATTATATGGAGACACGTGTCAATCTACATGGCACCTGCAAACATTTTTGAACAACATCTTGACTCCGAGGAACTCAACCTCCCCGACCAACTCAGGCGCTCCGAGCAACAAGTGTTCTTCGAGGAAATTTATTATTCCCAGCAACTCATGTATACCGAGCTACTTAGGCGGTCCGAGCAGCTTAGGAAGTCCGAGATGCATCTCGTACAGAGCATTTATATCCGGATAATCAAGAGGATGACTGCATATTAAATGCACAATTATTATCATAGAAATGTACATTCCTACTGGACAGCTATGTATTATTCTTTCACATGAACAGCCTCAAGGCTATAAATACATTGTATCATCGTCATTGTAAGGGGACTCGAAATTTCTTGGTAAAACCTGTTATCAAAAATTCCAAACAAACAGTCAGCAATAACAAAACAGTGGACGTAGGCCATTCCTTCAAGGCTGAACCACTTTAAAATCCTTTTGTCTTATTTATTTTTATCTGTGATTGAATAATTAGAAATAATATAATTTTTTACATTAACAATCACAGCCTAGTTGTTTTTAATAAATGTACTAAAATTTAATAGTACAAATTGTTGAAGTACCAAAGTATAAGTAAAAAACTCTTTTAAACTACCACTACAATGAAACTCAGTCACGTTATCCTCTTTTACATAGGTAAGTCATTAGTTATTATTCTAACACCCAAATCTATATGATTAATTTTTCATAAATAATATTTTAATTTTTACACAAAAAATTAAAAAGGGCCATTGGAGTAGAATTATAAATGTGCATATTTTTTTTTAACAATAATGTACATTATACATGGAACTATAATAAAAAAATTACATAATCATTGGGGATACTCTTAGCTTCCCATAATAGTCTTAAAGTAGATTGCTTTGTACAATATACATTTAAAAAAATAGGGTTGTGTTAAAAACGATTATGTGAGAGAAAAGTTAGGAGTAGCTCGCATTGGCGATAAATTAAGAGAAAGTAGACTTAGATGGTACGCACATGTTTTGCATAGGCTAGTAGATGCACTTATAACAAGAGGAAGATTATTGAAAATTGAGGGTAAAAGAGGAAGGGGTTGCCCTAAGCTATCATGAGAGAATATTATTAGGAGAGCTCTTAAGGAGTTAAACTTGAACGAAAATATTTTTTATAATAGATTAGAATGGAAAAGGAGAATCCTTGTGGTCGACCCCATATGATGGGATCAAGGCAAGGATGATGATGATAATGAGTTGTGCTAAAAAACGGTGTGAATATTCTTGCCAACTTAGCAAGTGACGAAATGGAAAATATACTATTGTTATATATTATCATATCAATTTTCTCTATTCTTTAATTTATTGAAATCTGATAACTTTTATTTGGCATATTCTATGGTTATCGATTTATATAATCTGAAAGCATTTATCAAAATATACAAAAAAAATATTGATACTAAATATCATATTTGTAGGAGATATCAAACCTACAATAAAAAAATATTATAGTTTGGCCCCAGAAATATGAAGCCAGTAAACAAAGAACATAACATTTACATTGTTCGGCAGATCATTCTACCTACATCAATGGAAAATAGATGGAGAGTTATTTATTTCTTGGAAGAATAAAGGACGATTGGAGTGCTAGGATTGGTAGTTGAGAGTTCAAGTCATCATGATCAAAGTACAAATCAACTCCCAAATTAGGTGAGGTCATCCTTATTTATAAGTACAAGGCTCGTTTGAATATAGGTCTCTCTACCTTAAGCTTATCTCATAAGTGATAGTGTTGTGTTATAACGTTCATGGTGAGTGATGATACTCTTAAATTATAACTTAGCCCCCTCCCCCGCCTTTATTGTTCGACTGACTACGCTATTTGGCCTCTGAGAGTCACATGTCAGTCCATGGGGCGTAATCGACTAAATTCCCTTAAATTGCTCCCAAGACTGGAGTGATCGATCATATTGGTGATCGGCCTAGCACTACACCAAAAACCTGAAAATGTCACATTAATTGGGTCATGGTTTTGGACCGTGACCAGGCGATCACGATCCATAATCGTGAACCCTATATTTATTGTAACCAAACAAGTGAAGGGTGGCCTCATTTAGGGGTTGGTCACGATATAGAGCCATGGCTAAAGAGATCACAATCCAAATCCATGACTCCCCTATGACCCATTATGGTGATAAGTTTTCCACTCATTTTGTCACACTAATGGTGACGGTTAACAACCGTGACCCCCCAGTAACCATATATAGTGATCAGTATTAAGGGTCACCGTCCAAAATCGTGACTACCCGTGACCTATTGTGGCGCTAAAATACCCGCTCTTTCGATAACAAAGGTATAAAAACTAGTCATGGTTTAGAAGCATGACCCTAAATCCTATTCAAAATGGTCACAATACATGGGTCACGATTTTGGACCATGAACATGTCTCGAGTTTCCAATTGGACACGTATGAGGTCAAGGTCACGTACGAATATGGACTGTGATGCCCTTTAATATGGTGGTTATGGGTTTGGATCGTGACCCAAGTTCTCTCTTGTGGGTCACGGATTTGGATCGTGACCCCAAGTTTTATCATGACTAATATTATCCCGGCTTTAGATCGTGACCCATAGGGGTGGTCACGGGTCAAAACTGTGACAATTGGTGACATATGGTGTACTATAGTCTTGTTGTTTGTATGGATATGTGTATTTATAGGATTTCTCAATCGTCGGTTCCCATCTTTGCACATTCCCACTTTTGGGAGGGAGCTGTAATCATTATTTGCCTCAAACGAGTGATTCCCACTCCTAGGGTATCGTAAACTGTTTGTAGGATTTTTAATCAATGATTACGCGTGGATGCATGGGTTGTGCTGCCTTGGGGCAGGCCCTTTTCCTAATAGTTAAACGTCGTTTGATTTGATTTTGGCGGTAGAATTTATAAGGTCTCAAGAACCTTATACCCTATCCATTTAATGATTTTATAATGTATTTTCCATTTCTATATCTATGGAATCCGCCTCAATCAGGGCATTTCCATTTATTATTTTCTTCATCCTTTGTTATATTTTCTTTATATTTTCATCATGTCTAGGCGTGGGAGGAAGTATGAGATCTTTTCCACCAACTATTTTGAGTAATTTTATATCAAATACTTAATTCTTGATAATATCCATATTAAGAGGAATTTTATATTTTCATCATGTCTAGGCGTGGGAGGAAGATGTCTTCACTCTTTTCAGTGAAGTCACTTTTCTAACGGTGGCAATACTGAAGGGGGAGTTCTCTTTCCCCTCCACCCATTACTGGTGGAAGCACTCCGTTATTATGTAATATTTTCAATATAGTCAAATGGTAGCTTCTACAGTATTCTTATGGGTACATTTTCCATAAATCAAATTTGTGGGACAAACCTTGGACTTATACTAAAATCAAGTATTGTTACGACCTGAGGTGTTCCCCGGGGACTGACGTATCCGATTTATAGGCGAGGGATAAGTCTTGTAGTTTCGTTACATGGATTATGAGATTGTAAAAGGATATTGGGAAAAATATCCTTATTTTTTGGGATTTTATATGGTGATAACTATAAAGGTATCCGGGTCCCCTCAACAATCGAAAAACCTAGTAGGTTATCCACTATTTTTCATTAACAGAACATCAGAGGATTATCAAGTCAATCAGTGAGATCTAGAAGAAATTTGGAAAAGAACATCTTCGATTGGTGTCATAACCCAATTGAAGATGGCCCACACTTTTCTCAGTTACGAACTAATCGTCGCCTTGTCCAAAAACGTTACCAATATACCGGATGTTACCGTTGATGATTGTATCGTGGTCAGTGATGAATACATTTCCACTACTTCCCCAGTGCTCGGTAAAGCCTCAAGGGGATATACCTTGGGGAAAATTCCAATGTCTACATTATCTTAACTAATTCCAGTGACGACTAATATGATACTTTTGGGTAGGAGCAGGCAGAAGAGAGAGGAGAAACTTTTTTGATAATTTTGACCCACATTTCTCATAGGGAGAGTTCAAAATCTCAGGTCGCCTTTGGAAAGAGCTAAAGGCGGAATAAATATTCTACGTTGAAGACTTTACTTTTCCTCCTTTCGTAGAAAATATTAAAGAGATGATGAATCGTCCAGGGAGATCGGTCGATCTGGCGGTCATCAAGGATAATCAGAAAAAGAAGGGAGGCCAAGGCACACATGCCTCCCATAATGCGATTGTGATTCCTAAGAATAGGGTTGTGACCCTCAAGGAGAAGGAAGCCCTGAAAATCTTGAATAACAAATGAAGCCCTTTAATTTCCTTTCATTATCTCCTTGGTATTTCTCTTTTATTTATGACATGCTGAGCTCTTTATTTCTCTGATTATGCCTTTGTAAAAATATGTTATACTAACTTATAAATCATATTAATTATTATATCACGAGTTAAATAGATCGTCTAACTCCGAGAATGCCCCCTTTAGGGATATAAATTTGTTTTGAGTGTCCAAACTTTTTTTGAGGATAAACCTATGTCTGTTATGGGTCGACCAATCCTCTTGGGTTGTTCACCATTTTCAAATGAGTTTGATGCAAACGTAGGCTACCGACTTGTTATAATTTATACCACCCTAGGCCAGCCATCCCTCTTGGGTTGTATTTTCATTTTCATTTTCATGTTGGTTTAGTGCCAAAACTAGGTGACCGACTTGGTCTAAGTCATACCACCTGATTATTAGGTGGTTATTTTTTGCATGTTCTATCCCGACTATCCCTCTTGGTTTGTACAACCATTTTCAGTTGGGTTTAGTGCCAAAAATAGGCTACCAGATTTTTCTAAGTCGTACCACCTAATTCTTAAGTGGGTTTGTGCCTCTTTTAGGCCGACCATCCCTCTTGGATTATACCACTATTTTCAGGTGGGTTTATTATTGTATTCTCAGGTGACCATCTTGTTCCAAGTTGTACCACTGTTTGATTGGGTTTGATGCCAAATTTAGGTGACTGACTTATTCTAAGTCGTACCTCCCAATTCTTAGGTGGGTTTTATATCAAATTCTCAAGAGATCGACTAATTCTAATTCGTACCATTGATTAAATGTGTTTGATGTCAAATGTAAGTAACCGACAGATTCTAAGTCATACAACTGATTGATTGGGTTTGATGCCAAATGTAGGCGATCGATTTGTTCTGAGACATACCACCCAATTTTTAGGTGTATTTTTTACGTGTTCAAGGTCGACCGACCCTCTTGGGATGTACCACCATTTTCAGGTGGGTTTAATGCTTTAAATAAATGTATCGAGATTACATGTAGTACTCCATATTTTTTAGTGATCGAATTTAAATTAATTAAGTGGAGTAATTAATTAAAATGATTATGGTGTCGAAAGTTGAATTAAGTTAAGATATTTAATTTAACTGGAAATCGGCAAATTAAAGGAGTCTTATACATTTAATTAATTAGTTAGTGAGTTGGTAATTTACTTGGAACTTAAGGATTCTTTTTTAAAGTTTTTAATTTTCTTTCTTAATTTTTAAATGTTGAATTTTGTCATGTGTTTCATGAGCAATAATATAGCGGGTATATAATTTTACTAAAAGTAATATTCTTACAATATTTTTCCTATTAGGAATTGGAGTAAGCTCATAGAGAGGGAGAGTTAAGCGCTGGACCATTTGGTCTCACCCGCAGACTTTTGTTTTGTTCTTTTTTCTTCCTTCTCCTTTTTGGTTCCAGGCGTGTGGGTTTTTAAAACAATAAGCGGTTGGCCTCTTGGGTATGAAGACACACACAACTCCCATTCGAGTGGGGCTGATTTTGGTAAAAAAATACTTTATTTACTTTTCTTCTTGTTCTTTTCCTTTTAGTATTGTAAACAAGTAGGACTCTTCGACTTCACTTTTATAAAAGCTATTGGAATTTTGCAAATTTAAAACACTCGCATCATATTTTTGCCAAACCCTCTTTTTTTAAATACAAGGAGGAAACCTAGAGCCCCTATTTTAAACTTAAACCTCCATTAAAATAAAACTTCAACCTTAATTTGAGAAGCTTAAACCCCATTTTTTTTCAAGAAGATCCAAGAACAAAACTTGCTTATTTTTGCAAAATCGAGTATTCAGATTTTGAAGACAAACTATTTTCAGGAAAGAATATCACTATTATTTTTCTTAAATATTTTTGGATTTAAATATTTCCTTAACCTTAATTATACATATTTTCGTAAAAAAATTAGCAATCTTAATTAGGAAAAGCGAGAACCTAATTATGTGCCTATTTTTATTAAATATGAAAATTGATTTAAGACTTAAAACATCGCATTCTTAGGTTGGTTGTATCATGTTATTGTGAATTAGTAGGACGAATTGCATGTTAAAATTGACAATACGTAATTCGAATAATGTTTTGATTTGTAAAAATTACGATATTGATGTGTATGAATGAATTTATTTGATGTAAAATGTCGTTATTACACATATTTAAGTTGAATGATAGTTTTAATTGATAAAATATCACTCGTATTGAATATATGGACTTTGACAACTTTTGTAACTATTTCGTAGAACTTGATTATTACACGATCATATGGATGTAATTATAATGGAATTGGATTTGTCGAATTAATTAGAAGATTGTAACATTAACTTAAAAATATATGTTATGTAGATATTGTTCGTGTTAATAATTTGACACGGCAGGGACGTTGGAATTTTTTGAAGTAGTTGTACTTTTACCCTTGTTTAGTATGTTGCTTGCTAGACATGGGGTTAATAGGTAGACTTTATTAGTATTGTCACTTTCCAAGTATGGAACTAGTGAGTGTGCACTTCTATGGTGGGATATTTTTCTTAGTGGGACTAGATAGTATGCTGTTACACTATTCCATTAGCCTAGATGCGATATTAGTTTGTGACTATGGTTAGGTATTCATCCTTGGTGATAGACTAGATGATACTTATGGTTTGGTTATCTCTAGGTTTAGACTGAGGATGACTTTGGTTGTAACGCCCAATTATGGGTGGGGATAATTGGAAATAATTAGAATTTGATTAAGAAGATAAAATTAATGCAGAAGATAATAAACGGGTATTAAAATGCATTGGCATCATCGAAATGTGCTAGACTGGTGATAATTGAGTCGGTTGGCTATAGTGACGTGTGTGTGTTGGTATCACGAATATGTGCAGAATAAGCAAAAATTGGGTTGAATTGCTATACTGACATGTCGTGTGTGGAACATCAGGGGTAAAGAAATTGGATTGACTGACTATAATTATGGATGGGGGTGTGATGTGTTGAAATTTTATCGTACGCGAATATGTGCAGGACTAAAAGAATGGTTGTCTGGCTGTAGTGGTGTCACATCAATAGTAATTAAATAATTGAATTAAGTTAAGTTATAGGATTGTGATCTAATTAAATGTTAAAATAAACAAAATTGGTCTTCAAAAATTGTGCGACCAAGTTTATATTGGTAGTTAGTATTATTTTACTTTAGTCGCGTCTTGTTATTTTAATTTTAATTTATTGTGATATTCTTATAATGCTTATGATTGTATTCATGGATCATATTTGAAAGGGGTAACTAGTATTCTTACGGTGGGATCTGACTCATTGTTGTTGACTAACATTTCAGGTTAGGTTATTGAGCAGTTGCATAGTATTTTGGAGATTAAGGACTTGCAGCTAGAGTTACTTTTATTTCTTTAATAGTTTAGTTTTTCCTTTACAGTCATACTTACTATGAGACAATTATTAATGAATTTTCATGGGTCATTCAATTCCACGGTTATTTATGATTTTTAGTTGGAGATTTTGTAGTTGATCTCGAATTGAGTATTATTTCTTTGGAGTTGAGATTTATTTATTAGAGTTTGCATGGTGATGGATTATTATCATGGTGACTGTTTAAATTCATTAGATTATTTTAAATCATTTCTTATGGAAAAAAGTTTTGATGTCTCATATTTTTGTTACATGATAAGAATGGTATTTAATTCTACTGCTCGACGTAGGTTGGCAGCGGAGACTAGCCACCTTCAATGTAAAAATACGCAGGTGAAATAACTTTATTGGTCATAAATGAACTCAAATGTTTGCAGAAATAAAATGGTGGTGAGTGATAAAATTTCTTAAGGTTTTTGTCATTCCATGACCTTGGTACTACTGTCCTATATAGTTCCTCCAAGTGATAGGATCCGAGACCTCCCTTTGATTCTATCATGTATGGTCCCTGCCAGTAAGGTGTCAGCTTTATGTCTTAAGGCTTCTTCTTCGTAGGTAGGAGCTTTATGAGGATCAGATTGCCAACTTGGAATTCTTTGACGTTAACCTTCTTATCATGTTGCTTCATCAGATCCTGTTGGTAAGAGACTAGGTTTATGGGATCTTGTTGTCTTCGTTCTTATGCTAAACCTAACTAGTGAGCTAGCCGATCATCATTCTAACCATCTTTAAAAATATCTTATGTGAGATCTAAGAATTCATTTGTAGCCATACTGAGATATTCCCTTCCTCTTCTCCCTGCGTGGGCCGCTTCGGTAGGAAAGAGATGGAGGAAGTAAAAGTCTCGCATCCCAACACTACTCAAAGTGGGTGCTTTGGCCATCGTCGATGTGGGGTATTGTAAAGAGATAGAGTCGCCAACCTATTTTTCACAAAATAGGCAAAAGAACATGTTTCCGCCTCGAGAGATCGGCATCAAAGACAAACTGATGCTTATGAAACAAATAGTTCAGAGGTTCGAGGGCTAAGTCACGGAATGGGAAGGTGTTGGGCATACACCCTTCCGTTTCGGTCTCTCATGGGATTATGTTATTATTTTTCTTAGTTTCTCCGTGATATGCGTGTGCGTGTATATATAAGTAGATATCGAAATCGCTCGACTCAGATCATAGAAAAGATGGAGTGAGGTCATCCAAAGGAATGTTCCTAAAATAATAATAAAAAATAGGATATATGCGTTTATTGTGATGTTGATCATTATGATGAAACGATAATATGTGTTAGATAAGACACAATTATGAAACATGAGTATTATATATATGAATGAATACGGATAAAATAGGAGAAAGATAAAAATATGAAAATAGGACTCGAGTCTTGAGTTTAGCCTGAGATGCCTAAGTAGCCTATAAAGGCTTCAAAGTCCACGTAGTTCACATGAGACATTAAGGTGGGGTTTATCCCATAGATTCAAACGGGAGTTTATTGTATGTGTGCGCGTAGAAAATATATTATAGTTTTGAGGAAACGTGATGAAGAATCCCGTCGAAATTTATAGGTATAACCATCTTTTTCTTGTTTTGGGTTTTTTATAGAGAATAAATTTATGTGCAATATAACTAATAAAGTATGAGGTATTAATGTATGTGATGAAAAGCTAAATTAAGAATTTAGATAACTAATGCGAAATTAAAAGGAATTAAAAAGAGAGAAGAGTGTTTGGACCTTCTTTAAAGACTTGGATATTGATATTGATTGAAGATGAGATCCCTTATAAGTGAATGAATAACGTTGGAGGATTTTTGCTAAATTGGGTGTGAAAGTTATGAGAATGAAAGGTGGAGAAAGGTTTCAAACAAGGAAACCTCACTGATTGAAGAAGAATGTTGCTAAGATCACTGAAGTTGATATCTATGAGGTGTACCATGGAAGTGAGCTCATCCCCTCCTTATATAGGGTAGGGGGACTGCCGACCAGCATAGTTCTTTCCTTGTTAATCGGTAGGTGACCCTAGACACACTGTCGATAGGCACGAAAATGGACCTTCAAATTGGCAGTCTCGGGCAGATTTTTTTTAAAAATAGTCATAGAATGCAATTCGTAAATCCAAATCGCATGCGGGTCATACCGTTAAAAACTTAATTCAGAGACCTTTGAGAATACTTTGGTCTTTTCCTAGGTCCGAGAGTTGACTTTGGGTCAAACGGGGCTCGAAACCGCCCGTCGGTCCTTTGGACGGGAGATCGTTCGACGATAATGGATTATGTGTCCAAACCGTTAGTCTGAATTAGGCATGGGGCAGACTGTTAGAAAGGTTATGTTAGTAAATTCAATGTTCCAAGTAACTTTGCGTGGTTCTGAGAGTTAACTTTGGTCAAATGAGGCCCGAAAGTACCCGGTGACCGATCGGAGTAAAATGAATCGTTCGTCCGTACCGTAAGGCTAATTCACATACGCGGTGGACCGTTGGAAAGGTCATTTAATTCCATTCAAATATTCATTCAATCTCGTTCAATCTGAAGAGTTAAATTTGTTCAAACGGAGCCCGGAGGCACTTGGTGGCCTCTGGATCAGTTTTTAGGGGGAAATGGATAATTTGTTCGAATCATTATTTTGATTTGTAGACATGAAGGACCATTGGAAAGGGGATTCAGAGCCCTTAGAAGATTCATTGAGCTTTTTCTATGATAATAAAGTTGACCAGAGTCAAATGGGGTTCGAAAGCGCTCGATGGTCTCTAGATCGGTACTCGAAATATGATCTAGGGTTTGTGTTGAATAGGGAGGTACTAGGACCTAAGGAAGGTCTTTGATTGTGGTGTCTATAGAGATATTCGATAGGTGAGCTTGTATAACGTGAAAGCCATCAAATAAACAACACATGATGTTTAAGAAAGAGGTCGATTGACCTATTCAACGGTGAGTCGAGTTCGTTTCTGAGGACCTAAGGTAATAATAGGGATGGACGATTATGTGGTCCGAGGTTAATTCTGAGGACCTAAAGTTGGGGTGACCAATTCTACGGGTCAAGTCCAATTCTAAGGGCCTTAAGTTAGGGGAGACCAATTCTGGGGGTCGAGGTCAATTATGAGGACCTTAATTTGGGGTGACCAATTATGAGGACCGAGGACAAGTTTTAGGGCCTTAAGTAAGGGTGACCAATTCTGACGGTCCAGGTCAATTCTGAGGACCTTAAGTAGGGGCGACCGATTCTAAGGGTCAAGGTCCATTCTGAGGACCTTAAGTCGTGATGTGAGGTATAGCTCTCCTGGGGAATTTAAATTATCTTCTTGAGACTCTACTGGGGAAGAGATATCAATCTAGGGATTATATGGATGGATTTACATAGTCCTGCTGGGGAGGCATTTCGATTTCTTACTGAGGATTTTAGGATTACGCTGGGGAATGCATTTCTTGGAGATGCCGCTGGGGAGTGATGTTCGGTTATGGTTTCCAGTTTTTCTTGGAGAAATTCGAATAAATTTTAATTCAGGAATTCATGCTATGGAAATGGGTAGGACATTATGTAACCATGTTAGGGTAGCATTTGAATTCATCTGAGGATGAGGTTTTGCTAGGGAGTTATAGTGGGCTTTTGGGAATACGGGTGTGCTTATTTTGCAGGGTTTAAGCTGGGGATAAAATTTAGTTTTAATCCAACTGGGGATTTGAAAAATGGTTTTCTTAATGAAGAAATGTTTCAATATTTATTTGGCCTTTTTAAGAATTTTCTAGGAAATTTTGGGAATTTTCTAGGATTTTTTGTATGAAATTTTAGGGGTATTGTCGATCGGATGGTAGCAAGTCTTGCCAACCGACAGTGGAATGGTCTTTTGGATTGCCTAAGGAAGAGGAAGGGATATTCCTGATTGGTATGGGGTTCAGCAGCTGCTGGGGATCGATTGCGAGGGTATTCAGATAGAGGTGGATCATATGTTGAGGGTGACGCCGGAGACAGGGAAGGCGATGTTGGGTATGATTGTTGAATCTCTATTGGGGATGTGGGTGGCCTTTTACCATTGGAGACCAGATCTTTGGGATTTTTTTACATATACCTCGCTGATTGTGGGAGCTTGGCGTCGAAAAAATTTCATGCTTGATGTAGCAGCGTTGCACCTGAAAATAGACTTAAAAAGGCAAAAAAAGATTCATATTCTATTTAATTATCTTGATTTGGTTGCTTACTCTACATGACCTTTAATATTCTGTTGAGTTTTTATTTTGATAAAAGTAGGAGAAATGTATTTTGAGAAAAGTGGGTGTGACTTTCCCTATGATATCGATGCCCCATGTAGAGAACGGCTAGGGAGAAATCATATTGTACAATTACTGCAAAGGTAAGTGCTGGAGATTAGAAAACTATTGACATTTAAGTCATCTCCGTACATAGGTGGTGCAATCCTAAACCATGGTGGTCTAATAGTAACTATGTTGAATAATATTCTTGGCAAGCATATGTCCATTCATGTGGGGTTCGCATTCCCCGCTGTGGATTTTCTTCATCATTTCTTCAGTGGCAGCCTTTGCGATGCAGTGTAGATGGGTTCCATCGAAGTTTCTCTTGAACAGTGCTTTATCGCAGATAATGTACTAGGCAGCCAGTTTGCGGAGGGTTTCTCGGTCTTTCTTGTTGGCATCTTAGGGATACCTACCGTACTCGAAAAGGCACCAAATATTATAATACCATAACTCGGCCATATCAGAATCCTCTTCTGTGACGGGCTCGATGTGGTAGCAGTGGGTTGACATATCTTATTTCTCGACTAGTAAAGGGACCATCATTATTCCTTCGGGCATGTCGACCATGGAAGCTAAGGTAGCAAGGGCATTGGCTAAGTTGTTCCTTGATCGGGGTAAGTAATAGAAGGTAGTATCTCAGAACTAGGAGGCTAGCTCTTCTAGTTGGGCGTGTAAGGGTAAAAGCTTTTCATCTTTGACTTTCCATTTTCTAAGGACTAGGACGATGTTGAGGGCAGAGTCTCTATAGATGTCTAGGCATTGGATACCTCTCTTGAGAACGACTTTGAGACCTACGGTGCATGCCTCGTACTTGATCATGTTATTGGTGCCGGGAAAATCTAGCTTGATGGCAATGGGAGTCTGGGAGTCATCAGGGGAGATTAAGAGTATCAAAATGCCGTATCCTTTCTTGTTGATAGCGCCGTCAAAGAACATTTCCACCGGAGGTCTTGCTGAGAGGTGCAAAGGATATCTTCATTCGGGAACTCGGAGATCCAAACGTTGGCTTCTTCCATGGGGTAGTCTGCAAGGTAGTCATAGATGGATCTCCATTTCATGAATTTTTGCATGACATACTCAATATAGAACTCGGCTAACAACATCAACCATCAGGCCATTATGCTAGATAGGGACGGTTTCTCGAGCAGGTATTTAATAGGATCCATTCGGGATACAAGTCTGATGGGAAAAGCGAGAATCTAGTGTCGTAATTTATGAGTGATCCAGACAAGGGCAACACATGCTTTCTCCAAAGTAGTATAGTTCACTTCGCACCCGTCTAATTTACGACTGACGTAGTAGATGGCCCTTTCTTTACGGGATTATTTAAAGTATTGGGCAAGCAATTCCCTAAGTGCGGTGTTTGTTACAGTCAAGTATAAAAGTAGAGGGAGACCATGCTGCGGTGGCATGAGTACTAGAGCTCAAGTTAATTATTGCTTGATTCGGTCAAAGGCAACCTGACAAGCCTCATTCAAGTGGTCGAAAAAATTGAGGTCCTTGCCACACAAGAGGTACATGAGTAGATAGTGTGAGTTTCATCAAAATCATGACCAATGGATGTTTTTCTTTGAAGAGCGAGGTTGAAAGGTTCATCGGGCAGGGAATGCTCTAGCAGTTCAAAGGGGATGCAAACCCTAGCTAAGACAGCTCCATGCATGTCTACATGCCTTGGAATATTTTGTATTCGAAAAAACTTTGAGTTAAAGCTTACATATTTTGTATTTCTTAAACACTCATATATATATATATATATATATATATATATATATATATATATATATATATATTCATTTATGTATTCTCACTCTATCCTTCTAATGTCTTTTCGAAAGATTCTTATTTTAACAGGTTTGAAGAAAACCTAACAATCGATCATCCCGAAGATTGACATGAGCAAAGGAAGACGACCTTAGAAGAAAAAAGCATGACGGCCTTAAATGACATTTAACACCCCTCTTAGCGTGACGGCCTTGAATAGTGTATGATACTTCTATTAGCCTTGGGGGTTCGTAATAACCTTTCTAAACCCTGAGGGCTCTTAATACCCATTCTTAGTCATGGGGACTCATAATAACCATTATTAGCCTTGGGGGCTCATAATACCATTTTTTAGACGCAAGTTGGCTTATAATACCCTTATTTAGCTTTGGGGGCTCATAATACCCTTTATTAGTCGTGGGTTGGCTTATAATACCCTTATTTAGCCTTAGGGGGCTTGTAATACCCTTTCTTAGACGCGAGTTGGCTTATAATACCCTTATTTAGCCTTAGGGTGCTTATAATTCCCCAAATGTCCCGAGAGATCCGTGGGAGGCTTGAAAGATACCCAACCATAGGTGGAATGAAAATATGTAGTAGCGTAGGTGTCTTGATAATACACCCATCCAGGGGAGGCTTGAAAATACCCCAAAGTAGGAAATCCAAGTGTAGAGTCCCACTCAATTTAGAAGGTCGCAGCCTGATCAAGAGGATGGGCTAAGGACTTAATGGACGTAACAAGGGAATTTAGTTCTCAATAACTACTATAATTAAATAACATTATGGCAGGCATTCTACAGTTCAAAACTTAGCATTAAGCCTGTAGTCCGTGATGGGGAAATTCATTACCCAAGAAGTTCAGTTCAGAGGTACTGCGGCAGGTATCTCAAGTTTGAGCAAAAGTTCAATATTAACTTACAAGTCTGCGGCAGATAATTTATATAGTTCCAGTTTTATTTCTAATGTTCGTAAAAGGGTAATATAAACTTACAATCTACGGCCTAAGGCTAAATAGTGCAAATATTTTTAACAGATATGCAAGTCATTCAACAAGTAACGAAGCTGGGAAATCATATTATAGCCAACTCTATAACATAAATATAAAAGGTCACGGAGGGCCTATGTTGTTTTAACACTACAAATTGAGTTTATGATAAATTTGTGGAATAAAAATACAAGTCCAAAAAAGAAATTATAAAGCTAAAGAGGTTGCATCCTCTTCTTCCTCATATTCTTATCCATCCACAAATCTTTTTATTTCTTTGTTTGCTTCAAATACTGCAGCCTCCTCCCTTCATTTTGTGGCCAGCTCCTCCACGACCTTCAGTTCCTCAATGCAGAGTGAATGCTCAGGGTCATTGAACCTCCAAGCATAGATATTATCTTTGTCATAAGGATAGTTCTTGTCCACCCCGTGCCTCGTCTCCTTGTATTTGCGGATGTAGCCCTTATTTTGGAGGATAAAGAAATCCTAGGAGATTTTGAAACTGGACACGATATCTTTAGTTTCCTTCTTTAGGGATGTGTTATTGTCAGTCCCCACTTGTTGGAGGGTTGTAGTATGGTCATCAGATAGATTCTTTATGCCCACGGTATGCCTTTGGACCAGGTTTTGATTTTTCTTCTCACGCTAGTTAAAATTTTCTTTAGAGGCTGCAGACTACCTTGTAGCCTCCAGGTATTTATCTTCAGGAATCTTCAGTGCTTTCGCAGCCTGCTTGAAACTTTATTTAACTTTGTTTGGGGCCTTAGTTGTAACCTCCACTTTCAAGTCTGCATCCATCTTGTAAGCTTGAAGTGAAGCCTTCGTAAACTATTTTTTCAACTTCAAAAGAGGATGACCTATCACCCTCTAATTGGGAGATGTGGCCATCCCCCGTAACCTCATAAAGATCATATAAACCCTCATACTTGGCCCTTTAGGCCATAGCAACCTCTACAGACTAGGATAATTAAATTCAAAGTTTTTGCAGAAAACACACAAATGTCTGCGAAAAGGAAAGAATTGAAAGTTTGCTCTCAGTAGGTTATGCAAGGAGTATTCCTCCAGGTCCTCTGCATCCTGTTCCACCATACGATTCAAATCATAGGCTTTCGCATCCCTCCTCATTCTTGGGATTACGGTGGAAGTTGTGTCCCAAGGGGAATTAGGGCCAGGCTGCCTTAGATGAGGTCGCGGACTTCCTTCACTAACTTTTTATGCCTTACTCTGAGGTGTGGGTGGGTTAGTGTTAACTGTCATAATAGTACATGGAGGGGACCTAGAGGCAGTAACATGTATGGGGATAGAAGTCCCATGGTCATTCCTTCGAGAAGGAAGTAAGATTAGTTGCAACCAGACTAACCCCAATATCTTCATCGAACTGTGGAGGGTTTGCAGCTACTCCCTCCAATTCTGGCCCTGTGGTGCAGCACCAGCAAGGGATGCCTCCTTTTCAGTTGGAGGAGAAATATCCTTTCATCATAAGGGGCAGCATCCTTGGTTTCCCTTTTTCTTTTCTTGCCCTTCTTCCATGGAGTTTGGTTTAGTGACTGGACAATCTCTTCAAACTTCTCCAGTTGATAAAGCAATAGATCTTTATCAATCTCCATTATTGGCTCCCCTTATGTGGTGGTACTTGAAAAAAGAGATTCAAAATTATCATTCAACATAAATTAAAATGTTGGTTGCAGAAATAATTTAAATAACAACTACCTTTCGCAGCCTTTATTGGAGCTTGGTGGGAGGTATAATATCTAAGCTTATAAAGTTACTGCAGAGTCACAATATTTGGGAAATTTTTCTTTGAATTGCAAATTGAGTCCGCGAATTTAGTTCTCTCCCTTTACCTGGATGAAGGGGTTAGCCCTGCACAAACTGTAAGGAGATTAGTAAAGGCTGCGGACATAACAAATGAAGAGAATTAAAGGTTCCAACATTTATAAATTTATGTTGAAAAACTAAAGTAAATTGAGGCTACGAAAATTATATACCTTCCTTGGGGGGGGACCCCAGGTCCCCGACAGTCTATTCTCTTTCTCCCCCTCACTTTCATCTAGGTGCACCTCCCAGCTATCTCTCGAGCTCTGATAGAATTTTCCCTTCTAGTTTTCAACACTGGAAGGCCTGCCCCTTACCAGATATCGATCGCCACTTAGCGACTCCATGCAAACGTACCATGGGTTTTTAACTGAGTTCTCCTTAGGCTTAATAAAGTCAAATAACTCCGCAGCTATTATGTCTTCCTCAAAATTCTTCTTCCAGATAACTAAGGACGCAAGGATGTCTCTCCAGCCATTGGGGTAAACTTGGGTTGGGTCCAAGTTCATAACCTTAAAAAAAATCCTCACTGGAACTGGGACAGGAAGCCGTAGTCCCAGGAGGAAGGCGTGGAGTGGGGAAAAAACTCCATCATTTAGCACTGCGGAGCATAATCTCTGATCTACAGAAGGCAGTGTGCAGATCGTTCCCTCTGGAACTCCACGCGCTTAGGGCAAGAAATCCAACCACTCCTTGCTCATGGTGCAAGGACAGTGGAGGTCCACACTCTCCCTTGTCGCTTCCTGTCCATGGCTAGATTTCCCTGCTTTAGTATTAATTGCCTCCATAGAAGTCACAACAAGGGTCGTAGCATCCATAGTATTGGGGGGTTGGTCGTTCATTGATCAAGTGTCCTCTTCCATGTGAACACCCTCCACTGCCTCATTTGAACCCCTACAGTTAGAAGAAGTTGTGAAATGAAAATCTATTTGAACACAAGTTGGGCAATGCTTTAGTCTACTAGGGCCAGTGGTTTTAAAGGGTTTAATATGTAACACTACGGCAGGAGTAACACCAAAGTGACTATTCCATAAGTCTTCCAGATATTCCCAAGTATTCCAATGCATATGGCTAGGACAAGGACCTGTAAAAGCAGAAGGGCTCCGCGGTTATAGTGTCGTAACTAACATAATAAAAATAAAAGAGAAATTAAAGTCTGCCTCATTTAAGAGGCCGTGACATTATCCAGAGAATAGAAAAATGGAAAAAGGACAAGTTTGTAGAAGACAAAATGAAGGTCGCAACCATAATAAAAAGAAGTTAAATTCAATGCCGCAGTAATTGGAAAATAAGTCAAGATTTCAGTGCTCAGCCATAAGAGAACGAGTTAATATTGCCTGCCACAGGGGATAAACAGGTAAGCATTTGCATATTTGGATTTTCAATGATAAAAATCTCAAAACCTTAGGGTTTTGTCCAAGAACACCTTGAACAGCATGTTCATGTTCTTGGCCAAAAATCATTCAAAAATGGGTTCCAAACCTAGAATCTAACCCTAAAATAATCCCTATACAGAAACTACCCACCTTTTTAATTCCCCAAAGGCCTCGAAATTCGTGGAAAAATCCTAAACCTAGTTGTAAGATCCCCAAAATCCTAGACTATAGTTGGCAAAACCTAGAAAAATTCCAAGCAGTTATCAATTCCAACCAATCAAATCCTAGTATGACAAAATCAAATCTAGCAAATTTTGGGCAAAAACGAAAAGGTTAAAAACCTAGCAGTTACATGGTAAAGAGAATATACATTAATGAATGGGAAAATAAGCATATATTTCAAATAAACTAAGGATGGATTTTGAATAGAGAATGAGAAAATTAAAGAGAAAAGCAGAAATACTAACTTGGATGGGATGTGACCGCCTGAAGATGGTGGAAATCACCTCAACTAGCTTCTTGGAAATTGCTTGAAATCACTTAGGGTTAGTTCTTTAGAGGTATTTACAAAGGTAATGAGGCCACAATGTCGAACCATTCATCTATGAGGGCACTGTAAATTTAAGTTTTGCAACTTAATAGCCACGGCATATTGTTGCACCAACTACAGGCGATTAGTATACCGACTTAACTTGACACTGCGACATCTGGGCATAAACACTGCTGACACACCAACTCGCAACCTCTTGGAACTTGAGGCTTGGGGGTTTATTGATATGACCAATATTAATAACATGGACGGGAGTGTAATAATAGAGTGTTATTGCATGGGGCTCAAACAAGCCGCGACATCCACCATATTCCAACACCTTAAGGAGCCACGACCTTATCTTTAACAGGACGCAACCACCTTCCTCACCAGCAGCGCATGCCTAACCGCAGACTTAGACACCTCAGCATGCAGTTGTTAGCTGTCCAACTTCTAAAAGGATTATACTCTTGCATCACTTATCCATATATTACGTGTTCTATGCACGTGACCCTTCCATTGACTTCTATAAATAGAAGTGCTCACGTCCTCATTTGTCGTGACATGTTTGGAAACGAAGCTCTGCCATACTCTCTACCGACCTTATCTCTTTGATAGCTCACTCAGGTCACCCTCAATCAACTGAGCCACTACGGTCTGCAGCCCCACTATAGCCTTGCTCTACAGGCCGCATCTAACTCAGAAGAAAGTTTGTATATTATGTATTGAACTCTCTCTCTCTCTCTCTCTCTCTCTCTCTCTCTCTCTCTCTCTTATACGCTATATAGGCAATTAACATTTGTAATAATGCAAACATATAGTGAGAATGTGGAACCAAAGTGGATGTAGGCTCATTTTATAGTCGAACCACTCTATATTTTGTGTTATATCTCTATTTTCTTACTTTATTATGCTTGTTACACTTTATGATTGTTAAGAATAGCTTTGATGGCATGGTTATTTCTTACAGATCCAATATCTTACATCATGACTCCTGATCTATTTGCAAATAATAAACATTTTTTATTTCCTGAAAAAATTGGCACGATTTTACACCGTGCCAAAAATTTCCCAAATAATTTTAATTTTAATAATAATATAATTTGGCACGATTTTATACCATTCCAGAAGGGTGTCAGAAATCCTACCAAAATCGAATCAGCATCTGGAATAGTCTCAAACCGTGCCAAACCATGTCAGATTGTTAAATTATGCCACAACCTGAAATGATTTATAACCATTCCAAAAGCTTATCAAAAAATGAAAATCAGGCGCACCTTTAAATCATGCTAAAAGCGTGCCAGATTATCAAATCTGGCATGGTTTAAAACCGTGTTAGGAAAAAAATCCCAATCTGGCACTATCAATTTTGGCATGGCTTTAAAATCATGCCAGATTGGGATTATAACGGTTTAAAACCGTTCCAGATTTCTACTTTTGATGTAGTGTAGAGGTCCCACGATATCCATGTCCTATTGAGCAAAGGGCCAAGGGCTCGTGAGGGTGATCAAATCTCCGATCAGCTACTTGATACTTAGGAAACCCGCCACTATCCTTGAGAGATCAACTGATAGGAGAGTGACATTTCACATATGTGAGCTCCACAACTGCCTTTGTGCATCTCACTGAGGATTCCTTCCACTTGGTCTGGATGGATGCACTTTCATAAAGGTCCAGTGAATGATCCACGATAAAAATTTCCTTTAGCGTTAGGGCATAACCTTGTCGATGGGATCTTCATCCAATGTTCTTCTTTGGTGTCTGATAGTAGATATCCATTATTTATAAAGGCGAATGATCGGATCCATCCATGATGGTGCTAACTGGGTCTGCATGATGTCCAAAACGGGCTTTGTCCTATCAATAGTGGGTCGATTTATGTATTCAACTTCAATTGTTCTCTTGAGGTCATTATTAATGGTGGATGCCAAAGTAGCTAGTTCATGTGCATGGATGTTGGTGTTCCTTGATAGTTGTTCCACCGAGGATGACCTGAAGAGTTAGAGAAAATTCCTTTCTTTATACCGGTAAGCGACATCCTGGGGTCCATGGCTTTGTACTCATCATTGAGTTAGCTTTCCATCAGAACAGAGTCGTAATATACTACTATATGACTAACTCCTAAATTGATCTCTCTTCGGGGTCTGTGGATCATGGATTCCTATGAGACTGTTAGTTCTATGAGGCAACCTTAGGGCGTGATAAAGACGATCCTGAATCCGGTGCCACGTTCATTGAATTACCCATCAACGAAAGATTTCCATCTTTGATTATCTTCACTAATAGCTAGTGATTCCAGGATTGGATTTAGCTCCTCCCCTCCCTTTTCTAGTGGTGAGAATTCGATAATGAAGTCGGTCAGGATCTGCCCTTTAAACGCATCTTATAGCTCATACTTAATGTCAAACTGTTCAAACTCCAAGGACCACCTTAGTATTCTGTTAGAGAGATCTGCCTTTTTGAGCACCTCTATAATACCCGCACTTTTTTTAATTATGTACTTGTATTTTGGCCTATTTATATGTTAACATTCCATTAACGAAAATTCGACATTGCATGTCTCGCATGGGAATTTATTTATGTTTATATGATTTATTTAAGCACTTTGACAAAGTTTTATGCAAATTCGGATAAGAAATGAACTGTAATACCCTGTCCTAATAACTGAATTAATTTTTATATGAATTATGTTGAAGTGGAATTAATGGTAATTATAGAAGAGTCGTGGGTAAAAATTGGAGAAGAATGAAAGAAAAAGAAAAAAGAGTCGTTCAATCGAGAAGGGGATGTCGTTCGAATGACAAGGTGATGTCGTCAGAAGGTCGGGAGATACAGGGCTTCAAACGAGATGATATTGGTTGACAGTAGACGGTCTTGCGAAGGGTCGCATGATCTACAGTTCAAACGAGGTAGGTAAGTCATTCGAATGACCTAGACTTGTCCTTCGAATGACATAAATTGAGTTTTTAACCTGCGTTGCCCTTGTGCGCTGTCACGATTTCAGCCATTAAATCTTTGAGCTGTCGAGCTCAAATCAGCCCAAAAGGGGCAAAATGGGGTTTTGACTCTTGGGTGGTTTATATTAAGGAATTTTTTGGGTTATTTGGGGTTATTTGGTGTTGGGAGAAAATGTAAGAAGAAGAGAGAGAGGGAGAGAGAGGTGGGTGGTCTTCCACCTCCACCCACCACCCAAACACCATTCCACCACTATTTTATGTAATATCACACCATGTTCAAGCCCACAATACCCATTTCCACCATTATTAAGGTAAAGCTACGAATTTTAGAGGAATATTTGGGGGATTTTGGATAAGATGATGAGGGTTTCCATGGAGTTTGAAGTGGGTCTTGCTTGGAATCTTGAAAGAAGAACCATTGGAGCCATTAGAGGTGGAAAAACCTTACTCTTAGTGTAAGACTTTATTTTGCACATTTGTATTCTTGTAGTTAGACTTTGTGAGTATGGTGCATTTAGCTAAATGATATTAATATGTAGAATTAATAAACATTTTTATGAAATAAAAATGTTGAAATAATGATATTTTGTTGAAAATTAAGAATGAGTAGATATTTTAAAGTTTTGAAATATTAAAAGTTGGTATTTTGTGAAAAAAGTGTATTTTTAGAAAGAGTGATGACTAAACATTTTATGAAATAAAATGTTTGAGAATATTGATTTATTTTAGTAAACATTGGTGAAATAATGTTTCTTGCAAAAATGAAGATTTTATGAAAAATAGACATCTTGCAAAAATGAAGATTTTATGAAAAATAGACATTTGTTGAATTTGAAGAAATTATATGTCATTATGTCTTGAAAATGTATTTTTGCAAGTATAATGAGTTTCTAGAATGAAAAATATGTTTAAACCATTAGTGGGATTTTAAGGTTTAAAATCCATCTTCTCGTGTATCTAAACTTGTAGTAATTTGACACTAAGTGTATAAACAAGTTTTAAGAAGAATTTATTGGGTTTAAACATGAAATAGAAATTCTTGTCTTTAAAATGTGTGAAAATGGGTTAAAAATATGATAAGTATAAGGTTGTAAGACTACATGTAAAATAAAGAAAATGATATTTTCTTATGAAAGTAGTCTTAAGTGTGAGTGGATCTCATGAATAAATGAAGTAAGGAAATGCGTGGCTTAAAAAATTATGAATAAAGATATTGAATAAGTGTGAATGGGTGAACATGGAAAAGTTAGTGTGCATAACTTAGTAATGTTGTAAAAGATTAACACTTATGAAGTTAAAAAGGAATTAATGGGGTAAAGGTGTTTTAAATTAAGAATAATATTACTCCAAGGTTAAAAAGAGTTTTAATGTGTTAAAACACTTTGAAAGTTAGGGTGAGTAACTTAATAGTGTTTTGTAAGAAATTAACACTTTAAGGAATGGAGTAAAAAGTGATTTTGAAAACAAATGGGTCAAATGGTAATTTTACTTAAAGTGGAACATTTTTATAAAAATATTGGAAAAGGCGTTACACAAAGTGGCCTATATGAATATGATTTTTGCAATAAAATCAAGGTTAAAGTGTAAAGAACATGAAATGGTAAAATTTTAAAGTGTAACACGTGTTGGGTGTAACCCGGATTTTGGCTTCGGTCGGGTAAAAAGAAAAGTGAAGTAATGTGAACATTTGTAAAATGTTAAATCACATTAATAAGGAGCTCGGATGACACCGGGATAAGCAAGAAGTGCCTGGAGCCCTAGGGTGAAAAGTTCAAAATCACTGGCCAGAGCATATGGTGCGCATAGCCGGCAGTGTGGAGCCCATTATTGTATAGGGTATTGAAAGATTTCGAGAAATAATAATAGGAACAAGGAGCATGTCAAGAAATGGGTTGTGTGGTGAAATGTGTTAACACAGCCTAACTTAAATGAATTAATAAATATTTTGGTAACAGTTAAAATGGATAAGTAAATGTGTAAATGATTAATGTCCATAAAGTAAAGAAAAAGGTCAAGTACGTGGGTAAATCGGTGAGAAACCTAAGTGGTTAAATCCATAATTAACACAATAATATGTTATGAAAGGGTTCTCAAAGATTAAATAAGTATTTTCTAACACGGTGTTCGCGTGTGTTGAAAGGGTGACTTTCAACGAAAATGCTAAAATGTGTTCTATAAACTAAAAGGGGTAATTTAAGTAAAGGAATATTTTAGGAGAAATCAAATGTAGTAGTTTCAAGTGTTAACTGTGTGTGTTAAATAAAGTGAGGAATGCTAAGTGTGTAAAAAGGAAGTATTTTGTAAGATTAAGGTAAATTAATCTGGATAATAATGTTTTCGGAAGTAAAACCATCTCATCCATTAAGTATGGGTATATATATATATATATATATATATATATATATATATATATTTGTTGTGTAGCAATTGTTTCACGTTGGTGAGAATTTAGAACTTTTCCACCGATGATGTCAATTTTTAGGGTATATCAAACCCACAATACAAGTGTAATTATAGTTTAGGGGTAGAAGGATAAATGTAGTAAACATAGGACACAATATGTACGTGGTTCAGTATATCAACATGCCTACGTCCATGGGGAAGGTAAGGAGAGATGTTTATTTCTTAGAAGAATAAAGGACGATTGGGGTGATGAGGTTTTTATTTGAGAGTTAAAATCGCCGTGAGTATAATAAAAATCAACACCACCAAATTGGGTGAGATCGCACTTATTTGTAATTACAAGGTTCCTATGAATCTAGGTCTCTTTACTTGGAGCTTATCTTTAGGTGATAGATTCGTCTTAAAATTGATCGTCCATGGTGCATGATCGTCCATTGGCCTTTGAGAGCCACATGTTAGTCCACGTGGTGTAATTGGCCATATATTCTTCAATATTGATTAAAAGTATTAGTGAACAATACTCATTACATGTATTTATATCTATTTGGTCTTATAAATTTATACATAAAACTAAAAAAAGATTATTGAAGTGTAAAATAAAGATGTGTTTACATTTAGTCTAAATAAACTTTACAACATAATATTTATAACAAATTAAATTATTATTAAATTTACTCTTGCGAAAGGTTAATGAGAATTTAAGGGATTAAATTACATTGAACCCTTTAACTATTTTGGGTTCACAAAACACTCTATATGATTTTTTTTATCTAAAAAACATTTATTTAGTTAACCCCAAAATGGGTATGGGTGGGGGAAGGTAATGAAAATTACAAAAAGGCAATAATATCTGCCACTATCGAACATAAAATTTACTCCAATTCAATTATGAATAAAATTAACGCCGCATGAAACACCAAAAATTAATTAAACCAAATACTAAACAATCTCGAACGCAATCTAAACCATCAACCTAAATTCTCTATATCTCCCTCTCTCCCCTATGCAATCATATCGATTAAAGAACCTATTGTTGTTGGTCCCTCCGCCCCATTATTTCCTATTACATAGTTATTCCTTACACCACCAGAAGATGCCATCATCACTTGCCCCTATCTCGTGCTTCCTTTCAAATCATGTATATATATATATATAATGCTCCTGTGCGGACTAGTTCGCATTTTAAGAATGCGGACCGGACATGTGTCACCTAACGGTGCGCCTAGAAATTATCGCCTAAATTATAGGCACACTCACATGTCCGGTTCGCATTCTTAAAATGCGGACTAGTCCGCACAAGAGCAGGACTGATATATATATATATATATATATATATGTGTGTGTGTGTGTGTGTGTGTGTGTGTGTGTGTGTGTGTGTGCATGCGCGTGGTGGTGGGGCTTAGATATACAAACATGTATATATACATATGTAATGTGGGGCTCAAAATATTAGTCATTAATGAGTTGGAATCCACTAAAGATTTCCATAGCCGAATGGGCACAAACCTAGAATACATGCAAAATTCAAGAAGGGTCACACGATAAGTGCATGAGGTATACGATAATTTATCAAAATGAAAAACACAAAAGAGAGATTCTAACACTCACATGTGTATTCATTTGTCCAATAAATAGTAGTTCCCCACCCTTTCAGCGGGACGCTAATTTTGTTTTACCAAAACTCTCTCAAATTGTAATATCTACAACCGATAAGAATTAAAGCATCTTCTAGACATGGGAACGTTGTCCACATACATCATTGTTATTCTTATATATGTGTGTGGGTACTTATTTAATTAGACTTGGTATATGTCATGTGAGAGTATTACGCCTCATATGAGGATTCCTTCCACGTACAACTAACTACGTCTGATGGGACCGAGTTCCTTCTTTCTCGCTAATGAGGTTTTTAAAGGCAAGGTGTACGGACATTCGTTCTTGGGGCTCCACCTCCTATGCATTCATCGAAAAAAGTTGGGTGAGATTTATATGGGTTACACAAAGGAATCTTTGGAAATCATGCAAGTGGGTAATTTCTAACCTTTTGAGATATCCAATGAGGGTATTAGCGGCCTTACATGTAAAAACATGCAACACAATACATTTAAAGGCATGTCAAGTGCTAAACTTTCTCTCATTTACCTCGCTAGCAAGCATGATATTTAAATACCCAAGATAACACATGACCTTTTGGTTAATGAGGTTTAGATATTGTGGTTCATCTACCCACTAGCTACAAAAATAGGAAGTACCTCTTGATCAGAGTTAATTATATCACCAAGGAGATAATGGATAACCCATTGGCTAACGTAAGGAATTCAAATGTGTTAAGGTTCATTTGGAAGGATATTATCACAAGGTTTAGAATTACTCAAACAATCATCAAAGACACCGGCACCCAATATAAAGTGTACAATTATAGTTTTTCTACACTGATTACAAAATATGATTGTATTAAATCTAAGTCTCCTACCCTTAGAGCAATAGACATACCAAAGCTTCTAATAAGATTGTGTTCTATGGGACTAAGAAACAGTTGGAAAAAGATAAAGGTGGTTGGGTTAGTGAGTTTTCAACTGTCCTTTAGGCTTATAATACCTTTATGAGGAGATTTATCGGGTAGACGTCATTTGTCCTTACTTATGGAACGGAATAAGTCAACCCATGTGGGTCCAATAACTTACATGATAACTTTAATGGTGGACAAAAGCATAAATTATTCTTGAATCCTAATAGAGTTGGACCTCAATGGAGAATAAGTTTACTAAGACTTAATTAGACTCGAAACATTTTGGATGCAACTCGTTAAGCACCAAAACTACCATATTAAGAAAAATCAGTTCACGTATGGAGACTTCATCCTTCAAAATATAGTAGATTATGTGAAGAACCCCTTTTAATTAAGTTAATACCTTTTTGAATAATAATGGTAGAATAAAATGGAACTTGTTAATTTGAAAGAATGGAGGGCATTGAGGTGCAGAGATGAGAAACTAGTCGCCAGAGAAGTTATACTTTTAGGTTGAGTTTCAGACTTTAATAAAAGGACACTTTGTTATTCTAATTGTGCATTCGTTTAATTTCTTTCATTATTTCAATTAATATACACAAATTTAACCCTCTAAGGGGAAAAATAATGTATTTATCAAAAAATATTATTAAGATAGTTTCACTTATATAATTTTGTTCGGATAATAATCCTCATTTATTTTAATGTTTACTTGAACTTGTACACCATTTGAAGTTGCAAATCACTCTTATATAGTTCTCCGAGCTGCCCCAAAATCATCACATACCTAAAAGGATTCATGGAAAAGTGTAGAAATTTAAGGTGTGATCTCGATAAAGATCCTAAGTTGAGGAAATCCATATAATATAAGGTGCATTCTCAATAATTATTCTTAGGCCTAAGGCTAGGTATAACTATACCACCTAAAATATAATAAGGAGAATGAAACATTTTAAATTAACATTCATAAGTTCCAAGTACACTATTCCCAGATAAATACAAGAGATGATCATAAAGAAAAAAAAATTCAAGGTGTAGGGCTAGAAGGGACACTCATGACACCTTTATCATACTGAGGAAATTCGTTAGAAATCCATCCCCACCAATGTAGCTTGAATCATCTTGATAAAACAAATATATTATGTCTAGTTGAGATCATAAATACTCATTACCAAATAAAGGCAAGAAAACTTGAGGACAATATGGGGTGTACCAATAACATATGTTCGAGTTCTTTGTAATTTTAAGGATGAAAAAAGAATTTATATATCCATGTTTATTAGATTGGGATTATATATCCTTGATGTTTGTCTTAACTTATGCAATTCTTGGTCATATACATTTTTCCAGACCCAACGAGGACCCTATTTAAATATATGACTTCGTCTATTATACTCTGGGATGGTCCCTTAATCTTCGTCGACCTTACAAGAAATGAACATTCCTTCATTTGAATGGAAATGTTATGAACCCCCGCCAAGGCATCTATGCCCCTTATTTATCGGGTTTGCATTCTTAGAACCCAAATGTTTCAAGGTTCCGCACAATATTTCAAAAGCCTACCTAGTCTAATCAAGTACGAAAACCTAAGAATAAGTTAGGACCTTAAAGTAATCTAATGTAATTAGGAAAATCATTTCTCGAGTATCTACTTGATCATACAAAATACTTGAAGTGATAAATTAACACGAGTTCAAAGAAAACATAACGGTTACGGTAGATGTAGAAAAAATCAAGATATGTCAAATTTGAAATAAATGAAACATAAACACTTGACATTCATCCATAAATTTAATTAATAAATTGAGAATAGGTTAGGACCTATATCATTTTATAAAGATAAAATGAATTGTTACAAGATAAAAAATAGAGATACGACTTCAATAACCGATATAAGAGTCAGCACGAGCAAAACTTTTAGTTGCATGATCCATAAGAGCATCTTCATTACCTCCTTATTAGGGTATTGGTTCATTTCTTGGATCGTTCTAAGAAAAAAACTTAAAGTACCAAGAAACTCTCTTGATTGTTAAGGTTTCATCCTAACCCCTTACATAAAATAGTTTGGGATGTGTCATAGATACTTGTTGATGTTTTTAAAGGTACCACCCCAGCCCTTTCCCTCAGCCTCATTGTTGTCCTGAATTACAACCTCTAGATCCTCTTTGGTATTTTACAAACCATACACCTTCATTTTATGATCCTTTTCGAGTGTCCCATCTTTGGTTCAGAACCCTCGAAGCTATTGCACAAATCTAGCACTTTCTCTTTGATCCCTTTTACTTTATTAAAGATATTGGATACTTTTTTTTTATTGTGAGTAGCTTACTCACATTCCAACTTATGTTTGGCCTCATCAAATATCCACCGAAGACTATTAATGTCCATATCAAACTCTATGGAATTATTTTCTTTCTTAGGGCCCCACTCATGAAGCTCACTGAGGTCCTAAAAATCTCCAAATCACCAAATTTACAGGTCAATATGAGGATTGATCAATCCAACCGTAAGAAAAAAGTTGTTTTCAAACAAATTTTACCAAGAAAAATGCAAGTACATAATTAGTGGGAAAATCCTTAAAATATGAGCCTAAAGACCACATCCATGTCTTTTAGAAGAAAAATGTCTTCAGCAGTTTGGAGGCGATCCCTGGGGTACAGAAGACTAAAGATTCCATCATTATTAATTCATCCTTAGAAATGGTATGCTTGGGTGAGATGATATCCATCTCCTTGCCATTACCTTGGGGCCATGAATGAGTAATGGAATGATCATCCCTTATGTTAGAGGAATTTAACTTCTTATAGGTTTGTGCTTACTTTTATCGGGACCTCAAGCAATTTAACAAATACTTAGTTAGGGATGACCCGCTATTAAAAGATATTAATAGTATCATATGTTATAATGTAAATTAATAAAAGACAATAGAAGTAAAAAAATATTATATCAAACTCAAAAAAGAAAAAGTAGAAGTTTGGAGAGAAAGAACTTATAAATAAAGTAAGATATTTTAATGCAAGAAACAATGGATTTGTTCTTAAAGTGTCATTTAAATGGAACGATGAATCTCCAGTTGATAGATAACTTGGGAAAAAAGAGGGTTCATAAAGTTTAAGGGGAAATTATTATCATTTCATCCAACTTCTCAAAGTTGAATGGTAGTGAGCATGTAATAAACAAATTAAAAAACGTATGGAATGATAAATGTACCCCTAACGTGCAAGTCTCCCCACATATTCCCTCTTTTTTATGAAGATGGAAGAGTTGGATAAATTGTGGGTTCCTAAATATTGGTCATTAATAGGCTAGATCCCATAGAATATCCCAATGATCGAAGGGGACCACACTCGGTGCACATGAAAACTTCAAAATGAGGTCACAAGATAATCGCATGAGCTAGCCAATAACTAATCATAAAAGATAAGCACGGAAGATGGAGTCCAACACTCACACATGTATTCATTTGTCATATCAAAATTCGTACCAACCCCATAAGATGTCACGCTAAGTTAATGTACAAAACTCTTTCAAATTGAATTCTTTATGATAATTAGAAATCAAAATGCCATTATAGATGTAGGCACGTTGCTTAACCATGTGAATCATTATATTCCTTGTGTGTGCATGACTTGTTTCCTTAATTTCGTTTATTATTTGTCTTGTGAGAATGTTACACTTGGCATGGGGATTATTTCATGTACATATATATACACAGAGTAAATGAGTTTATTATTTTCATTTTAAATGTACTTCGAGTGTTTAATTAGAGATTGATTATGATTATGAGTAAAAAAACAAATTCGTGTGGATCTTGCCGTAATAAATTATATATGTGACTCTAGATAAGCGCAATGAATGATAATGACAATGAACATCGATGATCCTTGTCACCATCTTTCCTCGACATATCCACTAGTATATGTGTGTGTGTGTTGGAGGGGTACAAATCTATTTTTTTTGGTTGATGTGATGCTCTTTTATTATTATTATTTATTTAATGTCTCTAATAATTTTATTATAGAAAATGATGTAACATATCAATGTAGATAATTTTCAAACCATATCCCTTATTATTGAAAACATGGTGCGAATCCAAATTATTTTCAAAGAATAATCAATTGATTTTTATGATAACAATTAAAATATGATATATGTCCTACTAATTATCTTCCTCTAATAACGTATGAGTTTTCATGATCACAAAGATTACTATAACGTGAAGACTCGTGAAATACACAAAATAAGTCAATGATAAAGTAAATCAAGTCTTAAAAAGGACACCACAAGAGACAATCCAACCAACTCAAGTCAATCATCCAAGGACAACAAACTTAAAAAACCCTTACTAATTCAATTAATTTGCTCACACAAGCACACGACAATCCAATAGTACAAAACACCAAGCATGTACAAGTAGAGAACATATGGATATACATGGTTCATCAATAATTTCATACGTCCATGTCATGGGAGGGCTTTTATTGATTGAGAATCCAATTTGGTATAGTTGCAAGGTCCTCTCCCAACATGTCCCACTAATGGGTGGTTACAGTTATTTATAATGTCAAAAGCTGGTATCACCAAAATATTGGGCTCTACCCTTATGAATTATCATCTCGTGTTGATAACCCTCATTTAAATGTACGCTTATATTTATGATTTATCACATGTTAATATGGGAAGCTATTTAAAATGAAATCTTTCCGTTGATTCCCGCTTTTTACAAACGTGGTCCCCAAAGCGTGTGAACCCAAGTGCCCTTATGAGCTCGTAAAATTTTGAATCCCATAATTTCCCCGAGACTTTTTATCGCTTGCGGTGTAAGTCTTGCTCTGGTCGGAGGGTAAAACATGCTTCATGTCTGGTTGATGAAAGTACATCTTTCTCACGCTTAATGATGGCTTATGTTTTGGGAATTGTGCCTTACGTAATTTCCTTCAAAATGTCCAAAATCACTTCTTGTCCGTTCGTTTTCATTTGCATGGTGTGTTAAAAAGTTTCAAAGATAATCCTGTAATTATTCATTTCTCTTGTGTCTTTATAAGTGAAGTTACTCCTCCAAAATATCCAAAATCACTTCTTATCCGTTCGTTTAATCATCTAGTAAGGTTTTCTTTACTTTATAACAAATATGGTTTATGTTAACTGTGATTCCACGATTAAGAAGTTCAAGGGAAGTCAAATCCTTGACTGTGTTACCGAGGATATCCCAGAGAGGGTCATAGACCATTGTGATACGCTAGCGAGTGTGACACCCTGCCAATTCTAATAACGACTGATCAATCATCTACTAAAATAAAACAGGAATCTCAGTCTGGCTCATTCTTCGCATCACTGTAGAAAACCAAATTAGTTACTAATAACCTATTAAGCCCGATGTCCAATTTTAAAACATTATAACTTTCCCTATTAAAACATTCAATAATTTAGATAAAATACCGTAATTTAAATAAACCTTCCAATTTAAATAAACATTCTCCGCAATAATAAAATGAATACTGCTAATGTAACGTAAATAAAAATAACCGAAAACCACTCGACAACTCCAAATACTACAATCCAACTGATAAGAAAATAATGTAGCAAAGTCTAAAAGAAAAGTTGTCCAACAATGGGCGAAATGCCCGAAATAAAATAAACTACGATAACATCTTATCCAGATGACAATGATAGAAGAGTCTAATCAAACGCTGCAGGCATCCACAACTACTGCAGCATCGTCTAACTGGAAGGACAACTAAGGCCAGGTGTCACTGTGGCTGAACACCTAAAAGGTTTTGAAAAAGATTTTCGATACGGGTCAGAGCCCAAAATCATTTAAAAAATATTTGCAACTATTTAAAATCCAATAATGAATATGCAGCAGAATTATTCATGTTCATCTGGTGTCGCACTCACATGATATTATCCTCGCCCCTCACTTATAGTGCGCACATGATATATGTATTTTAATCTCCTAGTTATGTTACACCACCTAACTAGTTTATTCACTTAACGTATCTCAATATGATAAACCTCTAGCTCAACCATCCTACACACTTTATACTTTACTTTGTTTTTCACTTAGCTATCACGAAAACTGTATTACCCCGTAATTTTGATAGCATATTTATGAATATTCTATAAAATTTTAGTCGGGATATTTTATTTTAAATGAAAATATTTTTTTATATTAGATTTAAAAATAATTTATTATAGTTTAAATTCGAATCAGACATTTAAATTCAAATTTAAATGGCTTTTGGACATTCTGTGACGAGTTAAATATATAAAGTAGGTAATTTTAAATTAAAGGGCAGTATAGTAATATGCATTAGCTTATGTTCCAAGATAGGATTTGTGATATGGGCTATATATGGAATATTACGGGTGATTATAAGGAAAGGAAGATGGAAAATAAAGGACAAAAACGAAATCAAAAGAGTAAAAAATGAGTGGAATGAGAAGAGCCAATTTGGAGTGTTTAGATCTTCTTTTCGAGTGATTTCGGATGAGATTTGAGAAAAACTCAAAACACATAGCTGGCCTAATTTTTTGTGTATAATCCAAATCTGAAGTCGGATTGGTAGTTTAGATAATGCTTGGATATGAGTTTTCTGGATTTTCAAAACAGACCTAGAATGGCAGATTTTGACTCGCTTGAGGTAGTTTCGTTATCTCGTGGTTAATTTAGTGTGCTACACTTATTCGTCATTGATTGTATATTGATATCCATACCATGTGTTTCATTTATATATATGGTATGCTCGTATATTATATTGGTTCTTGCACCCATCTTATATGTGTTATTTTCATACCGTGTAGTTTGGGTAACGAAGCTAGTTGATTTTTCGAGCATGTTGGGTTATAAAAATGGGTAGAAAACCTGTAAACGTTATTTATGGGAATTGAATATGAAATTTATTTTAATTGGGAGAATGATATTATGATGATTATTATCGAAGAATGAATAGGCATTCCTTAGCCAAATCACTTGCTACACGGGGTGTGCTGTCAACTACGATTTTGTTTATTATCCAGAGACTAGGTCATGGACCCCGGTTGAAGAGTATACCAAGTTTTACTATGGCGGTGATGTCATGTTATGATGTATCAAGTGCCCAAATTATGTTATTTATTTTGGGGGGCTATTGGATTGTTACGAGGATAATTGACAGAATAATGGATGGTAATCCATACCGTACTGTGGAAAGTATGACGAAAATTTTGATATTGGGTCTTGGGCTTTGTAGTGCCGCGGTGAGATCATATATGATGATTATATCATAGCAATTTTAGTTTTAGTGTTCATATTGCATACACTCTTGTATATGATGCACGTACATACGAGTATGTGTAGTTGCACTTGGAGCATTTATACGAGCTACTGAGTTTCTCGCTCACCTCCCCCCCATAGTTTATTGTATTGCAGGTTTGATGCGAGATGATATTTATGGTATCATTGGGATTGGGAACGTCATTAGAGGCTCTGAATATTTATTTTCTAAAATTTATTTGTATCATTTTGTTTATTGTAAATTGTTTTGTAGAAGAACATTTGAGATTTAATAAAATTGAGAAATTTTATTCAGTCAATTTATTATTTATGCTTTTACAAATTTATTCTCAATATAAATGGTATTGTTTTATTAAAAAAATTCTCTAATTTATCAATATTTTTTAGTAGCACCTCTCATGGTGTTACAAAGTGGTATTAGAGCATATGTTATTAATATTCTCGGGCTGGGGGCTATTGGTTCGTTACGTTGTTCGTTAAAAAAAGTTTGGTTTATGTTCAATCTTATTTGGGTGATGTCGATCTTTCTCTTTGAATTTAAGGTAAGAACATTTTAGTGAATTTCGAGGATGAAATTCCTTTTGTAGGGGGGGAGAATGTAATACCTCGTAATTTTTAAAGCATATTTATAAATATTCTATAAGATTTTAGTCAGGATATTTTATTTTAAATGAAAATGTTTTTTTATATTACATTTAAAAATAATTTCTTTTGGTTTGAAATCGAATCAAACATTTAAATTCAAATTTAAATGGCTTTTGGACATTTTGTGGTGAGTTAAATATGTAAAGTATGTAATTTTAAATTAAAAGGCAATATAGTAATATGCATTAGCTTAGGATCCAAGATATGGTTTGAGATAAGGGCTATATAAGAAATATTATGGGTAATTATATGGAAAGGAAGACGAAAAATAAAGGACAAAAACGAAATCAAAAGAGTAAAAAACGAGTGGAATGAGAAGAGCCAATTTAGAGTGTTTAGATCTTCTTTTCGAGTGCTTTCGGATGAGATTTGAGAAAAACTCAAAACACATACCTGACCTAATTTTTCGTGTAGAATCCAAATATGAAGTCGGATTGGAAGTTTAGATAATGCTTGGATCTGATTTTTCTGAGTTTTCAAAACAGGCCTAGAATTATGAATTTTGACTCGCTTGAGGTAGTTTCATTCTCCCGTGATTAATTTAGTGTTCTACACGCATTCATTATTGATTGTATATTTATATTCATTCTATGTGTTGAATTTATATGTATGGTATGCTCGCATATTATATTCGTTCTTGCAACCATTTAGTATGTGTTATTTTCATGTCTTGTAGTTTGGGTAACAAAGCTAGTTAATTTTTAAAGCATGTTGGGTTATAAAAACGGGTAGAAAACTTGTAAACTTGATTTATGAGAATTGAATATGAATTTTATTTTAATTGAAAGAATGATATTATGATGATTATTATCGGAGAATGCATAGGCATTCCTTAGCCAAACCACCCGTTGCACGGGTTGTGCTATCGGCTACGATTTTGTTTATTATCCAGAGACTAGGCCATGGACCCCAGTTGATGAGTATGCAAGTTTTACTATGGCGGTGATTCCATGTTATGATGTGTCATGTGCCCAAGTTATGTTATTTATTTTTAGGGGCCATTTGATTGTTCTGAGGCTAATTGACAGAACAGTGGATGGCAATCCATATCGTACTGTGGGAAGTGTGATAGGAATTTTGATACTGGGTCTTGGGTTTTGTAGTGCCGCGGTGAGATCATAGGTGATGATTATATTATTGAAATTTTATTTTGAGTGTTCATATTGCATACACTCTTGTATATAATGCACGCACACCCGAGTATGTGTAGATATAGTTGAAGCATTTATACGAGCTACTGATGTTCCCGTTCATCCCCCCATAGTTTGTTGTATTTTCAGGTTTGATGCGAGATGATATTTATGGTATCATTGGGATTGGGACCATCACTAGAGTCGTTCGATATTTATTTTTCAAAATTTATTTGTATCATTTTGTTTATTGTAAATTATTGTGTAGAATGTCATTTGAGATTTAATAAAATTGAGAAATTTTATTCAGCCAATTTAATATTTATGCTTTCGCAAATTTATTCTCAATCTAAATGGTATTGTTTTATAATAAAAATTCTCTAATTTATCAATATTTTTCAGTAGCAGCTCTCGAGGTGTTACATAAACTATATCATTGTAATTCAAAATTAAAATCTTATCGTTAAACAATTCATATAATTGTACACTAGTTATAATTTTAATGTTTACACAATCATTTTATTCACACATATACATATAACACTCTTTTATACGTATATAAATAGCATCCCCAAGTAATCCTCCCAGATTCATTCCCTACTATGCTATTAGGCTCCAGGTGTGTCACATACCACCCTTGGGCCACCAGATCGAAATCTCACCACTGAACCCAAATCGTACAATCATAAACTGGAGGCGGTTATAGACATACATCCGTGGATCATAATCATATCTCATTACCCCACCAGACTCTAAACTCACATACAGTGGTCATGCAATAGTCCTATGACCTGAGGAAATGACCCAACACCTATTGGTCACGCCAGGGTGGACCGCCCATTACGCCAACCTCCAATGATAGCATCTTCAGAGTAGGTATGTTCACATATATCAACCACACACAGATATATATATGTATATATATATATATACAATACTGCTCTTGTGCACATCAGTCCGCATTTTAAGAGTGCGGATCGGACATGTGTCACCTAGCGGTGAGCCCAGAAAAGAGAGAGAGTGTGCCTATAATTTCTAGGCACACCCTCAGGTGACACATGTTCAGTTCGCACTCTTAAAATGCGGACTGATGTGCACAAGAGCAGTACTGTGTATATATATATATATATATATATATATATAGAGAGAGAGAGAGAGGCCCTCTCCTATAAGGACTCCTTATGTTGCAGACCCCGGTACATACCATTTTTTTAAAATAGTAAAAAGATCAATTTTTTGATGAAACTTAATGGATATGATCTCCATGGTGAGAATATCATCTCCAATTTTTTTCATCAAAAAATTGACTAAAAAAACCATTGTGATGAGGTGATATGTAAAAAATGGTATAAATATGCATTTTTCGACCGTTGAAATGTTGGCGATCATCTCACACACTTATTGATTGAATTTTTTTATGAAACTTCATGGATATGATCTCGATAGTGAGAAGATAATATCTATGAAGTTTCATTAAAAAATTCAACCAATAAAGTGACTGGCACTGACTCAACATTTCAACGATTGAAAATGCATATTTATATAATTTTTTTACATATCACCTCATCTCAACTGTTTTTTTATTGAATTTTTTGACTAAAAAAATTGGAGATGATCTTCTCATCGTGGAGATCATATCCATAAAATTTCATCAAAAAATTCAATTTTTTACTATTTTACAAAAATGGTATGTACCAGGGTCTACACCATAAGAAATTCTTATAGGAGACTTTCTTTATATATATATATAAGATAGCATGGTTTTTGAATAAAAAAATGTAAAAGCACAATAAGGGTTCAGATTCTTTGAGAGAAAATAAAGGGTTGTGATTAACTTGCCAATTTCATTATCCCGCCCAAATTTCTCTCTCCTACTTCACCGTTTCCATACCTCGGTAACCTCACTCTCCACATCTCCTTCTCTCACAAACAACAGTCCGTGGCTCCAAAACACCATATCTCATTCATCCATTTGTCTCCTAAATAACACCGATGCTAAGGTAAACTCTTTCCTTCATATTCATCTTCATCTTCATCTTCACTACTCTTTGTAATCTCAGAAAATGAAATCAATATTAGTTCTTTTTGGGTGTTTTGGGGGGTTTTAGATCTGACAATGTTGAGCCCTAACTTCTTATAGGTTTGTGAGTTTTATTTTTTCAATCAATGGTCCCACATTTGTGCTATAGTTTTTCACATTTACATGAAACTACTATTTTTTTTTAATTATTTATGTTCCGAGTCCCAGATTTGTTAATTTTATTGTAAGTCTGACTTAAATGTCTTTTGCCACTGAGGTATCTCCTTCTAATATCAAGTGTTTATTTTTATTTAATTCATGTATGACAACATTCAAGAAAAATAATTATGTGTATTTTATTTATACTCTGTTGTTTTCTTTGTATTTTGGGGAAAAAAGGTTTCCATATTATTCGGTATGTCTATATGAGCTTACACCTCTTTTTTCTAAGATTTTTCATTTTATTATCTATTTTGTACCGTTATGCTACAAATTACTGAGGTGAAGATGTTATAAATGCAACTTAAGAATACTAAACATGCATCTCAATCTGTTTTCACCTACTTCACCATTTGGTATAATTATTTTATTTTCATATCTTATGTTTTGATTTGGAAATGGATGCACAATGGATGGATGTAATGGACTTATGGGATTGAGGTAATGATTGAATTTTAATTTTTAATAATTTTATGGTTTATAAATTTTGAAATTATATATTATTGTTAAAATGGGGGTTTGATTGCATGGTTATTAGCTTTATATTGTTAACAAAAGCATCTTACGCTATTTGCCCATTTCCTCTGAACGTATTTGTTATAATTATTATATACTTAGAAATTACTAATTAGTCCTAAAAAATCAAAATTTAGTACTTGCTTTGGGTGTCATTAAAGCTTTTCTGCTTTTTTATTTTTACTTTTATTCTAGCTATGAATTTATAGTCCTTTTAATATTTTCCCTGTTTATCACACTTAGAATTCAATGATCTGTTACTTGAATAGAATTTAGTGACCTGTTTGATCTGTTGCCCTTCAAGTGTTTGATAAAATGTGGAAATGAGTTAATTTATATATTTTTTTTATTCTAACTAAATTTGATCAATCCATACACTAGTTTTAGAGAGTCGGACATATATGTATTATGTGGTATCTATATAATATGAGAGTGTGTATGTGATTTTGAATAGTGATAATATTTATATTCGAAACACAAATACGATGTTTTGTAGCCTTTTGTCTATTGAATATGTGTGATACTTTGTATGCTAAAGGAATTTTAATTAGAAATGTATGTTGTGGGCACCTGGACATATATCCTACATGCCATGTGTTCCAAAATTTTCAATCAAGAACACATACTTGGTTTATATATAGTTTTTTTTTTGCAAACTACTTTTTTGTGTTTTCTAACCTAAACTACTTTTTCAGTTATTTTCAAACTTTGTTATCAAACACACAAAAAGTTATTTACTCATACTTCTTCAATCATAATGGGCTTCTTTACTGCTTCAGTACTCCTATAAATATTTGATCGTGAATCTATTGTCTCTGTTTATGTTGTGTTTGTTGTATATATATAGGGTGCTTCAGGGGATTGGGAATGGAAATGGAAATTTTGAGAAAGTGGGGCCATTGGAGACAATTTTGAAGCCTAAAAACTCAACATTGTTGCAAAAGGTTGTTTGTCCTCTGGATATACGATGGATAAAACCAAGTTGTGATGGCATCAATAGAAATCTTACGTGAAGGGAGATGGGGTTGTCAAGGTATGGTGATAGATGGAGTGGTGGGCTAGCGCGAGGTTACACGGGCCTCGACTTGGCTGCAACGGATCTGAACCTTTGATTGGGTCACTCGACGATGGAGGATTTATGGCGGTTACGAGCGGGACATCATCTGGTATAGGTTCCAGTCCTATGCAATAGTCGAAAAATGGCTCAATAATTGGTCTAGGGCAAGATTTCAAGGGCGTGGCTCGGGTAGGAATGGTGTTAAGGGCTATTACTATGGGAGTCCCTGGCAGTGGTTAAAAAATGGCTCAATAGTTGGTTTAGGTGCAAAATTAAAGGGTGTGGGTGGGGTAGGAATGGTGTTTGGGGATATAACTGTGGGGGCGGATGGGTCAGCTGTCGAAGGGGCCAAGGGTCTTTAGGGCTGCGTAAGAGGGCTTATTCTCTATTCTACCCCTGTGATGGTGGCGTAGCATGGCTAAGGGTCTTGAGGGCTGCATAGTAGGGCCTATTTCCAATTTGATGTTAAACTCAAATTTGACTTTAAACTCCTAGTGTGACTGACAACAAAGTTACACTGGTACAAACATTTCCTGCGTTCCCTTGTTTTGTTTTATTGCCTCTCGATCTCACTCAAAGAGTTTCGACAGTTTCAAATGGCGCAATATGTGAGGTTTTTTACCTCAACTACTGATGTAGAGCAATAAGTTATTGTGTCAAATGGTAACACCACTCTTCCATGTAATAATTGTTGTTATAATTAGTGTTTTATACTGTAATGTAGTTATATTGTCTCTAATTTTTGTTATATATTTTTAAGATCAGCTTATTAAGATTTTATTCTTTTAGTTTCTTTAATTCGATTTTTTCCAGGTCTAAAAATTGCATTGTGGATTAAAATAAGTATGTGTTTCAACGCATTGTACTAATTTCACATGAACTGCTCATTTCTTCCCGTTTTGATAGTTTCCAGGTCTGAAAATTGAATTGTGGATCAATATTACTTTTTTTATTTCTTTTGATAGTTTTATATATTGCTCATAATATATGTCGTTGACATTTCAATAGGTAGTCTATGTTTGATTTAATTATTTTTATGCATTTTGATATGTTTCATGTCTTTTTCTAACATATTTAAATTTAAATTTTATGCAAGATCTGTTTGACAATCTACTAATGGAACCCATTTGAATTGAGTCTCAAGCATCAATAGGAACCCATTAATAGAAATTCATCCAGGGAACTGTTGTTGATGGTGTATCAGTGATACCAATTTCTGCGAAGTTGAAGTATAATATTTATGTTGTGTGTGAATATATTGTGAAAAGGATTCCCATTCCAGAGAGGAAATTTATTTCACCACTAAATATGATTGTAACCCGATCCTTTGATGTCAATAAGCTTGGGTTTGAAGTCTACAAGGTTGGAGGTGGTGTTGCTGGTGGAAGCATCATCAAGGGTGTTCTGAAGGTAAATCAATTTATTGAAGTTCGTCATGGTATTGTTGTTAAAGATGATAATGGCAACATTGAATGCACCCCAATATACTCTAGAATAGTTTCATTATACGCCGAGCAAAAGGAACTACAATTTGCTGTGCCTAGAGGCCTTATTACAACCAGCGCGTTGAGAGGCATTGGCGTCTTATGGGTTGGACCAGATTCAAGCTGGTCTTACCCTCAAGGTCCCACCCTATCCAATTTGAGTGAACTTGGTAGTACATTTACCAAGACACATGTTAGCTTTAAACGTTGGGAGGAAAAAAACTATTAGTAATAGTTGTTAATGGGGAGAGAACTTCTGATTACAATTTTTGTTAGGTGGAGAAGAATAAATGACTAGGATCTGTGATGATTTATTATGTTTTCCCCTTCTTTTTATTAAATGTTTCTTTTTGGGAGTTATAATCTCGGTTTTATTATACCTCTGTTTAACTTCTGGGTTTAAGACCTGATTTTATTCATTATCACATATTGTTATTCATTTTTCAGATTTGCGAGCCTTAAATATTTGGAGTCCACTAATTGCACAACTTTGTCTTGGATTGATCCTCATACGCAGATAACAAAGGCAGACACCAAACCTTTTCAATCTCCTTTCTGAGAAGCGAACACAATGCCGAGGCAGTAAGAATTCGTCTAACAATCATGGCAGCAAGGAAGCGAGCAGGAAGAAACAGAATGGGGGGACAGGCTCTTATTCTTCACACCACGAGTTTTGGGCCAAAAATGGTGGCTAAGATGGGATACACAGAGGGGGTAGGGCCGGTAAAAAATAAAACATGCTGTTCATCAGCTCTTGCAGCTTTGAGGTAGAACATGTATCATTTATAAGTAGGAAAAACACATATTACTCCTTTAACCCTTGAAAAAAGTCACAGGCCTAAAAAATCAAAGCACAAACTTATAAATAGTGCACAACCGAAGACTAAGATAATGAGAATTGTGTACCATAAGAAATTATCTTATATATATGTTATACGTATTAGGTCCAATATGAAATGTCTTCTGCCGCAGGATGAAATGATGACAATAATATAAGTTAAGTGAAATTCCCCTTCAAGAAGACAAACAAATTTTTTTAGTTCATGATGATTGGAGTTTGGTGATAAAAAAATTTATATTGGATTTTAGTGTTGGTATTATAGTCCATTTATGGTGGATATTGTAAGCACAAATTTCTTATTATTTTAATTTGTTTATATTTGGCTTAATTTCGGACAATATAAACTGAGTCTAGACTAGTAATTAATTCGAAATTCAAGAAATTGCATATTAAAGCCATGAAGAAGAAATCAAGTCAAGTTGTTGATTCGTATCGAATATTGCATATATATGCCATTTATCTTTATGCATTCTAGCACTTTTACGGTCCTAAATGCCTATATTTATGCTCATTAATCAGACAACCTGGGATTTGGATATATATATATATATATATATATATATATATATATATATATATATATATATATATATATATATTGCAGGGGTTAATTGTGCTTTTGTAGGCATTGGAACGCTAAAAGTGAGGAACCGTTGCATTTCAGAGAAGTTCCATCGTCGGACGTTACTTCAAGGGCATCTTAGTCAATTCGCATTTCCTCTCCGGCTAATGGAAATTCCACGGATGCGTAGTTCGTTGAGTTAGCATCGTGTGGCCATAAATGGCGCGTCATTTGGAGTTCAGACGAAGAAGTTATTGCCCTTTCCATTTACAACCTTTTCCCCCTCTTCATGGACCAAACAAGGCTGAGAAACAATGTGCTTTTAATTGAAGGTACGATCGACCGGCCCCCTGCCAGCGGTCGATCGCGTATACTAGATATTTTATGCTTTTCTCCTTTTCTTTTCTTTTTCCTTTATTTCTTTTCCATTTACTTTTTAAACCAAAATTTGGTTTCTATTTTCAAGATCTTACATTTTACATTAGTTTAGGGTTTGTAAGGAGAACTTGGCCCTTCTCCATTTCCTTTGGGTGTTGTACCCACTTTGATGTATGTGAGTTTATTAATTTAGTTGTATTTCCTTTATTTCCATTGTTGTAGTTTAATTTCATGCTTAGATAATTAGTTGTAGTTATTTATTTCTTGCTATTTATTGCTTTGATTAATTAGGTTTACTTGCTCTCTTTCAATACATGATATTTACCATCTTTTCTAGCTAAGTTAGTCTAGGTTGTGTCGGATTGAACTCACTTTGGGTTGACTTGTTGCCTTGCTTTGGTGATCGAGTTTTACGGGTCTATTTCAAATGCGTTGTCCTAGTTATTGTGCCTAGGAGATTTGATGGGGTGTATCAGGTATGCTTCGTGCTTTCGATCTTACGTGCATACTTTTTGGGGTATTTGCTGACGCCAACATCATATTAGACTGTTATGCGAATTTAGGGGAGTGACAACTCTTGATTTAATTAACTATCGAAATGAGACGCAGTCTTAATAACTCGTCGACCCATGTAACCATTTTATACTAATTAACTCGGGTGGGGGATATTCGACGCAACCTATAGTTTTATTCTCTTTTTTAATCTAGTTTAAATACACTCACCTAGATTAATCTTTCCCTTTTTGCATCTTTTCCTTTTTGTTTTATTTATCTTTTACGCTTTTATTTAGGAATATTAAACCAATTAAATTCTAGCAACTCGTCTCTGTGGATTTTCGATACCCGGATTTGGCCGCTATACTCACCCATTGAGTGTAGTCATAAGTTTAGGTTTTTGTATTGAGGCGGTGAACAGAAAACAACGATCGGCGCTCTGTCGTGTGTCGCTTTTCACCCTCGATCAAAATGGTGTCGTTGCCGGGTATGAGTTTATTTTAGAATTTATTTGATTTAGTATTTCGTAATATTTTCTTTCTATTTGTATTTTTTGCCTAACATTTTTGTAGGACTTCTACATTTGAGCACCTAGAAATGCTTGAATTCATCGCGCGCGCATCTACTTTGTGGAATTCGCCACTTCGAGCCATTTTTGGGGTAAGCATGTCTTATTCCAATTCTTTCGGTAATCATTATGATAATTCTCAAAATCCCCTACTGCTTTGACTTTTGGTCAATACTTAGAGTCCCAAAAAATGTCAAATCCAAAAATGACTTTGGGCGAGTATTACAAAAGTCAAGCTTTGGAGTGTGTGTATTTTGAGGAGGATGATAATGATTTTGGGCCTCTAATTCCTTATAATAGGAATTTTGAAACGAATTGCAATAGTTTTCAAAATTCCTATAATAATTAGTTTAACTTTGGTGCCGATAATGATTTTCAAACTCCTCATTTTCAAGAATCCGTAACTCGGCCTATGACTTTTGGTGAGGGTTTGCTCATGCTTGAGAATGAGAGGTATGAAGAACATTATCGGGAAGAAAATAGTTGTTGGGAGCAAGACTTGGATTTATTATTCGAATCCGACGACGATTTCTCTTCCGAGACTTTTGAAGTCGAGGAATGTTTTGAACCAACTGAGGACTTTGGGCCTACATTAGAACAAACCATTTTTTACTTGGCCCATCGCATAATAGATATTGAAAGTGAGGATGAAACGGATGTAGTATCCATTTGCAATGAGATGATTTCTTCTTTGGATCCCAAAGAAGAAAGTTTCATTGAAAATGATCCTATCGCCTTCGAAATTTCAACATTGAGTAATGATAACTGATCTCTTGAGTTTGAATTTCTTTCCTCCCCCTTTTCTTTCTCTGTTATCACACCGTCACAAGTACCCGATGAATCGGTGCCGAACTTTAACACGTTCACCGATGAGGAGTACTTGATCGAGTTTCTTTCCATGAAGGAATATCTGCTCTCATGTGCGCCACCTCCAATTCCACTTGCTAAATCCTTGGGAGGATACTCTTCTTTTCTAGGTCCCCACATGTTTTTGTCACCCGTTCAATCCAAACCCCCCATCGTCCCTCCAAAACTTTCAATTGGCGATGGTTCATTTCTTCCGCCTTGCACATGCCTTCCGTTGTTTAAACGAAATTCATATTTATCGAAAGGCATGCATGAGAGTGAGGGTACACCGGCTATCCTCCAAAGTCAAATCGTTTTTATGGTGAACCCTCAACTATTTAGACTTCTAGTGTATAATTAGTGTGAAGCCTAAATAGTAGGTTGTATATAATCAGCTTTTTATTCTTTCTTTCTTTTTATTTTTTTCTTTCTTTTTAATTTAGTCTAGTGTAATTAGTTAACTTTTTTTTATTTGTTTTTGTTATGCTCGGTACTAAATTGTTTTGTATATTCTTTGGACTTGCTCTTATGGGGTCGCTCCATTTTGGGTAATATCGCTCTTTTCCTTCTTTAACTTGATTATTAATTAACATTGAGGACAATGTCAGGTTTTAAGTTAGGGGGTATGGGATATTTTATCCATTTATTGATAGTGTCCATGTTTTTTTCTCACATGTTAGTTACTTAGTATGCTTTTCTTAGAAAAAAAGAATTCAAAAGATTTTCTTTTTTTTTCTCCTTTGTTAGGCATTTTGCCTTTGTTTTCGATGATAAATTTCAATAATTTCCCGATCTAATAGACAACTCAATGATGCATGTTCTCAATTTTTGCAGTTATTAGACTTTAGTCCTCATATCATTGATATTATGAATAACTTCATGAATTAAACTTTAATCCCATAAGCACATGCACTTTTCTTACTTTATTGATTTGGATTAAGATTTTTATAACTCGGTAATCTTTTGTTGCATTGTATATACTTACACCGAGTAAGCTTTATACATTTCTTCATTTGTGAGTGTATACGCTATTCTTTCCTCATTGAAAACGTTGAATTCGTTGGTAATCTCACTATTCTTTCATTTGACCGTTCATTAATTGAGTTCGTATATGAAATGTATTACTTGAGCATGATTTTCAAAGTTTGTTTTGACTCGAGAATTACGTAAACTTTATGAAATGATCATAGGCCATCTTTGTTATATCACCTATATTGACCTTGAACTCACCTTATATGTTTACCCTCGTCAACCCCTTTAAGCCTTAATATAACCTTTCATTTCATAACCCCAAATCCCATAACCAACTCCAAATTGGAGTTTTAAAACCATGCATACACCTTACATACATTTTTTTGGAATGTTGCTTGGGATTGAATGATGTTGTTGTGTTGCGGTTGCAATTTAGGCATATGAGAGTGTGAAAAGTAAAGAGTAGTGAAAGAGAAGAAAAAGAGAAAGTAGAAAACAAAATAAAACAAAAGAGAAAAATGAGAAAAGAAGAAAAAAAAAAGAAAGAGAAAGTTGTAAATGTTGTACATAGTTTAATAATCTTTGATTACTCTTAAATTGTTATATTTAATGCCATTGGAACTTGTTTTCCAATTTTGATATTTCTCGCAATTTTCTATTTTCCTGAGTTTTATGCCCGCATGTCCTGTGTGTTACCTCCCTTTTTCAAGTGAATTCATTTGATGAGTGTAATGCTCGTGAGAATTGATATATGCTTGCTTTCCTGTTAATTGTCCGATTTATTTAAGTTTTAGCCAAATCACACTTTGCATATGCTCGCTCCCCTCCCACATTTTAAGGTTTCAATTAAATGAGGTGCATTCTATAATGTTATTGATTTGGACTTTCGTTTGAATTCGTTCATTTTCCTAATAATGCCTATGAAATCATTTTCGTTGTTTTCGAGTTCGTCGTATGTTGGGTTGGGCTTATTTTAAGGAAACCATATGATATTTGTGGGTTTCATCCCTGAAAACCCTCACGGGACGACACTCGTCCACTAGGGTAACCTAGAGGTTTAACAACTTATTGCATATACTAAATACAATCGTACTCCTTACGAAAGTGGCATTTATATTTTGATGCATATATAAGTCTTGTACGACCCTCTGTAGACTGGTTTTGTTTGTTTCATTACTAGGAACTAGCAATGTCTAAGTTAGGGGGTGTGATTCGTATCGAATATTGCATATTTTCGCCCTTTATCTTTATGCATTCGAGCACTTTTATGGTCCTAAATGTCTATATTTATGCTCATTAACCAGACAACCTTGGATTTATATATATATATATATATATATATATATGTGTTTTGCAGGGATTAATTGTGCTTTTGTAGGTATTGGAACACTAAAAGTGAGGAACCGTTGCATTTCGGAGAAGTTCCGTCATCGGACGCTACTTCAAGGACATTTTAGTCAATTCACATTTCCTCTACGGCTCATGGAAATTCCACGGATGCGTAGCTCATTGAGTTAGCATCGCGTGGCCGCAAACGACGCATCGTTTGGAGTTCGGACGAAGAAGTTATGGCCCTTTCCATTTGCAACCTTTTCCCCCTCTTCATGGACCAAACAAGGCTGAGAAACAAAGTACCGATCGACCGCGGTTTTGGATTTTTTCGTGGAAAGAAGACATTGTTCTTTTAATTGAAGGCGCGGTCGATCGCGTATACCATATATTTTGTGCTTTTCTCCTTTTCTTTTCTTTTCCTTTATTTCTTTTCCACTTACTATTTAAACCAAAATTTGGTTTCTATTTTCAAGATCTTACATTTTACATTAGTTTAGGGTTTGTAAGTAGAGCTTTGCCCTTCTCCATTTCCTTTGGGTGTTTTACCCACTTTGATGTATGTGAGTTTATTAATGGGGCTTTAACGGTCTAGTCCTTGGACTAACAATTTTGGACAAAAAAACCAGGCCCAACAAATTTTAAACGATTAGGTCCAACATATAAATACCCTGAAATTAAAACAAACACGCACTATTCAGAAATCGAAGCGCCAAAAACACTGTATTCTCTCTTGAATCAAAACCTTAATCGTACCATCTCTTCGATCAAAACCCCAAAACGAATCTATTTATCAATCAAATTTTGGTCAACAACAACATATAAATACTCCTGTTCGAAGCTCTATAAACTCTGTTCGATCAAAACCCTAACTCTCTTCGATCAAAACCCTAGCTCTCTTCGATCAAACCCTAATCGTTGAAGTTCTACATTTTACATTCTAAACCAAATTCTTCCAAACAGCACTAACAAGTATGTATACATTCTCGTATCACCTTTTTGTCCTTATGTATTTTGTGTTCTCATATGTATAAATTTGTAGACACATGGACTGATGAAATCACATTCTTCTTTTTCATGTTATGTATTTCATCATATATTTGTTTCCCTCATTTTAATTACAAAACACACTTTTTGCATGTTAGATATATGCATTTCATCATTGTACTTTTCCTCCTGTATATATCATTTATCGAGGATTTATGAAGGACTAAGAATATATACATAATTGGAATATGTACATATGCAAACCCTGTGTTGCGTGTACTATGTGTATTTTGCGTGTACTATCAAGAAGTACACGCAAAATACACAAAGTACACGCATATTGAAATTGAATTTCTTAATTCATTATGCGTGTACTTTTATGTTTTATACGTGTACTCTATAGAATATGTACATGTACAAGCCCTGTGTTGCGTGTACTATGTGTATTTTGCGTGTACTTTTTAAAAGTACACGCAAAATACACAGAGTACACGCACATTGAAATTTAATTTCTCAATTCATTATGCGTGTACTTTTATGTTTTATACGTGTACTCTATAAAATATTTATTTCAAATCGATATTTGATCAATCCTATGTTATTTTGGTCCGCGCCAGCGGCATTTGAATGATATTCCATGAATTTTTAAGAAGTATTATTATTTTGTTAATATTTAGGAGTGTTTTTTGTCCAATAGCCAGCTGCATTTGAATGATATGTTATTAGCTAATAATCAGTTTTATTGCGTGTACTTTTTTATTTTTTGCGTGTATTTTGTTGAAAGTACACGCAAAAAATTCAGAAAGTACACGCACATTGAAATTCAATTTGTCGAATCCAATATCCATGTACTAATGTGTATTATGAGTGTACTATTTTGTATTGTTGTGTTATGGTTTAGGAATCATACGATCAAGCATGTTCAACTACAAAACTGCTGCTTGCACGTTCGAAGATCTTAACAATACAAAACCTTTCACATTGACAGTGAATAGTACTAATGATGACTATATTCATTTTCTCCTTCGCATCAATGATAGAGCTAAAAGGTTACTTGGTTTCTACTACTACTATTAAGACATTTACTGCACTTTTGATGTGCAACATCTTCAAGTAACTGAATCGAAAGCGAAGGATTTAGCTAAACGAATTGAGCAGTATTGCTTAAGGGGTTTTGATAATGTTGGAGCTTTTAGCATTCAACTATTGTATCACTTCTTTACTGAATATGTTAGGAGTAGAGAATTTTGATTTTTGACTTGTCGAACAACCTCTGTTAGGTATTACCATGAAACGGACGATATATATTATCGCATTTAGCATGTATTTTGATGAGACTTGTATAAATTGTTTGTGAGAATATTGCATGTACATTTGTTAAATACGCTTGTATTTTATTATTTTAGTCTATGTTTTATTCTAATTCGCATGTATTTTATTTTTTGTACATATCATTATAGGTTAGTAATTTAAATTTTGTTTATAGATCAATATAATGGGGATGAAGATGAAGGCAAGAAGAGGAAAGAAACAAAAAAAATAGCAATTCTGATGATAGTTCTTCATCCAGTTCCAGTTCCAGTTTCAGTTCCAGTTCTAGTGTGGCATTGAAAGATAAACGTCCTGTAAAGAAGAATGACCAATATCGGTAAAATATTGTTATATTTATCCATGATTTGCATCAGATTAAAGATAAAATAAACAATAGCCATATTGAACTTCTTAAGAAGACTCCATTTTGGGAGCTTTTCATTGCCTACTACAGTGAGAAAGTAGTAGAAGTGGACCATAAGAAGACGGATAAAAATATTTTATCAATTATCGAGCTGTACAATACAGAAACCAAAAGTTTTCGTATGAAGAGTAGGATTCCAATAATGCCAATAGATATAAGTGAAATATTTGGCATACCCTTGGTTGAGGGTTTAAAATCAATAGAACTGAAAAAGGGACCGAATACTGCTAAAAAATCTGGATTACAAGCACGATACTTAGCAAAAAGATTAGGAAAATCATAAATATTGAATGGTTTGAAGAAATCAGTTGAATTGGAGACAGATGAAGGAATTGCTGATTTTGTTAAAATTGTGTGTCTCCACTTCTTGAACACGTTGTTTTTCTCCAACTCAAACTTCACCCTTGCAGAATTTTGGTTGAAATACATCGACGATATTGAGGAAATGAATAAGTATGATTGGGCATCGGTTGTGCATAAGTTTCTCATACATTCACTTGACAAATCAGCAAGTTCAAAACCTAGCACAGTTACTAGATGTGTCATTTTCCTACTAGTGAGCAAAAAAATATCATGATATTTCAAAATTTACATACCAATACTCACGTGTATCTTGAAAATACACGTGATATTTTCACGTGTATTTTGAAAATACACGTTTATTTTAACGTGTATTTTCAAAATACACTTGATATTCCTGATATTTCAAAATTTACATGCCAATACTTACCTGTACTTTGAAAATATTACGTGTATTTTCAAAATACATGTGATATTTTCTTTTGTTCTTTCAAAATACACTTGATATTTAACGTCAAAATATCAAGTATATTTTGAAAGAACAAGAGAAAATATCACGTGTATTTTGAAAATACACGTCTTAATCACGTGTATTTTTAAAATACACTTGATATTCCTGATATTTCAAAATTTACATACCAATACTTACCTGTACTTTGAAAATACTACGTGTATTTTCAAAATACATGTGATATTTTCTCTTGTTCTTACACTTGATATTTAACGTCTATTTTGAAAATACACGTCTTATATCACATGTATTTTGAAAATACACGTCTTAATCATGTGTATTTTTAAAATACACTTGATATTCTTGATATTTCAAAATTTACATACCAATACTTACCTATACTTTGAAAATATTACGTGTATTTTCAAAATACATGTGATATTTTCTCTTGTTCTTTCAAAATACACTTGATATTTAACGTCTATTTTGAAAATACACGTCTTATATCACGTGTATTTTGAAAATACACGTCTTAATCACGTGTATTTTGAAAATACACTTGATATTCCTGATATTTCAAAATTTACATACCAATACTTACCTGTACTTTAAAAATATTACGTGTATTTTCAAAATACATGTGAAATTTTCTCTTGTTCTTTCAAAATACACTTGATATTTAACGTCTATTTTGAAAATACACGTCTTATATCACGTGTATTTTGAAAATACACGTCTTAATCACGTGTATTTTGAAAATACACTTGATATTCCTGATATTTCAAAATTTACATACCAATACTTACCTGTTCTTTGAAAATATTACGTGTATTTTCAAAATAATTGTGATATTTTCTCTTGTTCTTTCAAAATACACTTGATATTTAACTTTTATTTTGAAAATACATGTCTTATATCACGTGTATTTTGAAAATACACTTCTTAATCACGTGTATTTTGAAAATAGACGTCTTATATCACGTGAAAGTACACTTGTATTTTATAAAGTACACTTTTAATTTTGCGTGTATTTTGAACAAATCTCGTGTACTTTCCATTATGAATCCCTAGGTAATACAAGTATTAAATTCATTTTATTTTTTGTATGATCACAGTATTGGGCATGTGAGAAATTTGAAATTATTTCTCCTGTTGAAGAATATAAAGAAAATACTCCAAAATTTCTGAAGTGGAAGTTGTCGTCTTTGAAATAATGGTTTGTGAAGAATGACATCGCAACAGCAACTTTGAAGCAGGCTACAAATAAATCAGCTTGTAAGGACTGTCCTGTACAAAAGGAATCTCAGTTTGAAGGGCCAAGTTACTCTTTGAACATATCTACAGAAGGTCTTATACATGCTGATTCATCATCAAAAAAAGTTGCTGAAGATATTAATGACAATGAGTTTTCACATGGTTGGAATATTCCCCTTAAAAACATTGTGACTCCAAAGAAAAAGAAGGGAAAAGATCAACCAAAGGTTAATTTGGACGAACAAATTGCTGTTTTGAAGAGGGAATTGTTGGAAAAAAATAACCAACTATCTAAAGCAGCTGAAGACATTAATGGTGCACTTGAGAAGGTGACCTCTTTGGAGGTGGAGAGTGCCATTTTAAATGTACAGTTGCAGGTAGATCGTGATTCACTTTTTGAAGCCCATGAGGAAATGAAAAAGTTAAAGGTGGAGAATTCCAACCTTTTGAAGGAAAAAGAGTTATTAAATAAGTTGGAGATAGAAAATGCCCAACTAGTTGAGTTAAACAATTCTTTAAAAGAAAAGCTTAATCAAGTCACAATGAGTGACTCAGATAAAATTAAAGAATTGGATGAATCATTGAAAAAACAGGCAAAATCAACACGAATTTTGGAACAAAACAATAGATATCTGTCTCTGAGTAATGAAGATGTCAAAAAAAAGTATGATGATACATTGCAACAATGGAAAGATGCTGACATAGAAAAGATGACATTGAGGCAGAATCTTGAGGAGTCAGAATTGAAAAGAACTCAACAGGTACTTTTGAATGCAGAGTACACGCAGTTTTTCAAAAGTACACGCAGTTTTCCTAAAGTACGCGTTTAAAGTACATGCAGTTTTCCCAAAGTACGCGCAGTTTTATTTCATAGTATTTTTAATGCAGTTTTATTTGATATTAGAAATAATGCAATGTACATGCATTATTTTATTAAAAAAATGCAGTTTTATTCAAGTATTGCTTATAATGTAACATTTTTTTTGTATAACAGGAAAACAATAATAAAATCCTTAATGACGAAATTTCGGAGTTGAAGAAAATACTTGAAGAATCATAATTGAAAAAAACTGACCAGGTATCTATAAAATACAATAGATATATAGTACACACTTTACTTTCTAAATTTTATTATAAATTTTATGTATATTATAAATTTTATAAAGTACACGTATTTTATAATACACGCGTGTATATTATAAAATACACGCATGTATTAAAATACACGCGTGTACTTTATAAAATACACGTAAGAGAAAATGAATCATTGTTTCAAAAAATGCTTACAATCCAACATTCCTTGTTAAATATATCAGGAAAACATTAATAAACAACTCATGGACGAAATTTTGAGTTTGAAGATTGAACTAGCCTCAAAGAAAGTTTAGGGCACCCCCAAAATATCCAAAACAAAAGGACCTCTTACTAGAGGGCAGAAGAAAAGAAAAGCTGACAGCGAAACCGAAAAGCATGAACCAATTAAGAAACAAAAAGAGTCAAAGCTGAGAAAAGGCAGTCTAACAATAGCTGAACAAAGGAAGGAAACTCACTTCAAGCTTGAAGCAATCGAAGTATACAAATATCTCGATGAAGCTTCGAAGAAAAAGATTGAAGAGTTTATTCAAAAGGTTGAGCCAGGGTAAAGTTTATTGTTTTATGATTTATCACTTTGCTAATTTATATTTTTTTTGGTGAAAAAAATAAGGTTATTATTATTATACAATTCTTATTGATTATATAAAATGCAGGAAATTTATTTTCCAAGGGCTGGTTTCGTATGTCCCATGGGAAGATTTAGTTGAAGTCCTCAACAATCAAGAAATTTCAAGCCAAGTATGTAGTCCAAATATTAGACATCCATTAAATTTCAACATTATTATTTCCTCACCATTTTATATTGTGTGAAACAGATAATACTTGCCTTTAGTGAAGTATTGAGGTTAAAATTGTCAGAGGAAGGGCTCTCCTACTCACACACTTTTCCTGATTATTGTTGGGTAAGTACTATTAAATCGAAAGTTTTGAGAAACAAATTTCAGTTTTTTTTATTAACACAATGTCTATAATTTTTATTCAGATAGAAGCTTGTAGCACAAATGAAGTCAATAAGAAGGGGGAGTTATACAGAGATTTATTTGAATACTTAGGCACTTGTAATAATTTGTTCATTGTACTAAGACATAGTGTAGGACATTTCACATTACTTGTGATATACAAAAAAGAAAATAAAGTGGTCCACATGGATTCCCTTCGACCGAACGACAAAGAAAAAAATACAATATTCTTCGATGATGCAAAAAAATTGGTTAGTGCCTAAAATTAATTAGTAATGTTACTTGTACTTATTTATACACGTGTATTTTAAAATACAATGCGTGTACTTTGTATTAGTTGCACATAATTACCCCGATTATCAAAGTACACGCATCATATTTTAAAATACACGTGAAATGAACCAATACATGTTACGTGTACTTTAATATTATGCGTGTACTTTTAACTCTTTAGGCAAAATACACGCATCATATTTTAAAATACACGTGATAGATAAAAATAAAATATGCATGTATTTTAATATTATGCGTGTACTTTTAACTCATTAGGCTAAGTACACGCATCATATTTTAAAATACACGTGATATGAAAAAATAAAATATGCGTGTACTTTAATATTATGCGTGTACTTTTAACTCATTAGGCAAAGTACATGCATCATATTTTAAAATACACGTGATATGAAAAAATAAAATATGCGTGTACTTTAATATTATAAGTGTACTTTTCACTCTTTAATCTTCATATACTCTTTTATTTGTGTACACTAAATATTTGTCTTCTTAACAGTTTTCTGTCTTCCAAAAAAATAATGTGCCTATTGAAGACTGAAGCAGAAATAATGAAAAACAATGGTTTCAAAATTCAGAGGAAGTTTGATGAAGGTACACCAAATGAGTTTACATTGGATGATGATCCATTGACAGAGCAAGAAAAATGACAGTAGATTTCTTGCTGGAAAGTGATCTCAAATTTGACCTAATAAGAGATCATGAATGCCCTAAACAATATAATGGGTAAGAAAAACTTCATTTCTAAAAATTACTAATTTGTATCTTTTCAAAAAAATTTATCACATTATACTAATTTGTATATTTGTTTTATTTTAATTTCAGGGTTGACTGTGGGGTGTTCTGCATGTACTACATTGAACCAATAAGCAGAAACAAGGAAATGCAAAAATTATTTCAAGACCCTGACATGCTAAAACAAAGAGCATATGTACTCGAAAAAATTCTTCTATCAAAATATTTCTTCCCCCGAAAGGAGAAAAAACTTCTATAAATTGTGATTCAAATTCAAAACATATTTGTAATTTATTTTGTGTTATATTGGTTATTGTTTACAATATTTATTACACCAAAATGGTTTTTTCCCGTTGGTGCGGACCACAATTCACGTAAGGTTTAGACAAACAAAGCATCTGAGTGTTATGAAACAATGTACAAGCAGTTTTTACGAAAAATACAAGTGATAATTACTAAGTACACCAATGAATTCTTCAAAGTACACGCATTTTTACTAAAGTACACGCACTGGTTAATATAATAATTTTTTATTATTTTAATTAAAAACTACTTTGAAGAATTCATTAAGGACACAATAACCAAAATCAATTTATTAAGCTCAACTACTCACTTCCCAACTACTTCTGGTCAAGAAATAAATAGCTTTAACTTTTCCTATAATAGAGTAATATTTGTTCCTTTCTTAACCATTACATCTAGGGTAAAGATAACATAATGGCTATTCCAGCAGAAAACTTGTGAGAAACTCTTGAGAGAGATGAAAGAAATAAAAAAAATAAGGCAAATTGAGGAAAATATTTCCTCATATGAAACTGCCTTTGAGCAGTTTCAAACATATGTGAGGGAAGGCTATTCTGGACTTCCACCCAATCCCATAGATTTATTTAATGTCGATGATGACCCTCCTCAAACACATGAAGACCTCATGTCTTTCTATACACAAGAAGTTCCCATGAAAATCGCAAAGCTGAAGGAGAAGAAGGCTCTCCATGAAGGCCTTGTAGCTGTCATAGAAGAAGAAATTCGACACTGGTCGAATTTAATTGACTCTCTTCCTGACACCCTGGATGCCTTTGACAAACATCCCTAATAGAAGCCTTCTTTAGTTTTTTCAGCTTTCTTTATTTAAAAAAATGTACTTTATTTTTTTGTTTTTAATAAAAATTTTATTTCTTTCATGAATGTGTTCTCAGTTATGTCATACACCAAATATAGTAAAGTACACGTTATAAAAATGATCACGTGTATTGTAAAAAATTTAAACATTAATATCATTTCATGTAAAAAAATTATATAAATGCGTGTACTCTATATATTACACGTGTACTTTATAAAGTACACGCATAGTCTATAAAGTACACGCCTATTGAAATACTTGTATAATAATGCGTGCACTCAAGATATTATTCCAAAACATTATATAAATGCGTGTACTATATATATTACACGTGTACTTTATAAAGTACACGCATAGTCTATAAAGTACACGCCTATTGAAATACTTGTATAATAATGCGTGTACTCAAGATATTGTCCCAAAACATTATATAAATGCGTCAACTCTATATATTACACGTGTTCTTTATAAAGTACACGCATAGTCTATAAAGTACATGCTTATTGAAATACTTGTATAATAATGCGTGTACTCAAGATATTATCCCAAAACATTATATAAATGCGTGTACTCTATATATTACACGTGTACTTTATAAAGTACACGCATAGTCTATAAAGTACACGCCTATTGAAATACTTGTATAATAATGCCGCTGGCACGGACCATAATACCCATAGGAGTTTAAGAATATGAGTGACCCAAATGTCTTTTATAAAGTACAAGCACATTGTAATGTCCAAAACCATTTTCCAAATAGTACATGCATTTATATACGTCTACTTGATAAAATTACATGCAGAATACATAAAGTACACGTATATTGAATTAGATTTTTGTCATATCAATATGCGTGTACTTTTCTAAAACATGCATGTACACTTATATTTAAATGCGTGTACTTCATAAAGTACACGCACATTTCATCAAGTACACGCACATTTCATCAAGTACACGCATATTATATTTATATTATGCGTGTACTTCATGCATGTACATTAATAAAGTACACGCATGCTTTTATAAAGTACACGCATATTAAACTGACCAAAGTACTTTATTAATATACGTGTACTTAATAAAGTACACGCATATTTCATCAAGGACACGCTTTGATAAAATTTCTTTGGACATCAAAATGCGCGTGTACTGTACATAACATACGTACACAAAGGTAAAGTACACGTGAACACAAGAAAAAATGATCATGTATGTTTTATGAAAAATATGAGTACAACAACACAAAAAAAAAACTAAAGAATGAGACTTAAAAATAAATTACATTCATTTATGTGAAACAAATGATTTATTAATTAATTTATTCAATCAAATGGTTAAAATGAATGAATTCAACAATTTTAAAAATAGTCAAATGGGTTCCTTACAAGTAGACCTGTAATGACCCGTTTTACTACACCTCGAGCAAGTAACTTCCCTTACTATGATCTCACCAGAAGACTTTATTCTCTTATTTCTTGGCCTGCCTGTCGGTCTCTTAGTCATTGGTGGAAGGACAGATGGATTTTCAGGAATAGGAACATTTAAGGAAATCAAATCAGGAAGAGGAACTATAGGTATCGAGTATGATTTTCTGTAGAAAAATACCTTATAGTACTCCTCAATATAATCACAAATATTGTTCCCTTTCCTCCACACAACACAAACAGCATGAGAACATGGAAAACACCTAATCTGCCAACTCTTACAAGAACAAGTCATTTCTCCTAAGTCAACTGTTGCTCGCACTTCTGAATGAACTTCAAATACATTTTGACTTGAGCGACTAATAGTCCAATGTCGGCTTTTATTCAAATTTTCATTCAGTAACTTTTGAAAAAAAGGACATAGCTCATTTGTCCAAGTGTCAGACTCAACAAGTTTGTTTGCAATGAAATTCATAATCTTCACTCTTAATTTATCAAGCATATTCATTACTGGTAAATGCCTTTCCTCCAATATCAATGAATTGAATGACTCCGCAACACTAGATTCCATGTCACCATACCGTTTACCAGGAAAATATGCACAGGACCAATTCTCGGGAGGCAAACTATCAATGAAATCGGCAATATCAGCTCCTCCTTCCTTCTTCAATGCTTCAATATTCTTGTGAAATACATCTACTGAGACAGCATATGCACAAGACAAAAAATCTTTAACAATTTTGTTTCGAAATCCAGCACAATTCCCACGAATTTTCTTTTTTATATTCCCTTGTAAATGATGTATACAGTAGGAATGTGCAGACAACGGGAAGACCCTCGAAACAGCTTCAAGTAATCCATTGTTTCGATCTGATATAAATGTTATGTTTCGATATTGCTCAACTACTGCACTATGCAAATTGACAAGAAACCACATCCAGTTATCTTCGGTTTTGGAATCAACAACAGCATAAGCAACAGGAAAAAGTCCCGAAATATAAAAATATATCAAAATTTAAATAAATAATATATCCATGTACAACACTTTGTATATTGATGCTGTTGGCGCAGACCCTAAAACACATGGAAAATATATTATGTGTTTAATTTAAATTGTTTGTAAATAACAAGACAAAACATAAAAATGTACCGTACACATGATAAAGATAAAAAGACATGCACGTTTACTTTCCAATCTTTTGCTTGGCTTTATTATTAACAAGACTAACATCAACATACACGCATAAAAATGTAAAGTACAGGTGAACTAAACAAAAGCATTCAAAGGTACTTTACATTTTTAACATGTACTTTGCTTTATTATTTCTAAATAACAACACCTATCATCAAAGTACACGCATAAAAATGAAAAGTACACGTGAAATTAAGAAAAACATTCATGTGTACTTGACATGTAAAATGCGTGTACTTTAATTTGTATTCAACATAACATCATCATCAAAGTACACGCATAAAAATGAAAAGTACACGTGAAATTAACAAAAACATTCACGTGTACTTGAATGCACTATGCATGTACTTTACTTAGTATTACACATAATAAGACATATCATGAAAATACACGCATAAAAATGAAAAGTACACGTGAACTAAAACAAAGACCTTCAAAGGTATTTTATATTTTTATGCTTGTATTTTGATGATATGGAATGGAATAAACAAAATTTCAATGCAATACACAAAATAAAATATTTACAATTAATTTACCATTGTTCCCATTCCTTACAGTAGCTGATAGTATTTTTCCACGGTAACGGCTCTTCAAAAAGGCACCATCAAGAAATAAAATAGGTCTGCAGTATTGAAATACATAAATACATCCTCTAAACATTAAAAATATTCTCTTGAATTTTTTACTCTCATGTTCCACGTCAAGGATGCAATGCGACCCAGGATTATACTGCAATAGAAGGTCACGATAATTATTCATTAATGCATAAGAAACCTTTTCATCACCATATATATCAGCAGCAGCCATCTCTTTCGCACTCCATGCATGTTAATAAGCTATATCAAGACCATAATTCTTCTTCATATCTCTAACTACATCAATTGGTCTCAATAGCAGGTTATCTCTAAGATCATCAGCTACCAATATTGAAACCAACTTGGAGGCTATCATTTTGGCTGACGAACTACGAAAGACACCTCTACATGTATGCTCATTATTCATTGCACGTATGTAAAAGTATCCATTTATTGTAGATAATGAAGCATGAATTATCCACATGCAATTCTCATTAGTCTTTTTAGAGCATTCAGCCGTCACTCGAGTTTTATCATTCTTCAAATACACATACTTGAACCCAACCTCAACGGCATACTTTCGCAATTTATCCCGAAATTCCACTACACCTCCTTCAAAACACTGTTGCTCATGACTTATATAAGTCTTCCAATCATTCAAAAGATAGACTTTCGACTTACTTGGCTCCACACCTCCAAGATAAAAGTATATTTTCAATGCAACTATTAAAATCATTTTTAGTGCCTGATGATAAAGACTCTAACCTCTGTGTATTTGTATCACCACTGTCAACCCTCTCAGAACTTGTATTATTGCAGTCAACCCCTTCAAAAATTCGATTAGAGCATTCAACCCGTTCACGGCATGTATTACATGGAAATGGTAATGAATCAATGACATATATTCAAATGAAATTAGCTTTCATGATCAATTGGGACCGCAACATACAACAAATATCGTTGTCACAAACCAACATGAACCGACATTCATCACCAAATGAATACCTCAATGAAAAACTCCCACTTCTCAAATTAGTAAACCTAATACACAACTCATTGCGTATGAAATCTAATGAGCTATCTTCAAATATTTCAATACAAGCCATATTATCCAAATAACAACACCTTGCTATTACATTACTTACCATAATGTCCTGCAGTAAAACAGAGACGAAAAACATTTACTTCAAGGTCAACAATTCTAAAAATATGTGCAATAATTTAATGCATGAAATATCAAAATATTTATTTATAATTAATATAAAATTACAGGAACTTTTTAAAAACCTATACATGAAGCAATAAAGCACACACATATTTTCTAAAAATCAATCACGTGTACTTTATAAACACTGCGTGTACTTTGAAAACTGATATCGAACTGGTTATTTCCGCTGGCGCGGACCTATATCAATAAGTGATTCAATACCAAATCAAAATCAAGGACTCTTAAAATTAGAATGAAACATCAATAATATTTATTCAGCACATTCAACTAACAATTACAAATATTGATAAATATAACTTATTTATGAAGAATCCAAACATAAATGCATAAAAAACACAAAATAAAAACATATACATATATAACATATAAAAAGCTATTCAATCACATGAATGAATATTACAATGAGTCTCTTGAATCAAAACAAAGGACATACTTATTGTAATCGATCGAAAATAGAAAAACCAACTGCTGATAAAGATAAGCTTACAAATGATAGAGCCAAGTGATACAGGTAGAATCGATTAAGAACACTGTAATCGATTATAGGACAGACGATCAAAGCATAAGATTGATGTTATTTTCGATTTCGGAGAATAGTCGTTAGTTGTAGAGAAAACTCCAATAGCCGATTAGGTTTATGATTTTTTTTAAATTGGGGGTATTTATATGTTGAACCTAATCGTTTAAAATTTGGTTCACCGGTTTTTTTGTCCAAAATTGTTAGTCCAAGGACTAGATCGTAAAAACCTATTTATTAATTTAGTTGTATTTCCTTTATTTTCATTGTTGTAGTTTAATTTCATGCTTAGATAATTAGTTGTAGTTATTTATTTCTTGCTATTTATTGCTTTGATTAATTAGGTTTACTTGCTCTCTTTCAATACATGTTATTTACCTCACTTTTTAGCTAAGTTAGTCAAGGTTGTGTCGGATTGAACTCACTTTGGGTTGACTTGTTGCTTTGCTTTGGTGATCGAGTTTTACGGGTCTATTTCGAATGCGTTGTCCTAATTATTGTGCCTAGGAGATTTGATGGGGTATATCATGTATGCTCCGTGCTTACGATCTTGCATGCGTAATTTCTGGGGTATTTGTTGACGCCAAAATCATATTAGACTATTATGTTAATTTAGGGGTGTGACAACTCTTGTTTTAATTAACTGTCGAAACGAGATGCAGTCTTAATAACTCGTCGACCCATGTAACCTTTTTATACTAATTAACTCGGGTGGGGGATATTCGACGCAACCTATAGTTTTATCCGCTTTGTTAATCTAGTTTAAATACACTCACCTAGATTAATCTTTCCCTATTGTGCATCTTTTCCTTTTTATGTATAATCATCTTTTACACTTTTATTTTAGGAATATTAAACTTAAAATATTCGAGCAACTCGTCTTTGTGGATTTTGATACCCGGACTTGGCCGCTATACTCACCCGTTAAGTGTAGTCATAAGTTTAGGTTTTTGTATTGAGGCGGTGAACAGAAAACAACGACCGACGCTCTGACATGCGTCACTTTTCACCCTCAATCAGTTGCAGTTTCACATTTTGATTGTTCTAAGATCACATAGGTATGAATAATAACAGGAATATGTTATCTAGAATGTTGTTTAAATAATGGATGATTTAAATGTTTTTTAATCTTTGGGAATTGAAAATTAGAGTTTTGAAAGCGCATTTAATTATATCTGAGCTAAATTATTTTTAATACAAGGATAATCATGAAATAATAGAAAAGGGTTTACTATCGTTCGAACGACATGTAAATTCGTTCGAACGACAGCGCTAATCGTTCAAACGACAGCGTTTGTCGCTCGAACGAGATTGCCACGGTTTCTGTGTTCCAATTTTTTGGACTCTGGTTGGCTCAGGTATAAACATAACACTGCATAGACGTTTTCAAGTGAGATGAACAATTCTAAGAATTCTCATTCTATTTAGTTTCATCGTTTGTTTATTCAAGATCCTATTATCATAATTCCAAAAGTTTGTGATCTTGAACACATTCAGAAGAAGACTTTGTTCAACTCTTTGTACAAATGATAAACCTACACCGGACTGAGGTCAAATTGGGAGTGATGCGATATTTCTTGCTAAGGATAGGACTACGGTTCTTATGGAGATGAAGCGATTATTCCATTGCTGATGACATCGATCGACACCTGCGGGTATTCGTATGTCATCTTAATTTCACTATAATTCAAGTGTAAACCGTTCCTTTACAAATTATAGTGGAAATAAAAAGGTTTTTTCCCTTTGGAAATTTTTTCTTGAATTTATTTATTTTACCGCATGCTTTATTTATTCAATGGATTCAATTGATTAGATGCATGTTTAGGGTTTAAGATGATAAAATTGAAAATAATTCATTGAGTTGGTGTTTACCTAAAGCACTTTTTAAAGGGCCTCTTCAAATTAGTATAAGAGCTTGTTGAACTATTTTATTATGTTTTGATCATTTGTCTATAGGTATGGCTTTTGGTCATTTTGATGATTTTAGAACTCACGTGTTTGCAACTTCTCACTTGAAATCTCGCATGAAGTCTGCTCTTAAAAATTTTGTTACAAAGGAGAATTATGAGAAGTATGTTTCTACCCTTAGTGAAAGTGACGCTGAAGAAGAAAATTTTTATGCTACTAAGCGAGAACTTCCCACTCTTGTGGATAATCATGTAGGTGATGATGTCATACTTTTGCATGATTCTTTCGCAATCACATGTTGTGATACCCTAGAAAGTGAGGGTGAGGTGAGTGTTGATGAGAGTGAGGATAAGAGATACTTGCAAACTTCCTTTAATGAATTGTATGATGAAACATTAAAAGAAAAGAAGGCAAATTTGAAGTTAGAAGCAAAATTGAAAGAACGTGCCATTGAAAATAATTACTCCAATACTTTAATTGAGGAACTTAGGGTGCGTGAGAAGAAATTCGTGAGAATCTAGAATATGTCGAGGGTGAGATATAGATTTCGAGGGTTAATGGAGGCGATGAAAAAGGAATTACTTGAGTTTGAGGTTCTTGGCATTTACTTGAGTCAAGGATAGGTGAACTTGAGAAGAAATTGAGAGATTCGAGTAAGGTTAAGTTTGATTTGGAATCTAGGTCCGAGAAGCTAGATAAAATTTTAGGAACCGTCCAAATCAAGGATAATAAGAGTGGTATTGGCTTCGATAAACATCATCCACCCATTCCTAAAGCTAATACCAGGCTAGCTAGAGAGCCACCGAGGAATGTTAAATTTAATCGTCTTGTAGCAAACAATCCCCCCCCCCCCCCCCCCCCCGTATTTACACTTGCACTCATTGCGGTAGGAGAGGTCATCTGAGGCATTTTTGCTACGATCTTAAGCACGTTCCTAAAAGGTCAAAGAACCCGAACATTCATGTCTCAAAATCCCCCACTCGTCGTTTCACACCCACATGGGTTAGAAAATCAGATCTAGAGGCGTTAAGGATTAGACTTGGTGATACACGTGTCATTTCACGTGGATCTCTACATGTATCATATTTCAACTGAGCATGTTTGTTGGTTTGTCATACTCTAGTTTGTCTTTACGATACATCTCTCTCTAGAGTTATGATGTTTACCCAGTTATCATTTTTTTAGTACTATTTTAATATACAAAAAGATTTTATTTTGAGTCAAATCTTTGAAAAAACACAAAAATATTTTTGATTTTTGAGTCGTGAATCTTCATGTTTAATATGTCTTGTTGGTGTGCTTGGACCCCCATCTCTTCATTATCCGTATGGCTAAGGCATTTGGGCATATTTATTGATGCGTTAAATGATCTTAACCATTGTCATAATGGAGTTGTCTTGAAATTGATGTGCATATGGATTCATCTTTGTCTATATGCCATTATTGCACACATGCACGAGCATTTATTAATGTTTGACATCACATGCATATTTGAGTTTGGTGAGACGTTCTTATCTCAATTTTGTCATCAATGCATAAGTAGTATTAGGAGGAGGTGTGCATGTAAGAACCATTTATCGTAAGGAATTAAATTTCATAATATGTTGAGTGCTTACGGGAAAGGGCTACGAGAGTGTAAAATTGACTCGTCATGATAGCCACCATATAAAAAGAGCCCGATAAAATTAAAACGATAATAAAAAGATAATTATGCCAAAAATTGGGCTATTTAGTTTAGATCGCCTCAAAAGAAAGAAAAATTAATGTGTATTATTTATGAGGGTGTTCAGATGGAAAATAAAAACGGGTTTGCACCACGAATCCTAGGGATGAAACATTGCATCATAATGATATTGTTTGTAGAATCGTCAAAATTCTAGATTTGTGTCTATGATGGTAGTTTTGTTCATGAATCTCATTTATTAATTATCACACGTGGCTATATCATTGTTTATTGACATATTGCTATTATCTAGAGCATCTTGAACTTTTTGATGTATTGAAATTGTGACTCATTTGTTGTAGTACACGCCCATTCACTCCATGTCCACATTTGAGCACATTAATTACATGTTGGCATGAATTTCACAAAATTTTAATTTTGTTTATTTTATAAGTATTTTTCTGTACATATCTTGTTTTTGACATCTCGTTCGAACGAGGTGTCATGTCGCGAGAAGCGTCGTTCAAACGACAAAGCTTCTCGTTCGAACGACACTGCTACAGATTTAAAAAGCCGTGTTTGTTCAGTTCGTTTGTTCCCTATGTTTGAAACCCTGATGCACTTCGTCTTCCGGCCATAACTGAACTAGTTTTTTTTTACCCAAAAACCCTTAATTTTGAACTCGATTTTTTCACCCAAATCTCCTACTTTGCACCGGTGTTTTCCTTCATACTCCATTTTTGTGCTATTTCATGGTTTGGCCTATCTGTTTCAAGTAAGTTTTTGAACTTTCTCTGTTTCATGGTTTAAGTTTTTTTGGGTATTTGCTGTGTGTTTCTATGATAGTTTCAAAAGCAAAAATGGTCGAACTCATTTTTTTTAATGGTTGTTTCAAGTTTCCTACCACAATTGCTGCATGGGCTCGTGTTCATTTTTTTGTTTGAAATCATCATAAACTATTGGTATAAAAAAATGATTTTTTTTGGCATAAATTTTTTTCAGCACCCATTTATACCCATTAAATTTTGTGAGATTATTTTTTTTAAAAATGGGGTGTACATAATTTATTTCAAAAAAATTCTAATTTTTGAAAATACCAAATGCTTGTCTTTTTGGCAACATTGTCTACTTATGATTATTCTGATTGGGTTATTGCTGTGTGTTGGGCTGTTTTTATTTGGTTTACCCCAGTGGTTCGAATGGATTTGTAGGGAGATAGGTTCTAGGTGTCAGTTGTGTATGTCTACCCTACCCATCTTCCCCCGTGGTATTTAGTGTCTAGTCATGCTACCTAGACGTACGAGCACTTCTTCTCGTAGGCAAGATGAGCCTTCCCCCACATCGCGGGCTCATAGGGCTAGGATCTATAGACCACCATACTCTTTTATACGTTGGTACACCAGTTTGGACCACGATCAATACTGTCATTTGGGCTTACATATTCGTGTTATAGTTTGGGAGAAAGTGTTTTGTGTTGATCAGTTTTTTGAGCTATCTATTCCTACATGGATGTATGGTCGGGTATGGGATAGATTATTTGATGCCCATGGCATGGTTTACCCTGAAATAGTTAGGGAGTTTTTTTATAGGGCCCTTCTCACTCCTGGTGGTTTGCAAACATCTGCTAGGGGTGTCCCGATACTTGCCACTGCCGATCTTATAGCGGAGACTCTTCAGTTATCCTGTGTCCCAGATGCTATTTTTCCTAGGAGTCCTAAGGGTGGTCCTACCGGAGATGCGATTATTCATTTTTGTTGTTGGGAGTTTTCGCCTGCTGGAACTACATTATTTCACCGTCAGTTACACACAGCCTTTCTCATCCTTAATCGTTTTGTATCCTCCTCTATCTGTCCTCGAGTCAATCATACTCATATTGGAATCGATATAGTATATTTCATGTATGTTGTATGTCAGGGCATTGATCTACCATCTCTTTTATTTTGGGTTATGTCCTCAATTACCATTCTTGATAGCTCTCCTGTACACGCCGCTATCAGGGCTGGAGTTCCTATTTTAGAGGATGATGTCTGACTTTATACTCCATCCTTCATTGACAACAATACTTTGACTCGATCTGAGAGTCATTTACCTTTTGAGGCGAGAACGAGACCACATCCTATTGCCCCATCATTTTTTGGAGAGACATCTACTCCTGCTGAGCCAAGTTCTATACCTTCTAAGGCTTGTCCTTCTACATCTAATCGACCCATAGTAGAGGAGTTTGATGATTTACAGGCACGGGTGGCATCATAGTCACATATGTACGATGCCATGATGCCTCATTTTGATGCAGAGGCTGAGGCTAGGGCTCAGAGTGACTCACGGATGACTGCCTTTTTGATGAGATGATAGGAGATAGGCAGAGGAGCAGGTTCATCAGGATTGAGCAACATAGCTTCCACATATGCTGATTCTGATGATGATGATGAGGAGGACTAGGATACCTGTTGCTTTTTATGTTTTGAGACATTGTATTTGTGTCACTTAATGTATTTTGATATTTATACTGATATGTTGTACTCATGGTCTGCTGATGCTATTTTTTTTATAACTGGATGTATATATTTCATTCTGCAGTTCTGATATTAGTTTTTTTTATATTTATTTCCTGCCATCTTTCTCATATCCACTGTCACAGTTTATCATTTATGCCTATTTTCACATGCTAGTTTTATCTGTCTCGTGCTTTGTCTATTCCAGACAAAAAGGGGGATATATATGTGATGTAGGGGGAGTTTAATTAAAAACCGTGTTCACATTTTTTACTGATATATCTTATATATATTATGTTCCTTCATACTTCACTTGGGTATATTTGTTTGTGTCTCATGTATGTAGGTTTCTATTTTGAGATTCAGAGATTCACTCCTACATCACGTTCAAAGACAGTTCTAGACTCAATGCTGCTGCTTCATAGTTTATTTATGTCTAGTATTTTTTAGATTTAGATTCCTGAGATAGGACATTTGAGTATTGCCAGCATTTTTATTTAAGTTTTATCCCGGAATAGCCAAAGGGGGAGATTTGTAAGCACAAATTTCTTATAGTTTTAATTTTTTTTTATATTTGGCTTAATTTCGGACAATATAAATTGAGTCTAAACTAGTAATTAATTAGAGATTGAAGCAATTGCATATTAAAGCCATGAAGAAGAAATTAAATCAAGTTAAAATTACACAATTTGATTGTTCTACGATCACACATGTATGAATAATCAAAGGAATATGTGATTAAGAATGTTGTTTAAATAATGGATGATATAAATGTTTTTTAATGTTTGGGTACTGAAAATTAAAATTTTGAAAGCGCATTTAATTATATCTCAACTAAATTATTTTTAATACAAGGACAATCATGAAATAATAGAAAAGGTTTTACTGTCATTCGAACGACATGTAAACTCGTTCGAACGACAGCATTAGTCGTTCAAACGACAACGTCTGTCGCTCGAACGAGATTGCCTCGATTTCTGTGTTTCAATTTTTTTGGACTCTGGTGTGACACCCCGCCTAATTAAATACCGGGTGATCAGTCCTTTATAAAATTAAACCAGAATATCCGGTTGGTTCATATTATGCATCACTAACGAAAGTTATCAATTTTATTTAATAAAAACTAACCACCTAATATCTAAAAAGGTTGATGGCAAAATTTTATCTTGTTATTAACCATCATATTTAAAGGGAAATATTTAATCATCACAATATAAATAAGGAAAGAGCTAACTGAATTTAAATAAAGAACTGGAATAAACACTTCGAGTCAAAATCCCATAAAATAATCCAATAACATGAAATCAAAGTCTAATGATAGAATAAAGCAACTCTAAATCTCTGACTGTAAAATAGGAGGGACGACATGTCCAACTGAAATAAATGACTAATAGATAAGGAGAAATCGACTCAGAAGCATATATTTGCAATATCATGTATCTTCCACAGCAGCTACAACTCGAAAAATGAATGGAATTTCCTAATATTGGTGTCCATGTGGCTGAGCACCTAAAAATAATAAAACAAAAATAGAGATTTGTAGAAAAATGAGTCAGAGCCCGAGTAGAAAATAATTTAAATACAGCAAGTGCTTAAATTGATTAATTAGCACAATATTATTCATGTTAACTTAGTGTACTCACTTGGAACGCTTACCTTTCATCTAATGTGCACACCTAGCGAGCCTAACTACCCATATTAGTCTAAATACTCTACCTGACTATGTGTAGTATAACCCCTATGCCTGATCAAATATCTAAATAACCCGAAGCCAATATATTTCCATTATTTAGTAATAGGTTTAAAGATGTCTTAACTCATTCTCATAGCATTCTTAATTCTCAACAAGTGACCGAATACGTATACACTTTAATAAAGTATCCAACATGAAACACATAATAGGAACTCAGTATACATATATAAAATCTCTCTATGTATACATACAAATATATATATCAATACTGCACCCATGGTTAAGAAACCCTAGTGCTAGGGATACTCGACTTTCTAGTCCCATTGCAAATGCTCGTGCATAAAGGACGAAACCATAAGCACATATTGGAGGCGGACATAGTTCCAAGCCGATGGGCTATGCACATACCTATGCACCCATATGACCGTCATTACTATCGTTCTCACAGGTAGTCCGTACCTAGGTTCCATGCCTAAGTGGTATGACTCAAAATCCCCCGAAAGCACACAAGATATAGTCGTCCACAAGGCGCTAACCTCCGTTCGATATCCAGTAGCTAGGTATGTCATACACGTAATATTCCAAGTAATAATCATGAACACAACTTATTTAAATTAATAGGCATCCTCGCAACCCAATTACCATAATACGTAAGTAATATTAACGTTTCTACTCTCCACGATATCCATTTATACATAATCTCTCTAGGACTTACATTCTCTCCTAGGTTTCCATTCAATTTCAATACCTCGAATATCATTACACCCTTAGTTGTGTAAAACTTTTTATTTTACATCACCCGTTACTCACGTAGGTTAATACACTCGCTTGGATAAACCTAGGATGATCTTTAACTCGAACAGACCCTAAAAACCCATTATGGAATCTCGTTATAAGTCAAGGGATTCTCGTTCGAATGAATTTTCCACTTCCAAAGAACTCAGTAACTCGTTAGAAGATTCGTTGAAAATCTAGTTAGAAGGCTCATTCGAACGACTTGGGAAGGTCTTCGAACGAGATGTCCGAACTGATCCTCTTCTTCGTTTTTCTCCAGTTTTCATTCTTAAATCTCATTCCAAACTCAATCCAATCCTAATGCAATTATTTATAAACTATTCTAAATTACCATAGAACACTTCCTATCATAAATTAGAGGTTTAAATCCTTATGGAATCAAGGGAATCCAATAAATTACTCAATTTCTTATATATCTCTTTGATGTGAACCCATAAATTTCTACTTCTTCAAAACCCCCCAATTAGTTTCGTGATTTCAACATTTAATCACCAACATTAACAGTTCTAAGAAGGGAAGTTTTTCCACATGCCAGCCTATCTCCAATTTATGGGGTTTCTTTTGAAATCAGTCAAATTAAACCCTAGTTTTCATTACAATAATTTAATATCATTTAATCTAAATCAACAGAAATTATATATGCTAAAAGAGGATCAAGATAAGCACTTGCCTTGGAATGGATTTCTGATTCTCGGACTAAAATGGGTATGTAGTTGATCCTCTCATCGCGATCTACACTTTGGTGTAATTCTTGGTGGGAAACCTTGAGTTCTTGGCTTAGTTCTCCAATGGAGTTATTCTCCCTCTTTGGTTCTCTCTCTCTCTCTCTCTCTCGTAGGTTGGAACTGGAAGTAACCTCTAACCCATGTACAACCTTTATTTTAATTCCTAATTTTCGTCCATATAAATTCTCAAAAATATCAAAAGACCTAAATACCCCTCCGGGGTATCATTTTGGGCTAAAAGTCCCCGGACTCCAAATATAACATTCAAGTAGTGTTTTCTGACTATTTTGACCCTTTCGGACACATTGGCGCACTCAAAATAGTTGTTCGAGTTATATAAAAATAATTTACCTTTTTAACCCCCAAGTATATAAGAGTGACGCGACTCATATGCGCGTCCCAAATAATTATATCTTAACTATCGTATATCTCATCCCCGGTCATATTATTATTTCTGAAACCATCTATTACGTATTATTTTTGAAACTATATATCACGTTACTCACTACGTAATGTTCAACATCGTTATTACTCAACATGATCTCAACATAATTATTTTCGATAACTACTAACTCTCGTCAGGCTAGTAATTATTACTATAAAGTTAGATTAATTATGAAGTAAATTTTCTCTGATAAATTAATTAATCCCAATTTCCATAATTTCATAATAAAATAAATATGCATAAAAATACGGGGTATTACATACTTCCCCCCTAATAACATAATTTTGTCCCAAAATTCAGAAATGAAAATATACCTGGCAAGAATAACCCTGGATAACGTTCACGTATGTCATCCTCGCGCTCCCAGGTAGATTCCTCAACATTATGGTGTTGCCACTGAACACGGACTAGTGGTACTATCTTCGACCTCAACTTCCTCTCGCTACGGTCTAGGATAGCAACTAGCCCCTCCTCGTAGGAGCTATCAGGCTTCAAGTCAATCTCCTCCAACGCAATGTGAGTGTGGGCTAAATCATCTCGAATAAATCTCCTTAGCGAAGAGATATGGAACACATCATGGACCCTATGCAAGTGATCCGGTAACCCAAGTCTATAAGTGACTGGCCCGTTCCTCTCAATAATAGGAAATGGCTCCACATACCTAGGTGTAAACTTTCCCTTCTTCCCTAAAACGCATAACTCCCTTTATAGGAGACAACCGAAGTAACACCTGGTCCCCAATATTGAACTCTTAGAAATACCGCTTGGCGTTGTCATAGCACTTCTGCCGATCTTGAGCAACCCGAATAAGGCTCTGTATCAACTCTATCCTCACTAAAGTATCTTGAATCACCTCCCGGGCAAGTAATTTATTGTCCACCACCTCTAACCAACATGCTGGGAAATGATAAAGTCTGTCATATAGTGCCTCGAATGGAGCCATACCGATAATAAACTGGTAGGAGTTGTTATAGGCAAACTCCACCAGCAGAAGATACTTCTCCCAGCCTCCTCCAAAATTAATGATGCACATACGCAACATGTCCTCTAACATCTAATTGGTCCGCTCGATCTGTCCATCCGTCTGCGAGTGATAGGCTGTACTGAGTCGTAACTCTGTACCCATTACCTCCTAGAAAGTCCCCCAAAATCGAGATACAAACACCTTATCTCTGTCATACATGATATTGAGAGGCACCTCGTGAAGTCTCACTATCTCTGTTATGAATATCTGGGCATACTGTCTCGAGGTGTAATCCATTCGGACTGGCAAAAAGTGGTATACCTTGGTCAGCCGATCCACTATCACCCATACTAAATCAAGACCCCTATGCGATGTAGGTAATCCTATGATGAAGTCCATAGAAATGCTCTTCTATTTCCACATAGGAACCTCTAATAGCTGTAGACGTTCCGTCGGTCTTTGATGGTCCACCTTTACCAACTGATAAGTGGCACATTTCGAGACGAACTCGACAATATCCTTCTTCATTCCGCTCCACCAGTACTGTCTCCGCATATCCTGGTATATTTTATCCCCACCAAGATGTACCACAAATCGTGAACCGTGCGACTCTATCATCACCTCGTGTCGTAAGTCTTTTCCCTCGGGAATAATTAACCTTCCATTGAAACGTAGACCCCCATATGAACCCATGGTATAAGACTCGGCCCCCTCTGCTAGAATCTATACTATCTGACTCTGGCAGAAAGGATCAACTGCCTGCGCCTGTACTACTCTCGCAATAATCTGGGGCGTAACTATCATCACAAATATGAATGATCGATCCACTGCATCTTGTGTCCTAAATCCTTCCATTTCGCCTACCACACCTCGACCTCTTCCTCTACCGGTCTACGGCTCAACGCGTCTGCTACCACGTTAGCCTTCCTCAGGTGGTATTAGATATCAAAATGATAATCCTTCACAAACTCAAGCCACCGGCGCTAACGTATATTCAGCTCCTTTTGTGTAAAGAGGTACTGTAATGACTTGTGATCTGTGAACAAGCGAAATTTCTCCCCTAGGAGGTAATGTCTCCAAATCCAAAGTGCAAACACAACTGCCGCCAACTCTAAGTCATGGGTGGGGTAATTCCTCTCGTGAGGCTTAATCTTACGGAAGGCATAAGCTATAGCCTGATCCTCCTGCTGAAGTACACCCCCAAGTCCTAATAAGGACGCATCAGTGTAGACTAGATACTCCACTTCCGACCTGGATAATGCTAACACGGGTGCTGAGGTTAACTTGTCTTTCAACTCATCAAAGGCTAATTGATAGGCATCACTCCAGATAAACGACGCCCCTTTGCGAGTCAAATGTGTTAATGGACCAGCTATTTTTGAAAACCCTCAAATGAACCTCCTGTAGTATCCGACTAGGCCCAAGAAACTGCGTATCTCGATTGGTGTCATGGGTTTTCCCCACTCCCTCACCACTGATACCTTCCCCGGATCTACGGATATCCCTCTGTCAGAGATGATATGTCCTAAAAACTGAACCTCCTTCAACCAAAACCCATGTTTCTCATATTTGGCGTACAACTCATGCTGACGCAGTGTCTGCAAAGTCTGCCTCAAGTGTTCGACATGCTCCTCCTTGGTCTGTGAGTAAATCATAATGTCATCTATGAAGACGATGACGAACTGGTCCAAGAACTCCCCGAACACCCTGTTCATTAAGTACATAAACACAGCTAGGGCGTTGGTTATCCCAAAAGGCATAACCCTGAACTCATAGGAGACATATCTTGTGAGGAAGGTCATTTTCTACTATTTGACTCCCTAATACGCAACTGATGGTATTCCGATCTTAAGTCAATCTTCGAGAAGAAGGCGAATCCTCTCAACTGGTCGAATAAGTCATCGATTTGAGGCAACGAATATTTGTTCTGTATCGTGACTTTATTAAACTCTCGGTAGTCGACACATAACCTCAACGATCCATCCTTCTTCTTAACGAATAGTACGGGATCACCCCACGGTGAAGTACTCCTACGGATAAATCCCTGCCCCAATAACTGTTCAATCTAGTCACGTAACTCACTCATTTCTGCTAGATCCATACTGTAAGGTGCGCGGGCTATCAGCCGAGTGCCCAGTGCTAAATCAATGATGAAGTTTATTTCTCTACTCAGTGGTAACCTCATAATCTCTTGAAACACATTGGCAAACTCTCGAACAACGTGAATCGAGTCAAGTGGTACCACCACTCCCTAGAGGTTTCCTCCTCTATATAGTACAAATGTGTGAACGATCCTTCTTCAGAGCGAGGCATCGCCACCAGGAACATCTCCTGACCGGGTAAGATAAAAACTATGCTCCTACTAAAACAGTCAATTATGGACTTATACCTGACAAGCCAATCCATACCTACAATCGCGTCATACTCGGACATATCCAATACGAGCATATCAGTGGGTAAGATAAACCTCCCAATCTCTATACCCACTCCTCAACAAATAAAAGAAATTACGAAACCTCTACTCAATGGTGAATCCACATAAGTAATCATACTCTCTACTGTATCTAATAATCTCGTAGTACGTGCAAATCCCATGGTAATAAAACAGTATGTGGCCCCCATGTCAAATAAAATGCACCCTAAAGTCCCCTGGATAGAAAACATACCCTCAATCGTGAGTGGGTCCTACGAGACCAGCGGTCTGATGAAGATTGTAGACTCGTCCATACTGAAGCTGCCCCTGCTGAAATGGGACGGCTGGAATGGGTGGCAGTGCTAGCATCTGTGGGGGTGATAGGAGAGATGCAGGAAATAACGATCTCTGGGGCTCCTAATGAGCACCCTACTACAGCTGCTGCTGGACTCTACCCTTCTGAGGGCAGTCCTGGCATTTGTGGCCAGTGTTGCCACAAGTGAAACATCTCCCTAGGAAGGGTCCTTCCCTCTGTCCCTGTTGTCCTCAGCCCTGATGGTCGTTACCACCCCTCCCTTGGCCATGCTGAACCTGCTGCTGGCCCTGATGGTCTTGCTAACCCTGCTGACTATGTCTAAAGCCTCCTTGTCCCTGTCTAAAACCTCTTGACCTGAACCTCTTAGGATTTCCCTGTTGGGAACCCTGATAACTATGTATATGCTGACCCTGAACGACTTGTGCCCCACCGATACCATTTCCCCTGTCCTGCCCTGCTGGCTGGACTCTCCTACTCGCTTAACCTCTGTGAGATGAAAACGGTTGTCCTGGCAGTGGAGTAGTGCTGCATTAACCACGTTCGAATAGGTGGCCAAAGAGAGATTGCCTATCAAGTGATGGTGGATCCTCCATATCAACCCATCCATAAAACGCTGAATCTTCTTCTCCTCAGTCGGGATCTCATCCGGTACAATATTCAAAAGGTTGATAAACTCTGCCTCATCTTTCACCACAGTCTTTCCCTCCTGCTTCAATTTCACTAACTTCCGTCTCATCTCCGTCCGGATGGCCGATGGGAAATATTTACAGTCAAACCGCACCCAAAAGTCTCGAATCGTAAGTGTGTCTCTCTCCTCAGTGGTGGTAATAGACTCCCACCACTGCAGTGATTCACCTATTAGAATGTTGTTTAAATACTGTATGATTTAAATGTTTTTTAATGTTTGGGTACTAAAAATTAAAATTTTGAAGGCGCATTTAATTATATCTCAGCTAAATTATTTTAAATACAAGGATAATCATGAAATAATAGAAAAGGTTTTACTGTCATTCGAACGACATGTAAACTCATTCGAATGACATCATTAGTCGTTCAAACAACAGCGTTTCTCACTCGAACGAGATTGCCTCGATTTCTGTGTTTCAATTTTTTTGGACTCTGGTGTAACACCCCGCCTAATTAAATACCGGGTGATCAGTCCTTTATAAAATTAAACCAGAATATCCAGTTGATTCAGATTATGCATCACTAACGAAAGTCATCAATTTTATTTAATAAAAACTAATCACCTAATATTTAAAAAGGTTGATGTCAAAATTTTATCTTGTTATTAACCATCATATTTAAAGGGAAATATTTAATCATCACTATACATCACAATAGCAATAAGGAAAAAACAAACTGAATTTAAATAAACAACTAGAGTAAACACTTCCAGTCAAAATCTCATACAATAATCCAATAACATGAAATCAAAGTCTAATGATAGAATAAAGTAACTCTAAATCTCTGACTGTAAAATAGGAGGGATGACATGTCCAACTGAAATAAATGACTAATCGATAAGGAGAAATCGACTCAGAAGCATCTACTAGCAATATCCTATAGCATCCACATCAGCTACATCTCGACAAATGAATGGAATCTCCTAAGTCTGGTGTCCCTATGGATGAGCACCTAAAAATTATAAAACAAGATAAGAGATTTGCAGAAAAATGGGTCAGAGCCCGAGTAGAAAATAGTTTAAATATATCAAGTGCTTAAATTGATTAATTAGCACAATACTATTCATGCTAACTTAGCGTACTCATTTGGAATGCTCACCTCTCATCTAATGTGCACACCTAGCGAGCCTAACTCACCATATTAGTCTCAATACTCTGCCTGACTATGTGTAGTATAACTTCTATGCCTGATCAAATATCTAAATAACCCGAAGCCAATATATTTCCATTATTTAAGAATAGGTTTAAAGATGTCTTAACTCATTTTCATAGCATTCTTAATTCTTAACGGGTGACCCAATACGTATACACTTTAATAAAGTAGCCAACATGAAACACATAATAAGAACTCAGTATACATATATCAAATCTCTCTATGTATATATATATATATATATATATATATATATATATATATATATATATATATATATATATATATATATATATATATACTGCACCCATGGTTAAGAAACCTTGGTGCTAGGCATACTTGGCTATCTAGTCCCATTGCAAACGCTCGCGCATAAAGGACAACAGGTTCAATCTCTCAAGAGCCTATAAAATATATGCACATATTGATGGCGAATATAGTTCCAAGCCGATGGGCTACGCACATACCTACGCACCCATACGATCGTCATCACTATCGTTCTCACAGATAGTCCGTACCTAGGTTCCATGCCCTAGTGGTACGACTCAAAATCCCCCGAAGGCACACAAGATATGGTCAACCATAAGGCACTAACCTCTGTTCGATAGCCAATACCTAGGTATGTTATACACGTAATATTCCATGTAATAAGCATGCACACAACTTATTTAAATTAATAGGCATCCAGGTAACCCAATTACCATAATACGTAAGTAATATTAACGTCTCTACTCTCCATGATATCCATTTATATATAATCTCTCTAGGACTTACATTCTCTCCTAGGTTTTCATTTAAGTTCAATACCTCGAATATCATTATTACACCCTTTATTCCCTAAAACTTTGGATTTTACGCCACCCATTACTCACGTAGGTTAATGCACTCGCTTGGATAAACCTAGGATGATCTTTAACTCGAAGGACCTTAAAAACCCATTATGGAATCTGGTTAGAAGTCAAGGGATTTTCGTTCGAACGAGTTCGGTCGAACGAAGTTCCCACTTCGAACGAACTCAGCATCTCATTAGAAGGGTCATTGGAAATCTCATTAGAAGGCTTGTTCGAACGAGTTCGTTCGAACGACCTGGGCAGGTCTTCGAACGAGATGTCTGAACTAGCCTTGTTCTTCCCCAAACTAATTTTTCTCCAATTTTCATTCTTAAATCTCATTCCAAACTCAACCCAATCCTAATGTAATTGTTTCTAAACTATTCTAAATTATCATAGGACACTTCCTATCATAAATTAGAGGTTAAATCCTTATGGAATCAAGGGAATCCAACAAATTACTCAATTTCTTATATATCTCCTTGATATGAACCCATAAATTTCTACTTCTTCAAAACCCCCCAATTAATTTCGTGATTTCAAAATTTAATCACCAACATTAACAGTTCTAAGAAGGGTAGTTCTTCTGCATGCCAACCTATCTCCAATTCATGGGTTTTTTTTACAAATCAGTCAAATTAAACCCTAGTTTTCATTACAACAATTTCATATCATTTAATCTAAATTAACATAAATAATATATGCTAAAAGAGGAGCAAAATAAACACTTGCCTTGGAATGGATTTCTAATTCTCGTACTAAAATGGGTATGTATTTGATCCTCTCATCGCGATCCACACTTTGGTGTAATTCTTGGTGGGAAACCTTGAGTTCTTGGATTAGTTCTCCAATAGAGTTCGTCTTCCTCTTTGGTACTCTCTCTCGTAGGTTGAAACTGACAGTAACCTCTAACCCGCGTACAACCTTTATTTTAATTCCTAATTTTTGTCCATATAAATTCCCAAAAATATCAAAAGACCTAAATACCCCTCTGCCCGGATTCCAAATATAACATCGGAGTAGTGTTTTCTGAACCCTTCCCGGCACACTAGCGCACTCAAAACAGCCGTTTGGGTTATATAAAAATAATTCACCTTTTTAATCCCTAAATATATCAGAGTGACGGGACTCATACGCGCATCCCGAATAATTATATCATAACTGTCGTGTATCTCATCCCCGGACATATTATTATTTTCGAAACCATCTATCACGTTACTCACTACGTAATGTTCAACATCTTTATTACTCAACATGATCTCAGCATAATTATTTTTGATAACTACTAACTCTCATCACGCTAGTAATTATTACCATAAAGGCGGATTAATTATGAAATAAATTTTCTCTTATAAATTAATTAATCCCAATTTCCATAATTTCATAATCAAATAAATATGCTTAAAACTACGGGGTATTACATCTGGTTTGCTCAGGTATAAATATAACATCGCATAGACATTTTCAAATGAGATGAACAGTTTTAAGAATTCCCATTCTGTTTAGTTTCATAATTCCAAAGGTTTGTGATATTGAACACATTCAGAAGAAGACTTTGTTCAACTATTTATAGAGAGGATAATCCTACACCGGACTGAGATCAAATTAAGAGTGATACGGGATTTCTTGCTAAAGATAGGATTGCGGTTCTTGTGGAGCTGAAGCGATTGTTCCATTGCTGACGACATCGACCAACACATGTGGGTATTCGTATGTCATCTTAGTTTCACTATAATCCGAGTGTAATCTGTTCCTTTACAAATTATAGTGGAAATAAAAAGGTTTTTGCTCTTCGGGGATTTTTTCCTGAATTTTTTTCTTTTACCGCATGCTTTATTTATTCAATGGGTTAAATTGATTAGATGCATGTTTAGGGTTTAAGAAGATAAAATTGGAAATAATTCATTGAGTTGGTGTTTGCCTAAAGCACTTTTTAAAGGGCCTCTTCAGATATTTTGCAGATGTTGATGTTGTTTATAACAGGATTATATTAATTGCCAATGAATGGAGTTTTTTTACCTTAAATCTCGGGAGATCCTCGATCAAGTGTTTAAAAATGACAAGATGCCAAAACCTCTTCTGGAGGCATTGTTCCATTTTGAGTCAATTCATTCGCATCAAAGTGTTGTTGCTGCCCCAAACTTCCCGTGCTGATGTTGATGCTGCTGCTGCCCCAAATTGTTGTTACTGTCGATATAAACCGAACCAGTAACATCAAACTACTATTGTTTCCACAAGTACCCGCAATAGGGTTGATCACAACTAATAGCATCAACTCTTACGCCACATTGATACAAGTACCCCCTGTATTGAATTGTTGTTAGTTGTAAGTGATCATGTTTTGTCCTAAACATTTAGCATTGAGTAATGTTTAATATTATGTTTCAAGTTAAAATAGTATATTTTGGGAGAAATGCCATAACTTTTTAACCGTAAATCAGTATGAGGCGATTCTGGCGCCATTGGATTTGTATCGCCCGTTCATAGCTAACTGTGTTTTGGGCTATTTTCATTGTCCAAAATTGAGTTTAAAGTTGGCATTTTGTTTTTTCATTGTCAGATTTGGTTTGTGAAAGGTTTTTCGTCAATTTTTTTACCTATTTTGATTGCGTCCTGTGCTAGTTGATTCAACTCTGCGCATAAGTTGTTGGACTATTTATTATTTGTCAAATGGTGTGGATAGTCCTATAAATAAATGATATGATGGTCGATGTTTTTAAAATTACATGGGGAATGATATTTTTGTCGTTTGACGATTACATAATTTTGAAATTTTTATCGTTTTGTGATTACGTACATTCAAAATTTTCATCATGCCTTCAAGCACGGGTATCCTCTAGTATATATATATATATATATATATATATATATATATATATATATAATGCCCCGTATTTTTATAGCTTTTAATTACGAGATTAAGTATAAGTAATTGCTTTTAATTGTGGATTAATTAAATTAATTTGGGATAATTAATTGAAAATTAATTCGGATTTAAATAACTAGCAAAACGAGAGTTAGTGTTTAAATATGATGATAATGCCAAACAATGCAGTACGTCAGGCGAAGACAGTTGGGCGAACAACAGGAGGCAAAGATCAGTTGAGGTTACTTGATTTTATTAAAGAAGGATGACAGAAGTTGAAGTCACCTATATTATGGCACGGAAGTCCAGGATGATAAAGACGACTAAGGCGCGACTTGTGACTTCCAGGTACAACTATAGTAGAAAGTGGGGTCAAATTAGAATCACCCAGCAAGGTTGGATTGAGAGAGAGTCAGACGAAACATTGAAAAGAACTAGCAGTGGAAATACTAGAAATGCGAAGATGGCGTGTACTAGCCAACTAACGTAAAATATCCAAAAGCTTGGACATAGGACGGGGTATGGCTAATCGGGAGTGAAAATTTGGGGTAAAATTTTTTCTTGGCTCATAAGAGCGGAGTTACAATGATGAGAGGCCACTACCACACTTAAAAGTGGAATGCGTTTTCGAGAGAAGGCGCATAAGTATGGTTTGACCATAAGTTCCTTCATTAGATGTTCAAAGTGAGGTGCGAATGTTATTCTGAACTCACACAAGAGGGTCGGACAGAGGTCACTTTGTGAGCAGAAATTTCATTATTTAGCGAACCTTACACCGGGTGAAGTAGGTGAAATGGAGAAGAGGACATTAAAGGGAGAATTTGCATACAAGAAGAATTGTTAGCACTTCTGGAAATTTTGCTTAGACGGTCAATGCAGATGGTAATTAAGTCACGTTTTATTAATATAAAGGTAAGCGCTTCCTTGTGAGGGGATATATAAGAATCGAAGAATTTAGATAGAGTAAGACTGGGGGAAATGGTGTTGAAGAAGCACCACAAGGGGGAGACCCATCAGGGAGCCCATTTAAATGATTCAGGTAGCTGAATTATCACCAAGCGATGGTGATTTCAGAAAGAGATGTGGAAACCAGGAGCGTGTTCCTTAGGGACATCAAAGATAAGGGAACAACAGAGATAGTCATCAGAGTAGAGACTACCAATGTCCAAGAGAAGGACCACCTTAACATGGTCAGTGTGACCAGAGATAAGTGGAGTATGAGTAGAGGTATTTTGTGGGGAATGAAACCCGTGTGTTATAAATATTTCCCCAAGCAAGTAAAGGGATAAGGGTATGGTGCCTAGCAAGAGAAGTAGTAATTAAAATTTTTGATTTGGTACGGACATGTGTGATAAGTCCAGGAACCATTTAAGCTTCCAGGGTGATTGGTAAGGTAGAAGTACAAGTTATATCCTCAGAGGATGTTGCGTGTTGTGTGTGGCATGAATGAATTGCTACATTTGTTATTATTGCTATTTTTGGCTTGAGAGTCGAGCTTAGTGAGTATCTCGACAGTGTTATTATTTATGTGAATATTTCTCCCTGGTATAATGAGGTTACCTTTAGTGTTATTAGCGGAGGATGAATGGGTATATTGATAGAGGTATATACTTTATTGAAATTACTCATTTTAGTGTTGTGTTATACGAGTATGATATTATCATAATTATGATTTTTATAATATGTTTAAATCGATAGTGTTCGGTTATTGCAAGTCTATAGGGGTTACTACCATGGTGTAGAATGTTTTGTTCTGGAGAGGCCCCATCTGCGATTGGAAAGGCTCGGGATTGTATTTTTGAATATATATATATATATATATATATATATATATATATATATTGTTGAGACTTCGAAAAGTATAATGGTCTCAGACTTTCATTCTCGCTATGTGTAGGGACTTTATCGATATGATGCAGAGTGTATTTAGTTTACTATTCGACGGAAAGATTTAACTGATTATTATAATTAACGCTCAGGATGTAGTAATAAGAAGAGTTCATTGTTTTATCACCCTTTAGAGATGTGGTAGTTAATACCCATAGTTGTATGTCTGGGGACGAGATTTTTGAGAACCTCGATTATATTTGCGTGATGTTTATGGAAGGTGATTTCTATTAATGTTAAGAGACAGTGTTTTTCGGAAGGAGTTCCTGGTTTAAGTAGAATTATGGAAGGAGATGTAACTTTATTGTCAAGAAGCGAGAATATAGGGGTACATGTTATGGATCAAGGGCCTAACAGATTCTGATGATAGACAATGCTAGGAAGTAGTGTATCGGGGGGGTCCTTGTTTGGATTTTACTTTGCGAGACATCCCACACATGAAACTTAGCGTAATGTTGGTAGTAAGGAGATGGTTGGCCATTCGTTTATGATTTGAGTACTTCAATCGTTATGTAAGTATCTAGTTATAGTCAGAAGTTATAGGGGTAAATTACGATAGAAGTCCAGTAGAGCCAGTTGCGAGGAAAGTAGGTACTGATAACTTTGTTTTATCTTAGCGGGTTGAAGGATGAAAGGATGTTTAGGAGGGATTAGAATTTAAAATTTGGGGGTGATTGAGAACGCCCAAGTGGTATAGCCACATTGTAAATGCAGGGACGATAAAGAGTTTGGAGTACTTATAAAGCGTATGTGATGTTTAAATCCGTTTGCATGATGTATAGGGTGTATGGGCATCTTGATTTGCTGATGTCAGAATAGCTGGAAGAAGAAACATAGAATAGTGAAATTTTTACTTGTGGGACTAACATGACGAAACTAAAGTAGTAGAATGGATCAAGTGTCGTGTGAAGAACGACAATCTATAGATTCATGTGCAAACAGAGTAACACGTCCAAAATTGGTTGAAAGGCAGTGGGAAGCCATTTAAAAAGGGGGTATCCCTCGAAAAGACAAAGATTTAACTATTATGGACAACTTGGAGCGGAGTTCCTCCCAATTAAATGTTGAGGATGGCTTAGGCGTATATATAGTGAGGGTGTTAAAAGGTATAAAGAGTCCAGATGTGCACAACGTGGCAAAAAAGTGCACGGGTCGAAACTTTTTAAATACGCCGAGGGAAGAAGAGAGTTATTAATAGCACTTAATGGGAGGAGTTATAAGTGGAAGTGGTGTTTAGCGGGACATAATTAGTAGCCCCACGTGCACCACCTATCGAGAGAAATTGGTTGCAGTAAGGGTAACAACTAGAAACTTGGTGTCGAGCCGACAATTCCAGTAGCAGAAGAGTTAAGATGGCAAATTTCTTTGAAGGGTTGCAATCATAAAGTTAAGTATCGAGTTCCTTCAAGTGTATGGAACGGGTTATCAAGAAGGGAAGAAATTGTTATATCCTTGGGTGATTTACACTAAATATAGTGATCGCGCCGGTATATGGTCCTACCCAGTATTATTCAGAACTAGGATGAAATCCCCGAAAACCACCTTCATTATGGGGTATAAGGAAGTAGTGGGAAAAGTTTCGTTTGAGAAAGTTGTACCACCAATAGCCTGAGGAATAGGCGTAAGGTGATTGACGACTCGTGGAACCGTATGAAAGTGGTTTTGGACTCATAACGACCGTTTCATTTCCATAGTGGATATCGCTAATAAGTGAAGTATAATACGGTAGTGGGGTAAGGATGTTACCCAATAGTAGAATTGTGCGACAGCACCCATACCTATTCATAGTGAACAAGGTACTTGCAGATGTTTGGCGTAAACAAATCATACTATCCTTCCTCTGGATGCTTAGAGGTGAGCGGATTATCAGAGTTTCGGATCAGTCAGAAGTTAGAGTCCGATGTCTACATTAGGATAATCACAACCCGTCTTAAGTGGCTTGTCCCTTGTATAAAAGTCACAACGCCGAGAATAGAGATTCAAAGAACGGACAAGAGTAGTCAGATGTTTTAAGGTTTCTCCCAGGATGGGAGTTTTGTGTTTAGATAAACGCGGGAGTTAATACGAAGTGAGGTGCGAACTCACAATAATATTGAGATAATCGACCGATGATGTATAGGCTATTCTTATTCGAATATTGTTTAGTAAGAGCACAACGTGAAGTGAATTTATTGAGATGAAATCCTATAACTAATAAAGTGTCGAGAGTGTTCAATAAACTTATTATGAAGCGGGGGCAGTAGTGATTGAGCCTTACTTTGAATTTTATTTTGAGTACTCGAGGATACCTAACTTTTTCCAGGTATGCCTTACTTTTTCAAATTTCGGGACGAAATTTCGTTATTAGGGGGGAAGTATGTAATACCCCGTATTTTTATGGCTTTTAATTATAAGATTAAGTATAAGTAATTGCTTTTAATTATGGATTAATTAAATTAATTGTGGATTAATTAAATTAATTTGAGATAATTAATTAGAAATTAATTCATATTTAAATAACTAGCGAGACGAGAGTTAGTGTTTAAATATGATGATAATTTTGAATATTACTGAGGGATTATAGTAATATAGGATTATTAAATTTATTAAAATTGTCGTGAGTTGAAAATACGGCAGTTTCGGTAGTTAAGTTGGGACGCGCGTGTTAGTCGTGTCAGGATCCAATTTAATGGATTTAAAAGTATTTTATTTTTATGTCATCCATATGAACATTTTGAGTGCACCAACGTGTCCGAAAGGGTCGAGATAGTCAGAAAACACTAGCCAGGGGTTTAGTTTGGGTCTCGGGGCATTTTTAGGCCTAACCGGCAACCCGGGAGGGTATTTTAGTCATTCCTATTTTTGGTGAATATTGACCCACGAAAATTAGGAAATATTTATCAGCCAACCCTTGAGTCCCTTAGGGTTTTCATAACCAAAAAGCATCATGGCAGTTAGAGAGGAAGAGAGGATAAGTTCCAAGGTTTCCATGGCCATAACCACCACACACCACCACCATCGTCGGATTTGTGACCGGAAAGAGAGGGGAGAACAACCAATACCATCATCAATGGATCAAAATCTGTAATTTCCAAGCAAGTGATTTATCTTGCAAAGATTCAAAGCATATATTTTACATGATAATTTAGATTTGATGATTTATCGTAAATAAGTGAATTAATTGTGAAATTGGAGAATTTAAATATTGAATATGGGTAGGATTCATGTAGATACAACTTCTGGGCATAAACTAGTTATGAAACCATGATCCATGCGTAGAAAATTCTGAATTTATGTTGAGTTATGAGGATCTTGAAAGAAATAGGAGAAATAGGGTTTTTATGGAAAATGGGTGTTTTGATTTAAGAAACTGATGATTTATTTTGATTTAATGATTCGAGTATATTAAAGATGATGCTAATATGTTAATAGGATGTTTAGTAAACTTTCTTGGGAGTTTGGGACGTTGTAATAAAGATTTAGAGGTGTAAAAAGGAAGAAACCCGTAACTGTTTAAGAAAATCTGGGTTGATACCTACTTGATTGATCGATCGACTCAAGAATGTCGATCGACCCATTTTCTTCGATCGATCGACCCCTTCTGATTTTTGGAAATTGTTTTCCCTTAAGGCTTAATAAAAATCCCAAGGGCGATGATGATTCTTAGGATGTTTAAATTGATATTTTGGGACTTAATTAACGTAAGTAGGGTCTTAGTTGAAGCCCAGGAAAATAGATTACCTTAGGGATTTGAATATTATTTCTTACGAGGGACTACCGAGTGAGTTACGATTAGAAATCGTTCAAATTGAAACTATAATGGGAATAAATGTTGAGGTAGGGATAAGAACAGTAATGGAGGGGCTTTAAGTTATTGAGATAACATTAGAAACTAATAAGAGGCCTAGTAACCTTTTGGGGTAGGTTTAGGTACTCAAATTGACACGACGAGAGAAAGTTATCAAGTTAAATATATAATTACGTATGATGTTTGGGATAATCTTACTACGTACGAGACTTACTAGATAGAATGTGTATATCTATATTTAAATATGATTACTAAGGTTGTGTGAATGCCTAGTGAATGGATTTCTTATGTGTATGACATACCTACCATACTTGCTATCACAAGAGGTTAGTTTTTTTTAAAGGGCCCTCTTATCCTTGTGAGCCTTCGGGGGGGATTTTGACTGGTACCTTAAGGACATAGGACTGTGAATGACTTATTTATGAGTTGATAAGTTAGCTGACCATGGGGGCGTATGTATGTGCGTGACCCATGGGTTTATGAACTATGTTCGCCTCCAATATGTGTGATTTTGCTTATTGAAACAGTTCTTGCACTACACCAAAACTGGCGATTGGTCACGGCCAAAATCCCTGACCAAAATTGTGGCTTGCGGACTTTGGCCGTGACCATTTCTGGCGTGACCATTTTCGTGGGTCGCGGCCCAAGTCCGTGACCAAAAAATGGTCACGGCCAAGAGGGGTCACGGCAGATGGTCGTGGACTTTGGCCGTGACCCATGCTGTGACGGGTCGCGGCCCTAATCCGTGACCCATAACCGTGACAAATTGGTCGCGGCAAAAGTTCGCGACCCATGTGCGTGACAAAAAAAATTGAAAAAATTGGTCGCGGCCTTTGTCCATGACCCACAACCGTGACAAATTGGTCGCGGCCAAAGTTCGCGACCCATGTGCGTGACAAAAAGTAAATTAAAAAAATTAGTCGCGACCCTTGTCCATGACCCACGACTGTGACAAATTGGTCGCGGACTTTGGCCGCGACCCATGTGCGTGACAAAAAAAATTAAAAAAATTGGTCGCGGCCCTAGTCCGCGACCCATTACCGTGACAAAAAATAAAAAAAAATGGTCGCGGACTTTGGCCGCGACTATTTTTAAGCACGACAAAAAAAAAATGGTCATGGACAAAGTCCATGACCATATTTATCTGTAATTTAAAAAAAATGTATTTTTTTGTCCAATCCTAAAATTGGGGGTCCTTTGAGTGCATCGTCGGTTTCTACGAGGTGTTACAAATATTTATTATAGGCAAAACAATAAAAAAAATCACAAATTGCGAATTGAGAATGTTGTTAATAAACAAATATATATACAAACTCAAAAATATTACACGTCTTAATAATTCACAGACCAAAAAAAAATTGGGTAGAGTTTCCTCTATTTTCTTGACATTCCAAAACCTGTAAATGAAAAACCTGCTTATTATAAAGCCCGCACGGCTATAAAATTCAACAATCAAATTATAAAAGCCCGCACGGCCATAAAACTAAACAATAAAAGCCTGCACGGCTATAACACATAAAAAACATTATCCTGAATGTCCACAACATATAAATAATCATCATGTTGTAAACCATTTCCTCCTTCATTTGATCCACGTGCAAAAATCCTACAAATGATAGGATACAAAAAAAAATATCAATAACCAAGTAGTCTTACAAAAAATTTAATCAAGCTGAAAAATTGCATATATGAGTTAAAATTATCAGTAACCAAGTAGAAATATGAAAATTAAGTGTAGAAATAAGCAAATTACCATCGTACTCTCAAACCGGGACACCCGCGGCTGCGGGGTCAGTTCCTACGAGTTACGTTGGTCCCGTGGGAGGTGTTGGTACCACCCACGGGGCCGTTCGGGGGCTGTTTCGAGTTTTCACCCTCTAACGCCATGTTTTCAAGCCTAAGTGTAGAAATAAGCAAATTACCGTCGTACTCTCAAACCGGGACACCCGCGGCTGCGGGGTCAGTTCCTACGAGTTACGTTGGTCCCGTGGGAGGTGTTGGTGCCACCCACGGGGCCGTTCGGGGGTTGTTTCGAGTTTTCACCCTCTAACGCCATGTTTTCAAGCCTAAGTGTAGAAATAAGCAAATTACCGTCACACTCTCAAACCGGGACACCCGCGGCTGCGGGGTCAGTTCCTACGAGTTACGTTGGTCCCGTGGGAGGTGTTGGTGCCACCCACGGGACCGTTCGGGGTCTGTTTCGAGTTTTCACCCTCTAACGCCATGTTTTCAAGCCTAAGTGTAGAAATAAGCAAATTACCGTCGTACTCTCAAACCGGGACACCCGCGGCTGCGGGGTCAGTTCCTACGAGTTACGTTGGTCCCGTGGGAGGTGTTGGTGCCACCCACGGGGCCGTTCGGGGGCTGTTTCGAGTTTTCATCCTCTAACGCCATGTTTTCAAGCCTAAGTGTAGAAATAAGCAAATTACCGTCGTACTCTCAAACCGGGACACCCGCGGCTGCGGGGTCAGTTCCTACGAGTTACGTTGGTCCCGTGGGAGGTGTTGGTACCACCCACGGGGCCGTTCGGGGGCTGTTTCGAGTTCTCACCCTCTAACGTCATGTTTTCAAGTCTAAGTGTAGAAATAAGCAAATTACCGTCGTACTCTCAAACCGGGACACCCGCGGCTACAGGGTTAGTTCCTACGAGTTACATTGGTCCCGTGGGAGGTGTTGGTGCCACCCACGGGGCCGTTCGGGGGCTGTTTCGAGTTTTCACCCTCTAACGCCATGTTTTCAAGCCTAAGTGTAGAAATAAGCAAATTACCGTCGTACTCTCAAACCGGGACACCCGCGGCTGCGGGGTCAGTTCCTACGAGTTACGTTGGTCCCGTGGGAGGTGTTGGTGCCACCCACGGGGCCGTTCGGGGGCTGTTTCGAGTTTTCACCCTCTAACGCCATGTTTTCAAGCCTAAGTGTAGAAATAAGCAAATTACCGTCGTACTCTCAAACCGGGACACCCGCGGCTGCGGGGTCAGTTCCTACGAGTTACGTTGGTCCCATGGGAGGTGTTGGTGCCACCCACGGGGCCGTTCGGGGGCTGTTTCGAGTTTTCACCCTCTAACGCCATGTTATCAAGCCTAAGTGTAGAAAAAAGCAAATTACCGTCGTACTCTCAAACCGGGACACCCGCGGCTGCGGGGTCAGTTCCTACGAGTTACGTTGGTCCCGTGGGAGGTGTTGGTGCCACCCACGGGGCCGTTCGGGGGCTGTTTCGAGTTTTCACCCTCTAACGCCATGTTTTTAAGCCTAAGTGTAGAAATAAGCAAATTATCGTCGTACTCTCAAACCGGGACACCCGCGGCTGCGGGGTCAGTTCCTACGAGTTACGTTGGTCCCGTGGGAGGTGTTGGTGCCACCCACGAGGCCGTTTGGGGGCTGTTTCGAGTTTTCACCCTCTAACGCCATGTTTTCAAGCCTAAGTGTAGAAATAAGTAAATTACCGTCGTACTCTCAAACCGGGACACGTGCGGCTGCGGGGTCAGTTCCTACGAGTTACGTTGGTCCCGTGGGAGGTGTTGGTGCCACCCACGGGGCCGTTCGGGGGCTATTTCGAGTTTTCACCCTCTAACGCCATGTTTTCAAGCCTAAGTGTAGAAATAAGCAAATTACCATCGTACTCTCAAACCGGGACACCCGCGGCTGCGGGGTCAGTTCCTACGAGTTACGTTGGTCCCGTGGGAGGTGTTGGTGCCACCCACGGGACCGTTCGGGGGTTGTTTTGAGTTTTCACCCTCTAACGCCATGTTTTCAAGCCTAAGTGTTGAAATAAGCAGATTACCGTCGTACTCTCAAACCGGGACACCCGCGGGTGCGGGGTCAGTTCCTACGAGTTACGTTGGTCCCGTGGGAGGTGTTGGTGCCACCCACGGGGCCGTTCGGGGGCTATTTTGAGTTTTCACCCTCTAACGCCATGTTTTCAAGCCTAAGTGTAGATATAAGCAAATTACCGTCGTACTCTCAAACCGGGACACCCGCGGCTGCGGGGTCAGTTCTTACGAGTTACGTTGGTCCCGTGGGAGGTGTTGGTGCCACTCACGGGGCCGTTCGGGGGCTGTTTCGAGTTTTCACCCTCTAACGCCATGTTTTCAAGCCTAAGTGTAGAAATAAGCAAATTACCGTCGTACTCTCAAACCGGGACACCCGCGGCTGCGGGGTCAGTTCCTACGAGTTACGTTGGTCCCGTGGGAGGTGTTGGTGCCACCCACGGGGCCGTTCGGGGGTTGTTTCGAGTTTTCACCCTCTAACGCCATGTTTTGAAGCCTAAGTGTAGAAATAAGCAAATTACCGTCGTACTCTCAAACCGGGACACCCGCGGCTGCGGGGTCAGTTCCTACGAGTTACGTTGGTCCCGTGGGAGGTGTTGGTGCCACCCACGGGACCGTTCGGGGTCTGTTTCAAGTTTTCACCCTCTAACGCCATGTTTTCAAGCCTAAGTGTAGAAATAAGCAAATTACCGTCGTACTCTCAAACCGGGACACCCGCGGCTGCGGGGTCAGTTCCTACGAGTTACGTTGGTCCCGTGGGAGGTGTTGGTGCCACCCACGGGGCCGTTCCGGGGCTGTTTCGAGTTTTCACCCTCTAACGTCATGTTTTCAAGCCTAAGTGTAAAAAATAAGCAAATTACCGTCGTACTCTCAAACCAGGACACCCGCGGCTGCGGGGTCAGTTCCTACGAGTTACGTTGGTCCCGTGGGAGGTGTTGGTGCCACCCACGGGGCCGTTCGGGGGCTGTTTCGAGTTTTCACCCTCTAACGCCATGTTTTCAAGCCTAAGTGTAGAAATAAGCAAATTACCGTCGTACTCTCAAACCGGGACACCCGCGGCTGCGGGGTCAGTTCCTACGAGTTACGTTGGTCCCGTGGGAGGTGTTGGTGCCACCCACGGGGCCGTTCGGGGGCTGTTTCGAGTTTTCACCCTCTAACGCCATGTTTTTAAGCCTAAGTGTAGAAATAAGCAAATTACCGTCGTACTCTCAAACCGGGGGCTGTTTCGAGTTTTCACCCTCTAATAAAATTTGTTCGATCTTACGTTGTTTCGAGTTTGTTTGTGTTAATATTTCATTTGTCCGATCTAGCTTACTAGGTTGTGTAGTTGTTGGTATTCATTTGTTATGCTTTTGCACTCTCTTCAAATGGTCCCAAGTAGGAATATCAACAGACATTTGGTAGGCACGCAGGATGCGCAAAGATCATGTGTTCTTGATCAACAATTCGGCACTACCATGATGCAATAGCAGCAAAGCAAATAAGGATGGAAGAAACTGCCACTAATAAGATTAGAAAGTATCCACAAACTACGAGCAATTTCTTTTTTATAAGGCTATAAGTCTTGCGCTAAGCTCAAACTACAAAAAAAAATGACTTTAACCTATACCAAGTACTAGTTTTGCAAATTGTCTTCCTTTGTTTTGGACTCTTAGTACTGCACGGAAAAATAATAGAAAACAAGAATAGAGTGAACTATTGAAAGCTCCAGAGAGGAACTGTAAAAATGACATTCCAAAATAAGAAAACTCACTGATGAGTGTTTGGTTGATTGATCCAAACATGAATTCTTCTTCTTGCTAATTTAGGCCGTTGAACAACCCATATTGCATCTGATGGAGGTTATCCAACAAGTAAGCATTCTACCATTACCATGATTAGCTGAGCACAGGATGAGAAATTCAGTATACAAACACTAAGCATATATATGCACTGCATATATATGCAGCAGTTGCATATATATGCAGTTGCATATATATGCCTGCATATATATGCAACACTGCCCCGCCCCGCCCCTGCCCCGTCCCCTCCCCCCTTTCCCCCTTTATCACTGTGGTATGTTTTATTCCTAAATCTCTCATTTAGTTTCATATTAATAATTATATATTCATATATGCTATTTCTCTTTCAGGTGACAATTATTTAAAGTCCTACGTCATACCGGAACCAGAGGCAACCGTAACCGATCAGATGACCGAATATGAGTGTCAGGAGGTTTGTTTTGTAGATCCCACTCTTGGATTCACCCTAGATCAGGTATACTCTCTATTTTATTTTGGATTTTATCACCAATATGCACACACTCACATGCGCACACAAACACACGCACGCACGGACGCACACTCTCACTACATATATGCATATGCATATATGCATACATGCCGCGTCCCCTCCCCCCTTCCCCACTCACACACACACACACACACACACACACACACACACACACACACATACACACACACACACACACACAAACACACACACACACACACACACACACACACACACACACACACGCACACACGGGCGCGCCCCCTGCCCGTCCCCTCCCCCCTTCCCACTCACACACGCGCACACACACAAACATGCACACACGCACACACGCGCCCCCTGCCCATCCCCTCCCCCCTTTCCCACTCACACGCGCACACACACAAACATGCACACACGCACACACACAAGCCGGGAGCGCCGTGACTACACGGTCGGTTCCTACGACTTACATTGGTCCCGTGCGAGATGTTCGTGACTCTTGCGGGACCGTTTTGTGGGTGTTTTACATTTTCACCCTTCGATGGCATCTTTTTTATTCTCAAGTCTAACTTTTTTATTCTCAATCCCCGTTACTACGCGGTGGGTTCCTACAAGTCACATTGATCCCGTGCGAGGTGTTCGTGACTCTTACCGGACCGTTTTGTGCTTGTTGTACGTTTTCACCCTTCGATGGCATATTTTTATGCTCAAGTCTATTTTTTTTTGCAAATTTACGTCGTACACTTTAATCGAGAGCCCCGTGACTACGCGGTCGGTTTCTATGAGTTACATTAGTCCCGTGCGAGGTGTTCGTGACTCTTACCGGACCGTTTTATGGCTATTTTACATTTTCACCCTTTGATGGCTATTTTAAGGCTGTTTTACGTGTTCAAAAGTTATCCAAACCCAAAATAATTAAAAAATTGAATCAATGCATATTTAACCTTAAAATAAAGTTCATCATAGGTCTATCCATTACCTGGATATTTTGTTACACCCAACGCCAATCAGAACCTTCTCTATGCCAGCAGCGATGCAATTTCAGATTATGTTTGATAGTAGTTCGACCCCAACATCAGTGTATCCTATGACAGTGAAAAAATAATGAATTTTTTGCAAACAGTTATGTTCAATTAAAAAAATGGTAGAACCAAAAAATAGCGGGACATTACACTTAAAAGTAGATGAAATTCATAAATTAATGTAAAGTGCTAATACAATGTCAATATCATACTAGGATACAAATAAGATTGATGAGGATAAAATAATATTTTGATACTCAATCTTCCTCTAAATCAACTAAAAGATCCTTCAAATTAGGGTTGTCATCAAGAGCTGACTGGAACTCTTTTGGACCCTTTAATGCGTCTACTTCAGTAGTCATACCCTTTGGTGCATGCACAACAATAGACCAATTGCCATCGCTTATGCACTTCGAGTAGAATACCTTCTTTATATTCTAAAAGGCACAACGGGATCTTTGTGTTCAGAGAAGCAATGCCGAAATAACAACGGGATTAATTGGATGATTACGTGCCAGTCGTGAGACTTGCACTGTTTCAAGTCATTTGCTTGGTAGTTTACTACCCTACGTAAATTACCAGAATAACCGGTTGGAGTCTTCAAGTTGAACAACGTGTCTAAGAGGATCTTCTTCTCACTAGTAGTCAAAGTGAAAGCAGTCGGGGGGATAGAAATTCTTCTTATCGTTGGATCATTTTTTAACCACAGTCTCTTCTTTATTTTCATATCCTGTAGATCTCGGCGGGCACGCTCTCCATCTTTGGAATGAGATCCACCCAGACATGTTCCTATCAAATGTTCTGCAACATTCTTCTCTGTGTGCATCACATCAATTATATGCCTTACACGATGATTTTCCAATACGGCAAATCAAAAAATATTGATCGCCTGGACCATGGCTTCGCTTTACTAGGGTCGTTCGGATCCTCCCTAGCTTTACGCTTCAGGTTTACAAACTGGGGGTGTTTGCCTACATACCTATTCCCCGCAGTCGCAGCCACCGCCTTCTCCTCAATTTGCTGACCAAAAAGTCGACTAGGTGCCGTTCTTCGCTCGTGAACGACAGGCAAAAAGTTAGACTTGTCGTTCCTAAAAGGGTGATTGGTCGGCAGAAATCTACGATGACCCGTGTAACTCAACTTACCACTATGTTTTAACCAACAGGCTTCAGTTTTCTCCCCACATATGGGACATCCATAATAACCATGAACATTACAACCGGACAAGGTCCCATAAGCAGGAAGATCGTGGATCGCCCACATCACCATTGCTTTAAGTGTGAACTCTTCACCCTTATGAGAATCGAACGTCGTCACGCCTTTATCCCACAAATCTTTAAGTTCTTCGATTAATGGTGCTAAGAATATATCAATATCATCACTGGGAGCCTTAGGCCCGGGTATCAACAGAGATAACAATGTGAACTCCTTTCTCATGCATAACGTCGGAGGAAGACTTAAAGGCGCCATAAGAACTGGACAATAACTCTGACTAGTACTTAAATTACCGAAAGGGTTAAACCCATCGGTTGAGATTGCAAGACGAATGTTGCGCGGTTCCTTTGCAAATTCATGGTGTTGTGTATTTGAAATTTTCCAGATGAGTGAATCAACCGGATGACGCATCAAATTCCCACCCACCTCGCATCGAACATGCGATGTCATGGCCTCCGCTATCCACGGTACAGTAAAAAAACGTTTTAACCGTGGCCCAAGTGGAAAATACTTCAAAACCTTTTGTGGGACTTGCGAGAACTTGCGATTTTTTGCATGTTTGTCATTTCCATTCTCACAAACCATATATCTAGGCTCACTGCATACAGGACATTCATCCTTCTCTTCGTTCTCATTCCGGTACAATATGCAATCATACTTGCAAGCATGAATAGATTTGTATTTCAAACCTAAACCCTTCAAACTCTTCTTCATGGTAGGATAATTGTCTGGTAACATGTTCTCTTTTGGGAGAATTTCTTTAACCCACTTAAGAATTCCGGTTACGCTGTTTCCAGACAAACCAAATTGAATCTTCAAATTATGCAAACCAATCATTGCATATAATACCGAGTGATCTTCATCGCAATCTTTACACAACGGTCTAGCCGCATCTGCTTTCAACCGTAAGTATTCCCGATCTCCTAGTAGCTCAGCATCAATTTGTTCATTTACTTGGTCATAATGCCCATTATTTGTATCCATAGGTTGGTGGTTTTGTTGGTTGTGGAGTCCGTAAGCATCATCAATTAAGTCGGTCAATGGACGATGTTTTGGTGAATCATGTACCACTTCTACTCCTTGAGGTTCCGTTACACGGTCGGCTCCCGGTAATTCTTCTGGAACATAAGGTACAACTTTTTCACCATGGTATGTCCATATTATATAGTCTTGACAGATTCCCCGCTTTAGTAAATGCAACTCAACAACTTCCAATGACTTATATTTTCCGTTAATACAATGATTACACGGACACGGAATCTTCTCACTTTTAAGATTTTTGGAATCATATTTAACAAATTCATAAACGCCCTTTACATGATTAATTGATATCTGGTTAGTCTCTCCCATGCACTCTTTGTATTGTGGGAAATCCATGTAATAATCTTCAAATTTCAGTCCTGTGGTAATAGGTTAAAAAATATTATTACAACTGAAACAGAAAGAATATTCTTACGACTGAAACAAAAAAAATATCATTCCAAACGAAACAAAACCAATATTCTTACAACTGAAACAAAAAAAATATCATTCCAACTGAAGCAAAAACAATATTCTTACAACTAAAACAAAAAAAAATTATTACAACTGAAACAAAAGAAAATATTATTAAACCTTGGCCAACAGATAAAGTGGCCAAGTAATAAAAGATTTTTCATAATTCCTAAATTCCATCCCATCCCCGCTGTTAACGTACACAGGTACATCTCCGCAGCCGTTGTATATTTCATCGACCATTATTTTAGCCTCACACTTCTCCAAAGGTCGGCGATGTACTAGAGTCCCCCTTTCCCTGGAGATGAGTATGCACACGCCAACAAACCTCGAATTGCTCATGTCCTTGATATAGTAATCTTCGCCATAGTCACCGTGAGTTGTTGACGATGATCCGAGCCCCATGATTGGAGGATGAGGCATTTGAGAGGGGAATGTTGGAGGGGAAGGATGTGTGAAATCTTGAGGAGGCATTGGGGGCCTATAACTTTCAATAAGATTCACAAGTTTCCCAATTTGATTTGTCAATAATCCCAGGGAATTTTTAATCTCATGGACATCCCCATCGGTCTTCAAGTGGTGCTCATTTTGGGATGAGATACAATTCTTGACCGAAGAAAGCTCGTCCACAAGAGGTGCAATGTGTTGAAGTTTTGTTTTTGGCATATGTGAGCCAACACCTCTCGTCCTCCCCCTTTTGTCCTTTCCAAAGGTCTTAGTCAGGGCATCATTTTCAAGGTCAAAGTCATCAGTAGGGCACGAATCTGATTGACTGCTGATGGCCTCTATTGATTCCAGTGTCTTAGCCAAGTGCAGGGGGAATTTATTATCTTTGTCCCGTCGAGCATGAAGGAATAAGTTGGACCGATTTGGGTTTTTACCGGCATCTGGACCATCTTTTGTCCTACTCTCCCATTCATTCTTCAAATCCTCATATGATTTGGATCCCAGCCTATGGATATCAGTTTTTTGTGCCCTATTTTTTTTGTTTTGCTACCTCTGGACCAACTTGTTTTCCTTCGCCTCATTCACCAAAAACTTATTCCACTGATCCACCGGCATTTCAACATTGGGAGGCACTTTCTCTTTCAAAGCCAAAATATCGGATCTCCCTGCCTCTTTCGGGAAATGTTTCTTCCGAAGGTTTCTCCTGTATGTCCTCAATCCTTCAGCAACCCGAGATAGAACATTATTCTTGGAACGGTCAGGAAATGAGAAATTCTTGCAAAGTTGGTCATATATGTCATCTTTGACAGCTTGATCAACAAGGTTCCAATTGTCTGGTCCACTGACTCCCACGTTCATTTTTCCCAGCGACAAACACCGGGCTTTAAAGTTCAACACGTCACTCCTATCACCCATCGGGTTATTCCCGAGAAGGGAGAATCCAATAGGCTTCTTTTCATTTGAGCGGGAGGCATCATGAGTGTTGGATTAGGGCGTTAAAGCAACGGGAGTGCTGGATTGGGGTGTAGGAGCACTTGGGGTTGAACTTGGTGAGGAGTGAACCATTGGTGGAGTTGTGAATTGCTCAGCCATTGGTGTTGAGAATCCGGGTTCTGCACAAGATGGTGAACCTCGTCGTGGTGTCACATCGGCACTTGGTACCCTAGGGTTGTTTCCTCTCGACATTATCTACAAAAATTAAAAAATATAAGTGACTAAATAATTATAGTAATATGAAATTATAACTAATTAATCAAGCTTAATTAGTTTTAGATAGATAGATAGATAGATAGATAGATAGATAGATAGATAGATAGATAGATAGATACCTTTTCAAAGTAAGACTTTAGAATAAGTTCAATGTGTCTGATCTCCATCCATTCGGTATTAGTTTTTAAGAACCTATGAATTTTTTCACGTGGCCAACTAGAAGGAAGGGTATCTATGATTGATGTGTAGATGTCAGTGACATGAACTCGGAATCCCCTATTTCTCAACTTATTAGCAAGATTCAATTTTACGTGCTTGTGGCGCGAGACATCACAGTCTATGTCAATGCTCTCTGTACGCAGTTGTATCCATAACGGGTGGATTTTTTTTTCTGCCTTCTCCAACAACATAACCAAGTTCAGGGCTATGTCGGGATTATGTGTGTGAAATATATTTTGTATAACGTCATCCCAGTTTTCTGGTAGAGAAAATAGAATACGATCGAACAAGTAATCTTGCTGGATATCAAATCCATGATTTATAAGGTAGTTAAATTGTTCGATCATTTTATTTCCGTACCTATAAATAGGAGTACCCTCTATATGACGCACGCTAATAAAAGAGTTATGTGTGCGGTCTAATTGCAACCTGTCCCACTCTTGTTGACAGTATTTATCACCGTGCCTCATTTTTCCTGAGAAAAGTAGTATCCAACAAATTTTATAACATATACATTTATCGACACTAGTATCAATTCAATAAATTCAACATAGTATCCAACAACCAAGCCAACAATATCTCACTATAGTAATGTGTACACGTGTTTGCGACTCATATGTCAAAAAAAATCATTTAATTATATTTTCTCAAAAAAAAAACACAGGCATATTTTGATTATAAAAATACACACATATATAATCTAGGGTTTGTTGACATAATCTATACATACACACACATACAAGGTAGGGTTTATTGACATAATCTATACATACACACACATACTATTTAAGGTTTACTAAACCCTAATATTTTTTTTGACATAAATCTATACATACACATACATACAATCTATTACATACACACACATACAAACATAAATCTACACATACATACACAAAAATTAGGGCTTTATAGTTAGAAATCACGAAATCCAAATGAATCAATACATACCAACTGAAATCCAACCCAAATCGCAGCAGCTTGAAATCGCTAAAACCCTCACAGCAACGAAGTTGGAACGAAATAAATTAGAAGCGGGGAACAATTCTTTTTAAGACCAGATATGGTCACGGCCTGGAGCCCTGACCCGACGTGCGCGACCCATTAATGAGGGCGATTTCGACCTGGTCACGGCGAAGAGCCGTGACCCATTACTGAATTTGAGATGCCGACTCCAAACTGGTCACGGCCAAGAGCCATGACCCCTGTGCGTGACCCTTTTCCAACAGCTTTGGTTTTTGAATGATATATGGTCACGGCCCATAGCCGTGACCCATTCCAATAAATAGTCACGGCCCATAGCCGTGACTCTTAATGTGCGTGTTTTTTGCTTCGTCGTGCCATTCGTCACGGCCCAAGTTCGTGACCCATCCGCGACCAATTTAGAGGGAATTTTGGCGCAAAACTGGTCACGACCTAGTCACGGCCCAAGTCCGTGACCCACCCGCGACCAGTTTGGAGGGAATATTGGCGCCAAACTTGTCACGAGCTGGTCAGGGACTAGGGCCGTGACCCTCTATGGTCAGGGATTTAATCCGTGACCATTTCCAGAGCATGGATAATTTAATGTGATAATAAAATTGGTCACGCCAAATATTGAGTGGGTCACGCCCCAAGTCCGCGACGAGCTGGTCGCGGACTTCGGCCGTGACCCACTTTCCGTGACCATTCGCAGGATTTGGTGTAGTGTTGAGAGATTCGGAACTCGTAGTCCTTATGTACGTGATGTACCTGGATTCGATAGCAGAGTATGCGTGCATCGCAGCTTAGTCGAGGGGTGCCATATGTGTATTTATGTACAGAGAGTGATATACTTATGTACTCGTGACTGGTTCATTGTTGCTTAGTAGATGTGAATAACTAAGATATTTGAATGGGCTAAGAATGAGAATTTAATTAACACTTGAGATAAGTAATTTTAATAAATGCAAATATGGGTTATGAATATAACTGTTTTCGGTACTAAGAGTAGACATCATATGGTAGAATGAGGAAGCGAAAGAGGTACAGACTAGTTAGTTAGTGACATAATTAGGATGGGTTAAGGTCATACGTTAGGCGTGCACATTAGTTAAGAGGTGATAAACTCATGTGAGAGTACGCAACTAACATGTTTATAATATGTGTTGTTTAATTGTAATTTAAACACTTGCTAAAGTTTTAAACTGTTTTCACCTCGGGCTCTGACCCATTTTACTCCAAATCTATTTTGTTTTGTAAAAAAATTTTTAGGTTCCCAGCCACAAGGACACCAAGCATAGGAGTTCCATTCTGATGACGTGCTGTGGCTGTTGTGGAAGCTACATGATCTTGGTATTAGACGCCTTCCTATTTATCCTTGGTTCCTTCAGAGTCATTTGTATCAGTTAGGGCACGTCACCCATTCTTATTTAGAGGTTGTAGTTACAGACTATCATTATTTCGGTTATTGGTTTATTTATTCAGACTCTTGTATTGGGACTTTATTTACTCTGGCATTATTATTATTGGAGTGTTTACTCCAGACTCGGTTAATTTCATTTTGTTGGTTATTCATATGAGATTGTTTATGCGATTGATGGTTAATGATTTAATTCTTGGTTATTTGATAACTTAATTAATAAAATTTGATATCTCTCTTTTTTAAATATTAGGTGGCTAGTAATTAATTAAATATTTTTCGACAGTGATGCTAAGACTGAACCAACTTGATATTCTGTACTAATTTGATAAAGGAGTAGCTACCCAGTATTTAATTAGACGGGGTGTCACAATATATATATATATATATATATATATAACCGACTAATCGTGCATACATCTCGTAGCACTAGCCCAAAAATCTTGAGTCTACCCCCACTCCCGATTTATCAAGTATTCACTTACTTATTATAAATTATTTAATTTCACAATTATGTCCACCATGCTATTCTACTCAAGCCCATAGCAAAACTCTTCCTGAAATCCGAACCCGATTTCATAATCGTAGCCTGAGCATTCTTCACCCTATTATACCCGTGATTTCTTACCCGAATGTAATCCCCGTCTAACCCAATGCAGTTTCTAATCTCTCCTATATATTCCCATGAGTCATATGTCACTTGTCGGACTCCGTAAACCAAGCTGAGCCCTCAACAACCCATGAAAAAACACATAACATAAGGGTAGGCAAACAAGCTGACCAAACCGTTCGTCTGGGTGTTCGAACTGGTTTGGTGGGCGAACTGACTTGCTTCCCACACATCGAACTAGTTCGGTTCACCTGGGCAACAAACCAACTTTTATGGGATTCATCATCTTCCCTTCAACCATACGAGTCCTCAGCATCAATCAGGCCCATAACATGAATTCCCCATCAAACCCAATTGTATTTACACATATTTGTATGTCCAAGTCAACCCAAAAACATTTAGATTAATGGGATTATCAATTTCTCATCAAGAATTATACAATATCTCAACCCTAATTCAAGATTTCATCAACTATGATTTTAATCATCCAAGATCGTATCTTTATAACTCTAATGATATCAGAATTAACATGTAATTATATTAAAATTCTTTCTCGATGAATTCATTCACAAAATCCCCGTTTTACATGTTAATCCCACCCAAAGATTTGTCTTCTTAAACCAAATTTTTACATGAACGATTAAAACCACAATAATGATTATAGCAAGATAAACACTTGCCTTATAATTATAGAGATTCTGAATTCTTCCCTCTTAGTTCCTCTTTACGTAATGACCTTGTTCCTGGAATGATTCAATTCCCTTTCCGGATCGTTTCTCTTCACTTTTCTTGAATTTTACCTTTTATTTTCTCTCCTCTCTCAAGGCTTAGGGTTCTTGAATGGTGGAATGGTTGCCCATTATATCCACCTTCCCTAAATATAACCCTAAGCATAATTAATCCCAAAATTAAGTCCGACCCAATGTATAAAATGATCTGAATACCCTCTTTCGGGTCCCGTTTAGCCTAAAAAGCTCTCGATACCCAAATACAATCCCCGAGTACCTATTTCTGACTATCTCGACCCATTCCGGATAATTAGCTCACTTGAAATCACCATCCGAGTTACTTAATATTAAATTTTCATCTCATTCCTATCACGACCCTATCCACGAGTCCTGAATGAGATACCGTTAAACTCGTCAATTTTACTCACTTATGACGTAATGTAATTTAACTCGTTTTTATTTACTTATCACACAAATAAATATAGTTTCACATAAATATTAATCCTTTTATTCTCTAATTAATATTTATTTCAATCACTTTATTTCTCAATTTAGTTAAATTACGTGCACATGTGTAATTTAAAAAACTCTAAAAAATGGGGAGTTATAATGAGACCTTGGATGTTCTCTGTTATGGTGGTGAGGATAGTATCTTATTTCCCTTTAACCAATTTTTTCAAAGGATTTGTGAGTTTTTAGAACTCTTACTTGCCCAATGTGTCGCAAATGTTTGTATAATAGTTAACGACGTTAATCATCTTCACAAACTTTATGTCACCAACTTGGGCATCTCCGAGATTATATATTGCTACTAGTGGGATTCATCGATGGGGAACATATATTATATGAAGGCTAGCAAGGCTGAATGTGCCTGGGGCTTGAACCACCTTGATTCGAAGATGGATTACTCGGACCATGGTTTCTTAGTGAAAAATTAGGAGTATTTTCCAATCCCTAAAAGCTAACAGCCTCATATTAGTTTTAGATGTCCTAAAGTTCCCATGAAGATAGGTTGAGTACCGCTTTATACAAATAACGTTCTCAATGCAAATGTCTACACATTAAATTCTATCATTAGTAAAATAAGAGAGACACATCTATATAATGATACTAAAATTCACTACATTTTGGGCAGCATAATTGTGCTCATGGCACAATTTAGAACCCTTTATTTAAGCAAATCATCTTTTTTCTTTCTTCTTTATGCATATTTAATCTACCGTGTCTCATTAATAGAGTCTCCATGAGTGTGTGATCTAACCTAATGCCTCTTAAGAATCTCAATTCCTCCCTCTTTATCACATGCATCGAGAGTAAATCTCCCTATAAATAGAAAAATGAGCGAGTGACGATGGTATTAAATTTAGGGACCACCTTATCAAATATATAACAAATTAAATGTTTTTTTCTATTTATTAAGCATTCTTTTCTCTGACCTACTTCTTCATAAGGATATTATCTTTAAATTTTAAATTCCCATAATTTTTAGTTATTTTTTCTTATTTAGTTACTCAGCGTAGATTTTAATGTAGAATTATATAACATAAGTCAAAATTATTATTCTTCAAATCATTAATTAATTACAATATATATTGATTTGTAAAAATATTTACTTTATATTTGATAGGCTCCTTAGTGTGTACATTGAAAACTGGTTCATAATTATAGTATAAATGTATATTTTAATACATTCCTTATCAAATTTACTTGATATATACTTAAATATTTAAAACAGTTTTTTCATCAAGTAAGTCAACCCTTTATTTTTTACCATATCAAGTTTATTAGTCAATTAATATGTTTTTATATAAGATGTATTTCTTCTAACATTGTAAATATAGCCTTCATCTTTTCTAAATTCATGAAAGCATTCAAAATTCTTTTATAAGATCATGTCTAGAGCTGTAAGCAAAATAACACTTTCGTAATAGGCATGAGGATTTTAGCAAAAACAATGACACTTGAGTTTTAAGTAAATTTAGTCCTATTAAAAAAACTTAGTCATGTGTTTAATAAATATGGACATGTGTCATTCATTATTAACGAAAATGAAGATGGACGGTTAGAGGCAGTTATTGACGATTTTAAAAGATTATTAGACTTAATACAATTTAAAAAATAAATAGGATGGGATCCCGCAAAATCTTTAAATTTAGGACTAAAGCCTAAATCTCTAAAAATAAGATTGTGGAATATTTTTAACAAATTTGGAATTATTTTTCTCTCCAATTTGCCACACCAAATGCGAAAAATGTTTATCAACACGCCGTTATTTATGCCACATGAGACAACTTGTGCAAAATTACATGACTTTAGCCATTCATTTCGTACCTGAGGCAATATCAAAATTAACCCAATGATAGTTCTAAGTTCCTGCACGTAATCTTCCTAATTAACCACAGCTAGTTCGAATAACTTTCCGAATAAATATTCTTGGATCGCATTGAAATCAAATTGAAACCGCATTGGGTATGGGACAACAAACTATTAGCCATTATATCCCCAACTTGTGAAGATTTAAAAAATAGATTATGCACTTTTCCGAGTTAAAATAATAGGATATAGAAAAACAAACATTTTATTTTCATTTTTAGTTCCTATTTTAAAATTATTGGCTGACGTGACATGCTATGATTGGTTGATGTTTTATGGATATGGATCCGCACCAACGACTTTATTAAAGAACAAAAATTAAAAATAAAAATAAAATATTTATTATCCTATTTTCAAAATGTGACACCCCGCCTAATTAAACATCGAGTGATCAGGCCTTTATTAAATTAAAACAGGTATCTCAAATGGTTCATTCTTAGCATCACTGTAGAAATTTTTTTAATTACTAATCCCCTAAGTAAAATTCAACCGGTGTCAAATTTTATCTTTCTCAAAACAGATAAATCAACCATGCGGAACAAAGTATAAAAATAACCATGTACTATAACCCAATCAACAAAGTCTGAGTACAAACGAATAAGAGTAATACCGAATAAACCATCGGCTAAAATCCCAAAATAATAGTAGATCAACCACTAGTCTGAAACTTAACATCTGAGACTGATACCGGATCACAAGTCCATACAAAGAATAATGTGAGATTTTGCACTAGATCTGAATGAGAGATATCGTCTAATCAAAATCCTGTAAGCATCCACTGTTCTACAGCTTCGATTCCCTAGAATAAAATCATCATACATGGCGTCCCTGTGGATGGACACCTAAAAAGTTTTGAAAATATTTTATAGCAAGAGTTAGCACTCAAAACATTTTGAAAATATTTAACAAGCGTTTATCACAATATAAAATGCGTTGATTGATTAGACATGTTAGGTTCTCGTACACTCTCTTGAGTTTACTCACCCATAATCTTTTGTGCACACATAACGTTCTACTCTTAGCCTACCTAGCCATATCTTCCAAGCTAACTAGGACTAAGTAATCATCTGAACTTATCTATACTTAAGTTCCCGTATCGCCCACACAGTACATCCATTTCATTAACATCTCGTGAAGGTTAATTAATACTCAAGTAACATTTCACCTATGTTATGTTTCAAAACTTCTCATTTAGTTTCATTACTAAATTTCCACAATTATCACAATTTCTATCTTCCCACTTTTGTAATTAAGTTTCACTACTTAAATTACTAAATAGATATTCTCTATCTACCGTTACATTTCGTAATTAAGTTTCACTACTTAACTTACCAATTCGGTATGTATCTTTAAATACATAATGTATATCAATCAACTAATACACAGAAGTAGAATATCATCAAGTATATATTTCAAACACAATATATATACTAAATATCAGTCATTACTATTTGTACTTTTCACACACGTAAAGGACTCTTGGTTCGGAATGATTCATCGACCCCAAGTTCAGAATTGGTTCGGAATGATACATCGACCGCAATTATTTATATACACATATTCTGGCTCGGACTCTTTCATCACGCCACCAGTTAGAAGGTTTGGTTCAGCATTTTACATCGACCCCAAACATAATAATAACCCTATGTTAGTTCGGAATATCTCATCGACCCTAATATAGTTAAATTTAGGTATGCTTCTCTTAACCTAAAAGTTAATACAATTCAGTAGGTACACGCCCAACCTATCAACCGTGTTCGTACGTAAAATTTTATTCTCTTATATATGCTGTACAATATTCATTTTACGATTTATCTCATTAATCGCATTTATATGAGTATTCACACAACTCTAAGGGTCCTAGTTACCTCTCGCTTAAAATTTCAGTAGTTATTACTTATCCTACTGGTCTAATACTTGAATTGACTTTACCTCGCCTCGTAACTCAATTCCAAATTTCTTGATGCTCTACTAAATCGGATTATTCCTGTTGGTCCATAATTCAAGTCCTACACCCAATGGCCTATTCGGACCTCAACAATATAGACACTGGTCTTATTCTCACTCCCATATAAGTATAATATAAATCCTAGGATACCCATTCATTCTCGAAAATCAAAGAAACCTCAAACAAGGAAAATTCTGGAAAAATAGCTTACGTCAATCGATCGACCTAGTCGATCGATCGACATTTAAGATCGATCGAACAGGGACAGAAGCAGTTCGTCTTCTTCGTTAATCTCTTCCTCCATTTACAAATCGCCAAAATTCATTATAGTCCACCAAACTTCGACCCAATGATCATAACATGTTTCCACATATATGAGGACAATTCCTAACGTTTCAAATACATCAAAACCTCAATTCATTTAAAGAAATAGTGAATTAAATCCAGAATTTCTTAAAACCCTAGTTATGGTGTTCTTACCATATATTCATTCAAACCCAGATTTTATTCCGAAATAATCATTAAGACTACTCTGAATATTAATCCTCTACATATGTTAAATCATTGTACATGCTATTCCTATCCCAACATGTATAAATATCATTATTCTCTTATCAAGATATTGGTTTAGCAAAAGTATTACACATGGGTATTATAACTTTATAATTTTTTTTGCAATAAACAACTTGCCTTGACAGAGGGGATCTGATTTCGTGGAGTTGATGATGGATTGTTGCTTCTCTTCTTCAATCCTTCCTCCTTTGGCTCCTAGGGTGCAAGATCCAAACCCAACCTCCTCAAAAGTATCTTCTAAGCTTTGAGAATGGTTTTCTCCTTCTCTCTAATGGTATTGGTGTTTTCATGGGTTTTCTAACCCTAACTCCTCTTTCATACGACTGATAAAAGGCTCTCAAATTCGTAGGTCTCCATACCCTCTCATGTTAAAAGACCAAAACACCCCCGAACGGTCTCGGTTTAGTCCAAAATTACTCCGAGACTCAACTAGTACCCCCGGGTATACTATTTTGACTAATTTTATCCTTCCGGACTCATCTGTGACCTCTAAATTATCATTTGAGTCACTTAAAAAATATTACTCGTTCTCACCCCAAACCGGTCTACACGCGTTAAGTAACTATTTACTACTCGCAATAAGTAAATATAATGAGGCAATATAAATCGGTATCTATCTCTCGATTAATATTCCAAAATTACAATTTTTAATAAATCTCATTAAATTACACCTCTTACGTAATTTAAATTAAACTGTATTTTCTCATTTAATTCTCCAATTTAATTAAATAGAATATTAAGAAATACGGGGTATTACATACTCCCCCCCCCCCCCCCTCTTACTAAGGAATTTCGTCCTCGAAATTAGGATAAGGCTGGTATTAAGACTAAGGACTTTAAACATCACTGCATCCTCTAATACCCAAAATCAAATCATACCATCCTAAAGGTCACCCCAAGTACATGCCTTGCTTCATTATATACTTTCATCGCATGTTACTCATGCCGCATATATCATATTTAAGTCTTACTACTTAATTTCTCCATAGGTTTTTCCCAATATAACGTTAACTCTTGAAATTAAGTTTCTCCCTACATAATTTACCCTTTTGATGTATAACTCTATATATAACATCTATGTGTCTATTATCACTCATAAGTAGAATATTATAAGGTATATATTTCACCCACAATATATACTATAAGGGGAATTGGTCCGGTAAAATCATCGGCGCCCAATAATCATATCATTTACATTGGTCCGGAAATCCCTCAATCCCATGGTAAATGTAATGCATATGTTGGTTTAGACCTTCCGTCGATACCAATAATTATCATCGATTTGGTTCGGAAAATCATCGACCCCAAATCGATCCTTCATGTATTGGTCCTGAACATCATCGACCCCAATACAGAATTAAGCATACTTATTATCGCTCATAGGTAGGAAAACCATAAGGTAGATATTTCTTACACATAACATATATTATCAACACTAATTTTATAGTCACCCCCCCCTTCTGTAACACTTTTGGGGTTATCGGCTCAGAATCTCACCTCGATCACCAATAGTGATTGGTTATATTGTCTCGGAATCACACTTCGAGAACTAATATATGTAAATATATCTCATCGCACATGAGCAGACAATTTGTGAGCCATATATTTCACACTTCATATATTCTAAAATGTCATACCCCAAGAGAATGTCCTCATATCACGCGTTAAGAACTAAGAGTTCGAAATGTCTCCTCGATCCACACCTCAAAGTACATATAAGATCATAATAGGTACTCAAGAGCCTAATCCATATGTACAGTCCATATAGGCACCCACACTACCTATAAAATATGCGTATACGGTTATCCATTCAATCTATGATTTGATCAGTGGTTTCTTACATAATTCCACTATCGTTAGGACGTAGTATCTTCCTTTCTCACAATCATTGGGAAATAGGCGACACAGCATACCCAAATTAATACGTTATCTCCATTCCTCCCAGACCCTCTCTAACAGGGTGGGATTTTAGGATTTCATCCTGATTCACAACAATATAGAGCGGCACCTTGTCCTAGTGTCCTCTACCATTTTAATGACATATTAGTCCATCACGGTCAACCCATTTTGCTAGCCCAACGGAATGTTGACTTTATTACGATGTTCACAGCCGATCCATGAATTTTAAATCTGCCTACGCATTCCATCACTGGAAACGTAGTTTCACCACCGAACTCCGGTTGCTCATTTCGAGACCGTCTTTCTCTAACAACTAGTGGTGCGTTTGTAGACAATCTCACTATATCTCTTCCGCAACACCGCTTCCCACTTACGTCATCTTTCCTAAAGTGGTAACCTATTCCCTTTTCTCTCCGGGTATTTGATACTTTACAATCTGTGCGCTCTTTGTAATTAGCGCGCTTTTGTTACCTTATAAGAATCAACATTTTTAGTAACGCGTAAGTCGCTCTCAACACTCAGTCAAGTAGCACCTTGTTTTACTTCTTCACAACAGTTAGGTCTCCCATATCAAGAGATAACCTTTAACGACCTCCCAGTGATTCTTATCCCATAGGGTGTGCTGGCTCTCTCAGCACATAAGCTTGGATCATCGTCTATCTCTCATGACGTTCAATCCATTTCATCAATACGACTTGCTAATAACTTCCCCACCGGTGTACTTATAAAAAATAATTTTTCGCATCCCTCTATTTCGGATGCCTAAGAAAGCCAATTGACTAGGGCGCCCATACACCCTTTTATCCGTGCACATTTGCAAAAACATTGCAAACGTCGCACTCGTAACATGCTTTTCCTCATCTCTAGCCTTATCTTCACGGCATGACTACAATATTGCTGGTATTCTCAATCCCCTATAGACCAAAAATCAAATCCTTGCCCGCAAAGTCCCACTTATCCCTTCGTGGGGAAATAAGCCTTTCAGTGTTTCTTCACAACACTACCGACTCCACTGATGCCCTAGAATCTAACAATGTCTCTTCTCCTGACGTGCATAAAAAATTTAGTCATATCCCCCTTTTCAACCGAACTTAAACAAGGGACTTCTCCCCATGCATTCTTACTGAGCATTGTCGAAAAAACACATAGTTAAGATACTCAAATTCCATTCCTCGAAGATGTGTGACCATACTCCAATATCTCTAAAGGAGTCAAGTGGCACTGCACTTATACTATCACTAAGTCCTTGGCACTAATCATAACAACGAGCTCGATCTCTCCGTTCAACGGTCATATGATATACGTTGAATCACATCATTAAAATCCCTATACACTGGGATCAATCACTATGAGACATCCATAATCTCTGAAGTCTCCAACATACTGATGAATCATGCGAGCTCGACCCTCTTTCAGGTGAGGCATCATCAAGTACCTCATTTACTTCAGGCTAAAACTCAAGTACTTTCTTGCCCATCGCACTGGTGGTTCAAATGGTTCCCGGACATAATACGCTTGGCCTTACAGAAATGAAAAACTTATCTGAGTTATTATTCCTTTAAATAACTTTGGACAAGATCAACACGCGTGGTCTTACGTCCCACATAAGACATCTTTTCATAAATCCCTTTATTCCAGGCCACACCAACTGGTTTAGGGTATTCCTCCTCTAGGACTTGGCAACCTTGATTTAAAACACTATCATCATTGTTCCCTTAGTTTCCCTGACCAAGGAACGCACTATTAGACTTAACAGTCCCGACTTAGGATAAAATCAATGAATTCCTTAGTGGGTCTCCACTTATGGCTTGCACTAGCCCAATATTCAGTCTTACTCTTTGACTAAATCCTTAAACTCTTTTAGCTCCACCCACCTAGGAGCATTTACCTCAACCTTGTAAGAAGCATCATACTGCCTTCATACACATAAGTCATCCAAGAAGAGTTTTACCAAAATTGTGAACGATAACTCGAGAGTCCATTCTCTCAAGGGCTCTTATTCCCTTGTACCTATCTCATTGGGTATAAGTTCACTTCAACAGATAAATTTCTTTCTCACGGTTGGCCTCTACCAGGCTTTCACGTGATGGGTTCAGAAATTTCCATTCACTTCGCTTTTGAACCATCATTGGAGAAATTTGCGGTTAAACTATACGTAAGTCCCTCTATTTGAATACTGACCCTCGGTCCGGATGTGGTTACTGTTAACCCCACCACGTTGCCTCTAAAAAAATTTTTTTTTACTCAAATTTTCACTTCTGAGTATTTCTACTCTATCCTAAATGCCAAAACCTCTGTACATTCTACTTCCATTGGTTAACATGCACAGTCTCCGTTTTATCAAAATTTTCACAGGTCATTCTCTTCCAAGATCTTTCAGACCTTCTCGCATTATCACTGTGTTGGGCGGGTTTAGATTAGCCTCACCCTTGGCCTTCGCGGTACTTAGAAAAAGGTCTCATATTCCCCAACAGTTCTTATAGCATCTACTTCCATTACACACTAGGAGGGACCTCGACAACGGTCATCTCTCCTATAATTACCATCCTCGAACACCCCAAACTTCATGCCGAGCTCCTCCCTCCTGCAGTCCCTCCTACGCCAATGTTGGTCCTACCTCCATGTCCGACGAAACATGCCCAATCGAACTCGTATATATAACACTACATCTATTAAATAGCAGGAGAACGTAAACTACGTACGTAGAGGAGTACAACAATCCTAAGATAGGGCTCTATATCAATAAAACGATACGCTGAAAACGTAGTAAGCCGTATAGATCCTATGGACACTAGAACCTGATGCTCTGATACCATCTGTGGCACCCCGCCTAATTAAAGATCGGGTGATCAGACTTTTATTAAATTAAAACTGTTTTCTCAAATGGTTCATTCTTAGCATCACTGTCGAAAACTTTTTAATTACTAATCCCCCCAAGTAAAATTAGACCAGTGTCAAATTTTATCTTTCATAAAACAGATAAATCAACCATGCGGAACAAAGTATAAAAATAACCATGTACTATAACCCAATCAACAAAATGTGAGTACAAAAGAATAAGAGTAATACCGAATAAATCATCGGCTAAAATCCAAAAAATAAGAGTAGAACAACCACTAGTCTGAAACTAAACATCTTAGACTGATACCGGACCACAAGTCCATACAAAGAATAGTGTGAGATCCTGCACTAGATCTGAATGAGAGATATCGTCTAATCAAAATCCTGTATACATCCTCTGTACTACAGCTTCGAGTCCCTAGAATGAAATCATCAAACATGGGGTCCCTGTGGCTGGACACCTAAAAGGTTTTGAAAATATTTTATAGCTAGAGTTAGTGCTCAAAACATTTTGAAAATATTTAACAAGCGTTTATCACAATATAAATTACGGTTATTGATTACACATGTTAGGTTCTCGTACACTCTCTTGAGTTTACTCACCCCTCCTCTTTTGTGCACACCTAACGTTATACTCTTAGCCTACCTAGCCATATCTTCCAAGCTAACTAGGACTAAGTAATCATCTGAACTTATCTATACTTAAGTTCTCGTATCTCCCACACAGTACATCCATTTCATTAACATCTCGCGAAGGTTAATTAATACTCAAGTAACATTTCACCTATGTTATGTTTCAAAACTTCTCATTTGGTTTCACTACTAAATTTCCACAATTATCACAATTTTTATCTTCCCACTTTTGTAATTAAGTTTCACTACTTAAATTACTAAATAGATATTCTCTATCTAACGTAACATTTCGTAATTAAGTTTCACTACTTAACTTACCAGTTCGGTATGTATCTTTAAATACACAATGTATATCAATCTACTAAAACACAGAAGTAGAATATCATCAAGTATATATTTCACACACAATATATACTAAATATAAGTCATTACTATTTTGTACTTTTCACACATGTAAAGGACTCTTGGTTCGGAATGATTCATCGCCCCAAGTTCAGAATTGGTTCGGAATGATACATCGACCCCAATTATTTATATACACATATTCTGGCTCGGACTCTTTCAACACGCCACCAGTTAGAAGGTTTGGTTCGGCATTTTACATCGACCCCAAACATAATATTAACCCTATGTAAGTTCGAAATATCTCATCGTCCCTAACATAGTTAAATTTAAGTATGCTTCTCTTAACCAAAAAGTTCATACAATTCAGTAGGTGCATGCCCGACCTATCAACCATGTTCGTACGTAATATTTTATTCTCTTATATATGCCGTACAATATTCGTTTTACGATTTATCTCATTAATCGCATTTATTTGAGTATTCGCACAACTCTAAGGTTCCTAGTTAGCCCTCGCTTAAAATTTCAGTAGTTATTACTTATCCTACTAGTCTAATACTTGAATTGACTTTACCTCGCCTCGTAACTCAATTCTAAATTTCCCGATGCTCTACTAAATCGGATTATTACCGTTGGTCCATAATTCAAGTCCAACACCCAATGGCCTTATCGGACCTCAATAATATACCTACTTGTCTTATTCTCACTCTCATATAAGTATAATATAAATCCTAGGATACCCATTTATTCCCGAAAATCAAATAAACCTCAAACAAGGAAAATTCAGGAAAAACAGCTTACGTCGATCGATCGACTGCTGGGTTCGATCGATCCACCTAGTCGATCGATCGACATTTAAGATCGATCGAACAGGGACAGAAGCAGTTCGTCTCCTTCGTTAATCTCTTTCTGCATTAACAAATCTCCAAACTTCATTATAGTCCACCAAACTTCGACCCAATGATCCTAACATGTTTCCACGTATACTAGGACAATTCCTAACGTTTCAAATACATCAAAACCTCAATTCATTTAAAGAAATAGTGAATTAAATCTAGAATTTCTTAAAACCCTAGTTACGGTGTTCTTCCCATATATTCATTCAAAACCCAGATTTTATTCCGAAATAATCATCAAGTCTACTCTGAATATTAATCCTCTACATATGTTAAACCATTCTACATGCTATTCCTATCCCAACATGTATAAATATCATTATTCTCTTATCAAGATATTAGTTTAACAAAATTATTACACATGGGTATTATAACTTTATAATTTTTTTTACAATAAACAACTTGCCTTGACAGAGGGGATCTGATTTCGTGGAGTTGATGATGGATTGATTCTTCTCTTCTTCAATCCTTCCTCCTTTGGCTCCTAGGGTGCAAGATCCAAACCCAACCTCCTCAAAAGTATCTTCTAAGCTTTGAGAATGGTTTTCTCCTTCTCTCTAATGGTATTGGTGTTTTCATGGGTTTTCTAACCCTAACTCCTCTTTCATACGGCTGATAAAGGGCTCTCAAATTCGTAGGTCTCCATACCCTCTCATGTTAAAAGACCAAAACGCCCCCGAACGGTCTCGATTTAGTCCAAAATTAGACTCAACTAGTACCCCCGGGTATACTATTTTGACTAATCTGACCCTTCCGGACTCATCGGTGACCTCTAAATTATCATTTGAGTCACTTTAAAAATACTACTCATTCTCACCCCAAAACAGTCTACACGCGTTAAGTAACTATTTAATACTCGCAATAAGTAAATATAATGAGGCAATATAAATCGGTATCTATCTCTCGATTAATATTCCAAAATTACAATTTTTAATAAATCTTATTAAATTACTCCTCTTACGTAATTTAAATTATACCGTATTTTCTCATCTAATTCTCCAATTTAATTAAATAGAATATTCAGAAATACGGGGTATTTCATACTCCCCCCTTACTAAGGAATTTCGTCCTCGAAATTAGAATAAGCCTGGTATTAAGACTAATGACCTTAAACATCACTGCATCCTCTAATACCCAAAATCAAATCATACCATCCTAACGGTCGCCCCAAGTACATGCCTTGCTTCATTATAAACTCTCATCGCATGTTACTCATGCCGCATATATCATAATTAAGTCTTACTACTTAATTTCTGCATAGGTTTTTCCCATTCTAACGTTAACTCTTGAAGTTAAGTTTCTCCCTACATAATTTACCCTTTGATGTATAACTCTATATATAACATTTGTGTCTACTATCACTCATAAGTAGAATATTATAAGGTATATATTTCACCCACAATATATACTATAAGGGGAATTGGTCCGGAAAAATCATCGGCCCCCAATAATCATATCATTTACATTGGTCCGGAAATCCCTCAGCCCCAAGGTAAATGTAATGCATATGTTGGTTTAGACCTTCCGTCAATACCAATAATTATCATCGATTTGGTTCGAAAAATCATCGACCCCAAATCGATCCTTCATGTATTGGTCCGGAACATCATCGACCCCAATACAGAATTAAGCATACTTATTATCGCACATAAGTAGGAAAACCATAAGGTATATATTTCTTACACATAACATATACTATCAACACTAATTTTATAATCACCCCCCCTTCTGTAACACTTTTGGGGTTATTGACTCGGAATCTCACCTCGATCACCAATAGTGATTAGTTATATTGTCTCGGAATCACACTTCGAGAAATAATATATGTAAATATATCTCATCGCACATGAGCAGACAATTTGTGAGCCATATATTTCACATTCTTATACTCTCACTACACCAAAATGGGCAAATTGTCACCTTTCAGCCGGCCAGACTTGTCAAGGTCATTGACCGTGACAAAAAAACACGCGTTTTGTGTCACGGTCATTGACCTTGACACGACCGTGACAAAGACTTGTCACGGTCTTTGACCGTGACAAGGCCGTGGCAAGTAAATTTGTCACGGTCGTGTCACGGTCAATGACCGTGACAAGTCGTGTCACGGTCAATGACCTTGACACGACCGTGACAATGTTCGCAGCAAAAACCCTACCCCCCTTCTTTTTTCCCTCCCGCGCCGTTCCCTCCATCTCTCTCTCTCTCTCTCGACGCTGCTCTCTCTCTCTACTTTCAGGTCCATTTTCTCTCTCTCTCTCTCTTCCATTTATATATATGTTTGTGTGTATATTTATGTGTGTATGTGTATATATATATGTGTGTATGTGTGTGCGTGGAGGGGGGCAGGGGGTGGGGGGTGGGGCGGGGTGGGGCAGGGTGGGGGAGGGGGTGGTGGAGGGTGGGGTGGGGTGTGTGTGTGTGTGTGGTGGTGTGTGGTGGGGGAGGGGGTGGGGTGGGGTGTGTGTGTGTGTGTGGTGGTGTGTGGTGGGGGAGGGGGTGGGGCAGGGGGTGGGGTGGGGTGGTGTGTGTGTGTGTGTGGTGGTGTGTGGTGGGGGAGGGGGTGGGGTGGGGTGTGTGTGTGTGTGGTGGTGGTGTGTGGTGGGGGAGGGGGTGGGGTGGGGTGGGGTGTGTGTGTGTGTGGTGGGGGAGGGGGTGGTGTGGTGTGGTGTGTGTGTGTGTGTGTGTGGTGGGGGAGGGGGTGGTGGAGGGGTGGGGTGTGTGTGTGTGTGTGTGGTGGTGTGTGGTGGGGGAGGGGGTGGTGGAGGGGGGCAGGGGGTGGGGAGGGGGTGGGGAGGGGGTGGTGGAGGACGAAAATTATTGTTGTAGCACTAAGAGAATAAATGAAAATGAATTGAAACTATGAAATTGTTATGGAATATAATAAATTTGGAACTATTGTCTTTTCAACCATCCAATAAAAGTTTTCCTTCATGGAATGTTAGAATTGTTTCTAGGATAATAATCCTACTATAAGATAATTGCTCAAAATAAATATTAAATAATAATTACTAAGATATCAATTCAAATAAAGTCTTAATAACCTAACCAAAAGAAATAAAATAAAATATCAAATAAATTATCATCCACCTCATAGACATTCCCTACCAATCATTTTAAGATAATTTTTTCCTTATAAAGATAAATACCTTTGATTGCAAAGCATGCACTTGTATTATTATTATTATACAACATGTATTATTTCGACGTGTAATTCTAAAATCTCACCTAGTTTTGTATACTATTTTTATAATCATACTATCAATTCACGAGACACTAAACAAGAAAGAGGGCATATTAATTTGGAAATGCTTGTTTTTCTTTCTAGAGATCCGTGTCGTCAAAACTTGGTATTAGATACTTGCGTGGTTTTACCTAACTTGAATGAATTAATAAATGTTTCAGTAAAGGTTGAAGTGGACAAAAAACGTGTGAATTGATTAATATCCATAATGTAAATAAAAGATAAAGTAAGTGTGTAAATGGGTGGTTGAGCAAGCTAAGAGGTCTAACCCATATTTAATACATAGGTGTGTTATGAAAGGTTTTCAAAGGGTAATTAAGTATTTTCAAATAATGACCCCGAAACATAGAAATTCAATCTCAAGCAATTTAATTTCAATCTCTACAAATTTATGCATGTATTCAAGGGATTTATGAAGGATTAATATTAAAATTCAATTCCTATACATAATCTAAAAATTATATGTGCGTGTGCGTGTGCGTGTGCGTAGGTGTGCGTGTGTGTGTGGCGGGGGGAGGGGGCAGGGGTGGGGCACCCATTTAATAACTCTTTAAATATTTGGAAAAAACATAATATTACAAAATTGAAACGAAATGGTATTGATGGAACTTACACATACGTTATAATATAGACGTAACATTTTTTTATCTGTACTAATAACTTTTTTTTTTATCTGTACTAATAACATTTTTTTTACAGCAAAAATGTCTCCTTCAGATGTTAGGGCGAAGATGATGATGCTGTTTATGATGATGTCGTCGTCTGGGTTCGGTGGTAGCGGAGGCGACGAGGGCTCCTCCGCCCCTAGGCTCCCCAAATATGGAAAATTTGGGATTACCGTCGAAAACAAGTCGGAGATTTTAGCGAGATCCCTCGAGCTGCTAAAGACGGTCATCGGCCCGGGGTTTATGAGTTGGAAGGAGGTGCCGTATGAGCTCAAGTTAGCTGTTTGGGCGGCACTACAGGTAATATTTATATGAATATTTCAATTTCAATTTATATTTATATTTATATTTATATTTATATTTATATTTATATTTATATTTATATTTATATTTATATTTATATTTATATTTATATTTATATTTATATTTATATTTATATTTATTCGCAACTAACATTGTATTTGTTGGACAGGAACAATTCAACTTGGATCCAAAGCTACGCGATTCCGTCTTTGAGCAGTTGAGGGAGCAACACAAGACGTGGAAAAAAAATATGCGGACACGGTACTTTGGAAAAACACGAGAGACCATTTTACAATGGCGCGGATCCGTCCCGCCCAAGGAGCCGATCTCATTGGCACAATGGCAAAAGTTCATTGACAATGAGCTCGAGGATCGACAATTGGCATCTCGCCAATCGGGGAGGGAAAATCGGGCTAAAAAGACGGACGTGCACTACTCCGGCCGGACCTCTTACGCTGAGGTGGAGCATAGGATGAAGGTAATATTTAATTTATCTATAACTACAAAAATATATTATTGGATATTATTTTACTTTGCGGGGCCGATACTAATTTTACTTTACTTTATTTTATTTCAGGGGGTAGGGAGTGGGCCAGGGGGTAAGCCACATAGGCTCGATACTTATGTGGCTCTTCGGACGAAGAAGGGGAAGGACAAGGAGGTGTCCCCGAGCGTCGCGGCCACGATTGTAAGTAATCCGACAGTTTAATTATTTTTAATTACGTTATAATTTTTTGGTTTACTTATTTTACTAATCATGTGCTTTTTGTCGTTTCAGGCAAAGCTTAAGGAAGTGCATGAGTCGCAGTCTGATGCCGACAAGGCATCTTTGTCCACAGACGCACTCAGCCAAGTGCTTGGCTCTGATCGCAAGGGGAGGACAAGGAGAGTGAGCTCGCGGGTGGCCAAATCTAGGATCATCGGATTGGAGACGAGCGACACCGGGTTGGCTCGAACGGTGGATTCACACGACGCGAAGCTGTCCCGTTTGGAGGCGACGGTCCAAGATATGTACGCATTCATGAAGCGTACGTTGGGTGGAGACCGTAAAGAGAAAGGTAAAGGGAAAGGGAAGGAGAAGGCGGTGGAGGAGGAGGTGCGGGAGGACGAGGAGGTGCGGGAGGACGAGGCGCAGAATGACGAGGATGTGGACCTCGCTGCTTCATCACCGACACGTTCGTACTTCGACGATCCACTTCCCTATTTGACGCCCTCCAACAGACCATTATCGACAATTGGTTGGCCGAGCATGTTCATATTGGACATATTTGATGGCCAGCGGATAGGGCGGGGGTTGAGGGACCCGAACATCGTCGAGGGTGGAATAGTCCATGGACGTGTGCTTCAAGAGATGGAGTCCAAGGTGCTCGTCACGCATGTCATACCCGGGAAGGAGAACTCCCTATTGTGGTTGCGCGAACAATGCGGCACGACGTATATTAGTGGGTGCGTCAATTCGTATGTCGTGTGGCCTACTCACCTCCTCAGTTTTATCTAAGACATGTAGTAACATTATTTTTAAGTTTGTCCATTTTAATTATATTTGGATTATATCGTCATGTATATTATTTTTACTTTGAAGATTTGGATTATACTGTCATGAATATATATTTGCATTATCTTTAGTTTGTGTTGGATATATGATGTTTGGATCAGGTACAACGTTGCTATAACAGGTACAAATATACTGCTGGGCAGTGGCGGTGGCCATACTGCCCAGCAGATTTTTTTTAAATTCTGCCCAGAATTGTCACGGTCATTGACCGTGACAAATTTTTTTAAAAAGGGTCACGGCTTTGTCACGGTTTAAAACCGTGAGAAACGTGTCAAGGTCAATGACCGTGACACAAAACGCGAGTTTTGTGTCAAGGTCAATGACCGTGACACGACCGTGACAAAAAAAGTTGTCTCGCCTCGAAATGTCACGGTCATTGACCTTGACAAGGTGAATTTGTCAAGGTCAATGACCTTGACAAATGGGCAGATTTGGTGTAGTGTCTAAAATGTCATACCCCAAGAGAATGTCCTCATATCACGCGTTAAGAACTAAGAGTTGGAAATGTCTCCTCGAACCACACCTCAAAGTACATATAAGATCATAATAGGTACCCAAGAGCCTAATCCTTATGTACAGTCCATATAGGCACCCACACTACCTATAAAATATGCTCATACGGTTATACATTCAATCTATGAATTGATCAGTGGTTTCTTCCAGAATTCCACTATCATTAGGACGTAGTATCTTCCTTTCTCACAATCATTGGGTCATAGGCGACACAACATACCCAAATTAATACGTTATCATCATTCCTCCGTGACCCTCTCTAACAGGGTGGGATTTTAGGATTTCATCCTGATTCACAACAATATAGAGCGGCAACTTGTCCTAGTGTCCTCTACCTTTTTAATGACATATTAGTCCATCACGGTCCACCCATTTCGCTAACCCAACGAAATGTTGACTTAGTTACGATGTTCACAGCCCATCCATGAATTTTAAATCTGCCTACGCATTCCATCATTGGAAACGTAGTTTCACCACCGAACTCCGGTTGCTCATTTTGAGACCGTCTTTCTCTAACAACTAGTGGTGCGTTTGGAGACAATCTCACTATATCTCTTTCGCAACACCGCTTCCCTCTTACGTCATCTTTCCTAAAGTGGTAACCTATTCCCTTTTCTCTTCGGGTATTTGATACTTTACAATCTGTGCGCTTTTTGTAATTGGCGCGCTTTTGTTACCTTATAAGAATCAACATTTTTAGTAACGCGTAAGTCGCTCTCAACACTCAGTCAAGTAGCACCTTGTTTTACTTCTTCACAACAGTTAGGTCTCACATATCAAGAGATAACCTTTGAACGGCTTCCCACTGATTCTTATCCCATAGGGTGTGCTGGCTCTCTCAGCACATAAGCTTGGATCATCGTCTATCTCTCATGATGTTCAATCCATTTCATCAATACAACTTGCTAATAACTTCCCCATCGGTGTACTTATCAAAAATAATTTTCCGCATCCCTCTATTTCGGATGCCTAAGAAAGCCAATTGACTAGGTCGCCCATACACCCTTTTCTCCGTGCACATTTGCAAAAACATTGCAAACGTCGCACTCGTAACATGCTTTTCCTCATCTCTAGTCTTGTCTTCACGACATGACTACAATCTTGCGGGTATTCTCAATCCCCTATAGACCAAAAATCAAATCCTTGCCCACAAAGTCGCACTTATCCCTTCGTGGGGAAATAAGCCTTTCAGTGTTTCTTCACAACATTACCGACTCCACTGATTCCCTAGAATCTAACAATGTCTCTTCTCCTGACGTGTAAAAAATTTAGTCATATCCCCTTTTTCAACCGAACTTAAACAAGGGACTTATCCCCATGCATTCTTACTGAGCATTATCGGAACAACACATAGTCAAGATACTCAAATTCCATTCCTCGAAGATGTGTGACCATACTCCAATATCTCTAAAGGAGTCAAGTGGCACTACACTTATACTATCACTAAGTCCTTGGCACTAATCATAACAACGAGCTCGGTCTCTCCGCTCAGCGATCATATGATATACCTTGAATCACATCATTAAAGTCCCTATACACTGGGATCAATCAGTATGAGACATCCATAATCTCTGAAGTCTCCAACATACTGATGAATAATGCGAGCTCGACCCTCTTTCAGGTGAGGCATCATCAAGTACCTCATTCATTTCAGGCTAAAACTCATGTACTTTCGTGCCCATCGCACTGGTGGTTCAAATGGTTCCCGGACATAATACGCTTGTCCTTACAGAAATGAAAAACTTATCAGAGTTATTATTCCCTTAAATAACTTTGGACAAGATCAACACGCGTGGTCTTACGTCCCACATAAGACATCTTTTCATAAATCCCTTTATTCCAGGCCACACCGACTGGTTTAGGGTATTCCTCCTCTCAGACTTGGCAGCCTTGATTTTAAACACTATCATCATGGTTCCCTTAGTTTCGCTGACAAAGGAACGCACTATTAGACTTTACAGTACCGACTTAGGATCAAATCAATGAATCCCTTAGTGGGTCTCCACTTATGGCTTGCACTAGCCCCACTACATTCGGTCTTACTCTTTGATTAAATCCTTAAACTCTTTTAGCTCCGCCCACCTTGGAGCATTTACCTCAACCTTGTAAGAAGCACCATACTGCCTTCATACACATAAGTCGTCCAAGAAGAGTTTTACCATAATTGCGAACGATAACTCGAGTGTCCATTCTCTCAAGGGCTCTTATTCCCTTGTACCTATCTCATTGGGTACAAGTTCACTTCAACAGATAAATTTCTTTCTCACAGTTGGCCTCTACTAGGCTTTCACGTGATGGGTTAAGAAATTTCCATTCACTTCGCTTTTGAACCATCATTGGAGAAATTTGCGGTTAAACTATACGTAAGTCCCTCTATTTGTATACTGACCCTCGGTCCGGATGTGGTGACTGGTACCCCCACCACGTTGCCTCTAAAAAAAAAATTTACTCAAATTTTCACTTCTGAGTATTTTTACTCTATCCTAAATGCCAAAACCTCTATACATTCTACTTCCATTGGTTAATATGCACAGTCGCCATTTTATCAAATTTTTCACGAGTCGTTCTCTTCCAAGATCTTTCAGACCTTCTCCCATTATCACTGCGTTGGGCGCGTTTAGATTAGCCTCACCCTTGCCCTTAGCGGTACTTAGAAAAATGTCTGATATTCCCCAACAGTTCTTGCAGCATCTACTTCCATTACACACTAGGAGTGACCTCGACGACGGTCATCTCTCCTATGATTACCATCCTCAAACACCCCATGCTTCATGCCAAGCTCCTCCGTCATGTAGTCCCTCCTACGCCAATGCTGGTCCTACCGCCATATCCGACGTACCATGCCCAATCAAACTCGTATATATAACACTACATCAATTAAATACCAGGAGAACGTAAACTACGTACGTAGAGGAGTACAAGAATCCAAAAATAGGGCTCTATATCAATCAAACGATACGCTGAAAACGTAGTAAGCCGTACAGATCCTATGGACACTAGAACCTGATGCTCTGATACCATCTGTGACACCCCGCCTAATTAAACATCGGGTGATCAGGCCTTTATTAATTTAAAACAGGTTTCTCAAATGGTTCATTCTTAGCATCACTGTCGAAAACTTTTTAATTACTAATCCCCTAAGTAAATTTAGACCGGTGTCAAATTTTATCTTTCTTAAAACAGATAAATCAACCATCCGGAACAAAGTATAAAAATAACCATGTACTATAACCCAATCAACAAAGTGTGAGTACAAAAGAATAAGAGTAATACCGAATAAACCATCGGCTAAAATCCCAAAATAATAGTAGAACAACCACTAGTCTGAAACTAAACATCTTAGACTGATACCGGACCACAAGTCCATACAAAGAATAGTGTGAGATCCTGCACTAGATCTGAATGAGAGATATCGTCTAATCAAAATCCTGTAAGCATCCACTGTGCTACATCTTCAAGTCCCTGGAATAAAATCATCATACATGGCGTCCCTGTGGCTGGACTCCTAAAAGGTTTTAAAAATATTTTATAGCAAGAGTTAGTACTCAAAACATTTTGAAAATATTTAACAAGCGTTTATCACAATATAAAATGCGGTTATTGATTAGACATGTTAGGTCATCGTACACTCTCTTGAGTTTACTCACCCCTCCTCTTTTGTGCACACCTAACGTTCTACTCTTAGCCTACCTAGCCCAATCTTCCAAGCTAACTAGGACTAAGTAATCATCTGAACTTATCTATACTTAAGTTCTCGTATCACCCACACAGTACATCCATTTCATTAACATCTCGCGAAGGTTAATTAATACTCAAGTAACATTTCACATATGTTATGTTTCAAAACTTCTCATTTAGTTTCACTACTAAATTTCCAAAATTATCACAATTTCTATCTTCCCACTTTTGTAATTAAGTTTCACTACTTAAATTAATAAATAGATATTCTCTATCTAACGTTACATTTTGTAATTAAGTTTCACTACTTAACTTACCAGTTCGGTATGTATCTTTAAATACATAATGTGTATCAATCTACTAATACACAGAAGTAGAATATCATCAAGTATATATTTCACACACAATATATACTAAATATCAGTCATTACTATTTAGTACTTTTCACACACGTAAAGGACTCTTGGTTCGGAATGATTCATCGACCCAAAGTTCAGAATTGGTTCGGAATGATACATCGACCCCAATTGTTTATATACACATATTCTGGCTCGGACTCTTTCATCACGCCACCAGTTAGAAGGTTTGGTTCGGCCTTTTACATCTACCCCAAACATAATAATAACCCTATGTTAGTTCGAAATATCTCATCTTCCCTAACATAGTTAAATTTAGGTATGCTTCTCTTAACCTAAAAGTTCATACAATTCAGTAGGTGCACGCCTGACCTATCAACCATGTTCGTACGTAATATTTTATTCTCTTATATGTGCCGTACAATATTCCTTTTATGATTTATCTCATTAATCGCATTTATTTGAGTATTCGCACAACTCTAAGGATCCTAGTTACCCCTCGCTTAAAATTTCAGTAGTTATTACTTATCCTACTGGTCTAATACTTGAATTGACTTTACCTCGCCTCGTAAATCAATTCCAAATTTCCCGATGCTCTATTAAATCAAATTATTCTCGTTGGTCCATAATTCAAGTCCTACACCCAATGGCCTTTACGTCGATCGATCGACTACTGGGTTCGATCGATCCACCTAGTCGATCGATCAACATTTAAGATCGATCGAACAGGGACAGAAGCAGTTCGTCTTCTTCGTTAATCTCTTCCTCCATTAACAAATCTCCAAACTTCATTATAGTCCACCAAACTTCGACCCAATGATCCTAACATGTTTCCACATATACTAGGACAATTCCTATCGTTTCAAATACATCAAAACCTCAATTCGTTTAAAGAAATAGTGAATTAAATCCAGAATTTCTTAAAACCCTAGTTATGGTGTTCTTCCCATATATTCATTCAAAACCCAGATTTTATTCCGAAATAATCATCAAGTCTACTCTGAATATTAATCCTCTACATATGTTAAATCATTCTACATGCGATTCCTATCCCAACATGTATAAATATCATTATTCTCTTATTATGATATTGGTTTAACAAAACTATTACACATGGGTATTATAACTTTATAATTTTTTTTGCAATAAATAACTTGCTTTGACAGAGGGGATCTGATTTCGTGGAGTTGATGATGGATTGATGCTTCTCTTCTTCAATCCTTCCTCCTTTGGCTCCTAGGGTGCAAGATCCAAACCCAACCTCCTCAAAAGTATCTTCTAAGCTTTGAGAATGGTTTTCTCCTTCTCTCTAATGGTATTGGTGCTTTCATGGTTTTTCTAACCCTAACTCCTCTTTCATACGGCTGATAAAAGGCTCTCAAATTCGTAGGTCCCCATACCCTCTCATGTTAAAAGACCAAAACGCCCCCGGACGGTCTCGGTTTAGTCCAAAATTACTCCGAGATTCAACTAGTATCCCCGGGTATACTATTTTGACTAATTTGACCCTTCCGGACTCATATGTGACCTTTAAATTATCATTTGAGTCACTTAAAAAATATTACTCGTTCTCACCCCAATACGGTCTACACGCGTTAAGTAACTATTTACTACTCGCAATAAGTAAATATAATGAGGCAATATAAATCGGTATCTATCTCTCGATTAATATTCCAAAATTATAATTTTTAATAAATCTCATTAAATTACTCCTCTTACGTAATTTAAATTAAACTGTATTTTCTCATTTAATTCTCCAATTTAATTAAATAGAATATTCAGAATTACGGGGTATTACACAAAATACATATTATAATGGATCAAATACCAAAAAAATTCCTCAAATACTTTTTAATACACGCTTAGTCAAGCCCTTTTATTTTGTACCAAAAAGTCCCTTATTCTCTTATCTTTAAAGGTCCGCGTCAGCGGCATGATAAAACCTTTTTGGCATGGTGAAGGACTTTTTTGTTCAAAATAAAAAGAATTGGACTAAACGTGTATTAAAAAAAGTTCAAGAGGCTATTTAATATATGACCCTATTATAATATATGTTAAATTTACGAAGCCCCTCCCCCCTCCCCCCCCCCCCCCCCAAAAAAAAAAAAAATGTCCCTCTAGATTCAAGCTACATACCCATTGGGTTTCTAAGCGCATCCACAATGGTGGAGCAAATAGACAAACAAAGAGATAACTTTGCAAACTGGATCCTTCTCAGTGGTGGACGAAACCTTGCAAAATTTGTAGAGGAAAAGGTAACGGATTTCTAAATTTACTGAACCGCTACTGATTCTGTAAAGGGTTTCTACGAACTTTATTTGTTCGTAGAAATTTCTACGAACTTTTGAAGTTCGTAGAAAAATATATTTGGGTTCCTACGAATAACATTAGTTCGTAAGAACTTCCTACGAACTAATGTAGTTCGTAGGAACTTTTGCCACAAAACTTTAGTTCGTAGGAACTTTTACCACCAAACTTTTGTTCGTAAAAACTTTAACTTGCAAATCCCATTGTAACTGCCCACTCAAACGAAAAATATATTCACTAGACCTGTCAACGGGTCGGTTTGGGTCGTGTACGGGTTACGGGTTACGGGTCAAAACAGCCTAACCCATACACGACCCGTTAAGCCTAACGGGTCTAATAACAATACCCAAACACGACCCGTTAATATTAATGGGTACACGACCCAAACCGTTAACACCCGTTAATATTAACGAATCATTTTGGATCGAAATGGGTAACGGGTTGGGTGACCCTATAATACCCGTTAGTCTTTAATACTTTAATAATAATGGGTTTTAATTGTAATTTTTATTGGGTATAGATTGGGTGACCCTATAGCACCCGTTAGTCTTTAAAGATTTAGAAATAATGGGTTTTAATGGTTATTGTTATTGGGTACGGGTTGGGTGACCCTATAGTACCCGTTAGTGTTAACGGGTAGAAACAGATTAAAACGGGTACAGGTAAATTTTCAAACCCGAACCGTTAGTATTAACGGGTCTACCGTGTCAACCCGTTAATGACCCAAACCCAATAAGGATAAACCCATTAACTTATAATTTCGTGTCGAGTCTTGTCGTGTTAACGAATTATCGTGTATTTTGACAGATTTAATATTCACCTTTTCAATTTGTAATTATACCTATTAAGAGCATCAACCATTGTGAATGCTCTAATTTGATTTGGTTTGACGGTACAAACAGAACTACTAACTTTTTCATGTGAGAAAATATTAATTAAACATTTTAGCAAACCAAAATGACAATATATTGCGAAGGTGATTTAATTACATTTGACTCTATTAATTATAGGTCAATCTCACAAAGTCTTTAACTAAACTGAATAGTAATCGGACTTGACTAGTTTCATTGATTTTGTATAGTAAATCACGGAACCTTCACAAATTACTATTCATTCTTTCTCTCTCTCTATCTTCACAGATTGCAAAAAAAAAAAAAACCTCTAATCTATATCTAATGTAAAATCTCCCCTAAATTATTCAACTAAGTCGGCAAAATACTTAAGAAGATAATGTATAACAAAATCCATAGTTGAAGTGGTTATATAAATAGTTTTTTTGACTTCACTTCATTTTTTCACGTGTTTTTAAAATTATATTAAGTCACATAATTATTTAAAATTATTTATAATTATTTTGTAATCGTCTATCTTTTTTTTTGTAAAAAATTACACTTGTTTTATAACGATAACAATAGTACTAATAATTAAGAAACTAAAAGTAAATATAAATAAATTAAAAAAAAAAGACTAAACGCATCCCTTATTTAAACAACAGATGGTTATTTGCAAAACTAAATAAATTCTCGCTTCACTTTGCCCAAAAAGAAAAATGAAAACAAGTAACAGTAGAAGAAACCAGGAAACAAGGGTGAAAACAAAAGAAAGTTAAACTAATCTCTAGTCGGTGTAGTTAAATCTCCTTTTCCACTATTCTCTCTCATAAAGTGTCCTCTCAACACTGGCCTCTCTTTCTCTCTCTCTCTCTCTCCACTATCTTTTATTTTCTCATCTCATCATATGTTTGTTTGTTGCTATCTGAAGTTGTGAACACAACAGCCATCTTCATGGCAGATTCCACGAAGCATTTGGCCATCAAAGGTTCCACTTTAATATCAGACCTCAAATCTCTCTTCTCTCTCAAAAACAAAAACACTCTCTCTTTTGCTTATGGCTTCATGTTTGCATTCATTCTCTTCACTGCCTTTTTAGCCTTCAACCCTTCTCAAAATTCCACTTCCCCTTGGTTCTCAACCACAACAACAAATACTTTTTCATTTAATGGATCTCAAAACTCCCACTTCCCTTCAATTTTCTCTCATTTTTTCCCAAACTCTTCAAACCCACTTTTCAATTTAACCTCTTTCAACACCACAACTCAAAATCAGCAGTCCCATGATAAAGTTGAAACCTTTAACTCAACAAGATCTCAACACCCACAAAACCAGACTCAAAATGGGAAATTACATGATAAAGTTGAGGCCTTCAACACGAACCAGACACAAAATGAGAAGTTACATGATAAAGGTGAAACCTTTATTAACACAACAAGATCTCAAAACCCACAAAACAAGACTCAAAATGGGCAATTACATGATAAAGGTGAAACCTTTAAGCCAAAATCTTCTTCAAATACTACTGGGGTTAAGAAGAAAGAGAGTAATGGTACTATTGGGGGTAATATGAAAAAGGGTAGTGAGGATTTGGTGAAGGGTTTGATGGGGTGTGATTTCTTTGATGGGGAATGGGTGAGAGATGATTCATACCCACTTTATAAACCGGGTTCTTGTTCATTAATTGATGAGCAATTTAATTGTTTTGTTAATGGTAGGCCTGATAAAGATTATCAGAAGTTCAAATGGAAGCCTAAGGGTTGCACTATACCAAGGTATTTGTCTAATCTAATCTTTTTGGAATTTCACAAATTTTCCTACCTCTACTTCAGTGCCTTCGGGTTTATTTGATTGATTTTGAACTGCTTAATTTGTGGTTTAACTGGGATTTTATGTACTTAGTTTATTAAGTTCTATGTTCACTCTGAATGTTTCAAATTTCTCTTCTTTTTTTTTTTCACTAACATGATTGGGACTTCATTTGTGGTTTTGGGTTTATATTTGCTGATATTGATAGATGTGAATTTGTTGTTATCAACTCAGTTCATTCTAATCTGCTGTCTTTTTGTTTGTCTGATGAAAATGAAATTTGGGTGTTTAATTGGTAATATATTCCATGCAAGATTCCGAAATTTTCAAACCTTTCATGCGTTTTGACTGCCTAAATTTTCCTTGGAAAACTTTTCTAGTTTTTCCTCAAGGACAAACTGATAATCCACATTTTAAACATTTTCCACAAGGTTTTAAAAAACGCGGGGCGCTACCGAGGTGTGGAGGTCAAGCCTTAAACCTTAAAACTCTAGGCGGGCCTTAGGCGTAAAAAGGCGTTTAGGGCTTTTTTTAATATATTTTAATATTTTTAATCATAATAAGGCTATTAAAAATACTAAAATTGTACATGATATTGGTCCGGTTTATAAAAAGTCTTTAAAAGACGATATCGTTTCACTAAATCATTTTTATTTTTAAAAAAAGTGCGCCTTAAGGCTTTTACCAAGAATAAGGCGTAAAAGGCTTAAGGCGGAACGTTTCTCCCAAGCGTCAAGCCTAGGCGCGCAACAATTTTACATTGGGAAGAGGTAAGAAGTCTTTTCTACCACCTCCAATTAAGCAAATCAACTTAAAATATTAATTTCCATGTCACTTGTGATTTTTTTTGTTTACGTTGTGATTTTCATTTATTCATATAAATTTTATGTTTTCGAGCTGGAAATTTACTTTCTGGAATTTGTTATATACAGATTGAATGGGAGTCATATGCTGGAATTGTTGAGAGGAAAGCGATTGGTTTTCGTTGGTGATTCTCTCAATCGGAATATGTGGGAATCCCTAATTTGCATCCTTAGAAACTCTGTGAAAGATCAAAGCAAGGTTTACGAAGCATCTGGTAGACACCATTTTAGAGGAGAAGCTTCTTATTCTTTTGTATTTAAGGTCAGCCTTTGAACGAATCATCTCTTTCATCAGAACAATTTAATTATCTTATACTATTCTTACCTTAATTTTCTGATCTCTTTGTTTTTATGCTGTGGATAGGATTATAATTGCACCATAGAGCTTTTTGTATCTCCTTTCTTAGTTAGAGAATGGGAAATATCAGAGAAAAATGGGGCAAAGAAGGAAACACTTCGGCTCGATTTAATTGGGACCTCTGCTGAGAGGTATAAAAGCGCGGATATCATTATCTTCAACACGGGACACTGGTGGACTCATGATAAAACGTCAAAAGGGTAACATTTTCTTAAAAAATCCCAATTTTGGTTTGAAAATATGAAATTATTGGGATGACTATCAAATAAATCTAAATGACAATGAAATGTTGCAGGAAAGACTATTATCAAGAAGGTAGTCATGTGTATGGCGAACTAAACGTTCTAGAGGCGTTTCGGAAAGCGTTAACAACATGGGCAAGATGGGTTGATGCCAACGTAAATTCCCAGAAGAGCCTTGTTTTCTTCCGAGGTTATTCAGCCTCGCATTTCAGGTAATGTTATTAAACAAAATTATATTCTTAGTTTATGATCACCAAGCATTGTGGTTGAAAGAAATTCATTGTACATACTTTGATTTTTTATACTTCGAGTATATATTTAGCTCACCTTCTTAAATCCTCATTTGAGATAGTAACATGAAGACAGAGAACATGTTCATACAATATAATCACAAATCAGAGTTGAAAGAATTGGGGAGATGAAGTTTATTAAATTTTACTTTTGGGTCATTTGCAAGAATCCTTCTACAGTATTGGTCAGATACCAAGTTACCCCTTAAATTGTGGAAAAAAGTTGCGAATACCCTCTTATGTGTCCCTAAGAATCTTAAGGGAGAAATTTTGAACTAATTGAATTGTTCGATTTTTTTCTTCTTTTCAAAATCGATATTTCCTGTATGTATTTGCTAGTTCAAGGGCTATCTTGCAATTTACCCTGTTAATTTTTTTATGTTACATGTCTATATTGTTTATTTCTTTAAAGCTTTTAAGAGTGGAGCAGCATATTGAACAATTAATGCCGTGTTTAATTGTGATCTGTTTTGTTGTGTTGCTTCAAGATATTCTTTGATTTCATTTACGTAAAGCTACAGGTAACACAAGGCTGTACAACCCTCTCATCCCCCCCCCCCCCCCCCCCCACCCCCACCCCACCCCACCCCACCCCACCCCCAGACACGAACAACCGCCACTTGTCTATTTGTTTTAAACATTTACACAAAGCTAATTGTAACTTCAAAACAAATAAACACTGCCCTTTTTTCACACTATTTTTTTGCCCCTCGTCATACCTTGTTATAAATAAAATTTTGCCCCCGTAAGCTGAATCTTGACTTCCCCTAAGATGTCCCGATAAAATAAATGTATTTGAACATTGGTGTGATTTATTTATTCTTAATTACAGCGGTGGGCAGTGGAATTCCGGGGGAGCTTGTGACCACGAAACTGAGCCGATAAAGAACGCCACATATCTAAGGCAATATCCCCCCAAGATGTTGGTATTGGAGAGAGTGTTGAAAGCAATGAAAACTCACGTATCGTATCTAAACATTACGACCTTAACGGATTATCGCAAGGATGGCCACCCGTCCATGTATCGGAAGCAGCATTTGTCCGAAGGAGAGAGAAAATCTCCATTGTTGTTCCAGGATTGTAGCCATTGGTGCTTACCTGGCGTGCCCGACGCGTGGAATGAGCTTCTGTATGCTGAGCTTGTGTTAAAAGAGTACCAGCATCAGCAGAAAAGACCATAGGTAAATAAACACATATTAGGGAGCTGTATTTATTGAAACACCGAGCGAAGTGAGTAGATATGTGAATTATAGTATTTTTCCCTTTTCCTCTTGGGAATATTATTTAATGAAAAAAACCCAATGAAATTTAATCGGTTTTGATTTAATCATTGATTTTTTTTCCGAGAAACACCATTAGATTTTTTTTTATTGCAATTCATTTTAGTTCTACTGCCACTACTATTTTTATTCGACTTTCAGAGGGAAATGAAATGTGTAAAAAGTTAGTGGTGTTTCTGAATAATAAAAAGTTTTAATTATTAAAATGAACAAATGTGTAACATTCGTTGTGATTTATATATTTAAACCAAGCCTTTGGGAATATAACAACTTCCCATCTTGGAGAAGACCCAAGAAAGATTTTTTATTTTTATTATTATTCCATCAGTGTGAATTTTGAGATTGAAAGACATGGAATATATATGCGTACGGTGAGAGAAATATGTACGTGAAGAATAGATATATTTTTATGAGTTGAAGAGGAGATTGAAATCAACACTTGAAGAGTCTCTTTCCTTCGCCACAAAGTAATATTTAAAAGCCTTATGGGCCTGAAAATTTGTAAACTATTCACTTTGTTTTTCAAGAAATAAAATATTGATTGTAATTTTTCGTTTTCCATTTTTCGCACTATAAAAATATCCTGGTCTGATCTTGATACATGTAAATTTGGCATCATATAATAGGGTTCTCTCTTTTCAAAGTGTACTCATAAATTATATATCTTTTCTTCTTGTCAACCTGGTACATTTGGGGACTTCCATGTGGATGTTAATGCTTGGAATTGGGATTTACATCTCACCTTGATAATGGCTCTTTCAATCTCTGTCCCCTTTCATTAACATATGTATAAATTTATTGTTTAAACTATTTATATAAGTAGGACAGTGGTGTACCTTTTTTTCTCTTCGTCACATGAGATTTTTGACCATTTGTTTACTAATTAAGAATAAGATTGTCGGTGTCTAGCATGTTGTGGCATCAATTATTGTCGTGTTTGAACACTCTTGGTCTTTGTAGCAATGGACTTGTTTACACTTGTCCCTTTTTCTTGTTGAGAGTAATTGCTGGCGAAATTTCCTCCAAATTTGGTTGAATATTAGACACATAAGCCTTGTTCAAATAATATTTTGAGAAGTCTGATTTTAGTTGGATTTTGAAGCTAAGAATATGTTTGTATTGCCTTGTGCTTTAATAATTCTTTTATAGGTTCTGGGGAAGTTTTAATTTCAATTTTATAGACTAATGGAGTTAAACATGTGTAAACTATATATAATGACACTCTTGATTGATCTATTGTGGCAGATACCTTTTTTTTTTGGAGTGCATTGATAGTGTACCAGTGTTCATTTAACCACACCCTTTGTCATATTTTACACAGTTTAATAAACATATTTTACACAGTTTAATAAACATTTTTTTTGGAGTGCATTGATACATGTTTATAAATGAATACCACATATAAAATCATTCTTAAGAACACCCTAATATTAATCATGAACACATTAATATGATTAATGTTTAACATACAATTGTTCTTAATAAAAGGATCTTAGATCTTCATGTTTTCACAAAATACGTCTAAAAGATAGAAAATAAGACATACCTTGATCAAAGATCAATCTTGATTAATTGTTCCATCAATCTGCCTTCTTGGAAAAAATGCACTCTAATGGAATCTCGGAGTTTCTCTCCCACCTCAGAAATAGTGTGTTATGAGATGACTCTAGATGGTGTTGAGGTCTCTATTTATAAGGGGAAGAGGGTCGGAATCCTAGTCAAGGTGGGACTCTTTCAAGTCTCCCACTAATGCCACTAACCATCATGTGACTAACGGATAAGGTTTACCCAAATCTTTTAATATCTTTATTTATCACATTCCTAATTAATTATCTGACATTTATTAAAACCACATAAATGGGAAATTCGGAATTTAATACAATTGAAATTAAATAATTAATTTCGTCACTTAACATTAATTTCCAACAGTCTCCCACTTGGTCTTAATAATTCGCATAATTAGATTATGTATCATAAGGTGCACAATCATTGATAAATTTATTTTGCTGAATCAAATGATTCACGGATGCGAGTCATGGCGGTTCCATACTATTCAAGAGCATGGTTCCTTCCATGTACCACAACACTAATGTTTCATTCAACTAAGCCTTTAATATTGGGTATCATAATGGCCTCATAATGTCCTTTGGAATAAGGACTATTTCTGTCAACAACACTTCATAATTGCATGCATTCACAAAGGACAGAAATAATTGAAATCAGAAACACTTTTATTGAATTCAAGTAATAGTGTCAAACAACTAAGCCAAATAGCAATCATAATTTTACTAATCGAGATCCATCTCTTTGACACGTTCCATAAGGTCTTTTGGAGATAGTCCTTTCGTAATAGGATCTGCTATGTTATCACTCGTACTAATGTGATCAATTGACACTTTTTGTATCTGAATTTCTTCTTTAACTGATAGGTATTTCATTCAACGTGCTTAGTTACTTTAGGAATACCTAACATTTCTTCATAAAGAAGATTGCAGCGACATTATCATAATATTTCAGCGACTTGATAATAGTGTCGACAACTCCAAGTCCCGAAATGAAGTCACGCTGCCAAAATACATAAGTTGTAGCATCAAGCATACTACAAACTCAGCTTTCACAATACTTAATGGATGGATTGTGTTGCACTCCTTCATTATATTGGTTGATAAACCAAAACAAATATTCTTAAGCAAGAGTGAACTTCATACCATCCGTACAAATAGTAAATCTGAGTCACAATAATTGTTCATATTTAAATGAACACATATATCATAAATGTGAGCATATAGTCCTTTAAGTATCTCATTACTTCATACACAACTTTTAAACCCATAAAATTATTTTGATTCTCTACTTTCTAAATCCGTGCTTGTATATAGAGAAAATATATAAACTTACTCCCACTGATCTTAAGGTGTATACAAATATACAACGATTAAAAAAAAAATAATGATATTATTTCTTAAAATGCCTCATGTGGGAAACTTATGTTTATAAAATGATCTCCTAAACATATACGCATGGTTTATTAGAATTCAAAAAATAATTTTCACATCCACTTTATGTAACTCTCAATCATAATGAGCTACTAATGTCATAAGAATTACATGTCCTTACATATAATTGAGAAGGTTCATTTATAACCTTTTCTTCATTAATAGTGAAATATTTTACTACAATTTAGCTTTATCTCGTTTAACTACCGTTAGTGTCGCGTTTGGTCTTGATGACCCCCTTATACCCGACTTTAGTGCATCAATTATGTAATTCAACGAGATTTCAACCTTAGTTGTAGTCCATTAGTTTCACTTCTTATGACTTTTGAAAATAAAACCATGTCATTATTTATTCCTTCACCAAATTCATGTTCATGCAGATACCCCACATAATCATTTAGGATAGTAGACCTTTTAGGATCTTCTTAATACTATTCCTTATGATTTCATCTACATTTCTCTCACGGTGACAATACTATCATTTAGTGGTTGACCATTTATTTATTCTTTGTTGTTTAGACAATCTAACAACTAAAAGAACAAGGATTCAAGAAGGTTATCGTTAATGGGATAAGCACCCTACCTTCCTTTATAATCATATTTCATGATTTTCTACTACCACTAATTTCACCTTTCATAATGAATTTGACTTTAATGCAATAAATACGTGTCAATGACAATTATATGATCTATGTAGGTCCACTTTAAGGGAAGTTTCTCATAATCTCCCACTTGGGCCACATAGGTCATCCTTATATTAGACATCGTAATACCTTAAGAGCACAACTCGATTATCAAAATTTGTAAGAGACATTACAAAAATCTTGTCCACGAAAATTATGAAAAAGAGTCTAGATTTAATTTGGTACAAGATTTAAAGAGTTTCATAAAAAATGCTACGATTATGATGCAGGATCAAACAAATCTTTAAAGAACTATGTCCAAACTTTATTTTGTACAAAACATCAAAACTAAAATCATAACCCTTGAAAAATATACATCAAAAGATTCTTTAGAACATATCCCTCACGATCAAGTCTAGACAAACATTTTCCAAAAGAAATTGAGGGTTTATGAAAACAAATGGCGATTTGATTCCCCAAGAACAAAAGAAAAGAATCTTATTAGCATTTCTAGTTTGTTTTGTAAGAAATCCTTGCATCAAAAGTAGATACTTTCTATAACACAGTAAGTATAACTTGAAAACTCTACTGAGATGAAAAACTCATTTCAAATCATAAAAGATACATATTATCTTTATCATTATTAGTCCGAGTGTGCAATATGTAAACAAACTTAATTTGTTTAACCAAATTAAATATGAAATTTTAGAGAAATAAAATGGGATACAATAATATGTGATAAGATAATGAGATAAATTGCTCACTTCATTAATGCTTTGATTTAACAACATACACATCGATTACATGATAAATTGAGTGCATAACCGTGAGTTTTTGTCAGTAGTAACCGTGAAATATTGATTATATGATGCTTGTAGATTACTTTATTGGGTATAATGTTATTTCATTATATTGTACACGACATTTGTGCACAACTTATTTTCACATACTATAATAATGTATGTGATCTATGATGTTCATTCAATCACTCAAAATTGATTCCCTGTAAGGAATAACCTTGCTTGAAGAAATGAACTCAATATACCCCATTAATATCTTTACAATTATAAGCATCATGAGTTACTACTACCATCATCTTTACATTTAATATTCATTGCAATTCTAGTCGGGTCACTGTAGTGACTACCAAACATTTCATAATATGAATATTACATTACGTAAAGACTTACATACACAAGTCAATAAATTTTTCACTTATTTTCATTAAATATCGCATGATCAATAAGCTAAATTATTCATGTTTATGGTTTTCATAACCTTAATTGGTGATATGATAGTGAAAGAAACTATGGCATCTGTGTTTGACGACCATTATTACCTTCCCAAAATATATATCACCACTAACATTTTGTTCAATTATTGTAATCACAATAAATGAATAAACAATAATATGTATGCAACATCATAAAGTATCATCATCCTAGCATTCAATATCATACATGGACCCGTAGGCAACCAAAATATGCATGATATTAATGCATTAGTCCAATATTTATATCTTCTGGAATGGAGCACTTTAATGAACACCAAACCATATATTATATAAATATAAGAGATACGCATACATGTGCAAAATACCCGTAATACATGAATAATTATATAATTGTCTATTCCTTAATTTGAAATTCACGAAAAATTAGACATAATGTGAAAATCAAATAGACAAAGAGTTTACATGAGATATTACACAAATAATAGTAAATGGAAGACACAAATCATTTACTTTCGCTTCATCACTTATGTATGAGTAACAAATCAGAAATATTGACCCAAATCATTCATGGTCATACTAATGCACAATATGGTTATAATCACAATTATCATACTAGTGACATATGTAAATATGACTTTTTAACATTGATGCCAATTATTTAACATTTACAAAAATTCCAATGTTTATTTGATTCAAATTTCAGCATGTGTTGCGCTTCAATTTAATCTTATAACAAACATTAGGATAATCTGAAATGACTACAAGTATAGTATCTTCACATGTAATCTTAGCCTGTATTTGGCATTTGATTAAACTGAATGAATACCTACTTATGAGTCTCAAAATTTGCAAGTCATGCATTCAAATATGCATGCATGCAACGAATAAATCTAGTATCCGCACATATGAATTGTAGCCTGTGTTTGGCATTTAATTCAACTTAATGGGAGTACTAGCCTTAAAATAAACAATAATTCTGATTTTCAACCACATGAATCGTTGGCCTGTGTTTGGCACGAGACTCATTAAAACATGAATATCATAATATTCAACAATATGAATCATTGGCCTATGTTTGGCACGAGATTCATCAAAATATGAATATTAACAATAACACAAGTCTAATATCCGACCATATGAAATATGTTGGCATGTGTTTCGCACGAATATTCAACTAAAAAGGATCATTAGAGCAAGGTTTTATGAAATATGGAAAAACTTAAATTTTCACACACAACAAAAATTGCAAGGGTCGAATATTGAATTGTTGACTAAAATTTTGGTATATTTCATCTACATTCCGAATATCACGGAATCTGTGTTAATCATCACATAATATTCAAATTGTAAAGATATATTACCCTATAATTCATTTATCATGGTCCCATAATTTTGGCATCTGTGTTTGTTGCCTAATTCATTTAATACCATGATTAATGGACTTAATGTCAACTATTCAGTTTTTACAAAACTGGTTCTAATGTTGTTCAATTCAGATATTAGCATGTGTTGCGCCTCAATCCAATTTTATAACTAACATTAGAATAAGTCTTTAATGAATGTAAGTATATTATTCGTACATGCAGTCTCACCCTGTGTTTGGCCTTTGACTTAACTCAAATGAATAATTGTTTACATGTCTCAACTTAAATATAGTTAATCATGCATTAATATTAACTATAATATGTAATCTATCAGTAATCACAAAGATACCAATAGTAGCTCGAATGCCTCAAAAACATAATTTTTCTGGAAGTCATAAACATTATTTATGTAAAATCAATGCCCCAAAAATATTATACTCAAAACTTAATGTATAATTAATGGTCCAAATATAAATGCATACACAATAATCTAATATTTACAATTATAGATTAAGATACTTTTATGTCTTCTCCATCCAACATCATATAAATATTATTGTCGAAACATCAATTCATAATTACATTAGGACCTTTGGGCAACCAATTATAGATTATGCACAATAACCTAATATATCGAAATGTTATTGTCAAACACATAATCATACATCTAATATTCAAAATTTTATATTGAACCCTTTCATCAATACAAAATAATACATAACATGAATATTAGAACAACCATGAACATAAAGAAAAACATCCCCCGTGGTAAAAAAAAATAAAAAAAATATATAATATTTGAAAAAAATCGTGATTTTTGCCAAAAATAGAAAATTTGAGTTAGCACCACAGAGATGTAGATAATTACTCCAGGATCTCAAAACAATTTGCGGAATTCAAAAATCAATTTTCTGGAGTGAGATATTGACGTCAACATTATTACCAAAAACGGCAAAAACGCAATTTTAAGGGTCTTAACGACGTCAAAACGCAAAAGTAAGATGGTGCCCATTGTAAACAATGGGTTTTGTTTATTTCGACGTTTCCAGTCGACCATGTCGGTTTCGTAAAATTCCGAGCAAGTTTTGACCTTTCATTCTCACCAGTGAGTATTGGCGACAGAAGAAAAACGTCACAGAAAATCTCAGACACACGTTAAGAGCAGATTTAATGACAGAAATAAGACGTCGCAGAAGGTCTCAGGCACAAAAGCAATTTAATGACATAAATAAAAATGTCGCAGAAAGTCTCAAGCACATATATCATTATAGACGAACATCAATAAGGAAAATCACGAGATCTTAAACTTTAGCTCTGATACCACATATAAAATCATTCTTAAGAACACCCTAATATTAATCATGAACACATTAATATGATTAATGTTTAACATACAATTGTTCTTAATAAAAGGATCTTAGATCTTCATGTTTTCACAAAATACGTCTAAAAGATAGAAAATAAGACATACCTTGATCAAAGATCAATCTTGATTAATTGTTCCATCAATCTGCCTTCTTGGAAAAAATGCACTCTAATGGAATCTCGGAGTTTCTCTCCCACCTCAGAAATAGTGTGTTATGAGATGACTCTAGATGGTGTAGAGGTCTCTATTTATAAGGGGAAGAGGGCCGGAATCCTAGTCAAGGTGGGACTCTTTCAAGTCTCCCACTAATGCCACTAACCATCATGTGACTAACGGATAAGGTTTACCCAAATCTTTTAATATCTTTATTTATCACATTCCTAATCAATTATCTGACATTTATTAAAACCACATAAATGGGAAATTCGGAATTTAATACAATTGAAATTAAATAATTAATTTCGTCACTTAACATTAATTTCCAACATATCAAACATATTTGTTTCACACATGATTTTTAAACATTCCGTTCTAACACTAAACAAGCAAGTAAAGCAAAAATATCAACATTTTATTGAACAGGTAATGAAAGTTAGCAAAAAATTGGTGTGATACTGTAAAATCGATTTAGACGACTTGGACACATTAAACGTAGACCAATGGATGTTTCGGTAAGAAAGAGTGATTTAATTAGTATTGATGCTAACGTAATGGGTAGATGTATGTCTAAATTAACCTGGTGGGATATTGTAAAAAAAGACATTGTATCACGTGATTTAATTGAAGATATTGTATTGAATGGAATGGAAAAATAAGATTCACGTAGTTGACTCCATATAATTGAGAAATTTTTTTTGTTGAGTTGAGTAGACGAAGTGGAACGTGAGTTATTGATTTCGTAAATGCCTATTTAGTTAATGGTCTTGTGTATATGTGGCCATCCCAAAGAATTCCTTCCCCTTCTCCCCGTGGGCTGCTTCGGGAGGAAAGAGAAGGAGGAATAAAGGTCTCGCGCCCCATCACCACTCAGAAATTTACAGGGGGTGTTTCGGCCGTCATCGATGTGGGGTGATGTAATGAGTTAAAGTCGTCAATCTATTTTGCACAAAACAGGCAAAAGAACATGTCGTCGCCTGGAGAGAGTGGCATCAAAGACAAACTGATGCTTACGAAATCAATAGTTTGGATGTTCGAGGGGCTAAGTTACGGAATGGAAAGGTGTTAGGAACCTATTCCGTCCTTTCGATCTCTTAGGCTTATGTTACTATTTTCCTTAATTTCTCCGTGAAGTGTGTGTGTGCGTGGATATATAAGTGGAGATTGAAATCACCCGACTCACGTCAGGGAAAAGATGGAGTGAGGTCATCCAAATGAATGTTCCCAAAATAATTAAAAATATGATGTGTGCGCTTATCGAGATATTAATCGTTATAATGAAACGATAATTTATGTTAGATAAGACACAATTATGAATCACAAGTATGATATATATGAAATAATACATGAATAAGGAAAAAAAGGGAAATGAGAAAGTATGACTCGAATTTTGGGTTTTAGCTCGGGATGCCTACTTAGCCTATAAAGGTATCAAAGTCCACGTAGTTTGCATGCGTCATAAGGGTGGGGTTTATCGCATAGATTCAAACGGGAGTTTATTTTGTGTGTGGAAAAAATATTTTTAGTTTTGAGAAAATGTGATGAAGAATCTCGTCCAAATTTATAAGTGTAACCCTCTTTTTCTTTGTTTTGGGTTTTTCTATAGAAAATAACTTATGTATAGTATAACTAATAAATGATGAGATATCAATGTATGTGATGAAAAGCTAAATTAAGAATTTATATAACTAATGCGGAACTAAAAGGAATTTGAAAATAGAGAAGGGCGTTTCGACCTTCTTTGGAGACTTGGAGATTGATCTTGATTAATGATGAGTTTCCTTGCAAGTGAATGAACAATGTTGGAGGATTTTTGTTAAATTGGGTATGAAAATGATTGGAATGAAAGATGGGGAAAGGTTTAAAGTAAGGAAACCTCGCTGACTTCAGAAGAATGTTGCCGAGGTCACTAAAGTTGATGTTTGCTGTGGTGTGCCTTGGAAGTGAGCTCATGCTCTCCTTATATAGAGCAGGGGGACTGCCGATCGACATAGCCCTTGACCTGCCAATCGATAGGTGACCTTAGACACACTATCGATAGGTAGGGATATGGACCTGCCAATTGGCAGTCTCGTAAAGATTTTTTTCGAAAAACGATCGTAAAATGCAATTCGTAAATTCAAATCGCGCACGGGGCATACCGTTCGAAATATAATTCAGAGACTTTTGAGAATCCTTTAGGGCGCTCCCGGGTTCGGGAGTTGACTTTGGGTTAAACGGGATTAGGAAGCGCCCATCGGTCCTTTGGGCAGGAGATCGTCGGACGAAGATGGATTGTTCGCCCAAACCGTAAGTCCTAATCGCGCACGGGGCGAACCTTTGGAAAGGTTATGCGAGGCACTTCGATGTTCCAAAGAACTTCGCTCGGTTTGGAGAGTTGACTTTGGTCAACCGAGACCCGAAAGCCCCTAGTGACCTTTCAGAGTAAAACAAATCGTTCGTCCATACCGTAAGGTTGATTCGCGCACGGGGTGGACCGTGAGAAAGGGTATTCAGTGACCTTCGAAGACTCATTAAGTCTTGTTCGAGCTGAAGAGTTGACGTTGGTCAAACGGAGCCCGGGAGCTCTCGGTGGCCTCCGAATAAGTTTTTGGAGAAAACGGATCGTTCATCCGAACGGTTATGCCGTTTCACGAACAGGGCGGACCATTGGAAAGGGGATTCAGTGCCCTTTGAAGATTCATTGAGCCTTCGCTCTGACGTTGAAGTTGAATGGGTCAAATCAGGGCCTAAGAGCGGCGGCCTCCAAATCGATTTTCGATAGTAAAATGGTTCGTTCGTCTGAACTGTTATGCCTATTCACGCATGGGGTGGACCGTTGGAAAGGGAATCCAGAGCCCTTCGAAGATTTACTGAGCTTTCGCTCTGATGATGAAGTTGACCGGAGTCAAACGGGGCCCATGAGCGCTCATTAACCTCTAGATTGATACTCGGAGTATGACCTAGGGTTTGTGCTGAATGGGAATGTGCTAGGTACCTAAGGAAAGACTTAGGGGTTATTAAAATGTGGTTTCTATAGAGCCTCTCAACGGATGAGCTTGGAACAAATGAGAGCCGTCGATTAGGCAACACATTAGGAAATAGGTCGATTCTGTGGACTTAAAGTGACGAGGATGACTAATTCAGAGGGTCGAGGTCGATTTTGAGGACCTAAGGTAATGGTGGGGATGTTCGATTCGGTGGACCGAGATCAATTATGAGGATCTAAAGTTGGGGTGACCAATTCTGAGGGTTGAGGTCAATTCTGAGAACCTAAAGTAGGGGTGACTAATTCTGAGGGCCTGAAGTTGTGGGCGACCAAGTATGAGTGTGAAGGTCAATTCTGATGACCTTAAGTAGGGGCGACCAATTTTGAGGGTCGAGGCCAATTCTGACGGCCTGAAGTGGGGGCGACCAATTTTGAGGGCCGAGGCCAATTCTGAGGACCTTAAATGGGGGCGGCCAATTCTGAGAACCTTAAGTAGGGGCGACCAATTCTGCGGGTCGAGGTCAATTCTGAGGACCGTAAGTAGTGGGCGTGGGGAATAGCTCTCCTCGGGAATTTTGAATTTATCTTTTTGAGACTCTCCTGTGGAAGAGATATCAGTCTAGGAATTATGTGGATGGATTGGGAAGAATTTTATGTAGTCCTGCTGAGTAAGCATTTTGATTTTTGCTAAGGATTTTGGGATTCCTTTGGGGAATGTGTTTCTCGGAGACGCCACTTGGGAGAGATGTTCGGTTAGAGCTTCTAGTTCTGCTTGGGGGAATTGGAATTCTTCTGGGAGACGCCACGTGGGAGAGATGTGTTTCTCGGAGACGCCACGTGGTATTAATCCGGTTGGGGATTTCGGAGCTTGAAAAATGATTTTTTTGGTGAAGAAATGTTTCGATATTTATTTGGCAATTTTAGGAATTTTTGATGGGATTCATCATCTTCCCTTCAACCATATGAGTCCCTAACATCAATTAGACCCCTAACATGAATTCCCCATCAATCCCAAATGTATTTACACATATTTCTACGTCTAAGTCAACCAAAAAACATTTAGATTAATGGGATTATCAATTTCTCATCAAGAATTATACAATATCTCAACCCTAATTTAAGATTTCATCAACTATCATTTTAATCATCCAAGATCGTATCTTTATAACTCTAATGATATCAGATATAACATGTAATTATATTCAAATTCTTTCTCGATGAATTCATTCACAAAATTCCTGTTTTACATGTTAATCCCACCCAAAGATTTGTATTCTTACACCAAATTTATACATGAACGATTAAAACCACAATAATGATTATAGCATGATAAACATTTGCCTTATAATTATAGAGATTTTGAATTTTTCCCTCTTAGATCCTCTTTACATAATGATCTTGTTCCCAGAATGATTCGATTCCCTTTCCGGATCGTTTCTCTTCACTTTTCTTGAATTTTACCTTCTATTTTCTCTCCTCTCTCCTCTCTCAAGGCTTAGGTTTCTTGAATAGTGGAATGGCTGCCCATTATATCCATCTTCCATAAATATAACCCTAAGCATAATTAATCCTGAAATTAAGTCTGACACAATGTATAAAATGATCCGAATACCCTCTTTCGGGTCCCGTTTAGCCTAAAAATCCCCCGATACCCAAATGCAACCCCGAGTACCTATTTCTGACTATCGCAATCCATTTCGGATAATTAGCGCACTCGAATTCACCATCCAAGTTACTTAATATTAAATTTCCATCTCATTCCTAGCACAACCCTATCCACTCGTCCCGAATGAGATACCGTTAAACTCATCAATTTTACTCACTTATGACGTAATGTAATTTAACTCGTTTTCATTTACTTATCACACAAGTAAATATAGTTTCACATAAATATTAATCCTTTTAATCTCTAATTATTATTTACTCCAATCACTTTATTTCTCAATTTAATTAAATTTCGTGCACACGTGTAATTTAAAATACTCTTAAAAACGGGGTGTTACATTGAGACATTATATGTTCTCTTTTATGGTGGTTGAGGATAGTATTATATTTACCTTGAACCAATTTTTTCAAAGGATTTGTGAGTTTTTCAAACTCTTACTAGCCCAATTTTTCGCAAATATTTGTATAATAGTTAACGACGTTAATCATCTTAACAAGCTTTATGGCACTAACTTGGGCATCTCCGAGATTATATATTGCTACTAGTGGGATTCATCGACAGGGAACATATATTATCTGAAGGCTAGCAAGGCTGAACGTGCCTGGGGCTTGAACCTCCTTAATTCGAAGATGGATTACTCGGACCAATGCTTCTTAGTGAAAAATTGGGAGTATTTTCCAATCCCTAAAAGCCAACCGCCTTATATTAGTTTTGGATGTCCTAAAGTTCCCATGAAGATATGTTGAGTACCACCTTATACAACTAACCTTCTCCATGCAAATGTCTACATATTAAATTCTTTCATTATTAAAATAAGAGAGACACATCTATATAATGATACTAAAATTCCTTACATTTTGGGCAGCATAATTGTGCTTGTGGCACAATTTAGAACCCTTAATTTAAGCAAATCATCTTTTTTCTCTCTTCTTTATGCATATTGAATCTACCGTGTCTCATTAAAAGAGTTTACACGGGTGTGTGATCTAGCATAATGCCTCTTAAGAATCTCATTTTCTTCCTTCTTTATCGTATGCATCAAGAGTAAATCTCCCTATAAATAGAAAAATAAGTGAGTGACGATGGTATTAAATTTAGGGACCACCTTATCAAATATATGACAAATTAAATGTTTTTTGTATTTATTAAGCATTCTTTTCTCTGGACTACTTCTTCATATGGATATTATCTTTTAATTTTAAATTCCCATAATTTTTAGTTATTTTTTCTTATTTAGTTACTCAACGTAGATTTTAATGTAGAATTATATAACATAAGTCAAAATTATTATTCTTCAAATCATTAATTAATTACAATATATATTGATTTGCAAAAATATTTACTTTATCTTTGATAGGCTCCTTAGTGCGTACTTAGTCCTGCTGAGGAAGCATTTTGATTTCTGCTAAGGATTTTGGTATTCTTCTGGGGAATGTGTGTCTCGGAGACGCCGTTGGGGAGAGATGTCCGGTTAGAGCTTCTAGTTCTGCTTGGGGGAATTGGAATTCTTCTGGGAGAAAGTTTAATTCAGGAATTCTTGTTGGGGAAACGGGTAAGATATTACGTAACCCTGCTGGGGAAGCATTTAATTTCTGTTGAGGATGAAGTTTTGGGACTCCGCTGGGGAGTTGTAGTGGGCTTTTGGGAATGCGGGTGATCTGATTTTAAGCTAGGGATAAAACGTGGTATTAATCCGGTTGGGGATTTCGGAGCTTGAAAAATGGTTTTTTTGGTGAAGAAAAGTTTTGATATTTATTTAGCAATTTTATGAATTTTTCAATTTTTTTTTGAAATTTTCTGGGATTTTTTGTGCGAAATTTCTGGGGTTTTACCGATCGGTGGGTAGCAGGAATTGCCAACCGGCAGGGGCACAGTCTTTTGGGTTGCCTTGGGAAGGGGAAGAGGCAGTGCCATTCGATGAGTGCCAGGGGCTCAATAGCTGCTAAGGGTTGATTACGTGAGTTTAGGTATGTCTTGTACCTAGGAGAGAGGGTTATGGGGCAGATGAGGTGACATCCAATTCTGGTTCTTTTAGATCTATCGCTGTAACTGGAGGATCTTGGCGTTGACCGTGATGTATGCTTGATGTAGAGACATTGTACCTTAAAAAAGGCTAAAAGATATGCATATTTTGTTTGATTATCTTGATTTAGTGGCTTACTGTACATGCACATTAATATGTTGTTGAGTTTTTATTTTGAGAAAAAGTAGAAGAATGTGTTTTTGGAATAAAGAGAGGCCTTGGAGTTATAGTGTCAAAGGGTTTCCCTTTAAAGGGATATATTTTGGGAAAAAGTAGGAAAAGTGAGTTTTTTGGAATTTTGGTGTAGAGGAAGGCCTTGGAGTTTTGGTTGATATATGGACGAGGAGATGGGGGGCTTCTGCCGGATGTACCGGTGGCGGAAGTCCAACTGGCACTCGAAGCGGTCTCTTTCCTTGTCGGCAGTGCGTCGGGTTTTGGATGTCCTGACGAGAGACCAGATTATTTATTCTCTTCTCCTTTGAATCCCCTTTTTTAGCATTTCCTTTGTTTGTGAAAGTATTGACTTTATTTTGAAAAATGCAGGTGCCTTTCTATCCTTGGGGGACGGCTATCCAGCACACAGGGGTGATCGAGATGAATGCGTAGATGCGTCATCTGCTGGTACACGAGTTCGGCTACTCTTGGTATTTGAGAAGGAGAGAGTAGTCCGACAGATCATGGGTGACGAGTTGGTGGTTCCACTGGCGATGCCCCCTAGGTATATGAGGTGGGTGCGAGAGATGTCGGAGGATGCTAGGGCGACGGTGATAGTTGGCGAGCCTTATTCGCCTTATACAGATATGGTGGAGACTTACGACTATCTTGACTTCATGATGAGATGGATGATGCCGTCATGTATCTACGACATGGTGAATATGTCTCGGCCTCCTACAGTTTCAGGTAGGGGTACGAGTTGGCCGGTGGGGTCTGCCCACAACACTGGTGGTGCATCGTCGACAGCGGCGGTAGCGAGGTCAAAGGTTCCATTCCTTCAGCTTGTTCCTCCTTCCTACAATATTGGACTGGCTGGAGGGGGATAGTTGAGTATGCAACACCGCCCTAATGCGGTGGATCCGATAGTGTTAGGGATGACGGAGGACGTTCTTAAGACAGAGGTATATTTTCATTTCTTTGTCCTTTGTCTTCCTGATTTCTTCTTTTTCTTTAGACTGATTGATTTTCCCTTTTGTTTTTCTTGAAGCATGTCCGGGTGTCGACTACTTGGTTGAGGGACATCCGAGACTGGGTGGCTTCTGCGACAGCCTATATTCAAGATTCGGTTCCGATTCCTTCCTACTTGGTGCCATCTGCTTCTTCTGAGGATGGATCTATATCAGTTAGTGTAGGCTCCTCAGCTCGTTGCCGGGGGAAGCGCACGCGTCTTAGGGATGGGGGATCCTAGGGGGAGAGAGAGAGAGAGTTTGGGATTTCGAGCTGAGTCCCGTTGCTTTTGCTTTTTCTATTTTTCTACAAAAAATGTAATGAAGACAATATATATATATATATATATATATATGTGTGTGTGTGTGTGTGTGTGTGTGAAATGAATGGTATTTTTATTTATCTTTGCTTAAATGACTTATTCTATATGCATTTTTTACTTTGTTGCTGAGACCGTAAAAAGAATGGGATATTTTATAAAATAATCTGGAGAGGAGATTTATTTTCAGAAAGGATGAGTAAATATATCAAGAAATAACCTGAATTATTTGAAATAAGGATTTATTTTTTTGAGTTTTTGATTTTTAGAAAAGAGGAAAGATAGAATTTCCTAAAAATAGGGTGGTGCCGATCGACATGTCCCTTAGCCTATCGACAGGTTAGTCCAGTCAAATCACCCCAAGACTTTGATTGCACTTTCTTTTGCTACTAGTACATGATATATAAGTCTTTCATTGTGATTTTGCAGACTTCTTATTTTTAGCCAAATGTTTCAAGTATAAAAAGGTATACGCTAGTGAGGTTTCTTCACCCATTCATATTTTCTCTCTTTTCTTGCTTATTTCTTGTCTCTAGTCTTGTTATTTTCAAAATGGCCCTTCCTATGAGTGAATAATTTGATTTATATCTCGAGAAATTGGAAGTTATGTGTCTGTACAATGTAGACTACGATGCTTTTAACTTACGTTAGGTTTTTTTGTGACGTAATCGTCCCATTGACTGGAACGTGCTGGCAGTAGCAATATAATTTTGGTATCCCGAGGATCATGTTTTCTTCTTTGGCTTAGATGAGGTCTGTCCGACCTATGAGGAATTTTCAACTATATTGGGGGTCAATCCTAGTGTGGCGACAACTATGCCTGAATTCTCTCGGTCTCCTCGGGCACTGTTAGCAGAATTTCTCCATATCTCTCCTTCGGCGGCTCGGCCTTTGGTTACCGGGGGAATGATTTCTCTCCCAGTTGTACTATATTTTGTGCATCTATGGGACTTCAATGATGCAGGCCATTCCAGAGTCGTTGCCCTTGACTTAACCTCGAAGCTACTACTGGTGATCGAGGACCTGATGGTGGACCCTCAATTGGATGTTATTACATCGTGGATGTCATATCGTCGCAATCTTGCGGTGATGATACTAGAGGAGACCCTGAACGATCTAGATGTTTGGCGGGAAGGCCGTTTTGATTTTTTGTGAGGAAGCCCGATTATGTTGTTCATGTGGTTGGCTGAAAGATTCTGTTTGGTGGTCCCTCCTGAATATCCCTTGACAGTTGTGCTGAATTTCTTCACTCGCTATTCTATCAGTTTTGGACCATTCATAGAGAACTTGGTAAACTGGTTTGTAGAGCACGATGTCTGTGATGGTCGGTGCCTTGGTGGGGGGAGTTGCAGCGTATTCTGGAACTGGGGGAATACCAATATATTCGGTTAGTTGGCCTTTGGTAGACCTCGTTCTATTTCCCTTAGCGGCTCCTGCGTCAAGTCTAATGGTAGAAAATTGTGCCTTCCCATCACCTGGGATTCTTTCCCGTAGAGGAGTTGACTAAAGGCTTGCGCATGCAACTAGGCTCTCTATGGGAGAATCGTTGGTCGTCAACCCGTCCTTCTCAATCTGTTGGCAGGGTTTGACATGTTTCTAGAGATTATATGAAATGTTTGTGTAAGAGGGTACTTTAGATTATAGATGGAGGTGTGACCCCTATTTGAGTATGGTAATGATAAGCTACCTTGACCAAAGCTTTGGATTAATGATAGGACACACAAACACAAATTCAATGAAGATAAACTCAGTTTAAACTCACAAAACTCTTGTGTATAACTCAGGAAATAATAATGAACTTTAGAAGTAACTTAGCTAGAGGGAGAGAGAAGTAAGCACCCTAGATACACCTTGGTAGGCAGGTATAAACACACCTAATACCCTCAAGAATCTCTGCCAAGTATTAAAAGTTTCGTAATAAGTAACAATGGTGAGTGGGTAAACCCTCTGGTTTGAAATAACTCCTTCTTCCCGGTATTCTCTCTAGTAATAACTCCTTAAACTCTCAAAAGATCCTCAAAAGATCCCCCCCTCCTCAGAGGTGGTTGGAGTCCTTAAATAGACATCCCCCACACCATCGCCGAGGCAACTCAGTCATTAAAGACTATGAAAGACGTCTGTCATACTTTGTGTCACAACATTAAATGCCTGATGCCCTAGTTGTCTCCACGTCATAAACATTAAATGCCAAGACATGCCTTTTGCCTAACCACTGTGTGTCAGGGGGCTGTTATCGCAGAGGTGGCTCACTAACTGCCTGACAGCCCCAAATACCATGGTGGTTTACTCAAGTGCATGTCTGACATTGTTTAGCTGGCTAGTGACATCACCTACAGTAGATGTGACATAAAGTAGAGGATTGTTTGGTTCTCAACTCAACACCCGATGGAACTCCAAGCTGCTCCACCCGAGGTTCCACGGTCAGGGTCCTTCGGTGTTTTACCAGGTGTATCTAAGATGGTCAGGACAAGCCCCAACGGTGCCTCACTTCTCAATCCTCCAAACCAGGTCCCTCTAAAGTTCCCACGGCGAGGTCATTCGATAGAGCATGAAAGCTCTCCCAGGCCCTGCCAAGCTTGGTCTCTCGCGAGTACCGTTTGACCTCACACTAAAACTCATTATTATTCTCGTTACATCATTACAACCGTTATAGCTTACAGTCAACATAAACAGAAATACAATATGACTAATATAACAAGCTAAAGTATGAGTTGCCACGCCAAGTTGCCTCGGTTGCTTAATCTCAAACACTATTGCCAATGAGGGAATTATCCCTAATCTCAGGATTACCTTCAAGCCCCCTCTACATTTGCCCCTTCGTGGAGAGATTTGTTGGAACAAGAAATGTTTACACGAAACTTCTCAATCCGATGAACCTTCTCTTGTGTGAAAAAATTCTGGCTTTCTTTACCTCATTAAGACCGCGACGTTATAATCTCCTGGAAAAAGTAAAATTCTCCCTGATGTACCTGAGCCGAAGCACCATAACTCATTGGGGCTTGGGCGAAGGGACATCACCACTTTTTCCTCATGCTGAGCCTCAACTGTTCTAGCTTTACTATTTGTAATTCCCCTGGAAGGCCTACTAACCTTCTCAAATACTCGTTTGGACTCCTGGTAAGTGAAATTCTCCCCGATGTAACTGAGTCACAATTTAAATAACGTTTGGACCTGTGGCGAGGGGGCATATTTTCCGTTAGGTGTTAATGGATAAGTCTGACACCATTTTATCGCCAAAACATAAACTTGGTTAGGAAGGCAACCCTTTCTATTCCCCAGACATCACTTCGTATTCGACGTAACGCTGTCTTTTTAGCTGTCAAAACACTTCCTGAAGTGCCACGTGTGCTTTTGAAATGATTATAGGCGGCTTGGCACGTGCGAGGGTGGGAAACTCAAATGACAGGTTCTTAAAAGGGTTTAAAAGTTTCAACGTCTCTTTATTTCAAACCTTTCTCCTCTTCTTCTTCTTCAATCTTTCATATTTCCTCAGAGAGAGATCTTTGTGCGAACTCTATGCGACCTCCATTATTGCCCCATTCTTTACTCAGTCTCCTCCCTCTTTCATCTTTTGCACCACCATCCGCGGTTGTGCTCCTCCCCTCTTGTTCTTAACCCTTCTTTCCCAGCTATATCATTCATCACCACTTTCTCATGAATTCTTCAAGTACTTCCAAGGTTGTTGTCACCACTCATCTAGGTTCCCCCTCTGCCGCTGCTGGCATTGCCACCGCCCTAAGTGTCACTGCCCTGGATGCTGCTCGTCAAGAGCAACTACGTTTCTATCACCGGGCGCCCATCTTTAAAGAAGATGATAAATTTTCTGAGGCATGCAAGACCTGCCATTTCTCAACCAAGTTCAATCCATTACTGTTGGGTGATGAAGAAGTGGATTCGTCGAAGGGGGGCTATCTTCCACCAGAGGGAACTCTGCGTTTTTGCCTGGACCGTGGTGACTTTCCATACTCCCAGATCGACTTCGAAGCACCTGAGGGGTCACCAACTCATTTAATTGTTTGGCACACACACATGCAGAGCTCCCACACCCCTGCTCTTGCGAAGGTTGGCCTTCATCGCACATACTGGTTTGGGGAGTTCACACTCTCGAAGCACAACGCGGCGTTATAAGTGTTGGTTTCCTGATTGATCACCACAACTCACACCTTTTTTGCTGCGTGGGGGAGTTCACCGTTATATTGGAGGACGTCTGTGAACTCCTTGGGTTTGATCCCATGGGTGAGTTCACCTACCACGATGAGCCTCTAGATGTCGAAGAGGCTGCTGATCGCGTTGAGCTGGATTGGATCTGCCGCAGTTGCACCGGTTCCTCAAACAAAGCCACATTTGCCCCTCTTATCAACTATTTTTTTGAAGCCCCAACGCCGAAGGATGTCAGTGATGTAACGGGCCGCGGTCGAGGTGCCTCCTTGGAACTACCAGCCTACATACTGGTATTACTTTCCCGCTTCTTTCTTACTGGAAAACCCAATGATCAGATCAGGAGGGACCTGATAAACATTTCCATTCGTTTGGCCAGAGGGTTCAACCTACCTCTGGCCGCCATCGCCTTGGGGTCCCTCTACACCTGGCTGGATCGAACCCATATTGACATGGAACGGTCACTGGGCCGTTACAACTTGGTGAATTTTTCCAACACCATCATCTTGACAGGCTTCCTCTATACCCGCTTTCCTGCTATTGTTGCGAAGTCAGTTTCCATGCCCGTGAGTGAAGGTATTAAGCACCCACGCCTCCTATGTTTCCACAAGAAGCACAACCGAAAGGAGATAATGGAGGTTTTTGATTGCTCAGACTCCTTCGTAATGAGGCCATACAGTGAGCCCACCTTTGCCCATAGTTGGGACTTCTTTCCTACTGCATCCACAACGGTCAGATTTAACACGGTTGTAGAATATCCCTCACAAGCCGTAGTGCTACTTTTAACCCCAGGGTTCCTCCCCTCTTATACTGAATGGGGATACACTTCTGAGCCCTACAATCTTGATAGATGCGGTAGGCAGTTCGGGTTCAATCAGGGGGCTCCTCGACCTATGTTCCAGGACAATCATTCCAAGGCCACCTTCGCTGAAGCATGCACCTTCTACACTGCAGTCGCGGTGCTCGGTGTGACATCCACCATTGATGGCTGTGTCACCCTTCCTAGTCCTACTAGGAAGGGAGAAGTATCCACTTCTCTTGCCACGAAGTTCCATCTGGAGCAATTGGCCATGATTCGTGAGTACATCCAGTCCCACCCTCAATATCCCCCAATCCTTTCCTTTTCTTCTTCTGAGCTAGGTCTAAAGGGGAACTCCGTACTTGGGGTTGAGTTTCCCTTAAGTAAAACTATTAAAGAGTCTCCCTATGAACTATCCCCTCATTGCCCAATGATCCCAACTGCCAACCCGAAACCCAAGGCCGCTGCGACCCCCAAACCATCTGCCCCCACGGTCGAAGCTGCCACGAAAGAAGGGCCTTCTCAGCCACCTGCTAAGAAGGCAAGAGGTCTAAAAAATCAAAGGCCCAAGGTCAAATGCAAACTCTCTTGGAGGCATTCCCAATTGCCTCCGTTCCCCCTCCCATGTCTCCAGAGATGGCTGAAGAGCTGAGAATGCAGGTGGAGGCCGAGGTTGCCTGAATAAACGCTGAATTCCAACGACGCGCAGTCGCCGTTACTCCTTCCGATACGTTCCATGTGATCGTGGTTGATCCCACGGAGCCAACGACAAAAAGGAGGAGAAGGAGGAAGGCACCTGAAACTGGTGGTGTAACGAGCTCCAGGAAGAAAATGCTGGGCACCAAATCCTAGAGCAAAATAGACACATGAGAAGCCTTCCTCCCCAGCTCCTTTGGCTGCTGTCTCCTCGCCACCTTCACCAGTGGTTATACCCTCTCGTTCTCCCTTTGGATCTGAGGTATGTGTGTATTCTTTATTTCTCATTCTTCTTTTCTTAACATAACGCCTTTACTTATTGCCTGATAACTTTTGTGCAGGGAGTTGAAGAAGTGAGGGTCAGTCCCCCTAGTCCCGTAGTGAGCCATTTCATGGGGGGACGTTGCAGTACCCCTCTAGCCACTGTCGCCCTTCCACATTCTCCATTGATAAGACTCACCTATTCGCGACGTTCATCCTCTCATCGGGCCAGGGATGCCTCCACGGGTGCTGCTGAGATGTATGACCCGCCCGAGGCAACTGTTCCAGCTTCCTCTGAGTTACCCTCGGAGCAAGAGGTCTCTCTGCCCCTTGTTGTGGTCGAAGAGAGTGCTCCGCAGGTAAATTTCTTCCCAAGCCTCATTTCTTTTATTTGTCCCATTAGTTTATTCATCAATTCTAACATGATGGGCTATTTTAGGTGGAAGTGGCGTCGCTGATAGACACATTCTCCTTCCTTCTCTATTTTTAAGACCTATTACTGCAGTTCCTCTTTTCAGTGCAATAACGAGGGTAAGCTAGGTGCCTTTCTGTCTCTTATCCTTTTTTGCGATTACTACTTTTATCTAACGCTTGTATTTACATTTGTAACTTTCTCCGCCTTTTGCATTGAGTGGCCTTATCCCTTCTCAAGCCCAGGTTGGTGCAGCTGCTCTCGTTGGGGCATCCCTCAAAGGTCCAACATCTCCTTCTGATGATATGCCGATGTTGGCCATAGTACCCTATGCTGGAGAGGGGAGTGTGCCTATCGTTGAGGCTTCTACAGCCGAGGGCTCCATTGAAGCTTCCGAGGTAACAAGACTGCCTCCCACGGTAACAAGCCCGCCTCCCACGGTAACAAGCCCGCCTCCCACGGTTTCTAGCATTATGGCTCCCGTGGTAACTACTAGTCTCGCTCCTGCTGCTGAGGTACTTATCTAATTTCTCTGTATTTCTCAGTTTCTCAAACTACACCTATATAAGTGACTTAATCAAATGAAAACATTTGTTAAGTTTTTTTTCATAAACTCCACCCATAACGGTGACTTAACTTAACAATGAAAGCACTTGTTAAGATTTTTTCATAAACTCCACCTATAATGGTGACTTAACAATGAAAACACTTGTTAAGATTTTTTCATAAACTCCACCTATAATGGTGACTTAACAATGAAAACACATGTTAAGATTTTTTCATAAACTCCACCTATAAGGGTGACTTAACAATGAAAGCACTTGTTAAGATTTTTTCTATAAACTCCACCTATAACGGTGACTTAACAATGAAAACACTTGTTAAGATTTTTTCATAAACTCTTTGTTTCCTCTAACTGTTTTCAGGTTGCTCAGGAGGATTCTCCACCAATTCCTTCGCGTATTACCTCGCCCCGTCGTGAACCTGTTGCTTTCGAAGAAACTAGCCATGATGATCAAGGTTCCACAACAGGTGCTGCTATGGAAAGAAAATCTGGGTGCGAGCTTCCTCTGCCTGACTTGTCTCCTCACGCTTTCTGCCTGATGGTACTCCAGCGTTCTCCCCAAATATCCGCTAATTACCGTTTGACAATTGAGCAACTTGTGAGTTATCATCCTGAAACCTTCACGGTGGAATGCCTTCGTTCAAACATCTCAGTTATGAGCTACAGGCTTCAAGGCATGGCCACCGTTGTTGCTGAAATTGCCAATATTCCGACTGCGAACGTTACCAGACCCCTCCTCAACCAATTCCTGGGTTATCTGAGGGAGTTGGGTCGTGACGGGTTTCTTTTTGACTGGCTCATCTCACATTTGAAGACTTTGAAGAGCCAACGGTTGGACAGCCAGATGGAGCTTTTACGAAAACATCAGGAGGATCATCGGGTCGAGGAAGCTAAGTTGTCCGATCTAGCACCCCTCCTCGGATCCATTGACAAGGAGGTGTAGGACCTCAAAGAATCTTTGCGTTTAGCAAAGCTAAAACGAGAGAAACTTCTTATCGAACGTATGCAAGCACAGACTAGGTTGGAAGTTTCCATTAATGCCCAACGGTCTTTCTTAGAAGCTTATTCGGGCCTTCCTGGAGATTTCTTCTCCTCCCCAGATTTATGGTTCCTCCTGGGTCAATGAGTTTTTGTATTTTTACTTTTCCTTTCTTCTCATGTAATTCTTGGGCGATAGCACCCAATTTTGTAATGCCCCAAAGTATATGAATGGAAAAATATACTTATTCCCATGCCATTTCTTTATGTTACAACTGTTTACATAAATTGTGAAATATGAAGTTCTATAATTCTTTCATCTCTACTTGAGGTATAATAAAAAAGAACTTGCATACTCATCATAAGAAAGAACTTGTGTATTTATAATAACAGCCAATTACATAAGAGGTCCAACATAACTGCCTACACATGATAAAGCTTCAACCACTTATTGTTAATCTTGAATGGTTTATCTTCTTCCATCTTCGAAATTAAGCAATAACCTGAGTCATGAGCCTCCTTTACGATGAAAGTCCCCTCCCAATTCGCTACAAATTGAGGTAGAGGAAGCCCCTCAGTATGTTTCACTGCGGTCTTCAATACGAGATATCCCTCCACAAATTTCCTTGGTCTTACCAAGTTATCATATGCCCTGTAGAGCTTCTTCGTGTACATTTGAAAGTGTTGCATCACATTATCTCTGTGTTCGTCCAATGCTTCCAACTGCACATGTCTGTTTTGAGGGAGCATGCTTCTTCGTAAAGCATATCGAGCCGAGGGAACTTCTAACTCTACTGGGAGAACTGCCTCAGCCCCATAAATAAGAGAGAACGGTGTATACCATGTAGGCTTCCTCTTAGTCGTCCAATAGGCCCATAAAACGACGGATATCTTATCATCCCACGATCTTGAGAAATCTTCCATCGATTTAGACAAAATGTTGACCAAAGTTTTGTTAGTCGCTTCGGCTTGACCGTTTCGCTTTGGGTATGCCACCGTCGAAGTGTGATGGACAATGGAGTATTTATCTGTGAGCATCGTTACTTCTGAATTGACGAAAGGGGTTCCATTGTCCGAAAGGATAACCTTTGGGATCCTAAAACGGCAAATGATGTACTCTCTAATGAAGTTGCTCACTACTCCTGTTGTTGCCCTTCTCAATGGTATCTTCTCAGCCCACTTTGTGAAACACTTTGTTGCAACTAGGATCCATATATTCCCCCTCGAATAAGGGTGTATTTCCCCTACCAGGTCGAACGCCTAGGTATGAAATGGATAGGGCGTTGCCAGGGAGTGTAAGTCCACTGACAGGGCGTGGATCATATTTCTATGAATCTGGCATGCTTTGTATTTTCGAACGAACTCAGCGGAATCTTTCTCCATCGTTGACTAATAGTAACCCAGAGTCATCAACTGGTCATATAGCTTGGCCCCTCCTATATGAGCTGGATCATGCACCTGTTTGAGAACCTCGACGGCCTCTTCCTTCGTGATGTAACGTAACGGCCTGTTGAAGTATCCCCTTCGATAAAGCTGCCCCTCTTAAACGTACATCGCATCAATTTTCTCTATTAGGATAATTTCATCCTTAATGAAGTCAATATAGGGTTGTTTCCAGTCAGCTCGAGCTTCCACGAAATGACATTCATCTGCCTCGAAGAATAATTGGCATTTATCACACTTTCGTTGTAACTCGGCTGCATCCTGCTTCGTACTAGGCCAAAAATATCCCTCCCTTTGCATTCTTCGGTAGAGGGGTATCTCAATTATTTTGCAGGGCTCTCCATGTGTTTTCATCAATCTTTGCTCTGCCTCTTCAAGACCGAAGCATCTCGACAGCCATCATCCTGCGCTTCTGAAGTAAAGGTTCCCCTGGTTTGTAAAGTACTGGGCCACTTCTCTGAGCCCCATCATTCATTCACTAGATTCCAGTTACGTCTTAATCTCTCCCCTCCAGTATGCATCCTCTTCCATCAGTAAAATTGACTGTACCATCGAAGGAGCTGTTCTTCGTTGAATCACGACAGTAGTTGTATCACTCCTCATGATTATCTTCTGGACAATGGTGGCATAGGCATCTGGGTGACGGTTCATCATTGTGGGCTGCCTCTCGATCTTGGTCCGATGGAACTGGCCAAGGAGACTTTGAATGATCGTTCTGTATGGTGCCAGGCTCATGTGTTTTAACGTGTATTCTCCATTCACTTGCTGAACCACCAAGTTTGAATCCCCCTTGATGCAAAGTAAACGGATCCCTCTTCGAAGAGCCTCTAGCAATCCCAACACCAATGCTTTATATTCTGCCTCGTTGTTAGATCAAGGGAAATTTAACTTGTAAGAAAGGTAAATCTCCTCCATTCCTTTCGAAAGAATAATCCCTCCTCCTCCTTTCTTTTTTGCTGATGACCCATCGAACTTCATTGTCCATTCCTCGTCCGTTGCGTCTAGATGGTTGGCCTATAAATCATTTCCTGGGATATCTTCTTTGGGTGGCTCGAAGGTTCCCGAAGGGAAAATGGCCAACAGATCAGCGTACGCCTGACTTTTAATTGCGTGAGGAACCACTCACTCCAAGTCATATTCGGAGAGGATAAGGAACCATCTAGCTGCCCTGCCAATCAATATAGTTCTTGCAAGCAAATACTTAATGGGATCACATCTAGTTACAATATGAATTGTAAAAGACAACATATAATGTCTAAGTTTTTGCACTATAAATACTAAGGCTAAACAATGCCTTTCTAAGCTACTATATCTGACTTCTGGCCCATGGTTGATCCTACTGAGGTAGTAAACTGGTCGTTCTTTCCCATCGATCTCTTGTTCCAGCAAAGCTCCCACGGACCTTGTGGTGGATGTGAGGTACAACTGCAACGGTATTCCTGTCCTTGGTGGAACCATGGTCTGTGGTGAGATGAGTAGCTTCTTTAGCCCGTCAAGAGACTCCCGGTGAATTGCCTCCCATTTGAACTTCATGTTCTTTCATAGTAGCTGCATCAGTGGGTGTGTTTCTCGGCTAACCCAGGCACGAATCTCCTAAGGTAGGAGATTTTACCGAGGAAACTCTTCAGCTCCTTCGCCGTTCTTGGACATGGCATTTCTAAGATCGCCCACTGCTTATCTTGGTCTATCTGCACCCCTTTGTCGGTTAACCACGAAGCCTAGGAACTTCCTACTTGTTACTCCAAAAACATACTTCAATGGATTCATCTTTAATTTAAACTTCCTGCAACGGGAAAATACCTTCCTCAAATCGCTCAGATGGGACTCCTCCTGCCTCGACTTGATGACCAAATCATCTACATAGAATTCCATAAATTTGTGAAAGAAGTCGTGAAAAATGGCCATCATTGTTCTTTGGTAAGTTGCCCCAACATTCTTGAGTTCAAACGACATCACCCTGTACATGAAGTTGCCCAATGGGGTTCTGAACGTTGTTTTCTCTGCATCCACAGGGTCCATTTTGATCTGGTTGCACCCTACATACCCATCCATGAAGCTATACATCTTATGACCCGCCATTGCATCTATCAGGCTATCGATGGAGGGTAGAGGGAACTCGTCTTTAGGGCAGACTCTATTCAAATCTCTAAAGTCCACGCAGATCTTTATCTGGTTTTTGTCTTTCTTCCCCATTGGGACAATACTGGATAACCAGAGTGGCTGCTCTATCGGTGTAATGAATCCTGCCGTTAGTAAGCGTTAAACCTATTCTTTGATCTTCAAATCCAGCTCAGGCTTGTACGTTCTCATTGCCTATTTTACTGGAATGGATGAAGGCATCACGTTCAACTTTTGACAGCTTACTTCCTCATCTAGACCCTCAATCTCTATGTACTTCCACGCGAAGACGTCTAAAAATTCCAGAATTAACTCAACCAAGGTCTCTCGTTTCTCTTTACTGAGATCCTTCGAGATGAAGATGGGGCTTGGGTCTTCCCCTTCTTTTGCCAGGTTCAAGTTCTCTAGCTCTTGTGCCTGCGGCTTCGGTCGATCCGCCATGTAATCTGGTTCCTCGATGACTTCCTCCACAAATTCATATATGCGGGAATTGTCTATCGCCATACATTGTCCCCTTTGATCTACCATAAAGCATTCATATACCGGGTCAACCTCATTATTAGATTCCTGGGCCGCCCGTTCATACCGTTATAATCGATACACTACCTTTCCTTCCTTGGTAACGACCTTCTTGCATTGTCTGCCGATAGTGGTGACTGTTTTCCTCTTCTTCTCTCTAGATGCTTCGACCACTTTTTTTCCTGAGAACCGACTCAGCACGCTTTGTCGTTGGACCTCATGCTGCATCGGATCCACTTTGGGCCTCATCCTGTCTTTGAGATGCTTCGAGATGCCTTGGGGCAGAGGGATCGCCTGGTGAGCTTCTTCGGTCATTACTCTTTCGCTTCTCGTAACCTCTTTACTTTGCTCGTTCAAGGGCCCCATCCTTTCTCTGATCGAGGGAACCCATGCTCCCTCCATTCTTCTCGTTAGGACCCGGACATCCTCTTCCAACTCCGTATAAAACACGGCGTCCACCAAGTGAGCTTCCTCGATAGCGAAGGGCCTCTTTGTATCCCTAATGGTCACCTCCATCCCCTTAATGTCCGCCTTAGCGCATTGGTGGTACGTAGAAGGAACTAGCCCTTGGTTGTGCATCCACACCCTTCCTATTAGCAGATGATAGGAAGTTGCACTTTCTATCACGTGGAACTTTGTATGGGAACTCAAATTTCCCATCACAATCCCCACATTAACATACCCAATGGATTTAAAAGATTGGTTATCATACACCAAAATTACCAAAGGCATGGGGACCAACCTTTCTTCTGGAATATTGGCTGCATGAAAGGAGTTAATTGACAAGATATTGATGGAAGCTCCCCCATCCATGCGAGTCCTTGCAAAACTAACTCCGTTGACACTGGCAGTCACGTACAATGGCCTGTTATGAGGGAATCTCACATCCCTATCGGCGTCGCTGAAGGTTACTTCTGACAGGAACCTCCTTACTAACCTGGCCATGGGTCCCTTCCATTTCAGCGAAGGGACTGCGTCTTTCGTCGTAATGCCTAATATCGCCTGGGTTATTTCCAACCTGCTTTCTTTTGGAATCCCCACTTAGTCGAAGAACCAGGTGAACTTTGGGGATTTTGAAACTGCACAGTATTCGTGGCTCGGATCTGCTTCCTCACCTTCAACGCTGTATACATCCTCCACATCTTTGGTACTTGCTTCATCGTAGGCCAAAACTATGTTAGCCATTCCCTTGGTACAGGTCTCCAAAGCTGCTTCATACTCTTATCTTTCTCCTCTCTCCGCCTCTTCATCGTAGGCCACCATGAGATTGGCCCCATGTGCTGGTAGTGGGTTGTTATTGAAATTTTGTGGAGGGATTTACAACGTCCCTGCCTTCATGTACTTGTCAATAATTCTTCTCAGTGTGAAGCAACTTTCTGTTCGGTGTTGGATCCTCCTAGGAACCTGGCAGTACTTAGGATCCGCCTTCGTTGTCGCATCGGGTTCCCCAACGGTAATGTCTTTTAGTTCGTAGACCGTTCCGCCTTGGACCATCGCATTGTAACAGCTGACAACCTCCTCTACTGTACAAGGCAATGGTGGTGGGTCTTCCCTATTTCTTTCGAACTTCCTCTTATTATCCTTCTTCGGTGCCTTGCCCCCATCTCCTCCTTCGGTGTACCCTACCCATGCGGGCTGAGACCTCCCCCCCATGGGTTGCATCGACTGCCTAAACATCAGTGGCCCCACCACCGGATTGGGCCGCACCACCAACGAGATATTCCTCGCTGCTTCCAAGAACGCTGAAAAAGTCCCCTCGCGTGTCTCATTGATGAGATGGCAAATATACTCAGGAAGGAACCCCTCAGCGCAAATCTGTAATAACTTAGACTCTTTGGCTTCCTCCCTCATGTCGAGGGATCTTTCCCTGAATCTTGGAACATAGGCCACCACTTCTTCCCCAGGTCGTTGCTTCTCCCTACCTAGTTGGGTCAAAGTAAACTCATCTTCTGCCAGGAAGAACTTCTGGACAAAAAATACATGCATCTCCTCCCACGTAGAAACCCTCCTGGGAGCCAAATGGGAATACCAGGCATATGCTTTATTGGTTAAGGATTTGGAAAACTACCTCAACCTAAGTTTCTTATTATTGCAATGTGCCCCCAAGTGTTTAATGAAGCGCATGATGTTCTCCTTCGGATTCCCACCTTTTCCCGTGTATTTTTCAAAAATAGGAGGAATATAGTCCTTCGGATAGGTCTCGTCGTTGTACTCCTGAGGATACGATGTTCGAAAGTTATCATAAACCGAAGTTACCTCACCAGCAGATTGAGAGGAAGCCTGTATGAACTTTAGCATCTCCTTTAGCATCTCTTTTCTCATTTCCTCCATGGGCGATGCTACTGGGGTAACAAACAACGGAACCACGGGCTGAGTGCCCGTTCCAGCTGGAGCAGGTGCCACGGTTGGGGCCGTCGATACTCCTGATGTTCCCTATGTTGGATTCACAACAAAAGGTACGCTCTCTAGGACTGTTCCCGTTACACCTTCACCTGGTGGGGCCGTTGGAGCTACCCCTGGTGTTACGAAGGCATTAGCCTCCAATCCTCCCAGCATAATTGAAGCTACTGGATTTTGCAAAAACTCATAAAACTTGCTCATGAGGAGCGCGACCTGAGTGGGTCCCAACCCCACACTCGTGGAAGCGTGCGTCAGCCCCGGAACGCCTGACGTCGTCGAAACCGGAGGTACCTCTACTCGTGGAGCCCCATCCGTCAGGGCCTCCAGTTCTCTCGCATCTTGTTCTTCATTATGTTGGATGTCATCAAAATTGAGCCTTCGATTAGCATTATCCTGCGCCATACTCCTTACTTAGAAGAATGCCTTCCCAGCAGAGTCGCCAAATGTAAGAGGGTACTTTAGATTATAGATGGAGGCGTGACCCCTATTTAAGTATGGTAATGATAAGCTAACTTGGCCAAAGCTTTGGATTAATGATAGGACACACAAACACAAACCCAATGAACATAAACTCAGTTTAAACTCACAAAACTCTCGTGTATAACTCAGGAAATAGTAATGAGCTTTAGAAGTAACTTAGCTAGAGGGAGGGAGAAGTAAGCACCCTAGATACACCTTGGTCGACAGGTATAAACACACATAATACCCTCAAGAATCTCTGTCAAGTATTAAAAGTTTCGTAATAAGTAATAATGGTGAGTGGGTAAACCCTCTGGTTTGAAATAACTCCTTCTTCCCGGTATTCTCTCTAGTAATAACTCCTTAAACTCTCAAAAGATCCCCCCTCCTCAGAGGTGGTTTGGGTCCTTAAATAGCCATCCCCCACACCATCGCCGAGGCAACTCAGTCATTAAAGACTATGAAAGACGTCCGTCATACTTTGTGTCACAACATTAAATGCCTGATGCCCTAGTTGTCTCCATGTCATAAACATTAAATGCCAAGACATGCCTTTTGCCTAACCACTGTGTGTCAGGGGGATGTTATCGCAGAGGTGGCTCACCAACTGCCTGACAGCCCCAAATACCACGGTGGTTTACTCAAGTGCATGTCTGACATTGTTTAGCTGTCTAGTGACATCACCTACAGTAGATGTGACATAAAGTAGAGGGTTGTTTGGTTCTCAACTCAACACCCGATGGAACTCCAAGCTGCTCCGCCCGAGGTTCCACGATCAGGGTCCTTCGGTGTTTTACCAGGTGTATCTAAGATGGTCAGGATAAGCCCCAACGGTGCCTCACTTCTCAATCCTCCAAATCAGGTCCCTCTAAAGTTCCCACGGCGAAGTCATTCGATAGAGCATGAAAGCTCTCCCAGGCCCTGCCAAGCCTGGTCTCTCGTGAGTACCGTTTGACCTCACACTAAAACTCATTATTATTCTTGTTACATCATTACAACCGTTATAGCTTATAGTCAACATAAACAGAAATACAATATGACTAATACAACAAGATAAATTATGAGTTGCTACGCCAAGCTGCCTCGGTTGCTTAATCTCAAACACTATTGCCAATTAGGGAATTATCCCTAATCTCAGGATTACCTTCAAGCCCCATAAGGTGTAAGGGATCCGATTGTCCCAATCTCGGTAACTCTCAATCTTCTTGCCATTGATTGCTTTGAGGTTCTTATTAGCGACTTCAACTGCTTCGTTGGTTTGTGGTCGGTAGGGAGCATATTTATGTATATAAATCCCATACTTATCGACCAATTCTGCGATTTCCATCTCGAAATGTAACTCATTATCCGACACTAACTCATGGGGAACCCTGTATCGACATATGATGTTCTTTTGGATAAACTTGGCTACACTTTTGGCATTCAGTACTGCGTATGACTCGATTTTGACCCATTTGGTGAAGTAATCAATGGCAACTAGGATGAACTCATGCTCATTGGAGGCTTTGGGTGTTACTTTGCTCATGATATCAATGCCCCATGTGGAGAATGACTAGAGAGAGGTCATGTTGTATAATTCCTTCGGAGGCAAGTGTTGTAGATTAGAAAACTGTTGGCATTTAAGGCATCTCCGAACATAAGCTGTACAATCCTGAACCATGGTGGTCCAATAGTAATCCTGTCGAATAATCTTCATGGTGAGTATATGGACATTCATGTGGGGTCCGCACTCCTCGCTATGGATTTTCTGCATCATTTCTTCAATGTCAGCCCCTACAATGTAGTGTAAGTGGTTCCATCAAAGTTTCTCTTGAACAATGCTTTACTGTAGATAATGTATCGGGAAACCAATTTGCGAAGGGTTTCTCGATCTTGTTGGCATCTTGGGGATACCTACCATGCTTGAGGAGATGTCAAATCTTATAATACTAGCATTCGGCTATATCGGTGTCCTCTTTTGTGACGAGCTCGATGTGGTAGCAGTGGGTTAGCATATCTTGTTTCTGGACTAGGAAATGGGCTATCGTTATTCCTTCGGGCATGTCGATCATGGAGGCTAAGGTAGCAAGGACATCAACTAAGTTGTTCCTTGCTAGGGGAAATTTGTGGAAGGTGATGTCTCGTAATTGGGAGGCCAACTCCTATAGGTAGGCATGGAAGGGTACGAATTTCTCGTCTTTGACTTTCCATCTTCTGAGGACTTAGTTGATGATGAGGGCTGAATCCCTGTAGACATATAGGTATCGGATTCTTTTCTTGAGAGAGACTTTGAGGCCTATGGTGCACGCCTTGTATTTTGCATATTGTTGGTGCAGGGAAAATTTAGCTTGATGGCAATGGGAGTGTGGGGGTCACAGGGGCAAGCAAGAGTATCTCAATGCCATATCCTTTTTTATTGGTTGCGCAGTCAAAGAAACTTTACCATCGGAGGTCTTCCTGAGAGGTGCGAAGGATATTTCCGTCCGAAAATTTGGAGATCCAAACATCAGCTTCTTCCATAGGGTAATCAATAAGGTAGTCGGAGATGTCTCTCCCTTTCATGATTTTCTGCGTGACATACACAATATCGAACTTGGATAACAACATAAACCATCGGGCCATTCGACTAGATATGGCAGGTTTCTCGAGCAGGTATTTGATAGGATCCATCCTGAACAGAAGTTTGATGGGAAAAGTGAGCATGTAGCGCCGTAATTTCTGAGTGACCCAGACAAGGGCGACACATGCTTTCTCCAAGGTAGTGTAGTTGGTTTTGTACCCGGCCAACTTACGACTGACGTAGTAGACAACCCTTTCTTTGCGGGTTTCTTCAAGGTATTGGGCCAATAAATCCCCAGCTACGCTGTCTATTACGATCAAGTATAGGAGTAAAGGGAGACAAGGCTGTGGTGGCATGAGTACCAAAGGTTAGGTTAGATATTGCTTGATTCGATCAAAGGCTTACTGATAAGCCTCATTCCAGACCTTGGTCGAATCCTTTCGGAGGAGTTTGAAGATAAGTTCACAAATAAAAGTCAAATGGCTGCTCCGGAATTCCTTCTCCGTTCGAGGTGATGGCATTTTGACTAGAGCTTTTAGTTTTCCATTCTTTCTAACCATGAATCCCCAAATTTTTCCTTTGGTGACGTCGAAGACACATTTCTGCCGGTTAAGTCGTATATGGTATCTTCGTAGACGTTCGAAGAACTTTCTAAGGGAGGGAATGTGACCCTACTGAGTCTTGGATTTAATGATCATATCATCCACATAGACCTCGACCTCTTTATGTATCAGATCATGCAAGATGGTTATGGAAGACCTTTGTTAGGCAACCCCTGCATTTTTTAGTCCAAATGACATGATTGTGTAACCGAAGGTTCCATAAGGGGTGATGAATGCAGTTTTTTTTATTGATGATCAAGGTGCATCTTGATTTAATTGTATCCAGTGAACCCATCGACGAATGACTTAAGAGCGTGACTGGACGCGCTGTCCACGATCATGTCAATGTTGGGCAGTGCGTAATCATCTTTCGGAGAGGATTTTCTCAAATCTCGATAATCAATGCACATGCGAACCTTTCCTCCTGATTTAAGCATGGGTACAATATTGGCTAACCATATGGGATATTCGACCACCCGGATGAAGTCTACGTTCAACTATTCGACCACTTATTCTTTAACCCTGAGAGATCATTTGGTGCAGAGTTTTTGTAGTTTTTGTTTGACAGATTTGCATTCCGAGAGAGTTGGAATCTCGTGTTGAGGAATCTCAGGATCGATGCCGGGCATGTTAAAAAACTCGAATAACGGCGGTGTGATAATTGATTAAATTGAATTCTCAAGTTTCCAATCAACCTTTATTTAATTCAGCCCCTAAACATGCATCTAAGGTGCGTGTGTCAACCCATAAATAAAGAGTGCATGTGACACAAAAATATGCCGAGACACAGATTTCAGGAAAAAATTCCTTTTAAGTAAAACCTTTATTTCACTATGAATATATAAATCGCGACTTACAATTTCATAGAGAAATTTGCAATGGATCAACGCGCAGCCAACCCATAAAGACACGCAATCTTGAACTCAGCAAGAGAATACACACAACACCCTTCAAGGACTCGCAGCCCAAACAAGAAAGAAAGAACCGCATCTCTCCTTAATGACACGCAACCATAACACTATGTAGAGACTCCCTCAGCAATGACACACAACCCTCGGTTGCAAAGATCTCCCCACAAAGGTTGAACAGTAGCATAGCTTGTGTTCTAGGGTTTCAAAAGATTCACAAAAGTAATTGGGATTTTTGTGTGTGAATCAAAAAGATGTTTGGCACATAAAAAATCGAAGTCTTGTTGTGTTTGAACTCTTAGAAACGTTTTCTCAAAGACATGAAAAAATACACCACCGAAATAGGAATATATATAGGAAATATGAGTCGGTGGTAAAAAATCCAAACAGATCTGATCGAGTTTATCTGAGGCGGATCGGTCCTGTATGGAGGCGGATCGATTCGACCTCGGATCGATTCGTTTTTTCAAAGCCGCTCTTCATTTCGGTTTCGATTCGGTGTTTACTGGTGTAAAGCGGATCGGTCCTGTATGGAGGCGGACCTGTCCGGGGGCGGATCGGTTCTTTTTTAAAATAGGCGGACCGGTCCGGTTTACCAGAAAATAAAAAAAACTTTTAAAAACCTCATTTTGCTTGAAAAAACTTACTTCTTATTTTTATAAAAAACATTTCATAAAAATTTCCCAATACTAAGTATGAAACTTTAAGGGACTTAGAAACAAAACTTTACCAAGTTCATTCTCGCAGAGGTTATGATGTTGAAGACGCTTTGATATTCGGATCCGTTGATGTAGATGCGATCTTGAATTTCTTCAACGGTGTAACGGCGTAAGACATACATATTGACAATGGATAAAAATGTCCTTACACATGTCATCATAGGATGATGCGGAGATGTCCACAAATTACTTCAATAGTTCTTCTAGTTGTGCATGCACATGCTCGTCAAGGGTGGAACCTATTCTAATCTTGCGCTATTGGCTACTAGAACCGAGATTAATAACAACAATCTCATCCTCATTAATTTAAACGTGGTTATGTTGTTTGTTATTAACCTTGTTAAGATCTATAAAGAATTGTTCATTTGCAAAATCATCATCATTAAGAGTTTGATTAGTTATAAGAGAATTAATGTAAAGCACAATAAGATACTCAAAATCTTCGTTTATTTCATTCTTAGGAAAAACAACGTTGAGAACCTCATCGAAGGAGGTCTCGATTACATTATTATCAAAAAAGGGAGGAATAATAAAAGAGGAAGAAATAGGATGAACATTTGGGCTGGGTTGCATTTTAGCAGGTGAAACTGGTACAACATTCCAGTTGAGGAGGGGTTCAGCAGCTCTAATCAGAATGGATGGATCTGACGATGTGATACCTAAGTGGATCATGAAAAGTATCAGCCCAGTGTCTGTAGATCGAACAAGTCCCCGTAGTCGTTTTCCTCAGAAACTTCAGTAATAGCTATGGCTTTATTAATGAGAGGTTGCACTTGATTATGGGAGTTCTCGGTCCAAGAGTAACTGTCTTGAAAGAAAATCTCCATCCCTGTCTTCATCTTCTTGTCCACATGATCATAATATGGTTCGGTAAAGCCACAAAAGAGAAAATGTTCTCCCTTTTTGATGAATCTTCCATTTAAGGAATCTTCCATAACAGTCTTGACACTTTTTAACCTTTGGTTCAACCGGGGTTGGCAGAGCATTATGAGTTCCTCCGATGATGGTTGATAACCTAGGACACATAGAGGAAAGGCATTCTTCAAGGCTATGGGTTCCAGTATCCCCTGTTTTCATCATCCAAGGCCCAGTTCGAGCATGGAGTGCATATTCTTGAACATATGTATCACATTAACATTGTCGTAAGGGCTGTGCTCTGGGTATACTCGATCTTTGAAATCATCCCCTATCGGGAGTGAAAGTGGTTCGAGTTGGAAGCCAGAAAGAAGCATGCCATTATCCCCATATTGTATTTATAGTATTAGATTACTGGTGCTTGCATTCTCAGTATTATCATCATCGTCCAAGATTGTGATAACCTTCCCCTTGGCAAAGAACTTCAATTTCTGATGGAGAAAGGAAGATACCCCCTTGATGTTGTGAATCCACAGTCGACTAAGCAATAGGTTAAAACAAGCAGGTATATCAATAACTTGGAATTCGTTTACGAGATTTATAGGGCCATCCCTTATTTCGAGTGTTATGGATCCTATCACCTCTCGGTGAGTGTTATTATAAGCATGCACTATGACAGAAGTTGGAGCAAGGTCGCTTACTTTCAAACCCAGGCAGTTGAAGGCTCTTAATCGATAAACATTGAGTGCTAATCCATTATCGATGAGTGAGAGCGGGACGTTCTTACCCATTACCTTAATGGAGATATTGAGATCATAGTTGTGATTGTGACAAAACTTTGGGATTTTTTCTTCAAAAAATGAGAGTAATCTTGTAGAGGTTAAGAGACCCGACCAAGTTCACGGCTTCTTATGGCATGGTGGAAGAAGGAATGTGGGCCTGTAAGAAATTTTATTAAAGCATTTCAGTGTACCTAGGAAGACATGAAGAGTCCCCATAAGGTGATTCTCGTCAGAGTTTTCTTCAATTGGCCAAGGATCTTGCTCTCCTCGATGGTTATTTCTGGCATGGGGAGTTCCTTGATGACTCCTTTTCCTTTATCTATCCCTGTTGACTGAGGATTCGGACTCTGGTAGTGCCTCCCAAATCTTATCATATGATTCACGGAGGAGGGAAATAACAAAAACCCTATTTCTTGATCTACTTCGGGTTGTACGGTCACTTTGTTGATTTCCCCTAGTAGATCTTTAAAAGATATCATCCCACATACACTGATTATTGTACTAACATTTTCTTAGCTTAGTTTTTCGTCTGCACTATCAAACTTGTCCCCCATCCTGTGGCAACGATTTTGTCTTGCCAGGAGAAGTTAATGCATTCCACAACTTCCATGACTTCTTCATATAGGTCCTGCCACTCAACGGAAATATGCGTAAGTGAAGGGACCAACCGCGCTTGTAGTTTCAAAGCATAAAGTAGCTCGAACATACAAAAAATCTCACTAGTCTATCGAAATAAGTCTGCCATAATCTGTAGTACATCGTCTAAACTGGCTTCATCGATTGGTACTCGCGAGCCCATTTCCAGGCTTCAATGAAGAGTGTGATGAACTTCTTGCACTCAATGCTCATTTCAGAGGGAAATTTTAGCCTAAACTCTAGGAGCTGGTTTAGTATCGCTAGCAATTCCATATCTTTTCCCCCAAAAAGGGTACGAATGATAACACATATTCTTGTAAGAAGCGACGGGGCTTGGTTGGCAAAACAGGTATAGTGTAAGAGAAAATATGGGTAAACTTTTAGGGTTTTAGGTGAAGATACGGATATAATTGGTGATTTACGGTGTACAATCTAGGTAGATGGGTCAAATTCCGGATCATACTCTAGGAAGATAGCATTTGCATGATTTGGGAGTGGATTGTGAGTGGTGTTGGGTTTGGGATTGGCCGGTGAGGCGATGATAGGTGGAAGCACTAATCAGTGGTATGGTCAGCATTTTGGTGGAAATCATAATGGGTGTCGGGTTTGAAATTTTTGGGAAGTGGGTTTGGTAATGGACGAAGGTCCAATGGCTTGATGAGATTTTGGCTCAATATGGCTTGCTAAACTTTGGAGAGGGGAGCATGAAGCTCGGTGTATTCTTTTCTGACTAGATTCTAGTGCCCAAGAGGTAGTAGGTTGTGAGACGTTCTTGATGGTCGAGACTGTAGCGGGCTTCTCATATTTCTTTTGGTGTGAACTGTCCGGATACTTTCTTTAGCTCAACTTTTGTCTTTAATGATGGCAACGGGTCGGGTATGGGGAGGGTTTGTTAAAGCCCAAACCCGCCCCGCGAATTTTTTTTTGCCTCGCCACGCCCCGTGACGGGTTATGATTTTAAACCTTGAACCCATTTAATTATAACCTCCTCAAACCCGTTCCCTCCCCGCCCTACCCCGCATGAATTAAACAAGTCAGAACCCGCCCCGCCCCGCCCCGCGAGTTAAAGCTTGAAATTTAATTTATTTTAAAAAAACATATTTAATTATATAAGTCCTCAACATCAATTTTTAAGTCTAAAACTTGAACATCAACTTTAAAAGTCTGAAAATAATTAAAATATCTCAAATAAAACAATTTAAAATGCCAAAGTACCAAGTCTTGAACAATATCAAATTCAACTATTACAAAATAAGTCCTAAATAACATCAACTTCAACGATTACTAAAGAAGTCCTAAATAACATCAACTACCACAAAATAAGTTTCAAACAACACGTGTCTTAAAAGTCTCGAATATAGAAAATGTTACACAAAAGTCTCAAATAGCTCAACTATCATCTTTATCACCATCAACTTAAACCTGAATATAAAATTAAAACATATTAAGAAGTTAAAGAGAATTTAAAACAAAAAAAATCATAATAGATTTTTTTTCTTGCATACCTCTTCATTAAACTTCCATGGGATATAACTCCTCATAATAAACTATAGGCCTCAAATCCGCGGTAGAAGGATCATCTATAAAAAAATACAAAAAAATAAACATTCAATTAAGGAAAAATTCTTACATATTATTGGATAAATTTATTTTAAACAAATATACCTTGAATATCGTTCCATAACCAATCTTGTGTGCACATAAACGCCTATAAAACAACTGCACTAAGTCGACTACGATGAGGGCTCACCATTCGACCACTTGTTCTAAATGCTGATTCGGAAGCCACTATTGATACTGGAATAACCAGTACATCTCGCGCTATAAGTTGCAATGTGAGATACCGAACACCATTTGCTTTCCACCAATTTAAAATGTTAAAATTCGGAGTATGTGGAAAGATATTTTCCTCCAAATAGTGATCTACTTTCGGCCTTAAGTTCTGAATGACAATGATGGCATATTGAAAATGTGCCCAAATTATCTTTAATCCTTTCAAAGTCATTCCAAACAGAAGATGGAAATTTTCTTTTTTTTAGGAGAAGATTGAACAACTGGATTAACACTATGTATTTGTGTGGATGGGGTGGAACTAGGTGCCAGTGTTGATTCAGTTTGTGTCCTGAAAACAGTATTTTCCCCTTGAATTGATTCGCTCATTTTTTTAAATAAATATCAATTGATAGCTATTTTTTATTAAAGAATCGGAGAAAACAAAAAAAAAATTCAAAACAATATATAAAATAAATTCAATTAGTCATTGACTATAAAACATATTAACGGTGTAGTTCAACCAATTACCAGAGATGTATGAATCTGGGTACTTTTATGTTAACGGGTCCAAGATGTTATATCCGTGTTAAAAAAATTATATCTGTATTAAAATTTTTTATTGTCACAACTGTTATGGTGTGACAACTGTGATGGTGTGATTAAACAACTGTTATGTTATATCCGTGTTAAACAATAGGTCCAAGACCTGTTAAAAAATTAGTTAAAAAAAGAACTAAAAAACAACTGTTATGGTGTGATTAAAAAAACGAACAGGAGACGCTGAGATGCGATTAAAAAATGAGAACAGGAGATGAAATTAAAAAACGAACAAAGAACTAACCTCAAACCCACTGTGTTTCCGCTTCTGTGTCGTCGAGTGAAAGAGAGAGAGTGCAGAGAGGTTGAGATGAGAGAGAGAGAGAGAGAGGGCAGACTACGGGTTGGTTTGAGATTGAAAGTGAGTTAGGGTTCTTTTTTTCTGGAGTTTATTTATATATGTGGTGGGAGTGTTATTAACATAGTATAATAAGGATATAATAGTAAATTTGCTAAACGGGGCGGGCCGGGGAGGGTTTAGCATATTCTGATAAAACTCGAACCCTCCCCATTTAATAAACATTATTTTTAGAACCCAAAACCGCCCCTATTATTTTAAATGGGTTTTTAACCCGCCCATGTCGGGTCGGGTTAAATTGCCATCCCTATCTGTCTTAGTAATACTTTCTTCAATCTCCACTACTACTTCCCGGAGGGCTAAAAAATGTGGGTAATATTTTCCTCCCATTGTCGCTCGGACATGGGGTAATAATTTTTTCTTCAAAAAGCTAACTTGCTCCTATTAGGAAGGCCGATTGGTCATGGTGTCCGCTTTCTCCATCCACATTGCTATGAAATTACCGATAGTTTCTCCAAGGTTCTGCTTGAGAAGTTCTAAATCACGGTGTGTAACCTTCAACTCCTCATTGTATTTGTACTGTGATATGAATTCACGGGCAACATCCTCACAACTGTGAATTCTGGATTCCTCGAGGGATAGAAACTAACGAAGAGCGTTGTCCTTTAGAGTTTGATGGAACATCTGGGCCATTATTTCCTCGGAGGCACCTAGGAGTAGGGGTGGGCGCGGTCCGGTCTGGTTCGAGTTTTGATCATTTTTAGTGTCAGACTGCATTATTCGGTCCTTTAATTGGCAAAACCAAATTCGGACTGATTTAATCGATTTAGCCTATATATTCGATCTAGGTTATCTTCGGTCCGGTTTGGTTAATAATCGGTCCGCATTTTTAGTTCAGTGTATTTTTTTAGTTCATTTCACTGATTTCAGTGTATTTTTTTGTTGATATTAGTTCATTTAACTGATTTCAGTTCACTCATTTCACTAATTTCAGTTAAGTTCATTTCACTTATAACATGTAACATAAATGATTTCAGTGTATTTTTTTTACTGATTTCAGTGTATTTTTTTCACTGAGTTCAGTGTATTTTTTTAATTTCACAACAAATCACAACAAAAATATAACATTCAGTTCACTGCATTTTTTTTCTTCTTTTAATTTCTTTGTTAAATAAATTAAAAACAAGGGGTTTATTTGTTGAGTTCAGCAGAGGAGATAATTTGATAATCATTTCATTTGATAAATTGATAATCATTTGATAAATTAAAAATAATGGCTAAAATCATTTCAAGAACCAAAAAAATAACAATAAAAATCAACAAAAAAAAGTGTCGGATCTGATATACCGTTGGATCTTTAGTCACCGGCGCCGAATTTGGTGCCATTTCCATTTGTGTTGAGATGCACTGGAGTTGAGGTTTCAAGCCCATGTTGAGTTTCTGTGGATTTGAGGTCGTGATGCGCTGAACCATAGATTTATTTGTGTTGAGGTGAGGTGTGCCGAAACTCGGAGATGGAGCTGGTGAGGTGCGCCGGAAATCGAAGATTGTGAGTTGTGGAGTTGTCTTTGTGTAAATGGGAGAGAGGAAGAAACTGAGAGAGAAGAAAAGTTTGAAGAAGTGTGTGGCCTTGTGGAGTTGTGTTGTGATTCTTGTGAACTTGTGTTTTTAGGGTCTAGACTCTAAACAAACATATATATGATATATTTATACATAAAATTAATATATATCATGTAATACTAAATTAATCGGTCCGGTACGGTCTTAAGACCAAATTTAAATTGGATATTTTAGACCGAACCGAATCTATTCGGGTCTCTTATTTTAGGACCGAATTATAAAAAAGCCTATAAATGTGGGTCCAGTTCGGTTCGGTCCAATTGGGTCGGTATTTTTTTTGTCCAGTCCTACCTAGGAGAGTCATGGATCGGTGATAGCTTTGAAGATGAATAATTGGGGGCCCACTACCCCTGAACTTCTCAATGTTAGGCGTCTTGAATTTTTTCGGTAGCCTTGCTTTAGGGTAAGGAGACATATGGGTTTAGTCCGTGTAGTTTCAAGAGATTCGAACTTAGTCAAACTTCTTAATTAAAAATTTAAGGTCCTTATTGAATTTGCTTAACTCTTCTTCCTTTGGATCGATTGGTATATGCAGATTAATCCCTGGATAGGCAAGATTCGACATAGGGAGCTGAGCTGGCAGTGGTCCATTAGCAGGAGGGGTACGTGGAGTGTGCGTATATTTATTCGGGACCCAAATAGGCTCAGATGCGGGTGTACCCATATCGCGAGGGAAGAGAACCTTGGGCTCTTTAGGAACTAGGACTTGGTTTCGCTGCATCTCATGAATCTCGATTTCAAGGTTTTCAATCTTGACGATTAGTTGGACTAGGACCGTCATCAAATCAGGTTGCACATTTGGTACTTGGTTTTCATTCTTCATAGAGAGTGGGAGAAAGTGGATTCCAGACTCGGAGTAAGTATCGGGAGAACTGACGGAGCCTCGGGGTGGTTCGATGAAAGATCGAAGCCAGTAGGTAGCCAGGCCAAGGGTCGGGTATGTGATCAACCTGAGAAGGAAAATGATTCGAATTTATTTTTCAAAGAGAAAAGGAAGAATTATTTTTATTGGTAAAGAGAAAAATATTTTTGACAGTTTTTGGAAAGGGAAGGACAGAATATTTTATGTATTTTTTGTATGAAAGGAAGGAAACATGTTTTTGGTATTTTGATAAAAGATGGGGGGAAAACATTTTTGACACTTTTGGTAAGGAAGGAGGAAAAAACGAGAGAAGAGTCTCAACATGATTATTATATATTATGTTATCACTTGTATTAGGTTTACCTAAATGCAAAAATAAATTTCGGACGATACTCGAGCCTAGGAAAATTAGGTTTGAAAAATATGTAAAATATGGTTTGACTTATTGCTAGGCTTATGGACAGGGTCCTATTTTGGAAAAAAAAAGACGAAATCGAGCGAAAATTTGGGCAGCATTCCGACCCAGCATTTCGGTAGACTTTCGGGTAGTAATAAACAAACTAAATATGAGTGTCGTAGGTTTGATGCCTATATAAGGGTATGCAGTTGTTTGGTTAGTAGAAAGGTTCTCCCCTTTGGCGTGACTTCCACGATATACGTCTTTCTTTTGAGGGCAATCCGTACGTGTGGACAACCCATTTTATATACCTGAGTGTACGTGAATTTCCTCACTATATACCTCGTAGAGATAATACGTTTGGGAACAAATTTGATATACTCGGCGTTCGCGAACGAGTTCCCTTCTATATACCTCCCATCACGACTTCGTTCACGATGTATGATGTGTGTGTGTGTGTGGGGGGGGGGGTTCGATATACGTTGAAGGTACTTGGCCAATGGCAGGTGAGAGTCATATTGCTTAGGCTAATTGCGACCTACCGGACCAGCTGCAATCAAAAAGTGACCCCCAAGTATGGGATAAAATTTGGCCAATAGCCATTCTCTTGGTGATGTAGTGTGCAAAATGCAAAATTCTTGATTAGTATATTATGGAGAGAGTATTTTTATTTGGCATGCTGAGCACTATGCTAATAAGAAAAAATGTACAAGTATCTTGAAAAGTAAATCTAGGATGGAGCATGACGATTACACTAAGCATGGATATGTGAGGGCGTGTGATGTGTGAATATCTACAAGTGAGTGCGTGGTAGTGAACCTAAACATGGATCAACTACAAGTGGTGGGTAATAAGTGAGCATGGATAGGTGTGATAAGTGGAGGTGTGTGATAATGACACCTAAGCATGGATATTCTAAGTGGTGTGTGAAACATGTGGATATAAGTGAACCAATAAACAAGTGTAAGTAGTGTGAGGTGTACATGGAAAGTATTCACAAACATGAGGTAGATATATCCAAGAACTAATAGAGGAGAAAAAATGGAACATACATGTAGGTGCATACGCACACAAGAAGAAAATGATAACACCCATCCAAACTGAGTCTAGCCTTACTATGACAAGTAAATCCCCAGCAGAGTCGCCACTGTGGCTATCCCCGAGAATTCCTTCCCCCTCTCCCCGTGTGACGCTTCGGGAGGAAAGAGAGGGAGGAATAAAGGTCTCGCGCCCCATCACTACTTAAAGGGGGTTCTTTGGTCGTCGCCGATGTGGGTTGATATAAAAAGATAGAGTCGCCAGCCTATTTTGCAGAAAACATGCAAAAGAACATGTCGTTGCCTCGAGAGAGTGGCATCAAAGACAAACTGATGCTTACGAAAGATTCGGGGGCTAAGTTAAGGAATACGAAGGTGTTAGACACCCATCCCGCCCTTTTGGTATTTCAAAGGCTTATGTTACTAATTTAATTTTTATATGAAGTGTGTGTGCGTGTATTTACACTACACCAAAATGATAAAATTGTCACCTTTCAGCCGGTCACCCTTGTCAAGGTCATTGACCATGACACAAATCTCGCGTTTTGTGTCATGGTCATTGACCTTGACACGACCGTGAAAACTTCTGCAGTAAAAAAATCCCTACTCTTTTTTTGTTCCCTCCGTTTTTGGTTTCCCCCCTCTCTCTCTCTCTCTCTCTCTCTCCCTCTCTCTCTCTTTAAGGTATATTTTTTTCCTCTCTTTCTCTTTCATTTCTATATATGTGTGTATGTGTATGTGTGTATATATATGTGTGTATATGTATGTGTGTAGGTGTGTGTATATATGTGTGTGGTGGTGTGTGGTAGGGGAGGGGGGAAGGGGGTAATAGGGGTCGGGTGGTGCAGGTGTGGTGGGGGGAGGGGGTGGGGTATGTGTATATGTGTGTGTATATATGTGTGTGGTGGGGGAGGGGGGAAGGGGGTAGTGGGTGTGGGGTGTGGTGGGGGGAGGGTTAGTGATAGTTAGAATTGTGTAAATGTTAGAAAAGTTCTAGAATTCATATGTTAAATTTAATTATATAAATATTTAAATTTGATAATAATTTTATTCATGAAATTAATTCAATTGGTAAAACCCTAGATAATTTTTTAACAGAATTTGATAATATTATATAAAGTTTAGTAAATTCACAAAATGTTGCCAATTGTATATTTTTAGAAATATCATTAGTTACTTTCGTGCCCAACTATGTAGAATCCATACACATGCATGTTGTTAGAAAGTCTTAAATTTAATTCTCACATTAATTTGTAGAATCTCTGTACTTGGTTGGATTTATCCCTTTATGATAATGAAATTTATGCTCCAATTATAATTATCTCATGTCATAATTTTATTGATAAACAATAAAGTAATAAAGTAATAAAAATATGAAAATACCCCAATTGATTTAGTAAGAATTAAATTAACGTCATACCCCAATTAAAAATATGTGTGTGGGGGTGGAGGTGGGGGTGGGGTGTGGTGTGGTGTGTGTGTGTGTGTGCGTAGGTGTGTGCGTGGCGGGGGGAGGGGGCAATGAGTGTGGTGGGGGTGGTGGTGGGGGTGTGTTTGGTGGGGCAATTTTTACAATTGTATAGCTTTAATTAAGAAATTCTATAGCTTTAATTGTAATTTTAATTGTATAGTTTTAGATGAAAGTAAATTAATAATTAGTGCCAATTTCATATGAAAGTAGGATTGCCCCTCATTTTAAATTAGTAAATTAATAATTGTATACTTCAATTGTTAGTTTAATTGATGAAATGAATTAATTGAGTAGATGAATTAGAAGGAGTACGGGTTACACAGATGTTGTTGAAATTGCTGTTGGATTATTTTGTTTAGTAAATGTTGGGTTGGTTAGTTTTAAAAGTGGCATGACCACTGGATTATTGTCCATAAGGGGTGGGATTTTTTAACTTTTTTTGAAAATTACTTTGTATATCGAACAATATATACAAAGTATGATAATTAAATGAAGCATACATGAAATTAAATATGTGTATATGTGTGTGTGTGTATATATGTGTGTGGTGGGGGAGGTTGGCAGGGGGTGTGGTGGGGGGAGGGGGGTGGGGTGGTGGTTTTTTTTAACAATTGTATAGCTTTAATTAAGAAATTGTATAGCGTTAATTGTAATTTTAATTGTATAGTTTTAGATGAAAGTAAATTAATAATTAGTGCCAATTTCATATGAAAGTAGGATTTTCCCTCATTGTAAATTAGTAAATTAATAATTGTATACTTTAATTGTTAGTTTAATTGATGAAATGTTGGGTTGGTTAGTTTTAAAAGTGGCACGACGTTAGATGTTTTCAACTATTCCACGTTAGATGTTTTCAACTAATTTAGACATATTTATGTACGTGTACGTGTGCGTGTGTGTGGTGAGGGTGGGGTAAGGGTGTGTGTATGTGTAATATTAACATTTTTTTATTTGTACTAATAACATTATTTTACAGCAAACGTCTCCTTCAGATATTAAGGCGAAGAGGACGAGGGCTCCTCCGCCCCTAGGCTTCCCAAATATGAAAAATTTGGGATTACCGTCGAGAACAAATCGGAGCTATTAGAGAGATCCCTCGAGCTGCTAAAGACGGTCATCGGCCTGGGGTTTATGAGTTGGAAGGAGGTGCCATATGAGCTCAAGTTAGGTGTTTGGGTGGCACTACAGGTAATATATTTATATTTATATGAATATTTCAATTTCAATTTCAATTTCAATTTCGATTTCGATTTCATTTTAAATTTATATTTATATTTATTCGCAACTAACATTGAATTTGTTGGACAGGAACAATTCAACTTGGATCCAAAGCAACGCGATTCCGTCTTGGAGCAGTTGAGGGAGCAACACAAGACGTGGAAGAAAAATATGCAGACACGGTACTTTGGGAAAACACGAGAGTCCATTATACAATGGCGTGGATCCGTCCCGCCCAAGGAGCTGATCTCATTGGCACAATGGCAAAAGTTCATTGACAATGAGATCGAGGATCGACAATTAGCATCTCGCCAATCGGGGAGGGAAAACCGAACAAAAAAGACGGACGTGCACTACTCCGGCCGGACCTCTTACACCGAGGTGGAGCCTAGGATGAAGGTAAGATTTAATTTTTCTATAACTATAGAAATATATTATTATTTATTATTTTACTTTGCGGGGTCGATACTAATTTTACTTTATTTTATTTTAGGGGGTAGGGAGTGGGCCAGGGGGTAAGCCACATAGGCTCGATACTTATGTGGTTCTTCGGACGAAGAAGAGGAAGGACAAGGAGGTGTCCCCGAGCGTCGCGACGATGATTGTAAGTAATCCGACAGTTTAATTTTTGTTAATTACGTTATAATTTTTTAGTTTACTTTTTTTACTAATCATGTGCTTTTTGTCGTTTCAGGCAAAGCTTAAGAAAGTGCATGAGTCGCAGTCTGATGCCGACAAGGCGTCTTTGTCCACAGACGCACTCAGCCAAGTTCTTGGCTCTGATCGTAAGGGGAGGACAAGGGGGTGAGCTCACGGGTGGACAAATCTAGGATCATCGGATTGGAGACGAGCGACACCGGGTTGGCTCGAACGATGGATTCACACGGCGCGAAGCTGTCCCGTTTGGAGGCGAAGGTCGAAGATATGTACGCATTCATGAAGCGTGCGTTGGGAGGAGACCGAAAGGGGAAGATGAAAGGTAAAGGGAAGGCGGTGGAGGAGGAGGAGGAGGAGGTGCGGGAGAACAAGGCGCAGGAGGACGAGGATGTGGACCTCGATGCTTCTTCACCGTCATGTGCATATTTCGATGATCCACTTCCTTATTTGGCTCCCTTCCCCAGACCATTGTCGACACTTGGTTGGCCGAGCGTGTTCATATTGGATGTATTTGATGGACAGCGAATAGGGCGGGGGTTGAGGGACCCGAATATCATCGAGGGTGGAATAGTTCATGGACGTGCGCTTCAAGGGATCGAGTTCAAAGTGCTCGTCACACATGTGATACCCAGGAAGGAGAACTCCCTATTGTGGTTGCGGCGAACAATGCGGCACAATGTATATTAGTGGGTGTGTCAATTCGTATATTGTGTGGCTAACTCACCTCCTCACATTTACCCAAGACATGTAGTAACATTATTTTTAAGTTTGTCCATTTTAATTATATTTGGATTATATCGTCATGTATATTATTTTTATTTTGAATATTTGGATTATATCGTCATGAATACATATTTGCACTATCTTTAGTTTATTTGGATATATGATGTTTGAATAGGTACAACCAATAACAGGTACAAATATACTGCTGGGCAGTGGCAGTGACCATACTGCCCAACATAATTTTTTTAAATTCTGCCCAGAATTGTCACGGTCATTGACCGTGACAAGTCCTTGACAAATCTTATCACAGACTTGTCACTGTCAATGACCGTGATAATTTTTTTAAATATTACCACGGGTTTGTCACGGTTATTAACCATGACTAAACTTGTCACGGTCAATGACCTTGACACGATTATGACAATTCTAACGAACTTGTCAAGGTCAATGACGGTGACACGTCCGTGACAAAAAAATTTATCTCGCCCCGAATTGTCATGGTCATTGACTTTGACAAGTCGAACTTGTCAAGGTCAATGACCGTGACAATAGTGCATATTTGGTGTAGTGATATAAGTGGAGATTGGAATCACTCGACACGCGTCTTGGAAAAGACGGAGTGAGGTCTTCCAAAGGAATATTCCCAAAATAATTAAAAATATGATATGTGCCCTTATAGAGATATTGATCGTTATAATGAAGTGATAATATATGTTAGATAAGATGAAATTATGAATCACAAGTATGATATATATGAAATAATAAATGAATAAGGAAAATAGGGGAAAAGGGAAATGAGAAAATAGGACTCAAATCTCGGGTTTTAGCCCGAGACGCCTGCGTAGCCTATAAAGGCGTCAAAGTCCACTTAGTTCGCATGCGGCATAAGGGTGGGGTTTATCCCATAAATTCAAACATGAGTTTATTATATGTGTGTGTAGAAAAGATATTTTTAGTTTTGAGAAAATATGATGAAGAATCGTGTCGAAATTTATAAGTGTAACCCTTTTTTTCTTTGTTTTGGGTTTTTCTATAGAAAATAAATTATGTGAAATATAACTAATAAATGATGAGATATTAATATATGTGATGAAAAGATAAATTAAGAATTTATATAACTAATGTGAAACTAAAAGAAATTTAAAAAGAGAGAAGGGTGTTTGGACCTTATTTGGAGACTTGGAGATTGATATTGATTGATGATGAGCTTCCTTGCAAGCGAATGAAGAATGTTGGAGGATTTTTGCCAAATTGGGTGTAAAAATGATGGGAATGAAATGTGGAAAAAGGTTTAAAACAATAAAACCTCGTTTACTTAAGAACAATGTTATTGAGATCACTGAAGTTGATGTTTTTTGTGGTGTGCCTTGGAAGTGAGATCATGCTCTCCTTATATAGGGTAGGGAGACTGCTGATCGGCATAGACCTTCCCATGCTAAAATCCAGGTGACCCTACTGGCGACACGCAGGGAAATGGTCCTGCTAATTGGTAGTCTCGTGTAGATTTTTTTCGAAAAAATGATCGTAGAACACAATTCATAAATCCAAATCACTCATGAGGCATACCGTTAATTCAGAGACCTTTTGATAATCCTTTGGATTGCTCTCGGGTCCGAGAGTTGACTTTGGGTCAAACGGGCTCAGAAGTGCCCGTCGATCCTTTGCATAGGAGATCGCCAAACGACGATGGATCGTTTGTCCAAACCGTTAGTTCGAATTGCGTACGGGGTGGACCATTGGAAAGGTTATGCGAGGCACTATGATGTTCCAAAGAGCTTCGCTCGGTTAGGAGACTTGACTTTGGTCAACCGGAGCCCAAAGCGCCCGGTGACCTTTCGAATTAAAACAGAACGTTCGTCCGTACTGTAAGGCTGATTCGTGCACGGGGCAGACCGTTGGAAAGGGTATTCAGTGACCTTTGAAGATTCTTTCCATCTCATTCGAGCTGAAGAGCTGGCTTTGGTCAAACGGAGATCGAGAGCAACGGGTGACCTCAAGATTAATTTTAGGGGGAAAACAGATCGTTCGTCCGAACGATTGTGCCAAATCGTGCACGGGGCGAACTTTTGGAAAGGGGTTTTAGTGCACTTTGAAGATTTATTGAGATTTTTCTCTGACGATGAAGTTGATTGGGGTCAATCAGGGCCCGGGACGCCCTGTAGCTTCTAAATTGGTTTTCGATAGTAAAATGGTATGTTCATTCGAACTTTTATGCCGATTCGCTCACGAGACAGATCGTTGGAAAGGGAATTAAGTGCCCTTCGAAGATTCATTAATCTTTCACTCTGACGATAAACTTGACCGTAGTCAAATGGGGCTTGGGAGCGCCCGTTGGCCTTTGAATCGATACTCGGAGTATGATCTAGGGTTTATGCTGAATGGGAAGGTGTTAGGGACCTAGGAAAGGACTTGGGGGTGGGGGTATTAGAATGTAGTGTTTACAATATATATATATATATATAGGAAAAGGATCAAGTGAGGTCCCAGTTTGAGGACCCTGAATGAGAACAATTTTTTTAAAATAGTAAAAAAAAAATTTGGGCTGATTTTTTTTTATAATTTATAAACATTTCAATAGGACCATAAAAAAATAATCAGCTCAAAATGATTTTTTTTTGCTATTTTAAAAAAATCGATCAAACTTTGTCAGTTTTTAAGTTATTAAAAACTGACAAAGTTTGATCGATTTTTTTAAAATAGTAAAAAAATGCATTTTGAGCTATTTGTTTTTATATGGCCCTACTGAAATGTTTAAAAACTATATAAAAAAAATTAGCTCAAAAATATTTTTTTTACTATTTTTTCAAAATTGGTCCGCGCCAGCAGTATGCAAAGTGGGGTATGCATGAGAACCGCTCTCTCTCTCTCTCTCTCTCTCTCTCTCTCTCTCTCTCTATATATATATATATATATATATATATATATATATATATATATATATATATATATATATATATATTAAAAACGAACCAAGAGTTCTATTTATTAACTAGCTTGCAGGCCATGCGTTGCGTGACCGCAGTTACAGAGATTATGTTTGATCATTTTCATAGTGTTCATAAAAAATGATGTTGATTAAGTTAATGCCAATGATGGTAATATTATTTTAAATATATGAAATTTAATATTAAAAATATACAAAATTTCATGAATGGCACTATCATAATCTTGGAAAAATTAAAAATTAAAAATAACATTACCATTTGATTATTTGAATGTCATTGCTCTTTCAAATACAGTAAGGTTAACATGAAACATCTATTTTATATTATATTCAACCTTCTTTTATGATTTAATATGGTGATATATATATACAGAAAGTCTCATGTAAGGACTCCTTATGGTGCAGACTTTGGTACATACCGTTTTTTTTAAATAATAAAAGAATGATTTTTTTGATGAAACTTCATGGACATGATCCTTCACGGTGAGAATCTTTTTCTCCAATTTTTTTTTATAAAAAAACGTTGAGATGAGGTGATATGTAAAAAAAAATGGCTTAAATATGCATTTTGGATCGTTAAAATTTTGGACTTGCCCCAGCCACTTGATTGATTGAATATTTTGATAAAATTTTACGGATACGATCTTCTCACTGTCGAGATAATATTAATGACGTTTCATCAAAACATTCAATCAAAAAGTGGGGGAGATGATCGCTAAAATTTCAACGGTCGAAAATGCATATATATACCATTTTTTTATATATCATCTCATCTCAACGATTGTTTCTACTGAATTTTTTGATAAAGAAAATTGAAGATGATCTTCTAACCGTGGAGATCACATTCATAAAGTTTCATAAAAAAAATTCGTTTTTTCACTATTTTAAAAAAATGGTATGTACTGAGGTCTGCATCATATGGAGTCCTTACGCGAGGACGCCTATATATATATATTCACATAAATAGATTATGAAATATAATATTGGAAGAAGTAAAAAAATAAAGTCTCCAATTTGGTTGACATAAATAGATTATGAAATATAATATTGGAAGAAGTAAAAAAAATAAAGTCTCCAATTTGGTTGAGATAAATAGATTATGAAATATAATTTGTATGGTTGTTTGTGTCTAATATTGGAAGAAGTAAAAAAAATAAAGTCTCCAATTTAGTTGACATAAATAGATTATGAAATATAATTGGTATGGTTGCTTGGAGACTTTATTGTTATTTGTGCTTGGAGACTTTTTTTTTGACTTTTTTTTTTTACTTATTTGTGCTTGGAGACTTTTTTTTTTTTTTTTACTTCTTCCAATATTATATTTCATAATCAATTTATGTCAATATATATATATATATTTTTTTTTGAGCATATATTTTCGCTTGGGATATATTCCACAAATAAGCTAGTATCCCATCTTGTTCGGATGACAGTTGACAAAATAGTCACACCTTGATGTTTGATCATTTATCACCTCGTAAAAAAAATCACAATTGGTTGAGCACATTGAGATCATTGTGCGAAACAAAAATCCCCAATGGGTATGTTTGAGATCATTGTGTGAAACAACAATCCCACAAGTGCACACACAACATGGCACTCACCTGTCAAACCATTATTTTGCAGCGTAATTAAACATCTAAGGATATGTTTTATTTCCTTCCTTTGGTTTGGCATTATTTCATATTGAAAAAACACGTCTAGATGTTTTTGAGTCATCCTATTGCATTGAAAATTAAGATGATGACGTGCACCCTGATTTGGCAATACCAGACTAGACAACTTGATTTTTGCATTCAAGGTTTGTCAAAGGTAATAATGGTTTTTTCCCTAAGTTCTCTTTAGACTAAAGGATTCGCAGCAAAAACATTTTTTGGAAAAATGTCTTAAAACATAGTTCTATTTCCTTTTCAAAATATTTCTTGTATTTTTGTACAAAATAATTTTCATACCATAATTCTTATACAAAGCGTTTTTCGTACGGTATTTGGATTTCCAGACACAAGTTATCATATACAATTTAGTTTGTACGAGTATGGCCTCCTACAAGTTACCATACCCAATGCCCTTATACGAAATTTATTTCACACGCGATTTTAACTTTGAGAAAGAAATGCTTGTAAGAAGTCTCGCAAAACTAGAATTTCTTGTATAAAACTAGAATTTCTTGTATAAAACTAGAATTTCTAGTACAAATTTTCATAGTTTGTACAAGCTCACAAAATTTGAGAAACGGGTTTAATGACTCATTTCTCGCACCAACATATTAATAAGGCCGTAAATCATTTTTCTTAGAAGTAACCCACTTTTATTGAAAATCCTACCTAGGTTTTAAGATTTTTCATGTGAGTTTGAGATATCATGTCATATCCTTAACTATGAGAGAGCCTTTACAACAAATTCCTTCTCTTATATATCTTAATATTAAACATGAAGTAATTTGTGTGGGTTAATCACGTTCCGACTAAGATTAGAGGATATTAAGACCCGTGGGTTGTGCAAGTTATTCCGAAGATATAATGGCGACCAATTAATTACGAGTGTGAGTAGAGGTAGGAAGTGCAGAGTGCTAGAGAAAGTTCATGGATGGTTATTGATACTTATGTAAGTCCTCCCTAAACTTGTTTAAGATCTTGAAAAACATTATAAGAACTAGTGTATTTGAGTTTAGGAGCACAATAATGATTTTTCTTGTAAAAGTCTCCACTTTAAGTTACAATGTTAATGCGTGCTTGATTTTATATTATAATTATAATTATAATTGTATTGCTATCACATCTGTAATTGGACCAAAATAATTTTATTTAATAAAATTACAATTTGGATGCAATTGAACCATTTTTCGCATAAAAATTAATTTGCAAACGAAATTTATCTGACTTGTTTTGTGGATGTTTTCAATTTTAAAACTAATGAATTGACTTAGGTTTATTAACTAAACATAGATGACCTAGGCTTTTTTAAAAACTTTTATATTAAATCGAAACTAATACAAAGATCTCAGCATATGTTCTTATAATCAAGTTAAGCGGTAATAAAGACATATTTGCATTTTATAAAGAATGAGTTGGGATTCTAATACCTTCTTCACTTGTAACATGATACGTGAACCCCATATCCTAAATCTCTGGCTATTCAGTCCTATACGCCTTAGAATGAACTTGTAAGGGCTCACTCAACCTCTTTTGTATGTTCTTATATAAAATAAACCTACGAATTTGATCAACCTCGCGTTTTAGATTAGTTTTGCGTGCACTCCCACACATTGGATTTGTAACATGCATCCAGGGCAATAACATGATCGCCATGATTTACACGATATTTTAGTTCCACGATATCATAGTGGCGACTCCGCCGGGGATAATCAATTAGATATTCCTTTTTATTTCTCCAGTGGACCATATTATTCTTTATTTAGTTCATGATATGAATTTATTTCTCTACTACTCCATAATCGTTCTCATGCAATTTATGTACTGTTTAGAAACCTAATTTTTTAGACTCCCTCAAAACATAGATACTTTCTTACCCCTTTGTACATTATTATTATTATTATTATTATTATTATTATTATTATTATTATTATTATTATTATTATTATTATTATTATTATTATTATTATTATTATTATTATTATTATTATTATTATTATTATTATTTGTTGTTGTTGTTGTGTACGTCCCTTAATGAATAGGTGCCTTCGAACGGCGCTGCATAAACTAAACATCAATGTAAATGCAAAGATTAACCATTTTCATCACACACTACATTTATCTTCATGTTATTTAAATACTACACCCTCAAAGTGGAAAGAGACCATCCAAAAGGATGGTCGTCTATGAATATTCGTACTCTTTTTGTCCATTAGTCATGTTTATTTAAATGTGTCTTTGTTCTTAAAGTCTCAATGGCAGGGGACATTTGAAATTGTTTATTATTAAGGTATATTGAGTAGGTTTTAAATGTTATTCTATAATATGGCAAAGTGGTTTCACATGTACCACAACGATTTCTTTGTCCAATCCGTTCAGTATATTGTGATATATTTCATTGTAAAGCCTCTAACCTAAACCGAGTTGCATCGCCATTTTGCATATAGAAAGAACTTGTGTATACATACCCAATACACTTAAAAGCGATTATTACGGGTGTTGATACCAAATTGAATCTGCTGACATGGACCAATCACTTGAAGACACGTGTCAGCTTACATGACAAATGTCGATACTCCAGACGAGCAACTCAAGACCACCGAGCAACTAAGAAGCCACGAGGAGCTCAGGGGACCCCGAGCAGCTCTAAGCGTGTCGAGCTACTTATACGGTCCGAGCAACTGAAGAGCCCCGAGTAGTTTAAGCATGTCGAGCAGCTTAGGCGGTGCGAGCAGCTTAAGCGGTCCGAGCTACTTAGTGTACAGCGCACCCAAATCAAGAGAATCAAGAGAGACGACTGCGCATTAAATGCCATTTATTACCATACAGATGTATATGTCTACTAGATAACAACGCATATTCCTTTCATTTGTACCGCCTCAAGGCTATAAATACATTGTAGACTCCTCATTAGTAGGGGACTCGGAATTTCTTGGTAAATCTTTTATCGAGAATTCTGGGCAAACAATCATTAATACAATAACAATGGACGTAGGCCATTCTCATAAGGCTGAACCACTTTAAAAATTCATTTTCGTATATTCGTATATTCATTTTTATCTGTGATTAAATAATTAGATCAAATCTAGTTTTTTACATCAACAGATTGGCGCCGTTTGTGGGAAACGACTGTAATTAGCGGTTTTCACCTAAACAATTCATTATCAATGGCTGATAATCCTAAATCCAGTAATCGAAATGCTGGAAATCCCCCAAATCCATCTGCTCCCCCAAATGTCCAAGATCTGGCTGGTATAATGGCTAATTTGTCTCAGGTCCAGACCGCCATGCAAGAAACCATGCGATAACTCATGCAAACTATCCAGGGTGGAGCGCCATCCCAATCAGGACAACGAAGCATTCATAGAAATACCCGACTACCTTCTTCACGAACCAGGCAAATGTTACTCCCGAAAGAATCTCATTCTAGACGCACCGGTTCATATCGTACTGAGAGATCCAATGATCCTTCTTATCATCCTGGAAGGACTTCCTCGGTACGAGCTACAGACACTCAACAAAACATCACTCTATCTCTAGAAAGGACCAGTGCTCTTGAAAGATTGAGTAGAGTTTCTCCCTTTGATCGTTTAGGTCCTAGGAGGAATAGAAGTCCCCCTAGGATGGTGTCAAGGAACTCTCAACGACCATATGAGTTAGAGGAACGCTCCGCCCAATCACGACAAGCTGCTCGTCATGAAAAATCCCAACAGGAAAATTCAACACGATCAGTTGCTCGGATCAATAGGCCCGAGGAAGGAAATGATGCATGGAAGGGATCTATTCAGAGGTTCAAAGATAGGTTAGGGGAAATGGATAAAGCTAAGAATCCTTTACAAAGGACTTTTATCCAAGGAACACCATTCATATAAGAAATTGTAGACTTCCCCACATTGTTAAAATTCAAAGCCCCGGTAGTAACACCAAAATATGATGGAAAAACTGATCCTATTCTCCATATAGAACAATACCAAGCAACTGCTAATATCTATGCTGTTCCAGACGAGATGCGATGCAGGGCATTTTCAGGAACTCTCACTGGATCTTCTCAAATATGGTACAACAATCTTCCTCGGGGGAAGATTGCAACTTTCTTTCAGCTGGCCGAGCTCTTTATTGGGAATTTTTGTTTTGGAGCGAAACCAGTTAAACGAGTAGCACACTTGTTAAGTGTTAGACAGAAAGCAGGTGAGAGCACCAGGGATTATATTACTCGTTTCAATAATGAGACACTCGAAGTTATTGACTACGAGGAGAAGACAACAATCACTGCTCTGATGAGTGGATTACTGCCAAATAAATTATATTAAACACTAGACAAAGATCCGCTTACAACAATGGCAGAGCTGATGGCAAAAGCAACCAAAATTATGAACGCCGAGGAAGCTATGGCTGCGAAGAAAAAATTGGATACCAAAGAGACCAAGGTTGAGGGTGATAAAACTGAGAAGAAAGAACATAAGAACAATGGTGGTAACAAGCAGTCAAGAGCAAAGCAAGCATTGGAACATATGAGGAAATTTAGAAATTATACTGCTTTGAAGGTAGATATAAACCACGTTCTGGAAGAGATAAAGAACAGCGAGGAGTTAAACTATCCTGAAAAAATAAAGACAGATCCTGATAAGAGGAATAAGTCTAAATATTATGAGTTCCATAAGGATCATGGTCATACGACTAAAAACTGCATATCTCTCCAGAATGAAATTGAAGAGCTCATTAGGCGGGGAAAATTGAACAAGTATGTGGATCGCCGAAATGGTGGAAGGAGCAACGATCGAGCAAGGCAAAGGTCTAGATCTTCTCGTCAAGAAAAAGAAAATAAGAAGAGAAATCATGAAGAAGATCGAGAAGATGATCAAGACGACCCCGACCTCCCCAAAAGACCAAAACAGCCAGAACATGAGGTATTTTCTATCCGTTTTGGATCATTTGACTGCAATGTTATTACTGGTGGAGATGCAGGAGGAGGAAACCTTACTGCAGAAAGGAAGGCTTACCTCAATGAGGCTCAAGCTTGTTCATATATTCAATGGATAAATCTAGCTGAAGATGATCGCCCGAGGAAGGTGAACAAAGATAAACTGGTCAACGGTTTCTCTAAAAATGACCTCGCAGGTGTGTTGTATCCTCATGATGACCCATTGGTGATCAAAATGAGAATGAAGGAAGTAGTGATTTCGCGAGTATTGGTGGATAATGGCGGCTCGGCAGATATTATGTTCTACCCATGTTTTGATAGTTTGAACCTAAAACTATCCCAGTTGGATCCATATCATCGGCCCCTCCTCGGTTTTTCTAGAGAGAAATTTTTTCCATTTGGGACGATCAAGTTGGATATTGATTAGGCACATATTCTTCATATTTATCCCCTTAATTTCGGTATTTTATGATCCCGTGCACTGTAAATAGCTTGGATTTGTCTCGTATTTATGCTACTAACCTTTTTTGGCAAGTATTTCTTGTTTTGTGTATTTCTCATGTGTTTTACAGGTATTTCATGCAAGTTAGTGCGAAGAAGAACTCAAAATAGTGAAAAGAAAACAAAAAATGGAGAGTTGAAGGGCATTTTCATAATTTTACATATATATTCCGATGGTGGGGAAAATTATAGAGTTGAATAGCTCTAAATTACAAGAATATTGGAAAAAACGGCACCCCAATCCGAGCTACGGTGAAGAAGTTATGCCCATTTAAAGTTGGAGACAAAATGTCAAAAGTTGAAATTAATTCTGGAAGCTGAAGAGACAACTCTTGAAATTTCTTGTTTAATTCGTTTTTATTAGTTTTAAAATGTGGAGAGGCATGGGAAGAGTCTCATTTAGGTATATTAAAAGGGAAAAACGTGTAGAGGCATGGGAAGAGTCATTTTTTGGTGTATAAAAGGCCAAGCCCTACATCATTCCAAAGGGACTCTAAATTAGAGAGAGAAAGTCATTTTTTTAGAAATCCTTTTTAGTTTTTTTCATATTTTTAGAAAAACCCTAGTTTGTATGTTTGAAGAACAAGTAGTATTCTGGATTCAAGTTCATCTAGTGCAGATTTCAAGTATCAATTCTTCAATTCAACTCAAGTATCAAATTCCCTTCTCTTATTCAGTCTCAATTCTATTTTCAATTTTCAATTGTTTTGCAATTTGTTACCAATGTTTGTTAGATCCATAATTCCATGTATTGGTATGAATTTTTTTTCTATAAAAATCATGTCTAGCTAAATTCTTAAGGGATGGGGTACATGAACTCAATCCTAGGCAAATTATTTATGTAGAAAATAGAGGGTAAATTAAATATTGACTGAATCGTGTATGGAAATTATACAAACATAGCCAATCTTTTAATCTCTCTTGCCCTGGGTACTTGGGATGTTTAAGAACGCTATGCAAGTGTATTTGTCCATTCACCGCTTTGTATTTACCTTTGATTTCATATGATGCGGGCAAGATCCCCCATATATGTAATGCTTAGGGTCTACAAAGATTGGATTTAGTCAAAATTTCGATTTATAATTCTAGTATTCTATACGGTAATTTACTAAGGTTTGAGGGATTGTACTCCACCCTATTTTCTCTCATTTTCAAATCTAATTTCTTTACAATTCTTAGTATTTTTGTGCACATTTTATTTCATAACAAATTGGAAATTTAAACCCATCAATCATCATTTTCTTTTCTTTATTTTAATATCAAATTTAGGATTAAACTACCTTACCTTTGTCGTCACGTTCACACGTCCTAATTCCCTGTGGATTCGATACCCAGACTCGCCACTATACTCCTTAAGAAGTGTAGTTACAAGTTTAGTTTTTTTTTGTATTAAGGTTGGAAGCCGATAACAACGACTAGCGTATTACACGGACGCTCGGTTTTTCCACTCGATCAAAATGGCGCCGTTGCCGGGGAATTAGGTAGACTTTAGGTTAGGTTTGTTAATACCGAATTTGAACTTAAAAAAAATAAATAAATAAATTCTCATCTCATCTTTCATAAGTTGTTCATGCAAACTCCTCTCTTGTCTCCAACCTAATTTCACGAAAATCCCCTTGCTTAAGCTTACTCTGAAAATTCTCATACTACTGATGCTCCACACTTTTGAGTCAAACACTGAGTGAGGGTTCTGAATTGTTGGGTAGAAATATGTCGGATCACGGTAGTGTCAGTGTTGGTGCTGGAGAGGAAGAGATACCATATCTTCCCATGAAAGATCTTTTATTTTCGGAGCGAACTGTTACCCCTGGTTGCATTTTACTCCTGTATAATGCCGGTCAGTTCCACTTTCGTAATGGGATGATTCAAATTCTTCCTACATTTCACGGGATGGATTCGAAAAAACCATATCTCCATATTCGAGAATTCGAGGAAGCTTGTGAGACGTTTGGTGACCAAGCTTGACCACAATATGTTATCCGGTTAAATCTTTTCCCTTTTTCCTTAAAGGATAAAGCTAAAACTTGGTTATGGTCGCTACCCCCAAATTCTGTGTTATCCTGGAGAGATATGCAAACCAAGTTTCTCTCCAAATTCTTTCCACAACACAAAACCAATTCTATCAAAGCAAAAATACAAGCTTTTCGACAAAATGAGAATGAGGCTTTCGACATGTGTTGGGAGAGATTTCAGGATTTAGTTAGTGCTTGCCCACATCATGGATTCGAAAAACATCATCTGATTTCATTTTTCCATCAAGGCCTTACTTTAGCATCTAAACAACTTGTTCAGACAATGTGCGAAAGACCTTTTTGGGAATTAGACTCAAGCGATGCTGAGGCTCATTTGAAATATGTAGCAGAGACTACCCAAGCATGGGATGTTTCTGATCCCAATAGTCAAAATAGAAATTGACAAGTGTCCAACTTGCCTGCTGCTTTCGCTATCTATCACTTGGACAAGGACACTTTGTTAGATCGAAAATTTGACCAATTAGAAAAGAATTTCAGAGACATTCTTGAAGTGCGATTGAGAGAAGTATCTGAACTCGTGCAAGCCGGGAAGGAGAAAGTGTGTGCCATTTGTGCCGCTGGTCATTCTACCAAAGGATGTCCTACCATCCCTGCATACAAGGCAATGTACACTGAGTAAGTAGAAGCGATAGGAGGGTTTTGCGGAAATTATAATGCACAGCAAGGGAATGAATACATTCAATCTTAGAGGAATAATCATGGTTTCAACTATGGACAACCACAAGGGGGGATGGCTCCTAACCCACATGTGACTTTACCCCCCCCTTAAATTTCAGCAAGTGGGTCCTCCTATGCAATCACCATCTCCTGGTCCATATGTTATCCCACCGAGGCGATCTCTTGAGGACAACTTAAATCACCTCATCCAATCTCAAAAGGAGAACAGTGCTAAGTATGATCGAATGTTCAATGAAATACATACTAGCATCTCAAGGTTGCAAACTGCTTCAAATGTCCAAGAGAAGGGAAAATTTCCTGCTCAAAGCCAACGACCTCCCGAAGGACAAACCAGTGTTGGCACTACATCCCACGACCATCGAGAGCAATGTAGCGCTATTACCACTCTACGTAGTGGGAGAGTAGTTGATTTGTCACCTCCCCCACGCAATGCATCTAAAGGTAAAGAGGTTTTTCCCAGCACAAGAGAGGCCGAAGATGCCCCTTTAATTGAGAGTGAGGAGGAGGAAAACACTAGTGGACCCAAGGCCATCACCCCCACCTCTGCCCCATACCCTCAACGGTTGGTCTCTCACTCCAAAACGACCTCCCGTGATGAAGTTCTGGAAGTCCTTAAGCAAATAAAAATTAATTTACCTTTTCTTGAGACTATACAGAGAATTCCCGCGTATGCTAAGTTTATTAAGGACTTACTCACGGTGAAACGAAAGCTAAAGGTAAACCGGAACGTCTCTTTGGCCCAAAATGTCAGCGCAGTCTTGTCGAGTGACTTTCCATTAAAATATAAAGATCCGGGTGCACCCACTATTTCGTGTATCAGGGGGAAGAACCGAATCGAGAGAGTTCTAATAGATCTAGGGGCGAGTGTTAACATTATGCCCTATTCCATCTATAGGCAACTAGAACTGGGGGACCTTAAGCCCACAAATATGACTCTCCATCTCGCGGATCGTTCTGTGAAGCTTCCTCGGGGAATTGTTGAGGATGTGATTGTGCAAATAGACACTTTCTACTTCCCGGTGGATTTTGTCATTTGGAACGAAGAACCCTCCGTTCTCCCAAGTAATCATGTTCCCGTTATCCTTGGCCGCCCATTTTTAGCTACAACTAATGCTCTTATCAATACCCGAAGTGGGCATATGCAATTAACTTTCGAGAACATGCCCCTCGAAACAAATTTCTTTAATAATTTCAAGAGAGAGGGTGATGTAGGGGAACCGCGAGGGTTGGATCTTTTGAGGGAAGCACACGAGCAAGAAAGAACTTACGAGGAAGAGCCATTAGGGGAAGGTTCTGTTACGCACAGTGAGAGGAGTGGTTGCGACATCGAGAGCAAGGTAGGGTAGGTATGTTTAGTTAATGCATTAGAGAGCATGAGTGAGACCATGAACAAGAGTGAAAGAGGAGATTTAGAGTGTGTCGGGAGAGGCTCGTCGAAATACTTAGAGGAAAGCGAATGGCAGGACACTATCGATACATTTCTCCTCGATTACCACCCACCCACACCACCCTATCATTCGACGAGTGAGCACGAAAGGCAGGTTGCGGACCCCAAGCTAGAGAGAGATCTAGAGGAGTTGAGCCTAGCAGAGTTTGAGAGAGAGTTCGGACAGGTGGACGCAAGCCTAAATGTTGAAGTCCAATCTTTCTGGGCCTCATTTCGTCATTTAGACGAAAGCGAGTGGGACAATAGAATTGATGCATTTCTCCTTACCAAACATCCATCCATACCATTTGAGTCTTTCGGAGGTACTTGAAGATACGAATCAAATCTCATCCGACTTAGAGACCAACCCACGTGCTATGCAACAAGAGGATCCTTTTCCGGTTTATCATAATACATCTCCCGGTCTTTCCTTTATCTATGGGCACGGGCCTAATTTGTTCCGACTATTCACTTATGATGGTAATACAGGAGAGACGAGGAGAGCATTGTACCCAATAAAAGGGGAAGAGTGATTTGTGGAGAGAGATGAGAGGTCGTCGCACCCCCGACAGGTATGGGGTGATTTTTGTTGTATTTTTGAGTCATGTATCAGTGTTATATAGTGTCTTGTTGCATTTTAATAATTTGTTTGTCGCACTTATTCTTTTTCCTCTTTAGATTTTGATCCTTTTGATTGAGGACAATGCAAAAGTCTAAGTTGGGGGGGGGGGGGTGATAAGTGCGTCTTTCTAAAACTTCACAAATTCAAAAAAAAAAAAAAAATTTTTTTGAAAAAAAGCCAAAAATATTTTTGTTCAAAATAAATAAAAATTGGAATTTAAAATTTTCAAAAATATCACCTTTATTCTATTTAAAGTCTCAAATTGTTAACAATCATAATGCACTAAGCCAAAATTAACCAAAGATGGAAATTGAAAGAAAATTGACGACTTTACGAATAAGTGTGGAGATTAGTCCAACCCGGTGAGATTTCGAGCCTATCGATTTAAATGAGTTTTTAAATCAATCTGAGTTTATGATTAACTCAAAGTTCTTTTCAGCGTGTTAATAAGTCGTTGATGATCTCAATCCTTTGTTTTGATCGGTTATGGGAAATGTGTGCGATGTTGTCTCAAAATTCATGCTAAATATATCTCTAAACTTAATTAATCTCGAGATGCATATGGTAATGTGATTAGCAATTTGGATAATGAAGTAGGCCCTCGTTTGTTACCCAAAAATATTAGCCATAAAAAGTTGTGAAAAACAAAATTATCCCTTTGCAACCCAAGTTGAGCCAAATAAAATTTATCTTTTCGTTTGATAACCCGAAAAACCCAAATAACCCGGAATTGTGAAAATTGAGAAAATTCATCAAGTAAGTCCAAAGTGTGCAATAAAAAGGGGCAAGAGAAAAACAGAACAGAAAAAAAGAAGAAAAAAAATGCTCAACAAAAAATAGCAAAAAAAAAAAAAGAAAAAGAAAAAAAAATGAAAATTGAAAAAGAAAGAGAAAAATGAGCAAATGCCCGAAAAAGCACTAATGGGCGTCATAAGGATATTTTCCAATTCCGAACATTCCATCCATTCCTATTTTTACCCTTTACACTTTTTAACCCAAAAAGTCTTAACCGAGTCCAAATGGCGAAATTAATTACTGCATGGAGAGCTAAGACATGAAAAGATAATATGAGAGATTAAAATGGTGTGAAATAGAGGCGATGTTCCCATTTCCTAATAACTATATTCCGATGATGAGATCTTTTCACCATATATTTCTTTCTTTTCAATTTTGTATGCATGAATTTGTGTCCATTATATTTACTCCTTATATCATGCATACCGAGAGAAAACAACAACAATTCGAGTGATTCGTTTGTGAGTGCATCCGTAAGAATTTGAATCAAAATGAATTTTCGGAAAGTAACGTAATGCTCAATCGGTGGAAATTTGCGGTTGAATTTTTGGCTTTGCACACACACACTATGGGTTGAGACATTTGAATATGAATTTATGGTGATTATTTTTCGAAAAGTTTAAATTGTACAATTTTTAAATATTTTGATATTTATTTAAGTCAATAAAGAATTTTGTGGGTATATTCACTGCAAACCCTCACGAGACAAAACTCGTCCTACTAGGGTAACCTAGGGGTTTAAAGGCTTGTTGCATACGCTAAATGCAATCACTTGCCTGCGAAAGTGGAATTTTATTTTAATAAAGGATTTTTCAAGAGTGGAATTTTTGGTTAGATTCAATTAGATTGCTCGGGACGCGTAAAGTTCTAAGTTAGGGGGTGTGATTAGGCACATATTCTTCATATTTATTCCCTTAATTTCGGTATTTTTATGATCCCGTGCAGTGTAAATAGCTTGGATTTGTCTCGTATTTATGCTACTAACCTTTTTTGGAAAGTATTTCTTGTTTTGTGTATTTCTCATGTGTTTTTACAGGTATTTCATGCAAGTTAGTGCGAAGAAGAACTCAAAACAGTGAAAAGAAAACAAAAAATGGAGAGTTGAAGGGCATTTTCGTAATTTTACATAGATATTCCGGTGGTGGGGAAAGCTATAGAGTTGAAGAGCTCTAAATTACAAGAACATTGGAAAAAGCGGCACCCCAATCCGAGTTACGGTGAAGAAGTTATGCCCATTTAAAGTTGGAGACAAAAAGTCAAAAGTTGAAATTAATTCTGGAAGCTGAAGAGACAACTCTTGAAATTTCTTGTTTAATTCGTTTTTATTAGTTTTAAAACGTGGAGAGGCATGGGAAGAGTCTCATTTAGGTATATTAAAAGGGAAAAACGTGTAGAGGCATGGGAAGAGTCATTTTTTGGTGTATAAAAGGCCAAGCCCTACATCATTCCAAAGGGACTCTAAATTAGAGAGAAAGTCATTTTTTTAGAAATCCTTTTTAGTTTTTTTCATATTTTTAGAAAAACCCTAGTTTGTATGTTTGAAGAACAAGTAGTATTCTGGATTCAAGTTCATCTAGTGCAGATTTCAAGTATCAATTCTTCAATTCAATTCAAGTATCAAATTCCCTTCTCTTATTCAGTCTCAATTCTATTTTCAATTTTCAATTGTTTTGCAATTTGTTACCAATGTTTGTTAGATCCATAATTCCATGTATTGGTATGAATTTGTTTTCTAGAAAAATCATGTCTAGCTAAATTCTTAAGGGATGGGGTACATGAACTCAATCCTAGGCAAATTATTTATGTAGAAAATAGAGGGTAAATTAAATATTGACCGAATCGTGTATGGAAATTATACAAACATAGCCAATCTTTTAATCTCTCTTGCCCTGGGTACTTGGGATGTTTAAGAACGCCATGCAAGTGTATTTGTCCATTCACCGCTTTGTATTTACCTTTGATTTCATATGATGCGGGCAAGATCCCCCATATATGTAATGCTTAGGATCTACAAAGATTGGATTTAGTCAAAATTTCAATTTACAATTCTAGTATTCTATACGGTAATTTACTAAGGTTTGAGGGATTGTACTCCACCCTATTTTCTCTCATTTTCAAATCTAATTTCTTTACAATTCTTAGTATTTTTGTGCACATTTTATTTCATCACCAATTGGAAATTTAAACCCATCAATCATCTTTTTCTTTTCTTTTATTTTAATATAAAATTTAGGATTAAACTACCTTACCTTTGTCGTCACGTTCACACGTCCTAATTCCCTGTGGATTCGATACCCAGACTCGCCACTATACTCCTTAAGAAGTGTAGTTACAAGTTTAGGTTTTTTTTGTATTGAGGTTGGAAGACGATAACAATGACTAGCGTATTACACGGACGCTCGGTCTTTCCACTCAATCAGATATGTTCATCGGTACATGGCCTACTTGTCGAACAGAAAGATTGTCCTTTTTTGTGATGGATAAAAATGTCCAGTCAACTTACAATATCATCATGGGAAGGGTAGGTTTGAAGAAATTCGAAGCAGTGCCATCTACTGTACATCAATGTTTAAAATTCCCAACCAACTTTGGAGTAGGAGTGGTGGAGGGTGACCAAAAAGTAGCTCGGTAATGCTACTATTCATTTGTCGAGCAAGAAGAGCGTGAAGAATCCAGAAGGAAGACTACTACTTATCAGGTTGATGAGATAGAAGACGCAGAGATTAAAACTTTAGACCCAAGAGATGAGTCTCAGCTCGTTAAGGGTCAGGTCATGGAGGCTACTGAAAATATCGTTCGGAACGACGAGCATCCAGAACGAACAACTCAAATTGGTGCTTCACTAGATGTGTCAATAAAACAAGAGCCGATAGCATTTCTAAAAATTAGAAAACAAAATTTTGCATGGATCCACGAGGACATGCCAAGGATAGATCCAGCTTTCCTATGTCACGAGCTTAATGTGAATAAGGAGATCAAGCCAATAAAATAAAGAAGAAGAGTGTTCATCCCCGAAAAGAACCAAGCTATACAAGAAGAAGTCGAGAAGCTACAAAAAGCCTGTTTTATTGAGGATGTCAAATATCCTGATTGGCTAGCTAATGTGGTGATGGTGAAGAAGAAAAATAACAAATGGAGGATGTGTGTAGACTTAACCGATCTTAATAAGGCATGCTCAAAGGATCATTTTCCTTTACCCCGAATCGATCAGCTGGTGGATGCTACCTCGAGGCACGAGTTACTGAGTTTTATGTATGCTTATTCTGGTTACAATCAGATTAAGATGAAGCGTGAAGACAGGGAGAGTACCTCTTTTATTACCCCAAGGGGAACTTATTGTTATAATGTTATGCCTTTTGGACTTAAAAATGCAGGTGCGACATATCAACGGCTGATGAATAAGGTGTTTGCAGAGCCAATCGGTCATAACATGGAGGTTTATGTTGACGATATGCTAACGAAGAGCAAGAAAGCTGCTGATCATCTAGTTGATTTAGGCCAGACCTTTGATCAACTACAAAAATATCAAATGAAGCTGAATCCCACCAAATGCATATTCGGAGTACGAGAAGGCATGTTTCTCGGATACATTATTAATCAACGAGGAGTTGAGACGAATCCTGACAAGATCAAAGATCTATTGGAGCTGCGATCTCCGACGACGAAGAAGGAAGTGCAAAGTCTCACAGGGCTAGTTGCAGCACTTAATCGGTTTGTATCACGAGCATCTGATAGATGCCTACCATTCTTCAAAACACTCCGAAAGACTTTTAAGTGGAATGATAAATGCGAGAAGGCCTTTCAAGAATTATAGAAATACCTGGGAGCACCTCCATTGTTGTCCAGGCCAGTGATGGGAGAAAGACTATACTTGTATCTAGCAGTTTCAGAAAACGCAATAAGCTCGGCATTGATAAGAGTGGAGGATGGAGTGAAAAAACCAATCTATTACACCAGAAATGCCTTCCGAGAAGCAGAGATCATATATCCATGGTTGGAAAACTTAGCACTGGCATTGATCGAAGCAAGTAGAAGGATGAGGCTATACTTCCAAGCTCGTACTATAGTTGTGTATACAGACGTGCCGTTAAGGCAAGCTCTGTACAAACCAGAGAAATCAGGAAGATTGATGTACTGGGCAGTAGAATTGGGTGAATACAATATAATTTATGAGCCTAGATCATCGCTCAAAGGGCAGTAGTGGCAGATTTTATCCCAGAGTTCACTTATCCTGATACTTCCGAAGAGCAAAAATTGAATACCGACCAGCCTGTGGATATTACAGGATCATTAAATCTAAGTTCCGTCCAACTTAATTCGGTAGACGAGCTAGAGAAGATGGTCGGCGAGCAATAAGAAGTGTTAGAGGAAGACAGAAGGAAACATCAAATATTCCACCGAGGAACTCTATCTGATCAAGAATTTGATAATGAGATACCTGTGTGGAATTTATATGTAGACGGTTCTTCGTATACTACAAGAAGTGGAGCAGGGATTGTTTTGAACAACCCAGATGAGATAGATGTGGAATATGCTCTGCGCTTTCAATTTAAAGCTTCTAATAATGAAGATGAATATGAAGCTATGATTATTGGTCTTAGTTTGGCAAAAACTATGAAGGCAGAGCAGGTCATCGTATTCAGTGACTCACAATTGATCGTAAATCAAATGCTGGGAGTATATGCAGCCAAAGGAGAATTAATGATCAAGTATCATGCGAAAGAAATGGAGATGGTATCGAGATTTAACGAAGTACAGTTGATTAGAATACCAAGATCGGAGAATGCAAGAGCAGATGCCTTAGCTCGGTTAGCCTCAGCCACGCGCACCGAGATATGAAGAATAATCCCAATAGAAATCTTGGCTAGTCGGAGCATTGACAAAGATCTGATGATGAATTTCATTGACCTTAATTTAGGACCATCATAGACGGATCCTATCAGGGCCTATATTGAGGAGGGGGATTTACCAATCGATAAACTCGCAGCCAAGAAACTGAAGTTTAAAGCTGCTCGTTTTGTATTGACTAATGAAATTTTGTATAGACGAGGAATTATAGCAGTTTGCAAAGATGTGTGCATCCCTCCGAGGTGAAAGATTTGATTGAAGAGGTCCATGAAGGGTCCTGTGGATCCCATATAGCAGGTCGGACGCTTTTGCAAAGAATAATGATGCAGGGATATTATTGGCCGACGATGAGGGCATATTGTATAGCCTATGCCAAGAAATGTGACAAATGTCAACGCTTCTCTTCCATCCAAAGAACTCCCCAGGCATTGTTGACACCCATAACATCCCCTTGGCCATTTTCCATGTGGGGGATAGACTTGGTCGGGCCACTCCCAACGACTAGAGGAAGGTTCAAGTACCTCGTAGTCGCTGTGGATTATTTTACTAAGTGGGTGGAAGCTGAACCCCTTATTGATATGACTTATGATAGGGTGTATCAATTTATTTGGAAGAATATCATTTGTAGATATGGTCTTCCCCATGCATTCATTACTGATCATGGAACCCAATTTGACAATAAGGAGTTTGCTTCATATTATCACCAGTCAAACATATTGAAAAGCCATTCTGCACTAGGCCATCCCCAGAACAATGGACAAACTGAGGTGACGAACAGAATGCTGCTGAATGGTTTGAAAAAAAGGCTGGACGATGTAAAGGCAAATTGGATTAACGAGCTACATTCTGTGCCGTGGGCTTATCGTACTACACCGCAAGTAGCAACAGGGGAATCTCCATACATATTGGCATTTAGAAGTGAAGCTGTTATACCTGCCGAGTTGGGCCTCCCTACACACAGGGTGCTGAATTTTGATTCTCCTATCAGTGACTTGATGAGGCGATTGGATCTAGATATGCTTGAAGAATTTAGAGAAGAAGCATCAATCAGGAATGCTGCATACCAACAACGAATAGTTATGTTTTACAACAAGAGGGTAAAAAAATATGATTTGAAGGAAGGATACTATGTGCTCAAGAAAGTAATTTAAAAGCACAATAAACTGGAAGCTAACTGGCATGAACCCTACAGAGTAACAGAGGTTGTTCATCCAGGAACCTACAGGATTGAAACCTTGGAAGGAGAAGAATTTAAGAATGCATGGAATGCAGAACATCTACGCAAGTACTACCAATAGTAGGAGTTTCTATGTAATGAAGTCTTCTTCAGTATGAATAATGTATTAAAAGTTTTACCCATTTATCTCTTTTCGGTGAAATTTTTCAGAGTATTATTGCTACACACTACGCATCAAGTTCAGAACAAAAATCCACCAAGTACGATTGGTCGGTCCATCAACTACAGTTGGTCGGTAAAATAAAATCCTCCAACTACGGTTGGTCGGTCCACCAAATACGGTTGGTCGGTAAATTAAAACCCCCTAACTATGGTTGGTCGGTCCACCAACTACGGTTGGTCGGTCCACTAACTACGATTGGTCGGTAAAATAAAATCCCCCAACTACGGTTGGTCGGTCCACCAACTACGGTTGGTTGGTAAAATAAAACCCCCCCAACTACAGTTGGTCGGTCCACCAACTACGGTTGGTCGATTTTATAAAACCCCCCAATTACGGTTGGTCGGTCCACCAACTACGGTTGGTCGGTAAAATAAAATCCCCCAACTACGGTTGGTCGGTAAAATAAAATTCACCAACTACGGTTGGTCGGTAAATAAAATTCACCAACTACTCGCGAACTCCGGTTGGTCGGCAAATTATTTTCACCAACTCCGGTTGGTCGACAATTTAAAATAACACAGGACATTTTTTATCTTTTTACAGATATACATATACATTCATCATTGAATAAAAAAGATATTTCATAAAATATTTCCAAACCCATAACAATTGCAAAGAAAGCTAAAAATTTCTTCATTAAAACTAGAACATATTACATGTGATAAATTGCAGATTACATAAATGAAGTTCATTACATAAACAAGCCCAATTCTATAGGTTTCTTTCCCTCAGCCTTTAAAACAGGTTCTACTCCAGCAGGAGGATCGTTTAAGGCATAAGGAGAGTTTATGAAATTTACATCTTGAAGCATTCGAACATTCATCACTGATGGCCGATCAAGCAAATGCTCTAGGCGAGATATGTCAAAATCTGAATGAAGTCTGTAATCGCTGAGGTACTTTGAAATCAAGAACTAAGGGATTGCCCGAGAAGGAATTCAACTCATGTCGAGCTTAAAAGGAGGCACTGGCAACTCGAGCAGTCCGGGGTCATAGTAATCCCATAAATAGTGGCCTTGTTCTAACTTTAACACCCCCAGCGCATTTAGCCATCCTTGCTTATAATCCTCATTATTTGATTATTGGATCCGATCATCAAGATGGTAGAGAGCTTCATTATATCCATCCATCCAAAACTCTCTGGGATGTTTATGGAACTGATAGGTCAACCTCTCTAGCTGCTCGTGAAGATTCTTCACCAGATTTGTTTTATTCTCCAAGGAAGAACTTTGTGCAGAAAGCTGCTCGTCGAGGTTCAAAATCTTCTTGGACATCTCTGATAATGGTTGATTCTTCGCCATCAACTGGAAGACCTGATTCTCCAAGGCTGATTGAGTTCTTTGCTCTTCAATTAAAATACGAGCAGCCCTTGCTCGTCCCTGAGAAGCTCTTGCTCGACCGCGAGCAGAAGTAGAGGGCCCCGTCCTCTTTAAGGTTTCTAATTCATCTCTCAAGTTGGCATTCTCCACGTCCAAGAAAGAGAAACCTTCATCATTAACGGGGATAATGGATCCCGAGAAAGATGCTGCAGATTGTAGTCGGGATATCTCCTCTTGTAAAACATTATTTTCCTCCTCCAATAATTTAGCAATTTACCTATGCTCCTCGACCTCAAGATTCAAAACGCTCTCTTTCTTTTTATGGGCAGAGATGAACTTATCATATCCTTTTTCAGCACTGAGTTGTTGATATTTTTTCTCGTACCCCTGATGCAAAAGTGAGGAGGACTCTTTGTACTGCTGCTGGAGTTCCTCTATTATTCCATAGAGATTCTCGATCATATCATAATAAGCTACATTATTGGCAACAACTCGGTTGAGCAAGCACTTCAAATATTTGTAAGACTCCACTGCTCACTTAGAGGCATCTGAACCCAGGATATCAAAGATTGGTGACTTATCCAGATCAGCATGGCCAGCCTTGAAGTAGTCATTGCATTTTTTTCATCAGTGCAGTATCATGAGCTGACAAGAGCTCCATCCTAGCCATAAACTAGTAAAGAGAGGAGGTAGAAAGAATTAATAAGCATGCAGATAGAGCAAGTAGCAGAAAAAGTCAAGATGAACAACCACAAGTTTGAATTTTTATTTCACCATAAGGGAAAGTACAAGGTCAGATATTACATTCAGAAATAAGAAATAACAAAACAAACACCCAAACTACTCTACACCTTTTCTTTGTCTCCTAAAACTTCCTCGGGGAGTTTGGACGAAGAGGTTGGTTTCTCAGAGGGAAAAAAAAGCTGCTCGACAGGAGTAATGATTGATTGGGGTTGCTCGGAGCATGATGGAACAACTGAAACAGAAAGGGATTTATCTCCAATTATCATAGACGATTCTTCTGAGTCAGCTTCGTCCTCTTCTTCTTCTCCAGAAGAGGGATGAGGGCCATGAGTGTGTTGCTGAAATAGATCAGAATCCTCAGCAACTTTCAGCTCTTGTAGGGCTGCCACCCATCCATCCCTGAAGTATTTAAGGCTGGCGTACTCCATCTGTGAGGACATAGCAGCCAAACACTTACTCCAGCCTTGTCCCAACCTACACTGAAGGATTTTTTAACAGCTTTCTTCTTTTTAGCTTTCTTCGAGGAAGTCCTCTCAGTAAGAAGTTTCTCGGCAGCCTTCAGTTCCTCTTCCACCTCCAATTTTTGGCGTTCAACATCATGAAGCCTCCTAATTTCTTCTTCAGCAACTTTGAGCTTATTCTCAAACTCTTTAGCATTCTTGATCTTCTCCTTAAGCTCTTTATTTTTCTTCTCAAACTCCCCAAATTTCTTCTCCAAATCCTTGGAGGCTTCCACAGCTCGGTCCCTCTCCTGCTCGCCGGACTTAACTTGCTTCTCCTAAGAAATTTTATTCTCCTCATACTTCTGATGAGAGTCTTTCAAAGACTGGGTTAACCCAGTAAAAGCCTCCTCTACACCTCCCGAGGAGATTGACAACTTGCTTCATCCTTCTTTAGAATTGTGTTAAAACATGCCACCAGCTGGAAAAATAAAATAACTGTAAGTCAGTATAGGGACATAACATTGAAAAATGAAAAGTTAGATTAGTAATACTTACTGAGGCAATATGTTTCGCATCCAGGGTAGTAACTCTGTCACGGGAAAGAGTGTCTTCGATACCCTGGACTTCTGGGATAATCTAAGACTTCACCGAGCTCATTGCAGAGCTCGGAGGAATAAAAGTGGGAGCACCACCTTCAACATTCAAAGATTGAGAGACAAGATCTGCTGGTCTCTCAGTAGAACTTCTCTTTAACCTCTTCGGAGGAGCAGGAACATTCTCAACCAAAGATTCTGTCTTGGTCGGTGATATAATAATGACCTCGCTTGGAGGAGAAATAACAACAGCCTTAGTCGGAGCCACATGGGGCTTTTCGACGATCTTGCTCGGAGCCATAGGGGGCTTCTCGCTGAACTTCTTGGTAGCGTCAGAAGGTGGTACCTCTACAGTCCTTATCCCCTCTCCTGGGACGTCTTTTTTACTTCTCTTTGTCTCCACAGCAGGAGAATCAGACTTATCAAAAAAAGAAGTAACTTTTCTTCTCTTCATTATCTCACCAATGGGAATACTTGATTCAGATGAAGAACCCTCCACACTAGAATCAACAGCTGGTATTTGATCAAGACTAACAATCACTGGACGAGCAGTAAAAGAGGAAGTATAGCTCTTATACTGCAACAAATAAGAGGCCGATCTGATATGTTCCTCGGCCACAGACTGGTGCAAACTCCAGATAAGTTTCAAGTGCTTTAGATTAACCTCTGTCTCCTTTGGAGATTTTCTTTTGCTGTCAACTGCAAAAAATAAAAACAAATGTCAGCGAAATATTTTATCAAACACAAAGAAAACATGATTTCAAAAAATGAAACTACATATTCCATTGCTATAGGGGGGACACCTGGGACCCTGATATACATCATCTCCACTTAATGGAGCATGTTGCCAATTTTTCATAACAACCCCATGCTCAAAGTAATCCCTATTGGCATCTGGAAGATTTACAACTAAAGCCCTATTTAAAAACCTAGTTTAAAATAAAAAGTACTATCGCTGATAGCCCATCTATAACAAAACATAATCTCTGGGATTCCTAAGCGGGTTCCATGGAGTTGATTTAACCTATGGACTCCATTAACTGTTCTCCAAGTATTTGGCGCTATTTTTGCAGGAACAACATCAAAATACTGACAGAACTCCAAACATAAAGGATTCGGAGGAAAAGAAAAGCCACATTCGGCCACAAAGAGACTGGGGAACCAATGTTCCTCAGCAAAAGAAAAATAGTCAGAAGGTTCAGAAAGTTCTTCTAATATGACTCATGAAGGAATTGGAAATTCAGAACGAAACTTGTCAAGAGATTCAACAGGGTAAACCATGAGGAACAGAATAAGTAAAATAAAAGGAAGAAGAACTTACAGAAGAGGACTGAGTCAGTTGACAACGAACAATAGAGGAAACGAACGCACAAGATAGAGAGGAAATAAAAAGCTTGAAGATACAGATTTGAAAAAGTAAAAGATGATAGGATTTTCTGGAGCGCTTAAATACTTTTCCTCGGGAAAAGAGAAAAACAATGATTACCAGGACGGACGATTGCGTATCCAACGGCTAAAAATAAGAAAAGGGCACAAAAAACGAAGCGGTTATAAAAATTCAAAATATATATGAGGACTGATACTGTGCATTTAAAAAGGAGTTGTATACAACGAATACCTCCCTAAAAACCACACAAACCGAAAATCTAAGCAGCAGAATGTTCCATACTTTTCTTTAACATCAAACTATGAAACATTGGGGGCTTCTATTAATACAAAATTCAATCTGCTGACATGGACCAATCACTTGAAGACACGTGTCAGTTTACATGACAAATGTTGATACTCCAGATGAGCAACTCAAGACCACCGAGCAACTAAGAAACCACGAGGAGCTTAGGGGGCCCCGAGTAGCTCTAAGCGTGTTGAGCTACTTATGCGGTCCGAGCAACTGAAGACCCCCGAGCAGCTTAAGCATGCTGAGCAGCTTTGGTGGTGTGAGCAGCTTAAGCGGTCCGAGCTTCTTAGCGTACAGCGCACCCAAATCAAGAGAATCAAGAGAGATGACTGCGCATTAAATGCCATTTATTACCATACAGATGTATATGTCTACTAGATAACAACGCATAGTCCTTTCATTTGTACCGCCTCAAGGCTATAAATACATTGTAACCTCCTCATTAGCAGAGGACTCGGAATTTCTTGGTAAATCTATTATCGAGAATTCTGGGCAAATAATCATCAATACAATAACAGTGGACGTAGGCCATTATCATAAGGCTGAACCACTTTAAAAATTCATTGTCTTATATTCGTATATTCATTTTTATCTGTGATTAAATAATTAGATCAAATCTAGTCTTTTACATCAACAACGGGTCTTACACTCAACATAATTTATAAAATCGTTAGACGACCAGAGGTTGCTGAAGCTCGACCAGATTCACGATTAACAATCATTCACCATTTATTGAGAGGCTAAATATTATGAATTAGTAAAACTCTTCCATTAGAGGGTTTTCCTAAGTTGGATTTACCCAACCAATATTATTTTTGGGAAGACCGGGACCTAACCTTCTATTGATCTTTGCATGATAATAAAAAAATAAACTTATTACACTAGAATCCAACTCAAGTTTCCTTATAAGATACACCACTGAATTAGAAGAACAAAAATAAATATTATACATAACATAGTGTAGAGGGGTATACGAGAAACCCTTCATTAATGGTAGAGGGATGCGCGAGTAACCCCTCATTAATAATGTAAAGGGGTGAACGAGAAACCCCTAGTAACTATAAAGGGATGCATGATCAAGCCCTCATTAACAATGTAAATGGGTACATGAGAATCCTCTCAGTAACTATAGATGTTAGTAATAGTAGAGGGATGCATGGGCAACCCCTCATTAACAATGGAAAGGGGTACACTAGCAACCCCTCAGTAACTATAAAGGGATGCATAGCAACCCCTCATTAAAATTAGAGGGATACACGAGCAACACCTCATTATACTTCACCAAAATTGGCCAATTATCACAGAAAAAATCTTGACAAGTCAACCTTATTATGGTCTTTAACCGTGACATGGCTCGGGGTGACAACAAATTTGTCACAAAGATGTCGCGGTCAAAGTCCATGACACATTTGACCTTATCACATACATGTCACAGTAAAAAACCTTGACAAGTCTGTGACATGGGATGGGGTGAAAATATAATTGTCAAGGACATGTCATGGTCAAAGCCCGTGTCAAGTTATCCTTGTCATGGACGTGTAACGGTAAAAAGTATGACAAGAATAACTTTCCACAAACCTATACTTGTCAAGGATATGCCACAGTCAAAGTCCGTAACAAGTTATCCTTATCACGGTCAAAGTCCGTGATAAATATGGATAGCAATATAAACAAAACTGCTGGGCAGTATGGCCACTACCACTGTCCAGTAGTATATTATCACCTATGACAGCAAATATATGACATATTTTCTCAATATATAATAGCAACCAACATTTAAAAATGTTGATTATGGCTACTTCCATTTCCCAGCTGTATATTATCACCTATAATAGCAAATATATGACATATTTTCTCAATAAATAATAGTAACCAACATTCAAAAACCTTAATAATCAAACACTAAACAAATATAAATAAGAAACTCGGTAATATAAATTCATTCATTATCAAATACTAATCAACATTCAATATTCATGATAACCAAAAACAAAATAAATAATAATCAAATTATTACATATTTTTCATTCATTATCAACTTGAAGGAGAAAGCTAGGTCATACTACATAAGAATTGACACAACCATCAATATTCTGTACGCCGCACTATTCTTTCATCCACACAACTTCATTCTCTTTTCCCACCAACACTTACGTGACGTGAGCTTGAGCCTTATGTGGTTGAAACGGACGGTTATGCACCAAGGAACCTTGGGGTAAATTCGGGTTCCTCAACTCCCTATCTATTCTATCAGCACCCCGTAAGTCTACTAAATAGAATCTATCCCAACCAATTGTAAATGGTCTATTTGGGACGAGGGGGTATCGGTGAGGGTAAGAAAGACGGAGCAGTGGTTCCCTCATCCACCACTTTCTCCTTTCCCTTCTCTGAGATGGACCCATCTCGGCGTTAAAGGGCCTACTTGACAAACGAAAATATTTTATTCAATGTTTTCTATAGGTTCTCAAACTTCTAGGTGTTGTTGGTCTACAACTCATCCACCTTGCGTGCCAGCCCAGTGTTGCTCGCAATCCAGGTGAGCCTCAAATTCCCCATCCGATGGCTCACCCCCCGAGTACAACCCTTGTGATCCATCTCGAGCACTCGTCTAAGTGCGTCTGTACTGAGAGATGCCTTGTCGGCATCACTCTGCGAGCTATGGACTTCTTTGAGTTTTTCCTGAAATAATAAAAACGTACACAATTAGATGAATTAATAACAAAGTATGTCATTATGAATTTTTATTTTAATAACATAATTAAAATTATAACTCACAATAGTGGGGGCCATAGTCGGATCCCTTTCTTTGTTCAAATTGCCACATAAGCATCGAGCCTATGTGGCTTAATTCCCCGTCTCCTGAAATAAAATATTTCAAAACGAGTGAATTAGTATATAATTATCACTAAATGGAATAAAATAAAACTAGAATGAACTAACATTCAAAACTTATGATCTTATACTCCACCTCGACGTAAGACATATGCCCGGAGTAGTACACGCCAACCTTCTTGGCCCAGTTTGCCCTCCCAGATTCATGAGAGGATAATTGCCTATCCGATATCTCATTACTGACAAATTATTTCTAGCTTGCAAATGATATTGGCTTCTTCTGGGGTACCGTGTCCCTACGTCATAAGAAGGACTCCTGATCCCGACTAAAATACTGTGCACGTATATCTTTTTCTATGTTTTCCATTGATTTCTTAGTTGTTCCAACGTGGAGTTGCATTCTTATGGGGGAAAGTTGAATTGTTCTTGTCAAATAAATGCAAAACAAAAAGAAAGTGAGTTAGTAGTATTTTAATTATAAAAGAAAATAAAAATATTATGCAGTCAAGCAAGTACATGTAATGCCCCCAAATGGCCATCTTAAGCTCATAGGCCACCTTCCTCCAGTCAGTGTACTCAGGGCCAATAATCGTGTTCAGTAATTCCAAGTCTCTATCTTGTAACGGCGTCTTGTTATCCACTAAGATCCCCAACTTTCCCCACTTTGGGGGCCTAGTGATAGACGACTCTTCCTCGCCTCGCTTCCTTGACGCCCTGATGAAGACATTTCCTGCAAAGATTATTATTATTAGAAACATATATATACATACATACATACATACATATATATATATATATATATATATATATATATATATATATATATATACACACACACTAACACACACACACACACACACACACACACACACACACATATATATATATATATATATATATATATATATTTTAACCATTGAAATTTTGATATTGTGTTCATAACATTCAAGTTTCTCCCTGTAGTAAAACATAGCAAACATTAAAAAAATGAAAATATGAAACAGTATCACCACCTAAATGAAACAATCAAATAGGTTTGAATATTTATAATGATTTATATAAAATTCAATTCATGTATGGGGGTTGGATAGTCATGTATGTGGATATTTATTGGTGCCCAAAACGGGCTATCAACAATTACAAAGGCGAGGAAGAACTTGGGGTTAGAATGTGATGTTTGTTCTTTGACTCTATTTTTATAAATGAAGATATATTTGTTGTAATTAAATATAATTGTAATTTAATAATCCTAAAAAGTCCCAAAACAAGGAGACCACCAACCACCACCTCTACCGGGGAAAAAACAAAAACAGGGTCACCATGGCTTAATCGCGAAGGAAACACTATTTTTTTTAGGTAAAAAAAACATGCCAAATAGTTAAGCATATGCATAATGTTAAATTTGAAAAATATAAATAGAAAGTTCTTGCTCTATTTTACTATAAAATGTTTAAGTAACCCGTTATATTAGAGCAACATAACAAAATTGTGAAAATTAAACCCTAAAAAGTATCTTAATAAAACATTTTCCCCGTTTTTGTAATAATAATTTTCAATCTCTGTGAGGAATTTGCTCAAACGTAAAAATTTTCAGCAAATTTAACAGTAATCAAAACATATATCAATCCACAAACATTGAGTAAATAAATACACAAAATGCACAGTGACTTGAATTTACTCAATCATCAGAAATGTGAATTCAAAAACCTTAAATAAGAAACCATAGGTACTGAGAATTTAGGAAAAAAACTCTAGGTACCCAGGTATGCTCAATATATACACATACTTGAATAAAGTGTATGACTGGACACAAACCATAAGTATTGAGAATTTAGGAAAAAAACACAAATAACATACCCAGGGAATATGTATTACAAAAACTCTAGAAAAAATCATTGTTCTTGGATTTGAAAGGATATAAAGAAAATTCCGTCAAAAACTGTTGAAATGGCCCCTTAAAATCGATTGGAATCGCCCCTCGAAATCGATTAGAACAAATGGGTTTTGTTTGTATTAAATCGAGAGAAATTGCCTGAATCGTTTGAGAGAGAGAGAGATAGAGTTTTGTTGGAATGGCTGAAACAGGTCTATGTTGGTTAGGGTTTTAATTTCTTTTCATTGTCACAATCATATCAGAGTTAAATATCATGACAATATTTGTTTGTTGTCACGGTATTTGACCCTGACACGACCGTGACAACATCCTTGACCTTGACATGACCGTAACAAGGTGTTTTCACGGTTGTGTAACGGCCAAAGACCTTGACAACGGCTCCATATTTTTTTGTCAAGGTTTTTTATCTTGACAACCCTTTGCGGGTGAAAAGTGACAAAAACAATTTTTTGGTGTAGTGTTAACTCTGTAGAAGAATGCACAAGAAACCCTTCATTAACAAGTTAATAATCTTTGCTTTGATAGGTTAGCTTATTAAGAGGCCTTGATCGAGTAACCAGTTCTTGAGGAACTAGGCAGTATGGGTCATTTTGAGAGTTTGGCTTGGAGTCTGAGAGGTAAGATTTGTTGAGTAAGCTAAGACTCAACCACTTAGATAATCCGAGAAAGATAGAATAAAAACAAGAGAGACCCCAAGGGTGACTCACACAAACGCACACGTAATAACCATCTTATATCACTCGTACATAAATAAACAAGTGAGTGACCACTAAGGTCAACAAAGACTAGTCAGAACAAAGTGGGTATCCAAAAGAGGTTGCTCGCATATTTACAAAGTCATAACAAAAAATAACTCTTAAGTTCACTCGCGAGATTTCATACTTGCACAACAAGTTTCTACCAACATACAAAAAATAAGTTTTAGTCTACTAGTCGATAAGATTACCCTTTTGTTACCGCTACACCAGTTTCCACACCACTACAAGATAAAAGTGGTTTGACAGTGATAGTAAATTATGGGGGACAAAATATTCCTAGATATTTATAAAAAAGAATATTCTACAAGTGCACAATAACACGTCAACGCTAAGATTTTCCTATATATAGAACCTTAACTACACACTAAAACATATGACATAACATATCGCTATTATTCTGTACAAAATCCCACAAACATACATATATTCTCTCCCTTCTTATCTCTCATAATTATTGAATTGCTTACTTCTCCTCCCTTAAATAATCACCTTTCTAAAAAATTCCCTACTGGTTATTTATTGTTCTGAATTTGCTTATGTATTTAAAAATGTTGTATTTAATCATTGATATTCCTATGTGATAATACTCCAAGTTATTATAAAGAAAAGTTACTTTTTACTCCTTTCCAAACATCCTCATAATATTACCTTTGAAAAGTCATCTATAAGTGCGGGTCACGTCTCTCCATTAATAGATATTCAATGATCCAATACCACTATCCTCTTACACACAGTGAAAATATATTTTTTTCATAAACAAAAAGATTACGAATGCGCCCACTTTCCTTATGGAGTCATTCATTCAATTCTTCTATAAATTTCTATTTAAGGTACCCATTCATCTATAGCAGGCGCTCTGAATTAGACCATGCCGGCTAGCACACCCTGGATCCACAAGTTTGATTAATATGAGTAACCCTAGTTTTTTCTCAGTGATATCCCCATGCACAATTGTCATTTTTGTCTAGCATTGACCTCCATGTCAACCGAATAGGAATAAGGTCACTCCACCATATATTAATTTTTGCATCAAATGAGAAGACTTACAACATTCTAAAAAATGATGTTGTCTGAGCTCAGAGACTTGAACCAAGAAAATAACCTTATATGAGAGGAACTAGTGTATTCAAGATGTGGAGGACACATTCAAATTCTTCTGCCTCATGTCGACATCATTATTCCGCACCTGTTGACCTTTGGATTTTATTCTCTTTTTGGTAAATGTCATCCTCTATTTAACTCCCGTCTCATAGGCACCAAATCAAATACCTCAACCGAATCCTTCATATATCTGTCAATAACAACATTATTACTGCTTTAACCATATATCTAGCTTGCTTATAAAATAGAACTCATGCTCGTTCTATGCACAAACTAAAATTTTGAACTGAATATATAAATATAAAGACATGTAAATACTAAAACATCATTTTCCCCATTCATAAAAAAATGGACCAAACGCATAACGAAATTGAACAAACTTAACGGTTTTCTAATTTGCAGAGATGGTGAAAATGAAGAGAGAAAGTGAGACATTAGGTCACTTTGCCAAACGATTAAACACAGGGTTAATAAATAATGCTAATGGCTACCTAATAAAAGCACGCAACAGAAGCAAAATTGAAGTTCTTCACAAAATTGTAGACAAATAATAACACACCCACACATAAGCAATTAGAAATAAGCTAATAAAAACCCAACAAAATAAAAATAAGAGATCTATATGGCATAAAGATATGTGATCAATTTTGAACAACATTGATAACTGGTACAATGAATATTCATAACAATATAAAGCTTACTAATGAAAAAAATATTTTTTAAATTGCTCCTCTATAGACCAAGATGAATCACATCTATAAATAGTACAATATCATCATCACTCCCAAAATATAAAATTTCAGAAAAAGTACTGGGAGGAGTACCGAACGTTTGCAAGGATCGTAATAGAGAGGTAGAAAGAAATAAAAATTAGAAGAAAATACAATGTTTGAGAGAGAATGAAGATGGGAAAACATTATATATAGAGAACTGTAAGATAGAGATTGATGAGTGTTAAAATCGTAAGTGACTTTAGACCCACATGTGCTCCCCTTTGGACTTTAGACGGGTATGAAGAGAGAAGTGTCAAAGTAAGAGACAGGGTCCTACATCCATTGTCAAAGGTGTTCCACTGGTTTATTAGATTTCAAATGATGTATTACAGTCTTAGAGACCTCTTGAGCTTTGGTCAAGAGAGTTTGATGTCTTGTGGCCTTTGTCAACAACATATATGACCTTGAAAGTAACTAAATGACTTTAATGAGGGTGCCAAGGTACTGATTTAGGAATCTACAAGATATATAAGTTGTGTAAGCAATGAAAATGATCTAAATTATAAATATAAGCTCACAACAGTGGGTTGCGAGTGTGGAATGAAGTATAATTCTATGCTTGGAACTCTTACAAGTTTGACTTCTTAAATATCTTTATATATTTGAATGCTCGAGATTGTCCCCCTTTCACCTTCTACCAACTTCCTATTTATAGAAAAACTCTAGGAGAGAGAATAAGTGGGATGTCACAGTATGACTTTGACAACTCTGAGGTCTGACGGTGCCTGAAGGGAGATGGAGTGTTGGACAAAGTATTTTACAGGTAGTGTAAGGTGGATGTTAAGAGAATTAAATGCTTATGGGGATATTCAATGCAAGTGGAGTTGAGTAGTGGCAATAGGTGTAATAGTGTTATGCTTTCTACCTACTCTCCTAGACTGGTTGAGGAAGCTCTACTGAAATCTTCTGATCTCGAAACCTATAACAGGTTGATCTTAGATTGTTCTAGAGATCTTTTAAGGTGACACAACTTGATGTTGAGGGCTAAAAATCCTGAATAGGTCATCTTACTTTTGATCGAGCTTTGTTCTAGGTCTTAGCCTTAGTTGAGTCTCAATTATAAGGCTTCAGATCTTGGTTGAGAAGATGTATCGAAACGACTGATCCTTCAAGGAGTATGGAGTAATAGTTGAGATCCGCTATAGTACCATGGATTTCTCTTGGGAGCTGCAGAGGTCTTTGGGGACAAGTGGCACTCTGTCTGAGAATAATTGAGGAGCCTCTTTATTGGTTCGAGGGTGCTTGAAGGGGTTAAGAGCCTTTGGAAGGTAAAAGGTTTAATAGGGTATCATCAGTAGCCCCTTGTTTCTCTCTGTAAGAATTGCAAGGGTCAACTCTTATCCCTTTCACTTGGGATGGGGGTAATGCTGTAAATTGCCGCAAAATACCCGTTATGGATTAATTGCATTGGAAAGAAGATTCAAGTGGTGGACAACAATAATGGGTGATAGAAAGGATTTTGTGTGTCGTTGTAGTTATGCTTCTCCAATAAAAAATTTCCTTCAATTACCTACAAAAATATAACAAGAACTAGTATAGAGGTAAATAATGATGTCAATTCAACTCTATTGAGTGAAACACACGAAAAGTCATGTAATACAATTTTCTAGCTATTTTTTTCTTGATTTTTTTTTGCTTGTTCTTTGTTTTCTACTTTTTTTTTATGATTTTTTTATATTAAAATAATTTAATGTGATGGTAAAATAACTAAACTAAGTGAATAAAATATGAACAAAATCAAACACTAAAGCAAGAGATAAGTGATGTAAATAAATGTGAGAACAAACAAGGGATGAGACTACACCACATATTCTAGTTATTCTAATTAATCAATTCACTCATTTGAAATCTCCAAAGTTAGTATGAAAATTACAAGTTAACTCCCGCCTCAAGTGAAATTTTAACACTAACCTTTTAGAAAATTAAATTTAAACCCCACAACTCTTAGAAAGTAGACTTGAAATCCTTTTAATAAATTGCCTGCTAGTATTGATTCACCGAAATTCATTTTAGCCATAGAAAATACAAATTAGAGTTGAAATTTAAGAAATAATACCACACTTGAGAAACTTCTATTTCTAGTTCGATTCTAAAATGGGTACTATATCTTGAATTTCAATTTTCTCTCAAAAATCATTTACCCTCTCTCGAGGCAGAAATAGGAAAATGAAAGTTCAAAATTAATATTCAAAGGGATATCTAAGACAATTAAATTAATTAACCACAACAACATTAAAGATAGGCTTGAAAAGGTTTTTTAGCTTAACATGATATGAAACATGATAATCAAATAAACAAAGGCATTAAAGATATTTAGTAGAGAAGAGAACAATCAAATCAAATCTCTTGAAGTGTAATTGAACTCCAATTCTTGCAATGAAGATTACAACACTCAATTTGAATGATCAAATAAATATTAAATGAAGTACTTACACTCAAATTGATTCTCACTAGTATTTATTTTTCCTCAAACTAAATAAAAAAGAAGAAAAGAAGAAAATAAAAAAATAAAAAAATCTAATTCTAATTTACAATTTATTTCCAACTTTACAATTTCTCTCTACTTTCTTCTCCAGCCTCTCTAAGTCTTGGTCTTCAAATGATCCTCCTACTTTTTATAACATAACACAATGAGACTAAAGGGGCAAAATTGGAAAGTTTAAGTGTGCATGGTAGAAAGGGTAATTTGGGAATGACACACAAGTACATGTATGCTGTGAGGTGTGGGATGTTTTTTTAGAAAAAGGGGGTAAAGATTTTAACACATATGGCATTTGCTTTATTTTTGGTTTTTGTTTTATTTGGGGTCTGGTAGAATTGGGTAAGAGAAGGAACGAAATGGTTTTAAACAAAATGGGTTATGGACTTTGGTATGGGGCTTGGTTTTTTTGGGTCAAACTAGGTTTGGAAATTGTCGGGTTTCGGGCAGGTAAAAATCGAATAAAATTTGAATGGGTTTAAAATGGGTTACGGGTCTGGTGAAAACGGGTTTTTTGGGTATGGTGAAAATGGGTTAATGGGCAGTTAGTGGTAAGCTGGAGTTCGACCATAGATCATGGCTACCGGCTTAAGATAGGCTGGACTGGAGCAGGGGTTAAAATGGAGATCGATTCGAACTTTGGGTTCTCAAGTAGGACATAAGAGGGTTCAAAATCGGGTGCAACAGGTATAGTCTGGGTATAGCAGGAGCACGCCGACCGGAGAAATTTCATGTTTTCGGGTTATGGAGTTTGGGGCAGGTTTATGGGTCGAATTATGGGACGGGTTTCTACTGGTGGGCCGATAATGGGTTGAAATGTTGGGTCGAAGTAAGGCCGTCATGAGGTGTTTATGATTTATGGTTTATGGGTTGTTAGTTTGGTGTTTGAAATGTGAGTTTTCTTTTGTAACAAAAAAAAATGCGACTTTTGAGAGTATTAGGTGTAGGTGAGGTCTATGGGGGTGTAGGGTGTAGGTTAGGGATGTGTTTGTGGTTGTGTATGGTGTATTAGATTAGTGTGTGTTTGTTCTTTGTTCTTAAAAAATTAGACCTAATTAATTACTTATAACTCAAAATAAAAATATAAAATCAATAAAATTGATCAAAATTAAAAAATTAAAATTAAATTCCTAACCTATTAATAAAGACTCAAATAAAATAAAAATAATAATCAATAAAATAAAAATACTAAAAACAAATAAAATAACTAAAAAAAATCTAATTAAATGCATACCTAAATATATACGGACACGAACATAACGACACACACGTAGTATATAACATTTACATAAAATAATAAAGATAACGACCCTAAAATAAAATAAAAATAAAATAAAACAATAAGAAATAAAAATGACGCAACCTAAATATATCTATATCTACATTAAAAATGAAAACAATAATACTACACACACACACACACACACACACACACACACAAAACAATTGTAGGACATGTTATGGAGGTCTAGACTTAGGTTCGGAATTGGTTAGTTGGTACGAGAATTGGGGTTTAGCCTCATTTAATGCGCATTTGCCATGAATTGAAGTGTTTAAAACCGGAAATGACATTTGACGTTCAAGATAGACATGAACGCGCATAAGACCAATTTTACTGAGAATTAGCAATTAAAAACCGTCTATTTGGGGTTTTATTTTAACACTTTTGGGTTGTTATCAATGGGACGTTCTTTTAGGGGATGGATAAACTGAAGCCTCAGGTTTTGGGGGCTAGTAAGAATCCCCTTGGGCGAGCTTGGGTTTTTCACTCTTCACACAACATTTTCTCTCTCTTCTGAATTAAAAGCTATTGCTTTTTCAATTTTCTTTGCCATAAATGTCTTATACAAATGTTTCACCTGTTGAAATCTCTAATGTAAAGCCCCTTGGTGCCGTGGGCCCTTATGTTTCCCTTCCCTCGGTCGAAGGGGAGGACTAATAATAGGGAGAAGCCGCGGAACAAGTGTATAAAGATATACACCGGTCGCTATGCTCGGCTCCCACCGCTATGCAAAAACCTAAACTATTGACTACACTCTTTTAAGGGACTACAACGATCGGTCTGAGTATCGAATCCACATAGAAATTTTGCTAGAGTTTAATACTCCAGGAATAAAAGTGTAAACAATAATTTATTAACAAAAAGAAAAGATAATCTAGGCATGTGTAATTAAACTATGATTATAAAAAGGAATAAAAACTATAGATTGGGTTTAATATCCCTTAACTCGTCTTAGTGCGTGGGACTACGAATTCACAAAGATTGAATCTCATTTCAACAATCAATTAAATCTAGAGTTGTCCCCCCTAAATTTGCATAAAAGCCTAATATGATTTTGGCGTCAATAAATACCCAGAAAATTACACGCACAAGGTCGTAAACACGGAGCATACATGGTATACCCCGTTAAATCTCATAGGTGTAATAACAGGAACAACCCAATCGAATTAAATACATAAAACTCATCACCACAGAAAAGCAACCTATTGGAACTAAGGTGAGTTCAATCAATCACAACCTAATTTAAGTTAGCTAGAAAGCATCATAAATGGCATGTATTAAAAGTAAGCAGTAAATAAAGCAAGAAAACCTAAATTAGAAAGCAAGTAAACTAATTACAAAGCTTGAAATCAAGAAAAACAAACTATATTAATGGAGAAGACAATGAATAGTGCCACATACAACCCAAATGGGGGAAACCCTAAGAGAAGCAAAGCCACACCCCCAAAACCCCTCTCCTCTAACCTAAAACTACGTAAAATGTATTATATCTTCAAAGTAAAACAAAGGTTCCATTTATATTAAGTGGGAAAAGAATAAAAGGGAAAATAAATTAAAAAGAAAAAAATGCCCCAAAACTGCAACTACCGACTGACTGGGTCCGAGGGAATAAAACTCTGCATTACTTCGAAGGCTTATTCTGAATCACCGATTGACCGGGGGCTCAGGGCCGGTCGATTGGTCCCCTGCTTTGAGCAGGTCTTGGTCCATAATAGGGGAGAAAAAGTTCCAAACGAAATCGGCCATAACATCTTCATCCTGACTCAAAACGACGTGATGTTGCCGCCACGTGAAGCTAACTCAACGAAATACGCTTCCATGAAATTTAACTGAGCCAGAGATGATGTATGAAATGTATAAAATATCTTTGAAGTTGAGTCTGATGATGGAACTTCTTCAAAATACAACCAAACGTCACTTTAAGCGTTCCAATACCTATAAAAGCTCAATTAAACCCCGCAAAGTATATATATATATATCCCAAACCAAAGTTATCTAGTTAACGATCTTAAATATAGGCATGAGGAACACCAAAAGTGCAAGAATGCAGAAAGATAACGAGCGCGCTTATGCAATATTCGTGACTATTCACACCCCCTAACTTAGACTTTGCTAGTCCCTAGTGATGAAACAAAGAAACCAATCCACAGAAGGCAGTGCAAAACGTATATATGCATCGAAACTATAAATACCACTTTCATAGGGAAAATGATTGCATTTAACATATGCAATAAGCCGTTAAACCCCTAGGTTATCCTAGTAGACAAGTGTTTTCTCATGAGGGTTTTCAGGGTTGAGACCCGCAAATATCAAATTTCCTCAAAAGGTATGCCCAACCATATGTGGCAAGTTCAATAATAATGAAAAATATTTCAAATACATTATTAGCAAAGTGATTGAATTCGCATAAAAGTCTGTATCATTAACATTATAGAATGGACCTGATAGAATTGAAACTTTAAAAGTGGGAGGAAAAGCAAGAACATGCAAAGTATGGTTTAGTAAAAACTTAAATAAGTTGGATAAGCCTTAAAACGTTCATACATGTCAATCCTCATCGGATATTACACTCAACAAATGAAATCACTATGAATGGGAGGTAATACACGGGACACGCGGGTATAAAAAGTAAATGTAAATGGAAACTAGGCCGCGCACATGTCATTAAAGAAGAACACTATATATAAAATGAAAAACATGTAATCATAATGAAAGATATTGTCATTAAAGGAGGTGAAATGTATTTTCACAGATTATCGAAACTATTTAAACTTTTGAATTTAATCACCCTAGGATCACATAGGACTTTTATAAAGTTGTAATGTAGGGATGGGGTTAAGGTTATAAAAGGAAGATAATTATGTATGGGTTCAAAGGTATTTGAAGATGAAAACTTGGGATAATGGAAAATGGGGAAAAATACAAAATTGGAATATGATTTCCATAACAAGAATTAGATATAAATTTTGAGAGTAATAAGAATTATTGAACATTATATACATAAATGAAACTTTTTCTTTCTTTTCTTTTCTTCTTTTTCTCACCTTTTCTTTTGCTTTTGTTTTTCGCAATTTCTTTTGTTTTTCTCTTTTTCTTCACTTTTTCTTTCACACTCTCACATGCTTAATTGCATCCACGTAACAAGAACATCATTCAATCCCAAGTATTATTCCAAACAAAGGTATGGAAGGTAGTAAGTATGGTGTATAACTCCAATGTGGAGTTGGTCATGAGATTTTGATTTATGAAATGAAAGGCTATATTAAGGCTAAAAGGGGTTGACGAGGAAAAGCATATAAGGTGAGGTCAAGGTCAATATGGGTGATTTAAAAAAGATGGCCTATAATCATTTCGTAAAGTTTATGCAATTCTCGAGTCAAAACAAACTTTGAAAATCATAATCAAGTAACATATTTCAAGTATGAACTCAATTAATGAACGATCAATAAAAGAACAGTGAGATTAACAACGACTGTACTGTTTTCAAAGCGGAAAGGGAAGTGTATAACACTTACAAGTGAAGAAAAGCCCAAAACTCACTAGGTGTAGGTATATACAATGCAACAAAAGATAATTGGGTTATAAAAATATTAAATCAAATCATTTAAACAAGAAAAGCGTATGTGCTCATGTGATTAAAGTTTAATTCATGAATTTATCCATAATATCAATAATTGAGGATTAAAGTTTAATAACTTCTAAAATTGAGAACATGCATCATTGAATTGTCTATGGGATAGGGCATTTATTAAAATTTATCATCGGAAACAGAGGCAAAATGCCCAACAAAGAAGAAAAAAGAAAGAAAATCTTTTTGAAATTTTTAATTTTTTACAACAAAAGCATACTTGGAAAGAACATATAATCACATTAAAGAAATTACATCAAAGAAACTACCAATGAATGGATAGAATATCCCACACCCCCTAACTTAAACCTGACATTATCATCAATGTGAATCAAGAACCAAGTTCAAGAGAGGAAAAAGCGATATTATCCAAAATGGAGCGATATCTGGAAAGTAGAAGTCCAATGATTCTATAAAACATGTTAGTACCAAGAATAGCAAAAACATATAATAAAAACTTAACTAATTATGCTAGAAAATAAGTTAGAATAAAGAAAAACAAGGAAAATAAAAACTTACTATTTACAACCTACAATTTTAACTTTTAACTAACTGTACACTAGAAGTTGAAATTTTTGAGGATCCACCCAAAAATGATTTGACTTTGAAGGATCCATGGGGGACCCTAACTTTCATGCATACATTTCAGAAATTGTAATTCCATCCAAACAATGGAAGGTATGTGTAAGGTGGAAGAAATGAACCATCATCAATTAAAATTTTTGGAGGGATGGTGGGGTGGGGTGGGGGGGGGGGGGGGGGGGGTGAATTGAACGGGTGACGAATACGCGTGGGATCCAAAAATAAAATATTTTCCTCCCAAAGGTTTTCCAATTGGAATGGGAGGTGACGTACATGATGGCAAAGTTTTCTTCATGGAAAGCAACTTGAGCAAGTACTCCTCATTAGTGAAAGGGTTTAACATTTTAAAGTTTGGAACCTATTCATCGGCTATTTGTTTTGGCGTGACAGTATAAAATAAAAATGGGGAGGAAAGAAATTCAATCTCAAGAGATGAGTTATCATCACTCAAAGATTGAATTTCGAAGGAGAAAGTATAATTGTCAATGAAACTTTCTTCTTTGAGAACCAAAGAAGAAATAATTTCATTGCAAATGGATACTACGTTTAATTCTTCCTCATTTTCATTCTCTACTATACCATGGGCTAAGTCAAGAATGGTTTGTTCAAAAGTAGACACAAAATCCTCATTTGGTTCAAAACATTAATCGACTTTGAACGTATTGGAAGAGAAATCGTCGTTGGATTCAAATAATTCATCCAACTCTTACTCCCAACAACAATTTTCTTCCCAATAACGATTTTCAATTTTTATATTTTTCAATAATGCGCAAACCCTCACGCAAAGTCATTGGTGGAGGTGCGGATTCTAGAAAATGAGATAATTGAAAACTATCCTCGGAACTACTATCAAAATCATTATCATAAGAATTTTGAAAGCTATTGCAAATCGTTTAAACATTCTTATCATAAGGATTTTGAGGCCCAAAATCGGAATAATCATTCTCAAAATTCCCGTAATCCATAACATGACTTTGGTAATACTCACCCGAAGACATTTTAGATGTTTCAATTTTTTGGGCTTGTGAGTATTGACCAAAATTCATATGTTTAGGGGAATTTTGAGAATTATCACTACGATTAGTGAAAAAATTAGAATAAGACATGCTTACCCCAAAAATGGCTGAAGATAGCAAATTTCACAAAGTGATGTGCGTCCGGAAAATTCAAACGTTTCTTGGTGCTCAAATGTAGAAGTCCTACAAAAATAGTTAACAAAGAATAAAAATAGAAAGAAAAAATACTACGAAATACTAAATATATTAAATTCTAAAACGAACAAGTCCTCGACAATGGAGCCATTTTGATAACGGCAGAAGCTGCAGTGCAAGTGTCTAAAGATTTATGACGGTCGCTATGCTCCGTTCCTATCGCTATGAAAAAACCTAAACTATTAACTACACTCTTTTAAGGGAGTACAACGGCAGTCCGGGTATCTAATCCACAGAGAATTGTTGCTAGAGTTTAATCGATTTAATACTTCAGGAATAAAAGTGTAAAAGATAATTTTTTAACAAAAAAAGAAAAAGATAATCTTGGCATGTGTAATTAAAGTACGATTACAAAAAGGAATAAAAACTATAGATTGGGATTAATATCCCTCACCTCGGCTTAATGTGTATAAATGGTTACATGGGACTATGAATTTAGTAAGATTGAATCTCATTTCAACAATCAATTAAATCTAGAGTTATCACCCCCTAAATTCGCATAAAAGCCTAATATGATTTTGGCATCAACAAATACCTCAAAAATTAAATGCGCAAGGTCGTAAACATGGAGCATACATTATACACCCCGTTAAATCTCCTAGGTGTAATAACAAGAACAATATAATCAAATTAAATACATAAAACCCATCACCATTGCAAAACAACCCATTGAAACTAAGGTGAGTTCAATCAATCACAACCTAATTTAAGTTAGCTAGAAAGCATCATAAATGGCATGTATTAAAAGTAAGCAATAAATGAAAGCAATAAATAAAATAAGTAAACCTAAATTGAAAAGCAAGTAAACTAATTGATAAAGCTTGAAATCCAGAAAAAAAACTATATTAATGGAGAAAACAATTAATATTGCCACTCACAACCCAGATGGGGGAAACCCCTAAGAGAAGCAAAGCCACACCACCAAAACCCCTATCCTCTAACCTAAAACTAAGTAAAATAAATTACATCTTCAAAATAAAACAAAGTTTCTATTTATAGTAAATGGGAAAGGAATAAAAGGGAAAACAAATTAAAAAGGGAAAAATGCCCCAAAACTACTACTACCGGTTGACCGCGACTAGGGGGCCGGTCGATCGGGTCCACGGGAAAAAACTTTGGATTACTTCGAAGGCTTATTCTGAATCACCGGTCAACTGGGGGCTCAGGTCCGAGCGATTGGTCCCCTATTTTGAGCAGGTCTTGGCCCATAAAAGGGGAGAAAAAGTTCCAAACAGAATCGTCCATAACTTCTTCGTCCTGACTTGAAATGACGTGTCGTTTATGGCCACGCAAAGCTAACTCAATGAAGTACACTGTCGTGAAATTGCACTGAGTCAAAGATAAAGTATGAAATGTCTAAAATGACCTTGAAGTTGAGTTTGATGATGGAAATTCTCCAAAATGCAACTAAACCTCACTTTAAGCGTTCCAATACCTACAAAAGATCAATTAAACCCTGCAAAGCATATATATATCCAAAAATGAGGTTTCCTGGTTAAAGATCTTAAATATAGGCATGAGAAACATGAAAAGTGATAGAATTCATAAAGATAAAGGGCACACATATGCAATATTTATGACTAATCAAGGGCGCTGGGACCTTCGAGAAGGCGTACTTGGGGTGAATGACCCTAAATTTACTGGTGGGTCCCACTTTACTTCTTAAATTATTGATGAGGGCCTAATGAATATCAGAAGGACTTATAAAATACCCGAGTTTATGGTTTTAAGGGATACTAATCTCGAGGAAGGCCCTAATCCTTCGTCCATTGGCATGTCTATTTTAATGAATGTTTCTTGCAGTGTGGGGCCAAGTTTCCCCTACCTCTATCGGTGACATGGATTCTAAGAGCAATTAAAATTTCTCCTTCCCATCTAGTGGATGATTCTTAAAGATCACTTATGGTCAGAATCCTAGCTTTTAGGGAGTTTAGAGGTTATCAGCGAGATGCGACATTGGCCCAATTCTTTAGGCTATACCAGATTCAAGAAAAGAGCAAACCAAAGGACATGTGGTTGAAATATCTTTCCTAGAAAGATGATGTATTCTTTGCTAGGGATGGGAATATTATCCCCAAGAACTAGAGTGAGAATTTTTTCTTCATAAGTAGTGCATGGGCGACCTCTGACCTTAACGAGATAGCGTATTGCCCCACTTTCTGGTGTACTCCCTCTGCTTTTAGGTAAGCTTGTATTCCCCTTTATGATTTTGATTTTAACTTGGGGTATGACCTTTGTACGAGCCTTACTAATCCTCTTACTTTATTTACAGCGATTTCTCATCCATCTGATCAGGAGAAGGAGGAGATAGAAAAGGGCTTGAAGCTGGCTTCTACCCTTTTTGAGGCCTTTATCATAACCAGGAGCCTCTTTGATAGTGGGATGGGACGAAAGCCTAAAACTATAACTTCAAGAGCTACTCTTTCTCCCTAAGCTCATATTGGGTGAATTACTGGGGTCTGAGCCCCTTATCTTGGTGCCTCGTAAGAGGAAAGCTATTACCAATGTGTTGTATGATATCCCTAAGGCTATGAGGAAGAATAACAATCTTATGAAGAAGCTAAGCCTCTTTTAATAGTTGAAGGGGCCATTTTACTAAGTTCTGATGAAGAAGAAGATCCACAAAGTAAGTGGATAGCCTCCTATCCTAGTTTTCTTTATTCATTTCAATCGTTATGATAACTAACCTTTCCCTGATTACTTGATGCAATTAATAAAAGAGAAGAAAGAAGGATGATGAGGTAGGTTGCTAAGGATACCTCAACCTGGGTCTCCGCTACCAGGGGAAAGAGGTCCCTGACCACTAAAAAGTTAAAGTTTGATTCTCCATTAGGTTCCCCTATTCCCTAGGTTCTACCGGTGAAAGAAGCTGAAGAGGATCCCATGATTAAAACCCTGCCTTCGATGTATGCATTATTAAAGGTAGGTGGAACCTCTAGGGAGAACCAGATACGTTCTTCTATTCTAGGGGACTTGCAGCCCCTCATTTCATAAATTGAAGGAAAAATATAAAGTTTTTCTAAGGAAGAGGAGGGTTTGAAGAAGGGTGATGAAACCTGTAGCCATTCAGAGGGATTGTTTGCCCATAAGAGGTATTCCTTCCCTCTGATTATTGAGGAGTTGAATTGTTACTCTTCTCTAGTGGACTCCCTCTATTCAATAGCTAAAATGAAATGCTATGATATTATGGCCAAACTGAGGACTAGGGAGACTACCTCAATGATGAGGAGTTGGTCCACTTAATGAGATAGGTATACCCAAAGTTACTCTAATTTTAATTCTATTATTTTGTCTCATGTACTCTATTCTTACCTCTCCTTATCTTTCTGTAGGCTCAGCACCTGACTGGGGAACTTCTAATTGACTAATTGATGGTAATAAGGGATGAAACAAGGCTGTTGAGATGGCGTAGGGATGGACCCTCACTCAGATGCAGCTGGACCGAACGATTAATAATATAGGGGTGTAGGATGATGTCTGTGACACCCTGCCTACTAAAATATCGGGTGGCCAGCCTAACATTTTAGTAGGCGGGGTGTCACAGATAGTATCAGAGCATCAGGTTCTAGTCCTTAGGATCTGTGCAGCTTATTATGTTTCAACGTAATGTTCTTTGATATAGAGCCTTATTATAGGATTGTAGTATTCCTTCACGTATACGACTTACGTTCTCCTATGATTAAATATAGCTGATGCGATTTGTATATGACTTTGGTTAGACTTCATACATCGAATAATTATAGGACGACCAGCGAGGGCCGTTAAAAGGATGGCAGGAGGGGAGAATCAACAGAATCCATAAAATATTCCAAGAACGGTAACCGCGATAGGAGTCACCATAGCAATGGGAGGAGAAGATCCAAATATAATTGTGTAGGGTGGAGTGCAATAGCACCCATGTTTAAATTTCAAGCATAAAATTTTAACTCATAGGAGCGACGCTGTAGTAGTGAGAGTCGGTCACCACATCCATGGAGGGATACCATGAATAATAAGGAGTTTGGGGGTATGGTTTGACTGAAAATCCTCTCATTAACTGTTTAAATAAGAGAGGCAAAGGAGATTTCAAGACTTGTTTCAAAGGGGTCGTACAGTAGTCGATCATGAAGGAAAGTTGACGTGTTTAGCGAACTTCATACCAGACGAGGTGGATACGGAGAATTAATAAGGTCCGTAAGTTAATGATGGACACATGAATAGACTATACAAGCATGGATGGGGAAGTCCGAATAGAGAGACTAATATCGTTGTTATCAATGTCATGAGAAAGGGGCCAAGAGAATTAGTGGTTCTAACCAAAAGGGCAAGAGTATATTTAACGGTGCTAGTGAGGCACAACAGGAGGGGATACCCAGTAGAGAATTCATTTTAATGATTAAATTAAAAAAATTCCTACCAAGTGACGGTGGATTCAGTCAGGGTTGTCAAGGCAAGCAATGAGTCCCATAGGGCTAGAGGAGATAATGGGACAACGGGTGTAGAAATTAGGGACAAGTATACTAGTCAAGTGAGAAAGACAACCCTGACATGGTCAGTGGGGCCAGGAAAATGCGGAATGAAATAAAGAGGTGTCTTATGTGTAAAGAGTAGGAACATATATGTGGAAATTATCCATGGTGAATTAGGGGACATGAACAGGATGCCTAGTAGGGGCAACAGTTATATGGACTTTTTACTTCGGTTGGAATAAGGGTGTTATATTGAGGAACCATTTAAATCGTGAGTTCTATTGACAATTGGAAGCATGATATTTTATCTCGAAATTATTTGGAGTCTGCTTTGTGTGTCATGAGCAAGTCATAGTAAATTGTTATTGCTAGATTCGCATGTGAAACGGGATTAGTAGAGGTATCGTTAATATTACTATAGTTGTATTTTGTACCATTGAGGTAGTGGGGATCTCTTTAGTTCCATCTGCAGGGGAGCAGGTGTGGACACTGAGAATACATATTTTATTGAGTTATGGTTTTATCCTGGGTACGGACTATTGTGTGATGAAGGGTGGTTACAGTAAGACAATTATGTTCACTATCCCGGGGGAATGAAGTACATTTTTATGATGTCTCACTTGAAAGAGGGTCGAGCTCACGAAAATATTTTAGGAAGTAGAATTCAGCGAGTACATAGGTCTAGTTATATTGGATCTCGGTGCATATGTACTTTTACTAATTTGATTCAAGGTATATCGAGTTTACCGTTGAGTGGAGAGATTTAACTCATTGTTGTGTAAGTGTTGAGAACTTAGTGATAGTGAAAGAACAAAATCGTGTGACTCCTTGAGTGACATAGGCATAGATGATTTGATTTATGTGTTAGGAGAAAAAAATTGTGATATCTTAGTTGTGTGCTTGGGATGCACGAATTTCATCGACAATGCTAGGGGATAGTCCATTGGGGAAAGTTCTTTTAAACTTTGTTACGGGAGGTTACATACACGGATAATAATAAACATTGGTAATAACAAGACGTTGTGGGATGCTAGTACATAGGTTTTAAATGTTAAATTATTAAACGAGTAGAGGAAACACTTTATGCTAGGAGTTAATACGATATATGGCCAGTGGAGCCAGGTAGTGCTACGAGGGATGCACTGAGAAATTTTTTGCACCACAAGTTAATAGGTGGGGCTAGGCCGAGAAGGAATGAATTTGCGAATTGGGGAAATAGAGAATACCCGTATGATATAGCCACGCTGAGAGTGCGGAGCCGAGCTTGAGACAAATATATTACGCACGAGACGTTACTGATAATTATACTAAAATGTTTGGGCTATAGTATATAGTATGGTGAGACTTTGTGTTCGCTGTTCTGAGATATGATTTACATGTGCTAGTTATCACCTGAAAGAGGGTTTAGTATATATATTCATGTATGTATGTTATCGTGTGTTGCATAATAGACTTATGAGGTTTGTATTGTTATATTTGATCCCAGGGAATAGAGATGTTTACCGATGGGATTCAGAGTGGATATGTTTAGTAACGAGCGAGGATATATAGCTTGTGATTAATTCACGATAAAATAGTAATGATAGTAAGGGGAGCTATATTGTATTATGTCTTTGGTAACATGAAAATGGTCGAGTATATTTATGTCAGGTGACCGGATTTGGGGGTACGTGTTATGGATTGATGGCCAAACGGATCTCATCGACTAATAATGCTAGGTAGTAGTGTATCGGGGGGTTCCTTGTTTGGATTTCTCTTTGCGAGACATTCCACGCATGAAACTTAGCGCAACGTTGATAGTGGGGGATGTTTGGTCACTAGCACATAGTTTTGTTACCTTGGTTATTAAGCATTCAGGTAGTTATAATTGTGAGTTGAAAGTTGTATTATAATTTAAGGCTAGTGGAGCCGGGTAACCTTTATCCAGTAATGCATGGGTATAGGGTGTATGGGAGCCTTGGACATTTAAATTACTTTTAATCTAATTCACGATTAGAAGGGGTAGAGATATGTGTATCAATCTCAGAGGCATGCGATAAAGGAAGTATTCGAGGCTTGAAGTACTCAACTTATCTGAATTTCGAGGACGAAATTCCTTTGTAAGGGGGGAAGTATGTAACACCCCGTATTTATGAGGATTTAGAATTTAATTAATTCAGTGATATAGGAATTAACTTATCCAGAGGATTTAATTAAATTAGTGAATTAACAATTTAATTAATTCATTTTTTTTTAAAATTTACATGTGTCGTAAATTGAGGTCGAAGTTGGAGATTTTAGTAAAGTGACTCGGATGGAGATTCTAAGTGCACAGTTGATTCCAAATAGGTCGCGATAGTCGGAGAAGAGTACCCGTAGTAGTAATTGGGCCTCGGGGCATTTTTAGGCATAACCAATCTCATACGGGGGTGTTTGGGCCATTTTAATTTGGCCCATAAGCTTAAAAACGGGATTAATGAAATATAACATAATTGAGGGGATTGGGAAAGTCATTACTCAAGGAGATAAACCCTAGAGATGCAGAGGAAAACAATGGAAGAAATTGGGGATCTTTTGGGAGCCAAACTAAAGGAAGAGGAGTGTGTTCTTCGTCAAACATTCGTCTACAACAAAGGAAATCAGACCTTACGAAATTATCTAGGCAAGTAGTTAAACTTGATTCCATTTAAATTGCGATATTGTGATTCATATCATGGTGGGTGTAAACCATATTCATTTTGGGATAAGTTATTATAGCAAAATTCGTTTTTAGGAGGGTATCACATGTTAAATCTGAGTTTTGGGGATTGAAGCATTAAGGGTGAAATTGTTGTTTAATTGATGTGAGAATAATATCATATGAGGTTAGAATATGATTTAGAATAAAAAAACATGTATAAATTGTTGTTGAATTCGGATTATTGAATCGAATTGAGGATTGTGATTTAAGGGATATTGAGAAAAACTCAATTTATGAACCTTAGAATTTTAATGAAAATCACTGAGGATTAATGTCATATATTAGTGTTTGAACATGTTTATAGATGAAATAAATTTGAGAGATAAAGTTATCGACGTTTGTATTGAAGTTGGAATGCTTCGGAGTTTAAAAATGGTGGAAAAAGCAGTCGGGAAAACTAACTGATATCTGGTCGATCGATCTACCCCTTCAGTTATTGTAAAAAATGAGATTGTAGATATTATCGTCACGGTTGTGTGGGCGCCAACCTCGTATTTTTCTGATTTTTTTTTAAGTTGAAATGATTTTATTACGATAGGGTGCATGAGACCGACATCTTTAGGAAGAAATAATTCGGGTTATTTGGAGATGTCCGTAGACGAGTGGAGGACTTTGGAAAAATATTAAGGAACATTATTTTATCCTTGGATTAGATAGGGATGAATCCGGGGTATTGATTTAGGAGTATTTATAATGAACGACACTCGATAATATATGTCAAAAATATACAAACTTATTCGAATGGGAATTTTGGATGAATTTAGCATACGGGCTAGTATCTTAAGGTGGAATTTAATTGGTAGAAATTAAATGGAACCTATTAGTTAGAGTCTTATGGGATGAGAATTAAGTACTATTAAATTTAATAAGGGCATCAAACTTATTAACCGAACTTGGTGAAATGAATTTTAAAAGGTTAAAATACGGACCAATAAAGGGAGTTCGGGCATTTTGGTTGAGTGACACCACTTGGATAAAATTAATTGAGGTGATAGTAATTAAATTAAGGGTCTGGATTTTGACTTTGATATTTCTCAAGCTAGTGCTACGGAAGTTAGGCACGGAGTAGCCAGTTTAATTTATTATAGAGATATATAATAAATTATCGAATAGTGAATTTAACGAGATGTGTTAACCTTAATAATGGATTTTTGTGTAACAAATTCTAAAGGGTGAAGATACGGACCATATGAGTGAGTCGGAGTATTGTAGTTGAGTGACACTACTTTAATAAATTAACAAATGTGAAATTTATTAGATTAATCGGTGTAATTTGAAATGTAATGAATTTGGGGGATGAGAGAACCTTTCACTTAAATTAGTAGGATATGAGTGAATTACCTACTGAAATATTTTAAAGGATAACTGGCACACTTTGAGTAGTGAAGGATACTCGGGAATATAAGATAAAAAGTATAATTGGAATTATATAATACGTTGGATATTCGGGAGATATATATGCTATGTATGGAATATATGATATAGGTTGTGTGTATACCTATACTGATTTGTATGATTTATTATGTGTATGACATACCTACCATACTTGCTATCACGGGAGGTTGTGAAGGAGACAGTCTTATCCTGAGGAGCCTTCGGGGGGATACTTGACTTGTAGCTCAGAGCATAGGGCCTAAGGAGGACATATCGGTGAGTTGATAAGTTTGGGTGATATGAGTGCGTAGGTATGTGCATAGCCCATAAATACGTGGTCTATGTTCGCTTCCAATATGTGTGATTTATATTGATACGGTTCGAGAGTGATTCGAAATCTATAGTCCTTTATACAGTTCATAATGTACCGAGACTTGATAGAAGAGTATGCCTGCATCGCAGGTCTCATCTTGGGGGTGATATATTGTATATCTATAATTAGTATGATAAATATGTATACTTGTGATTTATTCAACTACGTGTGTTTAGTAGATAATGTACCAAGACATTAAAGCATAGTACACTCACACCGCAACTCAGCTTAGGGGTGCCATGTTAGGATATATATAACAGTGTGATATATGTATACATGTGATTTTATTCTACTGTGTTGTTTTAGTAGAAGAAAAAGATAGTGACATTAAAAACAACTATATTATGGGGAGAAATAAACATATATTGAGAAATTTATAATGGGATAAAAGACATGGAAATTCGGTAACATATTATATGGTTAATACATGTGGGTACAATGAGTTATTATGTATAAGGAGACTTGTTATGGCTAGATAGGTGGAGTATCTTAATTAGGAAAGGTAGAAGGCAAGAGTTAAGTTTGCACATTAGATGGGGGTGAGTTATGTCTCAAGAGAGTACGACACTAGATTAAATATGAAAACTGTGCATGCATATTTAATTATTATAATTTAACTTCTTGTTAAATATTTTCTAAATATTTTACTTGGGGCCTTACCTGTATCAAAATATTTTTCAAAACATTTTAGGTGTCCAGCCAGAGGGACACCTAGTTTGAGGATTTTATCCAGAGATACGTAGCTGCAGCTCATGTGGAAGTTGCAGGACTTTGCTATAGACGTTTCTCTCATTTATTCCTAGTGTAGGATCTTTACTTCAGTACTTATTTTGGGCATGTCACCCTCAGATTTAATAAGAGGTTATTTTTTGCACTTTGTGTATCCTGGTTATGGTTTCAATTACTGTTGAACCGATAGTTGATTCGGTTATCTTTTTTTATGTTATTCATTTGTGTTTGATTCAGTTATCTATTTGTGTGGGTGATTTAATTATTATTTGATTTCCACTTGTTGTCAATTAAAGATATATAGAATTCGGCACCAGTCTAATTAGTTTACTAGGTGGTTAGTAACTTTAAAAAGTTTTCGGCAGTGATGCTAAGAATGAGCCATATGAGACCAACGTTTTATTTTGATCATGGACTGGCCACCCGATATTTTAGTAGGCGGGGTGTCACAATGTCCTCAAGAAGGAGAAGGATTCCCTGAAGGCTCGGCTTATTGTGTAAGATTAAGTTTTATAATTGCTCAATTTTATTTTGTTTGTCTTATCCCGTTACGTCCAACTGAACCTTCACGACTACTTCTACGTATTCAAAGAGAAGAAATTGATGACATTTGGAAGATTCAAGATATTTCGTCACAACATCATTCAGAAGAGTTATGAGGTGGTTTGGTAAAGACTTTAATTATCCAACGGTTATTTTTAAAGAGTTTGCATTTCAAAAGGTTTTCAAAATATTTTAAAATGATTTTTAAAGAGGTTTTTAAAAATCTTGCTGACTCGTTAGAACGACTTGGCATGTCGTTCTAATGATATTGGGTATATCATTAGAATGAGTTTCCCTATTTGAAATAAATCTAAAATGTGTCTTTTGGGACGCTCTAGAATGTCATTCGAATATTTATTGGAAACACGTTCGAATGAGATGAGGTATCACGTTCGAACGAGGTACCATGTCTATTGAACGAGTAAGCGTGCTTTTTTAAATAATCTTATCTATGTCTTTAATGCCCATTTCTTTGCAACAACATTCCCTATAAATAGTGAAAGGGGGTTAGACTTTTCTCCAAGCCCTTTTAGAGTTCTTTTTATGATTAAACTCTATTATTTTTTCATTCAAACCCCTTGGATGTTTAAGGATCACTTTCCAAATTAAGAATAACATATTCCAAGTTGAAAAACCCTTTTAAAGATTTTTCTACTGTTGAATTGTGGAGTGAAGGTTCAACTACTGAAGAAGAAAGGAATTGAAGATTCCGGAGGCTGGTTGGTGGATATTGAGGCAAGGGTTTCTTGCTCTGAATGGTGCTAGATTGTGCCATATATGTTGAAGATTTGAATACTTGTGCATTATATTTAATCGAGCTCTAATTAGTCTTTAAATCATCAAGTCTGTCAAACTCTATACCAATGTTGAAATATAGGTTTGGCCCGAAAGGAAATTTTCCTTAAATTCTTCTTCTTGCTGTTTGTTTTGGAATTTGGATTCAATTAATATTGCATGTTCACTTTAAATTAAATCAAGATAAAAGTTGGTAAAAAAAGAATTTGTGTGCTTGGCCTAATATACAAATAATTTTGTTTAATTCCCCACGCTGCTTTCTCGTATTGCTTTGGAGTAAGAGAAGCTTCTAGATGCCAAAACTCTTAGGGACAATGTTTCCTTACTGGTTGTCACAAGGGATTCAACAGAGAAGATATATAAACTTCATTCCCATAGCTATATTGAACATATAGATAGGGAAGAAACTCTTCGGGTCCATAAAGTTGACGTCCAAGGTTTTCTGCACAAACTTCTCTAGGCTGATGATGATGCGGAACTTCTGAAGCAGTTAGTCAGAGAGCTCACTATTGTTAAGAAGGACCTTACTTCTAAGTATCATAAGCTTAAAAAAGAATGTGCAAGGGTCACCTTGCTTTATTTTGATCTTTATGGGGGAGATTCACACCATTGTTAAGATGAATGTGGATGCCTATGTGGATATGAGACATTCAATAAGTACCTTTTCCATAATTATAACTACAAATTTGATTCCTACAAAGAGAAATTTAGAGGTTGTTTCTTGATGTGGACGCTTTCGACCTATTCGCCAAGGCCCCCAAATTTAGGTGGGAGAGTTCAGATGATGAGGGCAACCTTAAAAAGATTAAGCAAGATGCCTTTGCTTCTGTGTCACAAAGTGAAATGCCCCTAGATCCCTAAATTTTTGGAGCATCCCTGAGGGTCCTTTGACCTGAAGCCACTTTTGGAGTGTTTGAAGTTGAGACTGAGATTTTGTAATGGGTCCTTAGATCTTAGAACCATAAAACATATAATACCTACACTGTTTAGGTCTGGAAGCCAATAATTGTTTTTTGCAAACACTTAGCCTCCCCCCCCCCCCCCCCCCAAAAAAAAAAATAAAAATAAAATTGGGGCATATTTATTAAAAAATTAAACCTTTAAGTGGTCCTGAGGCCTTATTCTTAACGTTTGGACTTGAGAGAACTACGTTTAAACTTGATCCTTGAAAAGTGGAGGGGTACGTAGGAAGCTTGGGGAAGCCAGTTCCAACTATACATCTATATACGCAATATGCCAACTACACCTCTCTTTCCTCAGAACTTAAATAGATGACCTAGTCTCTTAGCTACTTCACTTAGGTAGCTTGATCATGAAACTCCCGTTTGCAGATCGAACGCCCGTCCAGTAGCACATGGCCGACATCCATCGACACCACCCCAAGACTTACTGTCGTATCTTCTCGGAATACTACACATCGTTCCTTTACCCATACTGCGGGTTTGAAACCCTAAGTCTTTATAAGTGTCCTAAGACCTCCCGACTTAGTAAAACTATAACCTAAAGTCTAACAAAGGGTTGTAAGACTTTTGAACTTAGGTAAACTTGTAATCTCAAGTCCTTATAAGGGTGTGAGATCTTCAGACTTAGAAATATTATAACTTGAAGTTCCACAAAGGGTCATAAGACCTCTGAACTTAGGTAAGCTTATAATACAAAGTCCTCTACGAACCTAGAAAAAATTGAGGGTCATATTAGGAAGAAAATCCTCTGGACTTTAGCCCCCTGAGGAGAATGTTATGAGGTTTCGCAAAGGGTATCCAAGATCGCTGAACCTTGGGCCTTACACCTTCTATTTTTTAAAAACTATAGTTTTAGAATGTTTTTGTATTCAAACACTTAGCTTCCCTAAAAAGATTGAAAATTAAAGTTTTTTTTCCTTAAACATTTTCCAAAGTTATGCCTAAGGGAGGTAAGGTTTGAACAATTTCGTGGTAAAAAAGAGATTTCGATGTAAGGAAATGTGTTGTTTAAGGGTCCATAGACATTAGCCTCTTAGAATTATGGATGGAAATCTTAGTAATATTTTTAGTCTTTTATGGGTCCGGAGACCTTTAACCATGTTGCTTAAACTTGAGGATTTTGTAGTCTTTTTTGCGTCATAAGACCTTTTACTGCTAGTCTTAAACTAAGGCTGAAATTCTTGTAACTTGAAGTTTGTGTCCAAAGGCCTAAGCTTAAACCTAGAGTGGCATTGTAAGCCTCGAGCGATGATGATTTTTTAGGGGAACTCTTTGTGTGTTGACGGTGGATGCCCGGGAGCGCTTGTCTCCTAGTCCATCATGTCACCCGAGGTCGCATTATCGGTTCGACATAGGTTGAAGGACTTGACCCTGGAATATATTAGACACCATGCCAATTTTGAGTTGCACACCCTTGGTTTTAAGCCTAGGTCTAAGTGTGTTATGTGCAATAGGGGTTTGGTTGGTTTGTTAAGAGTCGCCAGTTTGTTTTATACAAAAAAACAAAAGATTCGGGTTAGCCCTTTCATAATAATCCTATTGAGGGTTTAAGTCTGTGGTTGGTGCAGAGATTCTTGTTATGCGGCTTTGGGAACCGGGTTATGAGAGGGAAAGGTATTAAGTACCCACCCCACTTTTTATTTATGCTTCCTTAATTATATGCTTATTATCGCTCTTAACATTCATTGATTACTTTTGGTTATTTTTAGAAATTATTTAGAGGCTTTAGGTTGAGAAACCCTTATATGTAGATATATGCTTAAGTTTGAAATGGTATTAGTGATAGGTATAGGAACATTAGTTCAACCGCTACATGTACACAAGTGTGCTTATGTATGATTCTATGCTTGTGCATAACTGGTGGCCAATGGTATGTATGTAAATGAATGAGAGAGCTCGACTTTTGAGATAATTTGATAAATCTTTCGAGGTTTAAGGAGTGATAGATAGGTAATATGAGAGATGGATGCATCTCTATTGTGACAGCATATCGAGAGATACGTTGCCGATGCTCATACTCGATATTGCGCCTACATATCCAAGAAGACTTAGGATTAAAGCCTACGTAGTTCAATTTTAAATATCAGTTTGACCGTTCATGTAGTTTTACGCGGGAATCCGCAACTAAAGATAGTTTTATATCTAATTTATTTTGTTCGAAGGAGATTATGGGTGAGGGCTAATGGTTTTTTGTTCCTTGAAATATGTACACTTGAGTTGAGGAAGATCACAGTTATTTCAATGGTTACACTCGCACTTCAAGTAAGTCACAATTATGCAAGATGTGAGCCTTACATGAAAGATAGATCACTTAATAATGAGAGTGTTAACAACTATGAATATACTTCTGTTTCTTCTGACATATCAATCGAGAATACTATTTTCAAGTGGGTGGATGGATGATCCATGGCTCATAGTTTTAGTGATAAGTGGGTGGAAGTAGTTTAGTTGTGTATAGTATGTATACATGTTTGTTTGTTTGTGTGAGGTGTGTGGGAGATCGCATATTTGAGATAGTTTGATATCTCATTTGTAAGGTGTAAAAGATAATGGGTGGGGGGGGGGGGGGGGGGGGGTGAGATATGGGTGCATGTTGGTGGGGAAATTATATCGAAGGACATATTTTCTAGGCTTATGCTCATGAGAAGGACTCGGTATTGATCCTATATACTCATGTGATAACGAGATCAAAGCCTACGCAGTTTGGGTGTTCACGTGCTCCAACATGATATGTGTGCAAGTGTAAGACTTGGCTTGATAGGTAAAGAAGCTATATGTGGGCCAGAGGTTAACTTTAGTGGAGGGTCAGAATGGGAGTGGACCCAAAGATCACTGATATTCAGATATCATATTATGATCGCCAGGTGATCACTAGCCGAAAGGTATCATCCTTCGAACTAGTTTGGGGGTATAGCATTAAGGATGTCGTGTTTTAAACATCCTTGGCTATGGTGGTAAAGGTACAAGTCAAGGGAGTTTGAACTGGATCCGGATGTGTCCCTTTGTAGTAATATGCCATGGGATGTATTATGAGGCTTGGGCTTCACGGGTTTTGTTTGTTATAAGACCTATGTACCCAAAGAGACTTGGGATCAAAACAACATAGTTCCAATAAACGGGAAATACTTACCGGTGTTGGCGATGGGATACGGAGTATACAATATACAACATTACGATATTTATGAAGACCAGACCTTAGTATAGCATTTTCGCTGTGCTGGATTGGGATTTTTATATGTTAAAATTATGTCTAATCAAAGGCTAGATTTTACAAGTATTTGATATGAAAACAAAGATTCGGGGTGCCACCACGGGGATGGACTTTATTCATTTGGAGAAGCAATCGGAGAAGTCGGATTTCAGACTTTGACTTGTGCAAAGCTTCTGACTGACTTGGCTCACAGACACTTTCCTCAAAACTATTTTCAAACTTATGTTTTCATGTTTTGTAATAGTCGTTATGGCATTTTATTTGCCTTATTTTAACATATGAGCATGTCACGTCAATTAACAAAGGTGATGGGTTAAAAATTGAACTGTAAAATATAAACGTTGTCAAGTGCAAACCCGATCCCCTAAATGGAGGTCAGGTTCAAAGAGATAAATATATATGGACAGTTATCACAATATTTGAGGTATTTGACTCGAAATTTGGTTAAAGGTTCTTTACTCTTGTAGCGCGAGACGAATGTTTCTCGGGGGAGTGTCCCCACTTGACATGCCCGAGGTGGGCAGAGCTCCATTTCTAGTCAGACAAAACTTTGTTTAAGAGCGTAGACTTTTGATAAATGCGCACAAAATTTTGCCTCTATTTTTATTTTGGAGGTGTTTTTTTTGAAGTATGAACCTCGTTTGGGACATAAGAGACTTCACAATTGTATAAGCATTCCTTGAGAGGAAAGTGACTTTTATGAAGTATAAACTTCTTCGAGACTTTTCAGAATACACTAGAGTATCTTGGATGCTCGGGGAGAAGAAAGTGAAAAAGTAGAATGGAGTTAGGTTTAGGTGCCATTCTCTTGGTTGATGGGAACATCTATTTATAGGGGTCTGTCCTGGGGCATTTAACCGATCGGTTAAAGCCCTTGGATGGTGGATAGTAGTGATTACCCTGGGAGGGGATAACTAGTCGATCATCAATTTGGAGGGCCTTTAAATAATTGATTAATGGATAGGAGGGGTTATTTGGATTGCTTTTTGTGTCTTTTCCTATTTTCATTTTATCCCCTTGAAGGTTATGTTCACGGTTTTTTGACCCCTTGAACTTTTGTTATTGGTTCGGGATGTTGGTATTTTTGTGGATTTTTACAGGGTTTGTGTCTATGGTGATTTGTGACATGACAGAATGTACCACACCTCGATTGTAGATCTGGGTGTCCACAAAGGCAGTCGACTAAGAGTGCGCATGTGGGCACTCTTTGTCAAAATTGAAAGGATATTAAAAGAGATAGGCTTGCCAATTCTTGGGAGAGTGTGAGTTATAAAGGGCAATAAGTGGAACATTTTAGGGGGAAATGGGAGTTTTTGAAAACGGGCAGGGTTTTGTTAACTGATCGATTAACCTTTACATTTGAACGTTTAACCATCCGGTTAAACCTTGGTCTGAATATTTAACCGATCGGTTAAACGTTCCAGTGGGCCAAACCTATAAATTGTTTATCCACGAATGTTTTCTTAATTCTTTCACTTATCTTCTCTCTCTCTCTCTCTCTCTATATATATATATATATATATATATATATATATATATATATATATTATTGAGACTTTTGTACTCCTTTGAGAGAATTTTCAAACTCCATTTGTTGTTTTGGATCCGTTGGAGATTGTTTTGGTGAATGAGGATGAGGTTATAGTATTGAACCAGGTAGAGGGGATCGTGGGGATTGATGATGGGGTTGCGTTGCAAGATGAATAACTAGACGCGACATCATGGTCGGATATGTTTGTCGATGATATGATAAATCGAACACAAGTCATTCTTAAGCATCATTTCAAGTATAGAATATAAGTAAAGCAAGCAATAAGGAAAAGAACACAGAATATAGAGTGGTTCGGCTATAAAAATAAGCCTACATCCACTTTGTTGCCATACTCTCATTAAATGCGTTGTACAATACAATATGATTAGACCTAAAGAGGCATACAAGTAAAAGAGGAGAAATGAATACATGAATATAGTGAATCCGGATAGACCGAATGTGAATTGCTAGGCAGTTTGCGTGCTAACTGCAGCATGGTAAGCCCATATGAGGGGTGTAGCTTTGTTGAGAGAGGCAGTATAGATATTTTGGCAGGGCTTCATGGGGTAATTATCTTCTCGATCTCCTAATTATGAAGGGCGCACCATTATTTATAGGAGATATAAAAGGTAGTGTCACGTGTTTAGGACACATGACATATAAATAAGTCTGGAGAATGGGGAATCCTTCTAGAAGCTAGGCAGCTATCAATTATCATCTATGAGTAAGGGTTGTGGCCTGTTTGAACCCAGGAAGTAGCCAACCTGAATAGGGATTGCGACCTGTCTGAGCCCAAGTAGTGACAAATGTTGAAGGAGGTACCGTGGTGTGTATGAGCCCAAGCAGCGATCGATGCTGACCAAGGCCGACTTAGTGTGAGGCCTAATAACTATATGGTGTCGCAGCCAATCTGAGACGAGGCAACAACCTCTTATTAATGCCTTCGTGATAGTAGGTAAGATATTGGCCATATAAATAAGCCTCCAAGACGTAGTGCCAAGAATCAATGAGTTAGGTTTGCGACTGAATTCAATGTCATGTATTCATAGATTGTCGTGGAAACTGTAAGGCAACGCTTCACCTTCACATGCCCTCTTATATAAATGTGATCTAGCTGTGGCCTTCATTACCTTTTTTCAAAACTTGAGATCAAATCGAGAGCAAAACTTAGTTTTATCATCAGTTTTCCAACGAATCTCTTGTGGTGTTTCAAGGCGTTCTATGGCGGAGCACGGTGGTTTCTGAGCTTGAACAACCATTTCTCATTGATTTTTAGGTAACATTCGAATTAAAATTTTATTTTCTTCCATATTTTCCTAGAATTTATCACTTTTATCTAGTCTTGTAAAATCTTCTTAATGAATTAGCTGAACAAGTTAACTGAATCCATTTATGCTTGGTTTAATTTTTTGATGTTGGGTAAAAACTAGGTTTTCATCTTCATATGCTCTTTAATTCTTGTTTATGCACCCATAATTTCTCATGATCTTATTCCCCAATCAATGTGTAATCCAGCTACTATCAATTATGTAATTGGATTTTGGGTAGGTTTAGGTGTTTAGATCGGATGAAATGTCAAAATTTTGGATTTTTTGGGTTTGATCGACACCTTGACCCTAATTCAAATTTCATTTTAGGCTAAGAACACCAAGAACATGTTTTTGATGTTCTTAGCAAAAACCTTAGAACTTCGGGGTTTTCAATTTTTAAGAATATGTACTCAATCACTTATGTGTTTATGAATTTGGTTACAGCCTTTTATAATTCCTTGTGATTAACTCCTCTTGGATTTTGAGATCAGTTGGCTACAGACTTTAGGATCCATTAGCTAAAATCAAACATCTGGCCTGTTTTGCCCCATGGTCGTAGCCTGATAGTGAATTTGAACTAGCTTGATGCAGCTATACTTGAATCTTTGTAAAAATCCCCTTAGATGTAGCCCCAAGGTTTCCTTTGGCTATAGTCTTTAGAGTAAACAGTCTGCGGCTTTTAGATTTAAAAGTTCTCACTGTAAATATGCGACATTCACCCCATGGCCGCATTCGTTCATCTTGTAGTAGTTGGCTACGACCTTGAATTTTCCTTAGATCTCTATGATGTTTGCATCCTCCTGATTTTCTACAGCCTTTACTTAAGAAATTTCTATTTTTTCATCCTTTTACTACTATTGGTATCTACGGCGACCTCTAAGAGGCTTCTCTGATCATAGTGGCTGCGACACCTAACTGCGAAGTCCTTCTACTTTTCTGGTCTTTCTTTGGCCCTATGAGTTGGAACCCTTCAGACTTCCTGAACGACTTCTGGAAGACTTATTTTGGCACTCTTCCCCCTAAAATTCCCTCTATAAAGCCTTTGAAGGCTATTGGGCCATGTTTTCTTAAAGACTTCCTCAAATGCATCACCATTGATTCTGACTTCGTGTACTCCTTTAACTGTAGGGATACTAGTGGGGCTGCGAACGTTATGGAGGATACAAACTCCAGCATCAACCTTCCTACTGAAGGGGTTACCGCGAAAACTGTTGCAAATGAGAGCAGGAACACTCCAGCTAAATCTTCTATCCAAGAACAGATATAAATCTCCTGCGGACCAAGAATACAAATGCATTATGGATGTGGAGTGGATATCCCTAGTCATTGCGGCCTTTGAATTTCCTCACTCCTCAATCTATATGCTTCCATCTACAAAATAAAGGTCATATTCCGCAGTCCCCAATAATGGGATCTGTTTTCCTCTATATGACTTCCTCCAAGGGTTGTGGCTACCAGTTCCTATCCCAGTTAGGAGAATTTTTAGTGAGATGAATTTTGCCTCAGCTCAATTAGATCCAAATGGATGGAGGTCCATTCTTCATGCGTTGGTGCTTTGGTAGAAAAAATTTGGGAGGGACATTACTCCTGTGGATTTCTTCCAGTTTTACAGGCCAAAGGACAACTCCATGGACCTTTCGTGGTACTACTATTTTTCTCTATGAAAAAACAAGGAGTACTTGTATACTGAGAGGCCTTCCAGTGTTCAAAATTGGAAAGGAATTTTTTTTATGTTTCTGGGGAGATATGGGAAATCCATGCTCAAGAAAGTGAGAGAGAGAAGACGTATAGGATGACGTGGACGTGGGGGCATCCTAATAAAAAAAGGTAATTTGCTTATTGAATTTTTGTCTTTTACTTCTTTACCTTATCTTCCGTGGCTTATAATGACCTTGACATTTGTGTGCAACTCTTAACAATTTAGTCAAAACAACAAAGCCAAAAAGAGAGTTGAGGATGCGACCGACTTTAACAATAAGCTGAAAAGATTTAGTAGGCTGGTCACTTTTGCGTCAATTTATGAGAATGGTTATTTTACCAACAAGCAAGTGACAAAGAAAATGATTGCGAAAGGTAATTCTATATCTTGGTTGGAATATATTACTGATGATATATATTGTCACAACCAATATTTATATAAATTGCTGCAGCCTCTTTTTAAAACATGTCATTATTTTCAGGAACAGAGTTTGACTACGAGATTTTAGCTGCCCAGTTTGCTGAAATGGATGAGAACGTAGTTGTCTTTAATTAAGACCCTAAGATGAAGGGGAAGAAGAGAAAAATGGCACCCAAGGAGACAACCTTCGTGGTTGAACCAAATATTGAGACTTTCTCTCAGCATACTGCTGTGACCGAGACTGGATCGATCCCTCTTGGAGAGAAGTCTGCAGCCCCAAATAATGTTACTGCGGCAGGGGAGAAGAAAATTGATAACTGCATAGATGATCAACTTATTACAGTAAGAATAATGTCCCCCAAGGACTTTCAAGGTGGGCACAACCCCTACATGTTTCCATTTCTGGGTCCCCTCTTCCTCCCTCCCGAAACATTATAGCAATTAATTCTAACTTGCCAACTCTCCAGAGAAGGGCAAGTGTAGGCCGTGATGGTCTTCTGTGGCCTCAACTGAGGCAACCTGATCCCAATTCTTCATGGGATACAACTTCTAGGGTAGTCAGCATAATGAGATAGGTTCCAGATATTATTGACCTGGACCGCCTGGTAGAAGAAGATCATGAGAACTTGGAGGAATATTCTCTCCACAATGTGCTGCGGGTAAGCACTCTATTTTATTCAACTATTTAGTGTTTTCTTTTTTACTAACCATCCATTAAAAATTTCAGGATGCGAATGTTGTTATGTCCCAGAGGAAAAAATATGAAGGCCCATTCAAGTTGTATCGGACTGTAGAGTCAGTTCATAAGACTGACTTGGAGGCTACCAAGGCCACTTCTTTTGAAGCAGGAAAACAATCATCCGTCACAGCACTTCAACTAGCCAATATGAATTTGGAAACTGCCATCAAGGCAAAAGATGAGGCTGAACTAAATTTCACCAAGGCCACAAAATCCATTAATATTAGTGAGGCTAATATTGCGGATGTTGCCAGGAAAGCCACCTCTTTTGAGAATAAACTCAACCTCCTTCAGCAAAAATATGAAAAATTAGAGTAGAGAAACCCTTACTTCCTCCAGCAAAAGGATAGGGATCATGCTGCAACCCTAAGGCAGAAGGATGAGGAACATGCTACAGCCTTGAAGTAAGCTACAAACGATGTTGTAGCAGCCGTCAAGAAATCAAATGAGTTCTTTCTGACCAATAATTAAGCGTATCTCCGCAGTCTTTAGGAATTTCGGCACAGAGTGATAAATTTTTTTCCATAATCACAGGAAAAAATCCATGCTTGGGGACTCAGAGACACTGAGCATTTAGAATGCATGGCTAACTGAGGGATGCGACAGAAGAGAGTGCCAAATAGCTAGAGAATGCGATCTCGGTAGATAAGGAAATATAGAATGTAGCAGAAAATGATGTTGAAGATGAGGAAGGTGATGTATCCCCATGGTAGAACATTATTTGTAGTCTTTTTGGGCTACGACCATATTGATCAGTACTTTTAATTATTTGAAATTACACATGGCTGTGGCTATTTTTGTAAAGTTGCAGCAACTAATCAACACCATAAACATGCTTACAATCATTCATAGTTGTGACCACATGTGAAAGGCTGCAACCTCTAGCTAATATTTTATAACCATTGAATATCTAGCTTGTCTATATGCCTATTTTGTTCTGTGTTTGAATACTTGAATGCTTGAATGTCTTCTTTATTTTGCTTTATTTCTTTGTTTTCTCATCTACCCTTTATATGGTTGCCCATTCTCTTTATAATGCTGCGGACTTTGATGAATGCCAAAATCTTGAACTATCTTTCATTTGGACTGTACTTGACACAAGGCTTGAACTCTGATGTTGGGCTGCAGTTGTATGTACTTTGTTAAAAATTGACTGTGACCATTTAAGTCTTTTGCTAACTTTTTTATTTGCCATAATTTCTCTTTATCACTTGTATTTTGAATCCAGTTTGAACTTTAAATTCTGGTTTCACCTCATCAAAGGATATAGTAATACTTTTTTGGAGCGACCTTTGACTTATTTCTTCTGCAGTGGATTGAGGGACTATAAATGGTTATGGCCTAAAAAAGGTTGCGTGCATGGGCTTGTTATGTCTAGTAAAAAACTTTGCAGCAAAAATGTTGGAATGGGTCTTCCTTGTTTGTTATCTTCTGTAGACTTTCTGAGAGAGGATATCAATGATTTTGGGATATTGGGCAAATGGGAATTATCTTCCATTGCCGTAGACATCTATCTTTGTCACGCTCCTTATCTATCTTCCTATTATCTTTTCTTGGAGAACTATCACGCCTCCCTAGGCTGGGTTCACTATCAAGCCACCCACGACTATAATTAAATATATATATCAAGCCATCCCTGGTTGGGTATTATGATCCCCCACGGCTAATCGAAGCATACAAAAGCTAAGAACGGGCATTGTGAGCCCTCGTGGCTAATTAAAGCATCCAAAAGCTAAGAATGGGCATTATGAGCCCCCTTGGCTAATTGAAGCATCCAAAAGCTAAGAACGGGCATTGTGAGCCCCCGTGGCCTCGCATTGTGAGGAGTGTAAACTTCTAATCAAGGCAGTCTCCTTAATATACTTTTCTTCCTAAAATAAGCAAATAATCTTTGAGATAATTAGTCATTACATTCCGTTAAATCTGTTTAAGATGAAGGTCTTTCATTAGATATTTAAGTAAGATAGCAAGAATTAACATATGACTAATAATTGCCATTCATTTATATATATATATATATATATATATATATATATATATATATATATATATATATATATATATATTTGACTTTAACAAAATATAAAATTCTAGTAAATATAGCTACAAAGAGCTTCATAAGTAGAGTTTAAGAAGAGGAAAGTGGGAACAAGTAAAAAATAAGGATGGAATCTGGTAAACGACCTCCTAAGTATCGGCTACACCCCCTAAGCATCCTTCAATAATTGTTAAAGAGCTCCTTCCCTAATGAGCCTTTTGATTTCGTTCTTTAGGGCGTGGAAATGGTTTGTGTCATGGCCATGATCGCTATGGAAACTGCACCATTTAGCTTGATACCTCTTGTGAGGAGGGGACTTCAGCTTCTTAATCCAATGGACAAATTTATCTCCTCTGATGAGCTCCAAAATGCCTTCAATTTGGTGAATCAACGGGGTGTAAGTCTCATAGCCTTTTTTTGGTTTTGGCTGCTCCATCTTCCTCTTTTGAACTTTTACTATAGACATTGCTGCTTCTGCCGCTGTAACCTTTTTCATGGATGTGAAGATTGCAGCTTCTGCTATTGCGGCCTTTGTTGAAGTGAAAGATGCGGCCTCCAATGTTAGAGCTCTCTGCGTCAGGAAGTTAGTCTGGTCCTGGAGTGTGGATTGACAGTTATACAGGTGAATATTGTAGCTCAGTAATTGGACAAATTCTATACTCTGCTCCGTGCTTATCTTTGAGGTTCCTTCCATGCCTTCTTTTGTGTTAGTCTTTTAGAAATATATTCTCTGAGATCAACCAGATAATGGTGAGAATTCTAGAAATTTAGGAAAAACTAAGCATAGTAATAGGTATGCAGTCTTTAATTATCTGCAACCTTATTCTATTCTGGCCGCAACCTGAAGCACATATGCAAGTACTGTCGCGGTCATATCAGATGGAATTTTTCACAACTGAGTCCTAGGACACTAACAAGTCTAATTTTCCTAGGTGAACTATAAAAGCTATAAAGACCAACAGTCTTAGGAATGTTGTAACATTCTGTCAATAAAACTGCTTAGACGCATCCCTTATGAGGCAGTGGAGTGTTTGATCCCAAAAATAGTCCTAAAACTCAAGATCAGATCTTATAATATGCACAGGACGTTCCTGATAGGAATTTACTAAGGGCAAAACAGCCTTTAAGTGTGAAAGTTGCACCAACTTAGTAATAGGCCCTAGATCATAGGCGTAAAAGATAGAAATAAGTGAATATAACTCTCCCCCAGTTACCCAATTTTAGGAAGCCATCACATTTTGTGGTTTTAAACACTATTTAGGTAAGGTAACATCATCGGGGTATATAAAACAACTCTATGGTCATAAAAGGGAAGACCGATAAACAAATCTAAAAAAGAATAATCCCCTGACCGGGTTATACACAAATGTAAGGGCTCGATAACCAAAATCTCACCCAAGGGATCATGACCCAGGCGATCCCCGTAGATGAAATATGGCATTTGGAGCCCTAAATAATAAGAAACAAGAGAGAAATACCTCATTTCCCACAGACGAATCCAAAATGATGATGCGAGGAATCGGACATAAGTTATTCTCAAGCATCATATCAAGTATAGAATACAAGTAAAGCAAGCAATAAGGAAAAGAAAACAGACTATTGAGTGGTTTGGCTATAAAAATGAGCCTACATCCACTTTATTGACATACTCTCATAAAATACGTTGTACAATACAATACAAGATAGGAGAAAAGAATACATGAAGATAGTTAATCCGGGTATACCAAATGTGAAGTGATAGGCAGTTTGCATGTTGGATACAACCTAGTAAGCCCCCAAGAGGGGTGTAGATCTATAGAGAGAGGTAGTGTAGAGATTTTGACAGAGATTCTCCATGTAATTCTTTTTTCGATCTCCTAATTATTAAATGAGCACCTCTATTTATAGGAGATATAAAAGGTAGTGTTACGTGTTTAGGACACATAACGTATGGATAAGTATGGAAAATGAGTAATCCTTTTAGAAGCTGGGCATCTGTCAATTGTCGTGTATGAGTAGGGGCCGCGACCTGTTTGAAACTAGGAAGTAGCCAACCTGAATGGGGGTCGTGGCCTATCAAAGACCAAGCTGCGACAAATGTTCCTGCCTGAGCCCAGACAACAACCGATACTGACCAAGGCTAGCTTGTTATGAGGCCTAATAACTGTATGGTGTCACCTCCTGTCTGAGCCCAGGAAGCGACCTCTTGTTATTCCTCCACGGCAGTAGGGACGATATTGGCCATATCATTTGTTATGGGTCCCCTTAGGCACCAGAGAATGGTCCCTTACAAGGATGGCTGGGCCAATATAGCTTTATGGGTAGATGATGCGGTGCCTAGGGTACGGGTGTTCTTTTATGATCCTCCACTATCGGCAGATGAGGAGGAAACCAAGATCATCTTTTGGGAGTGTGAGAATCATCGAGGCACATATTTTACCGTTTTTATTTTTTATACTTTCTGTCAGATGTTTTCTATGTTCGATTTAATTATTTTATCATTTAATGCTGGACTTGATGATGGTATTATTACATGTACTGAAAAGAACATAATAATGGGCCATATGTTGCTAAATTAAATAGTATCACTATTAGATATTTATTGCTAAATAAAAATGATGATAAGAAAAAATAAGAAATTACGACAAGTTAATAGAAAAATAAATAAAATAAGAAAAAGTATAATGGAGAGGGAGTATGCTTTATGGGGTGAGGAAATATGGGTCAACGTAAAGAGTTGAAGAGATAAGGTTGTGATATGGTGGCGGTAGTTTAAACAGAAAACAATGGGAATAGCTGTAAAAAAATAAAGTTTATATAAACATAGGACCGGGGATATAGATTATACCAAAAAAAAAAAAAATCGACAAGAGGATGTAAAATGATGGGCTAGGCCCGTGTATCATGTGTGTATCCTTTTATGATAATAATAATACACTGGGGGCTTTAGATAACCTTTTAGTATATGCTTCCTAGTTAGTGGCAACCGCAGGTAGGGAGACTACGCAGAGACGTATGGAATTTAAAACAACGCGAGGGGAAAAGCTCTAGGGGCCGGGTATCTCAAGTTTTTACTTTGTTTTTAAAAATATTAAAATATTCCAAACATTTATATATTAGGTCACTCAGGGGACCAGATGCAGAAATGCGGGGTTTCAGTGACGTCTATTGGGGTGTAGGATCGTCTCATAACTAGTTAAGCTCTTTAGTTAACAGGAACTAAAGAGAGGTGGGTTAAGTGTGAACGTAGGGTGATTAAAAAATCGATAGGGAGAAATCTCCAAGGGGTACAGGGTATCTCGATTTTCGACTTTGGTTTTAGCAAGAATTCAAAATATTCCAACCCCTTATATTTTAGGTTTCTCAGGGGACTAGACGCATAAATGTGGCATTTCGACGCCATCTACTAGGATATAGGACCGCCTCATAACTAATTAACCTCTTTAGTTAGTGTGAACTAAAGAGATGTAGCTTAAGTGTGAACGTAGGGCAATTAAAACACCGAGAGGGAGAAAGCTCCAAGGGGTTGAGGGTGTCTTGATTTTTGACTTTGGTTTTAAAAAAGATTCAAAATATTACAACTCCTTTTATTTTAGTTATCTCATGGTACTAGACACAGAAACACGAGGTTTTGGGTACGTCTATTGTGGTGTAGGACTGCCTCACAAATTGTTAATCTCTTTAGTTAATGGGAACTGAAGATACGTGGTGTAAGTGTGAACGTAGGGCGATTATAACATCGAGAGGGATGAAGATCCAAGGTGGGTGTAGGGTATCTTGATTTTAGAATTTGGTTTTAGCAAATATTCAAAATATTCCAACCCCGTATATTTTACATTGCTTAGGGGACCAGACGTAAAAATATGAGGTTTCAGCGACGTTTATTGGGGTGTCGGATCGCCTCACAATTGGTTAACCTCTTTTGTTAGTGTGAAATGAAGAGAGGTGGATTAAGTTTGAACATAGGGGATTAAAAAACCGAAAGGTTGAAATCACCTGGGGTTCCGGGGGTCTCGATTTTCGAATTTGGTTTTATCAAAGATTCAAAATATTCTGACCCTTTCTATTTTAGGTCGCTTAGGGGACCAAGCATATAAATATAGTGTTTCAGCATCATCTAATGGGTTGTAGGTTCTCTTTACAACTAGTTAACCTCTTTAGTTAGTGGGGACTGAAGAGAGGTGGCTTAAGTATAAATGCAGTGTGATTAAAACAGCGATAGGGAGAAAGCTCCAGGGGGTGTGGGTAGTGCAGGATATCTCAATTTTTACTATGGTGTTAGCAAAGATTCTAACTATTCTAACCTTTCTATTTTAGGTCACTCAGGGGACCAAACATAAAAACATGGAGTTTCAATGGTGTCTTTTAGGGTGTACGATCACTACGCTAAAAAACACCAATATGGCGTGCTTGCATAAGAGAAATTTGGCATGGTTCTAAACCGTGCCAGAATTTGGCACAATTTAAAACTGTTCCAAAATCTGGCAAGGATTTTAATCGTGCCAAAATTGTATCAAAGTTGGAAAAGTTAAGTAAGAGACAAAATATTCATAGTCATTAGACTTTTCATTTGGATCCAACTAACTTTATAACCTCGCTCATTCTCCCGCTCACTCTTCGCGAAGCCCAACTTCTCTATCTCACAAGTCCTAATGTCCATCTATCCCCAAAGACCGGATGGTGGAGAAGCCATCAATGATCGAAGACAAGAGCAGAGTAACGAAGTGGATGATTCATAAAATTTCTTTCTCCCTCTTCGATTGCCAAATAATTTCATATATGGACAGTGAAAACCCTACAAGTGTACTATGTTCTTCATCCTTCCGAGGTAGTTCTCATCTCATTTCGGTATTTCGATCTATTCAATTACTACCTATCATAAAGTTTTAACCCAATAAAATTGGTCTTTGATTTTGAGACTAAAATATTGCTTTAATTTATTTTACTATGAAATTAAGGGCATATGCATGTTTATGATAGTAATAATCACATTTCTAGGTATTTTATTACATAAACTTAGGTTTTGGATGCAAGGGGTTTATTAAGTGAAACAATGGGTATGCCAGGTTTAATGCCACAATTACACATACTCTTATTGAATTGTAGAAAAATATCAATTGAGGAAAATAATAAAGGATATAATGTATGGAAGATGGGGTCTGGATCGATTAAAAAAAGCTCAGTCTTTAGAACCATTTTTATTATCTATAAACTCAACTCCTAAACAAATCACAAAGCCAGTTGCCATTCTTGTGGATTCTTCATATCTAAATGTGCGTGCTTCTTATTTTCTTTTAGTAGATCATAAAAATTGTGAGAATTTTCTATTATCTCGTGTTGTAAGTAAATATGTTATACAAACACCTTATATGTTATTATGTTTCATTTATCAAGAAGAAGATATAGGCCTGCCTTGAATATTTAAACTGATTACTAAATGTTATTGTAGTAGAGAATAATGTATTATTTGTACATGTCTCAGCAAAATTCTCTCCATTTTAGGGGTTGCGATTGTTCGATTAGAATGGTATGGTGATAGAAAAGCTTCTCCAAATACATATTCCTCAAGTGGAAGACCTAAAAGTTACAAAGCCAATGAAGGTTGAGATTATGACGATCCGTTTGGGTAGTTAAAATGAGTAGATAAAGCTTGAGAATGGTCAGCTCTTTGCTTGTTTACGAAATTCGATGACATTAGTTGTTGAAGAACATCATTTTATAGAAAATGATAGGTATTTTCTTCCTTTTGTAAATGGAATTTTTTTTTGTATCTCATCATCCATTTTCTTTACTTTCGATTCACCATTTTAACCTCCAATTTAATTACAACCTAGGATTCCGGGTTTGTGTTCGTGTTTCCTAGAGTGGATAGGAATCACCGTTTGATAATCATAAAATTATCTTTGTTTAGGTGGTTGAATAATTTATTAGTTTTTCTTTGATTTGCTGCATCTGGTAGGCTTCTAATGTTGATGTAGACACCCCATTCTGTTACCCCTCAACTCTCCTTAGGTCCCTTGTACCTCCCTTCATCACTATAAACCCAGGTCACGTCCCGAGTACTAACTTGGAAGCCATCGGGCACACCCCTGACTTAGTTTGACCCAAAAGTCAAACTCCTTGTCTCGACCGAGACTCAATGATTCTTCAAAGGGCAGTAAATACCCTTTCCAACGGTCTGCCCCGTGCGCGATTCCGACGTACCATGCGGACGAACGCGCCATTTGCGTCCGAAACCTGACCTAGAGGCCACCGGGCGCTCCCGGGCTCTGTTTGACCTATGTCAACTCTTTAGCTCAACCAAGGCTGAATGAACATTCGAAGGGAACTGAATACCCTTTCCAACAGTCCGTCCCGTGTGCAATTCTAACTTTCCATGCGGACGAACGATTCGTTTGACTCCGGGAAGCCACCGAGCGCTTCCTGGGCCCAGTTGACCAAAGTCAACTCCCCAAATTGGGTCAAAATCTTTGGAATGTCAAAGTAAATCTCCCAACCTTTCCAACGGTATGCCCCGTGTGCAATTCGGACTTACCATGCGAACGAATGCGTCGTTTGCGTCCGCGCGATTCCCCGTCCAATGGATCGACAAACGCTTCCAAGCCACATTTGACCCAAAGTCAACTCTTGAACTCGGGAGAGGTCCAAAGGACTTTCAAAGGTCTCTGAATTAACTTTCCAACGGTATGCCCCGTGCGCGATTCTGACCAATAGTTTGCCCTCGGCGGCCAATTTTCTGAAAAATCTTGAGGCACACTACCAAATGGCAGGTCCCAGATCCTGCCTATCGGCAGCTGTCAATAGGCAGTGCCATAACAGGGCCGATCGGCAGTCCCCTGGGGCTATAAAAGCAGGCTTTGGCCTCATTTGCAAGGGGGAGCCCAGATCTGATAGAAATCTCTCTGAAAGATTCCCAGAAACCTCTCTCGAAGGCAGCGTGATTTCAACTCTCAAATCCCTTTTTCACCTCCACTTTCCACCATCTTTTTCATAAAACTTGGGGAATTAACCACTCTCCATCATCATCCAAGTGCAAGGGTTGCTCTCCAACATCCAAGATCAAGCTCAAAATCTTCAAGAAGGTCTAACTTTCTCAACTTTCTCTTGAATTATTTTAAATTCTCAATAACTTGTTTTTTTTATTACTTAGCACTTTTATCATCTCATCTCATACATCCTAATATACTTTTTATTTAGTATTATTGCACATCTCTTATTTTCATATAAATAAAAAACCCCAAAACAAGAAAAAGAGGGTTTGCTCATAAATTCCAAATAGGGATTCTGACACTTTTTTCCACACTTTTCTCACTACTAAAATACCTTTTCTACACACACACACACACACTTACAAATAAGAGATCCCACATTTGGATTTATGGGATAAACCCCACCCCTTTGCTTTGTATGCGAACTACGTGGACTTTGATGCCTTTATAGGCTACGTAGGCATCTCGGTGTAAAACCCGAGACTCGAGTCCTTTCTCTCACTTTTTCTCTCATTTTTCTCTTCTCTAAATCCATTTTTATTATATTATAGATATATTTGTTCTTAGTGACGCATTACCTCATATGCATTATCGTTCCCTTATAGCGATCAACGTAGGGGTAACCGCGTAAATCTTATTTTTCTAATATTACTTTTATAATCTTCCTATGGATGACTCACTTTATCTTTTCCATGATACAAGCCGAGGATTCCTACCTCCATTCTATATATACACATGCACACATCTCACGGGGGGGGGGGGGGGGGGGGGGGGACATAAAGGAAAATAGAAAATATCCATGAGAGACTGAAAGGGCGGAATGGGTGCCTAACACCTTCCCATTTCGTAACTAAGCCTCCGAACCCTTTTCGAATCATTTTGGTTTCGCACGCACCAGTATGTCTTTGGATTCCATCCTTCGGGGTGGCTTCCTCTTTTTCTTTTGTCTGTTTTGAGTAAAATAGACTGGCGACTCTGAATCTCTCTACATTTTTCACACCTCACAAAAATCGACGCCGGTCGAAGCGCTCTCCCGAGAGGGGATGCGCGGGACCCGAAGGATTCCTCCTCCCTCCGCGGCGGGGATCGCCACAGTTGACAGGATGCAATTAGTTAGTCTTTTTGTGCATAAACTAGATTTCAATTATAGGTTCCTTTTAGTATCCTCATTCTTTTTTCCATGTAAGCCACGTGACTTTTCAACAGTAGCGGTTAGTCAGTTACATGCCAAGATCTAAGAATTCATTATTCATATAAATTACTATCTTTTTTCCTTTAAATATATTTAGATTAAGGTGTGGCTATTAGCATTCTACAATTGTTACAATAATACTTATTGCAAAAACCGTTCTCAAAGTATTGGAAAAAGTGATTTTGAATTGCTGAGTATGAAAATTTGTTCATAATCAAGGTTCTAAAAAATGCGGGGAGTGATCGAGGCGTGGAGGCCAAGCCTTAAGCCTTAGAAGCCTAGGCGGGCCTCAGGCGTAAAAAGGCGTGAAAAGGCGTTTAGGCCTTATTAATATATTTTAATATTTTTTAACCATAACAAGGGTAATAAAATAATAAATTATACATATCATAAAAATATGTCTAAATATATACAAATTAAAATACTATTTGATTATTTTGGATGAGATAATGGTCCGGTTTGTAAAAGAGTTCTTTAAAAGGAAATATCGTTTCACTAAAGTAATGTTGTTTTTAGAAAAAAAAGTATGCCTGAAGGGTTTTACCAAGAATAAGGCATAAAAAGTGTAAGGCGAGGCGTTTCTCCCAAGCCTCAAGCCTAGGCGGAGCCTAGGCGAGTTTTTTAGAACAGTGTTTATAATAAAGTTCATTCATAGTTTTGAGATGTAATTTTTTTTATTGTGTTTACAGCTAGCGGTTGCCCATGTACAGTGGCATTTTCAACGCCCATATGATTTATAGTTAAGGGCAACTACTAGATTATATGTTTTGTAGTTTTGCTAATTTGTGTGTGCTGCTAAATCTTAAATATAAGTTAGTTACCACACTTTATTATAGGACTTTTGAGGATGCATATTGCTGAATCATTTCTTAAGTTTCACACCTTCTTAAGTTCGAGGCTGGGTAAAGGTCATAGGCACTGCCAATTTGTATGAGAAGTGTTCCGTTCATGATTCGAGATAAGCACTTTTAGAAAGGGTGTAAATTAAGTATTTATATTTTATCAATTCCTATTATCTTTATTTATGGTTTTATGTAGTTTGCAGGCCAAGAATTAAGATTTCTGCCTTTGTTATGATGCTAATTTAACATACGGTGGAGCAGATGTATAAGTTGTTATCCCCATACAGGATGAAGCTTCCACAGTTAACAGCTTCAAGAATCAGGCTCCTTTCTTGTAGCAAAACTTTTAATTATTGAAAAGCAAATGATCAACTTGGCTACACACCAATTGTACCACTTCAGGTCTGCCATAAATTAGATTTGATTTTTAAAATGAAATTATAGTATTGTTGTTACAATTTTCTCCACAATATTTTTATGGGTCATTTGGCATTTGATGCCATTTTCACTTTATGTTGTATATCACTTTGGGTGCCGAAGTTTAACGCATTATCACATTCGGTGCCATTTTCACTTTTTGCAACACTTCTATGGCTTTTGTATCATCAATCTGGGAACATCAAATATATAAAAAAGAATGGTTCTAAGTATAGATGGCAAGCTAAATGATTCAAAATGTGCCAATATGTTGATAGTTTGGTCGTTAAGATATGGAATTTGATTTTTTGCAGGATGGTGTTAGGAGGACATGAAAGCTAAAATTCAACGTAAAGGGGATGGACCATCAAAAGCTTCTATATATATAAGATGTGGAAGAGGTATAGATATTCATTTCCTTTCCTAATTACCACACTCTTTTATATATAACTGTTGCAGTCTCCATAATAGTATATATGCCTTAATTTAAACGGTTCCCTTCATAATGTAACCATTTTTTATTATCATTTGCTTCTTGTACCGATTTAATCCATTAGTATAGGGGCCAGTCACTATCATTACCTTATTCTTGGTTGGAAAGTATTCCTTTTTATCACAATAAAGTTACTAAAGCATAATTCTTTTGGAAAGTAGTCTTATTGATCACAATAAATTTGGCTTGCGACTTCAGCCTACTTTGCAAAATTCTTGTCTGTGAATTTTCCACATACAAGCCTGATATATCAACCTTGGTCGAAATGGCAATCATGTATAACTATAAATGTGTGTTAATATGATTGTCTTTCAAGTTTTAGGTTACACTTAAAGGCCTTTTTCTTTTTAGGCATGTAATGTTTGTATAGCACTATATAGTAGCAAATATAGAATGGAATGGTTTTTGCATAAGCAATAAAGGGGCATAAACTCCAGTAAACAAATCAAGAAACCTCAGCATGAGAAACATGCCATTAGGTAGTGAAAACCCAAAATAACACCTACCGGCCCCTTGCGAGGTACGTACACCTCGTACGGGACCAATGTAACTCGTAGGAACTAACTGTGTAGTCATGGGACTCCTGATTTGAGAATATGACTATAAATTGAAATTATCTATACTTTGGCTTAAAACATGCCGTCAGGTAGTGAAAACCTAAACTAGCCCCCAAACGGTCCTATAAGAGGCCAAGACACCTCGCACATGACTAATGTAACTCGCAGGAACTGACAGAGTAGTCACGAGACTCCCGGTTTAAGAATACAATGATTATTTGAAAATATCTAGACTTAGGCTTAAAAATAAGCCATTAGAGGGTGAAAATCCAAAACAACCCCCAAACGACCCTGTAAGACGCACAAACACCTCGCACGGGACCAATGTCACTCATAGGAACTGAACGCGTAGTCACGAGACTCTCGGTTTGAGAGTATGACGATAATTTGAAAACATCTATATTAGAATTAAAAACATGTCATTAGGTTTGATAATTTTTAAAATTATTTGATTACAGATATCATCTCTTTTTTGTAACTTATTTTTTGCAAGATAATATTTTATCGTTAGCTTTTATCTATGTGGAACATAAGAAGAAGTCATTGGTTTACAACAAGGAGATTCTTTATTTAATCTCGTCAATATTTAATATTCTGTTCTTTATGCGTTTGGACCTACCGGATTTTCTAATTTTATTATTAAATTTTTTGGTCGTGTGTGTGGGCTTTTTAAATTTTATTGCTATATTTTCTGGTCGCATGGGCTTTACATTATGCAGGTTTTAGAATGTCCAAAAAATGGAGGAAACTTTGTCCAATTTTTTTGGTCTATGAACTATTAGGACTTGTAATATTTTGAAGTTTGTATGTGCATTAGTTTATCAACAACGTGCGAGATTCACAATTTGTGAATTTTCTTGAATTTTTTGCAATTAATAAATATTTTTCCTACCAGATTTGGAATTTGCTAATTTTCCAGATTTGTTTTCAAATAATAATTTATTTTTATTGATTGAAAAATATGGCACGGTTTATAGCCGTGCCAAAAACGTGCCAGATAATAAAAATCTGGCACGATTTAAAAGTGTGCCAAAATCTTGTCAGATTCAGTATCTGTCATGGTTTAAAAGTGTACCAGATTAAAATCTAGCACGGTTTAAAAGCGTGCCAAAAAATCTGGCACCCTTGATTTTAGCACAGTTTTAAACCGTGCCAGATTCCCATTTTTGGTGTAGTGAATCGCCTCACAACTGTTTAACCTCTTCAGTTAGTGGGAACTGAAGATATGTGGATTAAGTGTGAAGGTGGGGCAATTAAAAGACCGAGAAGGAGAAAGCTCCTGGGGTAAGGTATCTCAATTTTTGACCTTAGTGATAGCAAAGACTCAAAAATTCCAACCCCTTATATTTTAGGTCTCTCAGGGACCTGACACAAAACGTGAGGTTTCGGCGGCATCTATTGGAGGTGTAAGATCACCTCAAAAGTGGTTAACCTCTTTAGTTAATGGGAACTAAAGAGAGATGGCTTAATTGTGAACACGGGGCGATTAAAACACATAAAAAGATAAAGCTAGGGGGTCAAGATATCTCGATTTTTGACATTGGTTTTATCAAAGATTCAAAATAACCCATTCTATTTTAGGTAGTTCAGGGGACCAGATGCAGAAACAAGGGGTTTCACTGGTATCTATTGGGGTGTAGGATCTCCTCACAACTAGTTAACCTCTTTAGTTAGTAGGAACTGAATAAAGGTATCTTAAGTGTGAACATAGGGTGATTAAAACACTAAGAAGGAACAATCTCCCGGGGGTTCATGGTATCTCAATTTTTGTCTTTGCTTTTAACAAAGATTCAAAATATTCTACTCCCATCTATTTAGGTCGCTCAAGGGACTAGACACATAAATGCGGGGTTTCAACGACATCTATTAGGGTATAGGATCAACTCAAAAGTGGTTTCCCTCTTTAGTTTGTGGAAACTGAAGAGAGGTTGATTAAGTGTGCACATATGGAGATTAAAACGCTAAAAGGGAGAAAGTTTTGGGGGGTTCAGAGTATTTCGATTTTCTCTGGGAATTTACTGACCACCTCACAACTGATTATCCTTCCTGGTTAATGGTAACCTAGGGTAGGGAGATTATGTGTGAACATATTATAATCCAAACACTAAGAGGGAGAAAGCTTCGTGGGGCTCCTGGTTGGTGTGAACTGAGGGTAGTGAGATTAAGTGTGAATATGTTATGACCCAAACACGAGATATGATGAGCAACATTTTTTTGTAAAACTGACATATTTAGTTTTTTTGTGTTTTCATTCTTGCTGTATAGAGGGAGTACCAGATTTAGGGTATCGGTAGACCCACTGATAAGGGTTTGGGGGAGGGCTCCTATTTTTGTCTGAGCTTTCATATATGTTGTGGAATTTGGTCTGTTATCGGATTTCCTCTCTCATGTTCACTTTAGGAGAATCTAGATTATTATCACGACTCTGGGAAAGCGCTGGTGGGATACTGTGAACCCCCACCTATTTCATTCACGGGTGATCAGTCAGTTATCAAAATAAACAGGAATCTCATTTGGTTCATGCTTAGCATCACTGTCAAAAACTTAATAAATTACTAAGCACTTATGTTAAATTAAGCTTGTGTCAATTTTTTCTTTCATTAACGTAACCACATGTAGAAAATATAAGAATAATAACTCATCAACAACAAATATAAGAGTCTGAATCATCACCGGATAAATATATAAATAATGAATACCGAATAAACCATCGGTTCCCAAAATAAAATCCAAACCATAAGTTTACAGAAATAAAACTGAATCCAAGTACATCGTTTGGAAAATATCACTAAAAGTGTATCAACTGAAAGGGGAAACATGCCCAAATGAACAACTGAAGCGTCTACACAAAGTCTTGTAAGCCTCCACAAATGTTGTAGCTATACATCACTGGAATGAGTCTTTAATCTTGGCTTCCCGGTGGTTTGACACCTAAAATATTTTTGAAAATATTTTGACACTAGTCAGAGCCCAAAACGATTTGAAAAATATTTATCAAGTAGTTAGGATGCAATCGTTAAATATGCATTAGCACTTTTCATATTTAAGAGGGCGTTGCACTCTCTTGAGATATTACTCACCCCTTAACTATTGTTCACACCGAACGCTTACCTTCTAACCCAACTAGTTATACTACCCCACCTAACTAGTCCTGTGACGAATCTTTCTATCACCCTACTTTATCCCGAGTACTTCCTCCCTTTGGTTCCTAAGTTATTTTACCCTAACTTAGTTAATCACTTCCACTTTAATTGGTTATACAACATTCACACTAGTTATATAAACAATGCATTCACACTTTATATTTTTAACCCGTATATAATTATCTACTTTATCATATACGTATAAATATTTTACAACACCCACACATATGTTGTGTATAATAACCATCCTCCTGAGTAGTGACTCACTAGATGTTTGTCTCTATAATGCTATCATATCCCATGTATACTCATTCTAACCCGATTTTCATAAGTCGTTTAACTCACACCGAAATAGGTAAATAAAATCACAAATGTAGTGGAGGCGGTCATATGCCACTGAGAATGAGACCGAATCATACCCAAAATATCTCACATCGAAAATAAATTACACAATAAAATACTAGACGATATAACCTGTGGACTATACTCTCCCTCCATTCACTAGCCACGGGATTCACCCCCATCGCGCAACCATGATATGAACATGATTTTTTGAAATTTAAAAAAGAATCAAGTTAATCACTTGACTTTCTACGTTCGTAGGATCTGATTGCGCATTGTAGAAGACGAATTTGACAATAGCACACTCAATTCCTCTTTGAATTTGGCTCCTAAAGCTTCTGTACTACCCCTTACTTTTGTGTATTTATTTTTATATTAAATTATCATGTGTGTGTGTGATTTAATATAATTGAGAATTAAAATGATAATTTAAATATAATTATGTTGCATGCTATTACGTCGTGTATGTGTATTAGCGACGGGAATTAGTTATTTCTCAATTAGGGCATATTTGAGTGAGTTATATGAGGTTGGGAGATTATTTTTATATTCGAAGTCTCGGATGTTAAATTAGAGTTCACGGTTGATCTCAGAAGGGCCGAGAAAGTCAAAATGACTACCCGAGGATTTTATTTGGGTTTTGGGGTCTTTTTATTTAGTTGGATTCGAATTGGGGTATACGAGTCATTTTAAGTGTGTATTATTATTTAAGGTTGGGTTTAATAGAAAATGGGTTATAAGGAAATTTCATTTTGAGGAAAAATCGTTTGAGAGAGAGAGAAAGAGAACAAAGAAAGAAGAGAAAGAAGAGAAAATCCTTGGAGCCTTGGAATATCCGAGAAAATCCATAATTTTGAGGAAGATTCAGACTCTACATCTTTGACGCAAGTGATTAAACTTTCTAAATGTTTATGTGTGTGACTTGTTTCATAATTTATGGATAAATTATGGTGATATTGTATAGATATGATACACCCTAGTTTTTTGTATTTAAATCTAGCATTTGATGAGTATGTATGAGTTTGATGGTGTAAAAAATGGTTGGGAGTATATTTAGATTGATCTATGATGTTAAAATTTGTTAGAAAAAGGGTTTTGAGATGTAGGAAAAATCTCACTAGAATAGAATCTTAACAGGCCAGATCGGTTTGGTTGCCGACCTCAGATCGATTCGTTTTAGCAGCGAATCGGTTCGCTTTTAAAGGTCATTGATTCAGTTTTCCCTTCTCAATGTAGGGCATATCAGTTTGTTTTTTGAAACTTGAGGTTCGGTTCAGTCATGTAAGATTTATAACTCTTCTGTAACTCCTTTCAATTTGGGTTTGGTGCTTGGAAACCCTCTAAAATAATACGATAAGCATGTTTATGAGTTAAAAGGTGGGGTAATGTTATGACATGATGGTTGGGGAGATATTGGGTAAATTTGATGCATATTTGAGAGTTTGTTATGCCAATTTCATACGTAAATTCTCCTAGTGATAAGGATTTTCCTAAGGATGGATACAGGCTAGTAGAGAGAGGTAGTGTGTCCTGTGAATTTTCCTAGTGATAGGAATTTTCCTAAGGGTGGATACGGGCTAGTAGAGATAGGTAGTGTGTCCTACGAAGTGTTAAATTGGTAACTATTTATGTCATATGTGTTATTGATGACAAAGGTTCAAGTAAGAGATTGAATCATAAAATGAATTGGGAATAAGTGTGTGGTTTATCGACTAGTGTAAGGTGTGTATATACATGGAGCCGGGATTAATAATATATACATTCGGATATGATATGGTTTGTATATATGATATGTATATATATCTTGTGTGTAGGATATATATCTATTTTTTGGACATACCCCTCTAGTGATATCATGGGAAGTTTCATGATGTGGGTGTTGCCACTGGCTCGAGGAGAAGGTTTTGTATAGTCCTCAGGTCATAGCGTTCATTTATTCATTGTGTGGCATTTATCAGGGGTAATATGTCTTGGGTATGATTCATCTTATTTTTGGTGTGGAACTACGACCACTTCCCATATGTTTTGTTTTGGATTTGGGGTAGGAGTCAAATTTCGTACCGATTGCCCAAGTCGATTTGTGTTCTCCCTGGAAGATGATTGAATTATAGAGATTGCATCCATTGAGTTAAAGCTCTGAGGGATGGTTAGTATACATATATTATGAGTATTATGTATGTGTACTTGGTAGCAATGATTTATCTTATATAATAGTGAGATTAATATTATACAGACTTGGAAATAATGTGTAATATGTTATAATAATAACTAGTGAAAGTTATTAAGTAATGAATTGTCCTATAATCATTTAGGATGAATTAAAATGATTATGTTTTGGATAAACTAGATACATGAGTGGGGTAAATGTGTAGACTTAAGGTGGAGTTGTCCCTAGATGAGTTGGGTAGCTTGTTTAAGATTAAAATGCATACGTTTAGGTGCGCAATATGGTTGAGGGGTAAGGTTGAGTGTCAAGACAGTACGACACCACTCTATATTATGAACTTGTGCATTCATAATTATTATGCATTTTAATTCACTTGCTGAGCTATTTTTAAGCCTCGGGCTCTCACCCGTCTATATCCTCTCTGTTGCTTTATTTATTATTATGTAGGTGTCCCACTGCAAGGGCGCCAATAATGACTATCCATTCCAGTGTCTATGGAGCTGTAACATGTGCGAACTGTTGCAGAGTTTTTGTTAAAACCGCATCCATTTTTGTAAATCTAGTTAAGGATCCAAAATTGTAGCTCGGGTGTGTACCCAAGGGTTGTACTTATGTATATCTCTTATATTTCAGTCACTTATTATTGTATAGTCTGTTACCCGACAACTTATTCGGGTATATTCTTTTATTGAATATGTTGTTTATATATGATCACTTTTTGTTGTTGTATATGGTCTGATTGTTCTCTTTTTTTGAAATAGAAAAATTTTGGCATCCGTTTGTTCTAGTATTGGGTGGTTAGTTACTTTTTGTCTTTTCGGCAGCTGATGCTGAGAATGATCCACGTGAGATTCTTGTTTTATCTTAGTATAGGGTTGGCCACCCATTATTATTATAAGCACATGTGGTATCACAACATCAGGTTCTGGAGTCTTAGGATCTGTGCGGATTTTCTACGTTCTACCGTAACGTTTTTGAGACAATGCCCTATTATTAGGATTTTTGTGTTCATTACGTGTATACGATATTCTACGATGATAATTTCTTAACCTGTGGGCTAATATAGCTTTTACTTTTCAGATATCGCCAAAACGAGGTCGCCCAGCCAGGGCAAACAGAGGGGCTGAGAATGTGGAACCCCAAATGCCTTCGGGGAATCTGACTGCAGTCGAAGTTGCCAATATTGTGGCACAAGAAGTCAATGCTTCCATGACCACAATGGCACAACAGTTTCCTCAGGTCTAGCAACAGCCTGTTGCTTCGGTGGCTCAAACCCACACGGGGCCATCCACGTGGGAGAAAGTAAGGGAATCTTTTTAGAAGGGACATCCTCTGAAATTCCAGGGGGAGCTGTATAATTATTGCAAGTCAATGGAAGAAGGATATTCAAAGGCATCTTCGAATTGTTGAATACAATGAGGTTCAGAACCAAATACCCGATAACTTTAAACTTGTGAGTGCAGCTCTCTAGTGGTGGGAGTCGGTTACTACCTCTGAGCAGAGAGATACAATGCCCATAGAAGAATTTTGGGTATGTTTTGATCATAAATATTTTCCTCCTGCAGTTCGGATTGAGATGACAAGGATATTATTAGATGTAACTCAAGAAGACCGAACAGTGGCTGAGTATGAAGAAGAATTTACCCGCCTCAAAAATTTTGTACCGGATGAGGTAAATACGGAGGAAAAGACAATTTTGAAGTTTATAGGAGGTTTAAATTGGAGAATTTGTCAACATTTGTTAGGGAAACCGACTTTATTAACATTTGCAGATGTCAAGAATCTTGCATTGTTACATTGTTGGGATCACCATCTACATTTAAAGGGCAATAAGAAGTTTATGGACACGGGCTCATCGAGCAAGTCGGGAGTATATGGTTCTAGTGGGGCAGAGCAGGCTCAACCATAGGGAAATAGGCAGAAGGAGCGGGATCTCCATTTTGGGGATTCAGCTAAGAGGCAGCGTTTATGAGGCTTCAGAGTTGATGGTGGCATTTTTATACAAAATTTTCAAGGGGCCCAGCAGCAGTAAAACTAGAATGATCCCCAGGGCGAAGCAGGTCGAGGGAACAACGAGGGAGGCCAACCGGGCTGAGGTCATCAGGGCTAGCGATAAGGGCAACCCATATTTAGGTAGCAGGGCCAGAGACAAGAGAATTTTGTAGGCCATTTCTTTTAGTGTTTGGAGGTGAGTTATAAGAAGTCAAAGTTCCCACATCAGAACAGAGTATAAGCACCAGGAGTTCAGTAGGTGCCTTTACCCCCCAGCACCTGTTCCTGTTGTTTAGCCTCAACAGGGACAAATGTAATATGGATGAGTTTATAAAATCCAGAATGCGGCGTTACCACGGGGCACCAACCCCCACCAATAATTGAGGGTAAGTTCCCTATCCATGGGCATATGGGCCGAGTGTTATTTGATATGGGAGCATCCCATTCATTTATATCCGTTCATTTTGCACGAGCGACGGGATTATTAGAGTCTATCGATAGTCTTTTGACATGCGTAGACTCTCCTTTTAGTAATGTGGCACTTATTCACTCCATTTGTAGAGGAGTGGAGATAGATGTTGGAAGATTGTGTTTAGATACTGATTTACTTGTGCTAAATATGGTTGGGTATGATGTTATTCTAGGTATGGACTACCTGGAACGATACTGGGCTATGGTGGATTGCTTTGGGAGGTCCATTGTATTTGCCATTTTCGGCCAGGAGATGTTTTAAGTTTTTATGCCTCTTTCGAAGGGAGGTTCGCTGGAAGAGGTTGTTTTCCTAGACTCGATTCCTATGGTCAGGGAGTTCACTGATGTTTTCCACGAAATTCCAGGCTTACCTCCTAGTCGTGAGATTGAGTTTGTCATTGATTTAGCACCTGGACTAGGCTGATTGCGTAATCTCCTTACCGTATGGATCCTTTGGAGATGAGGGAGTTACGTGACCAAATTTAGCAACTTTTAGGGCAGGGATTTATTCATTGGAGTGCGTCGCCACGGGGAGCCCCTGTGTTGTTTATAAAGAAAAGGGAAGATTCTCCATAATTATGCGTAGATTATCAAGAGTTAAATAAGGTGACGATCCGAAATAAGTACCCGTTACCTTGAATCGACGATTTATTTGATCAGTGGAGAGGAGCCTCTTACTTCTCAAAAATATATTTGCATACGGGGTATCACAAGCTTCGTATTAGAGAACAAGATGTCTTTAAGACTACATTTTTGACCCATTACAGATCCTATGAGTTTTTGGTTATGTCGTTACGGTTAACCAATGCCCCTGTAGTGTTCATAGATCTAATGAACAGGGTTTTTTGGGATTTCTTGGACCAGTTTATGATTGTGTTCATTGATGATATCCTTGTCTACTCTCGAACAAAGAGTGAGAACATAGAGCATTTGCGGTTGGTTCTGCAAATATTACGGGACCATAAACTATATGCCAAGTTCAAGAAATGTGGGTTCTGGTTGCGAGAAGGGCAATTTTTGGGTCACATAGTGTCAAAGAAGGGTATTTATGTGGAACCAAGTAAAGTTGCAGTGGTGAGGGAGTGGGGTCAGCCCACGACATCAACGGATATTCATAGTTTCTTGGGTTTGGGGGGCTATTATCATCGTTTTATTAAGGGCTTTTCGAAGATTTCTGTCCCTTTGACGAATTTGACCCGAAAGGGGGGTAAAATTTGTGTAGGATGATTCCTATCAATTAGCATTTGATGAGCTAAAGGAAAGATTGACGTCGACACCCTTGCTTATGTTGGCTAAAGGGTGAGTAGAGTTTTTAGTCTTTACTGATGCATCTCTCTAGGGATTAGGGGGTGTGCTACTGCAAGAGAAGATGGCTATTACTTATGCATCTCGTAAACTCAAGACCCATAAAACAGATAAAAATGAAGGTATAAAGATGATGATTGAAGATGAAACGATGATAACATCAAACACATAAGAGACAAAGGTTTTGTAAAGTGGTTCGGCTATGAATAAAGCCTACATCCACTGTTATTTTATTCCCAGGGGTTTACAATAACACAATATGTTCTGGAGAGGGAGAGGTGTGTAAAGAATTGTTTTCTGTCCAAATCTCCCCTTTTTGGCTAAGGGGGTGTATGTATTTATAGTGATGGGAGTTAAAGAGATACAATGCCTTTATACATTCAGACATTTATATCTATATACAATGAATATAACTGTTGTTCTTCTATAGTGGTTGGTCTTCCTTAAGTTACTTGGTATGCCATGTGTTGGTTGGTATGCCGACCAACTCTCCTCGGGTGCCAACTAACTCTCCTCGGGTGTCGAACAAGTATAAATATTTCCATGTAGGATGGCATGTGACTTTTTCTGACTGGTCCTCGTAGATGGAGAATTTTTATGTCAACATAAGCCCCCAATGCTCCATGCTTGATTGGTTCATTGAAAGGATGGAGTATTTATTCTGCAGTGTTTCTTGGTGCTCGTGAAATTCTTGATCTATCTTCCTGATTTGTTCAACATCAAGTGCACTATCTCCTGAACGACATATGATGCAGGCTGATCGATGGTTGCCAATCTTTCTTTTGAGTAACTATGTTCGTCAAGTGCACGTGTGCTATATATTACCCCTGTGAATTTAGATGTAGACATGACATAGTATGCATCTTGTAGCTTGTCATAATCTTCAAGTATGTTGGTTGGTTAATTAGTCGACCAACTGCTTTCTGTGCCGAGCAACTGAGTACTGATTGTCCATGCTTGATTTTTCTGATCTCTGCTACTCTGAGTGATTTCTTGTTGTGGCATGTTAGCTTTTGAACCCAATTCTTCAATCTGATTAGTGCCGAGCTAGTAACAGCCTTTGAAACATTTACATGTAAGTACAACTTCTTCTTCAGTGTAGGTCGGGACAATAGTAATAAAGATCTCAGTGTTGTAGATGTTGAATCTGACTCCTAAACTTCAATAGCATGTGCATAATAACTCCTGAATATGCCTCCCGAATTTCAACAGCACAACTAACTCCTGAATATGCCTCCTGAACTTCAATGTGCCTCGTGAACTTCAGTATGCCTCCTAAACTTCAATAGCAAAAACTAACTCCTGAGCAAAATAAATAACTCCTAAATATATCTCTTAAATGGTGATTGGTCGGGGCCCTGACCATGTAAGTTTGTGGAGTTGAATTTGATGCTCGACTGCATGATGTTATGAGAATGTGCTACCGAATGAACAACTATATCTATAATAGAAGCCCCTATGTGTGGAATATGAACTTTGAATGCTTTCTTGGCCTTGAAGTATCTTAGTCTTGCAAGAAAAATAAGGCCGATGAAATGTTCCCTGAAATGACTCCCTAAGATCTTTGCATGTTTGCATTTTCATTTTCTTGGAAATACTTTGTAAGATGCTTTCCTTGTTGTCTGCTAACAAATATATATATGTATATATCTGTAGAAGGACAAATTGTCCTGTTTTGTATAGACAATGAAACTTTCTCCACCTGTTGTATAATTATAGTGACTCGTCACTCTTTGGGCCTAAGCAATGGAATGGCTTCCATTCTATGTTCCTGTTTAGTTGTAGTAATCTTACCAGGATTACCTTGTTGCCTAGACAGTGGATGCCCTGGGAGGCCACCCATCTTCTTTCCTAGTTTGGGGTGGCCCTTGAGATCACCCGTGATGCCAATATTATTGGTTAAATTTATTGTTACCAACCAGAGTTAGTGGTTATTTCCGACCAATCGGAGTTGGTGGTTGTTGATATGCCGACCAACCGGAGTTGGTGCACTACACCAAAATGCTAATTTTGTAACTGCCTTTTTGTGACTGCTAATGGGGGTGACAAATTTATCACTCCCGGGAGCAGTCACAAAATTATTTGTAACTCCCATTAGGGGTAATAAAATCAATGGGTAGTAACAAATTTGAGTCAATTGATTTGTCACTGCTAATGAGAGTCACAAAGGTTGCAATATAATTAATTTGTGACTCCTATAAGAAGTCACAAATTTATAACTGTCACAAGCACTCACAAATTTATGAGTAGCTACAAAATTATAACTCTTATGAAAAGTCACAAAATTATAACTGCTATGAGCAGTCATAAATTTTGACGTAAGACTTAATTTGTGACTGCTATCAGCGGTTACAAATTTGTGACCGCTACTAACAGTCACAAATTTTGGCATAAAATATAATCTGTGACTGCTACTAGTAGTCACAAATTTGTAACTACCCTTGGTAGTCACAAATTTTAGAAGGGGTCACAAATTTTTTTGACCTACTTTAATTTCCCTCCTCTCTCTCTTCTCACAACTCCCGCCACCCTCTCTTTAATTTTGCTATTGTGAAGAACTGAACCTCAGTGAGTTTTATGTTTTTTCTTTCAATTTAGGTTTATGTTTATATATTTCGATTTAGGTTTATGTTTATATATTTATTTGTGACTAAACTGGAGTGAACCTCGTGAAGAACGATCTAAACCGTTTTTGATTTCGGTATGGAAATGGTTTGATTTCGGTTTGGATGATATTACTGAATCAAAACAGTGACAAACATTTATTTGTATGTATTCGTCTCTAATTTCAATTTTACACACACACAAACACACAGACACAGACACATACATACATACATATATATATGTATATTTCTCTGTGTGTTATGTGATCTGAACAAATTAATTGAAGAAATCAACTCACACACACACATACACACACACACACACACACACACACACACACTTATGTATTGGATTTTATAGATATGCGATTTTGATTCTATGTGTATTTGTGTGTGTGTGTGATTTAAGTGATATATATGTGTGAGTTATAGATAAATCGATTTAATATTTTCACATATTTTTTTAAAGTTACATAATTATAGGGGTGGACAATTATTCACAATTGTAAACCTAACTAAAAATTAATTTAAACCATTTTACTTCTCACCGCACTCTCTTTTAATTGAACATAAATATTTCAAATATGATATTTTTTTGTTTTGTTAATATAAGAGTGTCATAATATAACATTAGATTTTAGTTTTTTCTTTTCGACTTTACCCTTGAGATAATGTTGTATATAAGAGTGTCAAAATTGATATTACTGAATAAATGCACTGACAAACATTTATTTATATGTATTCAGTTAAGAAATATTTTGTAAATAAAATTTTCATTTATTTATGATATTACTGAATGAAAGCACTGGCAAACATTTATTTAAGAAATCTTTCATAAATATTACTGAATGAATGATTAACGAATTTTTCCTATGTTGAATAGAGACATCAAAGCTACCAATGTACTGAGTGAGTCCCTCTTTTTTATTTTTCAAATTTATCATATTGAGGAATAAGCTTTTGCTTAACTATGTTGAAAAATGTGTTCGTTTGGCTTCTTAATGACATCCATCTTTATATCCCTCAATCTTAGTTTTACTAACTTGCCTTTTGGTTGCATTTGATCCAATGTTTGATTACAGTTTTTCCTTTAGAAAATCAGTTGGAAGATTAAGGATTAAGGTTAAAGAATTTTTGCAAAACAATGTGAAATCAATCGAGTGGGTTCGTTGATCCAGGATATTCTTGTTGACATTCCCACAGTTGAATTATTTGAATCCCTTTATGTGTGAGCCTATTAGAGGGACCCTCATCAGGCCTCTGAGTCCTATTTATATAATTTATAATTTATTAATTGCTCTATTATTTGGAAAAAAATTAGGTATTTGAGTTTTCCATTTACAAAATTATAGATCTCTTCTTTATATTTTAGAAACACAAAGTACTGACGCATCGTTATGTCTATGATTTGGAATCTCAATGGCTCTTTAGATTGTTCACCCATGCCCTTTTATACCTATTATGTAACTTTTCACTTGACATAATTTATTTTGCCTGAGTATTTGCTGGAAATTATATTGAAATTGATTCATCTCAATTTGAAGTGGATATCATGGTGCGAATGGTTATCGGCTTAAAGATGGAGATGAAGGTGCTATTGTAGTTATTGTGTTGATGAAATCCCTTAGCGACAAGTTGGCTTTGTAGTGTTCAATACTGCAATCAAGTTAAGTTTTATTTTTGTTTGAATTTTTTTAATCATTTTTAAGTGCTAAAAGGTTTACTTGATTTAAAATACTCCAATCCAGTTAAGAATGATTTTACAATCTTCTGGTCAGATTGTGTAGGGTTCGTTGTTGAGATAGAATTGGGGCCAGTTCAATCCTACTTAAAAATTATTAAGTAAATAATGGAGTAAGGTGCTTGATCAAGATTGAATGTAGGAGCATAAACCGCACATATCATAACCCCTCTCAATTTAAATTCTACAGGTTTTATTCTTACTGCAGTATATTTCTTACTCTGTGTTCAAATTGGTTTTTGCCACTTATTATTGTGTACTCTATTAAACATAGTTACCTGGAAAATATAATTTATATATTCCGTATTAGTTTGTTTTTGGTTTGTAAGGTTGTTCTTTTATGTTTTAGGTATTAATTATCATAGACATAAGGTGGTTATCCCCTTCGGGTCTCCCAAATAGGTCAAGCTCATCATCCTCAGCATTATAAAGGGCTATATGTGGAGGATGAGGGGTTGGTTGCTGGTGTAGAGGTCTCACAGGTGGTGGAAAGTTTAGGTCCTCCTCGCTAGGCTTAGTTGGGCACTCATCCATTAGGTGCCTTTGCTCTAGGATAGAACTTAGGGAGCTCAAGGGATGTAGGGAGTGACATTCTAGCCCAAATTAGTTGACGAGGAGACATCGTACCACCATTCGTAACGAACTAGATTACAACAGTTCATATACGCCATCATACATATTGGATCTTTGGTGGGTTGATTTCTAGAGTACTGTCTGAACTGAATGGGCTATAGCAATAATTGTCGACATTCGGTCTTTCCACAGCATCCTAGAGTGTCATAATACCTGAGATCATTACATATTTAATCTTTGTTGTAGGATGAGAAAAAGGCGTGTTTGCGCTTGCATCTGCTGTTTATTCATCCGTATTCGCTGAAAGAGTCTTAGGTGGGCCATAAGGTCAGCCATCATCGACTCTTTACCTTCTCTGTGTGCGCTCTTCACTGCTATCGTCCCTTCTCCCTTCCATCCTATAGTATCATTGCAGATGACGTGTGCGACATCCATAGTCGGATTGTCCTCTTCATTCTTTGTGTCGATGTTAGCTTTTCCATGGGTGATATCTTAAAGTGTATTTATTTTATATTGTTGTATTTTTTTGTCTTGTATTTGGTCTTTGTCTCTTTTGAAGAGTATTTATAAGGCAGTGGATGATATCAATGTTTGTTGGTTCAAGAGTTAATAATTATTTATTCTATATAGAAGTTTCTACTTTATACACCTACTTATTGGTTTGGTTGGAAATTGAATTTCTAGATTTTGAAAAATGGTGAAGAAAAAGAGTGGGATATGAACCCACATTTTTTTGACACAATACAAACGTCTTAGCGTTAGACAATGTAACCATGTCCTAAGATTGGTTCTATATCAGAATTTACATTTTGCACCGTATCGTATGATAAGATACGCAATACATAGGTTTTCGATTCATGATACGATACATAATTTGGCCTCTATGTCGTATACATCAGAAAGTATATATCTTTAGTATACTTGTTTATTTCTACCTAGTTACTCAAGATGTGCTTCAACAACATACACTTGCACACACATGTACATTTTTTACAGTTGAGAGTCGATCTTTTTGTGATTCTTATCATATATAAATTATAATACGGATACTTATGCCTATTAGATCTTATTCCCTTCCTTGCTTACCCCTTATCTAAGAGCGTCGCATTCAATTCCGTTACAAGGGAGATCATAATGGGCATGTCTTCGTATTCCACGCATTGTTCATTTATGTCATGTGGCAGACTTCACACCATGTTGCAGACTTCATAACTTGACACCAATTCACAGACTTTGATTCATAGACTTGATTCACAGACTTCACAAATGATGTATAACTGATATGATATGCTTGATATGGTATGGTATGCTTCACATATGTTTTATGGTATGCTTCACAGATGTATGCTTTATAGATGTTGTATAACTTCAAAGACTTGATTCACATACTTCAATTTTTATGTTATGCTTGGATTCATTGATTCACATACTTGATTCATTGATTCACATATATGATAATTGATTCATTGATTCACATACTTGGATAACCGATATGATAATTCTCATGGAAATAATTCAAATTTTAGATAGTATCAGTATCAGATATTATATTGATTCACATATAACACAGATGTTGGACAGTATCAGATATCTTGTATTTAATTGGAAGATATTGGAAAGTATCAGATTACTTCACATGCTTGATAACTGATTGCTAACTGATAACCGATTGTATTTGTATTTGTATCACATGCTTCATATGATTGATACCTAATTGATTGGTAAGTGATAACTTCTTGATAACTGATTCACAAGTAAATTGTATTTGTATCACAACTATCAATTTGATTCACATATGAATTCACAGATTGTCTTTATATCAGATATCAATTTTGGACAGTATGAGATAACTGATTGTATTTGATAACTGATTGTTGTATTCACAGATGTTGAATACAATATTGATTCACAGATGTGTCATATCAATTTACTTGAATAATTCACTTGATTGTGTCATATCAATATTGTATTCACAGATGTTGTATTTAGTTGAACAATTCACTTTATTCACTTATGATTCACTTGTTTATTGATTCACTTGTATTCAGATATCAGAGTTGTATAACTGATTTATTGATCCACTTAATTCAATCTTGATTTATTGATTCATTTGATTCACAAAACAGAGTTGAATAACTGATCAATTTTGATGTTTCTTAAGGATGGCCCAAAACAGAGTTAACATTCCATTCCGCACTCCAAAACATACTGCTCCGATTAACATCGGGACATCTGCTGTTCAGATTGTCCATAATCATCATCTTTTTCATCCAAACCACTATCCTCGTTCTCTAATTCTTAAACTTGACTGTCACTGTCTTTGCAGTTTTGGTACGTATGATTAGGAGGGTAAGAACCAACACTTGAGGTGATTGAATCACCATGATAATTAGATTGATTTGATTTATGATATTCGTTTTTTTCTTTCTCACCGACTTTGTTATTTTTCAGTAATGAATCAATACTTTCATCCACTGGAACATGCCCATAGGTTTGGACATTTGAATCTATTTCTCTTGCTCAAGTTCAACTGCTCATCACTTTATCTCAACTCTGACCCTGAATTTATTTTTCCTTATTAAGAATCATCTACATATATACTCAAGCCATATATGGTTCCTTTCTAACATGGAGGATCTAGAAAAATTGTTTACGGGCATGCTTGCAATATTCACGGGGATATTACTAGGCGATGATCTCTCAGGGGGCGTACGCAAGTGGATATGTTTTTATAATGCCTTCAGAATTAGAGACACTCGGTCTCGTGGTTTTGGAGGCCATGTCATCAGGTCTTCCTGTGGTGTATGCTCGCCACTAAAAGTGGAGCTTTGTTTATTCAAAATGATGATTGAAACTGACTTTTGATATCACACCAGTGTGTATTATAGACATAAATGAATGTGTCGATCCATAACAACAGTTCAGTGCTCACTGCCACGCCGCCTTGCCTCAGCCCCTAACAGGGTGCATATTAGAGCTGTTGTTGATACATTTAGACCATAAGGTATCTACCTCTTTTTTAGATTTACGTTGTCTCTTTATTTTTAATATTGGAGAATTTTATTTTAGTTTGAATTACACGTTTGGTTTAGAAGTTAATTACATGTTTCATTTATTATGATTCATGTATTAATAAGTTGTATTCACGTTACGGGGTGCATGTGGTATGACTAATGTTTTTATTAGTATGGGTTGAAGGGACTGATTTAAGTCATTGAAGTTGATCTTTTTTTAGAATGTTGTTATGAAACTTATATGTTCTTACCAATAAGGGTCAAACATTCTAGGTACTTTTATAAACCATATCAGGGACTCGGTGAAAAAACTCGTGCTGATATTGAAGAAAAATAAACAGATATAGTTGCACCAGTTAATGAAATCGTTGGTGGCGATATTGCTGTTATCTTTATTTTAGAGGATGTCAAGTTGGACTTTAGTACAAGTAACTGAACTTTTTAACAGGTACGGTTAAGAGTTATTGTACTTTAGTACTCGACTATACTCTGTTTTATACTGTTTTTTATGATCTGAGTTGAGAGTTGTTTCTTAGGTTTTTTACTTTTTAATAGGTATGGTTAAGAAGTATGCGCCAAAATTCTGTTAACATGTATGGTTAGTACTCTATCAAATTTTTTTCCTGTGTTTCCCTATATTTGTCTATTAGTTATTGACGTCAACATAATTTTTTGAATGTAAATTATTCATAGTTTAACCATAACTCTTTTATTTTCTGATTTCATGTACTTGAACCTCCCCGTTGTTGGGGAAGGCACATTGACTTCGAGATATTAGAGGGTGATTAAGACAGAACCAGAGCACTTGAAGGTGTCAATTAGTTATGTAAAGTTTGAAGCATCTTATATGGAAGAAGAATCTCTTCGTGAACAGAAGCTACAATTCCTTGAGTGCGCCGGAAGCATTTTTGGCAGTGCAATTAACTACTTCAGAACAACTGCTCTTGATCTGAACGAGGGAAGAGCTATGATACATGAGGAATGGTTGCATTCGAGAGAAGTTTAGGAGAACACGGAGATGTGAATGTAGTTTGAGTGAAGCAGCCGATGTTACATGATCATGACATTTCATATCATCGAAGTGTTGTGTCATTATTTTTTTTAGTTTATTTTTTATTCTATGTTCATTTTGTACTTGGCGCCCAAGAAGGGTTTGTTTGATGTTAAGTTAAGTTTAAACAAGTTTATGTGTACCAAATATTTGGAATCTCATAAATATAAATGAAATGTTGTCGAATTTTTTAGATTTGTTATCATGATATTTATTTTACTTCCATTATTTCATCATTTTGTAAAAATATAAAGATATTTGTAATAGTTCTTATCACATTTAACAAATTCAATTTGGTAACTGCTAATAGCAGTCACAAATTTGTCATTCCTATTAATTTTATAACTGCTAACAGCAGTCACGAATATAAGATTCGGAATTGCTATTAGCAGTCATTAATATAAGATTCGTAACTGCTGTCAGCAGTTACGAATCTAATATTTGTGACTGCTGGCAGCAGTTACGAATCTAATATTCGTGACTGCTGACAACAGTTACAAATTGGGGTCACCACTCATAACCCCATAGGGGTTATAAAAAATTGTGACTGCTGTTAGGAGTTACAATTTTTCTTTTGTCACCCCCTAAATTATGACGGTAAATAGAAGTTATAAAGACCATTTGTGACTGCTGGCAGCACTCACAAATCTCTCATTTTGGTGTAGTGGTGGTTTGTTGATGACGACGAACCTTAGTTGGTTTGCTGAATATATATAGAGAAAAGAATTTTCCTGACCAACAATTCGATGGGGATAAAATATAATAAATGCTGGAGACCTCCTTGGAGCTGAATATATGATTATAAATATTTTACCGAGCTCCATGCTGAGATAAATATAAAATATGCATCCGAATAGATATAAAGAATGATTCAGAATAATAATAAAGTGTCTCGCTCATCTGTCGAGGCAAAATTGTATAATGTCGAACAAGAATAATATTTTCTAGAACATGAGAAAATGGTAGAGTACTTTA